>OY813000.1:97251907-98517740 GCA_963681545.1 Germaria angustata
TTAATTTCAAATTTGTTTATTAGTCGCTAAACCAAATCATCAGTGAACTCTGAGCAGCTCAACAACAGCAGTTTGATACTAAATTTCATGCTTGTATGTTCGAATTCTATGCAATCATTTTAGGTTATAACGCTCCTTTTTTCAAGGAGGTGTGGCACCTTCCATACAAGCCAAATGCTCTATTCATAATCGATAATGTTCCTCTGGAACAAAAGAATCGATTTTAATGAAAATGGAAATATAGAAATTTCTTAAACTGGAAGTAAAAATAAGAATTGCCACAGGCAGTGTTGCAACGACCAAAAGTTTTTGTTACCAAATTTTTTTAAATGAGAAAAAAGTACCCAATATATATATTTTTTCTTTATTTGTTAAAACAAAATTAAAATTTTAATACCCTCAACGAAAGTAGTTTGGGGGATAATAAAAATAAATTAAGAGAATACTCGTAATCTTCGGCTATGACGCATTATGACCTAATTATGAAGTACAATTTTATATGCTGATTTTCTGTTGACGTTTTTTTTCTAAATTTTTGCTCATTCTACTACCTTTTTCTCTTTTTTAAAATTATATATACTTACATAATATGTATTATATATATATATATATATATATATATATATATATATATATATATATATATATATATATATATATATATATATATATATATATATATACATATATATATATATATATATATATATATATATATATATATATATATATATATATATATATATATATATATATATATACATATACTTATATTTACAAGTTCTCAATTCACAAACCACTTTCAATGAAAAAAATATCATATAAGCAAACAATAAATAGAGCAACATTTTAAAGAATCTAAGAGTGGATCTTTTCCACTTCCTAGGAAGTTAAGTTGACGAAATTTTGATCAAAAATCTTAATTACACACATCTAAAAGTCCGTGGAAATTTATTCTCGATTTTGAAATTAATTTTTCATGAAATTTTTAAGTCTACATGAATACACTATTTATTTATCATGCAAGAATATTTTTATTGTTTATTTTTCAATTATTTATTTATACGTGTCTTTAAAAAACTTTTTTATATGCATCTTAAAATATAATTTATTCTTCTCTCTTGTAAATATTTTGTTTTTCTCGTTTGAGTTTTGTTTTTCTGTTTTCATAAACTTCAAGTGAAAATTTCAATCGATAAATTTGGACTGAAAAGAAAAACTATATAAATATAAATATCCAAATGAAATTTGTTTTCAGTTTTATAAAAACATGTAGCAGATTTTTATACTATATAAATGAACCAAAGTATAAATCAAACATGTGTTAAAACTTTTTTTCAACATACCTACTTGCCTTATCTGAGTCCTCTCTTAATCGCCTACGAATTTCCGCTAAAAGTATTAATATCATGGCACTCACATGAATGTATGTAAGTGTCACTGAAAATAAAACAAATACTCGTACGTCAGTGAACAACACCAATTTAAGTCCTACATTGACTTACTGTCTCTTAATACATACATACATACTTGCGTTATGGATACGGTGACCATCCGTTTACTATTATAGTGGACAGTACACTATTTGAACCTCTTGTACACTATTTTTTTCATGTACACTATTTGTACATTTTTTTGTCAATTGCCCCATTTTTTAAAACATATTTTCTTTCAAGTGTACACTTTTGTTCACTTTTCTGTTCTATTTACTATTCTTGGTCATTAATAAATATTCTTGGAAACTCTACGTTTCATTCTCATTTATTATGAAAAATAATCTGGCCACTATGTATGTTATGAGAAAAGAAGGGAATTTGTCAGTTCTTCAGCTGTTCATACACATGCATACATACATACATATACACACATACGTATATTTTGTTTTTTTTTTCATCCAGTTTGAATAACTGTTAAATTTTTCTGTGGAGGGAAATAAAACTAATAACAGCGAAATATTTGTGGTGACAATATTCCTTATAAAAATATTTTAAAATTAGTGGATTTTGCATTTTCTTTGGCTGCATCAAATGCACCAACAGAAAGGGTTTTTTCTATGTCTAATAATATATGGACTTCGGAGAAATCTCAAATGAAATTGGAAACACTAGAATCTCTCTTAATTATAAAATGCAATTTTGAAATGGATTGCACTGAATTTAAATCATTTCTATCGAATAGAGCTGATGTTTTGCAGAAAATACTTACATTCTGTAGAGAAATATCAAAAGTAAAGTATGTATATTTTTACATTCGTTTGTATGTGTGTATGCATTTTTAGTTTAGTTTCCTTTTTTATGTATGTATGTACATACATATATGTGTACACTATTTCTTTATGGGTTTAATGGTCACCGTAGTTATGGAGCATACCGTCCGCCCGTCTGTCTGTTTGCCTTTCGCTTACACTTAAAGACAAAACGGAAATGTATGTATATAGCATAAGATTTGCGAAACATACGCAAATTTCCTCTTTTCCTATTATTTATGTACTTATTTCTCTTTTTGGATTTTGTCGGTCTATATAAGAGTTCTTTGGAATTTTATAATATATAATCACTCAAATATCAAAAAAAAGAACACACAAATAATTATTCAGACATACGTAAATGTAGAAAAATAAAATCTTTTTCAGTCGAATTATTAAAAAATTAATGTGTTGAATTGCTCAAGCCCATTAAATTAAACGATCATTTTGTATTTGCACCAGAGTTGCAAAATAATAGATGTTGTTTTAAACAAAAAGAAATAAAATACTTATTACCAATTAATTTCAAAGAAAAGTAATTAATATTTAATAGTTCGAATTCATTTGTTTGTAAAAAAAAATCAAAGCAGGCTATAATTAATTTTGAATAACCTAAAAAATTTCCGGTTTGGTTCTCTAATCTAAAAATATCGATAGTACGAGGGAAACTCTTAAATTCTAATTCATTTAGTATACAAATAAATGTACGTATGTATGGATTTCTGCCAACAATTCTCTAGTAGTTTGTTTATTTGTTTCTTTTTAATTTATAGAGCCATAAAAACTTAAATCATTATTTGAGCGATTACCACCCGATATGTTTTTTATTAAAGAAAAAGTTTTTTTTAATTATTTCTTTAGTAAATATTTCAGGTGTTCAAATAAACTTTGCTTAAGTCGCCGGTCTATGCGAATAAGCCACAAGCCACATAATCCATGTCATCGTTCAAATTCAACCTAATTTATGCGGCAGAGTTATGAAAAATTTAACAAAACGATTGCGCGCCATCCTGCGAATCCGCGGCGGGCATTTGCAAAATGTTATATATGACACAAAATGGCATTAATCGGTTTATTAAATGAACAAATTTATCAATGATATTTTACACACACTTTGCTTTGTTCAAATTTCAAAGATAAGAAGAGTTTAGGTTAGGTTAAGTTAGTGTATGTCATACGACATACACTTAAGCCAGTGAAGGCTTGTTGTGCGCTCCCTTTAATTATCAGACACAAACTGCCAGAGTTCTGCGGCAGGATTCGAAGCTGGGACCTTCGCACTACGAGTCTAGTACACAAACCTACTAGTCTACGAAGGTCAGTTAAGAAGAGTTTAATGAAAGATCCAATACTTATTCTTAGTTGGCCATCAAGTGTTTCTCGCCTCAATTTTTTGCATTTAAAAATCCTTCGCTCCGTTGCCGCTTCGTTTACTGCAAATCTATTTTCAATCACGATCGAAGTTTTTCTAAAAAATTTTTTTTTAATTTCCTATAATAAATTTCTATATTGAAAATAAAACCACCTCAAAAATCAAAGTTTTAAGAAAAAATCTAAATTTTACCAAAAAGTCTAAATTTCGGGAAAAAATTAAAAAATAATATTCACAAATATTTAATCTAAATTTGGAACATAAATAATTTCGAAATCGAATTTTATTAAAAAAAAACAGCAAAACAATAAAAAATATACCAAATTCCAATAAGAAAATCCTCACATTCGCCAATCAATGAAAATTTTTGTTTCCAATAAACAAATGTATCCATCTTGCTTCTTTTTGTGATTCATATCTTCAAATTATTTTCAACACCTTAAAATATTCACACGTTTTGCTCAGACTGTGGCGTCTAAGTTATCAAGAAGATGAAAAAATCATAAAAAAATTTTAATTATTTAGAAATCGCCTTTTTATTTATATTCTATTTTTGCATCACACAGGTGAAAACAGATGTGTGAATGTCTGCTTTCATTGAAAGAAAATGAAAAATAAATTTATATTTAGATTATTATACTAAATAACAAAATCCTGCTGAAATGGCGTATAAAAAATGTTCACAAATTTAAAATGAAATTTTCCTTTTCTTTTTCACTTTTTTATTATTCATTCTTTAATACAAACTGAACTTACAATAAGTGTTCAAATATTAAATGCAAGTCCAGCCAGTGCCAGCCATATGAAAAATTAATGTGTACACATTTTTATCCTTTATAATTTTACCCGTTTTTCCAATAGCGAAATGTATTCCTGCAATTCGCAGGATGCTTCTTGTAGGTGCTTAGGAAAGCTCTATCATCAGCCAATGTTAATTTGACATGTATATATCATCGCTTACTAGCATTTCGGAGGCATATATGAGCATGAAGTATAAAATAGGATAAAAAATGCTGCCTGGATACACTTCTGTCTCTATTGGCTGTGGTGTGTCTTCTCTAATAATGCATTTACCACCAGTTAAGTAGCTTGTCAAGAGCTTGTGAATGTTTGCGGGTAACTTTCCCTTCAATTTATTCATTAATTATTCGTGCTATACTTTATCACACCCCTAGGAAATGTCAATGAAGAGAGCAAAACATAAAGTAAAGAAAGTATTGTAGGATGGACATATTTATTCTTTACGATCTTGGAAAATCAACCATTTCCATTTCCACTTAACTGTAATATCGGCATGTGGGCGTATGTGGGAATATTATATAAAAACGTACAATAATTTTTAATTTTTTTGCTTTTGTAGTCCCTAATAGACCTGTAGAGAAAGTTGCATTGAAAAGAAAATAGTTGACCTCAGTGTCTCATGTTTGATACTTGGAAAGGTTATTTTCTAGTGGGGCTGAATTTGTACTGGATTGGACTTACTTCCCACTTCCATACCAGTTTCCAATGTCAATTTGGGTGCGAGTCCTTGTAATGGAGTCCAGCTCAATTGACTAAAAATTTTGTAAATTATAAAGTGCATTCAGTCATAAAATGCATAGAAATATCATGAAATATTCTGCAAGCTCGGAATGTAGGTACATTGAAAATGCAGCTGCAAAGATTGACAAAGAACTGAGTGGGATACATTTCTTTCGGGGGAAGATAAGAGGTCTCCAAATGGGCATATAGTTGCAAATATATTGAACACTTTAATTGTTTGCAATAAAATCATTGATTTACGAGTAAACAAATCGCTTTTGTTAATGCTCCGACTAATAATATCCCATCGTAATTTCTTAATTAATTATTATATTTAAAAGCATTTCTTTAAGTGCAATAGATGACACTAATTTTAGTAGAATTTATACGTGTGTATATGTATGTAAATACTTATGTATTTGTAAGTATAGCTGTATGTATGTATGTGATATGGTCATCAATTTATTTGAATGAAACTAATTGCCAAAGGCTAACTAAGGTTAAATACGAAACTATTTACAATCCACAATTGGATAAATGCAATACAAATAGACAAAGCAAAACAACAAAAAGACACAAAATTATAGTCAAATGTGAGTTTTGTTTATTTTTTACTCATACGATTATAGCCGTACTTTGTGTGGCATTTATTTCTTTTTACAGAGAAAGTTTAATTTGTCGTTGTTGTTTTATTTGAATTTACAAATTCAATTGACAACAAATATGGTGTCATTTCCGGTTGCAGGCCAATATGTAATCGTATGATGGACGAATGGATGACTCAATTTCAATTAGTTGCATAGTTTTTTTTATGATCATCACAACACCAATTAAACAAAATTGGAAATGTAAGTTGACGATTCCAAACAATTTGTTGTAATATAATTTGCACAAAATTCTTCTTTGTTTTTCATTATGCTTTAAACTAAATGCGTAGGAGATGTGGCGTATGGATATTTGTGTGCATTTCTTTTTTGCTTTTTTGAATTTTATTTTTCAACTTGACTATTCCTTTTGTGTGATATATCTAGGAGTATGTCCGTCTGATATTTTCAGAATTGTATTTTTATAACTGAATTGCACCGAAAACTTATTGGCTTAATTATCGTGTCACCTATTTACATTTAAGCGATCGGCACTAAACTAAAAGGGAATTTCGATTGAAAGTAAACTTCACTAGAGCATACAGACTAAAACTACTGTAGATGGGGACTATGCGATGAACATTAATTTTTTAAGAAAAAAAAATCAGGGACAAGTAAATTCATGTCTTAAGTAAATTTTTAACAATACTTAAAAACTATGGAATGTGCCATAGAAACAAAAGTTTAAAATACTCAGTAGTATCCAGTAGTTAAAAGCAGCTTAAATTGCCAGCACTATGTATTACAAATAAAACACAACGCCCACGTAATATTCTTTATGTCACTTTAGCCATAAACGAAATGAAAAATTTATTTCTTTTACAATAAAAAACACATTATATTTTATAGACCTACTGATTTTGCTCATTCGTTTAAGCATTTAGTGGGAGACGGATGGGTCGTTACAGCATCACTTTGTAAAAATCATACTTTGTAACGCACAAAGTTTACAAGTGGAAAATTTCATGAGGCATTTTTAAATTTATTTGAACGATTAAATAGGGAAGGAGCAAAATCGTTTTGAGTACCTTCCTCTTGAAAATGTTTTCAAATTTTGAATTTGATGACTTAAATTATATACATATGTAAGGCAATTAAAAAATGTTTCTAAATCTTTAGTAAAAATATTTAAGTGGGCAGGAAAATTAATAATAGTGAAAATCTCCAGCCATCGGAAAGACAATTTTTTTTTATTAAATAGAGGATAATGATTAAAGTAGCCGAACTGCAAAAAATTAATTAAGTCAAAAGCTTGAGAAAATTTAGGCATAGCAAGAAAAAGAAAACATATACTATATGTAAATAAAAATATAAAATTAAATTATTAAAAATAACTGGAAAGACTTTAAACGTAAAAAGAAGCAATGTCGAGAATACAAATGTGGGATAACGATAATCTTTTTGTAACTATAAAGAAAATTTGTTAAATGTTAAATATTAGCAAAGTTAATAAAATAAACAAAAAAATGGCTGCGAAGAAAATTTCGAAATTTTCGGACACCACAAAAAATTTATAAAAGTGCGCAAATCGGATAATTGATATAAACCTGATCAAAGGTTTTCTTGTAGATATTGACTTTATTCAAGACCTGAGGACTTCTTTTTCATATTACAGGATAGTCCACGCCTCTATTTTTAATATTCCACCTCATAGCTTCGTACCAACATCTTTTACAATATACAAAAATTTAAGTATGTATTAAAAAAGTAGTTCTCCTAATTTATATGTATCTATTTCTGTACATAAGTAAATATGTACGTACCCACCTGCATGTTCACATACATACATACATATGTACACACATACATATGCATACATACTTATGTAAGTATGTATTTCTGTGTATAAAGTATTTTACACAAATTTTAATAAACACTTACAAAAAACACATGCGAATAAATTCGAAACCTACGCAATTTATTTTATTAATATACATAAGTATTTATTATATTTACATACATGCATACATACAAACCAGCACGCATTCCATAAAATTGACAAAATTAGACGGTTTGTCTGACATTTATGTACATACTTTTTGTTGTGTGTTAACATGAGGGGTATTCAACAGAAGTGGACACTTTTCTGTGTATGTAAATTTATAATGTATTTTTTTGTTAGTTGGGTCACATGACTTTGTAGGGCCTTTTCTCAGTTATATAAAATACTGCAGTTATATAAAATACTGATAGCATCAAAAAAGAGAAATTAAATGGCTTATAGTGCTAAAAAAATTATCAAAATAGGTCTATACAACACATATTAAGAAATACAAAACATTAAGCTTTGGCAATTTTTAGTACGTATAAAAAGGGTAACAATTTTAATTTTAGTAGACAGTATAAACGAAATTTCGTTGTAAAAAAGTAAACGTTTTCATTGTTCAAAAAATTAAATTAATCAAAATTGAAATAGATAAAATTTATTACTTATTTTTCAATATGTTTGTAAGACATATTCAAAATTTCACAAATTTCTTTATCGCTTTATCCAAAAATGATAAATAACTATTTACTATATTTACTAAATAAGAGTTCGTTATAAGCGAAAATTCGCTGGAATCAAAGTTCGTCAAGAGCGAAAATTCGCCATGACCTGTATATGTTATAAGATAACTCCCCTGTATTTTATTAGAGAATGCATCAGTATTATAAAATCAAAATACCCAAACCCCACCTAGATTTTTTATTCAGTTACATTCAGACAGTGTTGGGCAAAATACATGGTTTGCGGTATTTAAAATACAAAATACTTGCTGATCATGTATTTACAATACAAAATACTTTCAGGATATGTATTTAAAATACAAAATACTTACAAATCTGTATGTATTTAAAATACAAAATACTTACAAATCTGTATGTATTTAAAATACAAAATACGTATTTGTATTTTAAACACGTATTTCAAATACATGTATTTCAAATACTGCCCAGCCCTGCATTCAGGGGAGGGCTATTTGTACGTACGTAGGGTATAAAAATACATGTGCATATGGATGTATGAATATTTAAAACATAAATATTAATGATTGCTAAAAACCTAGACAACTGGCAACACTAGTTTTTATAATATTTATTAAGTACACGCACACATAAGTGTTTCATATTTTTATATACATAGTTCATATTTTTATATAAGTACCTAGTACATACTTACATACATAGATTTTGCCTTGAAACAGCAAATGTGTACATATCTACTTATATGCATGATGTACATAGATCTATCTGTATATAAGAACAACAAAATTTCCAAAGGGAGAAAATATGAAAAACAAGACAAAAGAATACTACTTTGTGTTAAAAAAATTTATATTGATGTACTATGTAATTTGTGTGGGTGTAATACATGCGACTTTTTGTAGCGTATCTAAATTATGAATGAAAGTTTAATTTCATACTTTAGGTACCCATGTATCTATCTAAGTATGTATGTATACGTGTAATTTGCTTATTTTACTGTGGTTGAAGTAGTAAGCACAAAACGCCTACGTACATTATGACAAAAAGCTTTTTTAACACTATTGTATATTAGCATTAAGATTTGTGTACACTCACACTTACACAACTACGGATAGAGATAGACGAAATATTTAGTGGAGAGAACTTATAGCTCTCTTTCAGAGTTTCCGTTTCGATTATTTTTAAGAAAACTTTGTTCGTTGTACTTGATTATATGTGGCCAAACAAATTGTATGTTGGCATATATTTAATACGCCGGTGAGGCCCACCCTCTTTTATGTAACCAGCTATGGAGATATCCTCCTGAGTTTTGGTGCTTGTTATAGATTTATCCAATATTTATAACAAATTTTGTTTGCTCTTTGTCTATGACAAATTTTTCGCAAAATTTTTTTATTTAAATTTTCGATAAATTTTTATTATATTGTTAATTCTAGGAGAAATATCGATGCATTTTATTTTTTCTTGAACTTATTTGTTACGTAAAGCCAAAAGTTATTGTTGATTTTTTTTAACAGGTCATACATATGAAATTTATTTAATTATTTTAATTTCAAATCGTTAATTTAATTTAGATATTAAATTGTTTCGTGAATTTGACTTTTCTTAATTAAATTGTTTCTGCAGTTTTTCTAATTTTTGAAAGCTAATTTTACACCGGCGAATACAAATTTTTTTAATGTAATATCTTAACTATAGCTAAAATTAAACAAAACCAAAAATTATATATTCTGCGGTTCTTACTCAGAAAGTAAGTTTTGAGCATAGCATAATATTTAATGAATAAGTGATGTACATATGTACATATCGAGCCTTTGGGCAATACCGTAGTAACTCAAAATTTTAATTTTTTAATGTTATATTACGAAATTATTCGGCTTGTCGTTTTTTATATTCTGTAAGTTTCATAAAAATATTTTGTGTACTCAACTCTAGAAAAGAACCAAATTTTCTTTTACCATTAAGTTGTGTATAAATTCAAAATTTTAAACTCAATTTCTGCAAAACAACCTTTTTTGGAATTATTGCGTTATTGCAGCAAAGACTCGATATATATATATATATATATATATATATATATATATATATATATATATATATATATGGCGTGTTTATGGGTGTGTGTGACTTGGTTTTAGGCATAATATTGTTATCATCTCAGTGTGAGCAGCATGTATTGTTTTATGAATGTCATTATACAAGTTCAAGTGTTGCCATGATTTTTAGTACACTGTTGCTTTTAACGATATTCTCTAGAAAGTCGTTTTGAAAATTTTAAACCGGGCGCTAGTTAGTTCATGGATTGAACTGGCTCCCTCATTTGTGTTGGTTGATTTGAGATTTTATTTTCAAATTATTTTTTATTGTACTAAATCACCTTTCCGCTTAAAACATTTGATTAATTAATCTCATCGATGAACTAAGACTGTCTGCTAGTTTCATACGCATTAAAAAGTAAAACAGGTGCATACTTCTAGGGGCCGCAAATTAACGTTTGCGCATAAGCTTTGCATGGTAACAAAAATCTTAAAGTAATCTTTACATATAATAAAAATTTCAAAGTTAACGCTTAGGTTAGGTTAGGTTAGGTTGACACGAGCTTGAAAGAAAGAGAAAAACTTATAAAATTAAAATATGCTAAGTTTAATTATACTGTTTTGTGCAATTCGCCTTTGTTTTGTGTTAATAAAATGATACCGGAATAATAATATTATTTACGTACCATTCATCAGTTGGCATATTGCCTAAATGAATTGTTATATTCATTGCCTGGACGCCTATGCTATAACAGCCAGTTATCTGCATCCTCGACAGCTAATATGTGTTCTTTATTGCCCTACGTTACTCATATTTGAATTTTGGTTTCTTGTTTTGACAACACTGATAATGGGTTCGTTTACCTGCTGTTTGCTTTGAATTTTGTTGTTGTTAACATTTGGCTAAATATACGAATGTTGTTTCATTGTCTGCTTCAAGATATAATAGCGCGCAAGTTGATTGAAAACAATTAAAAAGTACTGAAAAAGTTGAGCAGACTGAAAGAAAAAATTTAAGAAAAATGGAAAGCTTTGAAAAAGAATCTAAAGGTTTCAAAGAAATGACAGCAGCCAACACAGACGAAATGACCAAAGGTGAAAGTTTTAATGAGCCAACAGCACTTTCGGTAGAAATTGAGGAGCCAGTCAACAAACGCAGCAAACTAGCGGAAAGTGCAGAAGGGGGTTCAGTGGAAAAAGGTGACACGACGATAACTACATCATCGGCAGAGGATTCACAACAGGATGATTTAGTGACTTCCACTGTAGGTCTAAGACGTTTTAATCGTATCCCCATATTTATTGTTGACTATCACAATGATGTGTTGGAATTTATTTATCGTTGTTTGGCCAGCAGACATTTGCCTTTGGAAAATAATACCTTGCTGCATTTTGATTCCCATCCCGATATGGTTATATCTCGTGAAATACCAGCAAGTGCTGCTTACGATAAGGATGCCATGTTGGCTGAATTAAGCATTGAAAATTGGATTATGCCCGCATGTTATGCCGGTCACTTTAATCGTGTTATATGGGTTAAAAACTCGTGGTGCAATCAAATGCCAGTGGGCAAGTACAATTTTAAAGTTGGACATAAAGATGATAAAATAAGTGTAGATTGTTGCTTGGACTATTTTATCTCTGAAGGAAACTATTGCCCTAGTTCAGAATTGGAACAAGCTAAAAACTTGGAATTACAAGTGGTCAATGCCGACACAGAAGCGCCTGATCCCAGAGAGCTTTTATCGGCTGCTGATGCCAGCAAATTTATATTAGATATAGATCTTGATTTCTTTAGTACGTCCAATCCTTTTTTGGAAATTTATAAAGATGCCAACTGTTATATGCAGCTAAGTGAAATTTTCCAATTCGAGAGCGCAACCGAGGCAAATGTTATAAGTACTACGGAAAAGAGGAAACAACAGTTAGAAGCTTTAAAGAGCATATTTGAATATTTGGAGGAAAAGAGAACTCTTGAAGGTTTAGAAAAACCGCCTACGGATATAATATCGCCAGAAGTTTTTGAGAAAATAGAGAGATTGGCCGATTCTTTGCAAAAAGTTTATTCAGATGATGAAATCGACTGGCTACTGATATTCGACTCAGGCAGCACTACTGACACTAATGGCCTTCCACATCATATTAGCAATGAAGCTGAACTTAATTTATATTATAGCCAATTTAAAGAATTCCTTAAAAATTTACCTCATCCCCCAGTCATAATTACTATGGCGTGTTCGGCTGAAGATGATTACTGTCCACGCGACCAGGTGTCATCCATACAGGAAAAAGTTGTGGAAATTCTCCAGGAAGTTTTTGGTGACAAAATACACGAAAAACCCATCTTACACTACATGGACGACGAATGGGATGTTATTAAATTATAAGTGGGAAAGAGGAAGTGCTTTAAGATGCTTGAAGGCAGACATCATGAAAAATAAGGAGTATTTCTAATTGTAGTGTTTTTTTTATAATTTAGTAATTATGTATTTTAAGTAATGAATTTTACGAACTATATTGCAATAACTTGCACACATACGTATATATTGATGAAGATTATTAAGAAATCGAATATAATTTGATTTCTTAGCAAAAAGCAGTAAATTAAAGTGAATAAATATTAAAAATGAATTGAAATTATAAAAATACTGCTCAATTTTTTCTTGCTGAATAGTATAAAATTTAGTTCAGAATTATATTTGTAACTAGTTGTCCAGACAGACGTGATAATTTCAAAAACTATTTGACTATGACAGTTCGTCTATGTGTAAAAATCTAGTCAAAACATAATAAAAACTTAGAGAACCTTATTGCAGCACGACAAACTTATCTGTTCTGGTAATGACATCCTGATGACATCTTCAATTTTTAGTACCTAATCCGCCTGAACAAATAATTATGTGATACTATACATACAGTTACACTTGTGTAATTTAAACCAAAAATTAGATTGAACCGTTTACGTTAAATCCTAGACGTCAGCGTTCTCATTCTGAATTAGGAACGATTCTCTACCACACACAGTTTGTGTTTGATTGTGTATTTGACCAAAATATTTAAATATAAAATTAGGAGTTTGTATATTTTTCCGCGCAATTTTTCACTTCGTAAGAATTTTTTTCGCATTTAAGGAGTATTAAATAAATTGGTCCAGGCGTTATAGCGTTTTGCGAATAACGACACCTTCAATGATTCGATTTTATTAATGTACATATGTTCATTAAAGAATTATTTTTTGGCGTTAAAAACTTGCTATGACTACACATACTTTGAGCATCAAAACTTGCTAAAAATTACAAAAATCTTTCGTGCAGCGCATAATCATCTCGTCTTTTTTTGTAAATGAGGGCATACGATGCAGCGAAAACAGAAAAAACATTTTTAAAATTGTATGAATAATACTGCAGCCTTAATTTATTACGTTTTTATAATTATTTATAATAAAAACACTTCTCTGTATAAACGACATAATTCACAAACATGTTCATGATTGCGATCATCAAATTTCCCCTGCTGACCATCATGTTCTATATCACATATGCCTACAGATGTATGAGTATTATCTGAAGAACAGCTACAGGTAAAAATAATTTTTCTATGCATATAAAAAAGATTGAACATTTTATCAAAGAATTATACTTACTTAGATGTTATAGAAACCTGACGAGCTTTTGTGTATAAAGACCCATTTGAGAGATTGGTTTCTGTATCTTTCACGTTTCTGGTGTGACAAACTTTTTTCTGTTTTCGTATTTTGTGATTGGTGTTTATTAAATTCTCTGCTGTAACAGAATGTACAGTACAAGGCCTTTGAAATTGTATGCTTTTTCTATCTTTAACTAATTTCACACTCTCATGAGGTCTCAAGATATTTGTACATGCTCTTAAATCTTCAGATGTATTGCATAAATTTAAGATTTTGTCTTTTATAAAAAAGTTGGATGTTATTTCAACTTTAGGCGCAATAATCCCCTAAACATTTTTAAATCTTACTTTTATGTGCACTCACTAGTATTTAATTTTTCAAAGCATTAAAGTTAAACTTACTGGAAACGCTGGAGTAGTTTTCATCAGCAGTTGTCTGGTATTAGTATGGGGACATTGTAGTTTAGGCTCTACATGCTGTAATAAATCCATGATCACTCCTTCATAGTAAGCCAATCTTCGACTATTTTGCCACAAAGTGATTTCCAAACACTGTCTTGACAAATTGGTTATTAGCTGGGCTATGGAATTTGCATTTCTAAAATAGCCTTCTATTTTAAAGCAATCATGGCACAACAAGGGGAAATAAGGTTCCATAGCACCAGTTCGGAAAGTATAGCCCAAAACCTTTATAGTAACCTCCAAATAGCCATGACTGCATAGCCAAACACCGGGGCATGTAACCTTTGTGAGCATATTAATTATATTTAGTAACACATTAAAGAAAGATATTTTGCCAAAGTTTTACTAACTGCTTCAAGTTTCAAATTAATTTTAACATGGAATCGCATATTTATATTTGTTTATCCATTTAGTTGTGCATGTGTTGGGGATTATTCGGGTTTTTGTAATAACAATTTTCTAATGTTTTGGTAATCAATATCTTGTTGCCTAGTAAACCAATATTGTTGAAGCAACAATCACTTTAACACATGTGTTTTCTATTAGATTACTGAACGTCTTTTAAAAAAGTACCTGCTGATAAATTCAAACGCACTTCAAAGTTGCATCAACTGTTTAAACTTTAAAAACTATTATTTTTCTTAACTTTCGTAAAAAATAATATATACACTCTTAAACATATTCTAGTAAATCAATTTGATCAAATATTTTGCCGATTAGGTATATAAATAAATTATAAGGTATGGCTTTCTCAAATTCATGAGATTTTAGACAAATTCGAAACTGCATACAAGTTTTAGCTATATCCCTCAAAGTGCTATGCACATTTGGTTCTAAGGGTAAATGAAGACAAGCTAAGACACCGTATAACCAATCACCCAGCCACTGGTCACTATTGGCCAAATCTAAAATTGTTAAAGAAGAAGCCGCCGAAGTCGATGAAGACGTTCCCGCTATGGGCAAGCTTTCCGATGAATTGTCATATCTCTCTCCTTTTAGCCAATCACCAAGCATTACCAATAATTGTTCTAAAGTGCGTTGATTGAAACGTAATATTAAGCTCAAAAGAGGTTGATATTGTTGACAAAACTGAAGCCAAGCTAAATTATCTGTTATCATCGGTGGCTCCAAAGAGTTATCGTAGTTATAATTTGCCAACTGCTGGCGCAGGATCATTATCTTGGAGCGCGTTCTAATGAAATTGCATGATTGGATATTCTTCCATTCTATTGTGGGCAGAAGATTGGCATCGGGCAAAACATCGATACAGCTCAACTGTAATGTGGCAATAACGATAACTTTTTACACAGAAGATTTACATACTATGTACGTATGTACGTACGTAGTTAACTTACCTCCTGTTCTTCCAAAGGATACGAATTGTTCTTAGTTATCTGCTCCAATCCTTTTGGTCTCTTGACCACAATAGTCGGACACTGTTTGCGCTCGTATAGCATGTGCATTAAATATTCTTCACCACTTTGTGGTTGCTTCGAAGGATCAAAGTCATCTCCAAGGGGCTTTATTTCCAAGGCTTGCTGTTGAAAGGATTCGATTTCTTCCACTTCCATTCTATATTATTAGAGAAAAAATATTTTTACTGCTTGTTTTTCAAAGTTTCGTCTTTTTAGATTTTAAACATAAACCACAGAATATTATATTAGAATATTAGTTTATGACATAAACTATTCTGTGCTGTAAAGAAATAAAATAGTTGTATTTCTCATTGCTCTATAATGTAAACAAATTTTGACATTTTAGGAACGTGCACATACCCACACACACACATGCACGCAGTTGTAGCTTGGTGGACGATTTCAATTTGTTTGTTGTCACTATAGAGATTTCATAACAATTAGAGGTTGCATATGTCTCCGAACTCACAGAAACCACATTTTCGTTACGAGCGACAAGGCGATATTAACAGTTACACGTCTGTTTCAGTCACAGAGTACTCAACCAGAGTACTCAACTTTGACGTATAAAAAGGGTCCGAATCATATTTTGCATAAACTGTATAACGTGCATAAAGTTTGTAAGAAGAGATATCTATATAAAAACAAATAGCTTTCCTATCTCTTTCACACAAACTTTATGCATGTTTACAAAGTTGTCGAGTCTAGTTCTAGTTTATGGTTTCAGTAAACAATTGCTGCTCAGTGCATTCTACCTTTTACGAATTTGTCTTGAGTTAAAGAATATTCAATTTTCCGCGCGACCGCTTTTAAATTATTCAAATTGAAAGACGGACATTTGTTCAATTCTCTTTTGATCTGTCCTAAACTATTTACAATGGGAAATTGATAGACAGAGAGACCATTTTTTAATCCTTTATTAACATTTTCTCGGTTTGTTTACTTGAAGTGCAAGAACATTTTAATTATTATAATTTTTTTTTAATTGACAAACACAAAGTGGTAATCTACCTGTGACTTTGACACTAGTAGACAAACCAGTAGTCTACGAATCATAAAAACATTTACAGAAATAAAGTAAAAATATGTGAATTTCCTAAAAGTAAATAAACAAAATTAAATTCGACGAAGGCAGATAGTTGAGTACTATGCACTCTACATTTTCGTCTTCTCTCACAAACTTCGTCCGTTTGTCTTTCAATTCCATATTAACATTATGGACAAACTGGTAGTGCCATCGCCGCCCGCTGTCGCTTACATTGGTCATCCACCATAACCGATTGGAGGTGAGTTTATGAAAAAGTAGGTAAATAAATTTTACAATTATTATTATTGTTTTTTAATACTCGAGTTTTATTAATGTTTTTGTTGTCGAAATCAATCGAATGTAAATCAATATGTGTCACAGTTTATATTAATTGTGTCTAAAAACTACTCAGAACTATTAATAATGTTGATAGGTAAGATTATCAAGCTCTGTGTACTAAGTACATACATATGTACATATATAAAATGTAGAAAAAATTGTCTTCAAACTTTTTCATAATTAGTTTCACAATTTCACTCCCGAATATGTTGAAATTAATTCGTTTTGCATACACCTTATATGTAAATGGGCTTGGGTATGACGCTTCAGTATTTGCGCAAGATGGCATGAGACGCAAGCTCTCCGCTCTTGCTTAGGGAAACAATACATGATCCAAATACTTGATATCAATTTGTTGTGTGTGTGTGGCTGGATATTGTAACAAATAGTAATTCTGAATTTGATTTTGTTGGCGTACGAAACAATTATAGCAACTGTGGCCAGGAACCGTGACGATTATAACATTATACATATGTATGTTATTTAAATTATTGAGCTTAAGTATTTTTTTAATCAAACCAACATATTTATTAAATTAAATATTTTGACGCCTCTGCGCGCCTTCTCCAGGAATATGTTTTTTTATACAGTTGTTTTTTTTTCAAATGGTTATTGTCATATAAAATATTTTCCTGAAGAAGACGGCAAGAGGCTTCGAAATATTAAAAATAATAAATTTGTTTGTTTTATAAAAGAACTTTAAGCTCAATAACTTAAATGGGTTATACATATGTAGGTAACTTTTATTAAAAAATGCTTCTTAATGATTAATTTTCATGTTTTGTTTTTCGCTTAGAAAATAACAGTTATTTTTCAAGTAAATATGCTTGAAATATGACTACGACTATTTTCCAGAAAATAATTTGTACAGTTAAATTTTTGAAAACTGACCTTCGTAGACTAGTACGTAGTGTAATAGACTCGTAGTGCGAAGGTCCCAGGTTCGAATTCTGCCGCAGAACTCTGGCAGTTTGTGTCTGATAATTAAAAGGGAGCGCACAACAAGCCTTCACTGGCTTAAGTGTATGTTGTATGACATGGGCTATCACACCCCTCCAATCAACCTAACCTAACCTAATCTAAATTTTTGAATAAAACTCAAATAAATAATGCAGCTTTATGTGGACATACTTCTCCATTACAATTCACAGTCAGCGATTGTAGAGCAATGTTCTTAAAAAATAAATAAATAACAAGTACATATATAGCACCCGTCCATACAAATGTATATATTATTCGACATATTATATTATTTTATTTATTTTTATTTTATTATATATTAATATATTTTTATTTTAAATGCACTTCAAGGGGAAAAACATTATTTAATTGACAACAAGAAATTAGAAACTTAATTTTGTTTTTTACTCAATTAAATAACAATTTTCCCCTAGAGAAGAGAATCAAAAGATGTTTGCTTTATTATGATTGTCGACGTCACACCCAAGTCGACATCAATATATTGTCAATTGTGGGATCGTAATCAAGAACTATTAAATATTATTGATATGATATTACGACTACTATGGCTTATAAAGTTACAATTGGCCATCAATATTAGTTAATTATTGCCTACAACGAGTTCACAACTGCTGTCTTTTTTTACCGTCGACTTGATGTGACGTCGACGCGACAATCATAATAAGAGGGATTGAAATATCAGGATGTTATTAAATTTTTATGACTTATATGATCTAGAATATTTATAAATAATAATAAAACAAAAAATAGCAAGTTTACTTTATATAAAAAAATTATAAGTCTTGTTTAAAATATGTACTTATGTATGTGTACTTGATGTATTCAGCATGCGAAAAATCAAAGATTTTTTGATTTTCTATCGACCATCCTACACAAAATTTTTCACCAACAATCCCACAATTCTGAATGAACATTTTGAACGTTTATTGTTTGTTACCTTTATTTAAGTATGTTAAATACAATTGTTGTTGGTAGTTTGCAGAGCTGTGAAAACTGCAATCAATTGGCATTGAAATCACAGTGATTTCAACTAAACTGATTTCATTCTTTGATTTCAGATTTCAAAATGAAATCTTGGCAAAATTGCAATATTTTGTGATTGCAATAATTTTGAAATCATTTTTTTTAGAAATCATTGATTGCAATTAATTTAATTGCAATCAATTCGATTGCAATCAAATTTTTGTTGAAATCATGCGATTTCAATGAATTGCCCTGAAATCACAACTAAAGTGAAGTTCTACGAAATAACATACACTTGGAATCTTGAATCTAGCGGTTTCCACTAGAATATGGTGGAAACCTCAAATTTTTGGTGGAAACCACCAGATTTTAGTGAAAACCACTAAGTTTTAGTATAAAACAACAGATTCTAGTAAAAACTTCCACTTATATTTAACCAGAAAAATAAAAGTTAAAAAAGATTTATTAATTTTGTGAATTTATTAAAAAAAAAAGTCAGAACAAATATAACACGAAAAAACAAACGATATAAAAAAAATTATGTTTACCAATTTTACAAAACTTTAAACTTCAAACAAAAATTTACATTGTTGGGAATCTTTGTTTCTAGAAGAAGGAGTTTTATTTGAAGAGAACGAAGATTTTGATTCTGATTTAATTGTGATTGCAATTACTGGATTTGATTGCAATTAAAGTAATTGCAATCAAATTTGATTGCAATCAATTATTATATGAATTAATTTCAAAAAATTTTGCTTCAATCATTTTTGTCGTATTGATTTCATGATTTCGAATTGAAATCATGAAATCAATTTAGGATTTTGAATGCAATCAAAAAATTAGCAATCATTAACGAGAAATCATGTGATTGCAATTAAATCGATTGCAATCGTTTACAGCTCTGGTAGTTTGGCATTATAAATTACCTTTTTTGAGGAAATGAAGTAAAATAACATTTTTAATAATCAAATAGCAACTTTTTTTATTGTTTCTATGCAAATATTCATGTTCTTTTGTTATTATTTATTAGCTACTTTATATTAACAATGATATTTTAGAAAATAGTTTTTTAATAAATTTTGTCAGCAGTTTCGTAATTAAATTAAATAAGCTAATTAATAAATAACATAATTATATATGTAATTTTACCAATGCATTGATTTCACATATTTTTTTTGTAATATACATAATTAATACCGAAACTATCAGATCAATATTATCTTATACAAAAGTTGCAACAACTTGAAGCATTTTATATATTTTGTCACTAAAACTACTTCCCTAATCAAAATAACTTTGAGAGAAAAAACTCCACAAGTTTGAAATTATGCTTGTTTTTGTTAGAATTAAAATTAAATTAATTTAAAGAAATTGAAGGTTTATTAAGACTAGCTTAACATTGATTTCTACACCAATTTTATTTTCTTAAAAAACAAACTTTAAAGCAGCTAGATATGATTTCTACACCAATTTTATTTTCTTAAAAAACAAACTTTAAAGCAGCTAGATCACTGACGATAAAATGCAATCGCTACAACGTGATAATATATACGTGTACTCCTTCGCTGTGTACTTTTCTAACAATGATTTATTATTATAAATATTCCAGCTGCAACGACCGTAAATATATCGCGACTAAAGAGCTAAATACAAGTATACCATGCAAACTGCTGCAACAGATTTGTATAACTACAGCTTGTATGTTGTACTTCTTCCTGATGTACTTCTTAATCCTAGAAATGCAGAAAGTAACTACCCTTCTATAACCGTCGATGTGAGAAAACTGTCCCATTATATTTTTTACAATGTTTATTAATATATGGCATGAATGTAACAACAAAAATCAAAACTTTTGAGTTATTGATGATAAAGTATTCTTCATATCTTAAATGCAACATAGTCATATCTCACAAACTCAAAATTTTTTAAATTTCTCAATTTCCTCTATATGTATTTAAAATCAGAATTTCAGAATTATATCTGAAGTTAAAATAGAGTTAAACCAAAAAGTTTCGATGTGAATTTGTATTAATAACATGCTGTATACGAATTATTTTTTATGAATCACTGCAAAAGTAGTTGTTAAAATATCTGTGAATTTATTTTTTATTTTTGGAATTTCGATCTTTATTTTTTTCCCAAAATATTGAATAATTTAAAATTTTATACGTTTCGATTTTTTTCTAACGTCAGCTCATCTACATATATTCATGAACGTCATGAATGACATTTGGCATCATCATAAATATAGCGTTAGATCTGATAACAATAAATTGAGACTATATGTGATGAATATTAATCATGATATAAATTTGGCATTCATCATGATATAAATTCAATACAAATGGACTTTATACCCCATTGACAAAAATTCTTTATTTCATTCTTTGCGAAATGAATAATTTTCTTCATATGCACGAATTCATAATTCATTTACACTCGTGCCTCGTTGAAAGATATATCGCATTCGATGTAGAAAATGTGGCATCCATACTCAGGTACATACATATTTTAGTTCTTTATTAATGTTGGTATTAAAAAACAGGCTTATTTTTATAGCATGTTTATGTTAGTTTAATAGGGTATTTTAAAATTTTAGGAGCTTTTAATGCTCATAATGTAATTTTTAAGTATATTTTTGATTACCCTGCTCGTATATACTCGTATTTTAAATACATTTTCCATGATAAAATATAAATTCATGTCTTATTATTGGTGTAGAATTCAAATAATTACAAATATAAAGGACTTACATATATTGCAAAATTAATATTAATATTAATTTTAGTTTTAAATTTAGTTTTTTATTTGATTTAAAATTAAATATAAATATTTATGTATGTACAATCAAATAATTTATCTTTAAAGATATGTTTAACACATTAATTAAAGGCTAAGAAACTTTGCACAGATTTAGTCAGTTAAATTTTTCCTTATTAATTTGTTAGTACTTCCTATTATTTTTGAGATAATTAATTTTAGTAATGGTTTGTAAGTTCTCCTTATGCTATATATTACATATTATGTATCTATTACATATAAGTATTTATATTTATTTAAATTTAGTTAGTAAAATCTCAGCAAGTTTTTGTTCTTAGTTTTTTTCAATAATTTAATAGCACTTAAAGTATAGTTTTTATTTTAGGCTTTTAAAAATGAAATTCAATTCAAAGCTTAGGAATTAGTATTGAGATTGTTTATTACACAGGCACTTTAGTAGATAAAGTAGAATAAGTTTTTTTTTGTGGAAAAGGGGTTATATCAAATAAAAAATCTATAGCTGTTTCGCAAAATGTGCTGTAGAAACTTATATATATCATATATCTTTTAAGACTGGCATGTATGTATGTTCGCTTTGGAAAATTCAGCGAAATATCTTATAAATACAGTAGTCCTATCCACAGTCTTGCGCATTTAAAATTTGAAATTCGTTAAATTGCAAATGTTTATCATTAATTGTGAACTTCCCTTTATGGTCTCAATTTTTATACTTGTTGCCTGTACAGAAAAAAATTTTTAATTCAAACAAAATTATGCGGATCAAAATTTTTCTAAATTTGTAAGATTTAGATTTTTTCAATACATATAATTATTTTATTCAATTAAAACGTTTACTAAAATTAAAGAGAAAACCAAACAATGTAAAAAAATTTTAGAACTAAAATGAAGAAAGATGTATACATTTTTAAGCTGTCACTAGTGGTTCTGTTCTACATGAAATTCAATCAAAAATATTAACTGAGACAGAAAAACTTTTTCTGAAAATAAAATTTTATTTAAAACAAACGATTCAATTGTTTAAAAGTAATTTTGCAATAATTTTTTTCTGTGTATATAAGCCGCTTATGATTTTTCTTACCTCTACTCTCGAAACTTGTTGAATATAATATACTAATTCACATTTTCCCCATATTTTCTTTTTTATTTTTCCTTTGTTATTGTCAGCTATCAGTTTGCAATTAAGTGTTGCATAAACACATTAAATATAAGTTATCGTTTTAAGTGTTGCATAAATGCCACATCACTTTGCAAGACCTTTTGCACAAGATTGTGAATTGGGCTAATAAAAAGTTTTCCCATTGCTAAAGTCTTAGTTAGTCGTATGTTGTTATAGCAGATGAAGGAGCTGATGAATAACGTTCAGAATAGTTGTGGTGATGTAATGTAATATTGGGACATTAGATCCTTGTAATATAAATTTATTGAAATATAGATGTCATTCACGTAGAACAACTAGCTCAATATTTGCACTCAAAAACAAATTTATCACATTTTCTTTCTTTTATTGCTGAAAATAATTTGATTAAGACAGCAGACTTATTTTAATTTTTTAAATAAATAAAGCAAATTTTTACAATCTTGTAAATACAGATTAATAGAAGAATATGTATTCAAATGCAGTTTGACTAACGAAGTAAAAAATATAATGAATAATGAAGAATATACATATTTTTATTTGTTTCTTATAGAAAATAGTAATTGACTAAGTCATATTTAAATAATTTTAACTGAATCATAAGGGCCTTTTTCCAAATGTATTACAGTGCTATATAAGAAAATTAAACTTGTTTCACTTGCTTTCAACTGATACAAATTAAATGATGCTGTTTTATTTTATGATTATTTTATATGTTCTGTATTTAAAATTTTTCCACACTATTTGCTTCACTATTGCAAGAACATTTTAATTTAAAAACATTTTAATTGTTCAGGCACTAAAAATGTTTCTACTCTTCGTAATTGTTACGTGAAGGTGTTCACGTACTTGAAAAATTTTTGATGGTAATAAAATTTTTATTTGTAAAAACTATTCACACCACTAATTTAACTTTCAAAAAGTAATAAGATTTTTTACTTATCATAAAATTAACTTTCCTTTCCAACCACATAATAATTATATGTATATGTTTCAAATCGATTTAACGATATAAATATTGCTAAAGAATGCATAATTTTTTTCATATTTGAATTGTAAAATCAAGCATGTATTTTTGTTCTGTTGTGAGCTTTAGAAGAGGTATCACCTTGTGAGGCTGTGGGTAACATATGAAACGTGTTATCCACTTTTAAGAAAAAAAAAAAATAAAAAAATTAGAAAAGAAAACGTCTTAAGTTGGCATGTAGTGCAAACATGTTAGATTTATACTTCTACATACACGCAACCAAACATCCAAATAACTATTAGATAAATAAAGAAATTAGTTGTGAAATCTATTCTAAGAACATTGTGGGCCTTAAAATTGAAAAGCGAAACCTTTCACTTACGTTTAATAAATTTTATTGTAAAAAGCCAAAAATCCAAAAAATGTGATGAGCCTTTTTTGATGGTCGCATTTTCAAAATCATTCAGAATTTTGACAAAAAATGCAAGGCTGTTTTTAGTTTCATTTTTTAAATGCATTAGGAAATAACATTTTAGCTTTTTAATAGTATATATTAAATAAATAAGTAAATATCTAAACCTTACACTAAAATAACGTTTAGAGTCGTTTGAACTTGAATTTTTTTTTGTTTTAACCACTTTCATATTGACTTTTTCTTTAATTTTGAGCTCTCCACTGGGAGATGTTAAGCCTTTTTACGAGTGTCGCTGTCGTATTTCGATTATCACATTCGTATCCCAGCATTTAATCAAGAACAAAACAATCGTAAGCGAAATAATACAAGACAATCGTAATAAGTCTGATTGTGTTTTCTAGATTTTTATAATAGTTAATAAATATGTAAGTATGTATGTACGAGCATGTTAACACACATACATACATGTCTATGTAAAACAATGCAAGTTATTTGTTGAATTGAGAATTTTTCGTTTTTTATCTGCATACTCATACATACATACATACATGTACATACCAATTAAAAGAAAAACTTCCAAGAAAGTCATAAAAATGCAGCAATAGTGATGCCTAAGGAACATGGGCTTTTCATTGCAAGATGTTGTCCTATTTTCTACTTGTTCACGAGATTGGAAGTTATCTTTAACATGTTGAGAAAAGTAGAAATATTTTTTTAAAAACTTATTTTATATTAAATTACGATGTTATTTTTTTACTAAAAGTCGAGTTTCTTTACGTCAGAAATTGTGTTCTTTACTTGAAATAAATTATAGAAAATAATTATAAATTGAAGAAAATTAATTAATTAATTAATTAATTAAAATTAAATTAAAATTAATGTGTAAATTAAAAAATGTTTTTTTAATATAAAAAAAAAGGATTTTCTAAAACTTTGACCAGAATTGAAAATGCTTTAACTTAACTTTCTAAGAATTCTTCTAATTGATAGTTTGGAAGCAATGAAAATGTCATTCCTTAGGAATATCTTTCATATTCATATTTTTACTGGATACATGCATACAATTGTTTACATGTACATTTATATTCCTTAATTAATTTGAATTTATTGTTTATATCACAATTAGACGTTGCACACTTCTTTGCTTACGTACTCGTATGTATTTTACTTTGTATTATTTGTTTGCTTTAATTTCGATCCTTTAAGCCCAATACTCTCCTGAACCCCGACAATGACTTTGAGGCATTATTTCCCATTGGTACACTTTTTGATGTCAATGAATAAGAATTTTGATATGTGATGGGAAAATCTGTCGGGGCCAGGAGCAAACCTCACGTTCGCACAAACTTATAGACTATCAGAAATACCATAAAGGAAATGGCTACTAGTATGACTGCAGTTACTACTTTGGCGCAGGTGTTTAGACCGGATTCATTGGGGTTGAGAGGACGCGAGCTGGTGCGCGTGTGGGATCGTCTACGTTTGGAAGCCAGGCCGCGTGCTAAGGCTGGAAACGCCAGAGACTGTGTGAATGTTAATTTGTGTATGGACTCGCTTAGTGAATAGGGACCCACCGAGCCGCGAGCCGCCGCACGTAACAGTGCATATTCCAAATCTAGTGCATCGAACAGAGAGTAACGGGCAGTCATGGTCGAGGAGCGACGACGTTCGTGACGAGAATCACGTTCGCGATCTGATTGCGGCTGTAGCCACGGATCGGAGACTCGCTGCTGCGCCCCCGTACCAGCGGCAGCTGTTAAGTCTGCTGCTGCAGCCGCAGCCGCAGAGGAGGAGGAGAAGGCCTGGTGTGCCGTCACGCCTCCGCCCAAGCTAACGGCGGCCACGGAGGTAAGCGACGACGTCGTGGACGACGAGGCAGAACAGAGACGCAAATTCATGGCCAGACCAGTGTCACGAAACTCAGTCGCATCCTCGATCGAAGTCTGATCGGGTGATGTTTGGGCCCGTTCAAGTGCGGCTGAGTGTTTCATACGCAGCGCAAACAATCTTGCATGATCAGGATGTAGAAGAGCACTTGATTTGCGGCGATAATTCGGTGCACCCACGCTAATGCTGGCTCGTGCCCCCATCCTGTGGCCTTTGAGCGATAAATTAGGCGATCCCTGTGTGGGCGTGGTGGCAGGGGAAGCGTTGCAAGAATTAACTGCACCACAATCTATAATATGCGACACATTACCACTTGTACACATCAGAGCGGAACCTGGTGGTGGTGGCAGTGCATTTGGTGATGGTGAGGCTTGTACCGAGTCAATACCGGAGTCGCCGGCGTGCAAAGTATCACAAAACAGTGAACTACGGCGATCTCCAGTGCTGAGTGTCAAATGAGTGGCTGACGTACTACTATTGCCCGATGTGCTGGTGGTCAACGTTGTCCCCACACTAGTGCTGGTACTGTTGCCACCACCGTTGCTGCTGCTGGTGCTTGTCTCAGCAATTGCAGGGAAAACAAATGATTGGCCGTCAGCCTCTCCCCTGGGAGAATCCTGCAATCACAATAATAAATAAAAAGACAATAGTTGCGCATTAATACCAAAAGTCCCAGACGTTATTTTTTTCACAGCAAAAGAATAATTGGGCGAAAAAGTGCATGATAAATGAATTGTGTAATTAAGCAAAATACATATAAAAGTCTAGAAAAGGAATGGGCGGGTGGAAATGGTTCTTTGTGTTTACGTATATACAGTTAAATAAAAGTAAGAAAGGAGGCTCAAAGTGGATTATAATACAGGGGCATAAAAACATACTCGTATTTTTCTATTATTTACATTTTTATTCATACATAAAAGGAACCTGGAAACACTAAATATCATCTTTTCTCATATGGATGCTTTGCGTTGGGAGTTAAATAAGACAAAAAGGAGGTTTAAAAAGTTATAAAGGGTTGTTAATCAAAAAGAAACGGAAACATGCAAGATTTTTTTTGCTTATCGTGGGAAAAAATAGTGAATAAAAATGGCAAATATTCTCTGTGGTATTTGAAAATTGAGTAAAAACGCCTACCCTTTGACCGTCCGGACCGCTGTTACGACGCATTTGTATAAAGCCTTCCTGTCTTAAGAGCGGCTTTAACAATAGGCAACAACAAATATGAACGTTATGTACAATTTTTGTTTGTTTTGTAAGATGTTACATTTAAAAAAGGGTTCCATTGCATTCAATAAGATTTTTTGTTCGAAATGTTGATTGATTGTTTTTTTTTTGGTTTTTTGGTGAAGGTGAACATAGATACGGAGACAACAGATAAGAGCAACATATATATTCAAAACGAAATTAATTTTATAAATGTACATAAATTAAACAAATGTAATGTTGTTTAAAGATTATGTTAAATGTGAGCAAGAGAAACTTTAAAATTTAAATTGCGAATTGTTCATTTTTTTATTTTTTATTTCTGAGTTTTTTTTTAAACGATTTTTAAGGAACAGTGGCATGTGGTTTATTTTCTTTTATTTAAGCAACAAAAATGGCGTTGCTATTGCCAAGCTTACCTGGCTGGGCCACACTTGTAGTAGAGGCAACGAACATGTTGTCTTGTTGTTGAAGCTGCCACTTCCCACTAGAGATGGCACGATACTGGATACACCATTGCCGCCAACTTCAGTATCGGCCTCATGCGAGGGTGCGCTTTGAGCCAGACTGGTGTAATGTAGGTAATTAAAACGTTGGGCATCATTTGTGACCTTTGCACGTGTAGGACTGTCGAATCCAGTGGAATCTTCCGACGACGTTGTCTTCGGTGTGCGCCAAAATCGTTTCAGACGCAGTTCGCGTCTTTTTTCTTGTTTCTAAATAAGAGGAGAAATATATTCAAATTCAATACAAAATATAGTGTTCAAGAAAAGTCTTAAAAATTATGTATTGTGTAACTCTATTCAAATTCAAACTCATTCGATATTTTCAATAAACATTTTATTAACTTTTTTAATATAATTTAAACATTAAACTTTTAAGTTTACTTATGCGCCGATTTAAGCAGGAAAATATTTTAATTTAATTTTAATGCACCTTAAAAAGACAATTTTAAATGGAATTTAACCGATTTATTTTATTGTTCCTTATTATCCTTCTATTTTTATTTTCACTTTTTGCCATTAAGTGCTTTACCAAGTTTTACAGTATGTTTCATTCTCCTGCTACAAATTGAAAGCTATTGTTTTTTTAGTGGCAATGAAATAAAAAATTTTATATATATATATATATATATATATATATATATATATATATATGTATATATATATATTTCTATTTGACATGCACATAACGTATGCATTTATTAGTGTGTGTGCGGGTATATTTGCAATTTAATGCAACAGCTGACAGCACATAAAATAGTTGCTGCCAATGCATTGCATGTTGTATTTTTTTTTTATTAATTCATACTAGATTCGCGTGGTGGTTAAAGAAATACATAAAAGTGAAAAATAATAATGATTTTTGCAAAACAGCGGCGAAATAGGACAATTTCCACATCTACTTGAATACACATGTGTACATGTTCGTATTTGTGTATATGCATGTGTGTGCACACACGATCGTATGCTCAGACTAGCTGCACTCTGCAACATGTTGTCTTTCAGGCAGTCATGACACTGCCTCCGACATGTTTCAGTTGCTTTTAAGCAGTTTTTTCACGCCCTTAATCGCATTTCGCCACACTTTAGACATACCATCTGAGCCAAATATGTTGAACTTCAATTCATAGAAGTCCGAAACGATACATCCTCGGAAATACGCTCTTCAGAGAATTTAAGCATACACAGCTTGTTTGGTTATAAGGAGCTAAAGCAATTTAGTTCGTTATAGATGAAGTTCATTATAACCGTAGTAAACATTCTATTTTTTCCAATAAATAAAATTAAGCAATATTGAAATAGATAGAAAAAATATTTTTCGCTTTTTTATATTTTTCATAACTTTCTCAAATACATACTCCTAAATAGTTATTTTAACGGTTAAAAAAAATTAGTGAATAATTTTTTTGTTTTGTTCGTTACAAGTTTTTTTTGTTCTTAAAAAATATCTCGTTATAAGCGAAATATCGCTATAATCGTAATAATTTTATTAAATATTTTTATTTACAAAACTGCTGGGACCGGATAAGTTGTCATTGAACTCTACTGGAAATTTTTTTATTAGGCAACAGATTATTAAAATTATAATGGCTAATTACTATAAATATTTACCTGCATATTTAAAAATCAAATCCTTTCTATTGTGGTTTTTCATCCCCAGTCTCTTATTAATCCTTCGGCGCTTATCAATTAGAAATGAGCACATTCAAATGTTTAACTGTAATTAAATCAGATGAGAAATATGTAATGATGGTTAGAAGCAATAGGAATTTTAATTATCTCATTAACAAATGCAAAATTGTTCGTTGAAATTAATTGTATGTCTGTTTTATTATTATTGCAACATTTTTTTTTTAAATTTCTTTCAATATTTATGATTAGGACGAACTCACGCCCTCACACCAAATTTTTAAAAAAAAATGCTTAAAATTTGTTTGAAAAAAGTTCAATATTAAATGAATTTTGTTTTATAAAATGCTGCAATTGAGTCTTTTACTGAGATTCAGTGAAAATTCCCCTGCTACCAATAAAAAAATTTCATCTAATATTAACTTAAAAAATTGCTAATTTTCTATAAAATTAACAATTTTGTTTAATTTTAAAATATTCCACACTTCTTGTTTAAAATTTTAATTATTTACGCTTAAAAATTACCTAAAAATGGACCTGACGGCTCCAGTCTTGAATTTGTCAATGCGTGTTAATAATTACGGAAGGAGGCAGGAACTTTGATGAGATGACTGGTTGTTTTCGTTTTGTTTTTTTATTAAATTAGTGTTTTATATTATTTAATGGGTCCTTTTTTAATTTTTATAAGTAACATTTGTTAAGATTATTGCGGAACAACTGATTGTTTATAAAATTGTTTTCTATTTGCTGTGGGCGAAGCTGTTTTTGTATAAAAATATGATTTTGAACGCTTTTCAAACATGATGGCCGATGATTTGGTTAGTGCCAATGAAATGCAACAACAACAAATAATTTTAATAAATTATTTTTGTTGAGTAGAAGTTAGATTCCTTAGTTAATAAATTAATAAACTTTATTTTATTTTTTTATTAAGCTTAAGGTCTTAAATTTTTATTTTAAATTATTATCGATATTTCGGTACTCATCGAGTACCATCTTCAAGATATTTATTATAATAAATAAATATAATACATAAATAATAATTTAAAATAAAAATTTAAGACTTTAAGCTTAATAAAAAAATAAAATAAAGTTTATTATTATATTGATTTGTTATTTAAATACATTTTTTAACTAAAGATTCAAACCTCACGCTCAACAATTATTATTTAATAAAATAATTTATTTTTTCTTTGAAGTTCTTTTGTAATGCAGACTACAAGTTTTTCGTCAAAAATATTTTAAATTTTGCTGATTTCTGCTCAAAAACTCTAGGGGCGTTGGTTCCAAATCAGTCTATGCGTTTGTAATGTTAAAAGTAAATGAAATCATTTCCTTTCAACTATGAAATCCTCACTAAATAATCATATGATCAGCTGTCATAAGTACTACATTCGCTGAATTTATTCAAATACCAACTATGAAATTAAAGTATCCAAATTTTTATTACTAGATTAAAAATCATAACTTATTAAATATGACAAGCATTGAAATTCCAATGGGATTCCAAATGAAAGCTCCAATTTATGACTAATTTATGCAAATTTATAACAATAAATTTATATCACGCCATCTACCCTCATTCTCAAACCAGTTGTCAATTAATTGCTAAATTATCTATTATTTGTTATCTTAAATACTAAACTATTCAATATTCTATAAGTATATATTTACGTATGTATGTGTTCAAATATATAATAGTAACTTATTTAACTATGTAAGCATGTAATAACACTCCAAAACATCATTATTTGGTTAACGTTGCGAGTATGTAAATTAAATATTCTTTGCGTGTGTAATCGATTCTTACAACAAGCTCCGAAAGTTGACATTAAAGCCATCATATCGTGACTTTAAGTGTGTGGTTTTGACGTTAAACTCACAAAATTGTTTCTTTACTAGGATAACTGGGCCTGAAGTATTAATGTACATAAATAAGAATTTATTACACTGATGAGGAGATGTAGCAAACTCAGAAAATAATGTTTTTAAGTTTTGCGAAAGTTAAATTTTACTGTCTCACCTTTACTGGCTCCTGTTAAATCCTTAACAGTTTTCTTGAAACGTCCTAAATTCTGCCGTACCTGCTTATCAATTAGTGCAACAGTTCGTGTTAAATAAAATATTTTTCTCAAATATACTTTCATTTAAAAACTCTTGTTTTTAAATTACAGTATATTTTAAATAATTAAAATTTGTATTTACAAATCACATGCACTCACGTTTGATTTTTATCTATCTAAATGTCCTTGAGTTGTGCTTACATAGTAATTAGATTAAAAAAAAAATTAAAATTTTAGAAGATAATGGTGCAATTATAAAAATACAATATCATATCATGCTGCCAAAGAAGCTTAAGGGACAAACACAAAATTTTACAGAAGTGTTCGCACCAAGTTGTATGACTATTGCTGAACTAAATTTGTGATGACGCTTGCAGCGATTATGAAACTGTAGGATTTAATTTTAGCGATCGTAAGTTATCGACTGCGATGAAAAATTGAAAATCAGAAATTTTTCTACTGAATCTGGTTATTTTAAGGAGCTAGACAGTTCTTACTATAAACAGAGCATTGAAGCTGGAGATTATGTTAAGAAATAGAGAAAATGTTTTCTGCTTTCTTTATTGGGTCGGCTAATTTTGGGACCGACCTCGCATATTGAAATATTTCTTTTATATTCCCGAAAATAATTGACACGATTTGATGGAAAAAGTTGTTTTCAAAGAAAGCCAAGACTAATGAGGGCTGCAAAAACTTTTTTGTGAGGCTTTTGAGTACACATCGCTCCTATAATGCAACAACGACGTATCTCTAAAATAAATATTTTTTAAGTTACCGCTGAAACAGTATATCTCCATATCATCTTAATATGTAGCAAAAAACCATGATCATATCTGAATCTAAAATCGAAGTTATACCAAAAAGTATTGATATGGTCTTTAAATTAAGTTATTATTAAATGGCATAAAATAAAGTCATATCTCATAAACTTAAAATTTTAAAATTTCCCAGGAAAAAGTGATATTCAATATATTCTTTATGTACGAGTATATAAAAAGGATCAGCATTATATCTGAAGCCTAATTGAACTTATAGAAAAAAATTTCGATGTGGAAGCTAAAACTTTAATCGCGTTTTGCCGAGTACGTTTATTTAGATACGTCTATTAATAACGCTCGATACTCTGAAGAAACTTTTTTGGAGGAAATTTTGGCGGTTGCATCAAGTAACTTTTCATAGTTCGAGAATCATTTTTCCGATTTTATTGTATGATATGCCATTAAATTATCTCCAAGTCATTCCCGCACAATTTTTTGGAGTTTTAGTTTCTCAAAGTTAATGAATGACAATTTACGATTTAGTCGGTATGTACACGTGTGTTATGAAAAAAAATGTGTTTTAAATATTTTTAGTGATATCAACCAGAAACTCCCTATTTACTGCATTTTTATCTTCCTGTTCTTTAATTTAATTTTTGCTGTATAAAATGTAAAAGAGTAAAAGTAGAGTAAAAGTTGCCGCCTGCTTTCAATTTATTGCGACTGTCGATGTTGATGTTGTTCTTGACTGTTGGTTGCCATTGACAGTTTTTACTTGTTGTTGACATTCACTGCCAAGGCGTGTCATTTGAGTCAGCTATTTAATGTGATTAACCTTAAGTACAGGCAGCTAGTCAGTCAGAGCAGTTTGCATATATATACATGTATACATATGAAAGTATGTACATATGTACTCGTAACAGCCATATATACACAGGCATGTACATGTATGTATGCAAGGCCAATAAATGACATTAAAGGTGTTTGTAAGTGGCAATAAAAATTGCATTTTTTTATATGGTTATTTTGTGGTATCAACCACCAAACATTTAATATAATGTAATAACTTTCTGTTGACTCTTTTTATTGACAGCTTAAAAGCTACGACAGTTAAAGAGGCAAACGACAATATATTGATATTGAATACCGTGAAAGATTATTGTAATTTTTATTAAATATTTAGATTAAAGAAGAGAAACAAAAGTTCATAAGGAATGCTTGGCGTCTTTGATATTTTTCTTTTTATTATAACAAAATTACAAAGTTTCTTGCGTTTCGTTTTCTGTTTTTTGCAAGTGTCCTTGACGTATTTTATTATTTTTTTTGGAGAATAATATCAAATTTGAAAGCTTTTTTATGTATATTACTTAATAAGTTATTTGTTTCTTTTGTGTTGGGCTTTGCGTGAATGCATAACGAAAATAATATAAATGTTTAACAAATTAATGAAGTCGTTAAACATATTCCAATATATGAAATGAATGTCGTATTGAAAGAATACCTTAATATTATACATACATTCATTTGTACTAGATACAAACGAGAAATATATACAGAAAGTTTTTTACACAACCCCAGTAGTAAATTGTTTAAGCAAATCTGCAATTTCTAGGAATTTGTAGGCATTTACGTTGATATCAAGGAAAACACATTGACCGTGAATTACATTTACATCTGTGGTCAATTACAGGCTGTTTGGCTTTACTTTAAGGCTGCAGATTTCAAAATTTGTAACTGGTACTTTTTGTAGGACGGAAGATATCACCCATTCACTAGAAATTGCAAATACCTTGAAATTGGCGATTGCCAATGCAAAATGCCTTTGCGACTATAATTGGGGTTGTTAGGAAAAAAATTCACCATTTTTCCCCAAATAGAAGGCTCACAGCCAACTTAATTATATGATTGATGATACGAAGTTGTTACTGGTGCATTTTTTTTCAAATATTTAAAGCAGCACTTTCACCCCTTTTTTGTTGTTTTACTGTCCACGAGGCAAAAATACTGTTTAAAAAAGAGAAAAGTTATACGCACAGAAACATAAATGTGAAAATGAGTCCAAGTTCCTATCCAAAGCCTCTAACAGTACTGAGATCAAAATGATTTCTGATAGATAAAATAATTGATCACTTGCTCTCTAAGACCTACCTGCATACGAGATGTCAGCTCTCTGGCTATAGTGGAAGTGTACCATACAAATAAGGGGTACCCTAGTGCCCTACATAAAAAGTTCTCGTTTTTAGATTTTTTTTCGATTATATAATCTTTAAGACCTGCGTTTATATCGAATTTAAGCTCTCTAGCTATAGGTGGAAGTGAAGGGAATAAAAACAGCGCGATTGGCTTCGTGCAATATACGAGTACACACTGTGTGCATAGGCCTGAACTTGGCCTGGGGCAATATTGTACACCTTAATGTTAAGTGTATAGAGACATTTGGAACGATTTTCCGTCATCCCACGTCAAATTTGGTTTGTAAACAGACCGGTTTCGGCTTTGTGCCATCTTCAGTGTTCTCTTGAATACTGAAGATGTCACAAAGCCGAAACCGGTCTGTTTACAAACCAAATTTGACGTGGGATGACGGAAAATCGTCCCAAATTCAAACAAACCCCTTCGGAAGAAAAACACAAAAATGTATAGAGACATTTTATTGATAGAAAGCCAGTGCCAAAACTAGTTTGAAAAATTTTATTCCGTCAGTTGTGATGTTGAACTATTGTTAACAGCGGATATAAAATCTTTGCAAATACCAACTGGGTCGGTCGTACAACTATTATTTTTTATTAAAGTGTTGTTAGTGAATATTTTTTTGTTCCAATTGTAATGGTCTGCTATGAAATATAATAAAATAAGCGTATCGCAACTTAGACACTTGTTTTCGAAAGAATATTAAACAAAACAAAAGTATTTAAAGAGGAATGTGAACAAAAGGTCACGGTCATCAGGTGTTAAAAAAGTTTAATAAATTAAAAATTTTATCACTTAAAAGCAGGTGCTAATGCAAAATAAAAGCTTTTTCAATTTCTAAAGTAGTAAATGAATTTTTTTTAATTATATGTAGCCTTTTAAGGCGAAATACCTTTATAGAAAATGTTGTTTGGCGCGAAAAAGGATCTTTAAAAAAATTATTCCTTTAGAGAAACAAGAATTTTTCTGAAAAGTGCATTTTTATAAAACCTTCTCCGAAGTACCTTCTGAAATTAATGTTTATGTGAAAAACTGGAAAGAAAAATATTTCTTAAAAAAATGTTCTTTTAAAAATATAACCTTCTTAGAAAGTACCTTTTTGAAAATGTATACACAAAAATACATTCATATATTTATATAAAGACATTTAAAAAAAGTTTATATTTGCAAAAAGTACTTCTTTTAAAGAGTGACTTTTTTAAAATTATAATTTTAAAAACCACTTTCAAGCAAAAGACTTAAAAAAATATTTATGTAATTTTAGAGCATTTGAAATGCTACCGCAATTCATGCTAAACTATTTAATCCAAAGCCATAAAAAGCACAATTTTATAACTTCTTTGCAAACACTGCGCAGTGCTTCAACAATGCAGGTGTACAATTGTAGATCTTATTCTTAAAAAAAAAACTTTCTTATATCTTAAGTCGAAACTTTATATATCCACAACTAAACTATTCCTTCTAAGGTTGCAACTAAATTCAACTAAAGTATGAGATTGTACGAATACGAAAAAAGCATGCGGTATTATAATTTTTATGGTAGTAATATGTAAATAATTTCTTAATATAAATAAATACACAAGCTGGTGTAAAACTTTACATGTGTATTTGCCATAAAGTGTAATTTATTTATCCCTTGTGTGCACAAAATAATAAATTGATTAGAATAGAGCCTAGAAACATTCAATGGCTTTTTGAGGGTCGTTAAACGCTATTTAATTATTTGCTACATTTTTTGCCTTCTTAGTTAAATGTGTCTTTAAGCTCAATGCGGCTTAAGTAATGCGAATGAAAAAGTGAATAAATATAGATTTATTTATTTAGAAGCATCCAGCCAAAATACAGGAAACGTTGCAATTGTTGTCATTCGACAAGAGGCACAGTAGTGCTCCAAGCCAAGTTCAAGCCTATGCATACAGTGTGTGCGATATTCGTACACCAGCATGGTTTAACTCCCTCATAACTTTCCTTCAGTTAATCATAAAGTAATGGAACTTGAAATGCATATAAGGATACTCCATATACACGTTTGTAGCCTTGTAGGTGAAGTTTGAATATTTGAATATAGATCTGGGTAAATATGTATGTAATTAGAAAAATCGGAAATGGTAACTTTTTATCTCGGCACCCATATTTTTATAGGACACTTCCACTAAAGCAAGAGAGATACGGTATAAAGGCAGGTCTTAGTGGGTAAATATTCAGAAAAATATGAAAACGAGAAGGGTGCCTCGTATTGGTTTTTGGCAAATTTTTTTTAGGACTTTGTAACTCCCTCTAGGGGTTTCTGCAAGCGCTACTTTTTTACTTTCTTTGTGTACAGATATGCACTTCCTTTAGAACGGATTGGAAGGGGTAAACTTTCTGCTCTCTTAATTTGTCCGAGGTTTTTATACAATCCCTAGCCTACATGCAAAATTTCAGTCTTTTCAGGACATCAGCAAGTACCATTTCTTTCTGTACATGCCGATCTACCAAACCTAAGAGATAAAGAAATTTACGCGTTTCCTTTTAATGAGACCAAAAATTCAAGTTAAAAGACCTTTCACATATACATACAAATACATACATATACTTGGAAAAATGTGTCAGATCCGCACAAAAACATGCATGAATGTGAAAATAAGGCCCAAACTGTGGACCAAGTTCTTGATAGCTTAAATACCATATCATTTCTAGGCAATATGCTAACTTGGTAACATTAACCCCCATAATTCGTCTCCTTATTAGAAAGGTAAAAATATGTTCATAATTGCTTTTCATATTGAAGAGGTAAAAATATTGTCATGTTACCATATTGCCTAGAAATGAGATGGTCCTCATTTTGATCTCCGAACTTTTAAAGTCCGAAATTTTTGGATAGAAACTTGGCCTTATTTTGAAGTTTTTGTTTATTTGCACATTGGATGTGGTAAGAATTCTGGCTACTTGGTTGTCTTCATTATATATATTCTGTCTATAAGTGATAGATAGCAGTTCTGTCCATTACAAGGTTGGACTAGATAACCTCTGATATTTTGCAATCCTTCGCTTATTCCGCACTTATATATAGTCAGTTACTCGTAATGTCTTACGAGTTATTTATATGAGAGGTTCTTTGTTCAAAAAGGCTTTGTCAAAGCTCAAAATATATGAAAGAAGCAAGGACTTTAAAAATGTTTTATGAAAAACTTCATAAGCTCCCTTAGGCCATTTTAAAAGTAATTGAATTTACTTTAGAAAATTGCTAATTCTCCTTTAATAAGTCATTTTTGTGTGGCTGTGTGTATGGATGTGTTTGTGTGTGTGTGTGTGTGTGTGTGTGTGTGTGTGTGTGTGTGTGTGTGTGTGTGTGTGTGTGTGTTTAGGGTTTGGTTACACTTTGTTATTTTCTTTGCGACAATTGACAAACAAACCAACCTGTTTCGTTTGCTATAATTCAATGTGTATTTTGATTACTTCTAATGCAAACTTAGTTTTATTTTTGTAGTTAAAAGAGCATTTTTGTTTTTTCTTCTATTTAATAGCCAAAACGTGACACAAACCTTGGCAGGAAGGTAAGGAGAGGGGTTATTAAAAATGTAAATACCGCAAGTCAGCAAAATAAACCAATGAATCAACAATAAAACATTTACGTACACAAGCATAAGGACAACATTTATTAAGGGTAAGTACAAGAAAAATTATGAAAATTTATTCTAAAACTTACACATTTTAGTGTGTTGCAGAACTATTTTATATCAGTTTGTTTAAGGAATAGCTAATTATCGTTCGGTATAAAGTTAATGCGATTTTATTTGCTGTTACATGTTTGTACATTAAAAAAGTATACCCTTACGAAAAACAAAAAGGTGTCCTTAAGAAAGTATAAATTCTGCAGAAAAAGCATCTACTGTGTGTAGTTGCTACACAGACTAATTTGCTTAGTTTATAACAAAGAAAATATTGTTGGAGCGGTCACAGTCTATTCTTTTGTTGCCAACATACTTAATTTTAAGTGAATACTTTAACAACTAAACTGTGCAAAAATGAACAAACAAACTATAATCAACTTAAAGATAACTATCAAACTTACTGAACTCTATTTCAAAGTAACTCTATGCGGCTCACGTACATCCACACCGCTTACGAATTTTATGAAAATAGACCATTTGAGTGAAGAGTTACCAAACAATATTTTTATGTAAAGCAAACAGTGAAAATCTGTTAACGTTCAGATTGTGCAAATATATTATTCTCAAGTTTTTGTTGCTAAAATTGCGATGTGACGTGATCGAACTCAAAACATAACAATTCCCAACTGTTGTTTTTGATTACATTCAAAGAAACCGTGTTTTTAAAAAAAATTATTGAAAATCATTTTCATCTATGCACTCATTTGCTCCGATATGCTTAAATTATTGGAATATCTTGTAGAAAACAGTACTTTGCTTGTATTTAGCATTAATCCATACTTAATTTATAATGCCTTATTTTTTTCGGAAAGAATTGAAATTGCTAATACCCAAAATGGAAATAACCGTCTCTAGTTGAAGACGGTTTCGTATACTTATTTTGACAAGATTGAGTTGGCTAAAAACATTTTAAACACCTGTATTTTACCATAAGAAACAGAACAGTTTTTTATTATTATTTCATTTATTTATTTCCATTCATTATTTACCAAAAGTAAACTAAAGTAATCCTCAATGCCCAGAAAGAGTTAAAGAGGCTAAAGGCAAATATTTAGGCATAAAATAATGAACTAATTTCTGCATAAAGTGCTTAAGCCAATAATTTCAATCAGCACCCCTGAATAATTAAATAAAGAAATTGTCTACAAGTTACTTATATAAAAAATCAATCTTTTGAAGAATTTTGATATTCCCTCTTATTATGATTGTCGCATCGACGTCACATCAAGTAGACGGTAAAAAAAGACCGCAGTTCTGAACCCGTTGTAGGCAATAATTAATTAATATTGATGGCCAATTGTAATTTTATAAGCCCATAGTAGTAATAATATCCTATCAATAATATTTAATAGTTCTCGATTACGATTCCACAATTTTCAATATATTGATGTCGACTTGATGTGACGTCGACGTCGACAACCACAATAAGGGCAATTATCTTGGAACCTAAAAATATTAGTTTATTACACATGTGTTGCATTTTGTACTATTTTGAATTTTTACTTATTTTCGTTTTAATTTTGTATTTGATACAATTAAGAAATTAATGTGATAATTTCTAATTTCGGGTCCTTGATTTTTTTTTACTTTACCGAAGCTTAAAATTTTCCAATTCATGGCCCAGACCACAGGCTTAGGGATTGCCATCTTTAAAATTATTAAGAGCTATATTATGTTTTGTTGATTTGAAAATTTTTGTTTATAAATTGTAATTTGTATACTATAGAATTGGACTTTAAATCGTTAAGTTAAAGTAACTTGAGCTGACCCAATTATAATAATATTCTCGATACGGTAAATTCTATAAACAATCACCTTGTATCGGGCAATCTGGTGTATGTATATGGCATTAAAAACATACATATATGTACTTAAATTGCACTTTTATATGTAAATATTACAAACATTTTTATTAAAACATTCGCAGAAAGCCTTAGAAGACAATTACGGACTAGAGCCTTTTGAAAATCAGTTGTAAAAGTGCAAAATATTGCAAAACCATTAAATAAAACGCGTAATAAAAATGTGCTAAAGAAATTAATTTTTTTTAATGCTAGAACCAATTTTTTGGCGCTAAATGATTTTAAAATTTGCTAAACACACCACAAACTATGCTAAATTGGCAACAGTGATCATATATTCGATTTTCGGTTAAACAGATAACTTCATTTAAGCCAAACGGGTCACTCTTAAAGGGAGTTCTTTTGAGCGAAGATTTGCTTAAAATTTCCATTTCCGTTTAACCGGACTCAACTCTAAATTGCCATTAACTAAACGTAAATTCTGTTATATTTTGCTCTAAAACGCTTGGAGCTTCTGAACCTTTAATCGGAAGCAAAATCCTAACTGAGGCTGAAGTTTTTTGAATTTTTCGCTTAAATAAATTGTTTAAGAAGTCAATTGACTCCAACCATCATGTTTGAAAAGCACTCAACCTCACATCCTTAGATAAAAATTTTAAAATGCAATATGAGCGTTCCATAAAATTCAATTACAAAATATTAAATCATACAATGAGTCGTCCTTGGGGTGTCAATAAAATTATTATTGAAAACATTAAAATTTTGTTTGTTTTTTTTTTTTGGGTCTGACATTTCATTGGCGCTAACCCACATAAAAACACAATTGCTTAAATAGTTAATTGGTGTAGTATCCCAAATTATTTTGATAAATTTTCGCTTATACCTTAAACTTAAATTCCCATTTAATTTAAGAAATTTAATTTATATGGCAACTTTCAAGTTTCTAACTAAAGTTAAAATATGAAAAAAACAACAAAGCAACTTGAAAGCAAAAAGGTAACAGCAACAGTGAAAAAAACTATTCGCACTCTATGATAAATTCAATAAAGACCAAAAGCTAAAAGTAAAAAAGTTTAGAATTTAATTTCCTGTCTTGTTACTATCAGCAACTTGGGGAAACAAGAGAACGTTTTTATTTATTATTTTTTATTAAAATGTGGTTTAAATAGAAGAGTATTCAAAACATTGTTTAGAACTGAACTTGAGTTTGAGAAAAATTTTTTAGGCTTAACAGGCAACACCAATTAGGCATGTCAAATGCATTACGCTTGCTACCCAAGAAACCATAAACGATTGTTAATTGCGAAAGTGGGCACCGCCCACGTGATTTTCATAAATAAAAAGTTATCGGTAGTAGGTTAATTTATACAAATGGAAACGGTCTAATATTATCTAGAAAAGTTTTTTTGTGATATAATTGTCAAACGACAACGATAGATTTCGTTGCTTAACTTTCTTTCGCGAATATTTCGTGTTTTTTTTTAAGGCAGACATTGTCATCCATGAATGCGACTTTTATTTCCTTATTTCATATTTTCCAATAAAAGCAGCCAAGAGTACAGTTTTTCATACACATTTTTTCTCACTCACCAAAACATTTTGATAGTTTGATGGTTGATGGTTTTGTATTTTAATTTCTGTACATTCCTTCGTCCTTGACCAGCCATTATTAAGAAAAATGATTCTTATTTTGCTGATATCATTAAAATATTTGTGATCAAAGGTCATTTTGTTTTGTTTTTTTATTCTACTAAAAAAATGTACAGAAACAAAAATTAATAGCAAAACATTTTCCTTAGCAAACTATTGAAGATTAAGTGGGAAGGAAATCACAAGGATTAGAAAAGCTATTAAAACAATTGCACACATTTAAAAAAATTAGAGGAGCAAGCATTTACTCGGACATTGATTTATCTATTAAAAAGTGTAGAAATAATATTATTAAAAATAATATTTTAATCTAGTCTTGAGGTTTAAATTAGTTAACAAACTGTTTTTATTGACAACGCAATCGTGCTTACAAACAATTTTGTAGTGTATGATGTACAAAAACGATTACAATTTTATTCGAATAGCCAATTATTTAAAAAATTGCTTATTATTTGAAACTAAAGCAAATTATTTAAAATATTTGTTTATTTATTATTGTGGAGAACATCTCGAAAATGAATTTAATAAATATTGTTTTCATAAATTTTGGTTTTAATTTTGCCTTATGAATACATTCGTTATCAACCGAAGGGTGATTAATTGTATAAAGGTGTAAGAAAAATAAAAAGATAGAAGTAGATCATAATTTTTTCTTGTGTTGTGTTTGTGTAAAAGTTTTCTCAAGCTATTTCATTTTGTAAATCACAAGTAGAAAAATATTATTCAATTCTATATAATTCTCATAGAGTTTGTATTGCTTTTTGTATAAGTATATGAATGTGAATGCTTTTCAAGTATGATTTGTTTAAAGAACATTGATGATTTGGCTAAATATATCAGTACTCATTAGCCACAGACTAATACTAGTTTGGAAATAATTATTTTTGAGAATATCTGGAATAATGAATTTAATAAAATATATTATTTTAAAAAATTCTGAGTTTCTATCATGATAGTAAAGCATACTTATATATTTGTCTACGAAATAAAAAACAACAAAAGTGTTATAAATAAAGAAGAATTCACAAAATAAAGAGAGTATTTGAACATCGAGTTCTTTTAATTTGTACACTTATATTTTTCTATAGCATGTCTTATGTATTTTGTTGTGCATTTTGGCTCAGTTGCAGAATTTAATAATATTTTCCAGCTTTAATTTAAAGTGCAACATAAATCTCTATGTGTTGTACTAGTATTAATAGAGACATTTGAGGTAAAAGGTGACTTTAAGGCTTTCATATAATAATTCTCTTTATATGCAATTTTGCCTAACAACGGTTTGTAAAGCTGTCGTACGTCTTTTCTAATACGACCATTAGTGACTACAAAACATTTTAATAAATTATTTCAAATATAAAAGTCTGAGATTAAAAGGAATTTGTAAATATCGTATGTCCGAAAAAATATAAATTGCTATTCGGCGTTCCTCTGACAGTCCAACTTACAGTTCTTATTTGTTTTGGGATTAGTAGTGCTTTTCTGGGTCTCACTTAGTAGTTCAAATATCTTCTTGGCTTAAAAACGCACTCGATCTTCATAAAGAAGAATTTTAACAGATGGTGGGACTATTTCAAAACAGTAAATTATTTCCATAAAATAATTTAAATAGTTTTAAACAAACCAGCAACAGCAAGTAACTAATGCTTTTTTAAGGCAACGCCGGCTTTTTAGTTCTTTTTTTAATGCAACAATCGATTTATATGTAAATAATATAAACACAAATGAACAAAAATATATATTGTATTTTAAAGCATTATATATCGTCCTTTAGAGTAATAAAGAATTAGTAAATGTTGGCTTTATCATCGATGGAGTCTATTTGTGACAGAAAAAAAGCAATTACTGCTAACAAACAGATTTATAGTTGGCTCTTGAAGAAAGAAATTAAAAGTTTAAAAAATATGTATATAATTTTTTCATTTATTTTAATAGTTGTTCGAATTGTGCAGACTATTTCCAGTTTAAATATTAACAGTCTTATTCATAAAAGAAGTCAGCTGGAACCAGAATAAGCGCTTACTTAGGAGCTCGTTGGCACATAGTTTATGCTCCATAATGGCTTCTGATAACTTTTAGTCGTCTAATTCATTCAAATTTGTTTGTTGTATGTTTAAAGTACAAATTAGTTATTGAACACTTTTAGGCTAACAAACCTTTGATAAGAAATTCTATTCATAAACACTACACTAAATGCTTCCTAAGACTTCAAGCTTTATTTTAGGATGCAATATGAATCCTTGAGTGCTACACTAACAAAGATATCTGAGGTAAGAATTATATTTTGAAAATATACACTTAAAGTACGTTTATTGTAAAAAATATTTTTTTCGAATACAATTTTCCCTAACTGTTTGAGTTTAGCGCTGAAATTCAATGATGCTTTGCCGTTTCGTTTTCCGTTTTTTACAAATATTCAAAATTTCTTTTAAGTTTCGTAATAAAAATGTATCAAAATTTTTTGAGATGTTCCCTAATGAATTAAAAAATTTAATTGTCAGTTGTTGTTCTTTGAACTAGTTTAAATGCATGCAGTTCTTTGGTGCTAATGCCTGCTCATTCAATAGTTCGATGTATAGTTCAATAGTTTCATTTGTTATATTTCAACATCGCCCAATCTCTGTCGGAATACTATTTTCTCACTGTATATAAAAAGATTTACTTTAACAATTTCATTTTTGGCATTACTTAGCTTTATCATTTTATACAAATGAACTGCAAAAGGCAAAAGCCGAGCAAAAAAAGCAAAGATATGCTTGATGCCACCAAGCGGTTATAATTTATGGTACAATATTGATGTACGAGAACCAAACTACTATAATTGAAATGTAATTCATTCCATATTTTAACTAAACAAAACAAAAAATGTGGTGCGTTTTGAAGGCCTATTTTTATAAACAAAAATTTCCTATTTAGTTTTGTAGGTATAAGTTTTACAAATTTCAATTGACTGAATACGTTAGGGTCGTATAGAATGTGTGTGTCTAATTAGTGGCTTCTGATGTTGAAATATTAATTGTTTATTTTAAAAATTAATAAAATGGAAACATAAATTTTTTTTAAAGGTTTACAAAAATTATACGATATATGTTTGATTTATAAAACAAATATCGTATAATTTTTGCTTATAAGTTCAAAATATTTTTAAGGATACACCAGTAGCTTCTCAGCAGCATTTCACACTAGTCAAACGATTACACATTTCCTTTATGTTCATACACAAAAAATCTTTACCAAAAGCCTACCTTTCAGTCCAGGCTAATAAGATAAGCGTTTTATTAAGTATAAACAAATAAGAAATACATTTGGAAATAAGTTTTTTCTAACTAAACTACTGTGAAGCCCTGAACTATAAATAAAAAGGTCTTGCAAATACGTAACACAACAAAAATTTGTTAACAAAAGGCCTAATCAAGAAAACATACACAAATAAACCAAGAAAGAAAAATGTATAGTTTCCATTTACTTTAGTCCCGGTTTATAATATACTCCCCTGAAAAAATAATACATCTTCTAACGTGTGTTTTATAACTCTAGTATTTATTTGTTCAACTAAAAGCACATCATATATTCATACATCATGTACGTGAGGTTCTACTAACTGCACTCATTTTGGCCAAAGTGGAGCACAATTCAAATGAAAGTACTTATAGTTGTGGTATTAGTGAAATAATTTTACATAAATTATATAACGAACTCAATGCAATATGTGCAACTTTTTATAGATTTAAAAATAAAAATAATTTTTTTAAACACATGCGCCATTTCAACATTTTTCAACCGGCCATACAAACCACATCTACTCGAACATGCATCCAAACAAGAAGCGCTTCCTTCCGTTTTTTCTTGTTCAAATGTGTGGTTTTTGCATGACATTGTCGGTCAAACAAGAGAGAACGGAGGGGAAGGTGAATTTCTTAGTTTCATATGTGAGTTTGTTGCAGAAAAAAAATAATAAAAATCTAAAAAATAGCAAAGAATAAGGGCTTGAAGCTTTTGATAACTTAACATGTAGCAAAGAAGAATAGTTATCGGACACCTTGGAAAATTATGTTTGTTTTGAAATGAAACTGATGTTCATCTTTCGACTTTCATTTACAATTTTTATTGCATACTAGCGCACCAGGCGAACTTCGCCTCGCCCCAATTTTAAGCCTTCAGACAAACATTCTATTTTTTCATGTGAAAAGCCATTAAGGAATAATTTCAAACAAAATTTCATACAAAAACTCGATTTTCGATTTTTCCAATTTTCCGACTTTTCAGGAGGGATTTTCCAAATTTTCTTCTCCTCCAAAATACGAACAACTGACAAAAAGTTTTACAGAAATCGGCCAAGCCGTTCTCATTTTATGAAATATAGGATTTTGCCAGGCCCCTCCGCCCACAGACCGAAAGACAAAAATCAGACTTCACAGTGTCACCCGCCCGAGTATTCTGAAGGTTCCCTGAAAATTTCGTCAAAATCGGCCCAGCCGTTTTGGAGCCATTACGTTACATACATACATACATACATACATACATACATACATACACACATCCTATTTTATATATAGATAGAAGATTTATTTCATATTTAATTTTTCCATTATTTCTGGTATTTGTTTTCTTTTTCAAAAATTATCCAATATTAAAAATTCGCAGTCTTAGTCGATAGTAAATTTTCTTAAATATTTTCAAATGTCAAAGCAGAGTAGGGCTAATAATTACCGATAATTCGGACATTTTCATAAGTAGTTTTATAGAATAAACATTTTATACATACCCGTATGTATGTAAAATACGCGTAAAAATTACTTTATAGCATATTAAAATTAGTTATTATAGTCGCATCGCTTGAGACAGACTGACATGGACCCTTTGTCGACTGACCGTCTAAAGAGTCTGAGGTTTTTATATTGGTTTCTTAAGAAATTGCTCGTCCTTTAAAATTTTGTTTGTCGTTGTCTATCGATTTTACGAGTAATATTACTTATAGAACTTTTATAAGCCGAAAAATATAATGGGTCTTATTAGGTTCGGTCGCAATACTAGTTGATCATCTACATCAAGATTAAAGTAAAATCTAGTATTACATCCCATTTAAGTATGTGCAAAAGTCAAAGTTGAGGACTATGAGGAGATTCCACTGTTCTGCACACTTTGAAAGGATCGCTGAATTTAGAATTCAATATGTTCCATTTTGAGCATAATATGGATCGAAAAATCACTGCTTAACAATTAAAATCGATTTTACCTTTTAACACAACAGTTTGTGTTAAAAAGTATGTACATGTATATAAAATATTAACGATTAAAGCCTAGAATTCTCCCCGAATTTCACGTTTGAAATTTTGCATTTATTTCTACACGGAAAAATAGTCTTGTAGGCATGTCTGTAGAAATTTATTTGCAACAAGGCACAATAAACACGAAATGTCAAAAATTCCATTAATTTTTGTTGCAGTTGATGGAAAAAGTCTCCACCAACGCTCATGACATCCTTGTAATAGGCAATAAATATCAATGTTTTCGTTGCGTACCAGCAACCAGAAAAATCATTCAGAAATTTGGCAACCTGAATTTCCGTAAGCTTTTTATACATACATAGTTCTTACGGAAAATTCGGTATTAGGATTAAACAATAATAGTGCCTGTGTTATTTGCTCAACAATAGAATCGAGCTTGTTCCAAAGGAATAAGGAACTTCAAAAAAGTAAAAAATGTAACAATAAAAAACTTGTTTTGAAATATATTTCATATCTTACGTATGTGGAAACTAAAGTCCTTGACTGTTCTTAACATGCAGCAAGTGTGTACGTGCTTTTCTTTTAATGTCAATATGTGTTAGAAGTATTTTAAGCCATAAAGGAAAATGGGCCAAGCAAATTAAATCTACAGAGTCTATTCAATATTATCAGCCTTAATCTATGCAAGAATATTTACAATTCTGCAGAATTGCAAATAAACTAAAAACGCTACATTTCCGAAAGTATAGTATTATTTGTTTTTAATAGTTATGGCATTTCAATTACAACAAGTATTACATAGATTTTGTAAAGAGCATATCTAGTTCCTCAAGGGATGCTTTAAATTTTCTACCAAATCGAAGAGTAAAATATTATCGCTTTAACTTTTAAAATGTTAGCACCCAACACATTTGGTTTGGTACGTGCATACATTTTGTGGTTTGTGCCTCATTTTATATTAATAATGAACATGTTGAAATATGCCTTATATGCAACACGTATTTTGGTCAGGTTTTATCATACATTATTAAAATTGTGGCATGAAAATGGGGTTGGTGGAGAAGAAAAAAATTCATTGCTTTTGAATTAAATAAGACATGGCAACAACAATTTACTTCAAAATAAAATGCCAACAAACCGCTTATATTTTTCTTAAAGCATTATGACATTTTCGATTTGTTATTTCACAGCATTGATATTTGTATCTATATGCGTGCCTTTTATTTGCTTTAAGCCCTGTTGACACATTTCGAAAACTATGGGTGAATGTACAAAACCAAATAAAATAAGTTTTCATTTGACATTGCTTAGTGTAAAATGGGCATTCGATTTATTTCTTGAACTGAACTACGCTAAGAAAATGACAAGATTTTCGCAATAAACTTTTGAACAAAAATATATGTATGTATATACTCGTGAAATTAATGTCAAATTAAATTTTTGGCTTCTAAGCTTATTTCTTAAAGGGATCGATCCCTTCCTGGCTGCCGATGGTTATTTTTTTCAATTATTATTGATTTTTCTAAAAAGTTAAATGTTCTTTATGTAAAAAAAGTTTGTTTACTATGAAAACTGCATTTGAAATAATTTAATAAACATCATCAAAATTGTTATCTTTACATATACATAGAAATATTTATAAACAACAGCAATAAAAAATAGAATAGACAACATCGATGGCATGAACGAGTATTTTGTGGAATTTTTGCCAGGTTATTTTCACGATGAAAGTTAAAATATAAAAAAGGTGTTTTTTTCCTGAAGAAGACACCCACAGGGTGTTGAAATATTGAAAAATCAAAACAAAATAAATATATTGTTTTTTATATATAAAAAAGAAGACCTCAAAATCAATAAAATAATTCAATTAATTTAATATAAAAAAGTATTTATGGCCTAGGCTTATAATGGGTGCATAACAAAATAATTTTAAAAATAATTTATTTTATAAATATTAAATATTAAACAAATTGGTATCACATATAAAGTATACATACTTGTGTACTCTTTGCATTCATACTTTCGTAAATGCAGTAGTAAGCTGCAACAGTGAATTAAAATGTTCTTAACTGTAACAATGAAGTAGATGGTGTCCAAAAATATGTTAAATAAGAGTCATATAGAATAGTCGCATAATAAAAGAGCATCATTTGATTTGTATGGCATAGCATAGGAGAAAGTTTGATATTCTGTTGCAGTGCAATACTGCTTTTCCGAACGTACCAATTACTAATTTTATTTTATATAACGTTAAAATACTATACCAGCATTTAAATAAATTTACCAATTTTATTTAAAAGTTATTGTAATGAATAACAAGAAAGAAGAAATCGATTTGGCAAAGAATCATTCCTATCGGTATGTAATCATGAGTTTAGCGCAGAGTTTTTTTTTCACTATATCAAACCAAACATTAGCTAACGAGCTGCTAAGTTCTTGCCAGCATCCTGCCAAATATATATGCCGCTTTGCAACAACGGATATTTCCATTGCGTTTTTATTTTTAATATTGATTTGAACTTATAACTCAAAAAATTATAAATATTCATAGAATAAAGCTAAAAGTGAATTTCATACCTAATTAATTAAAAGTTGGCAAATGGATAAAAAGTTTGTGCCACAGGATGCTTATAAAAATTTACTTTCTGGTTAGCAGTTTGTTGTACATACGAGTGGTGTATAAAATATTTCTAAATTTTGGTCATGCATGTATATGTATGTATTTAAAATAAAATAGTTATTATTTTTAACATTTCTATAATAAAATGATCTTTTAAATTCGTTGCTTCATAACTGATTTAGTGCTGCTACAGGTGCCAGCAAATGTTAAAAATATAAAGCTTGCAAAATAAATTTTTATTAGTTTTAAATAGAATTTGCTCGTATCTAGCTTTATGTATCTCTATATGTCGCTATGAGCGTACTTGTGCATTCTTCCATCTATTTTTTATTTGTAATTCTCTTTGTTTTTGTTTATTCATCAGCTTATATGTGCCCAGCTAGAAGTTGAATTATAGAAATAGTTAATTGAGTCGATGCGACGGATGAGTTAAATCAAAGGCCGGATAAAATTTTCCAGATAATCTGGATTGTGCTCTAGTGAAATCATCAAGTTTTTAGTTCTTATCCCTTTTTAATTAATTTTAATGAATTTAAAAAATAGTTAACCGCTTCTCACACATTACCCGATAAGAAAATATCTTGCAAAAACGTAATGAAAATGCTGAGACTATGATCCGGAAGTCGTGCAAAGCCGGATCGTTCTCACTGATTTGAACATACGCTTGTCTTTGCAGGATGTTCTCTTTTGTGATGATTATTCATCGACTTGGAAGCATATCATCAATATGTTAAGAAAAGCACAATTTTTATGTGTTTTGGCACAGAAAATAATTTTATATTAAATTTCGACAATATACTTACTACTGGCAATAGACTGAACATCCGGAAAGCATTCAAAGTTACCAGTAGTCACACATTTTTTTCTGATGAGTAAATAATTGTATCAATTGTTAGTTGAAGAAAATTAATGTGGTAATGTAGACTTAAGGAAATAAGTATTTTCTTTATTAGGAAAGCTTTTTTGCAAAGATTCATAGAACTAATTTAGATTTTTAATCCAGATTTTGCCAATTTGTCATACGAACAAGGAGCTGTCTACTATAGACTATTTTGCACCATTCGAATCGTGGGCTTGAAGAATGATTCCACAGCATAGTTGCTAATATATAAACATCATCAAAATTGTTATCTTTACATATACATAGAAATATTTATAAACAACAGCAATAAAAAATAGAATAGACAACATCGATGGCATGAACGAGTATTTTGTGGAATTTTTGCCAGGTTATTTTCACGATGAAAGTTAAAATATAAAAAAGGTGTTTTTTTCCTGAAGAAGACACCCACAGGGTGTTGAAATATTGAAAAATCAAAACAAAATAAATATATTGTTTTTTATATATAAAAAAGAAGACCTCAAACTCAATAAAATAATTCAATTAATTTAATATAAAAAAGTATTTATGGCCTAGGCTTATAATGGGTGCATAACAAAATAATTTTAAAAATAATTTATTTTATAAATATTAAATATTAAACAAATTGGTATCACATATAAAGTATACATACTTGTGTACTCTTTGCATTCATACTTTCGTAAATGCAGTAGTAAGCTGCAACAGTGAATTAAAATGTTCTTAACTGTAACAATGAAGTAGATGGTGTCCAAAAATATGTTAAATAAGAGTCATATAGAATAGTCGCATAATAAAAGAGCATCATTTGATTTGTATGGCATAGCATAGGAGAAAGTTTGATATTCTGTTGCAGTGCAATACTGCTTTTCCGAACGTACCAATTACTAATTTTATTTTATATAACGTTAAAATACTATACCAGCATTTAAATAAATTTACCAATTTTATTTAAAAGTTATTGTAATGAATAACAAGAAAGAAGAAATCGATTTGGCAAAGAATCATTCCTATCGGTATGTAATCATGAGTTTAGCGCAGAGTTTTTTTTTTCACTATATCAAACCAAACATTAGCTAACGAGCTGCTAAGTTCTTGCCAGCATCCTGCCAAATATATATGCCGCTTTGCAACAACGGATATTTCCATTGCGTTTTTATTTTTAATATTGATTTGAACTTATAACTCAAAAAATTATAAATATTCATAGAATAAAGCTAAAAGTGAATTTCATACCTAATTAATTAAAAGTTGGCAAATGGATAAAAAGTTTGTGCCACAGGATGCTTATAAAAATTTACTTTCTGGTTAGCAGTTTGTTGTACATACGAGTGGTGTATAAAATATTTCTAAATTTTGGTCATGCATGTATATGTATGTATTTAAAATAAAATAGTTATTATTTTTAACATTTCTATAATAAAATGATCTTTTAAATTCGTTGCTTCATAACTGATTTAGTGCTGCTACAGGTGCCAGCAAATGTTAAAAATATAAAGCTTGCAAAATAAATTTTTATTAGTTTTAAATAGAATTTGCTCGTATCCCCACATTCTACATGACGGCTTAAATGCTCTTGTTGTTATAATTAGATTAAGCACTAATGTAACTTTCTATATTCTTGTGTGTTTTAAATTCCCATTAAACTGTAATTACGTGCGTCGCACTTTAAAATGTCCACGCAATAAAGGCTTCAGTATTTAAAATTTTTCATTAATAAAATTATTTATTAAAATATTAAAGGATTTAAAAGTGAAAAAACAAAACGTTGAATTGCATTTCAACATTAGTATCCACTCTACCTTTTTCAGCATTTCAGTTAAACTGTACCTTATTAAGGAATTATGTAAATGATGCATATACTCTACTAAGATTTTATGTAATTTGTTTGCAACAGATAGTGAAGATTTGCATTCAAGATAACAAGAAAAGCAAAGATACTTAGTAAAACATGTGAAATATTTGCTGCTCTAACATGTAAATATGTACTGCTACCCCTTAATGTATGCACTAGTATTTATAAGTTTTGTACTCACATAAATATGCAAATATGTTTGCTTCGATACAAGTATATGTATATGTACATGTATTGTATACCACTTTGAGCACATTTTCTCCATGATTGTTTTTGCGAAAGAGGAAAAAGAAATAAATGCATTTAGTCAAAAAGCAACAGCTCGTTAGTTGTATATGTTTCACTTTATGTCACTTTCAAGTGATAGCACTGTGAAGTAGTTTTCTTTTACACCTAAGTGTAGAAAAATATTGAGAAAAGCGAATAAATTATAATTTGGCGTCTAAAAATCGAAACACATTTGATATTGAACACTATCGAGGCAGTATTTTACACACTTATGGTGACTGCCATTTCCCAAGTACTTGAAAAGATATCATATTAAATTTTTATACTATGGTTCAGATGATGGGAGTTTGCTGCCGCTGTCTGACCATGCGACGAAAATTTTCATATAGTACTTGCAAGGAAAAAGTAGTTATTCTAATTAAAAACATATTCAGCTAAGTTTTTAAATATGATAAAAGAAATTGAGTGAAATTCTTCTACGGTTAGCTTTTTGCTATAATTTTCCACGAAACTGTATTTTATACGATTATCCAGCTTTATGTATCTCTATATGTCGCTATGAGCGTACTTGTGCATTCTTCCATCTATTTTTTATTTGTAATTCTCTTTGTTTTTGTTTATTCATCAGCTTATATGTGCCCAGCTAGAAGTTGAATTATAGAAATAGTTAATTGAGTCGATGCGACGGATGAGTTAAATCAAAGGCCGGATAAAATTTTCCAGATAATCTGGATTGTGCTCTAGTGAAATCATCAAGTTTTTAGTTCTTATCCCTTTTTAATTAATTTTAATGAATTTAAAAAATAGTTAACCGCTTCTCACACATTACCCGATAAGAAAATATCTTGCAAAAACGTAATGAAAATGCTGAGACTATGATCCGGAAGTCGTGCAAAGCCGGATCGTTCTCACTGATTTGAACATACGCTTGTCTTTGCAGGATGTTCTCTTTTGTGATGATTATTCATCGACTTGGAAGCATATCATCAATATGTTAAGAAAAGCACAATTTTTATGTGTTTTGGCACAGAAAATAATTTTATATTAAATTTCGACAATATACTTACTACTGGCAATAGACTGAACATCCGGAAAGCATTCAAAGTTACCAGTAGTCACACATTTTTTTCTGATGAGTAAATAATTGTATCAATTGTTAGTTGAAGAAAATTAATGTGGTAATGTAGACTTAAGGAAATAAGTATTTTCTTTATTAGGAAAGCTTTTTTGCAAAGATTCATAGAACTAATTTAGATTTTTAATCCAGATTTTGCCAATTTGTCATACGAACAAGGAGCTGTCTACTATAGACTATTTTGCACCATTCGAATCGTGGGCTTGAAGAATGATTCCACAGCATAGTTGCTAATATATTGTACTATCTATCGATGGGTTGCGTGTTCGATGACTAAAGATTGCCTTGAGACAAATGAAAAAGGATCTTGCTTGAATTGTGCTTGTTCTTATTGGAAGTTCATTAAGTTAATTTATTATAACAATTATAACCAAAATGGAAGGATAACTAGTATATGTATTACTTGGGGCGGTGCACTGACAACGTCAAGTGATAGGAGTGACACCAATTTCAGTGCCTTCTTCAGAACTGCTGGGTTAGTGTTTATGTATTTTTACATTGTAAATTTAAATTGTGCGTGTGTAAATGCTTAAGGATTTTTATTCTTCTTTTATACACAAGTTAAGATGCTTATAAGTATTTTATCCTTTCGTGCAATGTATTCTTCATTTATTAATTTTTTTTATTACGTGAAGAAGGAAGCAAAAAATGCAACAATAAAAATTGCAAAAGACTTGCAGAAAATTGCAATAGACTTATCTCCATTATTATACTAGAAAAATAAACAAAACTAAAAATCCTTTTTGTTTAAAATACTTTATACTCGTATATGTGTGAAATTAATTTTTCGTTTATATTTTATTATTATTTTTTTTAAAGTTCGCTACCATATAAGATAAAAGAGCTTACTTTCATATGTTGCGTTTCCGGTTTATGTTTGCATGTGTTTGATTAAATTCATCACTTTCATTATGCGTTGTTCTTGGTTCTATTAACAAACGATTTCTTAACGATTTCCTTTCTTCGTATTTTTTCATATTTTAAATCATTGTTAGTAATTACTTATTTATTGCTGATGCTTTTAATTTACAATGAATTATTATTATTTTAAAATTTTTTCTCGGTTATTTTTCACTTCAGTTACCAAAAGAAAACAATACGTTTGTTTAGCTTTTCTTTTCAACAACTATTGAATATAATTTGCATTTAGAAAGCATTTATTTAGAATTTATTAAAAACTTTATTTGAATTAGAAAATTTCTATAATTTATGAGTTGGTATGTTCATAAGTACCAGTATTTGAATGTTTACCTTAATTAAGAGTTCCAGGTAAACAATTGAAAAAATTATTTTTTTCTTACCAATTTCAATAAACATAACAAGGTAAATCGATTTCCAGTGTGAATTTTCTCACGGAGTTCTTTATGTATTCATAATTGGGCTTAATATACATATGTATCTCTTTCACATGTCTAATCGAACTCAAGTGAGTCAACTGTTCCCAACTGCCAGCCCGTAACAACTAATCCATTGAATCTTGATCACTCTAAACAAACTTGCTTATTCAACGTCTGACCAATTAATCACAAAGATAATAAACATCTCTGTTGTGGAAAAGAAATTAAAACTTAATTTAATTAAATTCAATGATAAGTGCTGAAGTAAAATAAATCATTTGAAAGAAAAATTTGAGCTTAAGAAATAAAAAAGGGCAACAAAATGTTATTGTGCTTTCTCCTTCTTATGTAAAGTTTAATTATGACAAATATTTTTCTACTTCTTTATATAAAATGAAATTTTTTCACTCATCCTAACTCAGTGATTCACTGTTAACCTAAAGGTATGCTACAAATTAGTCTTAAAAAGCAACTCAATTTAAAGGATAAGACTGGTTGTACGAGTATGTGTATGGTAGTTAGGGGAATTATCGGTGTTGCCACGACAAAAATATTTGGGTAACCAATATTTTTGAAAGTGTTAACTCCCGCCTTCACCAGAATAAATACATTAACATATACTGTAGCAAATTTTCGTAGCTATTACTCGTTAACAATTATTGCGAATATAATACGTCAAATTTGACTGTCAATTGCATTTGACATTTCAATATAAAGACGTCAAATTAAAAAAGACTACCAAATGAAAATTATTTGAAATATATTCTATAAAAAGTCGCTAAATTAAAATAAAACATTTTTTCACAAGAAAATTACTTAAATTAATTATATTATATAAAATTTCGTTCTTTGCTACGAACTTTCTTATGTTTTCTGTTTTTATTTTCAATTTATTTATTTATTTATTTTAATTGTGAGTTAATAGGAGTATGTGTTTAAGATACGCAAGACAATAGTGATGCGTTGTTCTGCTTTCGCTATTTTCTTATTGCTAAAATATTTATTGCTAGTGAGACAATGGGTAACCCAATAAAAAATAAATTTATATATTTTTATTTGTTAAAAAGATAATAAAATTTTACTTCTAATTTTGTTGAGTTCTGCCGATCGAATGATTTGATTTAAAAATCTTGTTGAATTTTGAAACTTCTTGAAAATCTTTTTGGATTGGAATTTCACATTCAAAAATATTGAGATAGAAACCAAAACATTTCGTAACTTTCTTCCAAATTTTACGATTTTAGAAGCATTATTTGATTTTTCCCCTTTTTAATAAATTCTTCTTTACTTTAAAAAGCTTCTTCTATAATTTCTTATCTTACTAACAGAGCCAAAAGTAAATGTTTATAAAATTAATTTTGAATATAGAAATAAAGTTATTTGGATATATTTGCTAGAAAAGTAGGCAAAATGAAAAAAGTCACGTTTACACTTTGGTGCAAAATAACCAAAACGACAACACTGCATAGGATTTATTTTTTTTGAACATCTTATTAATAATGTATTTGTTGTTACTTTACTCAAATGTTGCGAGCATCCCGTAATTTATTGTACATTCAAGTTGTGCGTGAGAACGACTCCTTTGAAAACACTTGTATGAGCAAAACATTGTCATTGTTATTTTATTGCTAAATAATAATGCATGAGTACATCAAAAACAAACAATTGTGAAGTGAGTTCTAACGGCAGAAATGCCTATTTTACTGTGAGTTCTGATATTAATGCACACAATAAAAATAAAAAATCGGATGATAGTCTTTTTCTAACGGCAAAGCCAATTTTTCGCTAGCGATCAACTTCGCTTACTCCAATGCCAAGTAGTGATTCGGTAACATTATCATTGCCTAGTTCATCTCTATTTAAGTCAGCGCCATTATCCGCTCCCGGCTCGTGTTCATCACTTAACCAAGTTATCACTACAGACAACAGTAGTCTGAAACCTAAGGTGCCTGTCGGAATGGACAGATATATCACAGTGGTAAAGCGCGGGCGAAGCCCGAATTCTTCAAAGATCTCTTCGGTTCCCAAGATATCCAGGGATATCGACGCCGCCTCAGCTAACCGTCAAAACCGTTTCAAAATATTGCAAGTTGACAGCGACAGACCCGAAGAATCCTCGAAGAAAACCTCAAAACCACCACCAATATATCTGAGACAAAAAAATTCAAACACTCTTATTAAAAAGCTAATCTCGGTTATTGGTGAAAAGGCATTTCACATTGTCCCAATAAAACGTGGTAATATTGACGAAACAAAGATCCAAATATACGAAGAAAAGGATTTCCGCAAAATGGTTAACGAATTTGAAAAAAGTAAAACAAGTTTCTACACATTCCAGCTTAAGAGTGCTAAAGGCCTACAGATCGTATTGAAGGGCATAGATTCTTATGTTGTTCCCGAGGAAATAAAAGATGCTCTCACCCTCCTAGGATTTAAGGTTAAAAATGTCTCTAACATAATAAACAGGGAGAAGATCCCCCAACCCTTATTTCGCGTTGAACTGGAACCAAATGATATTAAACTGAAGAAAAATGAGACACATCCTATTTATAATTTAAAATATCTGTTATACCGAAAAATCACAGTTGAAGAACCACACAAGCGCTCAGGACCCGTACAGTGCCATATCTGTCAAGAATATGGCCACACAAAAACTTACTGCAAATTACCTACTGTTTGTGTTGTGTGCGGTGAATTACACAGTACTGCTATTTGCAATAAGTCGAAGGACCAGAAGGAAAAAAAGTGCAGTAATTGTGGAGGTAATCACACTGCTAACTACAGAGGTTGTCCTGTATACTCCTTCGTTAAACAGGCTATGATTCAAAAGCCTAAAGTAGTCCCAGCGCAAACAGGAAATACGTACTCCGCCACTTATCCTGTAATGGCCCAACCAATCTCTACACAAGTATCGTATGCTGACGCTGTGAAGATCAACTCCGTTCCCATGCAAAAAGTGTCACCACCAACTAATACAACAAATGCAAATGCAAGCTTTAATTTCAGTCGCCTTGAAAATACTATTGATAATTTGGTGCAAACTATAAACAACTTTACAACAAATATGACTAGCATGATGCAAGAAATGCTGCGAATGCAGAACACACTGCTTCAAGCATTAGTTAACAAGCCATGAACACGTTAAAGTTATGTTTCTGGAACGCAAACGGCATTCGCCAACACAAATATGAACTTGAGCACTTCCTCACGGTGAAGAATATTGATATAATGTTGGTATCTGAGACTCATTTGACTTCGAGAAGCCTATTTAAAATGAGTGGCTACACCTTATACGATACAAAGGACCCGAGAGGAAGAGCATGCGGAGGATCAACAATTCTAATAAAGTCAAGACTCAAACACTATATTCTTGAGAACACTTGTGAAGACCATCTACAAGCAACAAATATTTGCATAGAAAATTTTTGTTCAAATCTCGTAATATCATCAGTTTACTCCCCTCCCAGATTTTCAATCAGTGAGGATCAATACGAGGATTTTTACAAAACTCTTGGCCCTTGTTTCGTAGCAGCTGGAGACTACAATGCAAAACATACGTTCTGGGGATCGCGTCTTATTACACCTAGAGGTCGAGCATTGTTCAACACAATTTCAAAGATGGGTTTGGATGTCATTTCGAGCGGGGAGCCCACTTACTGGCCTACTGACATACAAAAAATTCCGGATGTTATAGATTTTGGGGTCATGAAAAATATCCCTAGGGATTTAATTCATGTTGAAGCTTCACATGATCTCTCCTCCGATCACACTCCCACGATCGTTACAATTTGTAGCCCACTAAGAAGTGACTTACCTCACCCGTATGTGAAGATGATAAATCGTGTTAACTGGCTGGGGTTCAAAAAATATCTCAGTAGTCATTGTGCGGAAAACATCAGGCTTAGAACACCCGATGATATTGAACTTAACATTGCCAATCTTACCGAGAATATTAAAGAGGCTGCTAAACATGCCACTACCTCCCATCCGCAGACTGGGTTTAATAGAATTTATTCTGCGGATATTGAACGTCTCGTATGTGAAAAAAGAAGAGCTAGAAGGGAATGGCAACAGCACAGATCACCCCAACATAAAATTAGACTTAGAGAATGCACAAAACGACTCCAAGAGTTGCTTGCATCTGAAAAATCTGCTTCTCTTAAGAACTATCTGGAAGGTCTCGATGTCACAGCAGCATCTAATTACTCCTTGTGGCGCGCTGCTAAAAAACTTAAAACACCCGTTGAGTCTAAACCACCCTTGCGCACTTCTACCGGAGGTTGGGCAAGAACCAATACTGAAAAAGGTAACATATTTGCTGAGCATTTAAAACACGTATTTACCCCAAACTCATGTACTGGTGCTGTTGATTTGCCGAGTGTAGTTGCTCTACCCCCTCGACCCATAAAGTTTAAGATGCGTGATGTGCAAAAACTAATTGCTGAAACCAACCCAAAGAAGGCCCCGGGTATTGATGGAATTAGTAACAAGATGCTGATGAATTTGCCTCGTATTGCTATTAGAATCCTGTTATTTATTTTTAATGGCATTTTACGATTGCAGTATTATCCACACAGCTGGAAACTTGCCATGGTCAAAATGATTCCAAAGGCGGGCAAAGATCTTACTAAGGCTGAGTCATATAGGCCAATAAGTTTGCTGTCAACAATTTCAAAGCTCTTCGAAAAACTGCTCATGACAAAATTGTCTCCAATTCTAGCTGATAATGGGTGCATACCGGACCATCAATTTGGGTTTAGAAGTCAGCATAGCACCATTGAACAAACTCTTAGATTGGTACATTTTATAAGAAGAACATTTGAGGAAAAGAAGTACTGTTCTTCCCTCTTTATTGATGTTTCTCAAGCATTTGATAAAGTGTGGCATGAGGGCCTGATTTTGAAATTGAGGAGATATCTACCAATGAACATTGTGAATCTATTGGAAAGTTACATTCTTGCCCGGAAGTTCACTGTTGTGGAAGGAGACTTCATGAGTGTGCCCGAAACTATCTCATCTGGGGTGCCACAGGGGAGTATACTGGGGCCAGTTTTGTACTTGATTTTTACCTGTGATATGCCTCTGAGCAGTAATATCCTCACTTCTACATTTGCCGATGATACAGCCTGCCTTAGTATGCATGAAAACCCTCACGAGGCATCCCGATATCTTCAGGAACATATTAACTTGTTGGAGCTGTGGTTGAACTTATGGAGAATAAAAGTAAATGAACAAAAGTGTGTTCATGTCACATTTACCCTACGAAGAGATACTTGTTCCCCCATTCGAATCAACAATCAAGTTGTTCCTCAACATTCACAGGTGAAATACCTTGGTATACACCTTGACCGACGGCTTACATGGAAACACCACATTGACTCTAAGCTGACACAAATGAAGCTTAAATTGACCCAGATACATTGGCTGATTGGTAGAAATTCTACACTCAGTCTAGATTGTAAACTTTTAATATACAAGTCGCTTTTGAAACCCATATGGTGTTACGGAATTCAACTATGGGGCACTGCTTCAGCTTCCAATGTAGAGCGAATACAACGTATGCAAAACAAAATTTTAAGGTTAATAACATCGGCTCCTTGGTACATGAAAAATTCAATTTTACATCGTGATTTAAATATGCCACTTGTGACTGCAGAAATTGCAAAATATGCAGGCAAATATTTAACAAAACTCGAGTCCCATCCTAATCCGCTTGCTCGTAATATCTTGAACTTTCCTGGACACATCCGCTTAAAAAAGAGGGATACTACGGCTTTAGTACGCAACACTCCAGATGAAATTTTTTGAAAATATTCTTGTACTTAATACGACATTTATTTATTTTTAATTACTATCACTAAGTTTATGTCCGACACTGGTTGGGCCTAATTATTATATTTATATTTAAGATTTGAATACTTATTGTTAGTTCAGTTTAATGAAGATACAATAAAAAAATTAGTGGAAAAAAAAATAATAATACTTAACGATCTTTTTGCTTTTCCTTCAAAATATGTAAAACTTTTTCTTTTGGATGAATTCTTTACAACTAAAAGTTTGCGACTATGTGTATATTATGTAGAATTAAATTTGCTTTGAAAGTTTGTGGCATATTTTTAAATTTAAGGAATAAAAATCTTTAATATAAAATGGTCTACATTTAAATTTCATTAAAAAAATAATTCAATAAGTGCCTTTAATTTTTCTGTTTATTACATTTCAAGTATTTTATTCAAGTGATACTTCGTGCTGGTTATTTATAGTTACTTGAACTTGCATATAATGCTATTTTCTAGTTACTGCATTAAGTAAGTGGTGCATTGAACGAAGAAATGGCTTAAAAACGCAATTAAATGGATTAAAATAGAAGCAAGCCTTAATGTATGTTTTATGTAGCAGAATTTTTTAATCCCTTTAAGTATGCAAAAGAAAAATGTGGTGGCCAGGGGAAATTATGCAAATGTGTGTTTCACGTTTATATATATATATATATATATATATATATATATATATATATATATATATATATATATATATAAGTTCTTCACATATTCAGGGCTTACGTTGGTTTTATGCTGCCATTTTATTGCCATTTCATGTTGCCCTTTACAGCAGAACCGCAGGGAGAAAGCAAAGTGTTCACGTATTCTACTAGCAATTTCAGTATACAAATTCTTTTGAATAATTTCCGACAGGTAAACATCCTTTTTCCACTTGCACGCGCTTTCTTATAATAAAGACGACAATAGGAAATTCAAAGAAAAGCCAATAGCTGTGTATGGCACTTTAAAAGTTATACATTTTCAGAAATTTTCCTTTTATTAATGCATGAAATGCCTGTATACAAGTCGTACGAAAATTAAGGAGTGGTATATTGAAAACACGAAAGAACAAATGGTCAAATAATTGGGGAAAACGTAGCCTTTTGACCTTTTGCTTATGAGCTTTAAAGACAAATAGTTGGCCAGAAATCTTACTACGCAAACATATCAACCATGATGTTGTGAACAAAAATGTAATCAAATTAAAAAGGTCAATTGTGATTAGAGAAAATGCAAAAGCCACTTGAAATAAAAATGTTTGCATAAAGAAAATATAAAGGATTGTTTAATCCCTGAGCCCTTTGGCTTTTAAGTTTCTAAAAAAATTGTTATTAGGGTTACGCAAATTTCCTGCAGTACTTTAAAAGAAAGAGGTTTCTCTAAGATGTAGGATGGGAGCCATTCATTCGTAATGACTTTTGACAAAGACATGATAAATTGGATATTAGAGAAATAACTTTTTTATAACAAAGTTAACAAATACAAACTGCGAAGCTACTTAGCTTGTGTGCAGTAACACCCAGAGTCTTGGACACGAATCGAACCTGGTACCTTCGGACTTCTAGTCTCGTACAATAGCTACTGGTCTACGAAGGCACAGGGAAAAATTTTGCAAAAGCTTTTCAAATAACATAAAATTAGTATAAATTTGCTTAAATTTTATATTAAAAATCACTTACCGTGCAACATGCTAATTCTTGTTTATGTTCATTCTTTTCTAAACGTTGAATATTTTTTTCAATTTTAATCCTTTTTAAATCTGCAAATGCCTGGAATCAACATCAACACCACCATCATCATCAGCATCACTTCATCACCGTTGTCGTATTATCTCTTTAACTTTTTAAGTCCGTCTGTCTATCAGAACTGTGTGTGTGTATATTTTAATTGAAGAACACCTGTGCAAATGTTACAACGATACGAAATACAACTTGAATAATAAGTATGTGTTTTTTCTGTGTGTCTGTGTGTGTTCAAATACTTTACATACACGATACATGTACATATGCACATGCATTTCTACATACTACATATACACATAAACTCAGTATCATAGATATATATCAATTATTTGTTATATTCTCTACAAGGTTTGTTAATATTTTTTTATTATGGTTTCAGCAGCACTTTGCACGTTTCAATCTGTGTCACAGTTCAGTGATTTCATTGGATTGTTGCTTTTTCTTGTTGCTGAAAATTATTGTAATGTTTTCTTTTGTTGCAACATGATTTTATGGTTTTTATTTGGTTAAAAAAAGTTGTCAACATGTCTGATGCTTTCGGAGAAATTTTAATGCAATTTGTTGTTGTATAATGTTTATAATTATTACAGAAGAGAATGTATAAATAGCATTGTTATTATTTCGAATTTAAATATAAAATGATTCGTGGAACAAACATATTCCATAACAACAATTTTGGGTTATATAAATAATCCTGTCGTAGACGTAATCACAGTATTTTCTAGCGGGTCCCTAGCCACCGAAATTTTTGGTAGAAATTCCACAAGAATGAAGAAATTCTTCGCGGTGTTAAGTTTCTTATGGGGGTGCTAAGCTCGGCCTATGTACGCCCATGTATCATCTTTTCTTATATGATTGTTCTTTCTCATAACGTGACGAAAATACGGTACATAAAAAATGTCTACACTTGACATGAATAAAAAAAATCTTTATAATTTCTTCATAGAATCGGAATTGGTAATATTTCTAAACAAAACTTTCTTTTCTTCATAAATGATAAATTATTTTCTTAAATAAATCAATTATATATTAATGAAAATGGTAATAAATTTTCAGCAAGCATCTGCCATTTTTCTTGCCTTAAATGTAAACTCTTCTTTTTTTCCTTTTTTTCGTTGTAAGAATTACACAAAGAACATATTAATTTCAAATGAAATTTTGCTTCCGTCAAAATTCTATTTTAGTTCAGTTGAGAGTTCAGTAAAATTCTTTTGTTTAGTTGTAGTTTATTCATAAACTAACCTTTGCTTAATAGAAAAGTAACAATGCTAAAGACCCTGAATTTTTGTAATACCTGCCAGCCTCGTTCTGATTTAGCACTTAATATTGTATTTTATTTTGTTTATGTTTTAGTTGTTGCTTTGGTTGTTGTAGTATTTCTGCACTCGTTAGTACTCGTCCAAAAGTTGTTAAATATTTTTTCTTGTTTGCTCGTTAATGCACTTTCTCTGTTGTCAGTCCTATTTTGTGTGTGTATTTGTTGCCACAGGAATACACTAATAGGACTGCAATGAGAACTACAACAACAATAACTGTTTTATTTAATTTGCCCAGCGAACACTTTGAATTTCGGGAGAAAAACTCATATTCTGAATAAAAAGTTAAAGAAACCTAACTATCATAAAGAATTGTATGTTCACTTGGTTAACTACTCGTAGCTGTTAACTGCCTAACTTATAATTCAAATAAAATACACCCAACATTAATTTTTTTATTCAAATGATTTTTAAGAGATGGAGAGTTTTTCATTCATAAAAATTAATTGTTAACAGAAATAAATATGATGAAATGACAAAAAGAAGTATTTTTAGTTGTAAATTTTTAGTTGTAAAAAGAGAGTGATATTTGCGAATATGAAATATAGAGGGTTTTGCATATAAGCCGATACATAGTTGAAGCCATGATCACTTCTCTTATCATCTGATTCAAAGATCTCAGTAAACAAGTAAATAAGCCTACAATAATATTTTATTTATTTCATACTTCTTGGAGGCTATTTTTAAAATTGGTAAACAATTTTATAAAAAAAATTTGTTTATGAAGAAGGAGTTCTGTTAACGATTTGTGGCAATTTCAATCGATTCAAAGAGTGCCATTATTCGTGAATTAACATCAATTTGAATAAAAAAAATTCTAGAATTATTTCTTGATATCAAGTGACAAACATCGATCGATTTCGTGTTGGTTGGGTGGGTGTGTTCCCTTAACCTCTGAACATGTAACGCTTCATTTATTTTGGTAAACTACTCTTGTTTCGTTATTGTTGTTTTAGTTTGTTTTTTATTTTTGTGTGCTTGCAGTTATTTTTATAAAAATGTATATTATGAATATGACGTCATTAATTTTGCTCTGGGTGCACTCAAGAAAATGTGTTAAGAAAATAATAAAAAGTATAAGTATAAGGATAAGAGTGTTTCTTAAGCCTTGTAAAGTGGATTTAATTAGTTTTTTTATACATACAACAATAGATGAAATTTTATAAAAATAAGAAGTTTGCATTTTGTATACAGAAAAAATTATTGCCAAAAAATTTCAGACAAACATTTTGTCTAAAGGAAATTTTATTTTCGGTCAAACTTTTTTACTGTCACAGTTAGTTATTAGTTTGAATAAAACTTTTTATTATTCAGTTAAATTGTTGTATGAATTTTACGAAATTGTTTATAGGTCCGCATTCATACAAAATATGCACTGATTTGGTAACTGAAAACGAATTTTTAGGTTTTTCTGTGTAATGGCTTGAAATATATACACAAATCTTATAAAAAACAATATTATCATACATACTTCAGAAGCTTAAGCTGGATCTGCACAACTCAAACTCACAGATTAGCATTATTGATTACGACCGTTCTGAGTGTAGAAATTCTGCTTATTGTCACTTCTGTGTCATGCGACACACGTAAAGCCTATTACGGAGTTCTAATTGAATTTCACTTTTCCATAAGAACAACGGATATTCAGACCAGTAAATTTTTGAATCAAGTCCCTATTTGCTGGTGCACATTTAAAAAAGAAAATAACACAGCAAATTTGATATTTATTTCGTATTAAAGGGATGTCATAAGTGTACGTGGTGACTTGTTTTCGTCAACTGAGACAAATATTTATGTTCAGACAATTGTTTGGCTATGGAATTTTCGACATTTTGTGTTTATTTTAAGTTTCAATTTATTTAAAAATTAATAAATTTATGTGTATACAAATAAATTTCTATCGACATGTCCACAATACTTTTTTCGTGTAGAAATGGATGCAAAATTTCAAACACGAAAAAATGCCACATCGGCTGTCATACAGGACTTAGTATAGAAATTCATTATTTATTAAATTAAATTAAAGTACATAATTGTCGGTATAATTTATAAAAACTTAATATAACTTCATTGTTAATTAAAATTGTATTTAGAAAAGTTATTCTATGAAAATATTAAAGTGAACAAGTTCGTACATAAAATTTATTATAAGTGGATATACGAGTATATAAAATAAAATTTTGAACCTCAAATATCTTTGCAAATATAGCACATGGGGATTCATGTTGTATCTTAAAATAGAGCTTGAAATTATGGCTCTCAGTGGAATTTTGGTTGTTAAATCAATTGTTATTGCATTTTAAAATTAATAAAAAAATATGCTCAAATGCAAAAAATTTTTTAGTAATGCAATCGAGGCAAAATACAGATACAGTACAGATCAGGGAGCTTCTAGCGATACATTTTAATACTCGAATGAAGTTGTAATAGTTTTTCTCTACACTATAAGATACCATAAGGTTTTTGGGCACGATTGAGTTCCAAATAAAATTTTTAGTGTTTTCTAACACAATTTCTTATCAAAGTTTAGTCAGCCCAAAAAGTGTGACCTAAAATAAAGTAAAGATGGTATATTTACAAAAGTGTGCAAACAATACAAAAAAAGAAGAAATTTACTGAAATAATTTGAGGCATTCAAAACTTGCAATTTGAACTAGTTCACTATTTATTTTTCATCACAACGTTATTGTTCCTCGTCTGTTATTGTCATTTTTTCAGCGTATTGCTGTTAATGTAATCCTTATTGTGGTTCGCGATTATATTTTTTTTAATAAAGAAATATAATCAAATTTTTCTCTTCTAGTTGCAAGTATAACAAATGTTTATATGCATTTATATGTACATATTTCATCATTGTTTTAAGTACATCTGAACATACACTCGGACACTAATAACATATTAATTGAATAATTTTTTATGCATAATTTGAATATCGCCGATTATTATTGTTTTTTTTTTAAATAAATTGTTCCTTTTGCATCCTTAATATTTATACGAATTCAAGCATATGCAGTGTTAAGGTCCTTATTTTTTTAATAATTCTATGGTCATTCTATATGGAAATATGATGACGTAAATGCTTAACATTGAATATCAAGTATCGAAAAGCAATTTCGAGTCCATAAAGCAAAATTTTTCTGAATGAATAAAAATACTGTTTTATTGAAAACTTGTATGAAGTGGACAAACAAAAGTGTGTCCAGTTTTCGCATTATTATTATTTTTTAGTAATAAAATAGTTATTAAACGGATGTATTAAGTGATACTTAATCATATTGATTTTCTTGATATTTAAGGCTGACTGAAGTTGTTGGCCATGCAAAAATCTCTGTATAGAAATTTTGGTACTCCGTGGGAATGAATTTTTCAAGTATTTTCGAATCTGGGATTCCCTTTTCATCGATTGGTACTTTACCATCTTATGTAGGAATATCATCTGATGATAAAGGTGGTCTGGTCTGGTGCCCATTCTTTGTAGTAACTGAGGTTTGTCACAAGACCTGGTATAGACTGGAAAAATATGAAATGTGATACTTCGAATATAGCAAAACTTTTTTTTGTCCTTGGCAACTGGTCCACCATAGGAATCTACGGATAGTGTCAGGTTCTTTGAATCCTTCGGTTAGTATTTTTTCATGTCTATAACATCTATAAATGCTGCCATTTAGCGAATATGTTTCTTTACTTTCGCAAACTTTTTATCATACGTCAGGAATATGTCATCTTTTTTTTTTTGGGGGAGCAAACGGATTTTAACATAACAAGAACAGGCTATTTTAAAATTATGCATTTCATTAACTGCATGACTTAAAGGTAAACATTCAATTAGTTCAGGACTCGTGCTCTTTGCTAACAGCTAATTCCCAATATGAGATTTATTAATGGCGTTGAAGTCACACAATAATTCCATATTAATTAGCCTTTTGAAAATCAACTTGTCGTTAATAGAAGAAAAATTAAAAACCAATATATTTGTTATTGCACGCTTCGCGCTAGCAACCTAATTTTCACAAAAATACTTGTTGTCTCCCTAATTTTCCATCAATTTGTTAACAAGTTTTTGCTGCCACCTTTTCTTTTATAGATATCAATACGTATTTGAAATATTTTTGAAGTAAGATTAATGTAGTCCTTTAATTTAGAGACTTCTCCTCAATATATTTCTTTATATATGAAGCTAAGCCGGAGTTATAACAAAAAATGTCGATATGGAAGCCAACATTTTAAGATCTGTAATCGCATTTTGCCAAGTTCGATTTTTTACTTGATGGAATTCAACGTATATTTATTAACCTTCATTCAAGCATAAAAATTTTGTACAATCGTAGATTCTATAGAGTTGAAAATATTCACACAAAAAGTATTTAATCACGATGCAACTATGCACTTTGTTGTAAAATTCTTTGGAAACATTTTTCTGATATTAATTTTGAAAACGGTAGGATTTAAAACAGAAAAAAGTATTAAAGTATGTCCCATTAAATTTTATTAAAATGTACCGGAATTCGATATATTTTTTTTTTGCTCTCTGATATTTTTATTGTTATATGAAGCGTGAATAGAAGAAGTGGCAGAAACCAAACAAAACAGACTCACAAAATGATTCCTCAAAGTGTAACATTACAGAAAATACGTATGTTCTAATCAGCTGATGACTAAGCACAATCTATTAGCTCTGTTCTGATGCTGATAGTTTGCAAATCGGTGAATACCGATTACTATTTACTCTATATAAATTCAGTACGTCCTTAGTTGTATCAAAATATATAATACTGACACTTATAGTACGAGATATTTGTCCTGTAATGCCGACGCTAAGTTCCATTTAAATTAAATAAAACAAAATTATAAAGCAAAAGCAAGTAATTAAATACAAAGCTTTAATAGAATGATGATTGATGAATTATGAAGGTTGTCGTCTTCATGCATCTTAAACGTTTGTTTTCTTTATATTCCCATGGCTGGGATGACAGATGGATGATGATGGTGACAAAAAAGTGTTTGGGGCCGACAAGACGTTACCTATTTGTCATTCTATTTCGTCGAAGCACATTTTCCTATTTATCTATGTTCATATGAATATGCATATGCAACGTATGAGTAACGAGCTTCAAAATGAAGTATACGTAACATGCTACATGGCGAGGAATACTTCAAATATCATATATAATACTTCAATCATCACAAAAAATTACAATTATTACTTTTTTTATTTGCATAAATTTTTGCATGATTAATTTCTTTACGTTGTCATATTTTCAATTTGATAAACATTGTTGTGCTTAATAAAATTAAATTAAATATATACGAGTATATACATATGTATGTAATTAAATATTCTTTATATGCCACGATATGTTTTTAATTGAAATTCTTGCTAATTATTTATTTGAATATCTAAGAAAATTACGTATCCCCTCAGGAATAAAAGTTTGGCCATACCTGGTCTATCTGATAATAATTATTTTGAAAATATTCTTAAGACGCTCTTTAATTTAGATCATGACATTATGAATTGTAGTCTTTTTGTACCCTTTAATTTGTTCAAAATTCTTGTAATAAATATGCATGCGATATTACGTGTATAATTGCGCGTATAGTTCTTTTACTTTATTTAGCTACAAATGTCTAATCATATAGAAATTTAAATACATATATATATATATATATATATATATATATATATATATATATATATATATATATATATATATATATATATATATATATACATATGTACAATATATATATATATATATATACATATGTACAATATAAATATGTATATATATACACATATATATATACTTATCATCAAAGAACTTTTTATGGTTGCTTAAGCGTAAGACTATAGTATCGATTTGTGTTTTTTGTTTAAATTTTGTTTTTTATGCACTTTTTTATTATAACGACTTCGCTTGCAACAGTTTTTTGTGTTTCCTTTTTTATTTAAAAAACGCAATATTTCCATGCACGCATACTGGAGCAAAACTTACACATTATAATTCACATAAAGACATTAACACATGAAACACATACTCGTATTCATACGAGAGAAATCAAATAGAAATTTTACACACTATATGTTCACTTATAGCTGTAGAACCGTTAATTATATGTACATAAGTATATGTATATTTTTTGACTTCTTAATAATTTATGTACATATGTGCATGTGTATAGGTACTTCTAAAATGTCATTTATTATTTAAAATAATTTTTTATTTGTAAAAATCAATTATTAAAACATCAAATCAAGAATTAATTTTTCAATGTGTATAAAATGTTAAACAGCCGTTAAATTTGAATTTGTTCAACTCGTTCATACTAAAAGAAAATCGACTTGAATCCGGGAGTGAAAGCAATAAACTAATGTTTTGAGCAGAAGTTTCGCTTTACTTAAGTCCCAACGATTTTCCCGTTAACCAAACACTAACAAAAAAAGCTTACATCAACTACACACACACATACATGCATTCATACCTTTCTTAAAGCTTACATTTGCAGATTTACAGTTACCACTGTTTAGGGAAGGTTAGTTATAAAAATAATTTATAGAGAGAGAAAGAGAGAAACTTCATAACAGTTACTCCTCAGTATAAGAGCTTTCTTTTGTATATTCATGTATAAATTCACTGTTGGAAAAAATAAGTTTTGTAAACTATTCTCTTCTAGATTTGTTTACCTTTAACTTTTCCTATATAATGGTTGTTTTTTAATATAACAACTATGACAATTGTTGCTTTTATTACGCTTAGGGGTATAGGTATGTACATAATGCTGCATAGTAAATCTATATCTAAGCCTTTTATATATATATATATATATATATATATATATATATATATATATATATATATATATATATATATATATATATATATATATATATATACATACATATATATATATATATATATATATATATATATATATATACAGTGGTGGCCTTATAATTAGAAAAGACTTCGCAACATATATGTTTGTTAAAATATTTTAAAAATTCAGTTCAATTTAGTTCAACTAATGACTACAAATAGTAAAGAAGCTAATCATAATTACGTTAAAATTAAAAATTTTCACTTCTTAAGTAATATTTTCAAAAATATTAACTAAGCACAAAAAAACATCAATTCCAGCTTGGTCACATAATTAGAAACAACAAAAAATATTTACAAAAAACTTGAAAAAATCCTTGTATGGTAAACAAAATCGATATATCCTTTAATATTTTGTTGGATAACCCTTATGTGTGACAACATCCGCCAGTCTTTTCGTTAAACTTTGTATTAAATGTCGTCATGTTTGGAGAGATATATTTTCCCAGCTTTGCTGCACCAACTGAAACAATTCGTCACTATTTCGTGGATTTGTGTCTTTTAGATCTCTTTTCACGATTGCCCATAGGTTTTCAATTGGGTTGAGATCAGGACTTTGGGGCGGCTACTCCAAAACATTAATATTTTGATCCGAAATCTATCGCTTCACTAACCTTGAAGTATGTTTTGGGTCATTGTCATGCTGGAAAATATAAAGAACGGGCATATTCTCAGAAGAATACGGTTCCATTACATTTTCCAAAATGTTTTTATATTGATGTTGATCCATTATTTCTTGAATTCGAACAATTGGACCAACACCATACCAAGAAAAGGCACAACAGGCCATGATAGATCCGCCATCGTGTTTCACCGTCTTCGCAGTGTACCTGGGATCTAAGTCTTTGTTTGGGGGACGTCTCACATATACTTTTCCATCAGATTGAAACAAATTAAATTTGGATTCGTCGCTCCAGAGAACTCTATTCCAGTAACATGGGTTTTTTTAAGCATTTCCTTTGCAAACCGTAACCGCTTCTTAATATTTTTTTTGATACATGAGGTTTTTTTGTGCAATGCACCCACGAAGTCCCGATTCTTGTAAATGCCTTCTTATTGTCCGTGTGGATATATCTGCTGTTAGTTGCTTTCCAATTTCGCCCTTAATTTTGCGCAAGGACAATAATGGATTTTTCTTACTGGCCCTACAAATAATTCTATCTTCTGCTGGAGTGGTTTTTCGTGCCCTAGGCTTTCTGGCTGGGGTTTCAAAGTGTTTTGTCTCATTGAATAAGTGAATAACACCAAACACCATTTTTTTGAGCAAGAAATTTTTTTGCAATAGCCGACATTGATAGTTTTTCCTTTTGATAACACTTCACAATTAACTTCCTCATTTTTGGAGTACATGACTTATTTTTGCCCATTTCTAAAGGTACAGAATATCAAAATTATTATAAGCAAATCTATTGCTTTTCAAATTACACTCACTTTGCCACTAATATATAAATAAGTTCAAAAATTTAAACGAAAACTAGACGTTTCTAATTACGTGTCCAGCCAAAAGTAACTACTTGGGAAATAATTTTAATTTTTTTTAAATAAGTAAACTTTAAACATCAGGTATTTTGCATCGAAAAGAATATTGTTTGTCAACTTGTTAAATAACGGTACTTAAAATTTAAAGTGCAGGAATCAAAGAAAATTGCTTGCGATTTAATATTCTGAAAACATCGTTTCTAATTATAAGACCACCACTGTATATATATATATATATATATATATATATATATATATATATATATATATATATATATATTCAGTAAAATTGTGCACATTTTCCTTTTAAAAATTTATAATTTTATGTTTATAGGATGATGTTATTTATCACTTTGTTTTTAAAATATCTCTCAAGTCTTGTCAAAATATTGTTTTTTTCAGGACTTTGTTTTTTTTCTCTAAATATTCAAATTAAAATAATGCAGCGCCTCACATTTTTGTATTTGATATGGCCAATATACATGTTTTAATTTTTTCTTTAGATTATACAATATAGATGATGTAGTCAAAGCGTTCAATAAAACAATTCATATACTTATGTATATACAGACGGGGCCATAAGGCTCGTTTTGTACGATCAAACAAAAGAAATGATGAATAAGACAATTTATTTTCTTAATCCTCACTATTAACGCTAAAAAATATTCGTTACATATTAGCAATAAATTAAGATAATTTATAGGCATGTGTTCCACTATGGGTTGCATTTCAAAGCTGTGGAATGAAATTAGCTTCAAAGAACGAACGAAAAGTCGTATATAAGTGGAAGCATAATATCAAAACAATGCCCAAATTGTTGAAATCAAGGTGAAATAAATACTATTTACCATGGTAGGAATGTCACAATCAGTATAACCGTTAGATGGCGCTGTATAACCAACCTTAAATACCAACTGTTATACCCTGCTTATTGTGAATGATAAATACTTTGTTATTATTTTCTAGTTCCATTCCATTCCGCTCCTTTGGTCACATTAAATGGCATTAATGTTTGACATTTTATCAATGCAAAAAAAGAAAAACAGTGAAAAACTTTGGAATGATTTCTCTCCTAGGAAAATGTGAATTCCTGACAAGTAGAATATGAATTAATTTATTCAAGTGGTTTCGTATTAAAAGAACTAAATCGCTTTATATTAGAAATAAATTAAAGTCGTGAAAAGTAACAATAACTTGTGCGTATGTCTATGACATCATGATATAAAAATACATTTTCAAAGGCTTGAGCAATATGTTAGAATATTCGCAGCAATGAATTTACACGTCGAGGAATTCCCTGGCCCTTCAGGCTTTAGGACGCGAACAATTTCTAATTCCTCTCAACAGTCTCAGCAAAGTTCCAAACAAATCTTCCCTTTAATGACAAGTGACTCGGGCCTGTACACTTGCAGCTCTAACACAAGTGATTGTAGCTTGCAATTGGAGTCTGATACAGATTCCTGCCAGCAAATTCATAAACTCAGAGGTTTTAAGAATCAGAGTCTTAATTTGGCTATGCAAGATGTCCGAAAATTACGCAGTGAATTGGAAAGACTAACAAAGTCCGAACAGTGGTATAAACAGGAGTTAAGGCAACAGAAATCGACACGTTTAGATGACTTAGAGAGAATCTATACCCAGGAAAGAAAATTCATGCTCGAAAATCAGCGTTTGCAAAAGGAATGTGTAAGGTTGTATGAAAAGTGCAATGAATTGGAAAGGGAATTGGAAAAACGAAATCGGCAATCTCTTGATTGTTATGTTCTACAAATTGATAAAGAAGAGATCCATGAAGAGAGTCTGAATGAGTTTGAAAAGGAACAGCACTTGGCATTAATAAAAGATCAGCAGCAGTTGATTTCAGTGCTGCGCAAACAAAAACGTTCCCTGCTCGAAGACATTAGGTTATTGACTGAAGAAAAGGACGAAAAAGTGATTGAACTGCAACGTCTTTTGGCAGACTTAGAATTTGATAATAAACTAATCACTAAGAAATGTTCTCAATTCGCAAAAGATCGTTTGACTTTGGAAAATAATTTAAAACAAAGCGATAGCAAGCTTTCTATGGCAAATCAGGAAAAAATGAATCTGCAAAAATCAATCGTGGACCTAAAAGAACAATTGGAAATTCAAAAGCAGTTATTGAATTTTAAGGAAAATGAAATAGAACGCACACAGCAGCACTACACCCTTAAAATACAACACGAACAAGATTTAGATCAAGTGCATGATCTGAGCATGAAATATCAAGAAGAAATTAATGTTAAAACTTTAGATATAATTAACTTAAAAGAAAGGCTGCAAGAAATGCAATATGAGTTGGAAGAAATGAAAGATCTTCAGCAACAAAATGAACTACAACAAAGGCAAATAGATCAGTTAAATTTTTCCCTCGAAGCCTACCGTCTAGAAATACAAGAGCTCAAGGCTTCAAAGGAACACAAAAACAAAGAACTGGATGAGTTACATACTGCGGTAGAGGAACTTATTAAAGAAAAAGAACTTGTGTACAAGACGACTGTGATACAACAAAACGATATATTGAGAGTAAAAGATGCCCTCAAATATACACAAGAGCAGTATGAAAAAGTGCAAAAACTATATAAAGAGACTCAATTTCAACTCGAATTATTGCACGTAGAACAGAGAAAGGTAAAATTTCAAAACGAAAGAGATCGTCAAGAAATTGAACATTTAAGGAAAAAGCTCAAGGAGTACTTAGAGCAAACTACAGAATTAAGTCATAAAATACAATATCTGGAAGAGGAATTAGCAAGAACTCTAGAAGAAAACTCTCAACTTAATGTGGATAATGAGCAAATGAAATTTTTTTTGAAAATGTTGGAAGAAGAAAGAGATTCACACATGGTGGTCGAAAAACCGCAGACAAACCCCGAAGGTAAGAATCCTTTATAGTTATAAACAGAACTAAAAATTTAAAATAACTCCTAAAACATTCTGTATTTGTTTACTAGGCACAGAAAAAAATTATCCATCTGCAGAAATTTCATGTCACTGGATAAGTTCCACTCAAACCCAAGATCCTGATTTTTTAGAGCTTCAACAAAAATGTGAAAAACTTCAAGAAAATATCGATTTTATTAAAAATAACAAAGTAAATTACGAAAATAATCAGGACATTCAAATCGTACATGATTTTGTGAATAGTTTTACAAATGTTCAAAAAAAGGATAAACGCTTTTCCAAAAATTTTAACGGGACAAAAAATCCCGAAAATGACATTGACATTGTTAATTTATCCCTACAGGGTGTCAAACTTCAAGAAAACCTTGACAAATTGAATATTTTTCTAAGAGAGAAACGGCACCTTCTTCAAGTTTCAAATGATAGCATAGGAAAACTAGTCACAGAGAATGAAATTCTCAAAAAGAAACTGTATCAAACAGAAACGGAGGCATTGGCCCTACAAATAAAACAAGATATAAATGATAGAACGCAAAAATATGCACATATGAAAGAAAATCTTGAAAATCATGTAGCAAAAGTAGAAAATCTACAGGAAAGACTTTTAAAAAATGATGGTAAACTTTATAAATTAGAAAGAAAGTTAAAAACAATAGAAGTATTCGATGCAGAATCAAAAGAACTGCTCTTGGAAAATGAAAAACTTAAGCAGCTTTTAAGCCAAGAAAAAGCTAGCAAAGTTGAATTATGTGAAAAGCTTATACAAGAGGGTGAGAAAATAAGAGATCTTGAACAATCCTTTGAAGAGTTGAAAATTAAACAAAAGATCACGAAAGATCAAGCCACTCAATACTTATCGACTGAAAACGTAATGCAAGAAAACGGTGAAATTAAAAAACTTAAGGAACAAGTTTTGCAACTTCAAAAAGAACAACTACGTTTTGAAGAAAAAGAAACTTATAAAAAGGAAGAACGTTTACAGTTTCTACACCAAATGTTGGACTTACAAAATAACAAAATTGATAATCTACAAAAACATCAAAATGACTGGGAGGATGTCTTAACATCTTTAAATAACGCCCAATCTATGGAAGAAAAAACACGCAAAGAATTAGAATTGAAATGTATGGAACTGGAAGAATTAAATCAAATATTTGCTGAACAAAATGAAGAACTTAGAAAGTTCGAAGAATTCACTGCACGCTTAGAAATAGAAAGGCTACAGGAAAAAGAACAAATGAAACGAACATTCCAACAGGAAATAAATGTGATGAAACAGCGTCTTGAAGACTGTCAAAAGGAAATCGAACAGCAAAACCTTGCTAATAAACAATTAGAAAAACAAAATAATAGATTTCAACAAGACATTAACGAAAACTTTGCAACGGAAGTAGCTGGATATAAAAAAGAAATACGAGAACTAAAATTAAGGGTAAGTAAAATAATAGAGGAAAAGGAAGATTTATTAGAACAACTCAAAGAATTGGAAAAGCAAACTAAGGATCTGAAAGACAATAAAAGAGAAGCCATCTTAATGCCCGATTTTAATTTGGTGAAAGTTACGAACATTTCAACACAAGACTCTATAGAAAATATGGAGATTCTACAGCAACACGTCAGTGAAGATCATTTACGTATATTAACCAAGGTATTGGAAGCAGAATATCAACGCAAAATGCTAAGATATGATGATCATATACATTCACTGCTTAGCAATTTGAAATGTGTTAAAAGGTCTCTGAAATCTAATGAGGAAAAAACAGCTTTGTTGAGTGAAGAACAATTGAAAACTAAAGAAGAACTCAAGGATTTACAAAGCACCAAGATAATTTTGGAGGAAATGCGTGTAAAATATGAACAAAGTCAAAATACCATTAAAGTAAGTTTTGCATGGACGTAAAATGGGTATTAATTTACATGTATACTTCATATACTTAAAGGAATTAAAGGATACTTTGGCTATGGAACGAAACAAGTTCGAGCTGTGTGATTTGGGAAAACCTTCACACAACAGTGGCACAACCTATGAGGTGGCAAACCTTATAGATGATTACAAAAAGGCAAGTAAACATGAAACAATCTTGATTAGTGTATCATAAATTGTTTTCATTGCTTTATAGTTAATACAACAATCGGCTACAGCCACTAAAAGACCTCCAACCTGTGCAATCTTGGATTTAATACAACGTAGCAATCAATGTGTGCCAAATTTACAGAACCTCAAAACTAACGTTGAAGGTTTGAGATCTGAAATGCAGAATTTTTTAACCTCTTATAGCCATAAGATACCAGCCACTTCGCTTATAGCTACTGCTTCATTGTCGGTGCCAGCGTCACTGATGGATGAATTAAGAGCAGCCTCTGAAGAAATTTAAAGTAGCATATTTTTCTCTTTTCAAAAATGGAACTGATTTAGTCAAATATTTATTTATAATTTAGTCACGATTTTTGGTCAAAATTTGTTGTTTCTTATCTATCAATGTTTATATTTACAAATTTTTTTAGGTATGTTTTTATTTACATAAAGTATTTTTGTCTATTACATTGATGTGTAAATTAATTTGATATTTCAATAAGAGCAAGAGTACCCATAATTATATACTCTCACCTATTCTTATCCGATTGAATAGATCCGATAATACCCGCAATATGTGGATATAACGATAATCCCCATCTACGGAGTAAATTTGCAACAAACTTGCCGACATTTGCTTGTGCAAATTTTAAACTTCATACTGACAAAAAGCAAGGTTTTTTGAAAATTTTGCTTTCAATGAGAAATTGCAACAATTTGTTACAGTTTGTTCAAAGTGTATACAAGCCGTCAATATTGAAAAAGCGTGCTGAATTCCGAAAAAGGAAGCTTGTACTTGCTCAGGCCAATCAAAATGAAAAAAATGCATTAAATGCAATTTTGCTTTTCAGAGGGATAGATAAGAAAAATTATAGCTTTTAAACGAACTAAATAAAAGGTGGACCCATATACTACATATCAATTGCAATTTCGTTACATTCTTTTGGTCCAAGAGCGTACAACCTCCTTTATGAGAATGATTTGTATACAGCATGATCTTCTTTAGAATAACTCACAATATTAAAAGCTTTTGCATATCGTTATCTATTAAAACACAAATTAAGCAAGTGCCCAAATGTTTTTTTTTTAATTTTTATGTTGTTTCTGACATCAAAAATTTCAATCCCTAAGCGCTCATCGTTGTTGCACAGCTGTTTGTGGTCCATGATAAGGGAACCTTACAAGGTTGCATCTCTACGCCAGGTGATAAAATTTTTCTTTGATTTTCAGTTCACCTAGATGTCAAAAACATATGGATTGGTTTGTACGCGTTTATGTGATTTATGTATATACATGGGTGTTTTCTTGTTATGTGTGTGTGTGATATTTTGTTCTCTGTTGTTTTTTGACAGTTCAATGCATTTTTTCAAAAACAAAAGCGCCTGGTTTTGTTGTATTGTTGTAGCTTTAGTGCTACAGCATTCTAATGTTATAGTACATACAACAATATGACAAATTTTAGTCTATAACAAACAGTAGCATTAAAGCAAAAGCAAAAGAAAAATATTCTAAAGTAATCAAAACGAATAAATTGTAAATTGAGCAACGAAAAAGTTGGAAAAAAGGTTATCAGTTCCGCTGTCAGTTTTACATCACATTTTTACTCTAGACCATTTATAAAGTCTATGAAACAGCCCAGGCGATAGGTAAGTTAGTCCCTAAAACATGCAATTCATCTTTGAATTGTTTAATTTACTTGTTTATATAATTGTGCAAGTCCTAATAATAAGGAGTCTGACAAATGACCACAGGCCTTGATTGTCAATTCGTTTTAGTTTTATGATCAAATTGTAATCTTAACTTGTAATGAAATTTGCAAAAACAGGAAATTAATTTAAATCTTTTAATTTGATTATCAATGTTCGTTAGTAATAAACTAATTTTGGTTATAAAAATGAGGCCCAATTTCTCTCTTAAATAAGTACTTTTTCAATTAATGGTCCACATTTAGTACTAAAATAAAATGACATTTAACCGTCTCTGTCGCGAAACAAAAGTGAATAAGAATTGCTTTTAATCAGAATTGTTGAACAAAAGAAGAAATACGTATTCTAGTAGGAGAAAAACTACATTTGTAATTTTTTTTAAATTATTAAGAGATAAATAGAATAATTGTTACGAGTGAAAGAATTTGTTTGTTATCCTTAAAAGAATTTTATATATGTAAATAATGCAGTAAAAGTTAAATTTTTTTTCAAATGGTAGAGGGACAAACGCACTTCTGAAATGCAGTAGATGGAGAAAATCAATAAAGAATACGATACAAGAGGACTCTTAAAAGTAAGAATACTGCAGTAGAAATATAATATCAGTTGTTTTCCATAATATTGAGAAATAATTTAACACCATTAAAACGAAGAAAAAAGTTTGCAAGTGAATACCTTTTCTTGTTTGCAATATATCAAACACTCCCACAAACTGGTGTGCTTGCACAGACAAGAAGAGTTCTTTTTGTTTTTGTGCTATAGTTTACAAGAAAATGTAATAAAATTTCCTTTCTAATTGGAAAATAATAAAAAAAAAACAAGAATGCGTTCCCATTTAATTGAAATCGCACACACAAACACCTCAAGTCATGTTTTTATTGACAGTAATAATGAACATGTTGTGTTTCTGATGTACATAAATTCATATGTAAGTATGTATGTATGTATGTATGTATGTACATACTGTATATACACATGTACGTATGTATGTATATTATTGTAGTTGCTGTTTTTATTAATTTGTTCTCGTTAATTTTTAATTTGCTCTCGATATGTAAATAGATGATTATATATTACCTATAATTTTTATGTACCCATTAGAGCTTGAAGAAGTTATCTTGATTTCATATTTATCTTTATTGCAGACATATCGTTCATATTGCCTACATACATACATACATATGTATATATGTATGTACATATGTATGTACATACGTGCTTGTATGGATGCGTTAGTCACTGCTAATTGCTTCAAAAGGAAAGTTAAGTTATATACTTCATATGCATACATACATGTATATACATGCATATATCAGTTATAAGGCTTGAAGGAATACCTACTACGTACATACATACATATGTACATACGTAAATGCAACACAGTAAATTTACGTTTGATTATGTACATATGTATGTATATGTATGTATGTACATATACTATTATAAACCGACCTATGTATAAAGTTCCGGAATATACAATTGTGTAATATAAAATTGACAAAATATCCCAAAAAACAATTACTTATATAGTAGACTCGGGTTAGAGGGCACTAATTCGCCCAAGAGCTATTCCCTCAACCCAAATTGTTCCGCTTAATTGGGTTTGATAAGAATATTGCAAATGGAAAAAGTGCCTATTAATATTTTGGTATGTACGAATAATGATTCATTTAAATACTCCTATAAGTATGTATGTATATGTACATACATACATATGTATGTAGGTACATATATGTTCATACAAAAGTATCTATGTACTTATGTACATGTGTATGTATATACATACATAAGTATATAATATATACATCCGTATGTATGTATGTACACACATATGTACTTATGTATGTATGTATGTGCATAAGTAGGTTTTCACTTTGTTCTTTCTGTACGCCGATGTTTTTTAAACCATTTTTATTACGTGTGTGGTCGATTTGGTCATATCTTCAAACGATTTTAATGACTTCATTGAGTTTTTGAATAAATTGACAATTTCGTATTATATGTAAGTATGTACATATGTTAAGAAATGTTCACATTTCTTAGAAAACTATAAGCGTTCAAACTTATTGACATTCAAGCACGCAATCACACATAAATTAACTTTTGGATCAAGAAACGAAAAAGAAGGTAACAGTAACGGATTTATTTTTTGTATAATATGTGCAATATTTGGAATTTTTTAATGGTCGGGAGTATTTGGCATAAACGATTTCAAAATTAAAAGTTATGTACTTACATACATACTTACATACATGTACTTATGTATGCATATGAAGTTTAGAAAATTTATCGGCGAGATCCTTTAACATTATTTTATCTATTAGTATTATCTCCCATTTTCATGATGAATAAAAGATTTAAAATTTTTATTTGTCATGTGTTTATTTACTCATCGTAATTAATATTAATATAAAAGTATATTTGTTTTAGTTTTTAATTATTATTGCACGTATTGTTCATAGTCTGCAAAATATAAATCAATAATATGACTCTTATATGAGTATTACATTCATTAAAACCCATACATATGTACATATGTATGTACATGCATCGCTTACAGTATTGCTTTATTATAAAATAAATTTATATGCAAGTATATTTTAATAAACTTGCTTAATTTTTAAATATGTAATGAATGTGTATGTCATTCTATTATCCTTTTTTTCTAATTGTAGGTAAAAAGCATATAAGAATACAAAGTATTTTGCATTTACCAATGGAAACATGGATAACGAACAGCCACATCAGGAACTTGTTAAGTGTGTCCTTGTTGGTGATACAGCCGTAGGCAAGACGCGTTTAATATGTGCTCGTGCATGCAATAAACACGTATCCCTTTCACAATTATTATCCACTCATGTGCCCACTGTTTGGGCTATAGACCAATATCGTATATACAAAGATGTAAGATATTAAATATGGCTATAGTACTTGTAGCAATATTGATTTAATTTTGCCCTTGTATGTGTGTTTTAAATTTTTTTCTACCTCTTTAAAGGTACTTGAACGCTCATGGGAGGTAGTTGATGGTGTCAACGTATCTTTGCGTCTATGGGACACTTTTGGTGATCATGATAAAGATAGACGCTTTGCTTATGGAAGGTATAATGTGATTAAAATTAATAACTAAAGTATTTGCTTAATAATATTTATTTATTTTTGTTTATCTTTATTTACAACGTAATACGATTTTTATTTACAATTAAAATATAATAGATAATTCGTTATCCACTATTAAACACCATGAAACGAATCAAGTTAAAAATAACATCGTAATTGGACTTTCTAATTAAAACAATCAAGTAAATATTTGAGTTTTAATTTCAAACTCAAATATTTGCTGTTAAAAGTATTTGTTTATAAATGCTGTTTTTATATTAATACATGTGTACGTCTTCAGAATATTTTCTCCAGTATATATATATATATATATATATATATATATATATATATATATATATATATATATATATATATATATATATATATATATATACACACATATATATATATATATATATATATATATATATATATATATATATATGTATATACAAATAAACATAATATTGTGTTTACAGGTCTGATGTCGTTTTGCTATGTTTTTCCATTGCCAGTCCCATTTCCTTGAGGAATTGTAAAGCAATGTGGTATCCAGAAATACGTAGATTTTGTCCTGACGTTCCCGTGATATTGGTGGGCTGTAAAAACGATTTACGTTATATGTACCGCGATGAAACCTATCTCTCATATTTTGGTGAGAGAAGTACATTTGTTAGGTAAGTATGAGAAGTTGTGTTTTAAGCAATTAATAATGTTTTATGGATGTTTTGTAGAGCTGCGCTCAAAAGTGATTTGGTAATGCCGGACGAAGCTCGAGCTGTCGCCAGAGAACTGGGTGTATCCTATTACGAAGCAAGCGTATTTACTTATTTTGGAGTAAATGAAGTTTTCGAAAATGCCATACGTTCGGCTTTAATAGCACGGCGGCAGCAACGCTTTTGGATGACAAATCTAAAGAAGGTACAGAAGCCTTTACTTCAGGCACCATTTCGTCCACCCAAACCGCCACCACCAGAAATGACAGTTGTGGTGGGAAATTTCCGCCAGGACATGTACAACATGTTTCTTGCCCAAAACTATAATGATCTTATACTGGTTGTTGGCTCAATTAAATTCCTCGTACATAAATTTATGCTCGCTGCAGCTTCTAATGTTTTCAATCGTATTTTAAATACCGAAATAACAGATATGGGTGGCCGTAGTAGCAGTGAGTCGAGTATGGTATGACTTTGACTGTCTAATAACTTGAAGTTTATTTGTGATTAGAGTTTGCAAAATTTACCCCTAGATAAGTTCAACATTTGGTGAAGCAACTGCGGCAGATTTTAATGATGACACAGAGTGCCTAATACGCAATGAATCTCGTGCGCAAAGGTCTGTTTCACAAACAAATAATTTCTTTTTATTAATACATATTTTACGTTTGCTACAGGATGTGGGAACAAATTAAACGACGTTCCAGTTATCAAGCTTTGCCTTTAATTGAGGCAAAAAAACCAACTGAGCTTTACAAAGATCTTCATCATACAATTTTTCAAAACATACGCATTGTTCAAGTGGATAATGGCCGAGGCATTCTTATTAATAAAACAATTTTAACATTTACCAAAATTATAACTTCACAAGCATTGCATCATTGTCTCAAATTTATTTACACGGGCACTGTAGAAAAAGAATTGAATAATTTACAGGTGAATATATAAATTACTATATACATATTTTTATTTTTTTGCAAACAGTGACCAATGTATGTTGAAAACTTTTCATCAAATTGTAGATAAAAATAATTTCTATAAATTTGTCTAAAATAATTTTTTAGCTAGAAACTGTTTTCATCAATTTTTTTACATAATTTAATTGTTCGCATGCTTCTCTCAACAAAAGTTGGGAAACTAGCTAAAAAATATACATACATAGATATTATAGAAATGTATAAAATAATTAAAATCTTAATATAAAAAATTATTTTTTATTCTGCGCATTTTATTGGCCTAAAATCAATAACAAATCTCTTTTATTGATCTGAAATTGTTTTAATATTTCTTTCAGGATATTGAACAAGCTGCCGACTTGCTGGAACTGCCTCAATTAACCAAATTACTTACCAAGACACAAAATAACGCACTGAGTATTAATGATGATCCTAGTTCTCATATATGTCTTGTAAGTTATATATGCAACGATATTGGAGAATATAATTTATCATAACTAAATTTGATTTAGAGTATTAAAGAAAATATGGAAAAGCATTGCTTGGGCGATGGTTGCTTTGCCGATATAACATTTGAATTAGACGATGGTCAAATGAAAGCACACCGTGCTATATTAGTAGCACGTTGTGATGTGATGCGAGCCATGTTGTCTGGTGATTTTCGTGAGGCGCATTCTAGTGTGGTAACATTTAATCACATATAAGAGTTATTTGTTTAGTTTGAATACGTATATATTTTTCATTGTTTAGATTGTATTTCCTGGCGTTACTATTTACACATTCCATAAATTACTTTGCTATTTATATACTGACGAAATACCACACATTTCGGCTGCTAAATGTCTTAATCTCTTGGAATTAGCCAATCGTTTATGTCTGCCACGTTTGTTAAATTTAGTTGAATGTCGCGTTATAGAGGATCTCACCATGATTTCGCAAAAGGAAACTAACGAAACCGTAGATCACTGTCTCAAACTCTTAGAGCCTGTTAAGGTAAAATTCTTAGATTATTGAAATGAAGAATTTGATTCTTATATGTATCTTTACAGCTGCACAATGCTGATCAATTGGCGGAATGGTGTATGTCTTATTTATGCGTCAACTATAACGTAATTTGCCGGCATTCAATTAAAGGCCTGCGAGCTTTACACCAAGATAATCAAGAGTACTTGCGTGAACATAGATGGCCACCCGTGTGGTATTTAAAAGATTATGACTACTATCAACGTTGCATTAATGAAATGAACAAAGAGTTAAAAAACTCAAGACGTGATTCACGCAGTGATGACGAAGGTTGTCTTTGTTTCTCAGGCGGTGAGTAATATTTTCTTACTTATTTGTTTATTTATTTTGGGGGAATCCTTTCAGTTTAATTCTTTAGTTCTCGTCAAAAAAGTATTATTTTCACTCATTATATGTCTACGTTAGTATAATATTTATTTTTTTTAGTATTTTTTCTTTATATACAAAAGAAAACAATAACATATTTCTCTCTCGGAAAAGTGTGTCATAATATAATGATATTGATTTGTTTCTAGTAAATTTAATATAAAACATGACATGGTGGTTTGTATAGAAATTGCACGCACATTATTAATTAAAATATCATCATGCCATTTAAAAATTTTGTACATTTGCAGACATTCGTTTAAAAAACCTTTATACATATTATGCATTATTCATTTAATTTAAATTGGCAATTTAACGTTTAACCAGCGTTTTTGAAAAAATCGAATAATGTTTTTGACGACATATTGCAATAAATTTTTCATTTTATTCGTGTAATTGAGAAATATGTATGTATGTATGTATATCGGATGTTTACTTCATTTTCATAAACATAACGACAAAATTTGTACGGAACAAACACGTATGTATGTATGTGTACTCGTGTACACATGCATATGTTTATAAACATGTATACATGTGTATACATATTATTAAAAAACGAAAATGCTATTCCAGGGTTTTTTTTATTGATTTGAGAAATTAAGTTTTAGAAAGTCTACAATATTTTAAATTTTGTTTTAAAATATTTACCGAATTTGAGTAGTTTTTCGTTTTAAAAAAGAAATCATGTTTTTGTTTTTTTTGGTGTTCTGAAAATCGAAGACACGCCAGTTCGAAAGTAAATCGAGTGCAACTTTATTTTATTTTTAAATATGGTGAAAAAAATTATTGCTAATGAAAGTTTTGTCTATTTTTTAGTACGTTTTGCCAAATTATACAAACTAAAGTATATTTAGCTATAAGAATTTAAGTTAACAAAATCCTCCCAAACACATGAGTAGTGAAGTCCTTTAAAATTTTTCCTAATTGCGAATTGGTATTCCATATTTGAATGCTTTCATTTCCTTCTCGTTAAGTTTCAAGTTTATTCAGGGGTGTTACTCTCTATTGCGATGCGTAAGCTAGTTCGATGCGTTTGATGTTTTGTTAGAGCAAGATATTTGGTTTTAACGAACGATTTTGACAATTACAGAGTGCATTGATGCCAGATTTGCGAAAGTGAAAAAATCAGATGCGCGTAAACTCAATAAAGGGTACCAATCATCCGATTATGTACCATTTTTCTTACGCATCGCAATCGCATCACAATAGAGAGTAACCCCCCAGGAGTCATGGTTTTTTATAGAATATTTGAGAAAGTGTTAACCTCAACACTGATGTGTATATGCATAATTTACGACCACTCCTTAAAAAAAACCGACTGCTAGAAAGCTGAGTGTTATTGCTAATTGTTTTAATATGTGAATAGACTCCTCGTTTGTGTTCCCAAAAATTTTATTTACACATAATTATTATGATAACTTCATCAGACTCGATGCATCTCCTAACTGTCTGCTAATATTATCCTGACGCTTTTTAGCATTTAAGGGGTAGACCCGTACTAGATTAGTAGTCGGAGGGTTGCAGTTTCGATAACTGCGTAGGCTTTTTGTGCTTCTGCTTTCTGAGTTTGCTCCTGTGTTTCAAATTTTCCATTCTCTATCTATCACAAGTGTCACAAAGAGACCAAATCATGAACACAAGTGGGCGAAAACCGTCCACCAATATAATTATCAATAAATATTTCAAGAATTTTTTCTTTAATATGTGTAAAAACAACTTTTTTAACATATTTTTTTTTAGTTTTTGAATTAGTAATGTTTTCGTCGTTTAAAATATTGAATTCGAATTTAAATTGAAAACTACAAAATCTGTCGATTTACAGAACATTGTTGATTAAGTTTGTCAGACAGTTTATTATGATCGACTAGAAATTACATTGGGAAGGTTTTCTTGTCGTCGGTGTGATTATTGTGGAACCAGGGGTATTGGAAAAGAAAATATAAAATTTTTGCATATAATTAAAATCTTTAACAAAATTTTTCAAACCTAAAATTTCTCAAAAGAAACATTTATAAACAAATATGAACAAACCTGTTCATTAGTTTATAACCATCGACATATTCATGTAAATTTGGCTACAGCCCACATACACAATGTACATACATACGTATAATAATATATTGTATATCATAAAAATTTTTTGTGTATGTACTAAAATAATTTTTTAAAACTTCAAATAATACTTTTTATGTATGTACATTTGTGACAGTATGAGGTTACACTGAATTTGTTTAAAGAAAGAAAAATGCAAAGTAAAAAATTGATTTTTGTTACACAGATTTAATCCTTCATACAATGCAAAATATTACTAATTATAAAACCAAAACTTAATTTTTTTAAGTATAAGAAGCAGCGAACTAATTTTTCGCAATTAAATTTAAGTCATAATTTCGCTATATTAAAAAATTTAATTTGAAAAAGCAAAATTATTAAAAATTGGCTATTTTGATTTACGACAAGATTTCGTGTTTGTTAATAAATTTTGCTTAAATGTTTTTTAAATAAAATGCTCCTAAGGAAAGAAATTTTAATAGTGTAGCATTGTTTTCGTTTATTGTTTTTGTGCGACTACAAAAAATTCGCTAGACTATTTATGTCTCTAGACAGCCGTGCTAATAATTCTATGAGTTACAAATGCAATTACATGTGTACATGTATGTATATATCTTTATTTCTATATTAAGGCAAATTATTTTATAAAATAGTTGAAACGAACGTCTACTTTTGTACATCCACATTACAAATCTGCTGTCATTATTTATATACATACACTTACGTCTTTCTCACCTTTCATTACCAACTCCAAACTTTATTTCGACCCATATGATGTGGTTGCATGTCGACGAACAATAAGTTCTTTAAGAGTTTGTCTTAAAATTTAATTTGGATTTGGGAAAAATATGAAAACAAATTGACTCATACGCCTTACAGACTAACACAATCATATCTGCTTCATCTTCATAACCAAACAATTAGTTTTTCCCCATTCGCACTTTGATAATTAATAAATAGATTTTCGAAAAAGTATTTTCTTGGATGTTAGGTAAAGCGAAACAAGATCGGATCGCAGCTGGAAATACGAGCGGAGAAAGCACAAATGATAATCAAATATTCAATAGTTCTGAAAATTCAATGAATCACATTGATCTGGAGGCCGATATTGATTTAAACCTCTGACATCCAGCTTTGGGGCACAGAAGGTATTTCATCAATCTAAAAAGATCCAAAATTCATTTAACTGTATTGCTTTATTTCTTTAAAACTAGATCATTTCGTTTTATAGTGATCTTGCCCGTTCTTATATGCTTCATTTGCACTATTTTGAGTATTTTAATACTATTTCAAATCTACACATAGCGCTCGCGAAATTGTGGTCTTACATATGACGCAACATAAATAGGAGGTAAGGTACGGTGGTACAACTACTACTGCTACTTGAAAGAACTGATGGACGGACGACTTGTGGGTTTTTATTTAACAACAATTACATACAATTCAATACGCTACGCTGAACGTATGATTGTTAAAAAATTACTAAAAGATAATAACAAAATCAACCAAACAAAATATAAATCAGTTTGTTTTTCTTCGTTTAAACCCAGCCGTATTGTATGTGGGAAAGAACAACAACACACCAACAACAGCATAAAATATGAAAGTAAAACAATTTTAACGCTTTACAACCATTCTTTCAATACATTTAATTGCGAAATAGGGAATACTGTCTAGCCATTATTTTTAAGCATAATATGATGTATAATTGATAGTTATGTATGTACATATGTATGTAGCTATAAGTTCGTTCATCTCTCACAGTGGGCATTTTTTATAGTTTCATTCTATTTTTGTCTCATAATTGTTTTTGTGTTGAAGTTTAGTGGTGTTTTTTTTTGCTTTTTATGTTCTATTTTACAAATTTTGACTGAAGGAATAATGTACATAAATCACAAATGTCAAAATTGCATTTCCTTTAAAATAGATTTTTAATATTTCTAGAGATGTATTGTGATATTTGTGAAAAAAATTAATTTTTTCATGTTAATACAATCTAAATAAAAGTAGGTAACGAACGCATCATTTAAAAGTAAAACTCAACCAAAAACAAAACTAAAATTTAATTTTTAATAAATTTGGAATTTTTTTTGGTAATTAAGGCAAATAAAAAAAATCATTCATGGAAATAAAACGAATGAAAAAGTGCATGTACATACGTATTTTTTATTAAATATTTAAACAATATATTATTTACTATTATAAAACAAAAATACACAGTAGCAACTTTGCCTGGTCTAAAAAAATATATATATTTAATCAGAAACGGGAAAATTCGCCTTTTCTTTCAAGTTTAATATATTCACGATAAATTTTTTTAGGAAAATAAATCCTAATATTACTCTTCCATTTTAAAAAGGTGGGTATATACATATATAATTTGCATTTGTAACTCAATGAACTATTTGTGGTATTTTCCGTCGTTCTCCCTCTTTTTTCACACTCATTTCTTTTTCATTGATTTAAATATATCATTTGCTGTGAATGTAAGAAGTGGTATAAAACAACGTTATTAAATTTTACTGAAAGGGAATCAATTACGATTCACAAAAATTATGCGTTCTCTTCATTTTGTGAAACATTTTCATTATTTTGCTATTTTAGTTACACTGGCAACTCTATTTAATAAAAAGCTTTTTTAAGATAAAAAGCTGACTTCTATCTCTTAATAGTGTTTGTTAGAAGGAGCGGCAAAAATCAAATGTATAAAATTTAGAAAAACGTATCTATAGTAATACATTTAAATGTCAAAATGTTTCTTTAATTAAAAGAACAAATTGATAAATTTAGTGTAGACTAATGAAACAATTTAACTTCAAAATAAGTTTAATATGCAGTTGTCTAAAGAGTGAACAATATCAAAGTCATGCTAAAAAGCTTTTTATATTATATAGACTAAAAAAATAATGGGTTCTCCTAATACAAGTATATTTATAAATCATTTGACGTTTTGACACTGATAGATATTTTTTGCGACTATCAATCAGTACCATACTTCCGCAGTCCAACAAGAGTCGTTTTGTGGTTAAACAACGTTGGGAAGGAAATATTGCAAACTTATTCCCAAAGTGAATGCTATGTTATCTAAACTGTGCGATTGTTAGAAAAAAAGTTTTGGCCGAAATGAAGCACCCACCACAATTATGAGAGTCAGTGTTGTTAATGGACAACACTGATGGTACACGTCGTTTTACAGTGCGCACCGAGAATGTGGTACACCATATTCAACAGTATCGTGTTATCACCCGTCTTGGCGATATCAATTGGTCGTCACGGAGCTGCGACTTGACCGTTTTAGACTTTTTCTTGTGGATTTCCATTAAAGACCGATACTTAGTGAATAATACAGAAACGATCCACATGCTTAAGGCTAATTCCTCCGAGATATTCGTGAAGCAAAGCCAGACCGTCAACAAAGTTTTGGAAAATTGGACTCACATGATAAACTACCGCGGAGCCAGCCGCGGCAGTCACATGAGTGAAATCGTATATATTTGTAATTCAGTTTACTTTATTTTACGTAATTTTTAAAAAGATTCTTGTATTGGGACGAATCGACAGCACGTTTACAAAATCTACTTTTTCAATTTTTTCAATAAGTACTTTTTTCCAAATGTACGTTTTCGAACGTACTTTTTCAATATGTAATATTTTCAAAAAGGGGACATGCTCTTTTTTGTGTGTTAGAAGCTACAATTGGAGCAATGAAGTTCTTATACACGTCTTATGTACATATATATTTACAACAGCTTCAAACTAAAAAATAAAATAAAAATATTTTCAAGAGGTACGTTTTTCAAAATGTGCTTTTTCAAACAGAATATTGTTCGAAAGGTGATTTTTCAAAAGTACTTTTCTTAAGGTGTAACTTCTTCGTATATATTGCGGAATGCACTTTTTTAAAAGCAATTTTTTAAAAGGTACTTTATTCTAAGGGTACAGTCCTTAAAAGTTACTTTTTCAAGAGGAACTTTCTTCCAAAGGTACTTTTTTCATAGGGTGTTTTTTTCTAAAGGTACTTTTCCAACAGGTACTTTTTTAAAATATATTTTTTAAAGGTGACTCCATCAAAACACACATTTCTCAAAATGTACCAAAGGGTACTTTTTTACGATATCCTTTTTTTAAAGATGTGTTGGTTTTTCAAAAGCAAGCTCTACACAGATCATTCTCAAATTATACTTTTTATCAAAAGTTATAAGTAAATAAATATATTTATATGCAACATATTTCAACACAAGTTACTTTATATTTAGAAACAAAACATCAGAATTACATTACATACATACATATCTGAAGCTAAACCCAAGTTATACAGAAATGATCAATATGGAAAATAATACTTTAACAAATTTCGATTTTTTTGATATATGACCATATTGTATTAAATTAAATTTTCGCAAAAAGGATTTTTTTATTTGCAAAGTTTAAATTTATTAGAATACCACTTTTCAGAGGTACATTTTTAAAGTCACTTTTCAAAAAGAAAGGATCTGATATTAATTTTTTTAAAGGGCTTAATTTAAAGTTACTCTTCAAAAGTTACATAAAAAGAACACGTTTTAGAAAGAAAATTTTCAAATGTCATTTTTTATAGCCACCCAACTCACGTCAACTTTTGCAAGTATTTTTTTTTTCTTAATTGGTACATATTTTAATTTCTACTTCTTCCAGAAAATCTGTTTTCGTTAACGTTTGAAACATATTCAACAATTTCTTTTCACTTTTCTGTTCCAAGAAACAAAAAGTTACTTCAACTTAAATTCCTTTCAGTTTCCATTAAAACTGTGTGTGTTTGTTAATTCGCTCTAACACACTTTTTATGGTAAATGTAGGAAATAAGGTTGTGTGTTCCTTTAAATCTGCGCAATTTTTCTTGTTTAATTTTTTTCTTGTTCTTCTATAAAAGAGATGCAACAAGAATTTTTAATTGAAAAAAGTTCAAGGATTTTCGAAAAAATGTTAAATAAAATAACAAATGCTCTACAAAGAACAAGTAAAAGAAAATGATTGTCAAGTTGAATGTTAAAAAAGGAAATTGATATTTACAAATAACAACAAAACAACCAACTTAAGTGCAAAAAAAAACTTAAGTGCATTTTTAAAGGCAACTCTGGAAATAAATACGCAAAACATTCAAAAGACTGAAACTACTCGAGAGTTGTTGTTTTGTTTTTGTTTATTATAAAATCAATCTCTTTCTGCTTGTTGCATACAAACTCACGTACCCTTGCAATCTTTCTTATTTCATTTCCTTGATCTCTTGTTGCACGTTTCTCGATTTGTATTAAACTGTACATTGTACATATTGTACAATAATTATTTCTTAATTAAAACGGATGATGTCTACTGAGAAAACGTTATTTAAATAAAAAGAAAATCAGCTACAAAGCATAGAACGGAAATGAAATAGTTGCTTGCGGAAATGATATTTTTTTTGAAACATGCGTACATACACATACATATGTTGTGATGTTTATAAATTACAATACCTTTTTCAAAAGGGCTCTTATTTTCTAAAAATGGAAAATACTTTATACTAAACAAATGCTGGTTGGAATAAATTAAAAAATTAATGAAAGTAGAAACCCTGGGGTCTTATAACCAAGAAAAGCTTTACACGTGCAAACATTTTCGGAAAACTAGCAAAATATCTATACATTTTATAAATAATTTTTATATATTTCACATTGAGTTAAAATCAATAACCTTTTGTTGGTAGTTTTAAAATTTTTTTGTTTTTTATTATTGTTTTAATCCTTGAGAGATTTACTATCATTTCTATTTCGCTCTAACACAACTTTATCAAATTTCATACCATTCAGTCTGTATATTTTTGTTGCTTTAGTTTTTGATATAATCCCTGACATATTTGCTTTTTTAATCGAGAATAATGGCATCATCATATATTATTTTCAAAACAAACTGGAAAATAAATCTTAACTAAAATTGTATAGGGCTATAGAGGAATGAAAACATACTACACAAATCAATTTACTTTTAATTCTGTTAATAAAAGCAAATGGTTCCTTTGCTTTGTACCTTTGACTGCATGTAGTTGTAGCGCACTGAGTCCTGCCTTGAGGGTTTCAATAAAAATTTTGTTTTATGTTTTACTTTCTCTCAGCAATAAATGATTTATTTGATATACAACTGATTGCGAAATAGTCATGGATGCAGGCAAAACTATTTGGTTCAATATTTGTGGTTTGAATTTGTATGTTTTGTATGCATCTATGTGGTCTGTCGTATGAGCTGTATTGAATAAACAGAACTTATTTTTATTTGAAATTGCGATACAACGATGACAAAAATAATGTTATTTTATTTAAAGTAAAATCAATGTCTTAATAACGTTCGAATCTCAATTGCTCACCTTGTCGATTTTTAAATGAAAATCAAATAATTAATTTCGAATCCATTAAATCTTTATGTTTCAAATATCTGTAGGTCTGAATGTGAAATCGATTTTAATCAATTTTATTAAATAGATGTGCTTATTTAATTTGTATTAACTATTACAACACCTATATTTGTGTAAAGGTTGTGGTTAAGAAGCTTGAGAGGTAAGAAAAAAGACACGAATTTTTGCTTAGAACTATTATTATTTATTAATTAACAAACACAAACTGCGAAATTACCTGGCTTATCTGCAGAAACACCCGGAGTCTGTGGCAGGAATCAAAAATTTATGGCGACTTTTGACATTTTTCGTGGCTTTTTCAAGTAAAATGTTCCATCAGAGATGGGAATTTAGGTATAGTTGTTGATAGTTGATTTTAATGCTATTCCAAATTAAACAGTACAATGGTGCAACATTCAAATATAGTACTATTGATATATTCTAAGTTTTTATTAATTTTACATAATAAACTCTTGATGTGCTGTCTGCTCTTTTATCCAGTCTGGCAACTCTTTGCTAGTTTTAAAAGTAAAACTCTAGTTTATCGAATTTGCTCCCAAAAAAATAGAATAATCCTGGGTGCTTCGTTCATCATCTGCTAAACTAGACGCAAAATTCTCAAACACCGAGCAATAAATACGCACATAATTACGCTTACGAAGTAACTACGATGACGCAGGAGTTGTTGTCCAGCCCAGAGTTGTCTTAAAAATGCGCTAGAAATTGAATAAATTTAAAGAGTTGCAATATCTGGCCCACAGTTTTTCAATGTGACTTGTTTGCTTTTTGTTTATTTTTATAAGTACAACCTTTTTGCTTCAAATAATACAAATTAATGCTAATGTACGTGTTATGTAACGTGTTTTGGTACAATTAAATCCAAAAAAGTCAAACTTTACGATTCGTAAAATTCAATTTGCCATTCCTGTTTTCCACAAAATATCAGAAAAGTCATGAGGAAAAAGTTGCAATACCAGTGAGCTTGATTTTCCGTAGGAACTCTTATAATACAATTTTGAAAAAAGTTAAGCAAAATAGTCCTCGTAAGAAATTAAACTTTGTTAGACATACAAGTAGTATGTAACGTTTTGATAATTGCCATCACAAACGAATTTATTACTCGTACTATGCTGAGTAATACTGCTTATTTTTATTTATTTTGTACCTTACAATTTCATCTACATAAACAAAAAAGTTAAACTGTCTAGAAAATTAGATTTTATTGAAACTTGGCCTTCTTCCCACTGCTCCTAGTATATTATGTTGATATCTTCTGTTGGTCGGCAGCTGACGCTAAATGTTTCAGCACTTTGCCAGTATTGCTAGAATTTCTTCACCAATAACGGCTAAATATATTATGACTATTAAATAAAAATAATTCATATATTTTTATAGCAAATTGACAAGTTTTTTTAAGTAAATAAAAATGAATAATTTGTACTTTGTAAGTAAAAGTACCGGATCTGTTTAATCCAAACCTATAAAACTAATATATCATTGAAACATGCACTATAATAATTCATAAACAGTTTACGTCTTATTGATGAAATCGATTTAACTGCTATTAGATGGACAATTAATTAATTTGCTCTCTGTTTCTGCATTTAACCATGAAGAGAGATCAGCTTTAAAAGAAATACCAAAATTTCTTCCAATTGTTTATACCCATCAGCATCTCTGTACTCAAAAACCTCTGAATTTTTTTTTATTTGTTTTGTTGTTCCATTGTATACATACTCGTACCCGTACTGGAAAATTTTTTTTTTGTAAAATGTCATGTATGAAAAAAGGTTAAAAATAACTAAATTTTAATAAAGGCGGCTAATAGCTAAATGAAGTTTTCTTTTAGCTCAGTGGGATAAAAAATGGATAAATTACCCAGAGAATGATTAAATTGGCAATACCGTCTACTGCTGCCCCAACCTACTACCCACTACTAACTTTACTTACATTTTTTGTTTGTTTGGAAAACGCTTCATATTTAGCTCTGTTCCACTCAAATTGGACAATTAACGTCAATTTCATATATAAAACCGATTACCATGATGCATTTCCAATTTTATACAAGTTTATTTGCTTGTATGAGTGCATGTGTATGCACGTGTGCTGCCAATGTTTGCTGGTATCATCAATATCCAAAATCATTGTGGTTTTGTGGTAAAAACACTGATACAAGCATGTTCATGCAACAGCACACTTGTTTTATTACGAAAGTAAACCATTTGAGTGGCAGTTGCTAACGATAGATGTCGAATGCTTTTTTCACCTTAAATATATATACATTTTTCTTGTTGATATAATTTTAATAAATAGAACGCTGCACAAAATATACACGTATTGAATGTTTTAAAGGATGTTGCGAGTATGAGTTATATGTATTTCATATTAATATTAAGTATACATCCTGGCCGTATGTGTGTTTTTGCAGAAGGATTTAATTGGATATTGAATTGAATTCAGTTCAAAAGTTTTTTTTTTAGTTTCGAATTCAATTACTTGTCAAGCCCTTCACGTAAAGAGAGATGCTGTTTCATGTTATTTTTTTAATTATTGACAGGTTCAAAAAAGCAGTTTCCTTTTCAATTTTCAATTCACTCGTAATTTTTAAGTAGTATATATTATTTGCTTTTGTGTGAAAGTTCGAGATTGCTGCTTAAAATCTATGTATATGCAGTTTAATAAAATAAAGTTATGTCTGCTTCCAGCTGACATAAAGGAAGTGTATAAGTTCAAATGCATTTTTTATTGTGGCAGCTGATAATTTTCATACTTTACAGACTTATTAGATTTTTATTACACTTTTCGAGGCTACAAACTTCTTCTTCCTTGTCGAAACGGGGCTTTCTTAGTTATATATACATACGTGGTCTGTTCAAAAGAAAAGATGAATTTTGAAATTTGTCGGGGTACGTGCATTCGATTAGCTATTTTTTATATGTTGCCACACTTGTCTCTAACACATGTTCTTAGTTGAGTTTGTTTGTGTTTAATTTAGTTTGTTTGTGAGAGGTATAAAAGTTAGACGTGTTTTGCTTGTTCGGCGATTTTCTGCTGTGGAAAAAAATGGATCAAAGAACAAGAGCTGCCAGAAGCATTGCATCCCGAAAAATGTGTTTGGTGTGGATTATGGGCCGGTGGCATCATTGGACCTTACTTTTTCAAAGACGACGAAGGCAGGAGAGTTCGGTGAACAGTTTATTTCATGTTGGAGAGAGTATGACAAAAATGTAAAAGCTCTTTAAAAATCACTCGTTATATTGGATGTTCCAATTACATCGCAATCAGAGCTGGTTAAATGCAATTACATTACAATTACAATTACATTCCTCAGTAATTGTAATTATTAATTGATTCCTTTCGTCCACAGCAAAGGAATTGATTACTTTTTCAATGCCTTAGGAATCATTTCAAAAGTATTTTGTTTTAATTCCATTACATGGAGTTATCTTTTGTAATTGAAATTAATTATGTACATTGTCGATCCTTTCTTTAACAACTTAAATAAATTGAAGGAATTGCCGCTGATAGAGAAAGCATTTAGAAAGTCAAAAACTCCGTTGACGTCCTCGTTGCCGATTGAGAGATTATTTTCATTTGCAGGCATTGTAAATACTTACAGTTTTTGCACTTGAGAAATTTTTTTAAATCGGTAAATATTTTTTTGCCGTAGTGTGACCCTAAAATAAACAAAATTAGTAGCTGCAAAACAAAAATGTGTCTAATGTGGCAAATATTTTCCCAGCACGAAATTAACTTACGAAAAACCGACTAGACATTTGTATTAATAATCTGTTTATTGCGATCAGAGCTGGGTAGTAATGATTCCTTTAGGAATTAAATTACTCTTAAATACAAATTACAAGGAATTGTAATTAGTAATCGATTCCTTTCGTCCACAGCAAAGGAATTGATTACTTTTTCAGTTCCTTAGGAATCATTTTAAAAGTAATTTTTTTTATCATAGTATCATAGCATAATAAAAAGATCTTGTCCTGAAATATTATGTAGATTAGAATTGTTAAAAAGATAAAAGATAAAAGATATGTAACTAGTTATTGGGCAATCTTTTAAATTATTTAAAAAAGTTGTAATTAAAAAAATTTTAAAAATAAAAATTTTTGCGCTCTGCCGAAGACTTACAATGCGGCAATACTTTAGAAAGCATAGAAGAAGAAAAAGTTCTTGCCCCTGCCGTTGGCCGGCAGTGCAAAACTACCTCAGCGGAGTCGGGTTTGGATATATCACAGGGAAAAAGTCCTTGCGCCCCTGCAGTAATGCTTTAGGCAGCGAAGCCGTGAATAGACATACCACAGGTGGGAGAGTTCTTTTTCATGCCAAAATTATTTTTATGGAACTCGTTCCATTATTTTTAAGTCCTAATTTATTTGGACTTATTTCGTTTGGCCTTAATTTATACACCTTATAGAAGCCGTGGGAGCGACAGTAAAGACCTTAGTTATGTCGGGGCGTAAAGCGACCTTAGATGATGAAAGAGCTTATCTCACAAGGTCCATAACATAGTAACAGTACAAAATGCGAAAGAAATAATTTAATGACTCATTAAAAGTTACATGAAATTCATTCGCTGCATGAAGGTGCTACACACCACATATTTTTTTAATTGTTAAACAATTTAAAAAAGAAATTGACAAAAAATGCGCAATGTAGCAGCGTAACATGGATGAAGATGATTACATGTGGTTTGATTATAACCAAAAACTGCATGTAAAAGGCGATACAATATTGATGGAGGGATGGAGGCGTAGAGGATGAGAAGTGGATAATAAAAATAAAACGTATCTCTCGTACACTATTTCTATCGTTTGTTTGGTTATATAAGTTATATTTTCAATCCACGTACTCCCTGTTCCAAGTTTAGTTTTTGTATTGTGTAAAATTAAAAAGTGTTTATGAATAGAATTAATAATAAGAAATTTGAACTTATAATATTACAATATGATAAAATGTCATAAGCACTTCCTTACTGTTTTGTTAAATTAAGTAGATCAGAAGGACTTGTTTCTGAAGACAAATTTCCCCATGTAGATTTACAATTGGTCTGATTCCCAATTTATATAAAATAATTTACTATGGAAATATTACTTTTGCTTAAGGAACTTAATGCATTTATGTTTATGTTTTTATTGCGATAAGTTTTCATTCGCCTTGAAGCTTATGTAGACTTTTTGTAATAAGAAAAGTTTGAATTTTGTTACAGAAGTAGGAGTAGCTTTGAATAAAATTGTTATTGGTTAAATAATTTCCATGATACCAGAATTTAAATAAAACTGCAATATTATAAAGATTAAATTGACCTTACAAAATTATAACATAATTTATCTCTCTGTTTTATTCTTTTAGATCATGGCTTTCTTTATGTTGGTAACTTTTCGTGCGCAGTTAGTGAGAAAAACCTCATAAAACAAGGAACTATCAACAGCAAAAGTTTCAACTTGCACGCATTATTAAGTTGGTAAGTGAACATGCAATATGTTAAAAATTCATAAACAACAGACTTTATGTTAAACTTGACACTTTGATGTATTAAAAGCAGAGAAGAAGAAATGCCACGTTAAGAACTTTCAAATCCACTTGCCTCTTTTTCTTTATAATGGTTACTAAAACCAAAAACCTCTTATCATGAAAGTTTTTCGCAGTGTCATTGTTCTAAAAGCATAAAACTGAAAGTGGCTGTAAATAGAATATAAAAGTGGAAATACATACATATAATAAAATTTTGCTTACAAAACGAAAATGAAAACACGAAAAGATAATCGTGCCACAGAAATAAAAGAATATAATATAACCCAAGAAAAGAAAGGCACGTTGAGACTATTAAAAAACGTATATTTTGTATCAGAATGACGAAAAATATTTATTTTAAAATTACTGTGGGAATCGCTGAATATGTGGCTGAAATCAATTAAAATTTTTTAAAAATAATACTGAACTAAAATTTAAGAAAATTTGCTCAGTTTAGCCTGGTATGGCGCTAAAAGCCCTTGTTTTACTGGGATTCGATAAAACTTCCACGATACTAGTAAACGATACTTAAAGTTCACTAACTACTAATTGCTTAAACGTACATATATATTTTTTTTGGGAAACCTGAAAATTTGTTCTTATTTGACACAATTTCCTCAAACCAAAATTTTACTAAATTTGAGCAAGTTGAAATTTTTTACAACTTTGAGTTTTTTAAATGTAAGAAATTCATTGTGGGAAACTCTGAACCAGCTTTAAATCTAATTTCTATTAGATTTAAAAAATTTTTCCTGGTCACAGGGAAGAAATTTTACTTGAATTATAAATTTTTGAGCACACGAGTATTGCAGGAAATCTTTTTAACTAATTTTAGTACCTGTCTTCACTATTGGGGACTACAAATGTGTTTAGCCCCTAATACTTTCAGGTGTTAAGTAAACTGAGGTCAAGCCAATTCACAGCTTTTAAATCACTCTCATATTCAAAACTGTTACAAACATTTGTCGCAGATGCTGGGTACGAGTAGTTTATGAGTCGAAAAATGGTCATGTAGATTTATAAAATGATCTCTAGACCCAACATTGGCAAAACTTAGAAGTTGGCATAACTTTCCACTGCTGATGCAAGGGGGACATCTCAAATTTCAGTCATTGACACCTTAATTAGCTTAACTCCTACTCAGATCTTTATAGAATTTAATTATTCCCAAATCTTCAAATGAATTAAAACCCTAATTATAGGATTTTTTTCATAACGCAAAAACTCCCATGCAAAAAAAAAAAAAAATTAACAAGTGCCAATGAAATAAAATCCAAAAATATGAAATAAGTCCAAAACATACAACTGCTTTATAAAGTATAGCGTTTTTTTATATACCTCAGAGAATAAAGCTCCTGAACCCTACCTCTCGCCTGAAAATGATTTTCTCCTCTGAGATATGTTCAATAATATTCCTGTATTGTCGGCCTTCAGCCGGCCTCGAGGACCTTTTTCTCTGTGCTGTGTCCGAAACTGGTTTGAATTGGTCAGGCGGATCGCTGTCACTTTATCAAAGGGAAATGAAATTTTGAAGGCATAGCAGGACTGGCTAAAATATTAATAGCACCAATTTTGTAGAGTGGTATCTCTTTTCCCCTAGTAGATTCACACTAAACTTTATTATGCGGAGATGTAACCAGACGCTATCAACTTTATGTCGCTTATATCTAAAAAAATTTAAAGAACGATACACATTCTTTGTGTATGTATCGCTTTTCGTGTTTTTCATCCAGAACTTCTGTCCTCAGATGACACAAGGAGAACTTCTCCTATCTCTCTACTCACTTTCATAAGGAGAGTGCCATATAGAGCTGAGGCTAATTAAAGATAGGTGTGGGTAAGAATAGATCCATTAGGCCTGCGTTGCTGTGCCGTTCTTCAGACCAAGTCAATATCAAAATATACGAAAACAAACAATTCGGCTGTAACCAAATGCAATTAAAATTGTAAATTAAACATTTTCGTTTCCTTTGTTTTTTATTTAGTATTTGTTGTTTTTCTTAGCTTTAATAATTATTGTTTGAAAATATGTACATACTTACATACACAGATTTTTCATCACTTCATTAAATTTGTCTATTAGAATCTATCATTCATTTTCTCACTCAATTACATTTTTATTTATTCACTCTTATTTGTGCAGAAAGTATTTTTCTTCTTCAAATCAATCATAAATATAATTGAAAAACAGAAACGAAAGGACGAATGAACGAGCGACCGAATGAAAAATGTTTTTAAAAAACGATAAAAAAAGGAAAGAAGAAAATTGTAATGACCATAAATATTTTTATGTCTAGTGCACATATTTTTATGACTTTGGTTCTGGCGGTTGTGGTTGCTGTAGCCGTTCACTGCGGCTTTAGAGTTTATTTGACTATAAAACAAAAATGCTAAAGTGCCAAAGAACGGGATGACGATTTGTACAACTGACAATGAAGTATGAAAATTTTTCAAAGGGGTTTATACGACCATTAAAATAAATAAAAATAACAAACAGACATAAATGTTTCAAGATGAAATAAAGTAGATCCTTTTTATATTTGAGTACATACGGGTGGTTATATTTCAGAGTCCCCATAATCAAATAACTTGGAAATCTTTTCAGTCACTGTGCGAATGAGTGACTGACTGAATAAAGAAGAATAATTGGAGTCTATAAACAGCAGTTGTAAAAATATTTTAATACTCTTTTATACTGCACAAATACTTATGTATGCCTGAATAAAACTTAAGCCATGTGCTTCTGGATTGTTATTTAAGACCATTTGATGTGGGGTCATGTTGATAAATATCACTCTTAATGTGATCCAGACTAAAGGACAATTTAAACATCAAGTTTTCAGTTGTAAAATTAATTTAATTTTCAAATAGTGTCAATTATAGTCAATTATAAAATTTTATTAACGTATGGCACGAAGTTGAAATAAATGAGCATTTCCTTCTTAAGGAATATTTAAATATAACAATAACAAATTTCAAATTGCTTTGCCTTCTTCAAAAATATTAAAGTAACAATAGCAAACTTAAGTTTTAATAATACTAATACATAGGTATGTACATATTTATTAACTATATTTCTTAAGACAAAAGTTAACGAACACAAATTGCGATGCTAATTGGTTTGTTTGGTAGAAACATCCAGAGTCTTGGACTATTAGTCTAGTATACCACCATCTTCTACTCTACAAAGGCATGTAAATTTTCGAACTATTTGTTAAATTGATGTTTATTCGTCTGGGTCGAGTTTGATTCTTGAATTTATAATAATTTTTTCAAACTATTTTTATTAAAATTATTTTTGTTGGCAAACTATTTTTATGGGCAAAAGCCAATTAATTGTTATAGTAGCAGAACGGAACCGTACGGTTTTCTATGGTCGCCACACCATTCATTCGTTTGTTTTTTTTTTTTACCAGATTTTATTTGGCTTTTAGTATTGAGAAACATCAACTTTAAAGAAAGTAAATGTTTCTTGTGTTTATAGCGACAATAACAATGTGTGTTTCTTCTATTCTTCCTTACCGCTTAATGATCAAACAATCGGTTTGAGAATTTTTAAGATTTGTTTTTGTTCTTTCTCAATAAAAATAATTTGAAAAATTATTAATTTGAACTAAAAAATTCATTAGTCGGTCTCGAACCAGAAACAAAAACTTCAACAAAAATAACTAATTAATACTTAATATGGAAATTCATTATTTGGGATATTCTCCCAAATAATGATTTTTTTATAACTAATTAATATTAATATTTGGAATATTCTCCGCATCTAAAAATTTATTGCTTATTCATATGCAGACATTTCATTGGTCGCTACACCAAATCGTCAGTGAACTTTAGTCATATGTTTATTCCAAACAAATCAAATACAATATGAGAAATCTCTATCATATATAAATATTACAAATTTCATAATCATAGTAGGCTTAGAATGCTTCTATACGTGTTGCAAGAAAAATAAAATATTGAGTATAATTGTTTGTTGTGCTGTTTGTACAGAGGGATTCTAAGCCAAATATGATTATGTATTTTGTAATAGTCATATACGATAGAAAATTCTCATATTGTATTTGATTTGTTTGTCATAAACATATAAGTGAGGTTTTACAGAGTCTTATCAAACCACCTTCAATAATTTTTATTCTTTTATTTATTTCATAAACCCATGTCTGTCGAATTATCCCACTCGTTTAGTGCAAGTAATACGACCTTTTATTCTAAGTATCTTGAGTTTTATCAGGCGGAAAGAAACGAGTTGTAGTTGTATATATAATAGTTGCATTTATACCATCCTTCAGATTACAAATATATATTCGCTTAAGATGATATGTTTTCGATATAAGCGGCATGTGTTGCGGTAAAATTCCTTATATCGCAACTTAACACACACGTACACCCGCACACACTCCCATAAGTATCCCTGCAGACAAAATGACTATCCATCGTTCTATTATAAGGATATGAAGGATTTTTTATATAATTTACATTACATTCATATTTATTTCATCGGCAGTCATCTTAACGATGGCAAGTAGAATAATGTTTGTCAGTAAACATCAAACAGGCGCATTGTGGTCGACAGGAGTAAAACAAATGGGAAAGAATGCTGTAAAATTGTTTTTCGAGTGTTTCATACAAATGCTTTCATTCACAAATATGTACATACATACATATATACATATACACATACATACATACACATACATATATAAATACGGATAGTTAAGATGCTTTTAATACTCGTATGTATTTGATAAACGAGCGAATTGAAAGCAAATACAATTTTATTAATTCTAATAATTCTAATTCAAATATTTGATTTTCTGTACAAGGATTTAAAGTATTTGTCTGAAATAAGCCGAGGGACTTCTTTGTTTGTTAACTGCTGATGCCATAGTTTTTATTAATAAAATCCCCAGACTAACTCAACCTCTTCCCTTCATCCCTTAATCCATTCGTCAAAACTTCGTTAAAAAATATAAGAATGTGTTAATTATAATTCACAATAATTAATGTACTCGTATATAGAGTTCAGAAATGAGAATATGTAACAAATGAATACATATAAAAGAGCCAAAAGTTTATGAAATATTAGGAAATCTCCACTGAAATGCACATTTTAATTCAAAACTACTTCAAACACAAATGTTTAAACGCAAGTGCAAATGTAATAGTAATATTATAGATGAAATTTAACAAAAATATTTTTTAAAAATTCAGAGTTCAATTGAGATCGTTCCTTCGCTATTTTACTCTCTATTCCCCAACAGTTCCCCAGCAAATATAAAGAGAACCAATTCAAAGCGAAAAAAGAAATTACTTGGAGGGGAAAGTCATTTACGATTGGTGCATCAAGGAGAAGGGGAATATTTCGAGAGCAAAAATATTCACGATAGGGAGTGATAAATTGAGCAAACAATCAACAAATTGGCTTAAAGAGCTATGGTTGCTTATTCGTTTTTTTAGTTTTAGCAGTTTTCATTCCTATCATTCGTTCGAGAGATAACAAAGTTGTTGAAATATTTAAAAGAAAAGTATTTCTTTTTCAATAAATACAAAAACTCGTTATCGAGTGGATTTCATAGATTAATCCATTTGTCAAAACTTGAGAAACTGCTCCGAATGCTGCATATTTTATCAGAATAGATTTAAGCGTTCGAAAGATAGCGTTGTTGAAAATTTCCGAAAACATTGTTTCTAAATAATTCCTTCTTGTTGAATTAGTTTAATCAATTTTTTTAAATAAAAATATTGTGCAACAGAAAATTCGATGGTACCGGCTTAAATAGGAATCATGATCTTAAACAGTCATCCTGCTTTTTTATGCATTTTCTAGAAACTTGCTTCTCTTATTTTATAGTGATGCATTTTTTTAAATTTTGACTGTGTTTACTTACATTATTTTTTTTTATTTGTTTCTATTCAAAAGGTAGAGTGGGCAGTTGGGATAAGAAATGTTGTAAAAAATCGTATAAAATTCCACATCCTGCCAGTTTTGTTATCTCGTCTGCTAGTAAATGGAAAGAGTTCAATGCAACAAATTTCGTTAAAAAATGCACTGTGTAAAACTAGTCCCTCAGACACTTAGAAAAGGAAAAAGTTAAATTTTTGACGATTTTGATAGTATTATGCCGATATCATTTTTTGCCTAGTTTTTGTAATTCATTAATAAAATTATCTGGCAATAATTACTTAAACCAAATGTTAATGTTAAATGCACATATTAGTTGTTAGTCTCTTCATGTCCTTTTTAAGTATTCGTACTTGTAATTCAAAACGTGAGAGATGACAGGAAAACCACAGTCTTCATGCCATGTGCGCTTATGTTTCCGAGCAATTTGGAAACTATTCATATTTATGCATTAAATTTTTTAAACAAAATATTAAAAAAGTTTTTTTTTTATAAAAAGGCGGAAAATGTGGAAAATGCTCAAAAGCAACAAAGTGGAAAATTATGTGTTTTTTTATCAAGCAGCTTTCATTTAACAAATTTTTTTTGTTATATAATGGCATTAATTTATTGTACTTATTTGTGGCAAGTTTTATTTTTAACTATATTTCTCTTTTTGTTATGTCCTGAGTTCCTTCATTCGAGTATATCGCAAATAAATTCTTTGTGGCGGATTTGACAGAGTTTTGTAGGATTCTGGCCTTGAAAAAACATTAATAAATCACTGTGATTAGTTAATTTATGAGCTTGAGGTCAATAGAAATCGAAACAGTTAAATTAAATGAATTCCTTTTTTATTGTTAATTAATCGAGCTCAAGCAAAAAAATTTTAAACTCAAATTAAATATTTTTAAATTCTATGGTGCATGTACATGCAGTTGATTATACGTTGAGGAAAAACGTATATTACATACAAGTAGATTAAAAAGAAGTCGAGCCCCTGCCGCAAAAAATGTATGCGGCATAACTTCCGATTTTCACTTTTTCATTGCAATTGATAATTTACCTCCTGTAAAATTAATTCTAATATTTTTTTATCATTAAAAGTGGAATCACAAACTTACAGCCAAATTAAATTTACAGTGCAAAGGCAGTAAAAAAGCTTTTCTTTATCTATTTGTCACTTACGGTTTTTCGCGCTTAAGGCTCGACATGTTTCGTTTCACAAGAAATGTATTTGTGTAATGTAGATTCCCGTTATTATATTATTTCATTATAATGCAAAGCTAGATCTGCACAAACACCCAGAGTCGGTAGGAATCGAACCTACGATCTTCGGCCCATTGAAAACAATTGAAAAAAGTGAATAATGAAATATGGGAATTGGAGATAACCAAGTTACAAGTGTTGCGCCAGTAGGGTCTACAATGACGAGGATTGGCGGTAATTGAGGCATTGCGCAAGGCGAGGGCGTACTGTGCAGTCATCGCCTTTTGGCAACAACGATTTTAGTAGTTTTTCGATACACTTTCATATATTATTATGGAAATTGTAAAAATATTCAATTTAAACATTCAACAATAAACACTTCGGTAATATTTATAATCAAATTTACGTAATTATTAAAAACAAACGATTTTTAGTAAATACACGTTTGTATTTTGTATCACGTGGCGTAAAAGTATTGGCATAATTTGACTTCGCTCCCATTTTTTCAGATGGCACCAAATGTCATTGTGCTTTGACATTTATGATGTAGATATATAGAAAATTAGTTATCAACAAGTGATACATACGTCAAGATCGTGGAATTATTATGCTTTTTTGACAAATTTTTAGTCTGTTGTGTTAACGAATCATGAATTTCGTCGTCAGTTTCTTCGCCGTCTTGTTTCATGTGGTCGAACAATTAAGCATTTGGCTGAGCGCTTTGTGCAGAAAGTGCAAAATGTTCACGAATTTCTGCCTGCTGACCTTCGAACAAGGTCAACGTGTTGCCATGCTCTGTTAAACTTGGCGCTAGAAGAGGATGATTTCGTATCAAAAATTGTAATGAGCGAAGAAACACATTTCCACTAAAGTATTTACTATATTAAGAAACAAAATCTTTGTTTATGGAGCACAGATAATCCATTTGAAATGCATTTGCAGCGAAAAAGTGATTTACTATTATTATAATTTTTTGTGAAGACGCCAATACCTCCACCGTAACCGTAAATGGTGAGCGTTACAGGCAGGTGCCCAACGAGTTTTTTCTTCCCGCAAGTTGCTGCATTGGGTCTCGATCATTATTGGTTTCAACAGGACGGAGTACCCGGAGACACCAATTTCTAGGTCGAGTGATCTCTCGATTTAGAGATTTGAAATGGCCGTCGAGATCGCCAGCTCTAACAGCACCAGACTTCTTAATTTGGAGCGTTACTATTTGAGCGATTAATTTCTCTAATTAATGTTGTAAATTTTACACTTTCAAATAAAATGTTCCCATCATTTATAACAAAATGGCAGCCAGTTCAAATTATGATATTACTATTCTGCCACCTTGTATAACATTTAATACAAACATATGGTTTTATATGCATGTATATATACTCCTATACATAGATTCACACAAGTTTAAATATTAAAGTGACATTAAATTGGTTTGCATGTCATTCAGGCGTTTTAAATAAAAATGAAAATAAGTTTTTTGTATAAAAAAGTTTTAATTTTATTTTCCGTACGCATACGTATCCATACATAAATAAATATATAGTATGCACATAATTTTTAGACCGATGGTAAACAAAACGTGCTGTACATTTTTATTTTAAATTAATAATGCAAACTATTTACAGAAAAATATATCGTATGTATGCAGATAGCAGAAAAAAATACGTTTATTTAACATTTAATTGTTATTCGCCCGAAGGTAGTCAGTTATTACTTTGAATGGACATGAAAATGTTGGAAAATTTAAAGCTAAATTGTTGGAAAAATTTTATGTTTGCAAATTGTGTTTTTATTAAATTTTTCTTTTATTTTATGTTTATGCTTTCATTGCAGTTCCTTGAACTATTTTTCTATGAAATTTTTTGTTTCAGTAAAGCTGTGTGTACATGATGTGCATTTCTCAAGTAAAATGCAAAAGAGGTACTCGAAATCAGTTGTGGGCTTTTATGTTGCTGATGTTGCGAGGTTTCACATATACTCGTCGCAAACATAAAGCAAACAAAGTGTGGTTAAACATTTTTTGAGTAGCTTTTTGGCTTTAAGTGGAACATGAGTACATCGAATGTTTTTTTTAAGTTTTAACATTTTGCATGTACACTGAGAAGTTTAGAGTGTATTACACTCAAAAAATTTACTAATCAAATTTTAGGAAGATTTCCACAACTGGCGTCGCATCCATTTTTTAGTGGGATTCTCTATGAAGTAGTCGCGAGTAAAAATAATTTCTTCTGCTAAAATGAAAAATTCTTATTCTTATAAAATAGTTTCCACAATCTTTTAAACATTTAGCTAAAAGTTTTCAAAGTAAAAAAATTTTTTTTCGTCAAACGTAGGAACTCGTGATAAAAATATTTAACGATTCTAAATAAAATTTTATTAGATTCAAACATATTTTATGTAATTTTAGGAAAATTTTTACTAAAGTAATGAAATTGTTGAACTAGTTTGACAACAATTTGGAGTTTTTGAATGTAAATTGATTTATTGCATATAATGAAAGCCAATACGTTTATCTATCCAACGCAAAAGAAACTAAGTCGATATCTTGAAAACTAAACAAGTTATGACCAAAATGGTAACCATTCTACTAAAAAGTGGCCGGGAAGAGGCAGCAGTAGAACTGGTTACCTTTTTGGTCACAACTTGTTTAGTTTCCAAGATATCGACTTGATTTCTTTTGCGTTGGATAGATAAACGTATTGGCTTTAATTCGAATTTTTTTTTAGCAGGTAGTGCGAAAAAAATTTTTTGTTTTTTTGAAAAAATGAAAAAAAAAATTTTTTCTTATTTTCGCAAAAAAAAATTCGAATGAAAGCCAATACGTTTTTCTATCCCACGCAAAAGAAATCAAGTCGATATCTTGGAAACTAAGCAAGTTATGGCCAAAATGGTAACCAGTTGTACTACTGCCTCTGCCCGGCCACTTTTTAGTAGAACTGCTTACCGTTTTGGTCATAACTTGCAAGTTCATTTAAATTCTATATAGTATGTAGTACAAGCCCCTCCATTTTTCTAATATGACCACTATTATTTTCCATTTAAACACTCCCTGGAATACCATTTGTATATAGTGTGTAGTACCAGCCCCTCTCCATTTTTCCAATATGGCCACTAATTTTCTCAAGAAATTACATTTGTTTAAACAAATTATATTGTTGCTCTAACATGTATTTTGCCTTCCGCATTGTCACCACAGTTTCATTAAGAAATTCCTGGAGCATATTTCCTGATATATATTTTTTTTATGCTTGTCGTAGTTCCTATATTTCGCCTTTTAAATGAACCTAGTCCATTTTGGGATTTCTGTTAACTGGTTAACAGAGCTCTATTAACTGCGAAATTGTCATTACTAAAAAATATGGTTTTTGTCTGTATTAGTTAAATTTAAATTTATCTTTACACACATAAAATAAGTACAAAGAAGCTTTTACACTAGCAGTAGCTCACGGTACTGTTTTTGATGGTACCGTCATCATCAGCGTTTACGTGCATATTTTTTTAAACCATATTTGAGTGACTGCTAGTATTTTGGGAATATCATTTGTTTAATACACTGGCGTATGAAGAAAGAATGTAAGAATCATAATGTTCCCGTTTTTTTTTTACAACAAAATCTAAGTGCTTTGTTGTTTTGCCATTTACTCCTAGTGAAAAAAGGAAGTAATTTTCATGAATGACATTTTCATTGCTTCTTATAATCCAATCGTGCATTTTTGCAACTTCGTACGAGTAAAAAGTCAAGTTGACAAAATTTTTGTTAAAAACATGAATTTCTTCTACAAATCTGCTAAATTCGATTTGAAAACTGTTTTTTTTATTAAAAATAAATTTTGCTTTAAATGTACACATAAACATTGTTATTTTGTAATCAATTCTTTTTAGCGCTATTTTTTATTTATTAAATCTTCAATTCTATTGAATCAATAAGTGATAAAATTAATTTTTAAGGAAACGAAATCTGCCTACTGGCAAATTTGTACGCCTTCCAGATGGAAAGTTTATTCCTAGTGGTAAATAATCAATCCTTATTTGTTATAAAATTATTTTACTTTGCAAGAAAAAACATAAAAGGTTTAATTTGAAAATGATAAAAATCATTGGATGCGAACAATAGTTCGCATTCGCACTATTTCCGGATCATAATCTTAGCATTTTCTTCCTTTTTTTGTGTCATAAAGACGCATAATAGTTTTCAGTGTAGAAGAAAATCATTTTACATCGATTTTTGCTTGAGAAAATGTTTGTATTGATATGAATTTTTTGATATGATAAACTATTTCACATCCAGTTTGCATGAAGAAAAATATTCTATCTGACAAATGCACATCATGGGAACAGATTAATTTATTTGTATGTGCATGAGTCTGTGTGAATGGAAATGACTGTGACTAACTGGAGGTTATTTGCTGAATAAACTAAATGCTTTCACTGCAGTTGTTGCAATCAAATACTTAGCTTATCAGCTGCTAATGAATTACAAAGGCACTTTTCGATAAGCTATTACCTTTTTGAAACGTTTTAAATTATACTCGTAAAAAAACTTCACTTAAAATACTTCTGTTTAACTTTAGTCAAGCATTTGATAAGTTATTGTAACGAGCTACTAGACATAAGTGAATGAAATGTGAAACTCGGGTATATCTATTTGAAAATTTTATAACATTCAAAAAGACAACAAAGAAGTTTAAATTATAAAAACAAGAATTTAATACAACTATCGAGAAGAAATGTTTTTTTTTATAAATCCACTATAATTATGCATAATATGACGCTAAATTCTTATCTACATGGCCTTATGTGCATGATGTTCCAGCAAATTGCGCTACGCATTACAGAAATAGTTCGTTCTACAGCCGGACAACTCTTATGTGTTATAACCTGCCTGCGGAGGTCATTCCTGTTACTTTCACAGTGCGAAGGTTGTAATCGAATGGCTACAGAGATTACTTCCTCTATCCCCCTTTCCATAACCTATTTGTTATCGCTGGAACTAGCGCAATGTTTTGCTCGACTAGGGCTCATATCCTGGGTGTTGCTCCATTAAAAATATTATTATATCAAGTGTAGATGTAATATTGTTTTCCAAAATATATGAAATGCAAAAAATTACCAACAAGTATACAGTGCTGTAAAGTAATACAATGATAAAGAGAGTGATGTCTAATGCTTCATCACTCTGTATGAATGGTTTATCATTCTTACACATATATCACTTTTCGTAATACCTTGGTTTAATTTACTATGCATATTCCTTCTCTTGTAGCTTTTCAATCAAAATAAAATATTTATAAGCTTTAATGGAAAGTGAATTATTTGAAATGAAAATGACTTTTTTGCACAACCATTATTGTTGTCGTTGATATTAAAAGCATTTCAAGCGAAAAATACGATGTTGCAGAAATTATATTAAAAGGCCTAAACGAAATTTTTAGATTTAAAAATATTTTATGGAGTTTGATATTAAAAGCCTTTCAAGCGAAAATTACGATGTTGCTGGAATTATATTAAAACGCCTAAACGAAATATTTAGACTTAAAAATATTTTATGAAGTTTGATATTAAAAGCATTTCAAGCGATAAATACGATGTTACTGGAATTATATTGAGAAAACTGCAAAATCAATACTTATTATCTATCTATAAAAATCTCTAAAGATTTTTTCTTTTAAAGCAATAACAGCTGCTAAAATTGATTAAAATTCTATGGGCTTCTCCTAGAACATGCTTGTAAGAATATTTCATGAAAATTATTACGACCATAATGAGCGTCACTTATAGTGAATTTTTTTATGTAACCAATACAAAAATGATTATAATGAGCAAAGCAGTCTTTTTTTCACTTATTTACTTAATTTTCTAAAACCCCTATGTAAAATTTTGTCATTATTTCATAAATCGATAAAAAATGAATAGAAAATATTCTATAAACACACATATAAAAAAAAATAAGATATAAATGTAATATTTTTTATTTGTTGCTTACTTTTATGCATTGTAATAAAAATGCTTACTTTTCGAATTTAGTCTAAACGAACTAAATTACCCGGTTTCACGGAGTTCGATATAACCCAACTCTATATACTAATTTAATAATTAGGTGGAATCACTAGCCATACTGAAGATTTCTAGGGGGACACAATGCACTACGATGGCAGTATTGACGAGACATTGTCTTATACTCGTAGATACCAGAGAAATACAATTAGTGAGTAGTAAATCAAACGGCATCAAACATGCATGATTGCGTACGAGTTCAAGTTTCCATCATACTTCCACCCATCTAAGTGTAGCTAATTGTTACTAAGCTTAATTATTAGTACAAGCTATAAATTGGTCAACACCATGTAAAAAATGCGAGAAGTGGCTCAAGTCATTAGTATACTATACGTACATCGCATATTCGACATATTCGTTTTGTGACCGTGATGCTAAATCACATGATTTGACAAAGGTTTATCATTCCGTTCATAATTTCTATAATATGCATTTGCAACTGCAGTAAGTGTATATAATCTGGTTCCTGATTGATAGGAGAATCGAGTTACCTGTGGCCTTTGTCCGATATTGAAATGCAACTATATAGATGTATATCAGCTAGACGGCGTTCTACTTCTATAAAGTCTGTTTAGATGAGACGCGCCGAATGTCCTGACCGCTAATTCGCAACTATAAACTCAGTTCCAAATTAGATGATAAATTTCGTTGGAATTAAACGAAAATCTGTGTTATTACGGCTTGATGAAGTTATAACATTTTGAACAGTTAATTCGATTCGTGGCAGCCGTTGCTTCCCCATGCTTTACAAACTTTTAAGTTGGCAGGAAGCGACATTCTGCGTGAATTGGACACCAAGATCGTACGATTAACGTTAAACCTTTTATCTTGGGTTTGTATTTTTCAGTCATAGAAGTTCCACTGTCAACATAACCATTTCAAATTCAGAGACAATAGAAGTTCAAATTTTCTCAAATTCGTTTCTTTAGGCAAAGTCATAGAAGGTATTTGATTAATATCGTAACTTGTAAAAAGAAAATTGAATTTCGCTAATACTTACATGAAATTTATGTTATGGCATTTTTTGGAAAAGTTTTAACATTTTGTTATATAATTTATTTAAAAAATCTGTAGCTCAAATTTAACAAGTGTAACTCCTAAAGCATTGTGTGCTCTTCTCCAATAAGTTTGCACTAATAAAAGAATATTTTTAGTTTTTGAAAGGGCAAATAGTTTTACCCACTATTATAATTCAATACGGATCTCTATCCTGACGTCTTCCTATATTAAACTTGTAAAATTGATTTTTTTTAATATCCCCAGGGGGAAGGGGATCTAACAAAAATTATGTGACGTGACTAGTCCTTTGGAGATAGGAACTTTGCATACAGGGAACATATTACTTAATATTTAAATTTATTATTTGGGATATTTTACCCAACTAATCGTTGACACAATTAGAGTTTTTTGCATAATGCATTGTTTGTTGTAGCTTTTGCTCTTCATGTGTCGTCTTTTCATTGGTCGCTAATCCAAATCGGTGAATGTTTTCAAACTGCTTAAACTTCACTGACGATTTGGTTTAGCGACCAATGAAATGTCGGCATATGAAGAGCTAAAGCCACAACAAACAATATAGTACATTTTGCAGGAACATATTGCTTTAAAATGTTCTTGTCATAAGAGGGCACCTTGTGGTAGAAGGAAACTTGCTTGATACGGTTTCAATAATACTGTTGCAAGTTTCAAGAAAACTACAGAATAATCTAAAAGAACTTCCCGTCTCTCTGAGACGAGATAAAGGAATAGTCCTAAGAGGGGCCTATAATAAAACTATTTTAATTTTGTTTTAAGATTTCCTATTTTACGTGTTTTCAATATCATACCTTCGATATGTAAAATTTCAATTTATAAAGTTGAGTATATTTCACAGACTTAATAATTTAATGTAATGAAAATTGGGTTTTTTCGAAATATTATTTGTATTTATATTTTCTCAATTTATACTTTTGTCAATTATCATTTAACTTGGTAGTGCTGAATTTGAGGACAACTATGTACCAAAGTATGATTGAGATTTCATAGTTGTGCGTGCATGGATATTATCAGCCACACTTATGAATGAGAAACTTCTTACCACGTCTGTACACGCACGATACGATTATATATAAAAATTTTTACGCTCCGTCGGAGAAATTTTAATAAAAATCTACGCGTGAAAAATATACTTGTTATTGTTTATATGTTTATCAATTTAACATTTTCCCCTTGATTGTTGGATATTTAGAAATATTTTTGAAAACAGAAGTTGACATGGTATTTTGCTAGGGCTCCTTTCCGGTCGTTCGAACCAATCACAACTTTCAAAATTACAGATACATATATGTTTGTTATTTGTTTGTGTACTTATACCTAAAACATAAAAAGTAATTGTTGACTGTTTACTTACATCGGTCAAGTTTTAGGTTCTGATTTAACCGATCACTACACCTTCCCCTCTTCGCTTGAACGATTTACACAAACTTCTCACAGATATTGTATATGTATGTATATCTATTCGGTTTGAAGGCAATCAATGGTAAACAAATTTTTTTATTATATATGAACTGTCTTTCTTAACCTCCTGTTGCATTTTCGCGTAATAGCATGTTCACTTACGTTTAATATAAACACATGCTTTTGTCTACACGTAAGTTGCATGCAGATAATGTGCAAGTACACAGTTTATGTCAAAATAAAGGTTTAAATTTACACTTTGGTTCAAACAACTACCGCCATGCCACAGCATATAATAGTTGTAACAGGTGCTTGTGTTTTGCACTTGTACATTACCATGTGGTGGCTGCCACATATTTTTAATTTTAATACGAAAAAACGACGACAGCAATAAACAAGTAATTTTACGTTAATACATTCATAGAAGCTACAAATAAAAATATTTTAAAGTGTTTAAACATCGTATGATTTTTGCATAAGCATGAGCACTCGTACTTACATGGATGCAGTCTTGAAAGTACATTAAATAATTAAAAAAATGTCATATTAACCATTGCCAAATTATAAATTATGAGCTGATTGCAAAATTTTTGCATGACTATTTTTTTTGCCCCTCCTCGTATATGAAAGCCAATTTGTCGGCATTTTTGTGGTTGTTATCGTTGGTGTCGGTGCATGCTGACAATGTACGAGTATGCATGTGTATCGCTGCTAATCGCTTAATCTCTTTTCATGCAACCCCATGAGGTTTCAAATTTGTTTATGTCAAAGATAAAACGGTTACAAGTTTATTTGTTTTATTTTGGTATAAAGAGTGCTTAACATTAATTGTTGAGTCTGGAAGGGGTTACCTTGAGTGGTTCCTAACACAATGAATGATTTTCATTTTGATATTCTTCTAAGAACACTTTAATTGGAATTATTGCTTATGTTCAATGGCTACGCTGTTGCACAATTATCCTGTTTATTTCGTTGCCATAAAGTTCAAACAATAATTAATTGATTGTTGATGAAAATAACTAATTGTTTCAAACAGTAACAATTACACAGTGCAACACGAAAAAAATAACCATATACGGACACCACTACGTGATAAAAGACTAAAAAAAAGACCCGTGTCTCCCAATTTTTCCCTAAGTCATGCACTTTTTTTATGGGCCGCCAAAGATTTGGGGCCTCGGTATCATTTTCGCAAAAAAGTGTTCATTTTCTCGGGCTCATATCTTGCAAACCGTTCCGAATTTCGATTTACTCTCTGAGGCAAACTTGTAGCTCTTGTCATAAAGAACAAAAATTGCGAACATATAAAATCAAAAAAACTTCTCCTTCCAGATAAAAATCGCAAAAAACTTAAAAAAATTAAATTAACATTAACAAAGCTGTCAAAAATGTTGTTAACATGCTAATGTTAAAAAATCGAATTTTTTTAAGTTTTTTGCGATTTTTATCTGGAATCTGAAGTTTTTTTGATTTTATATGTTCGCAATTTTTGTTCTTTATAACAAGATCTACAAGTTTGCCTCAGAAAGTAAATCGAAATTCGGAACGGTTTGCAAGATATGAGCCCGAGAAAATGATCACTTTTTTGCGAAAATGATACCGAGGCCCCAAATCTTTGGCGGCCCATAAAAAAAAGTGCATGACTTTGGGAAAAATTGGGAGACACGGGCCTTTTTTTTTAGTCTTTTATCACGTAGTGGTGTCCGTATATGGTTATTTTGCCACGACTTAAAAAATTACACACAGTGTTATCGAATGCCTGCACTTGAGTTGCATAGTAATAATAATAGTAAGAACAAGAGAAATATTAATTCAAAAATAACTACCTCTACTAGCGAGTTTCATTTAATTAAAAATTCAAGTGGACATCTCGGTTGAAAGGAATAGCTGCAAAAATTAATTTTAACATTTTCTTTAAACGATTTTCCTTCAAATTACAAATTGACCTTAAGCTTTCAACAAAAATTAAGCTTAAGCTTTAAATAAAAATTACGTTTATTAATCATAACATAGATGTAGTGTGAATGTGAATCGGCTCGATGTAGTACATATTGAAATTTTTCGAAAGTGAAATTTTCGTAAAATAAAATAATAAAATAATAACAATGCAATAAATATAATTTGTCCTTGATTTAAGGAAACCAAATCAACTGCCGCGAATTTCATTGATTTGTTAGTTGAAAATTTTCTATAAGTATTTTTTAAACTCCGAAAGTGATTGTAATACCGTGAATTCGAATTGATTCATATGTTCAAGGGATATCCTTGTCGAAAATCTTGAAAATATTATTGTGGATCGTTTTCTTCTTCTTTTAATTCGTTTAATTTTTTGTCTTTTCAAACTGCGTCGAATGTCAAAAGTTTTACACCTAAACTGTTTTTTGTTTCGGAAAATATTGCTGCCGAAAAAACTTTTTAAAAGAATGTGTTCTTTCAATTACTACGAAAATGTTATCAATTCGGCCTTGATATTAGCGGGAAGATCTGGGGATGGCCTGTTGTGTCAACCTCATTTTTCTTTATGTTCCAAATTTATTAATGATGTTAAAAAAAATATACATATTCATACATACATATATATATGAATGCATGTACATATGTATGTATTGGCAAAAAATTTTTTTACGAAATTCCTTTGAATAAAATTAATGATACTCTAGTGCCACTTTTGTGATTTGGTTTTAGTTCAAATGTAGTCTTGAATAATATGTAATTCTAGAAAATGTTTTATACATATTTTTTATATTTTGTATTCCATGCCATGAAATACTTGTGTTTTTCTTTCACTGATTTATTTAAATGTTTCTACGAAGAGAAATCATCAAAAAATGTGACAAATTTTGAGTGACAGCAAGCATGACGTTAATGTTGAGAAATGCGGTCTTTCTCCATGCCTTATTTTGTATCTGCGCTGTTTTTCAATGTGCAAAGAAAGAAAAATGTTAAATGCACCGAAAAGATTTTAAAGTAGTGAACATAAACAAATGTAAAAGCGCTCTGTGGATGCTAAGAGGATCCTTTGATCCTTAAGCATAAGAAGTACTAGTTCTAAGGACCATATATTAGACTGGTGCGAGATTTAGCATTTTACGTAGAAAGTAGTTCTCTATATTCTGGCAGTCTTACCCAGATTCAATCCCCAACCTATCATTTGAATTACTTATCATATTTACACTGGTCGAAAGTTCTTGGTTTTTGAGTTATCATTATTTTCGCAAGAAATCGCTACCAATTTTTCCATTATAAGATCCGGTGGAGGATAATGTTTGCTGTTGACGAAGCCATACAATTAATTTGTAGTGGTTAATGTTATTTTTATTATAACCAAATCCATATTTACCAATTTGCTGTTTGACTATTGCCAAAATTAATAATGGCTTGTGCTGGTTTTCAAATTCTCTATTAGAAACGATTTTTAATATGTAAATAGATGATTGCAGAGAGGGAAGCGAAATAGAAAAATGGAATGGCAAAGTTCTTAGCCTCCTTTAAATTAAAAGCTGAAAGACGTGTGTGTGTAAATTTAGCCATACTGAGGCCGACTTATTTCACTGTAATACTCGTATAATGTTTAGGACATTTTTTTTATCAATTACTATGTTTATTCATTTATTATGCTCCGGCGAATGCTCTTCCTTAACAATAGTGGAATTAGTGGCTGCTTCAAAATTCATTTGCTTCAGTCAGAATCCAATCCTTGATTTCTTATTCCTGTCATGCATACAAAAATATTTACAGAGGGCCTGTACCAAACGTATTTATTTGGAACTAAACAATTCTGCCTTGAAATTTAAAAATAAAGCCAAAAATTCTTTCTGTGCACAAATATAAACATTCTTAACATAAGAGTATATAAATACATGAGGCATTTAAAGAAAATAAATATCACATCCAAAATAATTCTAACAATTCTCCGCACATTTCAAGTATGAAGTGCCACAAGAGATTATTAAAAGAAATAGTACGAAAAATTTAAATTTGTACGAAAATTTAACAAGTAATTTTTTTTTTTGTAATTTAAGCAAAAATTTAACACTAACCAAAAAATTTCAAGTAAAATTTAAGTTTTTTTCACACATTTGTGTCAAAGCCATTGTTACCGTTTCGATTATTTCGAAAAAGAAAGTGTAAAGCAATTTGTGTATAGAAATATTCTAAAATTTATTATCTTGATAAAATCTTTCCATATTTTCCACCTCTCCACAACGAATGTTGTGTGTATTTTTACAGAAGCTCTCACAAGTGAATTGTAAATTCAAAAGTGTTTTCATAAAAATGGGCAAATTTTACTCAACGATATTTGTTTTTTTCAACGTAGATTAAGAAAAATAGGAATAACACTTCAGTGTATGGAATTTTTCTTTCCGGGGAACCCACCTTGTGCTCCCCTTTTTTAATAGTTTTCTTAAATCGGTTCTGAATACGTATGACCCCATTTTCTACAAAAGCCAAATGAAAATTCATCCCCACATACGAGTACATATGTACATGTATTAAATGAAATACATAAGTATACACACTAGTATTTATGTGTATGTGACACTCGTAATATGTATAATAATACATCTGCATAAGTATGCGTGCATATAAAAAGAAAAATACGTAAATTATAAATTAATAATCCATGTCAAACATTTTCATCAAGTCATGTTTGCACTGAAAACATCAATGTCACGATGGTATTAGAATCCTCACATGATGCAACAATAGTAAACATATGTATATGTACACGTACATACATACACATTTCGTCCACGTATTAATATTCAACCATTTCCTTTGTTAATATTCCAGCGCATAGAAATATTTCTATTATATTAGAAAAGCAATATGTACGTTTTTATATGCACATACAATTACACACATACACATACATATTCAAAAACTCTTGGAAGGTAAAAAAACTTATTATGAATCTATAATCATTATTGTGGTTCATTAAACTTATGAAAGAAAATATTTGCAGATTTTAATGAATTATTAAGAAATTTACCCGTAGTTGTGATTATCCTTAAATTTGTGAAATATTGTATACGAACAATGCATTTAAAAAAAAAAAAAACATTAACTTTATGATTATTTTATTATTTAATATTTTAAGTTTGTTTTGTGTGTGGAGAAGAAGTAGATATCTAATGATTTTAGGAGATGAAATATTCTTTTCTCCCTTTGTATTAACATCTGGTTTTAGCCAGGCTAAAATTGGTTTTTCATCTTACAATGCAGAATGAAAATTTGTTGAATTTATGTGATACGAGTAACTTTTAATCAATTAGACTAGTTGAGAATATGAGTAATTTTAATTGCAAAAGTAATTCCTTAACCGAACAACCCACAAAAATAGAATAGAAGGGAAGAGAGAATAGTTAATTTCTTTATAATCCATATTTCATACTACATCAAAAGCTCGATTAGAACGAAGTTCTATTGTTTTATGTCCTAAACACAATTGCAACGAACGAGGAATTTAGAACAGCACGACCAAATTCGTTGCCGTAATTGCAATTTGGAAGAGACAAACAGCTTTTAATATCTTACTTTAGATTAATAAGTTTTTTTTTTAATTAAGAAAAAATCAAATATGTATAAGGCAAAAATCAAATATGCTACAAAGTCAATAAGTGGTCGTAAAATTCAACTTTAGTCCCAATCTTCATTGCGAAACATAATAACGCTGCTTTCGGAGGCCACTACTTTTATTCTTCCTTGACCCCTTGTTTTCTAGTTCAATTTAATTTTTTTTGTGATTTTTTTTATTAAATTTTAATAGGCTAGTTAGTTCAATTGTATTTTATAAGCCAAATTACATGTGATAGTTATCAAAGAACAAATTACACCAAAGACACATGTGTAAATCATTCTGACAAACACTAGCAGAACGGAACAACATGCTGTTTTCGAAAGCCGCTACACTTTCATCATCAGCGTTCTTGTGTTTGGTCCACTTCTGTGGTGTCAGTTGATGTATATTTCAGCTATTTATACAAACTTTTTCACTGTAAATAGAATACGTGAATTTTTTTTTTGATTCATCGTATTACAATTTGTGAAAACTTTTTTTGTAATGGAAAGCCCAAATTACACCTCACTAACTTACAACAGTGTTGCCATTGTTATTTATTCTTTACCAACTATACACATGTGTTTTAATTTGCTTATTTTGTTTTTAACTTATGACAAACTTGTTTGGTTTGTTACTATAAGTATGTATATTAATTTTTTTGCTATAAGCCATTAGCTTTGTTAATTTATATTTTAGGTTTAAGATTTCTCTTTATTTTCGAACATTTTTATTGTTTGTGATTTTTTTATTAAATTTTAATAGGCTAGTTAGTTCAATTGTATTTTATAAGCCAAATTACATGTGATAGTTATCAAAGAACAAATTACACCAAAGACACATGTGTAAATCATTCTGACAAACACTAGCAGAACGGAACAACATGCTGTTTTCGAAAGCCGCTACACTTTCATCATCAGCGTTCTTGTAAATTCTTTAATTTTTTTTATTTATTTATTAAGTCGAAATTAAATAGTGTGACTATCAATTCAGATTTTTTTTTCCCACTAATTTTTATTTTTATATCTTCAGAACTGAACTAACAAAAAGTGTTCAAATCTTAAATATAGATAGAATAATTAGGCCCAACCAGTGTCGGACATAAACTTAGTGATAATAATTAAAAATACATAAATGTCGTGTTAAGCACAAAATTATTTTCAAAAAGTTTCATCTGCGTTGCGTGTTAAGGCCGTAGTATCCCTCTTTTTTAAGCGGATGTGTCCAGGAAAGTTCAAGATATTTCGGGCAAGCGGATTCGGATGGGACTCGAGTTTTGTTAAATATTTGCCTGCATATTTTGCAATTTCAGCGGTCACAAGTGGCATATTTAAATCACGATGTAAAAATGAATTTTTCATGTACCATGGAGCTGATGTTATTAACCTTAAGATTTTGTTTTGCATTCGTTGTATTCTCTCTACATTGGAAGCTGAAGCAGTGCCCCATAGCTGAATACCGTAACACCATATGGGTTTCAAAAGTGACTTGTATATTAAAAGTTTACAATCCAGACTGAGGGTAGAATTTCTACCAATTAGCCAATGTATCTGGGTTAATTTAAGCTTCATTTGTGTCAGCTTAGAGTCAATGTGGTGTTTCCATGTAAGCCGTCGGTCAAGGTGTATGCCAAGGTATTTCACCTGTGAATGTTGAGGCACAACTTGGTTGTTGATTCGAATGGGGGAACAAGTGTCTCTTCGTAGAGTAAATGTGGCATGAACACACTTTTGTTCATTTACTTTTATTCTCCATAAGTTCAACCACAGTTCCAACAGCTTAATATGTTCCTGAAGATAACGGGATGCCTCGTGAGGGTTTTCATGCATACTAAGGCAGGCTGTATCATCAGCAAATGTAGAAGTGAGGATTTGTGATTTTATTATATTTATCAGACTTCTTAATTTAATATTTTATTGTTTGTTGTTCGCTTAGCTATGTAGGTATATACCTGCATTTCATTGGCGCTAACCAAATCATCAGTACCCTTTTAGCAAATCATGATTGAAAAGCATTCAAGCTCGTATACACTATATGAGAATTCCAGCAGAACTCAATCATATTTTTCTATTTGTGATCAACAAAAGCACATACATAAGTATAATAGCTTTAGAAAGCTTTTGTACAAACACAACACAACAAACAATTAATTGTATAAAGGTGTAAAAAGAAAAACAAAAAGACGCAAGTCAATTATATACTACCTAGCTAAGCCAACAACAAACAATAAAATACTAAATTGATTTTTATTATATAATTCTTTCATAATATATTATATTCTAGTTGCCGAAATTCGACCTTTTTAAGACACTTTCAATAAAAATAAAAATATAGATTTACAAACATTTTAAAAGACTGACCTAGGCGCAGCTAGATAATTTTCTAGGAGCGTTGTTTTATGGGGCATATACTTATGTTGCGTACGAGTATGTATTCTATATTTGTGTTATTAGCAATTTGAAATTTTTAAGACACTGAACCAATTTTAATTACTCGTAAGTACACGTTCTGTAAGAAATCACATGTCAAGCCATATATTTGTGGTTACACCAACACCGTAGCTTGAGCATTAAAGGGAGCCAAAGCTTGTCTTTCATATATGTTTTATATTACATAGATTAGAGAAGAAGTGAAGAGAAGCCAATCACAATAGCACAACAGAAGAGAAAATGGTCGCCACACCAAGAAACGAAACGTTTCTTGCATTTTTTTAACAACCAATACCAAATTGTGTTAGAGTGAAACTCCCATGTGTTTGATGGTTGCCTTTCTCTCTTTTATTCTTTCTACTCGCTTTGTTCTTGTTTTTTATTTAAGTATACTTACATATACTTATGTATATTCATTTTTAATGGTTGATTTTATTTGATTTTTGTTAAGAAAATTTTTGGACAAATATGAATCAAAGGCCTTTCTAATAGTTGTTATAAACATTATAACAACCATGGTATAAGTTCTTTGAGTTTTTTCCGTCAATCGTCGGCATAAGAAATAGAAATATAATCGGAGATATTCGATTATACAGTAGAATCTTAAAAAAGTTAACCAAAATGTCCCAAGGGGTATTAACTTTTTCGAACTTTTAACTTTTCTAAGCGGTTTTTTTAGTCGAAAAAAGGAACAAATAAAGTATGTATGTAATATGTAAACAATTTTTTTTATATACCAAATGTTACATTTGTATTAAAAGACTTACATATATAATAGTTTTCATTATTACAGAAACTTAGTTTTAGTTTGTACTGCGTATTCAATTTCACACTCCCGCTGTTTTTTTTTTTTTTTTTTTTGTTCGCATAAAAATAAGTAGTTTATAGAGGTTTAAAGAAGCAGTCAAGGCTTGTTTGTTTCTTTTCTTTTATATAATAGCTCCTGACCAGGGCTGCCAGAAAAATTTGTGGAAAAATCGTCAATTTGAGGAGAAAAAATAAAAAAATCGTCTTTTTCGTGTTTGAAAATCGTCAAAAAAATCGGGCAACTTGTAAAAATGTAATTTTTAAACACTTTATTATTATTATTAAAAAACAATAGGGCAAAAACAATAAATCAATCATACTTATTGCCTTTTTCTGATTTAAGAATGTTTTCTTTCGTTCACATAATAACATTGAAATCAAAACTCAAAATTTTGTTCTTGTTTTAAATGTATGTAACTGTACGAATGAACGAAAACGATGTCTGCAAAAGGCTATTAAATATTTTTATACGCTTTTATTTTTATTAAAAAACTTATTTTTATAAAAAAAACTTAACAATTCAATCCTACATATCCACAAATATTTAATTGTATCGTATAGATAAAAACATATGTACAAAAATAAAAATTTATGATGAACTTAAAAGCGTTACAATTAAATATCTGAACTTAACATTTTTATTAAGTCAGGTTTAATTACAATTTTATAACAATTTGAATTATTTATTTTAAATAGTCTTTGGAAGGTATCCTTCTTCAACCGAGTCATTTTCACATACATACATACATTTATGTAGGTATACCCGCAAAAGAAAAACGATCGTGAACTTTTTCGCCTTGCCTTTTTTCTTTACTTTTGTATGGTTGATCTTTTTTTGAAACAATGTGGTAGTAAATGCGCACAACATACCAAATGATAAACACTTTATTAACATAAAGAAATGCCTTAAAGCTACCATTGTTCAAAAGACTAAAATCGTCATATTTTTTCAAAAAATCGTCAAATCGTCAATTATCCAGTTTTGAAAGCAAAATTGTCAAAATGACGATAAATCGTCAAATCTGGCAGCCGTGCTTCTGATCATTTTCGTACGCATATTGATTAGGTCTGACACATCATTTGCATCATTGTTGCTCTCAAACCATTTTATAACGCTATTGATGCTTTCAACTGCTTTCGAGAAACTTACTTTAGATGTATGTATATATGTATGTACACGCTCTAAAAAGTTAACCGAAAAGTTAACTTTTTAGAGCTGCACGTGGATTATGAAAAACTGTTAACTTATCCGCGCGTTTAACTTTTATGAGAGTTAACTTTTCTAAGATTCTACTGTATTTCTATATTTCAAGTAAAAATTTGTTAAAAATTTTTTTTAATTTAAATGCAATTTCTTTAAATCTGGGAAAAAATATATGTACTTAAATTTAATAAATGCAGAACTTAAAATAGTTCATAATTTCGCACAATGACTTAACTGATTTAAAAATATTAATTGACTTTAAAAATATATTTTCTAAAATATATTAAACATATTTTCTAATATGTATTAAACGAATGTATAAAAAAAATTCAATTTTGGTAAAAGAAATTTAGTTTATGAAACCATTTTACTCGCGAATAGTTCAATCGTGTCTTCAATTTCAGTTCATGCTTTCGTAGTTCGTGGCTTATTGGATTTTAGGAAAAGTTACTAAAAACTTAAAACTAAAGAGAAAATGGTAAAGTTTTGCTCTTTTCAAAGAACATATGAAACTAAAAGTGGTACATGTTCACCCTTTCATTCAAAATAATTAGTTTCATTGCTTATGCCCCGATAGCCGAGGGTTTAGAAGTCCTAAACTATTAAACAAGACGTTGTAATTTGAAAAAGAAATTTTTTTTAATAATTTGTTATTGTATTGCTGATTTGAAAAAAATTATAAAAACATAATTCCCGTAATGGTTTCTTGCTTCTTCTAATGTAAAAATAGTTTAAATGAGGTAATAAATTCAGGAACTTTATGAATACTAAATTCCTGAGTTCATGGTCGTAAAACAAAAATAACGATTTTTTTTTTAAATTTGCGAGCATTCTCAAACAATTTTCCAAAGACTTATGCCCAGTTTTTAACTTAATATTTAAATATGCAATTAGTTAAATTTAACATAAATTTAAATTGTATTTAAATACAGCTTCAGTTTTTCAGTGTTAAATAATTCTTGCTATTAAATAGCAATGAAAATATGGTAGCACTATGAAATGTTAAAAAATTTATCGATAGTTTCAAAGAAAACAGCTGTCTTTTTGATAGGAATCCCTTTTGTTGCCTTTTTTATTTATAAATATACTTATATTTATATATATGAGCATATGTATATACTTACATACATATATCTATAATTTTTAATTTAATTTACGTATATATTCTCTTTTGTTTAACAACTTTTAATTTCTAAAAAATATGTTTTAATTTCTTTCATTGGACGTAGAGATGGGCGCGAGTCGTGTTTTTTTTTCGTGACACGAAACATGCACGATCAACACGACGTGTTCGTGTTGAAAAAATAGATTTCTTTCGTGTTCGTGTCGTGTCTTGTTGAGCAAGAAAAACACGAAAACACGAAATGATAGTAGGTGTAAAATATGTATTCAGTAAAAAAATAAATTTTTTGTGTCATTGTATATGCAAAAAATATCAGCAAAACACTATTGAAATTTTTTATCATAACATCTTAACACAAAACGAAAACCAAGAATTCGCTGAGTATAGAGATGAATACAATTCAAAAAGAATAAAATCACAAAAAAAATTATTGATGTTGAAATTGAAAATTACTATAATAGCTCAACAAAATGGGAAAACGATATATTAACATTTTGAAAGTTTGCAAACAATTTAAAGATTTTACAAACAGGTGCAAAATATACCTATAAGTTCCGCGACTAGTGAAAGAGTATTCTCAACTCTTGGACTTGATTATTGAGCGCAAATCTTGATAAGTTACTATTTCTTAACAAAAATATGTAAATAACACATAGATATTTATTTGCAAATAACTAAATATATTTAAGTTTATGTGATTCTTTTATGTTAAAACAAAAATATATTTGTATGTACATAAGTACATATGTATGTACATCCATACATAAGTGAATTTAAGTTGAAAATTTTTTTTATTGAATTTAGTTTCGTGCGTGTTGGTTGGTCTCGTGTTTTGAAATTTTTTGCCGTGCGTGTTTCGTTCGTGCTTGACATCTTAGGTTTCGTGTTCGTGTCGTGTTGAAAAAATCCAACACGTGCCCATCTCTAATTTGACGCCAAGAAATTGAGAGGTAAACAAACGGCAAAATCATATGTTAACTTCTGGACTTTAAATAAACTTTAAATGCCCAATGTTGCTCATTTAAGTTGCAATTAAATAAGCCTTGAAGAACTGTATTTCGGATTTAAATGGCATTTAAAGCTAAATGGCATTTAAATACAAAGTTAAAAACTGGGCATTAGAAAAGTTTTTGTTAAAATGAAGTCAAATATTCTAGGAAATATTGTAAAATGCTTTTGATTAAAATATTATTTAAGCTTGAGGTCTTATTTAGTGGCTACACAATTTTATTTGAAATTATCGATATTTCGATACTCATTGAGTATCATCTTCAGGAAAATTCTGTTTTTTTTATTAAAATTTCAAATGAAGTTGTTTAACCGCTAAATAAGACCTCGAGCTTAAATAATTGTCATAAAAAGGTCAAAAATTATAGATTTATTATTAGGTAAAAAGTTTTTACTACAGCAACTAATTTCTTTTTTAATGAATACTAGTAAAAATATCCCCGCTTTAACGATATACGACAGACAAAACTTTTGAACTCAAATTGAGTTTGTTTTTATTTTAACGCAAATTTATCGTTCCCTCCAGTTGTCTAGTCTTTTACGAGTAAACTGTCTTGGTGTCCTTTTTATAGATAGACTTCAAGAGGTAGAGGTATACATTCTTCTGAATTTTTTATTAATCTCAGCTGTTTCTTCATCATATGTGGATTAAATTAAAAAAAAAAAAAATTATATAAAAGGGTCGGTAAAGAGTTGTGATTTGTATTTTTGTTGTTGTTTATGCATTATACTCATTGTTTTCCCGGCGAAAAACATCCAAGCACAGCAATATAATCAAAATCACTCTCGTATGTTGTATTTCTATCGACGTATACATATGTACATATATGAGATATATTTGACATTTATTTTTTTGTATTGAACATGTCACACTTAAGCTTGTGACTTCTAGTTGTGGACTTGTAATTTGGAATCAACTAATGCCACTTAATTTTATATTCTTAAAACATAAGTATTCTGTGACAGATGTATGATAAACAGATGAATAATAATGATGCAATTTCCAAAAAAAGTTCGTAAAATATTTTGTTTTACACAAAAATTTGTTAAAGGCATTACATGACATTTATATATTTTCATTTGCGAGTTGCGCCACAAAAATCGTATTTAATTACTGTGGGAAAAATTACAGTTTTCAACGATTTCTGTGATAGTACAAAATCATTCAATATGAAATAATTCCGCCATTGTGCTTATGAAAGATTGAAAGGAAATTGCGTCTCATATTTCTCTTCATGTATAAAATCTTACATCAAATAATTAGTCTTTAAATTAAAATAATATATTTGAGCAACACGTAATTGAATTATGCGAGAAACTGAGTTCATGAAACTTCCTTAAAATAATATAAAAATTAGTTTAATGAAAACAACAATATTATAAGATTAAGCCATTCAGACAAAAACTTATTGGACTTTATGTAAAAGACTCAAAGGAAATATGTAACCACAACCATTCGTTGTTTCAAACTGAAATTATTTCCTAAAAAGATTTTGCTAAATATTTATGGTAAAATTTTTAGCAAAATTTGATTCATGTTATAATAAACTTTTAATTTGATTTCTTATTTCTTTTCTACGTTTTCGCTTTTCAGTTGCTACTTTCTATTAAAATATTCATACAGTTTGAAAAGATTTCATTCTATTTGTTCGAAATATTTTTGAAAAGCAAAAATCTGCTCTATACAAAGCCGAATCTCTAAAGGGCTTGGGGCATTTTTAGCGTAACTTGGCATTCACATGAATGTGAGTGTGTGAATTTCTACAATGAAAACTATTATGCAAAAATATGTAAAAACTTGCGAGGATACTACCAAAATTATTTTGCCTTTTGATGACCTTTTCTTTTCAATGTCCTAAATATGACTATATTATGGTTACGACGACTATGTTATATGGGTACTATGACTACATAATGAATATACTATTGTTGCGATAACTATAAGATATTCTCTTTAGCAGTGCATTTTAGTTAAAATAAACAATTTCTTGTTTGCATTCGAGTATAAAATTTCTATAAATTTTGTTTGTAATTAAAAATGTGACTTTGTGACATGTAATACATGGAAGTGCATGATAAAATTCTCATTTGGTTAACATTAAAATTAATAAAAAGATTTTAAATCCATTGGCAGTCGTAGCCGTCTATTATTTTTGTGTGGTATAATCAACCTTCCGACGTGTATTTCTCCTGGGATCTTTTTGTGGTCAATTCTTATGCTGCTATGCTCAATTCAAATAGAATTATGTACATTAAATCCACAAAATAGACGGAGGTGTCACGAGAAGGAGGATATTTTATTTTCTTATACATATCTTTCTTGGATTATTATCAGCTAAATCGAGTTTTTAAAGTTTCAATTTGATTTAATTGCTCAAACTTAAACATTTATCGTTAAAAAGATATTTGTGTTGCAGAGCAGAGCTTCTGCATCATATACGACTAGCAAAGTGAACCACAGTTTGTGCCGCATTTCCATGTTTACAATTATCGGTTTCGGTAGTCAGCTTAGTTGAGACTTTTCTGGTACTACCCTCGTACTTACATGAATTTCTAAGCCAAGGCCAACGGTTTTGTAAAGAAGAAATTGAATTGTTAACTTTATTAAGTTAAACAGAAAATATTCAAAGCAAATGATTTTGTGTTTCCGTGAAACCCAAATAGTCAGCTCAGTTGCGTCTTAACTGCATATGGAAGTCATGTCATGCAGTCATGATTATAAAGTGCTAATGTTGCCAGGTCTGGTACTTTTAATGCAGCCACTAGGTCGTATGAATGTGAGAGGTTTCTTGTACTGCGCTCCTACAGGAGAGCAAACTTTCTTCGCTATATGGATATGAATCAAATAACCATATTTAACTATTGTATATGACCCTTATATAACACATTCATGGACACCATCTCACCATCTCTCAGGTCCTCTATTTTGGGCAAAAAAAAAAATTTGTAATCATCACACGGCAATGCTTCTGGCTGCTCTTCACACCAAATATGGCAATTTTGCACGTATTCATTCAACCAGAAATGAAGCATGAATTTTGATAATTAAATTAAATAATCTGCAAGCGTTGTTCGTTTGCAAGTTGATTCATGGTTAAATTATGGACCAAACTGAACATGCGTAACAGTAACATGTCACACGAAAACAGCTGAGCTGCAAAAAATAGTGTTGCCAAAAAGAAAGTTGCTAAAAAAAACACCCGCTATTTATGTAAAAAAGTATGTAGTATGTTATAAATTTTCCCTGTATGTATGCTGGACCTATTGTGATCTAATAATTCAAGATTTATTAATTACAAATTGTCACATCTTGCATTTTATCGATATTCCATTCCTGATATCAAGTTATTTTTCCAGTATTAGAGAGACAAAAGCTCAAATAATTTTACGGCGGCTACAGCCGTCATTGAAAATCCCAAAGGTATAAATAGGAGAATGTTTGTAAAAATTTAAATTTTAGATAAAACTCCGCTAATTGAATTATTTTAATAGAAAATTCCTTTAAAAGGGGCTGCATTCCTGTTCAATTATTAGGTGCCACTTACACTGCGTCAATATAATTATGCCACGCAGAGCATATGTATGTATGTACATATGTACATATACATATTTTTAATTTTCCAAAATATATTTCCTACTTTTGAAACGTCAAGAATCAATTGTTGTAATAAAATTCCTAAATAATACGGACACTCACGTTTGGTACCGATATCCTAAACTGTTAAATATGCCATCAAAAGTTAAATTTGTTTAAAAAATCCATTTGAAACAAAGCAAGCAATTATAAATTTCCAATTGTTTTTAAATTTACATAAAAAAATCATTGCCAATATTAAAAATTTTTTTGTACGAGCAAGTTCATTCGAAACTTATGGAAATTAAATTTAATATCTGTTAAAAAAACGTTTTTATTTTTATCCAAATATTATTCTTTGTGTTGAAAAATACTCAAAGTATTATGAAAGCAAAATTCTATTTAAAAATTCATAACATTTTACGACTTTTTTCGTACTATTTTGGCAAATCATTATAAAGTGAGGAGAAAAAATTATTAAATTCAAAAGAAGAAGTAGAAAAAACCGGAGTGCATGTTGTACTTAATAAACTGTTCCATTTGTCTGCCAATTAACTTTAAGCAGCATTTTGATGCCATTAAAACAATTATCAAGTTAGTTTAAAATTATTGTATTTAAAGCTATTGAGAATACAGAAAGAAGAAGCAATGTTATCGGAGCAAAACATTTTCGTCGCAGACAAGATTTGGCATGAGTTTTAATAATTAAGAAGAGAAAAAGTGTAAAATGAAAAATCATGTCATAAAAAGATTTGCAAGTGATAAAAGTTCTTTACACTCCAAACCAACATGGCAGATTGAGGGAGAGGAATTTCAATATTAAATTTTATCCTTCAAAATCAGAAAAAAATTTAAGATCATCCTCAAGTGAGTGTGAATAGATTAAAATTAAAAAAAAAATTTTTTTTTGTTTTCTTATTTAGTATTAATATGTATGTATGTATGTATGTATGTGCTGATAAATTTTATGTTAAACATGTCATGTCATTTAAGATTGGTTTCATATTGAATTTACACAAAGAGAATTTAAAAATACATTTGGATAATTTTTATTGTATCTAATTATTGGTTCAGCGATTTCGTATGTACTTACATACTCCTGCTAGTGATGTTACGAATGTTAGTTTTTAGATATTCGCGAATATGATAAATATCTAAGGTATTCGAGAAAACGAATACGAGTATTTTGAAAGTTGGTAGTTTGCCTAGAAATGAAAGCCTTAGGATGTACTATGTTGGTTCTAGATATCCTACACTAAATATCAAGACACTTTCACTAATGGTAGGCTAAAAACCAATGATCAGCGTGACCGTTAAGAAATTTGGAAAAGTGGCACAAAAAGGGGATTTAAAATAAAAAAGTGGCACCAAAAGGGGATTTTTTTTGCAAAAAGGGGCAACGACTTAAGAAACGATAATTTAAGCAAAACACGGTTTTAAATTTACTTATAAAACAAATAAAATTTTATTTGAAATTATTTAAAAACAACAAAAACAAAAACATAACAATAATGCAAAATATATATATTAATACAATAGCACACTAGGTGTTCCTGAGCATATAAACATAAAATATATTTAATACAAGATACATAATAAAAGATTTTGTAACTCAAGAAAATAGGGTATAGTAAAACTATATTTTTGTTCTTTTAATTCAATATTTTTTTTTGTGACCATTGTGTAAAATTTCCTGAAGTTTTAGTTTTTTGGAGTTTTGGAAATATATTTTTTGACAAGATCTTCAGTCGGACACCAATCTTCCAAATCAACTTCTAATAAATTTATTGCCGAAAGCATATCTTCACAAGTATTAACCGTTAATCTATTTGACAATTTATCTTTCATTAGCGCTAATTTTGAAAAAATACGTTCGGCACAAGCACTACTATGCGGCAAAGTAAATACATATGATGAAAATTTATATAAATTGGAAAATAAATGTTCACCAAATGTATTTTTTAGCTTTCCTATTTCGTACCAAAAACTTTCCGGATTTGAATTTATGAAGATATGCTCATAGCTTTTGTCATTTATTTTACTCTCTAGTAATTTAAATTCATTAATAAACTCTTCTAAAAAAGGGGCAAAAAGGGGCAGAGATTTGCAAAAAGTAGCAGATTTAGTTAATTTTAAAAAAGTGGTATCAAAAGTGGCAGACGGCTAGAAAAGTGGCAAATTGATACTTTAGTGGCAAAAACGGTCACGCTGCCAATGATATGTATGTAAATATGTATTTGTAAAGACGAAGGGTCCTTCACTCACGGCAATAATGAGCTGTTTAATAAATACTTATGTACATAGATTCCTTTATAGGAAATTATAGTGATAGATGTTGTACCAAGCAAGCGCTTAGTTCTCATTTCAATCTCCATAATACTCAGTAAAAAACGGGCTTCCATAAAGGTAATAAAAATGCTAAAATAATGCTGATATTATCCGCAAGCAGTGCGAATCTGGATAATTTGTAATGATTTGAGCAAAGGCTTACTATTCGCTATTCATCAATATAAAAACTAATTTAAATATGATGAGGAAAATTATTTTTTGTTTGTTTTTTTCATACTGAACTACGATTTGTTATTTGCCATTAGGAAAGTATGTGAAAGTAAATTCATCAACAATTTTATAAAGGGAAATAATCAAGTTTGCATGTAGATTTTCTATAAAGAAAAGTATTTTTAAATCGAATTTCACAGAATTGTGGAAGTAATTGAAACTTTAATAGAATTGTTGTCAACTTGACTTTTTAAAAAGATGAAAAGATCCCCTATTGGATTTGGGGAACCAACGAAAATGTCGCTACTTGAGAATGACTTACATTTTCATTTATTATTGGGGATAAACGGCTGAAAGTTTTAGATAGAAACTTGGCCTCCTTTTCATATTTATGTTTTTATAAGGACTATTATTACCGGGAAAGTACTCAAACGCAACTAATAATAAAAAATTGGAAAGAAATTACCTTACTGCTATATGTAACGTTATTAAGACAATACCGACGATAAATCAACACTTGCATTTCATAATCTACATCGACATCTGTGCTTATTTGATATGTAACAAGCTCCAGCATTGCGCATGCCCAAACCACTTTCCCACTTTAAGTACTCCCACTTACTGTGATAGAATTAGCAGCGGTTTGCATATAATTTTAGGTTACTACTATTTTTGAAATGAAGTTTTTCTATTATAAATTGTTACAAATAAATATATTTTTGTGTTATGTATGTTTTTTACGCCTCATGTATTTTTGGGACGAAAATATTCGACAAATATTTGCCTAAATTGGGCGAATGCAAGTATGAGTTCGAATGTCATGAATTAAGCGATTATTCGGGAATACGACTACTAGGGCATGCATATTTATATATGTAGGTATTTAAAGCAGTAAAACCATCCTCTATTTGATGGTATTTGATGGTTCTACGCTTCTTTTTTTGGCATTTCTGAATGTTTGGCATTGACTTGCCAAAGTCAATTAATTAATTAATGTTTCAAAGCCTTTCAAATTCAAATGGCTTAAAATTGTACATTCTGGTTAGAGATGGGATCATTGGTAACTTTTATTTATCACGACCATTAACTTCCGTAGTTAAAAGAGCAGCGCTTTCAGGATTATGTTTGAATCTATTTTTTTTGCACACGGTCATATACGGTCCTGTATATATTGCATTGTACATTCAGTTTTTGTCCAAATAATTTATTGTTTTATTGATATTTTTGCTGACTGGACTTGAACTTCAAATGTTTCTTCAATCTTTACTCAATTTTGCAGTAAGTTTTTTGGTTCAGTGCAGTCAAGTATGTATGTATGCGTGTATGTCATGTAAAAAGTTCAAAACTAAATATACATATGCATGTACATATATTATATAATATTTATGTTTAGATTGTTATTTATAGTTTGAACTTTTAGCAATCTTCGCACCTACACTTTCATAATGTCTCTAAGTTACATTTACACTAAAATCAAGAAAGTGGAAAGTTGTCATGGTAAATTTCCAAGTTTATATTGAAAAAGTGATAATGAAAAGTCACTCATAAACTGATACCCGTAATAACTAATGAAGAAACGAATTTCTGCTTTCTATAAATTTTAAGATGATTAATTTTAAGATGAAGAAACAAATTAAACAATAATAAAAACCATGACTTGGGAGTATCTTTTCAACTAAACTTAAAAAACTCTATGAGACTGAAATATTTTTTAGCAACCTACAATTTTAAATAAATACATATATAATTTTTATGCACAACTTTGTAGGAAAATAGAAGTATTGAAAAAAAATTTTAAATATAAATTAAAATTTCGAATAGATGTTATATTCAGTGAAACTTTGTTATTGCCCCTGTTAATTATTAGTTCGAGAAAGAAATATTTTTTCAGTTATATATTTTTAGATTTTTGTCAGAACTTAATAAAAATTCTTTGTAGGAGTAAATCCTCATTCACACGAAATGTTTAGTGACTGTTACTGAAAATGAAATTTAATTTTCTCTATGTTTTTTGTGGTTATAATTCCATATGCATTGTTGTATGTACAGCAAGTGCTCTTGGTGATGAATTGCATTGAAAAAAATGCAAAATTTGTGTACGAATTAGGGGTAAAATATTTTGCAGCTGTACTATGAATTCCCTCACACTGGCTTGTTCAGAGACACGTCTCTGCTAAATAAATATGTAATTTAATTTGTCATCAGGGTTCTTTCCTTCTTCGCAGTTCGTATTTTAATAAACTTGCAATACTAAGGAAATGCATTTAAACTTATTGTTCTACACTTTAAACTTAATAAAATAATGCAGTGCAGCATCCCTTTTTTGTGAAATGTCGCAGAACACACATGAGAAGTTGCGAACAAAAAATATTAAAATAAAGAATTTAATTTCTTCTACCAATAAACTTTTCATCAAAACAGTTGTTTTTTTTTCTAATAAATTTTTTGTTATGCTCTTTGCCGTGTTGCTTGCTGCACCTCAATCAGAATATGTCTAAATAAAAGCAAGAAAGGTTTCACTCCACGCAAATTCTTTTTGCAGAACTGGGATGCTACTTTCATCACTAAGAATTTCAATTTTATCTTCGCTAGAATTTGTTTTTTGACAGTCTGACTTCGGAGTAGCTCATGTAAAATATTTGGTTCCCGACAGTTCATTAATTTTTGCTTGCATTTTTTTAAAAAGCATTTACATCAAATTTTTAATTTCGTTAAATCAAATAAAATTGCCGAAAACAGAAATATTTTTTTCGAGTAGCATGAAATCATATTAAATCAGGCGAACCTTTTGTTAGCAGTACGTTTTATGAAAAGTATGTTTTATTATTAGTACTTTTTACCAAAAGTACCTTTTATTAATAGTGCCTCTTAATAAAAGTGGCTTTAATTAAAAAAGTAAATGTTATTAAAAGTAGCTTTTATTAAAGGTATTTTTTATAACTTTTATCAAAAGTACCTTTAATTCAAAGTACCTTTTCTTAAAAGTCTCTTTTATTAAAAGTCACTTTAATTAAAAGTAGCTTTTGTCAAGAGTATATTTTATTAAAAGTACGTTTTATTAAATACATTTTATCAAAATTACCTTTTATTAAAACTATCTTTTGCTAGGAGTACCTTTAGTTAAAATTACTTTGTATTAGAAGCACCCTTTAAAAGTTGCTTTTATTAAGAGTACCTCTTGTTTGAAGTGAATTACCTCTTGTTTTTATTAAAAGTACGTTTTATCAAATGTAGCTGTTATTAAAATTGTCTTTTGTTAAAAGTACTCGTACGTTTAATTAAAGGGACCATTTGCTTAAGTAATTTTTATTAAAAGTACCTCTCATGAAAAGTGGATTTTATTGAAAGCACGTTTTATTAAAAGCAGCTTGTTAATACAAGCATGATTTATTGAATTTAGCTTTTATTAAAATTGCCCTTTATCAAAATCAAAAAGTAGTTTTATTTCAAGTACCTTTTATTAAGAGTATTTTCCATACAGAGTACATTTTATTAAAAATGCCTTTAATTTAATACATTTTCCCACTACGAGTACAATTTATAAAAAGTTCTTTTTATGAATTCTGAAGATACTAGTAGTTTTTTTTTTGTTGTTGCTTACAAATTTCTACTATAAGTACACTTTTAAATATTATTTCTTGTTAAAACTGTTTAAATTGGTTTTATTAACGTCTTTGCGAATTTCGGCTCAGTTGATTTAATTTTTTTTCCTTTAGTACATGACGTTAACTGTGATTTATTAAAAATATTTAACGTCATGTATCATTACAAGTTTCAACTTCGCATTTATTTACTTGTGTCGTCTTAAAAGTATTAAAGTTGTTTCATAAATCTTTCTGTTGAAGCATTAAATTAAGTTTAAAAAGACTCATGTACATATGTCATACTCGCCCAAGAGATTTAACTTAAGGCGTGTAAGTTTGTATGTGAACTTCAAAGCAATCAGCTACTGAGCGAGAGAGGGGAGTATTTACACACGGAGTACGTATGAATGCTGCTTGTTGAGTTTATATTTTTCCCCTGTAGATGTTGATTATAGGCAGCAGGTAGTTGCAGGATATTGTAATAACAAGTTTCAATCTTTGTTCTTTGTAAATTATATACTTACATGCATATTAAATGAGTAAGAATTTCCTGTTTGTTGATTTTTTTTTTTTTTGGTATTAGAACTTTATTAATTTTAATAAGTAGTGATGAAATGAAAACTTATTTTTGAATATTTTTCGTTAAGGCACCTTACACTTGGCCGGCTTCGTTATTTCATATTTGTGATATTTTTGCTAATTAACAAGAGCTTCCCAAGAATTCCGTCCGTAGAGGGTATTTTCATTGTCATCTAGTAAAAAGACCGATAGTTGGAGTTAAGGAATGCCCATTATAAATAATAAAATAACAATGTATTTCATTAAAACTGTAATGTGATGCTTTGTTTGTGAATGAATTCGGTTCTTAATAAGGTTTTGCTTTGAATTGAATAGTGGGCATTTCTAAGGAATTAAATCCCTGGGTACTTCTCCATTACTTGGAACGCAATAAATGTAAGAAGCTTTCAAAATATTTAAAACTTTGCTATATTTATCTCACTGAAATGCTTCAAAAATTAACTAAATTTCTAATTAATGAAAACTTTATTGTGGCTTTATTTCTCTGTTATTCTAACAACTGCTTTATTAAATGCAATTTCAATAAACTTCTTTGTAAACGTGTCTTCGTAGGGTTTTGCGTCGTACCAATTCACCATGGATAAGTTTGTAGATATGAATTCCTTATGAAGCTCTTAACAATCAAAATGTAGCGAATCATTTGGTTGAAAGTAATAAATGAATAAAATAAATTTGTTTAGTTTGATGTCAAATAGAGTACAAGCTTTCAAATCACTTTTCGGTCAAGGCATAACGCATTTCTTAACAGACTTCGAGTTGATTGATTTTAAACTGATTCTTGTTTTAAAATTTGAAATGAAACCTTTCAACACACAATTTTATTTATTTGTATTCTGCTATGCGAAGGTCGATGCAAAGGTCGAATAATATCCTTAAGCAGTGCTATAATTTGTTCCATAATACTTATTTTGATAAATCAATCCATCAAAATAAAATCATCTGTATACATGTGTCATGTGTTACAGACGATTTATTTCAAACTTTTCAAAGATGAGTTATGGAATCAGCAAAAAAAAACCTTTTACATATTTGACAAAGATTGCTATACAAAGATGTAAAGATGAACGTCTTTTTTACAACTGGCGTATGTTGCTTTACACTTTCACTCCCACTCCTTTCAGTTGCTCCTGAAATTGTTTTTGATTATCAGAAATGAGTAAAGAAGGCAAAAAAGGAATCAACAAATTTTCATAGCTTGCAGACATTTTTTATTGCAGAACCATAAAAAACAAATATCGACAAAAATGTATGTATGTATGTGCATGTACTAGACTTCTAGCTACAAGCAGCAAAAATACACATTTACAAGCACCCATACCCGCACCAATACATTAGCAAATTCACTTATTTTGTAATTGTAATTGCTTTTATTGAGGCTTTTTAAAAAAAAATAATTAAATTGTTAACAAATTTTCAACATCACATGTATACTATAAAGCTATGTACGTTTGACTTTAACATGATATCAATGTAAATGCTACTTGCTTGTTAAATGAAAACGATTCGAATGTATTGATAATACTTATATATGTACATTTTAAAACAATGTTTGCTCCCGACATTAACATTCACATACAGAGTTAATCTGTTAAAAAGGCGTTAAAAAACTAAATAACACTTAGAACTAAATTTATACATTTTTTTTTTTTTTTGTAAATCTTTGAGAACATAAAAGGAAATCACAGACTGTTATATTAGATAACGACTTAATTTAAACGAGATCACCAAGATGGTGAAAATTTTTTTTTTCTTCTAGAAAATTCAAATAAACATGAATAATATAAACTATGTACATTTGTAACCGTATTTGTTTTTTTTTTTGTAATTATAAATATTCCTATCCCCTATGATTCCCCGGGTAGGATTTTTGGTAGAAGTTTGGAACATAATAGTCTTCGGCCTGACGTTCATTGACCTCCAGTCGAATGCCTACTGGAGATAAGTAAGTAGAATTTATCCAGCCAATGTCTTGGTTATCGTTGTATAATTCCTTAATTAAGATATTATCGTGTAACGGGAGTTTTTCTACAAAATTTCTTTGTAAAGACAATGCATATTGGCAAAGTGGTATAATTGAAGACTTTTTATAAATGAATGTGTTTGAGAAACGTTTTGTGTAGGTCTCAAAGTTTTTGTTAATACAGCTTCGAAGAGTCCTCCTCTCAAAGATCTCCAATTCCTTAGCCACTATAGGGGAAATAGTAAACCAGATTGGGAAGGCATACAGCAAAGCAGGTCTTATGGCCATTTTGTAGATGAGGAGTTTAGTATTTTGAGGTAGGTATTTGGTTTTCAATACTTTTGAAAACATCCCAGTAATTTTCTTGCATTTTGCTAGGAGTGCTCTGGCCTGATTATTGAATTTGAATAGTTTGTCGAAAGTAACTCCTAAATACTTGAAGCTGGATTTAAATTGAATAGGAGTATCTTCAAGAGATAGCTCTAATCGTTTACTTTCTGGTACAACGAACCTTGGACATTTTCCTGAGGCATTTCTTATGCATATGGCAGTGGATTTAGTAGCATTAATTTCAATGCCCCATTTTTTATAAAATTCATTTATAATTGATAGGTGTAGAGAAACTTTATCACGCGCCATCTTAGGAGATACATCATGGGAGAATATTAAACAGTCGTCAGCGTATAATATTGCTTTTGATTCAGATGTTTCGTGCGGAAAATCATGAAGGTATAAATTGAAGAGAAATGGAGCTAACACACTTCCTTGAGGTACCCCACTCTTTGCTGGACCAAAGCCAGAAGTGGCTTCATTTAATTGAACACAAAAATTTCGGTCAGAAAAGTAGCTCACAAATAATTTTACTAGGAATGGATCAATGCTCAAGTCAACTAGTTTATACAGGATACCTTTGTGGCATGCTTTGTCAAATGCTTTTTGTATATCTAGTGAAACTGCCACAGTGCAATTTTGCTGTCTCAGATTATACGTCACGTCGCTGTGGAATTTTAAAAGGGCATGTAGCGTGGAGTGCTTTTCTCTAAATCCGAACTGAAAGCAAGATATTGGATCAATTATGAGTACATTGGCAAGTTTTTGTTTTATAAGCATTTCGAAAATTTTTCCCACGTTGGACAGTAAAGATATGGGGCGAAAATCATCAGGAGTTTTACTACTGGGTTTCTTTTTTATAGGCAAAATTTTCCCTATCTTCCAGCATGATGGAAAGTAGCCATTGTTAAAGCAGTTATTGAAAATAATTGTTAAAAATTTTACTGAAATATCAGGAAGTCTTTTTAATAAAAAGTTTGAGATGTTATCGATACCGGCTGATTTTTTGTTGTTAATTTTCTTTATAGTGTCTTTCACTGTAGCCATCTTTACAAAGTGCATATCGTCATCATTTTCTATTGAACGAAATAAATTATCAAAGGTGTATATAGATGGTGTTATATTGGCAATGTGTGTGGCAACGCGTTCTTCTAAGTCTTCAACAGGCGACACAGGCAACTTTTCGGAGTATATTGTAGAATAATGGTTACGAAATATCTCACATTTGTCAGTATCATTGCAAATTTCTGTACCGTCAACCAGAAGTTTGCTACAAAAGGAAGGATTTTTATTGCCAATTAACGTATTAATTTCTTTAAACGCGGTTGGTCCTGGTTTTATCTTAGCTAAGCGCTGGTTAAATAATTCTGCCTGCTCGAAATTAATAAGCTCCTTTATAAGCAATTTGAGAAGTTGAATTTGCTTAGATAGAAGTGCGTAATCTTGACCTTCTCTGTTTCCAGCCCTATGGTAAATTTTTTTCAGGTTTTTTTGCCAATTATGTTTTATTCGGAAAAAGTGTTTAATTTTATCCGAAATAAGAATTCTGTTGTTTTGGAGCACGATTTTTTGAGAATGAGAGTTCGTAACTGTACTGCAAATTGTATTAAATTCTGATATTAATTGATCTATTTCTTCATTTTTTAGATTTCTGTTTTCTGGAGGCATTATAGAATATGTTGCCAATTCCATATCCCGACGAAAGCATGACCAGTTTGTGTTCTTAAAAGACGTAAAATTTTTTGGAGACCTCAATACAAGTTCAATATTATTGAACTTAAGTTCCATCTTAATGGGAAAGTGATCGGAAAAGGTAGACAAGCTGGTGATTCTGTAATTTGGTATAGTAGTGTTTACCAAGTTAGGAGTTACTAAGAAATGGTCTAGATATGACCCACTATTTGGGTAGGAAGGCTTAGAGTCTGAAATACGTTGGGCGTAAAGAGAGTGGTCTTGAAGCCAGTTGTATAGGAATTTTCCATTGCCGTTATGTTGCGTATCTCCCCAGTACGGGTGTTTCGAATTGAGATCTCCACCAACTATTATGCCATCGAAACCTCTGGTTTCATGAAATATTTTAGAAAGGCTGCTACGAATTTGTACTTCACTTGTGTTGCTGGGTATGTAAATTGAGCCAACTAGGAACTTTTTAGGGGAATTATCTATCCGCATTTCAATTTGTAAGAAGATGTTGTTGAATTTCAGGTCAGTGATTGAAATTTGGCTGTATGCAATTGTATCATTTATAGCAATTGCGACTCCAATTGGAGATTTATCATAAATAAAATTAAAATTATTGAGTTTTATATTTCTATTTTCCCGGAGGTGACACTCTTGGATAAATGCGATATCAATTTTGTTGTAATGTAGTATGTTCATAAGATCAATGCGTCGACTTGTTTCCACAAGTGAGCGTACATTAAAAGTTAGAAAATTAAGGCTTCTACGGGTCATAGAACTTCTGCACTTTTGAAAGTAGCCTCTTGAACTCTTCCTTAGCTACGTCTCTTGGCATTTTTGTATATTCTTTTAAAAAACTTTCAATTTCCTGTTCTAGTGTAAGCTTTTCAGACTCCATGAAATAACTTGCCAGCTTGAGAAACTCTTCTACGATTGCGGGTTTATTGTTTTGTTGGCTATAAGTTGCTGGTTGATTTGTGGGGTTGTGAAAATGGCTAGAATATGACACTCCCGGTGTTATTGTTGAAGGTGGGATAATTCTTAGAATATTATTGGCCGCGACTGCTTTTCTTTCACGTTCTTCGTCAAGTTTTTGTTTTTTGTTAGTTATGTATTTCTGGTAAGCTGTGCAGCCTCTCCAATTCGCCGGATGTCCACTTTGGCCACAGTTGACACACACTGGTTCAGACTTTTCCCCGGTATTTCTAGCACACATGCCTGGCTCATGCTGCTCGTCACATTTTACGCATTGAAAACGGCGGTTGCAGTTTTTTGCCATATGGCCCCAAAGTTGACATCTGCGACACTGAATTTCGCGCTCGTTTTTCTTAGGTTTTTCCCAAACAATTATCTGGTTGAGTATATGTTTGATGTGCGTGATATCTTTGAGGCCTTTTCCTTGTTGAAGGGTGACTAAGAATAAGCCTGTGTCGGAGTTATTTTTTTTAGAGAAATTTGTGGTAAACTTTGAGACCTTATCTACAACATTAGGGATTACGTTGTCCAATGCCTTTTTGATATCTTCAGTTTCTGTTTTGTAGTGTAAACCACGTATTACAAATGACATTTGACGAAGTTCTTTAGGTGTAAAAGAGTAGGAGTTTATCTTTTTTTCCCTCAGCAATGCCATCATTTCTTTGTACACGATAATATCTGAAATAAAGAGTTTACTTTTGTGTCTATTTATGTTTTTTATTTTAAAATTTATCTTTGGAGTTCTTGATTCTAATTGATCTACCAGCAGTTTAACATTCACATTGTATAAAATAATTGGGGGACAAAATGGCTTTCTAATTTCTGTGCTGTCGGTGTTGCGGCTCTTTTTATTGTTGTTTTGGCTGTTGTCGCTTACAATTTCCAAGTCTGCAAGTGGTTGGAAGTAGTTTTGTGGATTATTAACTAATGGCAACGTGCCGCTTCGTATTGTGGATACATCAATTTTTGTTGGGGAAGCTATGTCGTCATATCTTTTTCTTTTTGAGTTACAGTTGTCTCCATTATCACAGTCGCCATTGTCACAAACAAGACACGCATTTTTTGAATGTTTGGTCAACCTGACGGTAACATCATCTGAATCCATTGGATCCATATTCTGTGCTACCTCAAGATTATACCTAACGTCAATAGTTAAGTATAATTGTTTTAAATAATTGTTTAATTTATATGTATTAAAAAAAAATATAGATAAAAAGAAAGAAAATGGTTTTTAAGGTTATCCGTGATGCCACCTCTTATAAAATCCGATGAAAGTCAAAATAAAAACTCCTGTGTGTGATATCTTGAGCTTTATATTTTTTGTCGCAAATTCACTTATTTGCATTCATTCCCGCATACCCAAACACTAGTGTTGTCAATTCGCACTGCGTTTAGCACTGTTTTTAGTAATTTTTAAAATTCTCAACGCGAAAATCGTTCGAGTGCTTCCCAATTTTATTTATTGTTATTATTTTTTTGTTTGGCGACACCAAATATTTATTTCAAATAATCTAAAAGAAGTGATGACATGCATGCAACGCAACATTTATGCGAGTATTAATCTAAATACAGATTCAGTTAAGATTGGGGAAAATCACAAGGCGTTTAATGCTTTTCACATTATATATTTGCTCAGATAAACTACTTTAGCGTTATCTGAAGTCAACCTGTTCATTCTATCTATTAAAATTTGAAGATTCAGACTCCGGAGTGGAATTTTTATATATTTTCTAATAAATAAATAGATAAAATAAAATTCTTATTTTTCGATATGTTTCTAAGTCATATACTTATATCTATTAAAAAAAATTTAATTATTTTGCAAAGACTGCTAAATAGTTGTTTCAATGGTTTTGAAAAAGAGTGAAACAATTTTGCAATTTTTTTTTGTTTTTTATTGGCGTCGAAATCTAGAAGCGTTTTGGTACTTAAAAAATAGTTTGTCATAAGCGACAGTTCTCTGTAACCATACGAGTAATTTATTAAATTTATAAAAAAAAAAAATACAAATTAAACTAAAAATTAATTTGATAGTATTTTTCGAAAAAAATACGCAGTTTATTCACCATTTCAAAGCTTTTTGAAATTTCAAAGTTGACATCCCTGCCAAGCACGAAAAAAAATTTATAGAAGAAACATTCTCACATGCACAAGATCAACCTTCTTTCACAATTTGATAAACAAATGACATACAAACGCCCACAAATTAATTGAAACGAATTCGACAAAAATTTCAGTTAAAATAACTGTCATCAGCAGCTACAGAGCAGCGATGAATAAATTAGCGCAGATGAGATACAATCGCGTATCGCTTTGTGTTGCAACCATTTACCATTTACGGTTACAACAAACCTATACAGAAAATGTTGTTGCCACGAGAACATAAATAAATCATCAAATGAACAGTCCATGGTGTGTCAAATGTGGCGGGCATGTGCAACGAAATGTGTGACTGCGATATAAATATCGAAACTGTTATAAATTATTCATCCGTATTAGTATAAATACGTATTGGTTGCATTTGTGCAAAAATCGATTCACTATTTATTCATGACGTTATAACAAACAAAATAGATTTCAATCTTGAAAACAAAATCTGGATTGTTTTTTTCTCTTTAGAATTTAAAAATACTGAATCCTTTTTGTAGCTCCCGTTTCAAACAAACCTTATACCATTTTTTATTATCATTGTGTCTATATAAATATCAAATTCAAAAAATTTTATTGTTCCAGATATCTCTCTATTGCTTTTGTAATGCACCGTGTTATATATATCATCCTTTTACTCCTTGTGTAGTCATTAATGCATCAGTTATTTGAGAAAAAGTAGTTGTAAAATCATAACTTTTATTTCTAGTTATAGTTCAAGAAACCATTTGAGTCATTTTCAATATCGTTTTTTAATTCACTTTCGGGAATTAAAATGATTTTCATTAAGGCAAAAAATCAAAAAATCATTGAATAGCCTGTGTCGTTATGCAACGGTCACACAGATTTTGTAAGATGTACTAAACCGGGTTTTAGGACGAAGTTTAATTATGTTGCATTAGATCATTTACTTTAATTCTCTTCTTGTTGTACTTGCCTTGAAGTAAATTGTAGTGGTTAATGTTGCCATTGTTGCATTTTATTTTGTTTATTTATCAGCAATACAACCAGAATTTGGGATTTCTAATGATTTTATCATGGGCGCTGTTGTTGTTGCAAGATGTTATCTTTTGATTCCTATTCGAGAAATTCATATTCACTATATTAAGAAAATCTAATTTGCGGAAGTACTTTAAATGTTATTTATCCTACAGTATATTATATACTTAGATTATAGTGCATGTGCAAACTATCCTCATTGGTTTCAAGATTTATCCACATAACTTAGTTTTTTTTTTGTAGAGACATTTTTTATTTCATCATGTCAATCAATTCGTTTACTCCCTCAAACGTGAGCTGACACAGTAATAATGACTTTGAGTATAGCTATTGGAGCAAAACTTTTGGAAGAGCATCTCTAATGCACAGCCTTTATTTTCAAGGCCTATTTATTGAAATTAAGGAAAGAATTTTTTGTTCATAGAAGTTAGTTAAATTTTACGACTACTCTACACTATGGCCGAAAATCTCACATCCCAAAGAGCTAGATCCACAAAATTTCGTATGTATTTTGGGGCTTCCGTCGTCCACGCCCCTTTTTTCAGTTTGCGAAAAGAAGAATATTATGCTGTTAATGTGTTATCATATCATATTCTTTGATACAAAGATTTATGTAAATCGTTAATATATTTTGGCAAATACGACTATTGTGCTGATCCAGATTTAAATCTAAATTTTAAAAATCTACTTTGCCTCCAAATATACAAATTCTGTTATAACCAACCGTCATTTTTTTGGTCTGAAAGTAAAATTTAAGAAACATATTGCTTTTCCTTTAAATTTAAAGAAATAATTATATATGATTTAATAAAAAATTTTCCAACTAATAATTTAAAGAAATATGGAATAATGTTGTTATTCCTTAAGAACACCGTCCATTTCTTTTACAAATCGATTGAACATGTGTATATCAGGGAATGACACCCGGTGACTGTATTGACATCTCTGTCACAAAATAATTCATCTCTATGAACATAAAATTTATTAATGGGTGTACTATGTGAAATTCGTATGAAAAAAATGTGACAGGTTTGTCAAAGTGATCACTCGTTGTCAATCTCTGGTGCAAATAAGTACATAAATATGAATATATATCGCTGTGTCTTGCATGATCTTTATTAATCTTTTTTCTTCAGTTGAAGCTGATCACAATTTTTTGAAATGTGTCTAATATTTCTACACGAGAAAAACATTATCTTTCAAAAAGTCGTATTTTTTTCAAATGTTTTCGATATGTTTTCTTCAAAAGTTTGTTTAAAAATGTTTTTTTGTTTTGACAGTGTAATTATTGAAAAATTATTTGAAGAGATCGTTTTTAAAACTTTTCCATAAATGCAATTTTTAAAATTTCGAAAAAGTACTCTCTTCGAATTTTTTTTTGGAAAAATTTTTGTTTGTTGATCAAGATCCTTTTGTAGTTTAAAAGTCCTTTAGGCAACATACTCATAGTAAAAGGTGAATTTTTAAAAGCTTTCGGATTTGATTTAAAAAAAAAATAAAATAAAATTTAGAGAAATGTATGAAATCTTATTTGAGTCGCTAGAAGGATCTATATAATTCAATGTTTAAAGATGATTTCTTGTAAATGTTGACGTGGCTACGCCCCAAATGGTTCATACGCTGGGTCCAATTTTAACATACTCTCTCCAACTTATCGCCCCGTATCTCACGAATAAATTCGTCAATATTGGCTTCCATTTCGTCAACCGTTGCAGGCTTGTCCCAATAGACATGAGTCTCAACATTGCCCCACAAAAGTGGTCTAAATGCGTTAAATCGCACAATCTAAGCGGCCAATTGGCCGGTCCCAAGCGTGAAATAAACTGTTCACCGAACTCACCTCTCTATTGGGAAATTGTTTTGCGTGCTGTGTGGCATTTGGCACAGTCTTGTTAAAAACGCATGTCAGCCAAGTCCAGCTCTTCTATTTTGGGCAAAAAAAAATTTGTAATCATCGCACAGTAGCCGCTTGTCATTCACAGTAACGTTATAGACCAAACTGAACATTTTTAACAGTAACATGTTACACGAAAACAGCTGAGCTGCCAAAAAGAAAGTTGCTAAAAATATCATCTGTTAGTAGTTTTAATAATAGGAAAAGTGTCCTTAAAATATGTTTTTAAAGAAAATAAAATATAAAAAGGCGTTAGAAAAATATTTTTCCACACAAAATCGTTTAGTTTATTTTAAAAAATTTTTTCTGTTTTTTAAGAAATTTAAAAAATCTGTTTGACTTGAAACAAAGTATGATTAAAAAAAACAACTTCTTCAAATAAAGTATTCTTGAGGAACTAATATTAAAGAAATTAAAAAATTTTAATAATACAAAATTGCCTTAATTTTGAAATCAATGCATTAAATAATGAGAAAAGAATAATAATAATTTTCTACATACATATGTTGGCTGTAATATCTTATTCATTCCTATTTTACGGCGTAAATCTTAACCCTTTGACGACGAATGGGACACATATGTCCCGTTTGGTTTTTTCGCCATTACAGCCGCATTTTCTAATGGATTCTGAACTGATCAGTATTGGCCGATAAAAAACACATACATTCTTTGGTATTCGCATTAATAATAAGACTTTGTTGTTTCAATTGGGCTTCAGGGCTTCTCAAAGTCAGAAATTTGATTCTTTTTTTTGCAATTTTAGTTTCCTAATATCACGGGTTCTAATTGATATTGTTGAATAAACTTATAGTACTAGATCTACCAATATCTTATGTAAATTTATTGACCAATGCATTTTAAATAGGTTCTATAGTTTTCTCGGGGGAGGTGAAAATATGGTGGGACATATGTGTCCCATTCGTCGTCAAGGGTAAAACTAAAATATATTTTTTTTATTTCATTTTTATTTTAATTAACAGTTTATAACTGAAAAAACAAAGAAAACATAAACAATTCAATTAAAAACATTGCCAAATAACTCAAAAAATTAATTTAAAATTATGAGATCACATATATGGTTGTAAATGTATGTAAACTAAATCGAACTTAGTTGTGATAAATTGCAAAACAATTTCAGTTCATAGTGAAGCATTGGTTTTTTACATGCGAAACAAATTGTGTAAAGGATTCTCGTGGTGTCGATGTAATACCAGCTTTTCGACTACAAAAGCTATCTATTAACTGGGTAGCCAACTGCGTACGAAACTCTAGATGTTTTATAGAAAATGTTTTTTTATTGTCATACACTATGTATGAGTTTTGCACACCCAAATCCATTAAATCAAAAAACAGACGGAGATAAAATCTAATCTTCGATTTACGATTATGTTCATAATAAGAAAACAAATAAATTTTTCTAACTAAAGAAGTTCGTTAAAAGTGACATAACGCTATACCTTTTTTTGGTCCATAATATCAACGCCTCCCATTCTTGCGTTATAATGGAAAATCATTTTTGGACATGTTACATTAATTTTATTTGCAGTTCCAGACTGTCGTCTTTTGACATTTACGGTGTCGATTGGATTTATGAAATTGGATCCCATATGCACTGCACGGTTATCCATCCATTTCACAATCGAAATTCCACAATTTGTTTCGCATGTAAAAAACCAATGTGCTTCACTATGAATAGAAATTGTTTTGCAATTTATCACAACTAAGTTCGATTTAGTTTACATACATTTACAACCATATATGGGATCTCACAATTTTAAATTAATTTTTTGAGTTATTTGGCAATGTTTTTAATTTAATTGTTTATGTTTTCTTTGTTTTTTCAGTTATAAACTGTTAATTAAAATAAAAATGAAATAAAAAAATATATTTTAGTTTTACCCTTGACGACGAATGGGACACATATGTCCCATGATTTTTCTGGCAGAAGGAGTAACAATTTTTAAATTTTGGCAACACTTTAGTCTTGAAATGTTGCGTTTCCGAATAAGAATCCTAAATAAAATTTTAAAAATTTCCAGCGGAAAATTCTTCGTCGTCAAAGGGTTAAACAAAAATTTTTTGTGAAAAAAGGAATTTATATTTGGACATAAAGTATATTTCTTTTTATCTTAAACTGCGCTGTTGATTGCTATTGATTGACAGCTGTGTGTCAAAAATGTTACAGCCACAATTATTAAGTTGAAATAGGAGTGTTTTTATTTTTTTTTTTTTATTTTTTTTTTTTGTTAAGAATAATATTGAAGTGCCCTACATCTGGAGAAATTATTTTGTTTCATTACGAAATATACAAAAAATCTTAATATTGTTATATCTCTTGTTTATTTTGACATCTTTTAATTTGTGGTAAATACATGTACGAGTGATATTTTTTTAGATTTTTAAGAAAGAAAAAAAAAAAAAAACAAAACGAAATGACAAAATCAGGTATGACATGTTTTTTTTTAACTTAAAACGGGTAAAATTTTATTTTGTTCCTTTCGTTTTAAATATTTTTTTGCAACTACAACATTAGTAGTGTCGTTTCTAGTTTGAAGTCTACATCCTAACGCTAGTCCTTTTTTATACAAATGTTGTATTCATAACATTGATTACAATAACTTTTTTCTCCCATTATTTTGTCCCCATTGCTTCTCTATTGTAATTAAATATAAATTCGTATATACCCACGAATAATAATACATATTTTCATAAAAATATTTTAAAATTTGTTATATATTTGATTTTTTCAGTTTTAAGTAGGATACTTGTTCTTATAAAAACACATTTACGAAATACTGACACTCTTTTCTTGCAATTTAAGCACAAAAATTTAATCAACCTTTTTGTGTCAGAATGAGAATGTAATTTTCGTAATGAACATTTTTTTGTTTATTGGCTTTTTATGACGTTTCGTGAAAGAAACGAAAAATTAAAATACATCTTGTTAAAGACATCGCAATATTTAAACGCAGCGTAAGAATTTTAATTGATTAAAAACTCTTGTGTACGTATTTGGGCTTAAATTGCTGCCACTAATTACAAGTTAAAATGTTTCGCATAAAAGCCAACGACGGCAGGATTTCTGACACATGTAACATACCACATGCATGGGCTTTTATTTCTTTATTTAATTTTTCTCAGAAGGAAGTAAAAACTAAAAATAACAAAATTTTCTTTTCTTTAATATTTATTCTGAAAGTTGTTTTTATGGACCTAATTAAAGCTTACTTGCGAATAATGCCAATAAAACGGGGGGAGTGTTTTCATTTTAAGTGCACAATTAAATGAAAGAAAATCCTACTGTTACCAAATATTTTCTTCGTAACAGCTGCGCAGAGCTTTTTCTTCTAACAGAGCTCTGTTAAGGGTCTTTACAGTATTGGAAAGATTTTCATTATGTTGAATGCATGATAGTGTGCGTCCGTGTATGTGTGTTTTCGTATGAAATTTTCACATTTGTAAAATACACAAGAGCAACATGTATTTTTTTTCGTTCGATTTGTTTGTTTGAAATTGGAAATGCATGGAAAAGTTCATGCAACTTGCAAATGCAAAAGGAAGCTAGACGACGCTCGTCGCATAGAACACAACAAAACGCAATTTCGCCGGCAAAACATTAAATAGTTGACAAAAAAACATCGAAACGTGCACAGCGTACGACTAATTTAAAAGGAAAAGAAAAGTAAAACTAAGTCATAAAATAATAATAGTAATAAAAACTAAACTTGTTTAATTAAAATTCTACGTGCTATTAAAACATATAATAAATTTTTAAACTAAATAAATTTTAATAAAGAAAGTACTCTTCAAATCAAATAAATCTGTTTGGCTGACGAGGTAATTAGTTTTTTCCCCCAAAAATTTAATTAGAATTAAAGTGTTTAAATATTGTTGTCGGTAGTAATTGTTTGCGAAAGTGGTTCTCCTGTTTAAATTGTTTTTCTATTTATTTTTCTTATCTCAATTTTCCGTGACACCATTTAAAAATAAAATCAAATAAAAGAAAGAAAAGAAAATGAAAAATGAAAATGTATATTTTTCCCTTTGACTAACATATCACGTACTACAAAACAATGTCATGTGTTGCATGAAATTGAGCAACAGCAAAAATCTAAAGAAATTATTTTAGTTCATTTATTTCATTCCGCACATACAGAAGAATTTTTTTTTTGTATGATGGTCTATTAATTTGAAAATGAAATGTGCCTGTCTGTCTCTCTATGAATGCCAGCTCTTAAGGATAAAGTATTAAAAGTGATTTTGAATTTGAAAATAAGATATTGAGCTGATGGAGGAGAAGAAAAAATATGCGATCACGAAATAATATTCCTAAGCATTTTTAATATAAAGCATTTTAATATAAATTGAATTTGTGTATTTGAGAATTTTTTCGGTCTAGTCTACTATTTTTACTCGTGCAATGAAACTGGGGAAATTGGTTGTGAAGATGAGGGCAGAAGGAGTAGTGTCGATTTGAACTATTCCACATTAAAAGCGTTATCTGCAGAATATCCGCAGAGAGATCATTCCACATGCTAAAGAGTAATTTTGTCTACAATAAGAAGTGCGCTTCGTGGGCACATCGGGCACAAATGGATGTGTTCTTATAGAAAAACGAGCTTCTTTCGGGAACAAGTTCCCTGATTTCACTAAAGTATATTCCATTGTGTAACGATAAAACATCGGGACACAATGCTGCCTTCTCCTGTGCGGAAGCAACTTCAAAATAAAAGTTCCCTCAGTTAATCGTACAAATCACTGGATTTTCATGCGGAGAACATCAAAAACATTTATATCACCCATAATTATAGATAGAACAGCATGTTCTGTCATACGTAATCCTCAAACTACAGTTCTTACGGAAACTAAATTGAATCCTATTCAATTGACCTTTACCCAGAGATTGTTGCAAGATCGTGATTAAGTGTAGTCATATTGTCGCAATCTCCGACAGGCTAAATGAACATGAATGGCAGATACTCGTGCTGGAGTCATTTCCAAATAATATCTAAGGATGACAGAAATATCATTGAGACTTGTAATATCCTAGAATTGTTCTTGAACTTGTGTGATTAGATTCCATCTATAACAACTCGTATAGTGCGTCCCGAAGAAACTCGTTATAAATCGAACCAGTCTATTTTTGTTTCGCGACTTTTTTAAATTAATTATTTTGCAACAGAATTTAAATAATTATTCATTTATAGATTAGACATATTGCCTGTGTTTGGTAAAATTCAGGTGGAGTTCATGGGACGTAAATGTCGCCCAGACATCGCCGCCGTAAGGTTGTATCATCTTGTTTGTAGTTTTTGTAGTACACGATTGTCGCAAAAATAATATTTACCTTAATACAGCATATGGAACAATATATAAAGGAAATATAACATAACAATTTAATGCATTGAAAAATTTTTGTTGTGGCTTTAGCTCTTCATATGCCGACATTTCATTGGTTGCTAAAACCAAATCGTCAGTGAAGTTTATGCAGTTTGATAACATTCAACCTCGTATGTTTATGCCACATAAAACAAATACAATATGAGAATTTCAATATTGCCTATGAATTACAACAAATATTTCAATATTAAGTAATAACAATTTAATATTTAAATAGTGGAATTATTTGATAAAACCATTTAAAGCCACTTTGATAATGACTGGATCTAATATCTTTCATTCGTTTAAATGTCTTTGAATAAATACCAAAGATGTTAAAGATGTTATTTTTAATTATTTTAATCACGATAATGCATATGATTTGAGAAAATTAACTCAAGTATAAAATTGTGTACTCTTTCCTTCCATTTTGTTCGAAAAGGCAAAAAATTGACACGGTGCTAATTTCTTTGAACATTTATCACCAGAGTTCAAATTTTCATAAAATTAAAAATATGTCCACACTCGTGCATTTACCACGAGATATACACAAAAATGCAATAATATGCAAATATTTGTTATAGTTTTTTTTTAGTATCTGAAAAAAAATTACAAAAAACAAATATCACAATTCAAGTGAGAAAACTTAAAAACTTAATTTTTTTTATAATTTTTACAAGAAAATTATTTTAATTTTTTCATGTATACAAATACAATTTTTTTTGGTCCAAGAAAATAAAACTAAGACTGGATTTACAATATGTACTTCTTCATAAAATTTGCTGCATGCAACTTTTTTTGTTTGCTGATAGGAAGGATACTGAAGCAAACGGGGTGGCAAAATTGCCAGTACATCATATTTCATAAGATTTTTACATTTGTTGTGGCAACTATTTCACTTGACCTTATATTGGCAAATAGATAAAGGTTTATGCAACAAATTTCATGAAACAATGTTTTGTCTAAATGCCGTCTAACTCTGGTTAGTCGCAGGAAACTATTGTACGTGGAGAAACTGCGTTCAGCTAATGCTAAAAAGGAACGTACATTTCAATGAAAAAATGTCTTGCAAAAATGACATTCAATATTATTATAGATTTTTTTTAACTGTGGCAGCCGCTCTTTACCTGGTTAAACTTTTTTTGTAATTTTTCTGCATTTGGATTTCTGACATTGTAATTTCTTTTTATTCAATACCCTTATCAATGAAATTTATTTGTATATTTAGTATATTAGATATAAGTACTTAATTGAACATAAAACGGCAACTAATGGGACTCTCAAACACCATGTTAATAAAATCTTTATTTTTTTCCATACAAATATGTACATATGTATGTATGTATGTATATTTGTCTATGTAATTATACTTTATAAACGAAACGATCACAAAATAATCAGATTTTGTTGTTTGCTTTGCATTTAAGCATGAAATTTCATGCCTCTTTGAATGGTCAACTTTGTAAAGCATTTTTTTGTTGTTTCTCTTTTAAATAAAACTCAAAAAATACGCACTTAAAAATTTTAATATACATATGTACATATGTATGTTTGCATGTATGTACTTATGCGCTCAAAACTTTTAAAATATGCAACTACAAATCGATAACATTTTATGATTGGGATTGATAATTAGTCGATATCTTGTATTATTTCACACAAAAAAATGTATTTTCTTGGGAATCCATTGAATCCATGAATAAAAAAAGAAAACATTTTTGGTCTCTAATAAATACTGGAAAAGAACGAGTTCGAATCCAAGGAAATATTTATTAAATTATAATTAATAATTTTACAATTTTAAGTCCTTTCAATATTGTCATTACTTTCTGTATAATATTTGGGATATTGAGATAATAATCTTGTGGGAGTAGTATTTCTACTAAATAAAACAATTTTATCTTCTGTCCAGCATTTCGACGATATTGGTTATCAATTTCTTTAGAACTACGTACGATTTATTGAATTTATTTACATCACAATCTTATTACTTATGTCTTGGCCAATAAGGAATAAGTGCTTAAGTTCACAACAGCTGTGATTTGCCACTTTAAAAGTACCCCTATCGAAAAATTTCACAAACTTTGCCCAATTTTTTTAAAAGTTACACTGTAATGAGTTTCAACTTGTCACATTGATTTGGAATTTCTCATAAAGTAACAATAACTCATGAAGTTGTGAAATGTAGAATAATGTTCGAGTATTTCTAATATAAAAGACTACAGAACGTATATAATATTCCTCGATAAAGAGAGAATAATTTTAAAAATCAACTTCAAAATTTAAGATTTTTCTATTGAAAAACTACAAAATCAAATTTAAGCATTTTTTCCTTATTGGCACACGTATACCAATGTTTTATATACATATATAAAATACATACACGTAAATAAAAGTAATATTGGCCGTAATATATCAAAAAATTATTATCTTAACGCCCAGTGCTCTGTATTATGCTTAAAATATTTAAAAATATCCATAATTTTATCACCAAGCATTTGCCATAAGCATGTCACAATCATGCGTTGTCCTTGCACTTCAGGACACATCATCACAAATTCTCTTTGAAAAACCAGTCAGTATAATTGTTTGCTGGGCTTTATGCTATTAACTATTATTGTTAGAATTAGAACTTTAATGCTTTTTGTGAAATTTTGCTGCAACTAAGTGGTATTTTATTTAAATAGAGTTATGTTCTGACTTTATTTGCAATATCATCAATTCAGGAGAGACATGAATAAATGGGATTATGCAGAAAATGCAAGATGATTACTGTAATGTCCTTTTTAATGGCTTTGATTTTCTTCAAAATGTTTTGCTTGTTGCAGAGATAAGGTCATCCCAAAATGAATCCTTAAATTGTGTTTGATACTTTTTAATTTTATCTAATTTTTTACTCCACATAAGTAAATATAGAAAATTTTCTTTATTTCCTATTTTTATTTTTTATTTTATTTTACAAACTCAATTTATCTTTGTATCAAATGTGATCTTTTTTAATGCACACAAACACTACATGTTGACAAGCTCGCACGTTAAAGAAATTCTGGGAAACTAATGTACGTACATATAAAGTTCCAAAACTTAAGAAAAAATACATAGATAAATAAATAAAAGGAGATTCACATAAACTATTAAGCAGAACAAATTGAGGTGTATTACGTTCTCAGTTGCAGCGGCAAGAAGAACATCAGCATTTCCACACAAAAAAGGACGTACAACAGACTGTTGAAATGTAAATGTTGCATGCGAAACAGAAGACGAGGGCATTGCTACTAAATGTTTTAGCAACAAATATGGGCGACTCCATGAGAAATGTTTACGGCAAAAATGCAAATAAATGAAATATTCATTTGCTTTGATAAACTAAGTATAGTCGTAGTTCGCAGACTTGTTTCCAATTTTGTTTTATTTTGGAAATACTTACACTTGATATGTGTTCATCATTTTGTTTTGTTTGTGCATGCACGATCCCATACAATCATGTTTTTTACTCTACCGATTAAAATGCTGTTTTTCGTTTTTTTTATTATTAGAACTTTTTTCGTTGGAATACTGAATTATTAACGTGCAATTTGTATACAACTGCCATAAACGATAATTTCTTACAGTCTAAAACACTAAGCAGATATTTTTCTCTCATAAATTTCTAAACAAACAGCATTAAGAACACATTAGATTTAATATTGATACTTAAAATGTTTTATAATTTATGGCCAACACACACATAAAAAATGTAAACGAAAGAAATATTTTCCTGAAAGCTTGTGTGCGTGTGTGTAATTTTGTATTGATTTTGTTGTAGTCGATTTAACAATAAGGAGTTGTACGATGTGAAAGATATTCTTTAAGTTATGATTTTTTGTTTTACATCAAATGATTCAACACGTTAAGGGCCATAAAACTTTTTGATGGTGGGGTTTCTTTTCTGGAAAGTGTAACATGAATTTAGAACAAAAAACCAATTTATCGTCCTAAATAACAACAAATTTTACATCCTAAGAGAATTTCGCTTACTTATTAAATTATATTAAATTTTTTTCTCTTTGAAAGGACGAAAAATATCACATTTTTTCAAAAACAGAAAATGCCATACATACATACATACATACATATGGATGTACATATGTAGTATTATAGTATTTATTTACAAAAAGTCCAATAAGAAAATAACTTCTAAGGATTTAATGAGAATTAATAATTTTTTTTTTACCATTTCCAATGATTTTACCAAGTCTATTGACAAGTCTATTGTCAGCAGTTTCCTTCTTGATGTCTATTCACTGAATTAAAAGCTTTTCTCTATATATTGAGAAAATTATATATATTTAAAGTTATCTTCTTGCATATAAAATGATTTTGTACTAAATTACGATAAGTTATTTAACACAAGGGATCGACTTAGTCCTGAAAATGATGTCAAGTCGCCAATATTCGCAATTTATTTTTCTTGCACATGCAGAAAAGGTATGATTGATATAATCACAATAGCCAAACTATCATTACTGTTTGCCCAAATGATTCTATCAAACATGTTATGGTTTTAATCACACCTAAAATACTACAAATAATGTTCCATTCCTTAGAATAATATAAAGCACACATTTTAGTTTTCCTATTTATTTTTGTTTCAAATACATTTGTGTATATACTCGTCTTTACATGTATACGTAAAATGTGTATAATACACATATTCATGTACCTCTTATGTATCGTACCTTTAATTTTTTTATTTCTTTACTAGATTTTGTTTTTATTTCATAATTTCACATTTAATAATCTTTTTATGCACATGTTTTACAGTTTAAAATATAAATGAGAAATGAAATACATTTCGAGTTCATTTGTGTAATTTGGTGTAGCGAAAATTTAGTTTCTTGCAATATTGTCGAAACAATCATATTGAATATTTTAGTAATAGCGATCATATAATGATTTGTATATCATCGTGTCCTAAAATTATTATATAGAACTAGCTGACCCGGGCAAACGTTGTTTCGTCTGGTTTCGTTGCAAAGTCATGGCATATTGATATTTCGAAGAGAATGAAAGGTTAGTGCACATAGCAATTATTGTTCAAATACCGGTATCGGGCTACTTAACGCCACTACACGCTGATTAAGGACCCGACGCCTTCAGCAAAACGCAGCATAGGCTTATCGCGCTAATCTCTGTTGGGCAAAACACAAAAAAAAACTAAATATTGGGCCATCTGTCGTACGACAGAAACAGTCCTCACGCCCCATAGAGCATGCATATAAAAATTGGTCAAAAACGGTCCAGTAGTTCTTGAGTTACGGTGCAAAAACACAAAAAAAACGAAATATTGCGCCATCTGTCGGACGAACTTCAAAATACACAGAAACACTCCTCACGGCCCATAGAGCATGCATATAAAATTTGGTCAAAATCGGTTCAGTAGTTTTTGAGTTTAGCGATCACGAACATACACGTAATTTTTATATATGTAGAGATTATTTTATTGTCCCAATTATATATGTACATATGTATGTATGTATATATGGTAGAAGTAATAAAAAAAGAAAATGATTCTAATGATCATTTTTAGCTGTGTTTTTGCTTTGCGTGTTGAGAAAAAGTGAATTATTTATTACTTTTTCGCAGAGAAATTACTTTTAAGTACATTAATTTAGAATTGTTAATTTGCCACAGGCAGTAATATTTACATTAATTTAATGTGAAATAAATTTTTTGTTACAAAGAAGAAGGTACTTTCCATTCGATTTTCCTAGATTTTCCGAAGTAATTATAATTTAATCAATTTTTGGAAGCAATGAAAATGTCGTTCCTTCAAAATGACTTTCATTTATTTTTCTAGTTTTTCATTCAACTGTGCTGTATTTCTAAAGGATGAGCTTTTTAGAAGCAAAACATAAATATTCGACCAATTAATGAATTATTGGAAACAGGCTGTTCATCTGATGATGAAGATGAGAAGTTTTTTATGATTGTAAATGAACAGTAATGTAACCGATTCTTTGTTTTGAATCGTTTTAATAGTGTAAATATGAATAAAAATTGTACAGAGGCAGTGTTTCCACTTTTAAGGCCACATTTTTTCAAAAGAAATAACACTCCACTACAGTTACCATGGAGTAGGGGTCACAAAAACTTCCTAAGAATAATAGTAGTGTCCTAGGTTTTACATTTTTTTATGATTGTGTATGAGTATAACTTATCGTTTAACGCATTCCTATTACTGCCACGTAGTGCAAGTCAATTTCCGCTCGAACCACTTTGTCATCGTGTAAAGAAAATGAAAAATAGAAATCATACATCGAAGTGCTACAAAAGAAAGAAATTGCAGCAAACAAACACAATTTTGTTATTTCTCATAAATATTCTATATATAAACGTTGTACATACATATTCTACAAAAAACATTAAGTGCTTAGAATAATGTATATCCACTGCAAAGAAAAGAAATAAAATATTTCGAACGAAATGAAAGTTTTACACAAAAGACTGCATTACTCGTATATTGTAAGTGTGAAAAAGTACTTCAATCTCATTTTTTAGGAAAAAAAAGCGAAAGAACATAAAACTTTTTAAACAAGAAATCTTACTTTAAAAAAATCTTTAACACAAATATTGTGTAACAGTAGGGAGCTAAAAGTTTTAAATTTAAAATTAAACCGTTGACTACCGATTTTTTTGCTTGAAGAAGATTATGGAAAATTTATTGAATGCAATTATTCTAGAGTTTTCGGGCAATTGAGACATTTTATTGCAACTTGTCCCTAATTTGCTTTCCACAGTATAACAGGATGTCAAGTTTAGCATAAATGTATTATATCCTGTGACAACTGAACGGAGGTTTTTAAGCAGTTCAAATGGTGCAGTAAAATGTAGCTGGTATTAGTGCTCTTGATACCTCATGATCTACATATACTAACGTTTGCATAGGTGTATCCACTTGCAAGGATCACAGTGAACTATCACCTGGTTAAGACAGGTCATGCGTGTAAGAAATATAAGCCTGTTTAGAAGATACAAAAGGCTTTACAGTACCTAGATTTTATAGAAAAATTAGCTCGGATGTTGTCCTTTGTCATCGTAGTACTTTAGCGGTATAACTGCCTTAGTGCTGGACGGGGGGAGTTTTTAAATAATACCTGGCTACGATAGTTTATTGGGAATCGACGTTATTTGTAGACAATGCCAAGAGCAGAGTGAAAACCACAGCTAGATGTTACATATTAAATGTGGCTGCAAGGAGGAGTCACACTGCAATGCGAATGGAAACGAATACTGAAGATGAACATTTAAATATGCAGTAAAAAAGAGCTTCCGAAGAAGTCAAAAATATGCTGAGATTAGGATTCGGAAGAAGTGAGAGCTTAGACCATTTTCATTGTTTTAATATTGGCCTGTAATTAGAGGCTGTTCAATACTTATTCTTCGAATTGGAAACCATATTCAATATGTTGAGTGATTTTATTTGCCAAGAAAGTGATTTTATTTTAACTGCCATTAGTTATTTAACGCTGTAAATAGAATTTTGATCAAACTTGGAAATTGCAGAGACAATGTATTTATGTGTGTTAAAAAATTATTTTTTTTTGATAAAAAAAATGTTTTCCGAACGAATACAGAGCTTCAGCAGACACCCAACAATAATCACTCAAAAATAAAATCAAGCCAAAGCGGCAAAGGTACGGTAATCAGTGATTTTCAAGTACTGAACTCTTGCCTCGAGAACGGATTTGGGATCGATTTTAAGCAAAAACAAAAATCTAAGGTTAAGAATAATAGAGTTGATTTAAGGCAAAAATACCCGTGGACTGCATTTTTGGATTATAATCCAAGCAGGATCACTTTCTATTTTTATCCTGAAGCAGACTATCCAAATGTGTTTGAAGACTAGTAGCTAGTGCACTAAACTAGTAGTGCAAAGGTTGCAGATTCGATTCCTGCCGCAGACTCTGAGTATTTCTGCAGACAAGTCAAGCAGCTTCTCAGATTCTGTTTGTTAACCTTAAGAAAAAAACACTTGATTTAGCAATTTATGGTCTTTAAACCTCTTATCCTTCCTTTTTATATTTATCTATATTTTTATTAAAATTTTTGTTGTTTTATATCGGTTTTGTTTATAAGCAAATGGCTTTGTTACCTCAGTTGCAACAACATTTGAAATATCGACAGCACAAAGTCAATATGCACATAAAATAACTGGGAGTTTTCGTACTTAATTTGAGAATTCCCGAATAGATTTTTAGCTTTTCGTACTTAAAATAAGAAAAACAACATTTGTTACTAAAAGCAAGAGGAAACAAGTCTTTTATTTCTGTGTACAATTTTGATTTTGATTCAAAATTTTATCGAATTGACTTTATAGAAAAAATATACCAATGAATTTTTGGAATCAATGAAAATGTCGTTTTTTAAGACTTATATTCAATTCATTAGTTTTTTTTCACTAAACAACTTCACGGGAGAGAGAGAAGTAATAGTCTGCCGCGGTATTCCTAAATGGATATTTATATTCATATAAAAATCAATTATTATTCTAAACTACCAATAATATATAGACTTTGTTTCATACTCTTGATGGCGTTTGCCATCATTAATAAAAAATATAAATACAAATTACAGAAAGCCAATGTATTTATTATATGTGTGTATTATATCCTATTTACTTTTACTAGGTTTTTTCCTTATTCTTTAACTTTTCGCCGGTCCTTCACTAATTAGCTAAAATTATTAGTTTTCCCTTATGTGATCATTAATCATAGTCACACTGCAAATTAATACAATAGAAAAGATGACAAAAGGGAAATACTCGCAAAAAAATTAAAAGCAATTTCTCATATTGATTTTATTCCACATTGGCTACAAAAATTACTAAGTTATTTTAAGTTTAATTAGAATTGCGCATTGTGTTTTGTCGGCTTTTCGAGGAACCAAAAGGCAGGCAGTCGCAGGATGGCGTTTGCTAAGCAACCTGTAGTTCTTCCAAAACAACTAATTCCATTTACTTATTGACAACACCTCTTGATAGATAGAGAGTTTCTCATTTTATTATACTTGCTAATGTCATCTCGGTTTTTTTAATATAATGCCTGATTGTTAAATAAGACTAATTGGATGTACCAACAAAGAAAGGAAATTAAAATGAACTAGAAAAAGGTTTTATGCGACTCGAGACAACAAAAACCAATAAGATAAATTATCTATGGAGTTTGTTGTTGTTTATATAAGGTGGTAAATAGCTACATACATACATGTTGCAATATGACCCGTAAGGAACAATAGAGAGCGGCTGCAAGTTAATGTCGTAACATTGACTACAGTTGGTATTACCAACCTAAAGCAGAGTGGCAGTAGACCCAATCTAAGATTATTTCTAAACGGACAATTTTTTTATTCAATATTTTACGAAGTATATCAAATTATGATGTAAATTAATTCAAATAAAAGGTTTATGTGAAGCTAATCAAAGTAAAAGACAAAAGATTTGTGAAAATTTTAATGGACTAGATTTCAATTAAAAATTATAAGTTTTTTCCGAAAAATATTCTATATAACTTTTTTTTCTCATCGACAATGTTTCTTAGAATTTGTCTAATGTTTGTCATTGAAAAATTGATTGTGGAAAATCTTTGTCATAGAAAAATTTTCTATAGAAAATGTTTGTCACGAATAAATTTTTTATACAAAAAGTTGGTTATCGGCAAATTAGCTACAGAACATGTTTGCCAACGACAAATTTCTTGCAGGAAATGTGTTTTTATTCAAAAATTTTCTTTAGACATTTTTCGCCAGCGACAAATTTTCTTTTGAAAATTATATATTCACAATTCTTTGATAGAAAATATTTGTTGTTTACAAATTTTGTTTTGAAAAAAAAAAAAAAAAAAAAAAAAAAAATTTTGCATTATCAATAAATTTTGTATAAAAAATATTTTGTTATCGACATTTTTTTAGTTTGTTTTATAGAAAATATATCCGATCTAAATTTTTTTTTACAAGTTTTTTTATTGAAAAATTATGGACAATAAAATTAGAAATTAGAAAAAATTTCATTTCGGTCTTCATATCAGTATATTTTTTTATTATTTGGTTACACTTTAAAGATTAGTTTTTACTGCATTATAACAATAATAGAAAAATTTGGAAAAATGTCCTTTGGACATTAAAGAGGCCACTTGGCAAAAATATAAAAAAAAAAATTGTGAAATTTCAAAACTTACATGAAATAAAGTTTATTGTAATAAATGCGAGCAATAAGAAAGAATTTCATGTTTTAATTATGTGTCCTTTTTTTGTTCTTATATTAATTATATTAATTGTTATTACAACAGAAGCATTTCTTAATTTTCAAACAAGTATTTTGTGATATTTTTCTTAAAAATCTATATTTTTTATACTCTTCTTCAATTCATTATATTCCAAACTACCAATATGCTCTACCCTTTTGATATAGGACTTTATTTTTATAATTAAAGAATAATAAAAAGCACAAAATTAAAATAAATTTGTTCTATTGTTAACGATATACAGACAAACACATGCATACGAGTATTTGTTTTATGTTGAAACGTTTGCATTGAAAGACTTGCTGTTTGGAAATTCAATGACACTCTTTATACCGTGATAATTGACAAAAGTTTTTTTTTTTTTTATAAAACGTGATTGTTTTTATATATTTTGCAGAATGTTTAGTAAAAAAGTTAGTGCAAATTTTCCATTAGGGAATTAATTACTGCCCCTATGAAACGGAAAGATAATTAAAACACCACAGTTGTTGCAAGAAGTACCTGTAATTTATTTTTTTTTAGGTTAAGGTCATTCACTTATCAACTAACCTTCGCATACTGAATTGGTTTTTGTGCTGGTATGTGTTTTGTTTAAGCAAATACTTGATATTTTCTCAAATTAAGTGTTTATTATTTGTACACTTTCTATTCATACACGTATGTGTGTGTATATATACATACATACATATATAAACCATTAGAAATTCATATGAATGCATGAGTGTGAGTTTCTATTTACTCTACTGTTTACGGTCAAAAGCCTCCCCTTGTTATTATTGCTCTGGTAATAGGGTTTTAATTTATTTTTGTTCATTTTTAGCCTTTGTACCACATGTGTCTGGTTAAAGATGGTTGTTTGGTTCGTATGTTTGTTCGTTCGGTTATAGTAGTTTTTAGTAGATAATAGCAATTGTTTAGTATTAACCATAAACTATGCCACAATTATGCGTATGCCAATACGATAAAATCTAACAGAAAAGAAAAAAGTACATACACCCATATGATTCTGCCCACCATCGTGGCAACTCCATCTCTACGATTTAAAATGTAATGAATTGTGTTGAAATGTATTTTATGGCCATAATGTTTATATTTTGTTCAACATTTGCCACTGGGCAAAATGAAGAATTGCATGTGGTAAAGAGTGCAATGCTTTTGAGGATGTTGAAAGCAACACTTCTATTGTTAATAATGGGTGTTGCTGCTAGTAGTGGCTGTGATGGTTATGCTGCACATGTTTTATTGCCCAATCTCTAGGAATTGACAATAACCCGCAGTATTTTTATCAATGCAGATACATGGAAAAAATCCTTTTGTTTTATTTATTATAATGTGATTAATTATTGTGCGATATTTAAATAAAAATTATTGATATCGGTGGGTCAATGCTACATACACGTATACGGTGGGGTAATTTGAAATCTTTCATAAGTTTAACTATTTAAAGGTTAAGTGTATAGGGGATAATTTGAAAAATTATTTCGAGGATTTAATTAATTGAACTTTTTTGTGGGAAAGTCAATAAGACCGATTTTTATAAAAATATTCTGTCCATAAATCTTTTGTATTATGCCCTAAAAATATTTTTGTAAAAACATGGAAATTATTCTTGGGGAAGGAAAGTGCATTTTTTCAACTCCATAAGAAGTCTAGTTGATAAAATTATTGTTATTAAAAATTTCAATTAATTAAGATTGAAAATTACACGAATTGTCTGTCTTCTATGAAAGACTTTTAGTTAAACCGCTTCACGCGGCGTTGATTATGAATATAAAAAAAAAATTGCATTTTATTTTGTTGGATTGTTGCATTTTATTTATGCTGCTGACGTTCTAATCTCATTTGGAAAAAAATTCATCGGAATCCATCAAAAGGTTCGCGAAACATTAAATACCAATCATGTATAAATTCATTATCTCTGCATTTTCATGACTTTTTTGGCAGCTTCTTTTTTCTGTGTTACTGTACTCGTATGTTTATTTTATAATCAAGATGGAATGAACATCATTTTGATTTTTTTTAATAAAAAAACTTGCCCTCAATATTTCCATGAACCTCAACCCATTACAAAATTAACATCTATGCACATGTTGTAATAATAATGTAATTATTGAAAATACATGCAAGTACAAGAGGCAAGTATCATGTAATATGCCACGGCGGTCTAATTAAATTGTAAACATCATTTGGCCAATGTGTGAACAGATACTGATATGCAAAACATAATAGATGCGCATTAGTTCGCAATGCAATATTTACATGTCCCTTAAGTTCTGATGCGTAATGTAAATGCAAATTGTTAGAATAATTTTTTCTCAATTGTACTTCTGTTCGGTGCTCACTTGTATACTTCTTTACATACAAAAAAATATATACATATATATTCCTTCATATACGAGTACATAGAGTTTTATACATTTGTTACATTAATACCAGTTTGGATTGACCATTGAGTTTATTGGATACAATAGTGTCATTTTAGAGATACATACATATATACAACATATTCATTTGCAACATTATGTGTTACAAGGGCTTGCTTTATTATAGAATTTAAGTTGCATTTAATCTTTGCATATTGAGGCAACCAAAAACCAAAATATGTTTGAAAATCATTTCAGCAAAATTTTATGGTAAAATGTAATGAAATTTTGTGAAACTATTTTTGGCTCATAACAGATATTTTGTGGTTTGTTCAAACAAGTATAAAACACTATTAATAAGGGCCATCTTACCATTGGGTTTGTCCTGTGAAAAATTATAAAATTATTAATAATATAATTTTAAAAATATTAATTTGTTATCATTTATAATGAAATGGATATTCGCCGGACTTCTTAATTTAAAGAAATCTTTTATCTAAAGCCAGCACTAAAAAAATTTAAATCCTCAAAGGACCACCCTAATACGTAATCATCAGGTGCCATTGATTTGAATTTGAAATTGTTTTGCATTTCGTGAACGAGATGCATTAGAAGCAAAATATATTTACAACAGCTACTCATTCAAATGATAGACTATTTTTTTTTATTATTATTAGTATTTCATTTTATAATGATGCCATTAAATCAACTTGACAATATTCAGCAGACAGCTTCCAATGTAGTAGATAAATTTTGATGACATCCGTCTCAAAATCGTACTCTATTAAATCCAAAATATTTCCTACAAATTCAATTAAAAAAGGACAATTTTCCTTTAATCATTTTAAATCTGCTCTTGCGTAATATATTGCAAAATATTAATTGTACTACTTAATATAAATTCGAACTGGTGTCGTGTGTCTTCGGGGTTAATTATGAGTTTTAAATACAAAAAGTAATATGATTATAACGAATTACCCACAGATGCTACAAGCCACTTTGCAATAGGGACGACGATCGAAAGTCCTGTACTTTGTTACTCGTACAGTAGTATTCATGTTCTTAACGCTTTGGAGGTTTGACGTAAATGCAAATTTAATTCCCATTCTACCCACAACAAGGATGTTCTTGTACTCGTAGGCTTAAGGGATGTTGTTACTATAAAAAGAATTATAGCACAGTTATAAACTCTACTACATGTTGTTGTTGAACAGCAACATAATATGTACTTATGTATGTCTGAATATGTGTACCTATAACATACATTTTAATTTCTGGCTTTTATTAGAAGCTGTTAGTTGTTATTCCACATCCAATATACTAGTTTCATAGGCTACTTAATTAGGCTACGTTATAGGCCTAGTCTATTATTAAAATAATTAAAACGCCATTGTTTATATATAAATTGTGAAAGGATGTCAAAACATTTTAAGAATAAAACTAATAAAAGGACTAAAAAAGTTATTGAAACGTGTGAGTTGTTAAAGTCCTTTATAATCAAGTTGGCAACTGTTGACCAATTTATCAGATCCATTGTAAAGAAAAGGATTTTAAATAAGGCCACGTGTCCCTGATGTCCTTTAGTGGTTTCCTTATAAATCAAGGAAAATTTAAGTGATGACCTGGTGGTATCTTGTGTATTACGCAACTCCGTTCTACTGTAAACTCACAGCGACTTTATATGTCGTTTAACTTCACAGTAAAAAAAAATGGAAATTTTTCTTGAGAAATGACATTTTCATTACTTCCAAAGGATCCGTTAGGGTATTTTTTTCGACTTCTTAGTATCCAATTGACAAAAGTTAAATTTAAAATAAGAAGTTCTTCTATGAATATTTAAAAATTGATTTGAAAATACTTTCTTTTTATAAAAATAACGTATTTATTTATATAAATTTACATAAAAGCATTATTTTTCTTTAAGCATCAATGATAAAGTTATTTTCGCATTAGAAATAAGAAATCATGACTACTGGTGAATTTGTGCGCCTTACAGATTTAAAACTTATTGCCCTTGGCAAATCATTTGATATAAAATTAGTTTCTTTGAAAAAAAAAACATCACAATTTTAATTTTCACTTTTAGCATTTTAAATCCCTTTGTCTGTATTAAAATATGTTTTTCAAGCTAATAATTGTCTGAGTGATTAACCCTATTAGGTAATTACCCACATCTTTTTTGCTACACAGTGTACGAGTAGATTACACCAGTTTATATGTTCGAGTTTATATATGTATCTGTTACATAAAATGGGTTCCAGTTTGTAAAAACTTTTGTCTTACACTGTACTTGGTGGTAACTGTTTTAAATTGAGTCGTTTACTTCCAAAAGTTGCCTCAGGCGTTTGAGATAAATTTTCAGGAAAAGCGGCAAACAAAAACTCTTTTTATGATTGTGATGCCGTCTGATTTTTTTCCTGCCGAATTAAGAAGATACTCTTTGCATTTAGAAGAATACTTTTAAAAAATAAACAAAAAATAAAAAATCAGCTTAAATCGATATGTATACTCTTTAAATTTAGAAAAATACTTTTAAAAAATAAACAATTCCGCATAAATCGATATTTTATGGCTGCAAGTAGTTTTGTAAGAAATGGGGAAACTAATTGAATATTAATTATGGCTTATGAAAAATAAGGCGGGGTTTGAAAAGAAATATGTAATCACTTAAATTAGTGAATTCTGGTACAAAATTAGAGTCGTTTTGGATGGGTTATATAAAGAAATTTACTTTCAAATGTGGTTTAGAGAGATTGTACGAAAGATTGGAATGCTCTATTGAATTGTTTGGATGATTTTTTTGTAGGAATAGAAATATTTATCTCAATTTCTCCTTGGAAGTAAATGATTCAAATGTAAATAATAATCAACAACAATAGACGCAGGCGGCAAAAGAAGTAAAGAAGGTACAATAACAACACGATTACGTGTACCGGTAGTACATTGATCTGCATTTGTTAATAATTACAATAACAAATATGTACATATGTACAAGTATAAGAATGATGGTTACTAGAAATTGTAAACAAATGACAAAAAATAACAATATCAGTAAAGGTCTTTCAAAGAAGTCAATAGATCCATAATTTGTGATCTGGATGCAGTGTGTCCATATATGTACATACTTATGTACATACATACTTATGTACTAATGTATGATTTTATTCGCATACCGAAAACTTTTCAACATTATTTTTTGAACAAACGTTTGTTTCAATTAATTTTATTTAGAATACAAATTCATACACTTTGTTTCTTTTTAATTAGTAAATTTCTATCAAATTTAGTAAACGTTTTTATTGAGTGGAACAATATAGTACATACATACATAAGTATGTACATACATATGTACATACATACATACATACATCAGATAGATTTTTTCTTCAAAAAAATTTAAAAAATGTTTGCGTATACATACATATGTATGTAAATACTTACATACATACATACATAAGTATGTATATATGTATGTATGTACATATGTATGTAAGTATGTACATAAATATACACATGGGCTGGTAAGATCAAAATTGCATAAGCAAATATGTATGTACATATGTACATACATACATAAGTACATACATACATACTTATGTATTTGATTCACATAATTTTGTGTTTGACTTAAGAAGATTATATTTTCTGTTTCTTTCAGGGACTGAAAATAATTGTTATATTTTTATTTCAGAGCGAAAAGGTTAGGCAAAAATGCCCTTTATCTGCATTTGGGAATTTTTAACCATTATCGCGACTTTTATATTGTATTGGTTACCGTAACTAAATAATTGAGAAAATAAAAATTTTGGTTACAAATAACCATTATATCAACCAAAAAAAATTTTTGGTTAAAAATAACCATTAAATCAACCAAAATTTTTTTTGGTTGAAATTAAACATTATAGAAAAAAAATTATTTTTTTTGGTTATCATGTATCAAAAAATTCCAAAAATTTCAATTACCACGTTTATACGCACGTCTTATTTGCAAATAGAACTATTTGCAAATAACTAATTCACTGTTTATACGGAAAATTGCATACAGAACTTATGTTATTATTAGTGATGCCATGTGACGAAAATATGATTGTTTGGTAAGTAAAACACAAAAAACGTTCATGAAGTGGCAACGTCTTACTTTTTATTTGCAAATAGTGTCGTTATTCACGACTTGTTAAGTGAGCTAATAAGTTACAATAAAAAAGTTATACGGCAACATTCTTCTTTTTTATTTGCAAATAAGACGTGCGTATAAACGTAGTAAATGATTTATTCTTGTCACCAAGTTCGTACATACATACATACATATATACATAAACTCAAATATACAAAAATTTTTTCTATATGGTAATTAGATGTGTGGCACACGTCTAACCGTTACTTACTGTCTTTTGATCTGGTACACATTAGGTTGGTAACTTTTTAACGTCAAAAGAGTTCGTTAAATCATGTTTCAGGACCTAGAATTATTTTAGTGTGATACAGAGTTTCGATCTTGCACAGTGTAATTTCTTCATTCGTAAGGCACTAAAAAAGTCGATTTTTTGAAGTAGTAACCAAAAAAAAAAAAAAATTTTTTTTTATAATGGTTATTTTCAACCAAAAATTTTTTTGGTTGAAATAATGGTTATTTTCGACCAAAAAATTTTTTACGTTGAAATAATGGTTATTTTCGACCAAAAGTTTTTTTGGTTCATATAACGATTATTTATAACCAAAAAATATATATCTCATTTCAATTGGTTAAAATAACCAAAATAAAATATACATATTTCTTGTTAATGGTTGACTATAACCATTACGTAAATGTATCAGTAATAATTGTTAAATCTGATTTTTTTAGCGTTTATCTTATAACTGTTACGTCCCTGGTTTCTTTAATTAATATTTTTCTTTCTTGGACTTGGGCACTTGAACATGCCAATGCAAGTTCATTAGCATGTACAACAGCCACATCAGCACGTAAAAGAGCGGTGGGAATAAATTAATATACGCGTGAAATAAGTAGCTGTGTGAGAGGGAGAGTAAGAAAGAGAGTGGGAGACAAATGGATATAGAGATATTTTCAAAAAAAATCATTAAAATCCTTCAGAAATGAATGCAAATTAATATCACTTCCAACGATTTTAATATACTATATGTAAGTACATATGTATACTATGTATGTATGTAAGTACATATTCTTGTCATCACAAACTTATAATTTTTAATGACTTGTGCTTTCATATTAAACATTATCAAAATACTTACTTACATATTAAAAATACTACATAGATTCTACTTATGTACAACGGGTAGCACAACAATTGTTTAATGTGTCTATAAATATGGTTTTTATATAAAATTTTTTTTTTTTTGTTTTGAATTTATATACATACTTATGTACAACTAATAGCAATGATTTCGAAAATTAGGTGTTAAATATATTTAAATTCAAACAAACGCAATAATTTTATTATGTTATAATTGGAGAAACAAGACAAAGAAATAATGATTTGCATACATATGGATGTAATAATAAAATTTTAAAAAAATCAATACAATAATATACATACATACATACTTACATAAGTACATAAGTATATTTGTTTAAAATATACATACCATATCTATGTACATACTTATGTATGTATTTTACACACAATGTTTTTGAACGATTGAAAATTATATTCCAAATGTTCCTGTTGCAAAATAATTCATAAAAAAAAATAATAATAATAATCTGTTTCAAAGCAACTCCATAATTATTTTTCAAGTGAGGTCCTGCTTGTCTTTTGTTGCTCTTCCTTCGAGAGTTTTTCATCTCAATCTCTCACAGGATAATGAATTGCTATGAGTAACCGTATGCAATTTTTTTGTTTTGTGGAATTTTCATTGACGTTTGCATCTAGTTTTCAAGGAGTTGATAGTTTTCAAGGAGTTGAGATCATTAATACTATAGGAGCCTTCTATGCGAAGGCATGCACCGTTGAATTATTCTAAAAGGAAGCGCCTTCTTTTTTGAATACTTTGTCAATTTGATGAGCTGTCATCCCCAACCTAATTTTAGAATATAAAAAATATACATACATACATTATTTAATTAAGTATTTATCGTCGGAGATGTATACACATTTGTCAATGTTATTATAAGAGTATGTGCCATATTTCATGCAAAGTGAAAACTTTAAAGACAATTACTTTAACTACTAACAGTTTTCATTAAAAAGTTGATTAGCATTAAAACCATATTTTTTTTATTAAAAGCCATAATTTTGAAGTGATATTAATCGCACTATAAAATCTCCACGAAATAAAATGCTAAAATGTTTTGTTTGTAAATTCATTTCGCCATTTTTCTTGACTTCAACAACATTAGAATTTGAATCTAAAATACAAGGTTAAGATAATAAAAAAACCAACAAAAACATCCTTCCTTCTCACTTTCGTAATAGTAACCTTTTGTTCATTTAAACTTCCGCTTCCTGTAAAACTAATTAACTTTTCTTTTGTATATTTCAGACAATAATGATTGTTGCAAGACACTGCAACAAGAAAAACAACAACCATGTCTGCAACAAAGAGCTAAAGTTAACAATGTTATCGTTGTAGAAAACAACGACTTGCGTTCGTTTAGCTACATAAATTAGCAAACAGTATGTGCCAATCTTGGAAAAGTCTTGTCATATAGAAACAGCATTAACAAGAACAAAAAATCAACTACTACATCAAACGAAGACTGACAACGAAATGAAGATAACGATCAAAACGTTGCAGGTAAGAACAAAGACAAGAAAACATGTTAACAGACAACAATTACCGCATTTATGGCGGTGGCTTATCATCGTCATGGCTACAAACTTATTCAACTTGTGCAAATTAACGCAGGCAATGAACATTAATGGCATCAGCAAAAACGGCTCGTCAACAATGAAACTTTCAATACAAACTGCAACGGCAAGCCATAACAATGCCAACAAAACCGTTACTACCACAATACCAACTATAACCAATACCGCAAACGCATTTGATTCGCAAATACATTTTGTAGCAACTCGACGTCTGTGTAGTGCTGGTGAAATAAAGGAAATTGAAATGAAGGAAAACAACAACTCTGCTACACGTTGGAATAAATTGAGTGAAAAATTTATCGCATTTTCTAATACCACTACCACCACTGTAGAATGGCTTAATCCAACTGATGCCGTAAATAGCAACGATTATACAAAAGCTAAAGCTCCATCCGATCACACGGGAAGCGAAAGCTTATGCTCAACTTCTTTGCCATTGAATCATTCAGGGCGAAATTTATTCGCATTTCATGAGGACTGTTTGGCCAACAGAAATGCATTGTCCCACATTTGCACCATTATCATGTATTCGGTTGTGTGTGTGGTCGGTCTCTTTGGCAATACACTCGTCATTTGGGTCGTATTGAGATTTTCCAAAATGAAAACTGTCACTAATATCTATATATTAAACTTGGCCATGGCCGACGAATGCTTTCTCATTGGCATACCCTTCCTGCTGTACACCATGCGTATTTGCAGCTGGAAATTTGGAGATTACATGTGCAAGGCCTACATGGTCAGCACTTCAATAACGCAATTCACCTCTTCTATTTTTCTGCTAATAATGGCTGCTGATAGATACATTGCCGTATGCCATCCCATAGAGTCTCCGAAATATAGAACGTTGCGTATTGCTAAATTGGTATCCATTTTGGCCTGGTTTACTTCGGCTATCTTAATGTTACCCGTAATATTGTTTGCCAGCACCGTGCGCCACGACGATGGCGTAAATTTCTCTTGCAACATTGATTGGCCAGAGGATTATAAGAATCATACGGGCACCACCTTTATACTTTATACTTTAATGTTGGCTTTTGTTACGCCGCTGTGCTTCATTTTAGTGTTTTACTATTTAGTCATACGCAAGTTGCACAGCGTGCAGCAAAAACACAAATCCAAGGAAAAGAAGCGTTCACACCGCAAAGTAACGCGTCTGGTGTTGACCGTCATTACCGTGTACATATTGTGTTGGCTGCCTTACTGGATTTCTCAGGTTTCACTTATTAGTGCCTTTGTGCAAGAGCGCGAACTATCACAGTTCGAAATTCTACTCGCCCTGCTGTTTGGCAGCTTGTCCTACTCCAACTCAGCCATGAATCCTATTTTGTACGCCTTCCTAAGTGACCATTTCCGCAAATCCTTTGCTCGCGCTTTCACCTGTATGACTCATCATGAAGTCGAAGGTCGGTTGGCCAATGACCAAAGTGTCTTCACAAACAAACAGCGCACGGGCAGTGGCAGTAAACGTAAAAACTCCAGACACCTAATGGTACCAAAAACTGCCACGCCCATCATCCAGAACAACAGCTGCTCATTTCTAGCTCCTACTACAGTACACAATAATGGTGGCGGTGGCTGCAGTGCGGAGGGTGCCTCTTCATCCGGTGCTACATCAACGTCAACGGCCACAACTGCCACAGACAAATCCTCAAACATCACGAAGCAAATAAATGAACGTTCCAATGGCGATGTGGCGGTGTTGTGTGCAAATACCACCGAAGAACCCGTGCACACCGTGGTCAGACATGACCAACGGTCACATGGCTTTCGAACGGCATTGTGCGATGCAGAAACACAAAACCAAACGAAGGTTTAAATATGCAGAAGCAAATTGTGTATGTACGAGTATGTATGTATGTATGTATGAATGTACATGTGTATGTATGTAGATTATATGTTCAAGTGGAAATGACCAAGTGTTTGTTCTGGCTACATATTGAAGTAGAATTAGGGAGATTGAAATAAAATATTTCTCTTGGAATTTAAATTTTTGGGCATGCTTTCGATTTAGGAAATAGTTTATCACTATTTAGATGGAGGAGTGAGTCCGTTCAACTACTTGACAGCTTTCGCACAAACTTTTTCGTTGTTACCATAAATGTATAATAATTATGTATGTATGTATGTACTTAGATACATATGTACATATGTACATATACATACATATCTACATAAGTATGTACATACTGTTCAGCAACATTAATTTCTTTCTTTTCTGTTTGCCATAAAAAATTAAAACAAAAAAAATCCAAAAACAAAAACTACAATATTGTTGAATTATGCAATAACAAAAAACAGATGAAAATTACCGTTTATTTTTGTGTATGCAGACTTGCATACACGTAAAGTTGCCATACAATGATTTTTAAGTTAACAATTATTACCATAATTTGCAAATGCAAAAAGAAAATCCCAACATAATTTTCAAATGTTTATATCTCTAAATCAAAACTAATTTCAAAGGCTTAACGCTGATACTTACCACAACTATATCATGTTAAAATACATATATAAAATATAATTATTACTTTAGCACAATCCAGTAAGTTTGAATAAAACTTTTTACTAGGCAACATTGTTTATTAATGTTTTATTTTGCTTGCTGCAACTGCCTTTAAAATCTCCTGCAAGTTAAACTGCAGGTAAGGAAAGTGTATTGATTGAGTTTTTCGAACTTGCGCTCGCACCTGTAAATGCTGGTTAAAGTGTAATTTTTCGTCCTTGGAAAGGGTAAAAACGCAAATTTTGAGCATACAATCCTATAAGGGAATTTTGAATAGAGCGATAAATAGATACATTTTTTAAGAAGGAAACGCCATTAAATATTGTGTGAGAAGTATACAGATCTTCATTCTCAGCTGGTCCAAATAACTCTGTTAGCTCTGTTTAAAATTTTTGCCACAGTTTTATTGATTCCAATATTAAGTTGCTTTTTTTATAAGTGTGGATGCTGCGACATTTTTCTTCCTACTATTTTTATTTTTGTGTGTAAAATTATTAAAGACTTTTTTATATTTATTTGTTGAATCTTTATTCGAGCCCAAAAATTGTGATTAAAATAATTTTAAAATAACTTTTTCACTGATAAGCTGCTGGTATCAGATTTCATCTTTCACTTGTGCAATTCATAAAAACAAATTCCAGTGGAAATTCTGATTTTTTTCCATTTCATACCAGCAAGTGTGTTTGCAGGTTAGACAGTGAAAGAAATTTGGAATCGAAATTGTCACGCATTTTGGGGTTAAATAGTCTTGTACGAATTTTCCTCTCGATTACACTTCCAATGACAACATTTCAAGACATTTTATAACCAAATCCAACCAAATTAATTTTTGTTTATCTGAAAATACTTGTCTCTTAATTTCGTTTTAATTTGTCAGTAGCATGCCGCTCGTCTTCGTAATAGCGTTACGTTATGAATTTCAATTCCTTATTTTTCGATAGCATATGAAAACACATTCGCATTTTCGCAATAAAAAAAAATCATACTGCTCAGTACAAATCGTTCGAAAGTCGAAATATACGGCAACCTTCTGGATTACATGATATTGTATGGAAATTAACGCTACAAAATATTTTTTAGAAAGAAGTCAAGAAAGGAAAAAAATTTATATATAATTCTATAAAAGATCCAGTTACAACTTGCAACAATTCCTATAACTTTAACATACATAACTCGGATTAAATTGCATATACTTTTTATATAAAATAATATATACTTAAAAGCATTTATTAACTAAGAAAATTCATTATATTTTACATACAATGCATCCCGGTCTTTTTTTTTTGTTGTAACATCGTGTGAAAAAGAATAATAAGGCACGTACTTAAGTATATACATACATATGTAAATAAATACTGTGAAAATGTGTATTAAATAATAGCGGAATATTTTTATAATTAATTATTCAAGCGCAATATGTTTTTATATTTGATGAAAATAATATTTGAAAATGATATCGAAATATCGAAAACTACAAAAAATAATTTAACACTTTTATATTAAAGAGACCACATTGAAAATAGCAAATTTTTAAAATTATTTAAACATCTTTTATATCATAAACGACCTTTAGGTGGTCTTTTTATAAAAAAATAAACATTTATTTTATTTCAATATTTCGTCAACTCTCTTTGGGCGTCTTCTTAAAGGAAAATTTTGTTTAAATGTATGTACATACATATGTGACAATAAATTGATAATATTATTCGACCTTTTTATTTTTATAAATTAGTGGAATTATTTTTTTGTTTGAGGTCTTCTTTTTTCATAAAAAATAATATATTTATTTTTTATGACAATAACAAATTAAAAAATTTTTTCTTCCAGGAAAAACAAAACATTGAAAAAAAATATTTGTTATTGTCACCATTTATTAAAAAAATTTCCTGAAGAAGACGCTCAAAGAGGTGTCGAAATATTGAAATAAAAGATGTAATTAAAACGGTCGAAAAAATAGTGTTAATTATTTAAGTTTTAGCTTTTAGTTTTAGTTTTTCAATGTGTTGATTTCAAACAAATATAAAAAATAATAAACTTTTAAAGAAAACTACTCAATCCTGGAGGAAAAAATATTTATGACTCTGACATCGAAGTTGAAATCATTCGAATACGATTTTTTAAGTTTTTTTAAGGACACTTCCGGAATTGTTTTTTTTTTTTAAGAACCGCAACTACAGAATTCATATAAAAAAGTGCGCTGCCTTCCTTTCTCATTAAAAAAAAAAAAAAAAAAAAAAAAAAAAAAAACAATAGAAAGTTAAAAATATCTATATTTTTTGACTTTTTTTATAACAATTTGATTAAAATATTATTCAAGCTGGAGGTTTTATTTAGTGGTTAAACAAATTTATTTGAAATTATCAATATTTCGATACTCATCACTTCCAGAAAATTCTATTTTCTTCCTGAAGATGATACTAATGAGTATCGAAATATTGATAATTTCAAATAAAATCGTTTAACCAGTAGTAAAAAACCTCGAACTTGAATAACATTTTAATCAAATACAAAATTAAATTTTAAATATTTTCATTTAATGCAAACAAAAAATAATATTAACTCCATTAGAAGTTTCCATTATATTTATTTTATAGCTAAATAATTTAATTTGATTTAAAGTTTATTGTTAACAATTTGAAAAACTGCCAATAAGCTTAACTTAAAATTAATAAAATACTCTCAACTATATCTATTATTATCATTAACTAATTATTATCATTAATTAAAAATAAAACAAAATATCTATAGTATGTCTATCTGTATTATGCAAAAAACTTGACCTAAAATTATTTTTTTGTTTTTAAATAATTTTTTAAAATTGTTAATATCAATGAAAATACTGCTGGAGACGTACAATTTGCTCCTCTTTCCGAATATATTTTTAAGTACATATAGATTAATATAATGTTAAGCTGTGTGCGTTAGTTTTATTTCATTTAAGTATATGTAACCTTAATTTACTAAGATTTATGAGGCACTATATTATATGTATAAGATAAAAATTTAACAATAAAAAATAAGTATAAAAAAAGTAATGGGTTTTAATATACGTCCATTACCGATCCGAAGCCATAAACTTCCAAAAAATTGATTAAGTTAAGAGCAAATTTAAAATAACATTGTTTTAGAAAACTTAAAAAGATATACTTGTATGTAACACATATATTTTTTAATAAAATATTTAAAATTGTAAAATTTCATTAAATTCAAAATATTTCTGTATCATTCACTATTTTTTACAACTTTGTTTAGATGAAACTGACCTATGAAGTTCATTATTTGCATAGAGCTCGACCCTCTAATATCCTTCAAAACATTAACTTAATTTTGATAAAGTATTTCGCAGCAGATAGATTGCTACCTCAGCTATAGCAAAGTTTGATTTATTTCATCAAAAATAATATTTAACGTTTTTAAAAATCGTAATTAATGTTTACCGCCCACTTTTCCACCTTTAAAATGGGCGTGGTAATTTTTAATTATTACCAAATTATTCTCCATAATTTTCCCTATCGATGTACCAAATTTCATTAATTTATCTTAAAAAATACCGGAGATATCAAACAATTTGTTGAAAACTCCAAAACGACCTAATTTTCATATGGAATTTCGAGTTCGTGTCTTGAGTCTTTCAAAATGCAGTTGATGATCGCCAACTCAAAGACTTAAGACACGAACTTGTGGTGAGAAAAAAATTTGGTGGGAATAGTTGCGCCCCAAGGTATGCTTCGAAAATGTTCACATTTATGCTGTGGTATGAAAAGGGTTGTAGGCTGAACTAAGAGGTTAAATTTTTTTCTCACCACAAGTTCGTGTCTTAAGTCTTTGAGTTGGCAATCATCAACTGCATTTTGAAAGACTCAAGACACGAACTCGAAATTCCATATGAAAATTAGGTCGTTTTGGACTTTTTAACGAATTGTTTGATATCTCCGGTATTTTTTAAGATAAATTAATGAAATTTGGTATATCGATAGAGAAAATTATGGAGAATAATTTGGTAATAATTAAAAATTACCACGCCCATTTTAAAGGCTGAAAAGTGGGCGTTAAACATTGATTACGATTTTTAAAAACGTTAAATATTATTTTTGATGAAATAAATCAAACATAGCTGTAGCTGAGGTTCTAATTTATTAACAAAGGTTCTAATCTATAAAATTAAACGAATGATTAGGGAAATGTTAGATGGTGAACGTTAATAAAGCATTTAAATTGTAGTAAACATAACCCAGTGTTTTTATGGGCTATTTTAATGAAATTTGTCAGTTATATGGATTTGTGATTTGTTTTGTCCTTATTTCTTATTTATTTTACTTACTTGCAAATGACCTGTCGGCAAAGAAAAACATGTTTATTTATTTACATTTAAGAATGTATATTATTTTTATTATTAAACAAATTAAATAAAATAATTAAAATTAATAAAAATTAACAGTTTATTATTAATTAAATCGAATTTCAGCACTTTTATTGAATTATTCAAATGAAATGCGTGTATTTTTCTTTTATTTATAATCAAGTATTTTAAAGCTCTACTAATATTGTTGTAATTTAGCATTAAAAAAATGCAATTGAATAAGAAATTGCTTGGAAAAAATTAATTTCTGGATTATTTATTAGAATTGGTGCTAAAAACATTGAAAATTAAAAAGACAATGTTTTTTGAGATTTGATGAATATCGAGTTTCTAGCACTTCTAGGTCGCGCTAAAATCAGATTGGGGTTTTTTCTAAATATGTTCATAGTGCACAAAGGATACAAATTCATTTTGTTTGCTGATGTTTGGTATTTATAACGTTTAATCTTCTCATTTCGGCTTTGGCCTCTTACATATATATTCGTACACATTTCTGAAAATAAAAAAATAATGATAAAATAAATTTAATTTTTATTAACTTTTAAAACATTGTTAGATGAATAAAAAATATTTGACAAAATGAACGTATTCACAGTTTTTGAAAAACATTGATCTTGAACGTTTATAAAACTATTTTGATTCATAATTCCTAAAACATTTAGGTACACCTACGGCCGAATTAAACGGAGGATGGGTTTTTCATAAAATCGTGCAAGTCAATAAATAAGTTTTCATATAGAAAACTCGTGCAAAACGAAGATGACGAGATGAATTTGTGGTAAATAATAATTTTAAAATAAGACGTGGTCCAACCATAATGCACGATGTTAATTGTGAGTCACACCTGAACGTCTAGTATTTTGCCTAATTTAATTGATATTTCTCTGTTTTAGTGTTTGACAAATTCGACTATGGAGAGGTACGTTCAAATAAAAAAATTCATTTCGTACACTTTCTGATTTTTTTTTCTTTTTTGGGGCAGCATAAACGACCACACTTTCACTTCAGTGGATTCGTTAGGAATCGAGAACTGCCGCATTTGGACACGAGTGATTGCTAAAAAGTCGATGCATCCACAAAGATTGACTGTTTGGTTCGGCTTATGGACTTGGGGAGTCATCGGGCCGTACTTTTTTTGAAAATGAGGTCGGCCAAGCAGTTACTGAGAATGGTGTTCGCTAGATGATAACGGAATTCTTGTGGCCACAAATTGAGGATATGGTCCTGGACTTATCCACTTATCACACAGCCAACGAAACAATGGCTCTTTTGCGCGAGAAATTAATATCGTGTATTATGGTTGGACCACCCTTTATGTATTTAAACAGTGGTAATTTACATAAACTAATTCATAGACACATACAATTTCGCTTTAAATGTTAAAAGGCGAAGAATTACTATTTTTATACAGGGTGGCATAGTTGGAATTGGCTGCCACTTTTGCAGATGGCGCCAAATCTTACTGTGCTTTGACATTTATGATTGAGATAGGGAATGGGTTGTCTACAAGCCATAGAGGGATAAGCACTTCAAGAACGTGGATTTATTGGACAAATTTTCAGTGTGTTGTTTTAATGCAGCGTGAATTTCGTCGTCGTTTTCTTCGTCGCCCATTTCCACTTAAGTTGTTTGTTGCGTTAAGAAACAAAAATTTGCTTTTCTGGGACACACAGAATCCACGTGAAATACATGAAGAGCCATTGCATCCCCTAATGGCCCTTATTTATTGAAATCATTTTGTTTAAGACGCCGATAGCACCACCATCACCGTAAATGGAGAGCGTTACAGGCAGATGTTAAACGTGTTTTTTTTTTGTCGCAAGTTGCTGCATTAAGTCTCGATCATTATTGGTTTCAACAGGACGGGCAACGATAGATTTTGAGTAATGGGAGTGATCTCCTATTTTGAAGATTTGAACTGGCCATCCAAATCGCCAAATTTAAAAGCACTAGACTTCTTTCTTTGGGGATTTTAAAAGTCTGCCGTTTACCACAACAAACCACGAACCTTGCAAGTCTTGAAATCTATCATTGAAGAAGAAACCCCCAATTTGGAGTCAGATGCTTTGCCGTGAAATGAGCGTAATGATGCATCAACTCGGGAGGTACCCATTTGGACGGTATATGTAGTTTTTCCGCTAAATGTCATCAACAGAAACTTTTTCGAAAGAGAACATTTTTTTTATTTATAAAAAATGACAACCAGTTCAATTTGTGACATTACTTTTGCGCCACTTTGTGGTTTTGTCAGCGAAGTATTTTATAGATTTTTTACAGTTTAGCATGTAAGTATGCATCTTGAGTGCAAATGGAATTATAATTAAATAGAAATAAATTTGAGTGAGTCAGAGTGAGTCACTTCCAAAAATTGTTCTTAATGTTTGATTTTAAAAATCGAAAACGTTTCCAGCGAGTAGCGTGTAAAACGTATGCAATTTTGGACAGCACTCATGGATCTCATCATAATGCGATGGGCGCCGATGGGAATATGGCTGCTGTTGCCGAAAATGTGCAATTCAATCCAAGAACGTCAACTCGCCATCGACTCGGAGTTTCACGCACCAGCATTATGAAAATTGTGCAAAAAGAAATCGTATTATTTGTCATTTATCCGAAATTGCGCCCCATCGTTAAAAATTACTTTTCGAAAAAAAATTGGGGTCTTTATCAAAGCGCTGCTTAAACGTGAGACTTGCAACGGTGACTCGACATCGCTGATTGAATACTAAACAACACATGAGGCAGATATCACCCAAACAACGTGACCGCCATAGTACACAGAGTTGAAGATTTTGAGGTTTAAAAAATTAAAAACTCAGATTTTACTTGGAAGTCGTGCCGGAAAGAGATAAATATATGGATTAATGCTTTATACTCTTTAGACAGATTGGAATTTTACACCATCAGAAAATGAATATCAAAACAAAATAAAAAGATCGATATCGCGCAAGAAAGAGACGGGTAGAAACATCTTCCATCTCGCGGCACCTCTGTGTACTTTGCGGCCATAGACATCCATCGTTCGCCATCGTCAACCTGACACTAATTTATGTTTTTGTATTTATAGATTTTTATCCAACATAAATTTCTTGTTATGCTGCTTATGTTAAATAATTTTAAGCCTAGAGAATTCTCATATAGTATTTGATAATTTTAATATAAACTGGCTTAAAGTACACTTGTTGAGTTGTTGGACCACAATAATATATTTATATTTTAATTTTACTTTATTAAACAAGTAAAAAGGATTACTTGTTTTATTACTTCTAATTAATAAGAAATGTTTCTTAAAAAACATATTTTTAAATTGACATACGACCTTTTCGGTTTCAGAAAATGCAAATTCTCAAGGGCTTAAGTTTCACAGCTCCTTTTATTATTAAAAATAATTAAAGTTTTATTTCAAACATTGGTTCTACTTAATGAAATAATCTTATTTGAAAAGATTAATAAAAAAAGCCTTTGCTTAGTTTTCATTTGACCTTTTTTTTGCTTATACTGTAAAATTTTTGAAAATTAAATACTATTCGCTTTAATATACATGACGATGTGTATGTGTGGTAAATTGCATAAAAGTCGGATGAGTAGCAACGATTGGAAAATAATGTTTTGTATGGTTGTGGCACTGCCCCATTTGTTTAATTAGATGCTTTTATTACGGAAATCCAATATCTGTGCACAAATGTCATATGAATCGGCCCAAGTAGAAGAGTGTTAAAAAATATATTCTTCGTGTAGGCGTGACACTGGCCCTTTTTTCTTCTTTAAAAAAATACACAATGGAATTAGTCTGCAGGTATATTCAGTAAGAAAAAGAACACTCTAGATGACACATAAGCGAAACAGGTCTGTATACAAATCAAATCTGACGTGTGGGAAATGGAAAATCATTCAAAAATATATTCAAAACGGTTGATTTATTAAAAAATTAATTTTTTAATGGGGACAGCTTCTCACTTTTATGCGCCACTGTATTACATGAGATGTATAAATACATATGCAATTTTGGCCCTTAACATTCCGTTGGTGTTGAAAGAAATAAAACAAAAATAAGCCCAATCCAAAAACAAATCGGCTTAGTTAAATTGAACAAAACATATCGTCATCTAAAATGTAAACGGCTTTATAACTTTAATAAAAAAATCTAAACACTTTCTTATTTATTACGATTAATGTAACTGGATTACGCCTTGAAATAAAAATACTAATTTTATTTAAATATTTTTTTTCTTCTAGTTTATAATTCAGTTAACCTTTAGAGGTACCACAAATGGTCCAAACCATGGACCCGTAAGTGTGGGGAACCTGCTTGTTAACGCTGACAGAGGCCAATATACAAATTTATGTTACTTCTTCCGTGAAATACCGAAAAAAATATTACTAGATGAAACACTTTAGGTTTCAGGTGGCGATATGAACACTTAACATGAATATTAAATAATTTGTGAAAAAAATACAAACTTACATAAAGTTGCGGTGTATATATTTAACCATTATTTATTTTCAATATTTGTTAAGGCATTAAGCTGTCAAAACAAATATTAAGAACAACAAATTTGAGATCAAGTTTTCAAGATGTTTTTCGTTTGAAGAAATATTATAATTTTTTTGTTGAGGAAAGGACGGCACGGGATATAAAGTAAAAAAATCATGAAAACATATTAATTCAACGGTGTGCGTATAAAACGTGTGTAGTCTGAATTAAATGAAATTAAATTGTTTGCTGCAGAAGTAACACATGCCGCATTAACGTCATTTAGTTGTAAAACTTAAGGAATTTTTAGGAAGGAAGACTTGCAGGCAATTCCAGAGGAACTAATGGAAATTGTATGTGTGCGTGTAATCATGTCCCAGATTCTAAGTACATCGCATATGAATAATAATAATAATTATAATAATAATTACACTGTGTGTAATTTTTTAAGTCGTGGCAAAATAACTTAATACGAACACCACTACGTGATAAAAGACTAAAAAAAGACCCGTGTCTCCCAATTTTTCCCAGTCATGCACTTTTTTTTTATGGGGCGCCAAAGATTTGGGGCCTCGGTATCATTTTCGCAAAAAAGTGATCATTTTCTCGGGCTCATATCTTGCAAACCGTTCCGAATTTCGATTTACTCTCTGAGGCAAACTTGCAGCTCTTGTCATAAAGAACAAAAATTGCGAACATATAAAATCAAAAAACTTCACCTTCCAGATAAAAATCGCAAAAAACTTAAAAAAATTCGATTTTTTTTAACTTTTTCTCTTGTTCAGGTCCATAGGTAGCAAACCGTTCAAAATTCAAGGAAACAATCAACTACAAAAATTTACCTAAGATCTCAATAAACAAATTTCTACCACATATAAACTTCCTGGGAATAATTCTGGACACCGTTTAGGTAGCGCGTCACTTTTTTCACTTTTGCGGCTACCTAAGCGCTACCTAAATAAACTTACGAGTATTTTTAAGAAAAGTTGCTAAAAACTTAAAAACAAAGTAGAGATGGTAGAGTTTTACTCTTTTCAAGGAATATATGAACTTAAAACTGGTACATTTTCACCCTTTTATTTAAAATAATTTCATTGCCCCGATGTCCGAGGGGCTAGAGTGCTTAACTATTGAAAACGTGTTAAATTAAAGAACACTTGACTTGAAAAATTAAGAAGAATAAAAAAACATTACGGGTACTCCCATAATAAATATTTCTCCAATGAAAAAATAGTTCAGTTGGAAAAATTAAGAGAGTTTATGAACTATAATTTAATAAAAATTACTGAATAAGTCGTGATTTAAAGAAATTCTGCAAATAAATTGTGTAAATAACTCTTCAACGTTTTTTGGATTTAAGAGACTAGTGAAAACATGAAGTTCACTTAGAATATTCTTTCGGTATTCTTGGAAAATTTCCAAAACACTGCAAATTTTCCAAGAATTTTTACTAAAATTAAGCAAAATTTTCTAGGAATTAAGAATCATTTTTCTTAATACTAGGAGAAATGTTTTTGTTAGTAGCGAGAATTTTTTTACTTAATTCAAGCAGAAAACGGCTTGGGCGCCATACGACATTTATTTTGGACTAAATTTTAGTTTCATATTATTTTGAGTGCAGTTCAAAAAGAAAAAAAATTCGTATTTGTTTTTCTTTGCAAATGATTTAGAGTCTGTTTGTTTTTCGTCCTCATTTAAAAATTAATGAACTTGTGTCTATGAAAATAAATTTCTGCACGACAGTCTATGCAATTCTACTTTTCTACACTAGGCTTAAAGAAGGCTGTAAACCTCTCAAGGCTGTAAAGTGTTAAAAAAATTATAATAAAAATGTTAGTATTACGACCTGACAGTAGCGCCAATTTTGATTATATCCAATGATTTTAACTTATTATTGCAGAATGTTCTCTTTTTTGCTTCCTATTCACCGATTTGGAAGCTGTCTTCAATATGCCGAGAAAATTAAAATTTTAATGATTTTTTCTTGAGGAAAGTAATTTTATATCTTATTGGAATTGGTTATTTTCCAGTGGGAATAGGCTTAAGATCTAGAAAAGGTACAAAATCTCTAACATGGAATTAGTGATTCCCAAAAAAAAGATGTTTTAATGTAGATTTAAGTTACAAAAAAAAAACATTAATTTCGTGATTGACGCTTCCTTCCTCTAATGAAAAAATAGTTCACTTGGAATCAGCGTTGCCAAATGTGCAGATTTATCTGTTTTTTGCAGTTTTTTAAAGTACGAAACAGGCTTGCAGATTTTTACTCTAAAAAACAGTTTTTTTAACCAATGCAGTTTTTTATTATTCGTATTAAAGTTTTTATTGCATTGTTTGAATTGTTTGCGAGTATTGTGCCAATTTTTCTAAAAAATGGATAAATATCTAACAAAAAACAGTAAGTTTGCTACTAAATAATTTTTGTTAATAATAATACATACATACATATTTTTTTATATAAAATATAACTGCCTGTCCCACGATGTCATTCGACATCGATCGCTCGCATAAATACGTTTGAAACAACAACAAATTTTAAAATGTTGTTTTTGGTTTGAATGTAGGTATGCGAGCGATCGATGTCGAATGACATAGTGGAACAGGCAGTAAAATTTATATTTTTTGTTATTCTTTTTTTCTTCAACAAAATTGAATTAAAAATATACAAATATCGTTTTATTACTTTCTCTTCAGTAAGAGGTATACCTAATAAAATTTTGTTAAGACAAAAGTCAAACTCAATATGAAGAAAACTAAAAAAAATTTTCCTTAATTTTTTTATGTAAATTTTGACTCTTGGCATAAAACAATTTTATCAGGTATAGACAATTAGTTAATTTTGTTTTGAAGGTGCAGATTTTTTTCGTAAAAAACAGATTTTTTTTTGGTAATTGTCAGTTTTTGTAAAAAAAATTATGGCAACATTGCTTGGAATAATAAATTAAGGAAATTTATGAGCTAGAATTTGGGAAAAATTACTGAGTTCGAATATAAAGTCGCGAATGAAAGAATTTCTAATGTAACCCCTCATTATATTATGGATTTAAACAGACTAGTAAAACATTGAAATACACCAAGAGTATGAAGGGAATTCATGAACTAAAACTTAGAAAAGAGTTACTGCACAATAGCAACAACAACAAAAAAAAAACTATTTTGGGAAAAAAATACGTTTTTGATCGTTATCACTTCATTGTATAGTAAATATAATGATATTTTTAAATCATATAAAATCAAATTACCAAAAAAAAAGTTCGCGTATTACAGTTAGAATAATAAAGTTTTGTAATGCAGTCGGTCACGATACGAAAAGAATTTTTTTCTTGAACGGATCATCTCTGGGATGAAAGATTATTCAAGGACGATTGTAAAATTGCAAATACTTTAATTATTCTAGGCCCCATATTACATTTTGCAATGTCATTTTAAGCGTAATGCCATCATGTTCTACTTATATCGATGTTAATCGTCTGATTATAGCGTTGTTTACTGAGTACATTTTTTATACCACTGAAGCATCAATCAAGCGCCTCATTTTTTTAGGACGGTCTAAGAGAAACTTCACTACCTCTGATCTCCGTACAAATAACAACACTCCCATGTATGACCCATTTCTTATATGTATATATTTGTATGTTACTCGACTTCGTACAGGAGAAAAAGGCCATCGACAACAATAGTGCAGTCAACTCTTTAATTATTATCAATTCTATATTATTAATACGCACTATGCATGCTCATGCATGCTCGCCTACTCACTTCAGTGTAAATGTTATTTATGATCGACCGCGTACAGGAGATGGCGAAAAATTTATGATCATGGAACGGCATAATTTTTTAAACTTTTACTTCCTGTTCCTCTAAGTGCAAAAGAAAATTTCGTTCGCCCATTTATATTAAAAACAAAAAAAAACAAATTTGAGTTCTTTACTTTCCACTATAGATGTTCGAATGAAATATTTCTTTCAGATTTGAAACTTTTAAATTTTATGAAAAACCTGTGTCAAACACATTTTTGGTGGGGTGGGTACTTTCCGGAGATTTTCGAAATGTTGTAAAATTTCATATACATGAATTGATATTGAGTTACATCATCACACGCATGAGTTCACTTCAACTTTCTTTTTCAATTTTTGTTTCAATTCTTGTTTTCAGCATAAAAGAATGTCGAGTTTTACATGCATTTGCCTCATTTCTATTTCTTTTGCAAAAGTTAAATATATGAATTTCATGTGGTTTAAGAATTTCAAACCACATTTCTTTAAATACCCTCGCTCACCGACCGACACACAAACACACCGACCGACACACACTCTGTCATAAACAGCAGAACGAGTGTTTAAATATCAAACGCATGAGGAAGTTAAACCAAATAAATAAAAGAAAAACACAGCCAAACTCAAATAAAAGTTTAACAGTGGGATGTAAAAAAGTCATCTCTTTTCTTCATATACCTTGAAATAAAAAATAAAACAAAAATAGTAGTACGAGTAAGTGTCTGATTTGTATTAATTAAAGACTGGATTGTACACTATAAATTTTTTCATAAAATTTGTTGCATGCAACTTCTTTTGTTCACTGGTAGAAGGAATAAAATTTCACAAGGTTTTTAATTTTTTGTCCCAACTATTTCACTCAACCTTATATTGCCACAAATAGATAAAAGATAAAGTTTCATACAACAAAATTCATGAATAATGGTTGGTGTAAATACAACAAAAATAAATACACCTTTTTTAATATTAACAACGCTTATCTTGAGAAAATAAATATAAATTTTCTGACTTTTAGAGCCCACGTGTGCAAATCATTTACGAAATCGGCTTTAAAATTCATTTAAAATCCTATTAAATTCTTAATAGGATTTTTTTTATGTGGCAGTGATTGCGCTGCCAGTTTTCAAATTGTAAAGGCATTCTTATCAAAAAATATTCAGTTGCATTTATGAAAACAAAAAAATGTTTCTGGGTCTCAACAAACCCCAAACACAGACGAAGCAGAGAATACTGAAACAGCATGCTGCAACACACTATTTTATGTTTGAAAGTTTCCCCAGCTCTTTTTTCTTCCGCTAACAAGCGCGGTAAAAATTTGCCCAAGTATCTGCCCTTCAGTCTAACTTCACGATGGTCTTACTATTGGTCCTGCAGGGTAATTGTGACGATAATGTACATGGCTGCTTATTACTGATGAACTATTAAAATACCACCCTCATGTAAAGTCAATCAACCTCCACAATGGCTTCGCATCCGCTTATTAACTTAATAATAGAACATCGAAATTCTTACGTAGTCGCAAACGGGGTCTTTTTCGATTTCAGCTCAAATTACAGTGGCCACGTGATCTCCGCGGAGCCCTCATCAACAAAAGAAGTACAGGCCAAATCCTCGTTGATTTTAGTTTCATTGGTATCGTATGACACTCTGATCAGGCGTTAATTAGAAACTCATATGAAATTTTATGGCTGGATTATGGATATTAACTGATTCTTAGTTGGGCTGCCAGTCGGCAGAAAAAAGGTGTAGTTGCCAGGAAAGCAACCCTAAGCAACTGGATTTACATTTCCCCCCAAGTAATATTATTTTTAGAAAATGGCCACTTAAATGAGTTTCGAGTTTCTTTTCATAATCGAGCCATCGGACTCCGTCAAACTTCATGTAGGAAATCACCAGATGATATGACCCTGGGGGAATCATTGGTACTGATAGATAAAACAGCTTCAGTTAACGGTTGCAGACTGCTTTGCGTTCTTTGGAAGCCGATTGGGGTACTAGTGGTGCTAACAACATCGCCGACTATTGTTACTATCTAAAAATAAAGCCATACCATGTCCTCAAAATGGAGAGTCTCCTAAACTACACCAATGCTTCAATTGCTTTGTTGTGCATGTCATTTAGACGTGTTTGAAACTCTGCTGTAGATTCGCTACAAGAAGGGTTCAAGTTCTACTAGTTACTCAAACTTCCCAGTTTAAGAACACACAAAAATTGTTAATTAGACAAGGTTCATTAGAAAGGCGATATGTAGGAATTAGAAGCAGATCTATTTTAATTATTAAACGGAACAATTTAGTTTTCTTGAGAAGATTATTTGACTGAAGCAATAGAGTTTGGGGTCCTTAATTAAAATATAACTAAAAAAAAACGTTTTTCTTTTATTTTATTTAGAAGAAAAAAAAAAAATTGTAAGAGAAGAGCAAACACGAAATACTGCAAAGGACTTATAGCCGTGTTGAGATGAATGTCCATCTGCCATTGTTGTTGTTTTAACTTAAAAGAAAAAAAACAAAGTGGAAAGACCTTTACCTATAGGACAATCAGAAAAAAAACCTTGGAAGTCCTCTACAGCATAATAGACCGATATACGTACACATCACTATTTATCCATGATGGCCCCTTTTTTCCAGGTGCCCGAAAATGTTTAATTTTGTTATTGCTTTTTTGCATTATTTTAAAGTACTTTACATGTCCTTTTATTTTACCTTCATCATGTTTTCTTTGGAGTATATTTTCCATGGAATTTTCTATAAATTGTTATGTGGTTAATAGTGCTGTGTTAAAAAAACAGCCTGAAGGGAAATGGTTTGTGTTGCTTAAATTTGTTTTTACACACATGTGACAAATTTTGCTTGGGGGCATCTGTAGTTAGAAAATATTATTTACTTCCTCAAAAATCGCAGTACATAAAAAACATATTCCTTCTATTAAATAATCAGAAAAAACTTTTCACTTTCGTATTTCATAAATGAAATAAAAGAAAAATTTAAAGCTTTTGATAATTTTCGAAACAAAATTAAAAAAAAAAATATTTCATCAAGTCGTAAAATATTTCTAAATTTTTAAAGTCGGCTATAAATAATAAAATAAAATAAAAAAAAAATAATAATAAAAATAACTAAAAAAAATATCTCAACTCGTAATCGATTTCTAAATTCATAATTTTGAAAATGATTTCGAAAACATCAACGAACATTTCTTATGGGAAAAAAGTACTCCAATTTTAGCTAGTCATATAAAGGATCAATTTAAAATATTTAATAATAGTGGTAGACTGACCTTCGTAGACTAGTAGGTAGTGTACTAGTCTCGTAGTGCGAAGGTCCCAGGTTCGAATTCTGCCACAGAACTCTGGCAGTTTGTGTTTGATAAATAAAGGGAACGCACAACAAGCCTTCACTGGCTTAAGTTAATGTCGTATGACATGGGCTATCACACCCCTCCAATCAACCTAACCTAACCTAATAATAGTGCAGATCGCGAAGTGTTAAATACCAACAACTAGAGTGGGTTAATACCCGATGTTTACAATAGATTCCCAACTAATAAAAAAATCCGGCTGGAGGTCATAAGCTCGCGAAAAAAAGAGCGAACATTTTGTTCTTTTATTTTCACTGTTTGTTCTTAAAATTCAAATTTAACAATAAACTTTTATTTGCGCAGACTTTGTGCTGCTTTCAAGTAGCAGCAATAGAAATGGGTCAAAAAAGTTTTTGTTCAACAACTTTGGTTGTTTGAGGTTTCTATGTTGTTTTCTATTACAATACAACTACATACAACAAAACTTGTGTGCGAGTGAATTTAAATTGAAAGGAAAGTCTTTTTCACATAAAATTATTTTTTATTTAAATTATTTACGATTACGAATTCCAGGCCATAAATACGAGTGCGTTTTAACCACATCGGGATATTAGTCACGTATTTAAATATCTTGTCTAAAAGGTTGTCTATTTTTATTCCTATTTCCGTTTAAAACCGCATTTGAATCAGTTATGGTTTTGAAAGTCATGCTTAAATTATGGCCTGCGGGTGAATTTTCCAAGAAAAATTTAACGTTGCAAGCATTTGTTATGGAACAAAAATAAAATAAAGCAACAAAAATTATAATGGGCGTACAAAAGCTCAAGAATCTTTATTTCTCCATCACAGTTTGAGTTGTGTTAATAACTATTTCCCTGTGGTTAAAATAAGTTTCAATGTTATTTTCTATTTTTTCGAGTGTGTGAAGAACTTATTTATTTCAAAAGGATTTTTGTTGTATACATACGAGTACATAAGTACAACAGGAAATTCGATAAAAGAGTTTATGTCAATGAGGCTAAAGAGCCAATCTGGGGAGAAGAATTACTAAACAGGAAATTCCAAAACATTTATAGTAATTTGTTTTACGACAATGGCTTCTCCACGCCGCCTTTTATTGGCAAGCAACGAAAATTGTATACAAAAAAGTCAATCAATAAATCTACAATTAGAGAATTTTTATTCGTAGTGTTGGTAAAACGATGTAATTACATATTTTCAATAATCTAATGGAACATTTTCTAATGTGAATTAAATTAAATTTTACGAATATGTTGGTACAATTTCATTAAAATTTCCTAATTCATGGGTTGTAGAAAAAGAGAACAAAATGTTCTGTTGTTGTATAGCAGTTTCTATTATCGCCAAAATTTTAAATTTCATAATACCAGCGGACAATTTTAACTAAATCAAGAAAATTGGTAACACTCGCATATAATAAATAAAATTTTAAAATGTGTATTTTTATTAGAAAAATTGATTTTCAAAATTTATTGCACACATATATTTTTTTCAGTGTACACTACAAAACAAAATAAAGAGATGAAGAAGAAAATAATTGTAACAAGAAAAACCTATAATAGGGAATTAAAACTTTTTTAACGACTGTCCAGAGGACGGACATTAATACTTTTTTATATAAAAAAATATAATATACAACAAAACATAAATTTTTTTTCTTATAAAACAGAAAAATGCTGACATTCAATTATATTTAAAGATCTGCATGTCAATTTCAATTCCTTGGTATAAAACATATATTAACAATTAACACAATGCCACGCTAATGTAAATCAGAAAACCTCATAATTTTGATGACTTCTTCTGAACAGGGATCGAACCCAAGTTCTCAGTTATAAATTGCTTTGTAGTCAACGCGATAACTAGTTCAGCTTTAGCTGTTCATATTGCAACATTTCATTGGTCACTAAACCAAAACGTCAGTGAATTTTAGACAGTTTGAAAACATTCAACCTCCTATACTTATGAAAAACAAAGCAGAAGAGAATCAAATAAGAAGAGAAATATGAAAATATTCATATGCATTAGGAGGAACTCTTGTGTGAAAGTAACATCTATAATTAATTGCATCAATTCTACTTCCACAGCAAATTGTAATATGATTTTCTTTGGAGTTTAATATATTAAACTATTAGACATACAATGCCACATTGCATTTGACATATTTTCCGCCACTCTTCCGAAAATTCGTTTTAATTAATTTTATTTGATAATTATTAAGATTAAATGACTTAATTGATGTTGGTGATTAATAATTGAGATGGTATTATAATTATTTCAATTGTGTAATTATGATAATGGTTGAGAAGGTGTAAAGGAAATACAAAGGATTAAATTCTTTTCAATTAAGTGGAGGTTGATTGAGATGTTCATTTTTTAGACTAAATAAACATGCATATAGAAAATTTATGGAGATGTAGACAATCCATCAAAAAACCTGTTCCAGTGGTTTAGCAAGGATCCATTGCCACCAATGGCCCTCTACGAGTTTTTACACTAGAGGCAACTGCTGTGGTATGTACAATAATGCCTAGATCTTTATCTTGACACTAATATTTAATTTTTACAAGCAGAAATTGTTAACCACTGTTCGCTATGTAATCCTTGTAATCCTTGCCTTTTTGTTTTTTAAAGAATTTAATACCAAACGTCCGAAGGACTACAAATCTTTTTGAATAAAGTTGTTTAGTGACACATTTTTTTGGATTAATTTCAGAATTCCAGCAAACGATGACATTCAATGCTGTGGGAAAAGCTATATTAATACCAGATATGGTTATTCGAAACTAGTGAATATTCCGACTACGAGGGCAGGTCAATAAGTCCTTGACTTTTTCAATGAAACACAGGCTTTTTGAAAAAAAAAATATTGTATTTTTCAACATAGTCACCTATAAGTTCTGCAACGTTTTTGCAATTTTTTAATCACTTTCAAACAATTAAATTGGCAAATGTGGTATATGCCATGTGGATTATACAAAAAAAAGTCGCCATGACTTTATTGGCACCGATTCACCGCGAGAAACCCTCTTTGCTGTCTGGTGTATTTCGGTGGATCCGCGTTTCGTCCTCGATTACGAAACACTGCAAAAACTTTTCCATTGCGTTTATGGTCGATTGTGCGCAAGCGCGGCACCCATCTTGTGGAAAACTTTCTCATATCCAAATGATCATTCAAAATTGATACCACTAACTCATGTGATAAGACTGTGGATTCCACAATCTCGTGCACTTTCAATCTCCGATCGGCCAAAGCGATACCGTGAATTTTTTCCATTGTTTCGGGTGTATATACCACAAGTGGGAGTCCAGAACGTTCGGCATCTTCCGTGCTTTTACGGCCAAAAGGAAATTCAGTAAAAATTTTTATCCAGCTTACTTTTGGTTTGAGTGCTGTTTTTATACCTAAAAAATTCACTTTTGTTCGTTTTCTCGTCATATCACGCAATAGTCTGCTCTCAATGCTCATCAAACGCAAAAGAAATGAAGTAGATTGTTCAAATTTAAAGAGGCGTGAAATTCAAAAGTTGCCGACTTATTGACCTGCTCTCGTATTTCTAATAATTTTCGTGTAGGATTGTGCAGGAATTGCTCTTTTTTTAAGTTGATTCAACGAATCGGAAGCAATTTTCTTCAATATGTTGAGAATTTTAGCTTTTTAGCTGTTTTTCAAAGAAAAAGTTTCATACTAATTTGCGATAAAGTTTTTAGCACTGGAAACCCAATTACGTTTGGTTCTGACAGAAACTTGCAAATTTGGTTCAACGACTGCTATTTTGTTAACGATGCATGTTTTTTCGTATTTGTATATTTTTGTATTTATGTTCTCCCAGCGCAGTATAAGAAACTTAGGAGATCATTTGGAAGGCCATTGGAAGCTACATACATCCTAATTTGTCGAGATTAAATGTAAATTTCCATAGAAGCAAATGAACAATTTTTTTTTGCAGAATATCGCATTGCCTTAACAGACAAGTTGCCTTTGGAGTAGGAAAAATTTTTAATTGGCAAAACTCACGTCATGAAATAAACCAGGCTGTTATTTAGATTTTTAGCCCCTACAAGATAAATATCTTATAAGTTACAGTGATAGTGATAGTGTAAATATTACAGATTAATAATTCATTAGAAATAGAATATAAATTAACACAAACATAAACAAATGAAATTTTAGCAAAACATAATTCAGTACAATTAAAAAATAATAATTATAGAAAATTTATTATATTCTATTATTCGATCTTAAGGGCTTTACGATCATTTAAGTTTATAATTTTTTATTATTATCATAATATTTCGGTGTCCTTTGGGTAACTATATCAGCGAAAAATATTTATATTAAATTGAGAAAAAATCTGAATTTATTTATTGTTTTTATCGGAATATTCTCGCCAACTAATCGTTTAAAACAATTGAGAGTTTTTGTTTATTAAAAAAATTGCACTATTTATAAATACATCTACAATTTTCCAATATTAAATAAATTTTCGACATACGAGCATCCCATTATGCGAAAAAGTAGCTCAACTCAATTCAGACTTTGAATTATTCACATCGAAATCAACCCGTTAAAATTTTCAAAATTAACTTGTGTTTTCAGTTGTTTTAAAAAATTAAATTAAAAAAAAATTATAATATTTATATACTTAATATTGAAATTTATTATTTTGGGATATACTCCCAATTGTCAAAATAATTAAGAGTTTTTACAAAATGTTTTGTTTGTTGCGGTTTTAGCTGTTTATGCCAAAAAAATCAAATACAATACGAGAATTCTTTTTCGTATATGATTATTACAAGCAGACAAAAATGAATAATATTTTAAAATCATAAAACATATCCATACATACATAAATACAAAATGAAGAAATGAAAAAAAAAAAAATTTATATGTATGAAACAAAAATATTCAATATAACTTTCTACCCATTTTCGCTTCCTGCTGTTAACCAAATGTTTTTAAATTTGATCTCCATTGTCCCTATCCATATATTACGTTAATAATGGAGATTTATAAACAAAAATAAAGACCTTTAGCTCGAATAATTGAATATAAGAAATACTTTCCGTCATTCCATGTCAAATTTGGTTTGTAAAATCATTTCAAATTCAAATCCCGTTGCTAGAAAAACACAACTTATAATAAATAGTATAAAAAATTCGGAAAATGTATATAACGATTTTTTAATTAGAGAAAATACAGTACAATAATATGAAAATATATAATAAAATTATTAGAAAGAAAATTATACCGGCAAATATGGATTTACTAATTAATATTTAAAACTAGCACAAGTACTTCCCAGGCTCTATATTAAACTTAGACAAGTTTTTTGAAACAAATATGTATGTGCTCATGAGTAACCATTGGTAGACCCTTAAAATACTTTTGGAATCTATAATAATAGATGTGATGAGCAGTTAAGGGTTATGATTTGTAATCTTTATATGGCCCGCTAAAATAAACATTAAATTTATTTAAACTATGAAAAATAACTGATGTCGGCCTGGGTTCAAGGCTCTATCTGGGTGCCGAATCGGTAGAGCGCATGCAGGGGCAGCGGTGGACTCATTAGTTCCAGCTAGTCCAAATAATGAATTTATAGATCTGCGTTACGAAATTTATCAACAGTTCTTAAATAAAAGCCAATTCCGCAAATGAAGACATTACGATTTTTATTTTTATTTTGAAATTAAGTGAAGGGAATCCATTAGTAATACTGTCTTCAGCACAGCCAAACCATAAGGACCTTGCTGATAATTATTCTTTTATAATTTTGGTTATTTTCGTAGCACTGTTCGTTTGAGTATCAAAACTCCAAAATACAAACTTACATACACGTTATGAACAACATGTGAACAATTGAATTGGAGCAAGACAATGGATATGAAATGATGAAAAAAGTAAATAAATGGGAAATGGCTCACGTACACAATTGTTGTCGTGGTTAAGGGCAAGAATTCAAATATTTAAATATTTTAAAACTATTTTCCATTCAATTTATGTACTTACTCATGTTTGTAAAACACTTTTCAATAATTTTAGTATATTCAGCAAAAGCATAATTCTGAGTTTAATATAATTTCAAACATTAAGAATTATGTAAAAATTATAAAAAAAATTAAATAAGATTATGGAATTACTGGTAAATTGCTTAAAAATTATAATAGTGGGCAATTTCATAAAATTAAAATTTAAGGGTATTAAAAGGCATTAAATATTTTTATTTAAAAGGAGGAATTTATGATGAATCGTATTTCAAAAATGTATAAAGTGAATTGACAAGATTATACAAAATATTAAGTCAACAAAATGAAAATCTAATTAAAACAATTCAATTTAATACAATTTAGCAGCTTGTTTTGTATTAAAAACAGACATACATATTTATTAATGAGAAATTATTTGAATTATTCTTTTAAATAACACAATTGATGTATTTATTTAAGAAATTTGTATTCCAAAAATTAATATTTTTTTATGTTTATTTGATAAAAAATACTATGGTACACAAAAATCTTACAATATGAATTTCATACTTCAATTTCATAATTAATTTAATTTTATGATTTTTTTAAGTTTTATTATAATCACTTTAGAACAGGCTGAGACAAAACAATTCATGTGTGTTTGATTTTTCACAAGCTGACAAAAATAGTGTGTAAGTTAATATTCGTTTTGCAACGCATTATCATCAGCTAGAAATATCACTAATTTAGCATTACTGATCAATATCACATTATATGTTTTTCTTTTTGTGAGCGCAGAGAGGAAGTAAGAGAAGTTCCTGCTTTATTTAAATTTTGAATTTTATTATCGTTAGTTATCATTTAGTAACAGGCCTACATAGTAGGTGTAATTCTTCGGAATGGTCAAGTGAATCAACGTGTAATACTTCATAGAAGTCAATGTTTGTTCAAGAGTAAAGTTTGTATTTAAACACTTCATAGAAGTTAATGTTAATATTCAGCACTTAAATATTTTTGTAAATTGGAAATTAATGTAATATAAATATAAAAGTAAAATATGAATTAAATTTTCATTTATAAATCCCTAAGACTGGCTTAAGAGCCCATATAAATAGAATTTAAAATTAACATAAATTTTTATTAAAATATGAATTTGTATTAAAAGATGAACTATTATAAAAGCTGTGACCTGTTTAAAGCTAAGAACAAATTATAATTTGTTATAAAGAATTTTGAATAATTCTGAATTTTAAATTTGTATTACTGTAAAATTGAACATGTGCATTATAAAAAAACTAAGTTAAACGTGTAAGAAATATTACTACAGTTATTAACAAGCGCAATAAAGGTGAATTAAAATTGTAATGATAATGAGTTTTACCTAAATCGAAATTGTGAGTGAAATGATCATTAGGGAATCTTAATTCTGTAGAGAATTAGTTAACTCGTAATTAACAGTGACTTTTAATTTGAGAATGCTTATGAATGATCCCGTTATCAATGATCAATGGTAAAACCATCTACGAACTGAATGAGAGCAAGATTTCAGAGTTTTAATAAACAAGCTCTCTTAAATTAATTTGTATGTAGACACAAAAACAAAATTGTTGATGCAAAGTGAGTGATACAACAACGACTTTTTAATGTTTGCACACGCAGAACTTTATCATTTGTGAACCAATAAAAAAAATTTTTTAAGGGATTTTCTTACGGACAATTTGCCCGCCCGAAATATCGACTGTCGAATAAATTCTCCATCTATGGAACGATTTCGAATAAATATTTTTATTTGAAAGTGTAGCTCGAAGTTTGGTTTTACAGAAATTTAAGCATAAATCGGACGGACAAAGTGGTTGCTCGAAATAATTGCTAAAACATAACTCCGCCATTATAGACAGATTTTGAAAATGTTTCATTTAAGAAGGTATTTCATTATTGCTGACAGTAAAATATAAACTAGAAACGCATTATATCGGGTTTTGTAATCTGTCTGTATAGATTCGTTGTATTGAAATCGGTTTGTTTTGCCAGAATTATTAATTTTACTTTCTGTTGCTTTAATTAATTTTGTGTCCCAACAGTGTTACTTAGGCATTTCATGTTGGTTTTATTTATTTGATCTTGTAATACTATATGTATAAGATTCCATCTCCATAAAGTGTGACCATGAAAAGGCCCATCCAAACCTACTAGCTCGCAACAGTCTACATTACAGTGGTTACACTCGGCTGAGAAGGAGGGACACTATTGCTCCTAGCCGAACATGAGATTTGTCCAGACAACACAGGAAAAAGGATAGAAACTAGTGATTTTTATGGCATTGGACTTAAATAAATAATAATTTAGTTGTAGGAATTGAATACTTATTGTTGTTGAATTAAACTGAAGATTCAATAAATAAAAAGATAGTTGAGACAAAATTTCTTCTAGAATAGTGTTGTTAGATCTCCCGTAGATCGTTGCTTACGAGAATCATAGTGAAGTTGCTGGGTAAACTGTTGGACTTTTGATATTTCATAAAATCGAAATTCATCATATTTTCCATCACTTTGGAAAGTGGAATACATATTGCAGTTGCACGGTAGTTTTGATATTATGAGTCTCACTTCCGCTAAAACTTTTTTAACATCATGAACTAGAAAGGGTATTTTTGCATAGTTGCAGAGCCCTTTACGCCAAATGGGAATTACGAACAAATTCTTGCCAAAACAGTTAAGCCAATCAACCATATTTGACTTATCAGTACCATCAACTAAAGTGTTCGTTATAAAAAATTAAATTTTCTCAAACAAAATCGAAAAAATCTTACGATCATACAAAATCCTTGGCTTAATCAACTTAAAAAAGCTTTTGTTCGCAATGCACTATTTCTCTCTTCTGGTTTTCCCTTCGATAGAGCATTTTTTCTTCTTGTTTTCCTTTTTATGATAAACATATTTATACGAGTAGTAGTAAAAAAAGCCATTACAGGGTCATACTAAAACTTTCTAAATTGCTTTAGAAGAATTTAGAAATGACAAAATATGCAAAATTTCTATAAAAAAAGCTAATTTTCTCTGAATAACATTCTATTGCTTATTTGACAAAAAAAAAAAAATGTAAATTATTACTTCCTACACAAATTAAGGCAAATAATTATAGGGGCCATTTAATAGTTAAGCGAACGAGGCAGAAGCCAAAAAAGTTTTAACATATGTTACGCCCTTATTTAATAGATCAATGTTTGTTTTCTTAATGAGGAATAGTTCATAACAAAAAAACAAAAATCATTATATGTGAAATAAAAAAAAATAAATCTACCCTGAACTGTATTTTGTTTACCCCTGTTGCAACATTGTGGTTTCGCTTTAGTTGCCACACATGAATATGGAAAAAAGAGATTCCTTTTAACCATAATTCTTCTTTCTTTTTGTTGTTTATCTTTATCCGTAAGTTGAACAAGCTGTATCAATTCCATTAAAATATAATTTGAAATAGTTTTTCTAGCTAAAAGCATTTTATTCATTCATTCTCCTCCATCTCTAACTAAAAGTCAAAGACTACATTTGTATTTTTCTTGCGATATTTTTTACAAAATACTCGTACAGCTTTTAAGAAATGGCTGTAAATACAAAAAAATATGATTCAACTACAAGCGAAAAAAAGCAACCAGACGGAAAATTGTGAACAAAATAAAAATCACTTCCATAATTTTTGCCTTGGGGAATATAATCTTATTCCTCCCTGAAAAACGATACGAAAATATTTTTTTTCTCAATGCCTTTTGATTGAATATGATTTCAATTTATATTTTTTTTAGGTTTCTGTTTATTGAGTTGCAAAATTATTTAGTGACTTTTGACAAGTTGATTTTTTTTATTTGTATAGAAGTACATTTATCTTTCCAAATTTATGTTGTTTTGTTATAAAGTATACAGAAATCGTTTTAAAATTATCAATAAGAAATATCTCAACAAAACAAGCAACAAAGGTTTCGATACACACACACACTTTATTACTGAGATCTATTTGAAGCCATCATGAAGGCTGAAACCTGCTACTACAACCGACCTTAAGGATAACGCATAATACACGTAAGTATTTAAGTTGTTTTAAACTTATCAAAGCCTATTTTTGTTGTTTTATTTTCAACTTTAAAGAAATTATTTCTGAAACCGCTATGGGAGATATCCCTCCCTTTGCTGCTTTTGAATATTGGTGAAAGCGGAACCACCACCACAAGCCTGCCAGATATACCATAATTGGTTATTAATCTACAGTCAGCATTGGGTGTAGAGTAACCCACAGCAATTTGGATCACTCCTCAGCCCAATAGACGATAATTACCATAGACATCACTTTGTATGACAATTACCCTTCCACTGGTCCTATCATTATTTATTGAAATGGCACCATTTCTCTGGAGCATAAAGTTTCATCGGTCCACAAATCGCTGTACATAAAAAATCGTATTATTGTTCATTTTTTTTAAGTCTTCCGGCCTACAAAACTATTTTATTACTTAAAAGGTTTTTTTATTTATTATTATTATTATTATTATTTATGTATGTGTATGTATACGTTTACGTACAAGTGTGTAGGAATAATAATATTAGCATAAATATTATTTGATTTCACTAAAATGATTTGGTGGAAAAAATAAACAAAAATATTTTCTTATATACATCCTAACAAATTTCTATTTCATGAAGTGAGATAAATTTATATTGTTAAGATATATGATTAGTTCAATATTCGATTTTAATGCAAATTCGATTTTAATATAAATTTATTGACACAAGGGAGGAAGCAAACGACAGCACGAAGTTGAACAAGGGAGAGAAGTCAATGCTTTGGTTTTGAATTAGTCTTGTCTTATAATATTTGATTTATACCACCACCGATTGCCGGCAATCGAAAGAAAGCCACGGCGCCAAACGCTTGTAAGTGAATAAAAAAGGTGATTTTTTAAGAGCTCTCGGATTTAATTTTAAAAACATCAAATTTAAAAAAATGTGTGAAATCTTTTTTCGAATCGATCGGAAGATCTATATAACTAGGTCCGATTTGGGCACACTCTTACCAACATATCGGCCGGTCGTCAACTGTTGCGGGCTTGTCCCTATAGACATGAGCCTTAACATAGCCCGCACAAAAAATATGCATCAAATCGCACGATCTAGATGGCCAATTGATCGGCCCCAAACGTGAAATAAACTGTTCACCGATATTTGAATGACTTCCGAAAACTCGTTTTTATAACATCTGGAAGATGACTTAAAGTCAAAAAGACAAAAGGACAAAAACACAAAACGAAGAGCTTGCAATGACAAGCCTGTGTTTTTATCAATGAAAAGGATCTAAGTTCTTTGCAAATCCCTTTTTTAATCTTTGAATTATCGAACAGTTTCTACCATCACCATTTATTGCAAACTACATACACAAAAATTTACAAACTGCAAAGCGGCTTCCTTTCTTTGCATGAAATAAGTTTTCCAATTACATTTGTTATTAAAGTTTAAAGCCAACATGTTCGTTCCAACCAACCCCCTTACTTACAACATCGAACAAATCGTAAGAGAATTTTAATAACAGCGAAAGAGAAGTTCAACATTTTCACAAATAGCGCCTCAATTAACACCATTTCACACCATAACAAAAATGTTTAGATTTTCTTTGGAATTTGCAAAATCAAATCAAATGAAAACTGCCTTCAATGTTCCCCTTTTACACCAACATACTTCAATCAAAAAGGAATAATATGAGCAGAATATAATTCACAGTTCTGAGATAAAATATAAAATTTTTTTAAATGTTTCACATGCTTATTTTTTGTTCAATTGTCATTTTCATTCTCTGCTTTTGGCAAAATGTAACCTTGATAAAATGAAAAATCTGAATGTTTGAAAAAAGTTAAAAACATGTATTGCCTCATGGATATGTCAAATTAAAAATTCTCTAACACTTTCTTAACATATTGCTTTCACACTTATTTATATTACCTGTAGTTGAATTTTTGTCATGTTTTAATACTCAGAATTATCGTAAGAAATGTGTTCGATTGGTAACAAAAAAATTTACTTTGCTTTGACAGAAACAAATAAATTGATCATTTGATAAACTGAAAGATTCTCAAAGTTTCTTTTAAGCTAAAAAATTATATTGTGTTTAAAAATCAGAACTTCCCCGAAGTCAGAAATATTTAATTTCAGATTTTTTATTTTATGTACCGCAACAAATTGAGGTCAAATAACTTGGTATTCACAATAATCTTCCGGTCAACTTGGAAGACCAATGTAGATGCAAAGATGATCCAAGTTCGAGTCAATTGCCTTATTGGGAGAAATCCTACAATGCAGTCTATGCTTAGACTGCCAGCTCTTGATATACGATTCGATTATAAAACCAATTTGCTGCATGAGCTCCAGTTATATGGCACTGCCTCAGTATAAAATATAGAAGAGGATCAAGGGCAACAAAACAGAATCCTCCGTATAATCACAGCTGCTCCTTGATATTAAAAAAAAACTATTTCAATTCATACAACTCTGCTTTCTAAACATTCGACAATATTTATAAGGAAGCCTGGACTTGCCCGCAACGTTTTAAGTTGTACAGATCACACTCAGCTGAGAAGTGGGGATACTCTCTTTGTTAGCCAAACATGGGAGATGTTTCTAGTATTCGTATAAAAATTATAAAACGTTAATAATATATATTTTTTTAAATTCCAGAAGGGTATATATAGCAATGGGGTGGACAATGCACACCACCAGGATGTTGTTACCTACTCTCATTCGTTATCGATTTCAAATAAAAAGCTGTTGTTGTTTTGTAGAGAATAGTGTGGGCGCGTGTGTGTTTTTTCATGCTTTTTACGATTCAAATTTGTTTACGTTTGACTTGTTGAGAATTTTTGGTAACCGAATGTAATAAATCTCAAAGATAATGATGTGGCAAATAAATACCAGTATATGTTAATTTGTACAAAAAGTATTTTTCTTTGATTTTTTTTCCTTTTTGGTGAATGAATTTTGTTTCTTGCAGGGGTGAGATAAGAAAAAGTAATTTCATAAACAAAAATATTTGCATGTTCATCATTTTTCTAACTTTTTCTTTAATATTCTTATCAGCACAGGACCTATTGTGTTTTTATACCCTGTCAAATATTAGTCTTGTTTGCTTATCTTCTATACATACAAAGATATTTTAAGTAGTTTGTGTAATATGTCTATTTCTACGAGGGTTACTACCTACTTATGTTATGAGTGTAGGCAGCTCTGATATTTTTACGAGAATGTTTGTTAACATCAACCATAATCATATTTGTCTCATATGTGTATTTTATATATTGTAGAAGAATGATCATAGTTAATAAGCCGAATTATCTATCATACAGGAACAATTCCAAACCAGGGAAAGTTCACCCGGTGACAATGAATCCAAAAGAAGTCACAGTTTGTTTCAGATTTTCGGGCGAGTACCCAATCTATTTCTTTGAAAGTGATATTGATGGATTCGTTATCGATAAATGGGAGCTTGTCTTGCACCGTATTCTACAAATCCTAGAGTAGATACATTAACAAAAATTTTATATTTGACATCTAGTACCCTTATTAACCAACTAAATCCGTTCATACGAAATTGGTGTTATTAGGACCAATATAATTATTTATTTACTATTTACATCTAAAATATCTAAGAAATAGTGCCCGATTTAATAACGAAGATCTCCTTGTCAATTCGAGAGCAACGATATTAATGAACTCAAGGGGCAGATTTTAAAAGGCCTATAATTAAAATAAGAAAATATGTCAAAGCTTTTGTTAGGGATCATTTTTAAAATACCACATAAATAGTCCCACAATATAAACAGGACCTCTCTTATTAATATGTTAAGTATATTGCTTTTTCTAATACTCTTAGTAAGTTTTTACTGTCATTGTCACTCACTTATTAAAAATTATTATTCTATAAACACCTTAAGTTTAGTGTATTTTAGTTGGAAAGTATGTATAGGCGACATAGAGACACACTGCTACAAGTACACCATTTCCTATTAAAGAAGGAAAAAAAGGGTTTTCAAATAATTCAATTACAAGCCAAAATCTCTCGCAATGTCATTTCTTACGCAATAATTATTGTAATTATGAACGTTTCTGCGCATCTTACTAAAGGATTTGAAAATATTTTATATCAGCAGTTTTCCAAAATATTAAATATTTCGATCTTGGGTCTACTCGAGTCACAGAGTAACTTTAACACAAAATCTTATTGAAAAGGTACTTCACGCAACAAAAAAAAATTATTCATACTTTTTTGTTTGGAAACAGTACGAGTATGTATCTTATTTTTGTTCCTGTGGTTTTTTTTAGACCAACAAAATAAATTTATTGTGACTTTGCGTTTTAACCATATAAATAAGCTTTATTGAGTCATTCATATACAAACTAGTAAAAAGTAAATAGGTACAGTTACATGTCCAAACGTTTGAAAAGCAAAAATATTTATAAACTGCGCCCTAAATAAATAAATAAATATGAACAAATAAAGAGAAGAATTGGCTGGTTTGAATAAAAGGGTAAAAAAAGGACTGCGGAAAAGTTTTATTAGAAAAACAAAGCGAAACTTGTACTGCAGTCGTACTTAAATAAACACAAAGGAAACCTAAAACTAAATAAATAAATCATTATACTAGGCTTGCCAGATGGCCGGGAATGAGCTTGATTGTCAAGATATTTTAGTGAATGTCAAGTTTCAAGCTCAAGCAATATTTGTCAAGCTGAAATTGAACATTTTCAAAATTAAAATTTGCAGTTGGTTACATCTAAAAAATTTCGTTTTTTGGCAGTAAAGTTTAATTGTTGGCAACATATAATTTTATCCCTGTATCAACACACATAATTTGACTCATCACTGTATTTAGTACGAACTAAGTCCATTTTTTTCCAAATTTAGTTTTCATTGAATTGAACTCGAACGGAAAGAATATAAAAGGTTTTTTAGTTTTATTTTTTCTAAATAAATTTTGTTATCGCTTTTAAACAATATTAAGAAATAACTCTATTTTTGTTGCTTTTTTATTGTTTAAAACATAAAAGACATTTCTTTTGGCGCTTACTGTGCATACACCTATGTATGTTAAAAATATACAAACGTACATTTATAAGTAACGAACTGAATGAATTTTATGTAATTTTCCTGTAAAGAAATGACTGAATTGTTGAACTTTTTATGTTATTCTTGTTTTTTTTTTGTAAGTAAACATCCTTTATTTCCGTTTTTAATAAATAAAGAATTTTTAATAAATTAAAAAAATTGATATTATCCCGTATTTTTAGTTTTTAAGCAAATATTTCAATTTGTCCAGTTCTCTTCTTAAAATCAAGCTCATTTGCACTAAATGTCAAGTTAATGCTCATATTGAATCTGGCAACCCTACATTATACTTTCCATTGACAATAGAAACGAAAAATAAAAACAAGGTAACAAATTTGGAAAAACTTACAATGACGTTAGAAAAAAAAAATAATTAAAATGTATAAACTTCCAATACATTTTCGCTTTGGATTCCAAATCCACGAAAATGATGAGATTATGTTCCCAAAGCGATGGAAATCCGAATTACTTACAATGACTTTAGTTAGCATAAGCTTGTAATTGCAGGCTGTTAAGCTTATTGAAGATATTTTGAATATATTAAATCATTAGCATTCATCAATGTTAATATTAATTAATTAATTATAATTATTATTTAAACAAAGATTTACTGGGAGAAGAAAACGACAAAATTATATTCAACATCAGTCATATTTCCTGGTTACAAACAAAGTTTAGACTGATAAATACTATAAAATTCTCGTATTCTATTCCCACTAAATCTTACTACTTTAAAAATGCAAACCAAACCTGCCCAAGTGGTAGACTTGTGCGCTGATGAAATATGTGGCAGCACCGATAACGTGCAACATACTCGTATGCACGAAGTCAAAGCTAATAGTCAAATTTACTTTTCTAGTCATTTCTAATCATTACTCACATTAAATATTAATAAACAATATTCTATAATGGAGTCTGATGAGGTTTTAACACGATCCCATAAAGAAAAGTTACGTTCATTCGGTTAATAACATATACACTGCAACTAAATTACACTCCAAAATAGTTTTTTATAATTAGATTATATTTTTTTTATAATATACTCGTCTAAACAGACGAAATGAATGTTTTCTTCTCCAGACATTTGGCTGTATTATTTCCCAGTTTAATTATTTATGCAAGATTTGTTTTGTACATTTTCATAATCTCAAAATCTGACGGACTTCGATACGTCATCAATTACCGTATGTAGCAGTTACGAGAATTTCAACATAGTAGTTTGATCCTTTGTGAATCAATAATTACTTTTTTTTATCAGTAACACACTCTTTTGTTAAATATCCTTAAATTACATCGCTTGACTCCTTTCTGATCATATTACTGGCTTCACATGAGAAGTGCGAGATGGAATTATTAACTAACCATCTGAACGTTTTCCAATTAGTATTTTTATACATAAAAGTTGTTTGCATTGTCCGTAAAGGATCTGCAATTAGTTTAAAAGAAACTGGAGTAAGAACTATTTGAAATTATTAAATCAATAACTGTAGGTGTTCTCTTTCTCTCAACAAATGCACAAGTTTGAGAGCATAAATGAAGATTTGTATGTGGAAGGACTGAAATAGTTTCATAGAGAATAGTCTCGCAAACATTTCCACGAACTACAATTCCAATTTCTATGCCTGTTATTTAAATCGCCCCCAAAATACAACATTGCAATCCGTTTTAAGGACTTTCCATATATCTTCACTAAATAAGTTTTTTTTTTATTTTCGGGTTAGCAATGTTCCCCGGAAAATAAACTGCAAATAAATTAATATTGTTATACGAGTATTAATGTCAACGTTTGTTTTAAAGCTGGGAAAATGTTGGTAAATTTTAGATCATTATTTTTTTCAGTGTACGACTATACTCAAGATATTTTCATATTTTTTTAAAGAAATTTATTGCAGCTCAAAGCGAAAGAAGTTTAAAAAGATATTCCAATCAGTTTTTGAACCAATAGCTCCCCTATTAGATCATGTAAGTGTATCCTTAGTCAGTCTATTGATGATAAAATGTCAGTGACTTATAATTTACACACGGATAGAATGAAATAAGTTTCGTTTTTTCTTTGCATTTTCAAAAAAGATGGGACAATTATTGTTGCACTTGCACGCTGCAACATTATTTAAAGACAACAACATTATTTTAAGACAATGTGTTAGAAGCAAGACTTTCCCTTACGCTACAAAATTTTCCTGCTACGTATACCGAGCCTTAAGGATTCATCAAGTTAGTAGAAATTTAGATTTAATAATAGTTGTATTTTTAGTGCATAGTTCATTACAAAATTCGATAGAAAAGTTAATAGTGTTTTTATCTAATGAGTGATGACTGCTGGATCGAAAATCCATTGAAAACAAATTCAAAGCAAAGCACGTTAATTACGATTTTGCGTGAAGATATTGAACACATGCAATCAATTTTAAAGAAATATTTTACTTATTTTCTATTAAATATGAGTATTTTTAATTTTTTTTTATTTTTGTGAAAAATAAAGGCCAATTAGAATTTTAATTTTATACATCAGAAGCCATTAGAAAAACTGCCCAACAAAGAATATCCGTTTGGTAAAATTATGAATACACTACTGCAGGGCTATTCAAAAGAAAAATGATACTAATGTTTAATTAGGAAAAAACCACAAGGTTATTTTTATAAAATATATCATAGAAAACCAACAAAATGTTGTTGAATTTTCTAAATATCTTTTTGTAAATATGAGAATAAAAATTAATAGACTTTTTGGCTGTTAATCTCAGCTGAATAGGATGGCTGGCGTCGTACAAAAAAAAAGATGAAAAAATAATATTCTATGGAACAAAATATGACCTAAATTAAACAAACACGTTTAACTAAAGAACAATATGAATTTATTTCTTTTAAATACTTGAAGGCATTTCGTCATAAACAACAATACCACATAAATTATTCCTTCAAGGTTAAATTTAAAATTTTCCATGGCTGCTGTCTGTAAGAGATCAACAACAATTTAAATGATATGGGAAAGCAGTTCAATGAATTATTTCATAGCAGTTTTAATGTGTTTTATTCAAGCGTTTTTCATACTTGCAGATTTATTAAGGATGTATTAAATAAATTGCCTCCGACGGACGAAATTAAGGACATCTTAAAAAATTTTTGGCAAATTTTAATAGCAGTGATATCCCTGTAGTTATGGATAATATTCCCAAATTAAAAAAAGTATTTGCGAAATCATACAAAGAATGTCAAAAATATAAAATGTCACATATGCATAGCTTTGGCAGAATTTTTTGATGTAAAATTAGAGAAAAAAAAAATCCAGGAAAAATAAGTCTTCAAAACACATTTTAAACAAATTTCTTAAATCAAATCAAATTGATGATGATTCGAATTAATTGGATTATTGGAAGAAATTAAACATAAAGCCAGATTGCAAACAACTCGATTTTAAAATTAATATGGTGCTCTGGAATTGAGTTGGAATCAAATTCAAAGGCAAGAAAATAAAGCCACAGCGCGGCTTGGGTTGTAAAAAAAATTCGGTCTTTCACCCAGGTCCAAACGTTCATATCATAAATGCATAGAAAAAATCAAAAAATGTTTGTTGTGGCTTTAGCTCTTCATATGCAATATTGAACTCTCATATTGTATTTGATTTATGTGGCATAAACATCCGAGGTTGAATGTTTTCAAACTGCTTAAACTTCACTGACGATTTGGTTTTAGCAACCAATGAAATGTTGGCATATGAAGAGCTAAAGCCACAACAAAATTTTTTTGATTTTTTCTATGCATTTTGTAAAAGCTCTAATTGTTTCTAACGATTATTAGGGAGAATATCCCATATAATAAATTTCAATATTAAGTATTAATTGATTATTTTAAAAATGTAGGTATTTAAAAAACTCTTACCTGATGTAAAAATGCTTTGCACAAGAGGAAGAAATCTGCAAAGAAAAAAAAAATTTATTGAATTTTAAAAAGTAAAATATGAAAACAATAAATTCAGCAACAATAAAATTATATATTTTTTCTATAATCTATTCTATTAAAGGCAATAATTATTCTTAAAGAGGAGACACGACATATTGTATCCTGGAATGCGCATATTCAGTGACGTTTCATTTTGATGAAATCATCATCTGATTAACGAAACAATTCATTAAAATAGAATACGGATGATGATTATCACATTTCATATGACTAGATAAATCGTTTAATTTTTTTAGTCCTTTCTTTAATTTACTTTAAGCAGCTCTGAATAAGTTAATGGCCGTGAAATCGTATCCAAAATACTCGTATATAAACAAACTGAGTGTTGTTACTTAAAAATATTGCGCTGTACTTTGGGAGATTTTAAAATCCTTACCATTCTATTATAGTGAAACAGTTTGTAACGTTAACGTTGATGTCTAATTACACTGAAGTTAATTTTTATATATCATTTCTATTACTTTTATTAATTCATAAAACTCTCCCAGTGGACAGGATGTGTGGCAGTATTGACAGTGCGTACTCCGCTGTCTTTTATATAGAAAATTTATTGCAGCAGCACGTATCGTAATTCTCTATACAAATTGATATTTTCTCTACTACTAAAAGGGGAGATCTTTGTTTCCCTTAGTGCGATTGTCCGTCTACTGAGCATAAATGTGAATTATTTTTCATCATTTATATCAATCGTTTCATTAACAAACAATTGTTATTTCCGTTAAAGCTCTGAAGACTTTACAATTGTAAAATATTTCATATGGCATTCTCTGCGATCTTAAGAAAGACTTTGCATTTAAGAGCGAAATTGGTAATATTCTCACAAAAATGGAACTACGACTTAATTTGTTAAAAGAAATTTTTATAAAACCCAATTTTTCTTTCAGCAAGTGAACATAGCTTTTAACCGACTTCAAAAAAAAATAAAAATAGGAGGACATCACGCGCGTTTTTTTTTCAAGTTTGTACAGGCGCAACGATTAAAAATTGTTTTTTTTAAAGGGTTTGCGTCCAAACTTTAACCTATAATTTTATTTTAAAAATCGGATGAGCCCGAAATATCGCAAAAGTTCTTTCATGGACAGATTTTGAAAAAAAAAGTTATTTGAAAGTGTAAATTATAGTTTGGTTACATAGAACTTTAAAGTGGAAATCTGACGGTCAGAGTGGGCGCCCGTAATAATGATTACAGCATACCTCCGCCATTTATGGAACTTTTTTCAAAGATTTTTATTAAAGACAATGTTTCAAAATATAAACTGGAAATGGATTTTATCATTGCTTAAAATCTCAACAGACTCTATTAAAGAATAATGTTTATTTTTCTAATATGTTTTATGATTAGAAAGGACAGCAAAATTAACTTGAGGTAAATACTAGGGGGGGGACATACGCACATTTTCGGTTCTTATATTTTTGGAGTCTCATAGTACGAGTACTTGCCAAAGGTCTATGAAAGCTGTTCACTATTAAAATGTTCTCAAGAATTCCCTGAGAAATTATTATTTTTAAACTGTTAAGTGTAAGAAAAAGACCTTGAAAAAGGACCCTTGTCACTGCATACTTGTAACTAATCCTGTATATTTATTTTCAATACAACAAGGGATTAAAAATATGCAATAAAAATTTTTCATATGTCTAATAATGGAGATTAAAAAATGTTGGCAATAAATTATAGGCTCTATTTAATGGAATTATTATTAAAAGAAACACAAAACTGCCCAACTTTTTCTATAAAACGTTAATGAAATTGTTTTTTTTTTTAGGTTGTTTAAATGAAAAGAAAATTGTTTGGTGTTTTAATGCGAATAAAAAAAGATAAATAGAAATATTATGATTTTGATGAAAGAAATATTAAAATTATGAATAGAGAAGAGACAAGAAAAACATTAATTTGAACTTTTGAAATGCGAAGAATTTAGTTCTCCCTTTGTAAGTTCATATTATTAAGTTGTTTCTTTATACGATTTTCTTTCATTATTAATTTTATGATTTGAGCTTTATTAATTTTGATAAGAACAAAAAAATTTTTTTTATTAATGAAATTAGTGACCATATCCTTCGAGATAATCGCATCTATATAAGCTAAATATTTATTGTGCGCACTAAGGGGGTAACCATCTAAATATAATTGAAACTGATTTAGGAACTACAATTTAAAAAGGTCAAAATGTATCTTTTGGGATTCTGGTTAATTTATGAAAGGCTCTTTATTCGAAAAGTTATTTATTTAAAAACGTCTTGTTGGTAGAAGATATGAGAAGTTTTTATTCATGGCACTTCCACAATAAATATGTTTAAAGGACGCTAAGTAATTCTGATTCTGTAAAGAACTGAACAGAACTGCGTACTAAACTTAATAATTCTCTAGCACAATGGCTTATGATGAATAAAAATTTTAAAGCTGATACGCTATGTTTTGCCAACATGTATGTTTGTATTTTACATAAAGGACTTTTTTCATTTAAATGTGTTTAGACTGGATTAAAAAGAATACGTCTTCCTTTTCTTCCATAAGATGTTTGTGAAAGCACATTAAGTAGATTATACATTAAGCTCTGTACAATTTTACTTAAGGCAAAACTTGTACAGGATGCGTCAAAAGTCACGTATTGTGTGAAGTTCAAAAATCAAAAAAAAAACCTTTTAAAATTTTCTTTTAATTTAGAAGAGAGAGAACAGTTAAGAAGAAACACACAGGTAAATGTACTACGAAGAGAGAGTGAAAAAAGTGGATCGGTAGCAACCCATGGAACTATAAAAGGACAACAAGCAACAGGAAAATGAATTAGCAAGAAAAAGAACACGGCTCATAGCCGAAACCGACCTGTTTACAAACCAAATTTGACGTGGGACGGCGGAAAATCATACCAAATACGGAAGAGAGACACACATTTTGATATGTGCGTACGAGTACATACACAAATATTTTATTGAGTAAAAAATTTTCATTCATATTTCATTGAACATAATTAAAATAAAATTTTTTATAGAGAAATGAAAAATTTCTTTTCAAATTTCTCTGATAGCCCTGCCAACAATATTATCAAATTATGTAAAAATTCTCATTTTCGCGTTGCACAAGTACCTAATTTTCAATTCGTGCTTGGTTGACAGCTCGTTGAGGAAAAACCTTCTATAGGAAGCTTACCTGCACTAAATAAATTAATTAAAGGTTTCGGTCGCCAGTACGAGTAAATACATAATTATTTTTTCAAGTGAAAACAAACATTGTTAATTGAAATATTTTTAGGGCTGTATTAAAAAACGGCTTTCTTGAAATATTATTTGGGCCATCATATTGAATAATTTAGTTGCGAGCAGTATTGCCACAAGCGTAAAATTTTTTGGAACCAAATTTTTTTGAATAACGCAACAACGTTTTTGAAAGCAAATACAAGTTTTAGGATTACTTTAGGATTACACTTAATGAATTATTTGTGAAATAGTAAATACTGATTTTCTAAAACTGATTTTATTTTCTTTTCCATTGTTTTCAAGTAACCATAAAGTCTCAGAAACATTGATTCAAATATAAATAATTAACAAGTACTTATTTAAGAAACAAACATTACAAGTAAAAGGCCTTATCTTATTTGCTATTTACCTACATATATATGTATGCATATAGGAGTACATAGTTCATTATGGAGTACACAATTTGTATGTTTTTTTTAAGAAAGTTTTATAATAATTTAAAATTCTATCACATGTTGGAGTTTTTCGAAACGGATGAATTTTTCTTAGTTTCGTATCTTTTCTTCCATTTGAAACAATATTTTCTACTTTGTTATAGTCCCTTTTACAAACTATACTTCGAATGATTCGACTTGAATCTTTTTTGGATTTTGAAAATGAAGTAAATTAAAAAAGGACTGAATTTTGGTTAATCTTATGTGTTTATATTTGAAATATTTTTATCATGAACTAAGCTGTTCTCTACAGCGTATATACATATTTAATTTGTGTTGTTGTTGTGCTTAATTTTAATATAAAAAGATTTTTACTTCCGGTTTTCAGATCGCTTTTAAAAGCTCCACCATATTCTGCATTAAAATCTGGTAGTAACAAAATTTTAATATCAATTTTGCCAAATGTCTAATGCATTCCTTTATTTTGCTGGAGTTTTCTAAGACTATCGCACGCATCTCTGGAACAATTTTTTAATATTATAACTTTTTGTGATATTTTTCCGTTCATATCAGTGTCAATGTGTTTTTTCATCATATAAAAAATGTGTTCATTTATATCCCATATAATTAAAATATTTTTAATACTGACTCGAAAATGTTAAAGGGTACAGAACTGACAACGCTTTTTTACAGCACCGACAATCATACAGATTTACAGAGTTTTCAAAGAGTCTCGATAGGGAGTGATAGGGAAAGATTTTTAAACTGCAATATCCAACACACCAAATATCGAGAACCGCTTATATGAATTCTTCTTGTTATTGTAATAAAATTTTTCATCTAACAGAATTCAAAAGACTCACATCTTTGTAGAGGCATTATGCTTTTTGGAATGATATGTATACTTTAAGCGATTTTTCCAGTCTTTAATATTTCAAAAATATATATTAAATCATTTGGATCTATTTTCATTGACAAAAAAGTAACCAAAATGAAAAAAAATATTCTTATCTCCATATTAAAATACTTAAAGAAAACATAAATGTTGCAAGGATGATTTAAGTAGATTAATTTTATTGCCACAATTATATGTGATAGAAATGAACACAAAATGACTGTAACGATAATTTATTAAACATATATTTTCTTCGCATGAAACTTTTCATCAACAAAAACAATAAAACTTTTCATCCATCAAAATTCACATATTTTTCGGTATGGTTTTCGGTTTTTTTGTGCTTAAAAGTCTGCTGGCAATTGTTGTGTCTTCTTTTTTGATTTATCAATTGGAATATAAAAACCAAACTTTTTTGCGAACACACTAAAACTTAAATTTAGCTGAGTCTGTCTTTTTTTATTCTTGTTGCTTTTGTATAAAATTTTATTATCTTTTTTTTACTGTAATGAAGGTTACTTGAAGAAAATTGTTTACAAAAGACTTGATAAGTTCAATTTAGTCGAAAAACTTTTCATGTTTATGTGTACATGTGTACTAGCGTTGGTTGGCCTTAAAAAAAAAATTGTTAACAATTTTCCAACAATTTCTTTTTATAAGCCATTATGAAAATAAAAAATTGCAGATGGATGAACGTGTTTAAAGGAGACACCAATAATACATGTTCCCGATTCGGATGAATTTATTGGTGTCGAAAGAATACTTTTTCATTAATTTTATTATATAATTAATTTTAAAAATAGTTAAGACCTTTTGACTTGACAACTTCCATTTTTTATAAAACTTTTTTTATTTCTATTACATCTTGATTTTATTTATTCGCTTATATCAATCAGCAAAATAGAGTCTTCCGTGTAACAAGAAAATCGTGTTATACTTCTAGGGAATTTGGTTAAATATTTCTGAAAATTGTTTCACTTTTTAACCTGGAGTTGTCCACTACACATTTTCCCAAAACCGGTTAAAATTTTTATTACTAAAACAAACCGGTTCGAATAACCGGGTTCTTCGATTTTCTCTTCATTATAAAAATGTATATAATTTTATTCCTTTCTTTAGTATATATCATTATTTTAACAATACAACATTTTGTAAAAGACACAATTAAAAATAAAAGAATAGTATTTTAAAAACAGGACAAAAAAAACACGTTCACTTATTGTTAAAGTTCGGTTCATTTCTGATAATGCTGTATATAATTGAATTTAGAAATTTTATTTAAATATTCAAAGTCCTCGGTTAAATCTCTATTGTTTAATATTTTTTCCATATTGTTTTTAATAGAATTTGTAACTCATTTAAAGTACTATTGAGCTCCTGTTCTTCAGAGCCACTTCGGCTCCAAGTTTAGCGTTTAGATCCAGTTGTTGATAGTCAGGGAAAACTCTGTCATGCAACAGTTTTGGCATCTCAATTGCTTCATACTGATTGTACGAGTATATATAATATTAGAGCATTTATTACTACATTCCATCTCTCTAATGATGTTCCCCTTTCGAAAAAAAGTGAAATTTTTTGATTTTTAAACGAAATAATGACGATTTATAACCATGCGAAGAATTAATTGATGGCCTAATTTTCTACCAGATGGTGAAGAGTTTGACGTTTAAAAAATCAAAACTTGAATTTTTTCGAGATTATGGCAGAAGGGCACAAATATATTGATTAGTTGTGCTCTTCAAATACATTTAATCTTTGCATCCCCATCAAAATAATAACAAAACATAAGGAAACAAACGAGATGCCGCAAGAAAGGGATGTATAGAAAAAAAACGGTATCTTTTCTGAGGTCTCCTTTGTGCTTAAAAAGAAAAATTTTCGAAAATACTTAATACTTCGATACTGAATAATGGGTCTTTCGAATGAACCGAAAACCGATATTTTGTAAAAATAGATAAAAACCGATTTATCAAACAATTCGGTATTCTTTTACGTCAACTCTAAATTTTTCCACTTCGGTTTAAATTGTTGTATGAAAACGAATATTTTTTGTTTGTTTGACGATTTTCAGTTTCTAGCAAAAGTCTTGTATTTGATTTTACAAGGACAACGAGAACATGAATTACTTCCGCTCCTTTTTAGCCATTATTTCCGATGTGACTTCAATAAACAAGCAAACTTAAGTTCATTCACTTTATTGTCTTTCGAGGGAAGTTCTTTTTGTATGCTTGCATATGTATATGTAAATATGTATATGTGCTTAAAACAATTGTACACATGCAAGTGTGTGTGACCAAATATTAATATGACAATAGTATGTGTTTTCCATGACCCTGTTCTTGAGGTTATTTTTTTGTAGTTGAAAATCGTTTTAAATATTTATGTAGAGCGTTGTGGATGTATAACATGAAAATCATCTTTGATGCAACATTTTTTTTAAAGAAAAGCTCATTGATTGGGTCTATTGACTCACACACCTTCGCAAATTAACAATAATAACGTGGACATTTTTATGACTTCTTTATATTTCATTTGCGGTAAGAAAATTTCTTTTCCTTTTTTTGTTTGATATTGTCAAAACTGTTGGAATTTGATATCCTTAAAAACGTTACAGTTTTTTCTCTTCTTCCATTTGGCAATGACCCAAACAAGAAAAAGGTAGAAGGAGCTAGAAAACGAGTCGATAAGATCTTAATAATCTAGTTTGCCATTGTCGTATGGTGAAGAATTTTATGATGATTTTAAAATTCCAACTATTAAATGTAAAGTTTATGTTGCAATAGAATGTTTAACAAACGAACAACTGATTAAATTTTGGCTACTGAATATTAATATCAATGATTTATTAAAAAAGGAGCAATGATATTAAAATTAAGCCAAATAAAGTTAAAGATTAAAGAATATAAATTTACAAATTTAAAAAAAAAATTAACTGTCTTGTAAAAATCATATCAAATGGCAAAACTTATACTCTGTTATTTAAATCCTCTTAAGAAAATGACTTCCATGGAAATATGCACAATTTCCAGGAGTAGTGTTGTGCAATAAAATTATAAGCCATTATCAGCATGAATGATGCTTTTAGCTTTTTTCAAATGCAATTTATTGAATAATTCCAATGTAACATTAACAGCTCCTTCTCCATTTTCCATTCCTTTTTTGAAATGTATTATTAAAAGGTAAAAATTAATTCAGACCTTAAAATTGCTTTCCCTTACATTAAATTTATGAACGTAAAAAGGGAAATATCACATGCAGTATATAAATAAGAGTAAATCATAGTGAAAACATTTTATAATGTGCTGTGTTGAAGAAGCAAAATTAAAACTTAAAAAAAAATTATTCATTGTGCTGGATATTTTAATTATTTTGTACAAAAACATACATACACCAATATTTTGATTTATTTAATACCTTTTTTAACACCTGCAAGCATATGACTATAGAAGTGACAGAATGATGATATCCTTTTAATCCTTGTTGGGAGACACACTCACACGTATACACACAAGTCCTTTTCAGCCGCCCTGAAGCAGTTTCATAGTATTTAATTATATGTACATACACACATCTTTTATTATTCATATACAAAAACTGATGAAGACGTTATTTGAATTTTTATTCAGTATGTAAACTTTTTGGAAGAATTTTTCTTTTCATTATAGTGTGTTTATGATAGTATTCGTATGGTATGGTGCTTGTGCCTAAATGATTTTGTCTTTATTTTTATTATAAACTATAATTTGTGTGGTTAATAAGATTTCATTATTTTTTTTTCTTTTTCAAAGTTATAAATTTTTATAAGTACAGCAACCACAGTATTCACTTTCACTCAGCCTATATTTTGTCATTATGACAATGATAAAAGTGTCCACTGTAAAATACATACAAGTAGATGTATATGTGTGCACTTTAACTAATACTGCGGCAAAAATGATTGTTGATCATAATTTTTGGTTTCTAATGATGTGGGTAGAGCAAAACGGCCAATAGATGAGCGAGCAAAGGGTAGAATAAATAACCAATAACCGTTTTAATGTCATAACCTATTACATAGACATATTGTTAACAATGTCGCGCACATTTAGAATAAATACCTACTCGAATACACAAGAGTGTATTTTCCTGTCTTTTAGTCCTGGTATCGGAAACACTGCTTCAGCTTGATGTAAATGAAAAGCAGCATGCAAAATGGAAACAAGTTATACAAATTTTTAATTAAGAATTAAATATAATAAAATGACAATCCTATTCACTTTATTAAATGGGTTTTTTCAAAAGGTAAGTCATTTTGATAAGTCTTCTTTCAAAAGACGTTCTTTGCAAAAATAATTTTTCAAGGAAATTTTTTTTGTAAGATGCGCTTAAAAAAATAAATTATATGGTCTTTCTGAAGAAAGAATTTCTCAATAAGGGACTCTTAGAAAATAATTTTTAGCAATAATTACTTCTAACTTTCTCAAAAAGTAGATTTATCAAAAAAAAAAAAAAAAAAAAATTATTTTAGTAAAGATGCCGTTATCAAAGGACACTCATGTCAACAGTGTTTTACGAAGGGAAGTTTGATCAAAGGGTACTTTTATAACAAGGCACTTCTGTCAAAAGGTATGTGATATGAAAGGTAATTTTAACTTTTATTAAAAGGTGCTTTTTTATCAAAATGTGCTTCTGTCAAAATGTAGTTTTATCAAAAGGCAATTTCATCAAAAGATACTTTAATAAAAGTTAATTTTATCTAAACGTATTACATTCTAAGTTTATTAAAACGTACTGTTATCAAGAGGTACAAACTTTTATTAATATGTACTTCTATTAAAGGGTTTTTTTCTATTTCAGAAGTATTTTTCGTCAAAAGGCGCCCTCAACAAAAGATGTTTTCAAAACAAAGATACTCTTTGAAACGTAATTTTTTAAAAGGTACGTTTTTAGAAGGCACTATTTAAGTGGTACTTTATTGATATATATTTTTTAAATGCTACTTTTTTTAAAAGGTACGTTTTGAAAAAGTACTTATTTAAAGGTACTTACTTTAAAGGTACCTTTTAACTGCTACTTTTCTTAAAGGTACTTTTTTAATAGGCACTTTAAAAAGGTACTTGCTTAAAAAGTACTTTTCTAAAAAGGTACTTTTTAAACCACACTTTTTAGAGGATACTTTTTTGAAAGGTAGTTTTTTATATGGTACCTTTTTATTAATTACTTTTCAAAAGGCTCTTTTTACAACATACTTTTTTGTAAGGCACTTTTGTGAGAGGTAATTTTATAAGGTGATCTTAAAATATATTTCGTTAAAAGTACTTTTTTAAAAGGAATCTTTTTTAGAAGGCACTATTTAACTGTTACTTTATTTAGAAGTACTTTATTAAGAAACTTTTTTAATATATAGTTTTTAAATGCTCATTTTTTAAAACGTAATACTTTTAAAAGCTATTTGTTTTAATAGGTAGTTTAGTGAGAGCAACTCGAGCGGGAAATTAAGGCAAGTGAAGGGTGTTAAATTGTAATCCTCGAATACAAAATACATTCGATTGATAAAAATTGGTTTAAAAGAAAAATAAACAATTAGATTACACGCACACCGTGCAGATGCCACTGTTTTAGGTTCATACCACATTAAACTTTGTTTAAGCAAAAAGCAAAGGGGGAAATTAACGTAAGAAATCTGTCTAATCACTTCACACTTTGAAAACAGTTTTAAGAACAAAATCTACATAGAAATCATCTTAAAAGATTTATTTCTTCTAAAACACTTCAAAAACAAATTGTTTTAAAATTTTCTCACTTCTTTTGCACACAAACACAAGTGGAAACAAATGTGTGTTTTTGGATGTGTATTTAATAATTGATATCAATTTAATTTAATTTAATAAGAAAAAATTCAAAGATATTGAAATAAAAGATCATAAAGAAGTAATGAGATTATTTAATTTTTATAATTAATTTGCCTTAATTCATCTGAAGCGTTAAATACTTTGATAATACGGTGGGGAAATAGAAACATCAAATAAACACACACTCACGGACATGTATTCGTATTTGGGTGAATAATATTTCGACTGTAATTCAAAATTTATTATTCAATGCCTGATGAAAGAAAATCAAATTCTATATAACAAATTTTGAGTGTGTTTTTGGCTGAGGAAAATATTGTGGTACTAATGCTTAGATATTTTTGGCGGGCATATGATGTAATCTGAAGAAGGTTACATTTTCAGCGATTTTAGGACCAATAAAACTCGCCCATTTATACTTTAGTAAAAAATGTTTTAATGTAGTAGATTGGGTTATATATCCTCCACACCCCCACAAAAAAAAATCCATCTGGATTTCAAAATCAATTGACTCAATATAAATGGAATGCAGTGGATAATAATTACTCGTAAGACCAATGCTTCCTACATAAAAAGTCACATACAACTATGAAAAATGGTGAAAAGTGTAAAAAATTTTGGCAGATTAGCATTACAATTTTATATCCTCTGATTTGCAATGCTTCCTTAGGAGTTCTTTTTTAAAAACTAAAATTGGACACTCTTCTGTTATACGAGTACTTGAGTGAAACTCTTTGTCAATCGTCCTACACGTCTAAAAGTTTACAATGTAAATATTTCCTGAATATTTTGATTCTGCCCCCTATTCCAGCAGGTAATATATAAAATTTATATGTAAAAAATATGTCCATATTTATTGCCTTTTAATATTTTTCACATTTCTGTTTAAGGTTATACTTGTATATATAGGGTTTCCCATAAATCAACATCAAGCCGAAAGGCTGATGACTCTTCCCAGACAAATAAAAAAGAAAATTTGTCACACATTTCAAAAGATATTGTAAATTAGAAAAACATTTGAGTTTCGCTATCCTACAATGATTTTTCTATTACTGCGACTACAAATCTGTACATGTATTAGTTTTAGTTTTGGTTATAAGTGGATTTTCCATATGACATTCATAAGTCCATTCATTTTAAATGGTTATTCATCGGTCCATAAAATTTATCACTTTAAAATTGTTTCGTAAAATTTAATCCTTTCCTTTTAGTTATTGCACATGAATTGGGTGGTCTGGTATTAAAAAATTTTTTTTGTGCTGTACTTTAGGCTACACCACTCCTTGCGTCGATACCACGAACTAAGAAGCTGCGATCTGGTGTGACGCCCTGCAAAATTTCATTCTCACATTTCTAGTTCTCTGATTTAGCAAAATGTTCCATCGAATAAGGAACCGTGCATATACATATTTTAGGGTAAAGTCTGAATTTCTCATAAATTAATGATTAACAAATATTTTTTTTTATAATTTGAGGCCAACCGATTTAAATCGCGTGGATTTCTTACTGGGGAGCGGTAGAAAAAAAGTATATCCAAAACCAAATCAGAACATAGTCAAGCTGAGCCTAAGGATTGCACAGGCAGTAGAAGCCATCAATATTAGTAAAGAGCAATCTTAAGGCGGTGTAGAGTTTGTACAGCGGCTAAAGACAGGCAGTTTAAACACGGTAGGCATAAGAAAAATTTTGAATAAATGATTTGCAAAATGGATACTTAAAACAAAAACAAAAAATTATGAAAGTAATGATTTGTTAGTCGTGGCACGATGTCAAAATTCAGTTATTATTCCGAAAAGCAATTTCTTTCGGGACACCCTGTACATATAAGAGTACACCCACGCCCACTCAACTTTCAAAATCATAAAAGCCCAAACTGTTGAAAAGAAACATTTTCTTTAAGGAAAAGTGTATAACTGCCATAAGTGAGAGTGTGTGAGGCAAGCAGCATACACGTAGATAAAAAAAACAAGTTGTAAGGTTTGAGTTGACAAGTTGGCTAGTGTTTGATGTGCTCCAAAATGTTGTAAAGTTCATCAGCCACAGCTGCAAACGAAACAGCTGATTTAACAGAGCCAATACAATTTATATACACAAAGAAAACTTTCATAATTTCGGCAATTTTCAAACGATGATACCAAAACAACAGGCAAGAAGATACAGCAGTTTCCAACAGACATTAAACCGAAACAGGACATTGTTCTGATAGAGCGCGCGAAAAATATAAAAAAGATAAACGAAAGCAAATTGGATCTAAAGAATATTTCTATTTTTTTGTAAAATATATATTTGGAAAAAAATTTAATAATTTATTAAATTATTATATTTATTCTATAATGCAAAGTAAACTCACAAAAAAATAAATAAATACGCTCTTTAAGCATTAAAGAAATGTAATGTGGAATTAACATATTAAAATCCCTTCCGGTTTTTATATAACGATTAAGCAAATGGTGAAGAATTTAAAACAAATATGTAATTGAAAATTCCAAATGAAAGTAATAAACTTCTTAAAAGTGTAACAAGAGGATATTGTGTGGTTTAGCTTTTGATGAAAAGCCCAAAGCAAAACATCATCAGCGAAACAAAAAAAAAAAACAAAAAAAAAAAACAAGAATAAAGATTTTTATTCGTAGGAAAACAAAACAAAAAAGGCACATAACGATATACATCTTCATCTCATGTTCAAATAGATGTAAACCAACAAAAGAGGACACTAACATCATCATGTACTAAGGAAAGCAGTCGTAAAAAACTTTCTCCAAAGCAGAGAGTATTACAAGAAAAGAAGAACGGTAATTGAAATTCGTTAAAACTTTTGCCGGTTCATATTGTTATTGTTGTTACTATTTTATATATTATTTTGCAGCACTAAGTCTTTCTCAAGAGTATTTATTCATTTATAAATTTTTTAAAATTTGTGCAAGTGTTTTTTTAAATGAACACGTTGAATCTTGTTGAGTTGCTTTCAACTGAAAGCACAACAAAAATTTGCGAACAACTTTAATATTAAAATATTTAGTATAACGTTAATATCAAAATATTTTTATAGTCTCTTTTTATACAAAACATTAAAAAAATTATGATTTTTTATAAATTGTTCTTTATCTACCCCCAAACGCTAAAACTTAAATTGCTTAGAACAAAAGCTTAAAATTATATTAAAATAGTTTAAGAATTTATTAAAAATCTCTTTTATTCAAATAAAATGTCATTAGAAAATTGACAGTTGCTTTTGTGCAAGACATTTTGACAAATATTGTGATAGAAGTCTTCAACTGCCTTTGGCAAATTGGCAAACAGTAACGATTTCACGATTCCGCATGACCCATCATTAAAAAATATGTACATATGTATGTAGTTCAAGCAATCCCAACTCATGAATAAAACGTGAAATTACATATTTAATTATGTATTTATAAAGCAGGCATGCGCTTCGCCTCTTTACCACAACCAAAATGGCTTAATTGGAATGTTTTCTATTAAAAATTAATCTTATCGTTGCACAAGTAAAAAATATATTAAAAAGCATTACTCTTAAATTTTGATTGTTACCGAAAAATTGTATTTCACAAAAAAATCACATTGTGATCTTAACACACCTGTTTTATCGACAATTTAAACGTTAGCCCAAAAAAAAAAATTTTTTTTAGCGATATACGGCATTTCAGTTCCTCAAAGTTTTTAATTTCCGTGAAAGTTATGAAATTTAAAAAAAACTGAAATTTTACCAAAAACTATTAAAAAAAAATTGTGAAAATTTAAAATTTTATGTGAAATCAGAAAATATTCCAAAATATAAAAACAGAGGAGCAATATTTTATCGAAAAGAATTTACAAGTCCATATTACCTCAAAATATCTAAATATTTAATTATTAATAATATTCAATATTTCTACAACCTGTCTGTAGGTGTCTTCTTCAGGAAATTAAAATTATTAAGAAAATTAATATTTCAATATTTTCAACAGAAAAAATTAATACATGAGAAAATGAATAAAGAAAGACAGTGGATATTCCTATAAGTTAATCAAAGTAAAGGTCGAATATTACCATCAATTAATATTGAAAAAGGGTTTAAAATATCATGAAAATTTTGTGAGAATTCAAAAATTCATAAAAATTTGAAAATTTCGTTTCAACTTCAAAAACTTAATTCGAAAATTAGCTAAAAAAAAATTCACAAATAACAAAAACCAAACCAGAAAATATAAAAACAAAAGGTTGACCAAAGAAATCGAGAATTATGAAAAAAGTAATAACAACAAACAAAAAAAAAAACAAAAAAATAGAAATTATTAAAATTACTAAAATAAAAAATATAAATATCCTACTTGGAAAAAGTCTGATAAATCGGATTAAGGAACTAAACTGTAATCAAAAGGATTCACAAATTTGCTTTAAATGAACAGGAAAATAACTTTTGCCCCACATATTCATACTGAGTCAGAACAGCCGTATACAGCCCTGGTAATTAATAACTACTAGACTTTACTAAAATTTAAGATAGAAGAAAAGGGATTGTCTTTTCCTTTCGAAAACTTACTGTTTTAAAATATTAAGCAAAAATTTCGTACCAAAATATTTACCCGTTTACTCGCAGTGGAATATGAAGAATTGTTGAAGTCGAGTGCAAATTTAAATTTCGTTTGTATTACGTACATTTCCGACGTGAGTGTTTTAATAGCAGAAGACTATGATATTTTTACATCAACGAATGATCAACATGTGTGAGAGTCCATTTGCAGTAATTCTGCTGCAGCCTCCTCTAAGGAGATCATTTTATATTATCCTTTTGGTACATATGGATTTTTAAATTTTTGCATTCATTTTAGTTTTTCATTCCCTTTTTTAATTATTTATACACAATGATAATTTCTGTAAAATTATACATTAAAAACAGACATACACAGTTCTACAATCTTTAATAGATTTTCCAAAGAGGTAAAATTCTGTCGAAAAACGACATCTTTAATGCCATTTCCAAAACATGCAACGCATTCTGTGTGACTGCAACGTACATAATATGGGTGGTTATGTCACAAAAAAAAATGGTTACAAATGCTCTAAATTAAAATTTTCAAGGATTGCACAAAGGATTTCATGCCTACAATGAACTAGTGAAGGACTTCGGACTTCATTGAAAGCAGTGGAATCGCTTTGGAATAAATACTGCATCATTAAAGTGAATGATTTTTATGATTTTCAAACATATTATTTTGCCTTTTCAAGACGATAAATTAGCAGAATTGAATGCTTTTTTCAAGAGTTCACAAATATTTTTTTTAATTCCTTTTGGAATTTTACCAATAACAACGTTTCAGAAACCATGGAAATGACGTTTCCGGTTAAACTCCTTCCATATTTTGCTTCTAAAATAAATGTTATAAAAAGGAGTGAATTTTTTTATGCAAAAACTAATTCTTTTAGCGTCTGTTTTTCTACTGTTGGATTCATTTAAATAGATACGACTTTTCTACATCTTGTCCTGTGTGTTTTGTGTTTGCCATTTTTGTTCTGATCCTGTTTTTTATTCGCTTAGAAATTATCCCTAATATGGAGGTAATTATCTACGCCATCAAAGTCATCATCAAATTTTTATTTATATAACAACATCTGAGGGCTTTGCAATGGTTCAGTTAAAATCTCTGTGATAAAAAAAGTATTCAAAAGTTTTTTTTATATTTTATTCTCTAATTAACACTTGAGAGATAAAGCCAAATTATAACATATCCATTAAGTAAACATACCAGTGGAAAAGGATGTTGACATTTTCTTAATTACTTATTTTTATAACTTTTCACAATGAACAAGTATGAAAGAAAGTTCAGCATTAATTACGAAAGTTCTAAATGCCCCAAATTTTCTAGAATTATTTCTGTTTATTTGCCCTGTTTTCAAATAAAATAATGCCACAATTTTACTTGACAGATATTTTATAACTTTCACTGCTCCTTCGTTAAATTATGTACTTGTACGCATTAAACCCACTTTTGTTTTTAAGAAACCGAAAACCATTAAATGGAATTAGTGGATCCATAAAGTATTTATAGAAGAACTAAATTTGATTAATTCTGGGGGAAATTTTTTAATGCATGCATTTACAATCGATTTATTGGATTTAGAAATAAAAAGCGTATAATAATTAATTTGGAAGCCAAATGCAACGAATTGCTAACTAGAATGTCAATCTGTATTACTAGCTGGTTCACAATATTTAGCAGTTCGTTGGCTAGAGTTTGAAGGAACACAAAAGGACCTTGTGATAACTCTATGGTGTATATTCCATGATACAGTTTGTAACTTCTGGCCAGCGGGCTGTTAAGATTCTACCAACTCTTTGCTAAGCTCTTGCTAACAATCTAAAAGGTATTTCATAACTAAAACACAATTCTGTTCCAAAGATTTAAAACCAAGAAATTATATTTAGTCGTTTGAAAAAGATTAATAGAATCCTTTGGCAAAAAAACAAATAACACTAATTCGAAGTGCTTAATAAAAGGTATTTGAACTTCTAATCAAACGTTTTTTGCTAATTATTTATAATTGTTCCTGGTAAGCGTTCATGTACTTAAAAAAAATTTTATAATTAAATTTTAAAATTGTAACAAATGTTTACTTGTGGGAACTACATGAACAGCTGTTTTATAATTTTAATGAAGAAAAATAAATAAATAATTATTAAACTTTAGAATAGCGGAAAACCAATAAATGTACTAGACAAAATCTAATTGGTGCTAGTGCGTTCAAATTATGATACTCATTGTTACTAGTAAAGCGTTTATTTACTTTCTTTCTCATTTTTAGAATTTAGACCAGCAATTTTGCAAGCTTTTGTGTTACTCTCTCTCTCTCTCTCTCTCTCTCTCTCTCTCTTTCTAAAAGTTTTTCTATTGGAGTGAGGAAACCCACCTAATAATTTTAAGATATATGTATGTAGTTATAGGCAGAAAAATATTACGTCTATTGGACATTATTGGCCCCGTTTTTAATAAGAAAGTTTTGTACATTTCCAAAATGAAATTCCCAGCTGACTTATTAGACGCACAATTCATTGCTAAACATAAACCTTATGTTAAGAAATAAATTAATATTTTAGCCAACATTTCTTTGTGCCAAGTACATATTTACAAGGCCGTAAATATGTATGTATATCAGACCAGTCCTTTTGTAAATAAATCTTGTAAAATATGTACTTCGTGTTTGCAACATATAAATTTGATATCCTCCTTACTTTTATAGCATTTCATTTGGAATTTTTTCTTCATTTTAGTACGTTTAAGCCCATAAATTGTTCCAGCGAACAAAATTGATTAGATCATTTTTGTGTTTTTTGCACAAAATGCCAACACGTGAAACAATCTGAAGGAGATTAAATTCCATGAATTATTCCTGGCAGATGTATTTAAAATTTACATGGATGCCTGCTGTTGGGCCACAATCAAACCCACGTTGCCCTTAACACTGGTTGAAGGTAAAGGTTCAACCGGCTCCATATTGTTAAACACCAGGGGCGCAGGGGGATGTAGATTTCGTGCGAATTATGTACAAGCTGCAGGACCATGCACGGGCAACTTGCTGAAGTGCTGCAGCTATGTAACCTTTTACTATCCCAAGGGACCAGGCAGTAAACAGCTGAAGTCAACAGCCAGGGCAGCTTTGTCGAATCGCAACTGCCACTGACACCGATCGTATTTGCACTCCGCCAACCCATAACCCTCCATACGATTTGGGTTTAAAGCACAGCCACTCCGTGGTCCCCAAAGGATCCTCACCAATAACTAGTCTAGGATTACTCTCAGAGGCTACTGGTTCCCGTGGCACCAGATAGGTATCTGGTCAGGCGTGTGTCTAAAAAACACGATCGATTTCAGGCTCCTGAAACTCGAGGGATCGGCTAATAAGGCAAAGCTACCTACTTATAAATACTTATATGCACGCCCGTTGCCCTCTTATTTCTGAGATTTTGTTGTAACATAATAAGTTTTAATAGGCAATCGGCAAATGGTCAAGCTGTGGAATATCCGAATTACCCTTTTTCCCCAGAAGGCACAGCACCAAGTTATAGGCCCAAACCAGATGCATAGACCGTGCCTCCCGGGGGTTTAGAGTATTCCTAACACGAATATTATTGTGTTAAAGCAATATTATTTGAAGCTGACTAAAATACATTTATTCAAATTAAAAAACTGTTCTCTTTTTAATTGCCAACATCAAAAAAGACAATTAAACAATAAAAAAATCACGCAAAGACCGATAATGAGGTAAGGAGCTGTGAAACTAAAAGCTGTCTAGTAGCAATAGAAATAATGGAGGTATTAATGAAAACACTTGTTGTTTTAAAAATTTAACGAAAGCAACAACAATAGTAATATGAAATAGAATAGTTGATAAGAAAATAATAAAAATAAAGGTTTTCATTAACAACAGACTGCCTGCAAAGAAGCTTCAGGAATAAATCTACTGAAGGAAGTATATAAAACCAAATTGTCCTAATTATGAGGCAAGGAAATACAAATTTATATCGCTGGTTTAATACATGACTACAGAAGAAACTGTTCCAACTTGATGTCTTGAATGTTATTCCTCAGAACCATAAAACATTTTACATAAAGCTTAACAGGCCAGCAGGGACGGTCTAGGTCGATTATCTTTTAGGACCGGGTAGCCACAGAACAGGTGTTGGAGTTTTCCCCTTCTTCATTAAGTGGAGGTTTCATGTTCAAGACAGGTATAATCAATGTTCTTAAAATCACGGCAACTGTGTTGCTGAGGCCGTCGCTCATCACAGCATCATGTCTCCAGAAATCAGTCAGAGTTATCCGTTCATAATGCAATACTTTTTTTTACTAACCAAATTATGCATTTTCCCCTTATAAAATTGTATTCTTTCAAAATTTTTCGGCATTTTGAAGTTGTCAACTTTGCAAATAAAGGGTGAAATGAATCCGTCAAGTTTAAATACCGTTTGAGTTCAAAGCAAATTTACCTTCCCATATATAACTTATTTATTTTATATTTATACTAGTTTTGTGTGGTAAATGATTGAATGATTGAATTTTCCTTTGAAAGAACCAGCGGGTAAAATGTAAAGGTGGGGGCAATTGAATAAAACAACTGACATTTTGTTCTTGTTGTAATTGCAACAGTTTCTTAGAACTGTAGGAGTCCTTTCAAAGTGAATAGAACAAAAATAATTGCTTTTGTTCACGATTCTTTCAATAATATTACAAATACTTTATTTATGGAGGCTTATCCGTGTGTCATGTATTGAAATATGTTCCTCCATTCTTTTCATGCAAAAATTCTTTCAGTTTATATTGTATCCATTGTATTTTTATACAATCAAATGTCAAATAAAGAAGACGATGGGAGGCATTTGTGCGAATGAAGTAAAAACAAGACGAACTAAATTACATACATAAATTAGTCTTAATTCAAAGTTAATGATTGCTGACAATAGCAAATTTTTTTATATATATTTTTATCCTTCTCAAAAGTAGGCACTAACATGGAATTGATGGCATGACTTGTAATCATTCTAACGAAATATTAATTCTCTTTGAATTTACAGGAGCATTATTTTAAATTAATTGCTAGACATCTTTTCAGATTAAGAATGAGCGTAATTTAATAAAAAAAATTTATAAATAAACTATTCATAAGTGCACGCAAAGAAAAATTGATTAAATGAAAAATAAATGCTTAATAAATGATCGTTAGGATAATATTGTGTTTATTCCAGCAAATACATAATTGACACAACAATATTATTCTTATTAAAACAGTTTTTGGAAATTTATTTTTCAACTTTAGCATTTTAATGTATACTTTTATATCATTCTATTTCTATATTTTTCTTCAGGCTCTAGGAATAAAACTAAACATAAATTACATACCATAAGGTCGATGAAATTAATAACTATATACTTATTCTATATCTATTACTATTATAATAATCAAAAAGTACATGCGGCCGCATGCAAAATAAAACTTAAATTAACTTCACAAATCATTGTATTAAAAAAATTACGTTATGAAAATTTTAACCAACTACAGAAGCCTACTTTGGGCCTACTTTAACTTGATATTTTCAATATACATATCATTTTATACTTAAAATATTTCTATAATGCAGCATATAGAAATTCATGTTGCACTTTGAGTAAAGGCTTGACCTCTTTTATTATTTTTTTCATTTCATGGGAAAAACATCGATATTTATTCCTTTGAATAAAACAAAAATCTTGTGAATTCAATTTTATTCCTTATAGTTTTGTTGATTTTATTTTATTCTATTGGTATTATTTTTGAAATTAATTTACATATTTTGCTTCAGAATACTCGATTAAAATTGTATTTTTTTTACATCGTAGACTATAATTTCAACATTTTTATCTAGATCTATATCTATATGCTTTTTATTTATTTTTATAAACAAACTCAAATTGTTATCCTTTGGCAGGAATCCAACCTGCGACCCCTGAACTACGACTGCGTTGCAAATAAATTTCTTTAAATAATAAGAACGATTTCTTAACAAACTGTTGTAACGAACTGCTGTAAAGCGTTTGTTAACTAATGTGAACCTTAAAGCCAAGGTAAAATATTTCTTTACATACAGCCGATGTATACTATACATATTAATGTAAAAAATTTAAGTTTTTATTTTTATTTGGCCGTGTATTTTTTTGATAAAAAAAATTTATGTAATAAAAATTGTAAAATAAACAAAACTCATACTACTAATCGATATTATATTTATTATTACAATGTAAATCTAAAAGATTGTGTGCGTGTTTGTTATTCTATTACGCACAAATGGCTGAATGGGTTTGAATGAAATTTTGCACCCAAAAAGTTTTTTCAATCCATAAAATACTTTTTATCCACATAAAATTTTGTGATCTAACCCAATATCATAATTCTAACAAGCCATCAACTTGGTATGAACATTGAACATACTCGTAACATATGTTGCACTTGAATTAGGGTTGTGGATACCGCTCATGTTAATGTTTCGTTCATGTGCTGCCATTCGTTGCAAGAACGTAGAAGAAACCCAGCAAACATATACGCAAATCAAAGTAAAAAGCAATATACATAAAAAAAAATACTGATATGACCGAATATGAAAATCAACACTATTTGCCACATACAGGAATATAAACATAATAATTACGTTGATTTACCGAAGTTATGTTCATGTCATGACCAAGTCGATGGCATGTGGAGCCGTGGGTTCTTATCAAGGGTTTTTTTTTATATTTTTACAACAAAATTTTTTTAGTTGTGCAAACTAATTAAAGGAGTATGACCGCAGGTGATATGCACGTATTTTCAATCTAAGACTGTCTATTAGTAAAAGATATACATGACAAATTGATTTAACAAAGATTTTTACCTCCCAGTGCCGGCATAAGATGAACTTATTTTGCAGGTTTTATTCGCGCTAATAAAAATTTTTGCAAAATTTTAGTGGGTAAATAACATTAACAGAAAGTATTGGATTAGAAAATAAGTCAATCAAAAATATGCATACGAACAGACAAGGTGATGAATAGTTATGATAGCACAAAAACTCCATCCCATAGCTAGAGCTTAGAGTTAGTTGGTGTGCCAAACCTATTGATGCGCAGCTAAAGGAAATATCCTAATTACCCTCGAGAATTCGCCTGCAGATTCCCCTAAAGTAAGCCAGTACAGATTCCCTTGAAGTAAACCTCTACAAGGACGCAGTGATTCATTTTGAATCCCCTTACTCATCACATGATCAACTTTATGTCTGCTCAAGTGTGTCAATCGATCTCTATAGAAGTGTATTAACTTCAAATATATATGAATGTAATTATATATGCAATAACAGGCTCGGGCGTGCGCGGGCGAAGTAGGAGGTACATGCTAGTAAGAAAATAAATCAACATGAATGATGTAAAGAATATTACAGATAAATGAGTATGTAGATTAAATGCGCACGTTGATTTTATACGTGTATGTACGCAAATGAAATTAAAATCAAAATATATATCTATATCAAAAATTTTATTTTCTTTATATTATGGTAATAAAAATAGTAATATAGTTGTGAGGAAAATAATTACATGTTCGAGGGAGTCATTGGGACAACCATTAATGTCAGTTGCGTGTAGTTTCTTGAAAATTGTACATTAAATTCCCCTGCTACCAGAATGAAGATTTTTATATTTGTAATAAACAAATGGAAATGAAAATGTTCTGATCTTAATTGTATGTAATCATGAAAATCACAAACTTAGCAAACTTTATAAAATGTTTCTAACGATGTCATAACCTTTTGCAATCCAAATTAACCAACGTTCTGCTTTAATTGCTCTGCCTTACTTTCGGAGTTCAATTATTGCAACCTTTTTTATTTGCAACCAGTGATATTTGTTAAACTAACGATCTCTAATATTAATAGAGCACCATTTTAAAGCATTGGAATAAATTTTCATTGCAATATGAATGAATAACTTATTTATTTATTAAAATTTACTTTTTAGTTTGTTGTAAGCTTTTACTTTGTAAGCATTGTCGTGACTTAGTGTGTGAACACGTACACAACCTCATCACATATTGCACTTTTTAACTATGAGTTTGAAAATTCCAAACAGTTCGATCGATTTTGTCCTGAATTTCCTAATCCTGGCCCCACGTGCACTGTATATGCATTAAGAAAAGAAAAAAAAATTGTCTTAAAAATTCTTTTGATTGGGATTCGAAAAATATCCACGTGTTAAAAAGTCATAAAACTCCTCAGAACTGTGGTATTGGCCCTGAATGGGATAAGTAACGTCTTTTGTGAAAATATAAAGTATTATATGCATTTAAATACTCTCTGACTGCCAAATTTAATTCAAATCCTTTCAACTGCTGACGCGTGATTGAGTGGAAATCATAAAAAAAGAATTATGGCCATAATCTATAAATAATCAAACTGAGTATTTTAACGTGATCAAAGTCATAATATATATTAATTTAGGCTATACGCTATTCACGTATCACATATCCGTTCAACCTTTTGGCGTGATTGGAAAAGAAACATCCTTAACATACAAACTTTCTTACATATATACATATATATATATATATATATATATATATATATATATATATATATATATATATATATATATATATATTTGCGAGTATATTTATATTATTAGCAGGATTGTAACACAAACTTCTTTCAAAACTTAGTTTTTTTTTGTAATTGAATACTCCAGGATTTTTTTGCTGTTGCTGTAACGTGTCTTATAAACTGCTGGTCATTGTTGATACAAAAATAGATTAATCAATATAAATATATAAATAAATATATATATATATATATATATATATATATATATATATATATATATATATATATATATATATATATATATATATATAATTTAAAAAAGGAACGAACTGATTAACTGATTAAGGAGGGGCCATATGAACTTTTAAGAATATGTAGAATAGCTAAATAAACAAAAATTTAAATAAAAAACACACAAAATATTTTGATTGATATTAGTTTTTTGAAGATAAAAAACCCACACTATCGTATAAACTTACGACTTGAAATAATTTATGGAACTTATATTGATAGATACGTAATTTATTAATTGGTTTTTTATTACTTTTTTTAAGAGAAGTTACACGCAGGCAATTAATGCCTACTACTTAATTAGGGTTTCATTTCTTTGTGAAAGAGATAGAGTAGAGAGGACAGGCGGTGAAATTAAAAGACTGAAACGCTTTAAGTGTCTTAAGCTGCATTTTATTAATTGTTTTACTACGCCGACGATTCTTGCAAACATTACCGCCGAGGGGAGGGCGCTTTGATGTAGTAAACATTAGCGTAGAAGAGCATCGAATCGTTGTTACTGTTAAGTGACCAGTGTTATGACTTCATCACTTGAACAGACCAACAAGAATTAACACAACGTCACGCTAAGTAAATCAGAAAAGCTCATGATGTTAATTGTTTTTAATGACTTGTCTTGAACAGGAATCGAACCCAGGTTCTCAGTCATAAATTGTTTTGTAGTCCACGCGCTAACTACTTCAGTAAAAACGGGAGCTCTAAAGAAGTCATTCAAATTCAGACATGGACTTGTTATTGTTAGATCTTTTTATACCAATTCACCGAATCCGAAGTTATTTTCAATATGTTGAGATACTAGTAAGTAAATTTATCTATATATATAAAAATAAGTCCGTATATGTACGTCGCCGAACTAATCATAAACGCGTCGAGCGATTTCAACCAAACTTATACACTACGTAGGCAGTGGCCCATATATGGTTTATATGAAGTTTGGTTAAAATCCGATAACGCATGTATGTGCGGTGCGTATGTGAAGTGAGTGTGTTTTTGGAAACAAAACCAACTTTATTAAAAACAAGTGTGTTTCTTTTCTTATTTTGTTTTGCCGTGCGAAGCAGGCAACGGGCCCGCTAGTATTTTATAAATTATATGACGATAAAATATTTGCCACTGTGAAATAATTTAATTGTGAAAAGTGTAAAAATTTTAACGATTGTCATAATTTTATTTTTCTGATGTGAAATTAAAGGCATTAGCTTTCGCGTTCCGTTTATTTTTTGAGCCCTTTTATCTCGATATTCTATATTTGTAATTAATATTTAATAAACTTTTAAATTCTTTAATTAAAAATGCACTGGAGCTAAATTTGATTAGGAAAGACAAACAACTCTAGATTAAAACAAATATGTATATTTAATATAGAAAAGTTTTTGGTAGCTTTTAAAAATAATAAAATTAAAATAAAAGCCTTGAGAATTGTAAAATTATAATTTATTTTTATCAATTTAACTTCCTAAAAAGATGAAAATATACACTACTTGATACAAAAAATTATCACTTACTCATGTTACCGCACATATTTTTTACTTGGAGACCGCCCAATTGTAATTTTTCTCATCTAAAATTCAATTATGTACATATTTATTTCTATTATTCCATACACAAGAGTTAAGGTTTTATTTTTGCAGTGTGAAACTGAGTATTAGAGAAAGAAAATCAAAGATGATGGCATATCATCCATTTAAAACATTAATATCAATACAGAGACAAGCAAAGATGATAAAGTCAAATCAGTTTGACTTGGTTTATTTTTAAGCTACAGGTTTATCTTATACAAAATACATTAAATTGATTAATTCAAATAAAATTATAAAAAAATCTTTTGCCTATATAGTTTTCTTGAAACGATTGTCTGTAATAGAGGCGATTCAGCTTACACGTGTGTACGAGTATTCTCTAATGCAATCAAACTAAAATTCGCAAATTAAGCAAATTTTCGCACCATAAGCCTTAAAACCGTGAGAAGGAATCGGATATTTTAGAAAGTCTACCGAATAATACTGTTTAAAGCGACGTTTAATTATCTTTCCTTACAATGTCACATTCGTATAATAAAATACATATTAAAAGATCTTTAGCAAGAAGAATCCTGATTATAATTATGGTGCAGTATTGAGTTTGCGATATAGTCCTTAGCATCGAGAAAGTTCGTCCGTAAGCACAATTACTATGATCAGACCAAGTAAGGATTCTGCTGGAAAGTACATCAAGTTGTTTCAAAAGTTTTTTTTTATTTCGATTGCCTGACCATTAACAATTATATTATGTTTAATATCACTTTGTGAAAGACGTTTCTGAATAACAATCAATAAATGAACTTAGAGCACTTGATGATGCCCAAGTTTGCATGCGAACAGGAGGGGGCCGAACCCTTTCGCTTTATTTTTGTGTAAAAATATTGACTTATATGACGTTAGTTTAGTGGCAGCCATGGAGAAAATTAAGAAATCACAAAAAATTTTATGAAATTATGTTATGGTCTACAGTGCTAAGAATCCTCATAATGATCCAGCAATATAAGAAAGGAAGTTTTACCATCATCAATTTACTTTTGGTAATCCACTGCAACATTAATTAAGGATGTTAGCTATAAATTGGAATCGAAATTAAAACACTGATCAGTTTCTACCATTCCTTGTCTTGAAACTTCTCCATATCGTATACGCCTAGTCCCTGATGCATTCCCGTATTCTATTTGCAAATCAAGGTTTACGCTTATTGGTTATGATTGATCATCTAAGGAATTTTGAGTAATTCTTGCTCTAAGAATCTTGAATTCATACTTTTAATATCACAAATAGTAATTTTTCTCTCTATACCTCTGTAGGTGTATGAGACACAGAGAGAGAGAGAGAGAGAAAGAGAGAGAGAGAGAGAGAGAGATACTCATGCACACACTCGGCATTTATGTTGTTTACATCATTCATTTTTATTTCTTTTTTTATTGGTTGTATTTTTTAATCTGGAATTTCTCTTTTAATAATTTCTTTCAATTACATTTTGCACAAAATGGCCGCAATGATCATTTATTAATCATGTAGTTTCTTTGGATGTAGCAGCTTTTATGAAACCTACAGATGAATTGAAGGAAATTTATGATAATCCTTATTAAATAACCAACTATTCAGTTAACATAAGTAGAAAATGGCCCTAAATATGAATGTACAGCGTTTAACAAAATTTAAGTAATTTTGCTATCCGAGTGTTTATTTTTAAGAAAAATTCTATTTTAATTAAAAATTTAATCTAGCATTGGAAAATGAGAATTGTGACAAGCAAATAAGCCAGTAAAAATCATATGCTTCACTACTCGGTGATTGTTTTGTCCACAACTGTAAGTGCGTAGTTATTTCTGGGTATTACATTCGGTAGAGTTAATCTACTTAGTTACCCCACGTATCACATAATAACAAATAGTAATGCCACTCGTGTGTGTAGAAAAAATTGTAATAAATAATAATAATATCTTAATAACGAAGAAATGAAAAAAAAAATTTTAAAATACCCGTAAGAATGATACTAAAATAGAACACGAGTATTAATTATACATTGATAGTGATTATTAATCACAAACTTAATGCAAGCGTGTGCAAGTTCACATATACAGGGTGGTGCTATTAGAAGTGTCATTTTAAATCAGATGTTATTTTGACACTGATAGATTTTTATGCGTGTGAAGATAAATTTAAATTTAACTAGTACAGACAAAAACCATATTTATTAGTAATGACAATTTCTACTAAAAAGTGGCCGGAAGAGGCAGTAGTAGAGCTGGTTACCATTTTGGTCATAACTTGCTTAGTTTCCAAGATATCGACTTGATTTCTTTTGCGTTGGATAGAAAAACGTATTGGCTTTCATTCGAATTTTTTTCTTAGCGAAAATAAGAAAAACATTTTTTTGTCATTTTTTCAAAAAACAAAGGGGTTAGGTCATCATAATTTTTGAAGAAAAAAATTTTTTTCGCACTACCTGCGAAAAAAATAATTCAAATTAAAGCCAATACATTTATCTATCCAACGCAAAAAAAATCAAGTCGATATCTTGAAAACTAAGCAAGTTATGACCAAAATGGTAAGCAGTTCTACTAAAAAGTGGCCGGAAGAGGCAGTAGTAGAGCTGGTTACCATTTTGGTCATAACTTGCTTAGTTTTCAAGATATAGACTTGATTTCTTTTGCGTTGGATAGAAAAACGTATTGGCTTTAATTTGATTTTTTTTTGGCGAAAATAAGAAAAAAATTTTTGTCATTTTTTCAAAAAAGCATAATTTTTGAGGAAAAAATTTTTTTCGCACTACCTGCGAAAAAAAATAATTGGAATTAAAGCCAATACATTTATTTAGTAGAACTGGTTACCATTTTGGTCATAACTTGCTTAGTTTTCAAGATATCGACTTGATTTCTTTTGCGTTGGATAGATAAATGTATTGGCTTTAATTTGGATTATTTTTTTCGCAGGTAGTGCGAAAAAAATTTTTTTCCACAAAAATTATGATGACCTAACCCCCTTTGTTTTTTTGAAAAAATTACCAAAAAAATTTTTTCTTATTTTCGCCAAGAAAAAAATTCGAATGAAAGCCAATACGTTTTTCTATCCAACGCAAAAGAAATCAAGTCGATATCTTGGAAACTAAGCAAGTTATGGCTAAAATGGTAACCAGCTCTACTACTGCCTCTGCCCGGCCACTTTTTAGTAGAACTGCTTACCATTTTGGCCATAACTTGCTTAGTTTTCAAGATATCGACTTGATTTCTTTTGCGTTGGATAGAAAAACGTATTGGCTTTAATTCGAATTTTTTTTCGCAGGTAGTGCGAAAAAAATTTTTTTCCTCAAAAATTACGATGACCTCCGAAAACCTTTGTTTTTTTGAAAAAATGACAAAAAAATTTTTTTCTTATTTTCGCCAAGAAAAAAATTCGAATGAAAGCCAATACGTTTTTCTATCCAACGCAAAAGAAATCAAGTCTATATCTTGGAAACTAAGCAAGTTATGGCCAAAATGGTAACCAGCTCTACTACTGCCTCTGCCCGGCCACTTTTTAGTAGAACTGCTTACCATTTTGGTCATAACTTGCTTAGTTTTCAAGATATCGACTTGATTTTTTTTTGCGTTGGATAGATAAATGTATTGGCTTTAATTTGAATTATTTTTTTCGCAGGTAGTGCGAAAAAAAATTTTTTCCACAAAAATTATGATGACCTAACCCCTTTGTTTTTTTGAAAAAATTACAAAAAAATTTTTTTCTTATTTTCGCCAAGAAAAAAATTCGAATGAAAGCCAATACGTTTTTCTATCCAACGCAAAAGAAATCAAGTCGATATCTTGGAAACTAAGCAAGTTATGGCCATAATGGTAACCAGTTCTACTACTGCCTCTGCCCGGCCACTTTTTAGTAGAGCTGCTTGCCATTTTGGCCATAACTTGCTTAGTTTTCAAGATATCGACTTGATTTTTTTTTGCGTTGGATAGATAAATGTATTGGCTTTAATTTGAATTATTTTTTTGGCAGGTAGTGCGAAAAAAAATTTTTCCCACAAAAATTATGATGACCTAACCCCTTTGTTTTTTTGAAAAAATTACAAAAAAATTTTTTTCTTATTTTCGCCAAGAAAAAAATTCGAATGAAAGCCAATACGTTTTTCTATCCAACGCAAAAGAAATCAAGTCGATATCTTGGAAACTAAGCAAGTTATGGCCAAAATGGTAACCAGCTCTACTACTGCCTGTGCCCGGCCACTTTTTAGTAGAACTGCTTACCATTTTGGTCATAACTTGCTTAGTTTTCAATATATCCACTTGATTTCTTTTGCGTTGGATAGATAAATGTATTGGCTTTAGTTCGAATTATTTTTTCGCAGGTAGTGCGAAAAAAATTTTTTTCCACAAAAATTATGATGACCTAACCCCTTTGTTTTTTTGAAAAAATTACAAAAAAATTTTTTTCTTATTTTCGCCAAGAAAAAAATTCGAATGAAAGCCAATACGTTTTTCTATTCAACGCAAAAGAAATCAAGTCGATATCTTGGAAACTAAGCAAGTTATGGCCAAAATGGTAACCAGCTCTACTACTGCCTCTGCCCGGCCACTTTTTAGTAGAACTGCTTACCATTTTGGTCATAACTTGCTTAGTTTTCAAGATATCGACTTGATTTCCTTTGCGTTGGATAGATAAATGTATTGGCTCTAATTTGAATTATTTTTTTCGCAGGTAGTGCGAAAAAAAATTTTTTCCACAACAATTATGATGACCTAACCCCTTTGTTTTTTTGAAAAAATTACAAAAAAATTTTTTTCTTATTTTCGCCAAGAAAAAAATTCGAATGAAAGCCAATACGTTTTTCTACCCAACGCAAAAGAAATCAAGTCGATATCTTGGAAACTAAGCAAGTTATGGCCAAAATGGTAACCAGCTCTACTACTGCCTCTGCCCGGCCACTTTTTAGTAGAACTGCTTACCATTTTGGTCATAACTTGCTTAGTTTTCAAGATATCGACTTGATTTCTTTTGCGTTGGATAGATAAATGTATTGGCTTTAATTTGAATTATTTTTTTCGCAGGTAGTGCGAAAAAAATTTTTTTCCACAAAAATTATGATGACCTAACCCCTTTGTTTTTTTTGAAAAAATTACAAAAAATTTTTTTTCTTATTTTCACCAAGAAAAAAATTCGAATGAAAGCCAATACGTTTTTCTATCCAACGCAAAAGAAATCAATTCGATATCTTGGAAACTAAGCAAGTTATGGCCAAAATGGTAACCAGCTCTACTACTGCCTCTCCCCGGCCACTTTTTAGTAGAACTGCTTACCATTTTGGTCATAACTTGCTTAGTTTTCAAGATATCGACTTGATTTCGTTTGCGTTGGATAGATAAATGTATTGGCTTTAATTTGGATTATTTTTTTCGCAGGTAGTGCGAAAAAAATTTTTTTCCACAAAAATTATGATGACCTAACCCCTTTGTTTTTTTGAAAAAATTACCAAAAAAATTTTTTCTTATTTTCGCCAAGAAAAAAATTCGAATGAAAGCCAATACGTTTTTCTATCCAACGCAAAAGAAATCAAGTCGATATCTTGGAAACTAAGCAAGTTATGGCCAAAATGGTAACCAGCTCTACTACTGCCTCTGCCCGGCCACTTTTTAGTAGAACTGCTTACCATTTTGGCCATAACTTGCTTAGTTTTCAAGATATCGACTTGATTTCTTTTGCGTTGGATAGATAAATGTATTGGCTTTAATTTGAATTATTTTTTTCGCAGGTAGTGCGAAAAAAATTTTTTTCCACAAAAATTATGATGACCTAACCCCTTTGTTTTTTTGAAAAAAATGACAAAAAAAATGTTTTTCTTATTTTCGCCAAGAAAAAAATTCGAATGAAAGCCAATACGTTTTTCTATCCAACGCAAGAGAAATCAAGTCGATATCTTGGAAACTAAGCAAGTTATGGCCAAAATGGTAACCAGCTCTACTACTGCCTCTGCCCGGCCACTTTTTAGTAGAACTGCTTACCATTTTGGTCATAACTTGCTTAGTTTTCAAGATATCGACTTGACTTCTTTTGCGTTGGATAGATAAATGTATTGGCTTTAATTTGAATTATTTTTTTCGCAGGTAGTGCGAAAGAAATTTTTTTCCACAAAAATTATGATGACCTAACCCCTTTGTTTTTTTGAAAAAATTACAAAAAAATTTTTTTCTTATTTTCGCCAAGAAAAAAATTCGAATGAAAGCCAATACGTTTTTCTATCCAACGCAAAAGAAATCAAGTCGATATCTTGGAAACTAAGCAAGTTATGGCCAAAATGGTAACCAGCTCTACTACTGCCTCTGCCCGGCCACTTTTTAGTAGAACTGCTTACCATTTTGGTCATAACTTGCTTAGTTTTCAAGATATCGACTTGATTTCTTTTGCGTTGGATAGATAAATGTATTGGCTTTAATTTGAATTATTTTTTTTGCAGGTAGTGCGAAAAAAATTTTTTCCACAAAAATTATGATGACCTAACCCCTTTGTTTTTTTGAAAAAATTACAAAAAAATTTTTTTCTTATTTTCGCCAAGAAAAAAATTCGAATGAAAGCCAATACGTTTTTCTATCCAACGCAAAAGAAATCAAGTCGATATCTTGGAAACTAAGCAAGTTATGGCCAAAATGGTAACCAGCTCTACTACTGCCTCTGCCCGGCCACTTTTTGGTAGAACTGCTTACCATTTTGGTCATAACTTGCTTAGTTTTCAAGATATCGACTTGATTTCTTTTGCGTTGGATAGATAAATGTATTGGCTTTAATTTGAATTATTTTTTTCGCAGGTAGTGCGAAAAAAATTTTTTTCCACAAAAATTATGATGACCTAACCCCTTTGTTTTTTTTTGAAAAAATTACAAAAAAATTTTTTTCTTATTTTCGCCAAGAAAAAAATTCGAATGAAAGCCAATACGTTTTTCTATCCAACGCAAAAGAAATCAAGTCGATATCTTGGAAACTAAGCAAGTTATGGCCAAAATGGTAACCAGCTCTACTACTGCCTCTCCCCGGCCACTTTTTAGTAGAACTGCTTACCATTTTGGTCATAACTTGCTTAGTTTTCAAGATATCGACTTGATTTCTTTTGCGTTGGATAGATAAATGTATTGGCTTTAATTTGGATTATTTTTTTCGCAGGTAGTGCGAAAAAAATTTTTTTCCACAAAAATTATGATGACCTAACCCCTTTGTTTTTTTGAAAAAATTACCAAAAAAATTTTTGCTTATTTTCGCCAAGAAAAAAATTCGAATGAAAGCCAATACGTTTTTCTATCCAACGCAAAAGAAATCAAGTCGATATCTTGGAAACTAAGCAAGTTATGGCCAAAATGGTAACCAGCTCTACTACTGCCTCTGCCCGGCCACTTTTTAGTAGAACTGCTTACCATTTTGGCCATAACTTGCTTAGTTTTCAAGATATCGACTTGATTTCTTTTGCGTTGGATAGATAAATGTATTGGCTTTAATTTGAATTATTTTTTTCGCAGGTAGTGCGAAAAAAATTTTTTTCCACAAAAATTATGATGACCTAACCCCTTTGTTTTTTTGAAAAAATGACAAAAAAAATGTTTTTCTTATTTTCGCCAAGAAAAAAATTCGAATGAAAGCCAATACGTTTTTCTATCCAACGCAAAAGAAATCAAGTCGATATCTTGGAAACTAAGCAAGTTATGGCCAAAATGGTAACCAGCTCTACTACTGCCTCTGCCCGGCCACTTTTTAGTAGAACTGCTTACCATTTTGGTCATAACTTGCTTAGTTTTCAAGATATCGACTTGACTTCTTTTGCGTTGGATAAATAAATGTATTGGCTTTAATTTGAATTATTTTTTTCGCAGGTAGTGCGAAAGAAATTTTTTTCCACAAAAATTATGATGACCTAACCCCTTTGTTTTTTTGAAAAAATTACAAAAAAATTTTTTTCTTATTTTCGCCAAGAAAAAAATTCGAATGAAAGCCAATACGTTTTTCTATCCAACGCAAAAGAAATCAAGTCGATATCTTGGAAACTAAGCAAGTTATGGCCAAAATGGTAACCAGCTCTACTACTGCCTCTGCCCGGCCACTTTTTAGTAGAACTGCTTACCATTTTGGTCATAACTTGCTTAGTTTTCAAGATATCGACTTGATTTCTTTTGCGTTGGATAGATAAATGTATTGGCTTTAATTTGAATTATTTTTTTTGCAGGTAGTGCGAAAAAAATTTTTTCCACAAAAATTATGATGACCTAACCCCTTTGTTTTTTTGAAAAAATTACAAAAAAATTTTTTTCTTATTTTCGCCAAGAAAAAAATTCGAATGAAAGCCAATACGTTTTTCTATCCAACGCAAAAGAAATCAAGTCGATATCTTGGAAACTAAGCAAGTTATGGCCAAAATGGTAAGCAGTTCTACTAAAAAGTGGCCGGGCAGAGGCAGTAGTAGAACTGCTTACCATTTTGGTCATAACTTGCTTAGTTTTCAAGATATCGACTTGACTTCTTTTGCGTTGGATAGATAAATGTATTGGCTTTAATTTGAATTATTTTTTTCGCAGGTAGTGCGAAAGAAATTTTTTTCCACAAAAATTATGATGACCTAACCCCTTTGTTTTTTTGAAAAAATTACAAAAAAATTTTTTTCTTATTTTCGCCAAGAAAAAAATTCGAATGAAAGCCAATACGTTTTTCTATCCAACGCAAAAGAAATCAAGTCGATATCTTGGAAACTAAGCAAGTTATGGCCAAAATGGTAACCAGCTCTACTACTGCCTCTGCCCGGCCACTTTTTAGTAGAACTGCTTACCATTTTGGTCATAACTTGCTTAGTTTTCAAGATATCGACTTGATTTCTTTTGCGTTGGATAGATAAATGTATTGGCTTTAATTTGAATTATTTTTTTTGCAGGTAGTGCGAAAAAAATTTTTTCCACAAAAATTATGATGACCTAACCCCTTTGTTTTTTTGAAAAAATTACAAAAAAATTTTTTCTTATTTTCGCCAAGAAAAAAATTCGAATGAAAGCCAATACGTTTTTCTATCCAACGCAAAAGAAATCAAGTCGATATCTTGGAAACTAAGCAAGTTATGGCCAAAATGGTAAGCAGTTCTACTAAAAAGTGGCCGGGCAGAGGCAGTAGTAGAGCTGGTTACCATTTTGGCCATAACTTGCTTAGTTTCCAAGATATCGACTTGATTTCTTTTGCGTTGGATAGAAAAACGTATTGGCTTTCATTCGAATTTTTTTCTTGGCGAAAATAAGAAAAAAATTTTTTTGTAATTTTTTCAAAAAAACAAAGGGGTTAGGTCATCATAATTTTTGTGGAAAAAAATTTCTTTCGCACTACCTGCGAAAAAAATAATTCAAATTAAAGCCAATACATTTATCTATCCAACGCAAAAGAAGTCAAGTCGATATCTTGAAAACTAAGCAAGTTATGGCCAAAATGGTAACCAGCTCTACTACTGCCTCTGCCCGGCCACTTTTTAGTAGAACTGCTTACCATTTTGGTCATAACTTGCTTAGTTTTCAAGATATCGACTTGATTTCTTTTGCGTTGGATAGATAAATGTATTGGCTTTAATTTGAATTATTTTTTTTGCAGGTAGTGCGAAAAAAATTTTTTCCACAAAAATTATGATGACCTAACCCCTTTGTTTTTTTGAAAAAATTACAAAAAAATTTTTTTCTTATTTTCGCCAAGAAAAAAATTCGAATGAAAGCCAATACGTTTTTCTATCCAACGCAAAAGAAATCAAGTCGATATCTTGGAAACTAAGCAAGTTATGGCCAAAATGGTAACCAGCTCTACTACTGCCTCTGCCCGGCCACTTTTTAGTAGAACTGCTTACCATTTTGGTCATAACTTGCTTAGTTTTCAAGATATCGACTTGATTTCTTTTGCGTTGGATAGATAAATGTATTGGCTTTAATTTGAATTATTTTTTTCGCAGGTAGTGCGAAAAAAATTTTTTTCCACAAAAATTATGATGACCTAACCCCTTTGTTTTTTTTTTAAAAATTACAAAAAAATTTTTTTCTTATTTTCGCCAAGAAAAAAATTCGAATGAAAGCCAATACGTTTTTCTATCCAACGCAAAAGAAATCAAGTCGATATCTTGGAAACTAAGCAAGTTATGGCCAAAATGGTAACCAGCTCTACTACTGCCTCTCCCCGGCCACTTTTTAGTAGAACTGCTTACCATTTTGGTCATAACTTGCTTAGTTTTCAAGATATCGACTTGATTTCTTTTGCGTTGGATAGATAAATGTATTGGCTTTAATTTGGATTATTTTTTTCGCAGGTAGTGCGAAAAAAATTTTTTTCCACAAAAATTATGATGACCTAACCCCTTTGTTTTTTTGAAAAAATTACCAAAAAAATTTTTTCTTATTTTCGCCAAGAAAAAAATTCGAATGAAAGCCAATACGTTTTTCTATCCAACGCAAAAGAAATCAAGTCGATATCTTGGAAACTAAGCAAGTTATGGCCAAAATGGTAACCAGCTCTACTACTGCCTCTGCCCGGCCACTTTTTAGTAGAACTGCTTACCATTTTGGCCATAACTTGCTTAGTTTTCAAGATATCGACTTGATTTCTTTTGCGTTGGATAGATAAATGTATTGGCTTTAATTTGAATTATTTTTTTCGCAGGTAGTGCGAAAAAAATTTTTTTCCACAAAAATTATGATGACCTAACCCCTTTGTTTTTTTGAAAAAATGACAAAAAAAAATGTTTTTCTTATTTTCGCCAAGAAAAAAATTCGAATGAAAGCCAATACGTTTTTCTATCCAACGCAAAAGAAATCAAGTCGATATCTTGGAAACTAAGCAAGTTATGGCCAAAATGGTAACCAGCTCTACTACTGCCTCTGCCCGGCCACTTTTTAGTAGAACTGCTTACCATTTTGGTCATAACTTGCTTAGTTTTCAAGATATCGACTTGACTTCTTTTGCGTTGGATAGATAAATGTATTGGCTTTAATTTGAATTATTTTTTTCGCAGGTAGTGCGAAAGAAATTTTTTTCCACAAAAATTATGATGACCTAACCCCTTTGTTTTTTTGAAAAAATTACAAAAAAATTTTTTTCTTATTTTCGCCAAGAAAAAAATTCGAATGAAAGCCAATACGTTTTTCTATCCAACGCAAAAGAAATCAAGTCGATATCTTGGAAACTAAGCAAGTTATGGCCAAAATGGTAACCAGCTCTACTACTGCCTCTGCCCGGCCACTTTTTAGTAGAACTGCTTACCATTTTGGTCATAACTTGCTTAGTTTTCAAGATATCGACTTGATTTCTTTTGCGTTGGATAGATAAATGTATTGGCTTTAATTTGAATTATTTTTTTCGCAGGTAGTGCGAAAAAAATTTTTTTCCACAAAAATTATGATGACCTAACCCCTTTGTTTTTTTTGAAAAAATTACAAAAAAATTTTTTTCTTATTTTCGCCAAGAAAAAAATTCGAATGAAAGCCAATACGTTTTTCTATCCAACGCAAAAGAAATCAAGTCGATATCTTGGAAACTAAGCAAGTTATGGCCAAAATGGTAAGCAGTTCTACTAAAAAGTGGCCGGGCAGAGGCAGTAGTAGAACTGCTTACCATTTTGGTCATAACTTGCTTAGTTTTCAAGATATCGACTTGACTTCTTTTGCGTTGGATAGATAAATGTATTGGCTTTAATTTGAATTATTTTTTTCGCAGGTAGTGCGAAAGAAATTTTTTTCCACAAAAATTATGATGACCTAACCCCTTTGTTTTTTTGAAAAAATTACAAAAAAATTTTTTTCTTATTTTCGCCAAGAAAAAAATTCGAATGAAAGCCAATACGTTTTTCTATCCAACGCAAAAGAAATCAAGTCGATATCTTGGAAACTAAGCAAGTTATGGCCAAAATGGTAACCAGCTCTACTACTGCCTCTGCCCGGCCACTTTTTAGTAGAACTGCTTACCATTTTGGTCATAACTTGCTTAGTTTTCAAGATATCGACTTGATTTCTTTTGCGTTGGATAGATAAATGTATTGGCTTTAATTTGAATTATTTTTTTTGCAGGTAGTGCGAAAAAAATTTTTTCCACAAAAATTATGATGACCTAACCCCTTTGTTTTTTTGAAAAAATTACAAAAAAATTTTTTTCTTATTTTCGCCAAGAAAAAAATTCGAATGAAAGCCAATACGTTTTTCTATCCAACGCAAAAGAAATCAAGTCGATATCTTGGAAACTAAGCAAGTTATGGCCAAAATGGTAAGCAGTTCTACTAAAAAGTGGCCGGGCAGAGGCAGTAGTAGAGCTGGTTACCATTTTGGCCATAACTTGCTTAGTTTCCAAGATATCGACTTGATTTCTTTTGCGTTGGATAGAAAAACGTATTGGCTTTCATTCGAATTTTTTTCTTGGCGAAAATAAGAAAAAAATTTTTTTGTAATTTTTTCAAAAAAACAAAGGGGTTAGGTCATCATAATTTTTGTGGAAAAAAATTTCTTTCGCACTACCTGCGAAAAAAATAATTCAAATTAAAGCCAATACATTTATCTATCCAACGCAAAAGAAGTCAAGTCGATATCTTGAAAACTAAGCAAGTTATGGCCAAAATGGTAACCAGCTCTACTACTGCCTCTGCCCGGCCACTTTTTAGTAGAACTGCTTACCATTTTGGTCATAACTTGCTTAGTTTTCAAGATATCGACTTGATTTCTTTTGCGTTGGATAGATAAATGTATTGGCTTTAATTTGAATTATTTTTTTTGCAGGTAGTGCGAAAAAAATTTTTTCCACAAAAATTATGATGACCTAACCCCTTTGTTTTTTTGAAAAAATTACAAAAAATTTTTTTTCTTATTTTCGCCAAGAAAAAAATTCGAATGAAAGCCAATACGTTTTTCTATCCAACGCAAAAGAAATCAAGTCGATATCTTGGAAACTAAGCAAGTTATGGCCAAAATGGTAACCAGCTCTACTACTGCCTCTGCCCGGCCACTTTTTAGTAGAACTGCTTACCATTTTGGTCATAACTTGCTTAGTTTTCAAGATATCGACTTGATTTCTTTTGCGTTGGATAGATAAATGTATTGGCTTTAATTTGAATTATTTTTTTCGCAGGTAGTGCGAAAAAAATTTTTTTCCACAAAAATTATGATGACCTAACCCCTTTGTTTTTTTTGAAAAAATTACAAAAAAATTTTTTTCTTATTTTCGCCAAGAAAAAAATTCGAATGAAAGCCAATACGTTTTTCTATCCAACGCAAAAGAAATCAAGTCGATATCTTGGAAACTAAGCAAGTTATGGCCAAAATGGTAACCAGCTCTACTACTGCCTCTCCCCGGCCACTTTTTAGTAGAACTGCTTACCATTTTGGTCATAACTTGCTTAGTTTTCAAGATATCGACTTGATTTCTTTTGCGTTGGATAGATAAATGTATTGGCTTTAATTTGGATTATTTTTTCGCAGGTAGTGCGAAAAAATTTTTTTTCCACAAAAATTATGATGACCTAACCCCTTTGTTTTTTTGAAAAAATTACCAAAAAAATTTTTTCTTATTTTCGCCAAGAAAAAAATTCGAATGAAAGCCAATACGTTTTTCTATCCAACGCAAAAGAAATCAAGTCGATATCTTGGAAACTAAGCAAGTTATGGCCAAAATGGTAACCAGCTCTACTACTGCCTCTGCCCGGCCACTTTTTAGTAGAACTGCTTACCATTTTGGCCATAACTTGCTTAGTTTTCAAGATATCGACTTGATTTCTTTTGCGTTGGATAGATAAATGTATTGGCTTTAATTTGAATTATTTTTTTCGCAGGTAGTGCGAAAAAAATTTTTTTCCACAAAAATTATGATGACCTAACCCCTTTGTTTTTTTGAAAAAATGACAAAAAAAATGTTTTTCTTATTTTCGCCAAGAAAAAAATTCGAATGAAAGCCAATACGTTTTTCTATCCAACGCAAAAGAAATCAAGTCGATATCTTGGAAACTAAGCAAGTTATGGCCAAAATGGTAACCAGCTCTACTACTGCCTCTGCCCGGCCACTTTTTAGTAGAACTGCTTACCATTTTGGTCATAACTTGCTTAGTTTTCAAGATATCGACTTGACTTCTTTTGCGTTGGATAGATAAATGTATTGGCTTTAATTTGAATTATTTTTTTCGCAGGTAGTGCGAAAGAAATTTTTTTCCACAAAAATTATGATGACCTAACCCCTTTGTTTTTTTGAAAAAATTACAAAAAAATTTTTTTCTTATTTTCGCCAAGAAAAAAATTCGAATGAAAGCCAATACGTTTTTCTATCCAACGCAAAAGAAATCAAGTCGATATCTTGGAAACTAAGCAAGTTATGGCCAAAATGGTAACCAGCTCTACTACTGCCTCTGCCCGGCCACTTTTTAGTAGAACTGCTTACCATTTTGGTCATAACTTGCTTAGTTTTCAAGATATCGACTTGATTTCTTTTGCGTTGGATAGATAAATGTATTGGCTTTAATTTGAATTATTTTTTTTGCAGGTAGTGCGAAAAAAATTTTTTCCACAAAAATTATGATGACCTAACCCCTTTGTTTTTTTGAAAAAATTACAAAAAATTTTTTTTCTTATTTTCGCCAAGAAAAAAATTCGAATGAAAGCCAATACGTTTTTCTATCCAACGCAAAAGAAATCAAGTCGATATCTTGGAAACTAAGCAAGTTATGGCCAAAATGGTAACCAGCTCTACTACTGCCTCTGCCCGGCCACTTTTTAGTAGAACTGCTTACCATTTTAGTCATAACTTGCTTAGTTTTCAAGATATCGACTTGATTTCTTTTGCGTTGGATAGATAAATGTATTGGCTTTAATTTGAATTATTTTTTTCGCAGGTAGTGCGAAAAAAATTTTTTTCCACAAAAATTATGATGACCTAACCCCTTTGTTTTTTTTGAAAAAATTACAAAAAAATTTTTTTCTTATTTTCGCCAAGAAAAAAATTCGAATGAAAGCCAATACGTTTTTCTATCCAACGCAAAAGAAATCAAGTCGATATCTTGGAAACTAAGCAAGTTATGGCCAAAATGGTAACCAGCTCTACTACTGCCTCTCCCCGGCCACTTTTTAGTAGAACTGCTTACCATTTTGGTCATAACTTGCTTAGTTTTCAAGATATCGACTTGATTTCTTTTGCGTTGGATAGATAAATGTATTGGCTTTAATTTGGATTATTTTTTTCGCAGGTAGTGCGAAAAAAATTTTTTTCCACAAAAATTATGATGACCTACCTAACCCCTTTGTTTTTTTGAAAAAATTACCAAAAAATTTTTTTCTTATTTTCGCCAAGAAAAAAATTCGAATGAAAGCCAATACGTTTTTCTATCCAACGCAAAAGAAATCAAGTCGATATCTTGGAAACTAAGCAAGTTATGGCCAAAATGGTAACCAGCTCTACTACTGCCTCTGCCCGGCCACTTTTTAGTAGAACTGCTTACCATTTTGGCCATAACTTGCTTAGTTTTCAAGATATCGACTTGATTTCTTTTGCGTTGGATAGATAAATGTATTGGCTTTAATTTGAATTATTTTTTTCGCAGGTAGTGCGAAAAAAATTTTTTTCCTCAAAAATTATGATGACCTAACCCCTTTGTTTTTTTGAAAAAATTACAAAAAAATGTTTTTCTTATTTTCGCCAAGAAAAAAATTCGAATGAAAGCCAATACGTTTTTCTATCCAACGCAAAAGAAATCAAGTCGATATCTTGGAAACTAAGCAAGTTATGGCCAAAATGGTAACCAGCTCTACTACTGCCTCTGCCCGGCCACTTTTTAGTAGAACTGCTTACCATTTTGGTCATAACTTGCTTAGTTTTCAAGATATCGACTTGATTTCCTTTGCGTTGGATAGATAAATGTATTGGCTCTAATTTGAATTATTTTTTTCGCAGGTAGTGCGAAAAAAAATTTTTTCCACAACAATTATGATGACCTAACCCCTTTGTTTTTTTGAAAAAATTACAAAAAAATGTTTTTCTTATTTTCGCCAAGAAAAAAATTCGAATGAAAGCCAATACGTTTTTCTATCCAACGCAAAAGAAATCAAGTCGATATCTTGGAAACTAAGCAAGTTATGGCCAAAATGGTAACCAGCTCTACTACTGCCTCTGCCCGGCCACTTTTTAGTAGAACTGCTTACCATTTTGGTCATAACTTGCTTAGTTTTCAAGATATCGACTTGATTTCTTTTGCGTTGGATAGATAAATGTATTGGCTTTAATTTGAATTATTTTTTTCGCAGGTAGTGCGAAAAAAATTTTTTTCCACAAAAATTATGATGACCTAACCCCTTTGTTTTTTTGAAAAAATTACAAAAAAATTTTTTTCTTATTTTCGCCAAGAAAAAAATTCGAATGAAAGCCAATACGTTTTTCTATCCAACGCAAAAGAAATCAAGTCGATATCTTGGAAACTAAGCAAGTTATGGCCAAAATGGTAACCAGCTCTACTACTGCCTCTGCCCGGCCACTTTTTAGTAGAACTGCTTACCATTTTAGTCATAACTTGCTTAGTTTTCAAGATATCGACTTGATTTCTTTTGCGTTGGATAGATAAATGTATTGGCTTTAATTTGAATTATTTTTTTCGCAGGTAGTGCGAAAAAAATTTTTTCCACAAAAATTATGATGACCTAACCCCTTTGTTTTTTTTTGAAAAAATTACAAAAAAATTTTTTTCTTATTTTCGCCAAGAAAAAAATTCGAATGAAAGCCAATACGTTTTTCTATCCAACGCAAAAGAAATCAAGTCGATATCTTGGAAACTAAGCAAGTTATGGCCAAAATGGTAACCAGCTCTACTACTGCCTCTCCCCGGCCACTTTTTAGTAGAACTGCTTACCATTTTGGTCATAACTTGCTTAGTTTTCAAGATATCGACTTGATTTCTTTTGCGTTGGATAGATAAATGTATTGGCTTTAATTTGGGTTATTTTTTTCGCAGGTAGTGCAAAAAAATTTTTTTCCACAAAAATTATGATGACCTAACCCCTTTGTTTTTTTGAAAAAATTACCAAAAAAATTTTTTCTTATTTTCGCCAAGAAAAAAATTCGAATGAAAGCCAATACGTTTTTCTATCCAACGCAAAAGAAATCAAGTCGATATCTTGGAAACTAAGCAAGTTATGGCCAAAATGGTAACCAGCTCTACTACTGCCTCTGCCCGGCCACTTTTTAGTAGAACTGCTTACCATTTTGGTCATAACTTGCTTAGTTTTCAAGATATCGACTTGATTTCTTTTGCGTTGGATAGATAAATGTATTGGCTTTAGTTCGAATTATTTTTTTCGCAGGTAGTGCGAAAAAAATTTTTTCCACAAAAATTATGATGACCTAACCCCTTTGTTTTCTTTGAAAAAAATACAAAAAAATTTTTTTCTTATTTTCGCCAAGAAAAAAATTCTAATGAAAGCCAATACGTTTTTCTATCCAACGCAAAAGAAATCAAGTCGATATCTTGGAAACTAAGCAAGTTATGGCCAAAATGGTAACCAGCTCTACTACTGCCTCTGCCCGGCCACTTTTTAGTAGAACTGCTTACCATTTTGGTCATAACTTGCTTAGTTTTCAAGATATCGACTTGATTTCTTTTGCGTTGGATAGATAAATGTATTGGCTTTAGTTGGAATTATTTTTTTCGCAGGTAGTGCGAAAAAAATTTTTTTCCTCGAAATTATGATGACCTAACCCCTTTGTTTTTTTGAAAAAATTACAAAAAAAATGTTTTTCTTATTTTCGCCAAGAAAAAAATTCGAATGAAAGCCAATACGTTTTTCTATCCAACGCAAAAGAAATCAAGTCGATATCTTGGAAACTAAGCAAGTTATGGCCAAAATGGTAACCAGCTCTACTACTGCCTCTGCCCGGCCACTTTTTAGTAGAACTGCTTACCATTTTGGTCATAACTTGCTTAGTTTTCAAGATATCGACTTGATTTCTTTTGCGTTGGATAGATAAATGTATTGGCTTCAATTCCAATTTTTTTTTCGCAGGTAGTGCGAAAAAAAATTTTTTCCTCAAAAATTATGATGACCTAACCCCTTTGTTTTTTTTGAAAAAATTACAAAAAAATTTTTTTCTTATTTTCGCCAAGAAAAAAATTCGAATGAAAGCCAATACGTTTTTCTATCCAACGCAAAAGAAATCAAGTCGATATCTTGGAAACTAAGCAAGTTATGGCCAAAATGGTAACCAGCTCTACTACTGCCTCTCCCCGGCCACTTTTTAGTAGAACTGCTTACCATTTTGGTCATAACTTGCTTAGTTTTCAAGATATCGACTTGATTTCTTTTGCGTTGGATAGATAAATGTATTGGCTTTAATTTGGATTATTTTTTTCGCAGGTAGTGCGAAAAAAATTTTTTTCCACAAAAATTATGATGACCTAACCCCTTTGTTTTTTTGAAAAAATTACCAAAAAAATTTTTTCTTATTTTCGCCAAGAAAAAAATTCGAATGAAAGCCAATACGTTTTTCTATCCAACGCAAAAGAAATCAAGTCGATATCTTGGAAACTAAGCAAGTTATGGCCAAAATGGTAACCAGCTCTACTACTGCCTCTGCCCGGCCACTTTTTAGTAGAACTGCTTACCATTTTGGCCATAACTTGCTTAGTTTTCAAGATATCGACTTGATTTCTTTTGCGTTGGATAGATAAATGTATTGGCTTTAATTTGAATTATTTTTTTCGCAGGTAGTGCGAAAAAAATTTTTTTCCTCAAAAATTATGATGACCTAACCCCTTTGTTTTTTTGAAAAAATTACAAAAAAATGTTTTTCTTATTTTCGCCAAGAAAAAAATTCGAATGAAAGCCAATACGTTTTTCTATCCAACGCAAAAGAAATCAAGTCGATATCTTGGAAACTAAGCAAGTTATGGCCAAAATGGTAACCAGCTCTACTACTGCCTCTGCCCGGCCACTTTTTAGTAGAACTGCTTACCATTTTGGTCATAACTTGCTTAGTTTTCAAGATATCGACTTGATTTCCTTTGCGTTGGATAGATAAATGTATTGGCTCTAATTTGAATTATTTTTTCGCAGGTAGTGCGAAAAAAAATTTTTTCCACAACAATTATGATGACCTAACCCCTTTGTTTTTTTTGAAAAAATTACAAAAAAATTTTTTTCTTATTTTCGCCAAGAAAAAAATTCGAATGAAAGCCAATACGTTTTTCTACCCAGCGCAAAAGAAATCAAGTCGATATCTTGGAAACTAAGCAAGTTATGGCCAAAATGGTAACCAGCTCTACTACTGCCTCTGCCCGGCCACTTTTTAGTAGAACTGCTTACCATTTTGGTCATAACTTGCTTAGTTTTCAAGATATCGACTTGATTTCTTTTGCGTTGGATAGACAAATGTATTGGCTTTAATTTGAATTATTTTTTTCGCAGGTAGTGCGAAAAAAATTTTTTTCCACAAAAATTATGATGACCTAACCCCCTTTGTTTTTTTGAATAAATTACAAAAAAATTTTTTCTTATTTTCGCCAAGAAAAAAATTCGAATGAAAGCCAATACGTTTTTCTATCCAACGCAAAAGAAATCAAGTCGATATCTTGGAAACTAAGCAAGTTATGGCCAAAATGGTAACCAGCTCTACTACTGCCTCTGCCCGGCCACTTTTTAGTAGAACTGCTTACCATTTTGGTCATAACTTGCTTAGTTTTCAAGATATCGACTTGATTTCTTTTGCGTTGGATAGATAAATGTATTGGCTTTAATTTGAATTATTTTTTTCGCAGGTAGTGCGAAAAAAATTTTTTTCCACAAAAATTATGATGACCTAACCCCTTTGTTTTTTTGAAAAAATTACAAAAAAATGTTTTTCTTATTTTCGCCAAGAAAAAAATTCGAATGAAAGCCAATACGTTTTTCTATTCAACGCAAAAGAAATCAAGTCGATATCTTGGAAACTAAGCAAGTTATGGCCAAAATGGTAACCAGCTCTACTACTGCCTCTGCCCGGCCACTTTTTAGTAGAACTGCTTACCATTTTGGTCATAACTTGCTTAGTTTTCAAGATATCGACTTGATTTCTTTTGCGTTGGATAGATAAATGTATTGGCTTCAATTCCAATTTTTTTTTTCGCAGGTAGTGCGAAAAAAATTTTTTTCCTCAAAAATTATGATGACCTAACGCCTTTGTTTTTTTGAAAAAATGACAAAAAAAAATGTTTTTCTTATTTTCGCCAAGAAAAAAATTCGAATGAAAGCCAATACGTTTTTCTATCTAACGCAAAAGAAATCAAGTCGATATCTTGGAAACTAAGCAAGTTATGGCCAAAATGGTAACCAGCTCTACTACTGCCTCTGCCCGGCCACTTTTTAGTAGAACTGCTTACCATTTTGGCCATAACTTGCTTAGTTTTCAAGATATCGACTTGATTTCTTTTGCGTTGGATAGATAAATGTATTGGCTTTAATTTGAATTATTTTTTTCGCAGGTAGTGCGAAAAAAATTTTTTTCCTCAAAAATTATGATGACCTAACCCCTTTGTTTTTTTGAAAAAATGACAAAAATATTTTTTCTTATTTTCGCCAAGAAAAAAATTCTAATGAAAGCCAATACGTTTTTCTATCCAACGCAAAAGAAATCAAGTCGATATCTTGGAAACTAAGCAAGTTATGGCCAAAATGGTAACCAGCTCTACTACTGCCTCTGCCCGGCCACTTTTTAGTAGAACTGCTTACCATTTTGGTCATAACTTGCTTAGTTTTCAAGATATCGACTTGATTTCTTTTGCGTTGGATAGATAAATGTATTGGCTTTAGTTGGAATTATTTTTTTCGCAGGTAGTGCGAAAAAAATTTTTTTCCTCGAAATTATGATGACCTAATAACCCCTTTGTTTTTTTGAAAAAATTACAAAAAAAATGTTTTTCTTATTTTCGCCAAGAAAAAAATTCGAATGAAAGCCAATACGTTTTTCTATCCAACGCAAAAGAAATCAAGTCGATATCTTGGAAACTAAGCAAGTTATGGCCAAAATGGTAACCAGCTCTACTACTGCCTCTGCCCGGCCACTTTTTAGTAGAACTGCTTACCATTTTGGTCATAACTTGCTTAGTTTTCAAGATATCGACTTGATTTCTTTTGCGTTGGATAGATAAATGTATTGGCTTTAATTTGGATTATTTTTTTCGCAGGTAGTGCGAAAAAAATTTTTTTCCACAAAAATTATGATGACCTAACCCCTTTGTTTTTTTGAAAAAATTACCAAAAAAATTTTTTCTTATTTTCGCCAAGAAAAAAATTCGAATGAAAGCCAATACGTTTTTCTATCCAACGCAAAAGAAATCAAGTCGATATCTTGGAAACTAAGCAAGTTATGGCCAAAATGGTAACCAGCTCTACTACTGCCTCTGCCCGGCCACTTTTTAGTAGAACTGCTTACCATTTTGGCCATAACTTGCTTAGTTTTCAAGATATCGACTTGATTTCTTTTGCGTTGGATAGATAAATGTATTGGCTTTAATTTGAATTATTTTTTTTCGCAGGTAGTGCGAAAAAAATTTTTTTCCTCAAAAATTATGATGACCTAACCCCTTTGTTTTTTTGAAAAAATTACAAAAAAATGTTTTTCTTATTTTCGCCAAGAAAAAAATTCGAATGAAAGCCAATACGTTTTTCTATCCAACGCAAAAGAAATCAAGTCGATATCTTGGAAACTAAGCAAGTTATGGCCAAAATGGTAACCAGCTCTACTACTGCCTCTGCCCGGCCACTTTTTAGTAGAACTGCTTACCATTTTGGTCATAACTTGCTTAGTTTTCAAGATATCGACTTGATTTCCTTTGCGTTGGATAGATAAATGTATTGGCTCTAATTTGAATTATTTTTTCGCAGGTAGTGCGAAAAAAAATTTTTTCCACAACAATTATGATGACCTAACCCCTTTGTTTTTTTTGAAAAAATTACAAAAAAATTTTTTTCTTATTTTCGCCAAGAAAAAAATTCGAATGAAAGCCAATACGTTTTTCTACCCAGCGCAAAAGAAATCAAGTCGATATCTTGGAAACTAAGCAAGTTATGGCCAAAATGGTAACCAGCTCTACTACTGCCTCTGCCCGGCCACTTTTTAGTAGAACTGCTTACCATTTTGGTCATAACTTGCTTAGTTTTCAAGATATCGACTTGATTTCTTTTGCGTTGGATAGACAAATGTATTGGCTTTAATTTGAATTATTTTTTTCGCAGGTAGTGCGAAAAAAATTTTTTTCCACAAAAATTATGATGACCTAACCCCTTTGTTTTTTTGAAAAAATTACAAAAAAATGTTTTTCTTATTTTCGCCAAGAAAAAAATTCGAATGAAAGCCAATACGTTTTTCTATCCAACGCAAAATAAATCAAGTCGATATCTTGGAAACTAAGCAAGTTATGGCCAAAATGGTAACCAGCTCTACTACTGCCTCTGCCCGGCCACTTTTTAGTAGAACTGCTTACCATTTTGGTCATAACTTGCTTAGTTTTCAAGATATCGACTTGATTTCTTTTGCGTTGGATAGATAAATGTATTGGCTTTAATTTGAATTATTTTTTTCGCAGGTAGTGCGAAAAAAATTTTTTTCCACAAAAATTATGATGACCTAACCCCTTTGTTTTTTTGAAAAAATTACAAAAAAATTTTTTTCTTATTTTCGCCAAGAAAAAAATTCGAATGAAAGCCAATACGTTTTTCTATCCAACGCAAAAGAAATCAAGTCGATATCTTGGAAACTAAGCAAGTTATGGCCAAAATGGTAACCAGCTCTACTACTGCCTCTGCCCGGCCACTTTTTAGTAGAACTGCTTACCATTTTGGTCATAACTTGCTTAGTTTTCAAGATATCGACTTGATTTCTTTTGCGTTGGATAGACAAATGTATTGGCTTTCATTCGAATTTTTTTCTTGGCGAAAATAAGAAAAAAATTTTTTTGTAATTTTTTTCAAAAAAAACAAAGGGGTTAGGTCATCATAATTTTTGTGGAAAAAATTTCTTTCGCGTTGGATAGATAAATGTATTGGCTTCAATTCCAATTTTTTTTTTCGCAGGTAGTGCGAAAAAAATTTTTTTCCTCAAAAATTATGATGACCTAACGCCTTTGTTTTTTTGAAAAAATGACAAAAAAAAATGTTTTTCTTATTTTCGCCAAGAAAAAAATTCGAATGAAAGCCAATACGTTTTTCTATCTAACGCAAAAGAAATCAAGTCGATATCTTGGAAACTAAGCAAGTTATGGCCAAAATGGTAACCAGCTCTACTACTGCCTCTGCCCGGCCACTTTTTAGTAGAACTGCTTACCATTTTGGCCATAACTTGCTTAGTTTTCAAGATATCGACTTGATTTCTTTTGCGTTGGATAGATAAATGTATTGGCTTTAATTTGAATTATTTTTTTCGCAGGTAGTGCGAAAAAAATTTTTTTCCTCAAAAATTATGATGACCTAACCCCTTTGTTTTTTTGAAAAAATGACAAAAATATTTTTTCTTATTTTCGCCAAGAAAAAAATTCTAATGAAAGCCAATACGTTTTTCTATCCAACGCAAAAGAAATCAAGTCGATATCTTGGAAACTAAGCAAGTTATGGCCAAAATGGTAACCAGCTCTACTACTGCCTCTGCCCGGCCACTTTTTAGTAGAACTGCTTACCATTTTGGTCATAACTTGCTTAGTTTTCAAGATATCGACTTGATTTCTTTTGCGTTGGATAGATAAATGTATTGGCTTTAGTTGGAATTATTTTTTTCGCAGGTAGTGCGAAAAAAATTTTTTTCCTCGAAATTGTGATGACCTAACCCCTTTGTTTTTTTGAAAAAATTACAAAAAAAATGTTTTTCTTATTTTCGCCAAGAAAAAAATTCGAATGAAAGCCAATACGTTTTTCTATCCAACGCAAAAGAAATCAAGTCGATATCTTGGAAACTAAGCAAGTTATGGCCAAAATGGTAACCAGCTCTACTACTGCCTCTGCCCGGCCACTTTTTAGTAGAACTGCTTACCATTTTGGTCATAACTTGCTTAGTTTTCAAGATATCGACTTGATTTCTTTTGCGTTGGATAGATAAATGTATTGGCTTTAATTTGGATTATTTTTTTCGCAGGTAGTGCGAAAAAAATTTTTTTCCACAAAAATTATGATGACCTAACCCCTTTGTTTTTTTGAAAAAATTACCAAAAAAATTTTTTCTTATTTTCGCCAAGAAAAAAATTCGAATGAAAGCCAATACGTTTTTCTACCCAGCGCAAAAGAAATCAAGTCGATATCTTGGAAACTAAGCAAGTTATGGCCAAAATGGTAACCAGCTCTACTACTGCCTCTGCCCGGCCACTTTTTAGTAGAACTGCTTACCATTTTGGCCATAACTTGCTTAGTTTTCAAGATATCGACTTGATTTCTTTTGCGTTGGATAGATAAATGTATTGGCTTTAATTTGAATTATTTTTTTTCGCAGGTAGTGCGAAAAAAATTTTTTTCCTCAAAAATTATGATGACCTAACCCCTTTGTTTTTTTGAAAAAATTACAAAAAAATGTTTTTCTTATTTTCGCCAAGAAAAAAATTCGAATGAAAGCCAATACGTTTTTCTATCCAACGCAAAAGAAATCAAGTCGATATCTTGGAAACTAAGCAAGTTATGGCCAAAATGGTAACCAGCTCTACTACTGCCTCTGCCCGGCCACTTTTTAGTAGAACTGCTTACCATTTTGGTCATAACTTGCTTAGTTTTCAAGATATCGACTTGATTTCCTTTGCGTTGGATAGATAAATGTATTGGCTCTAATTTGAATTATTTTTTCGCAGGTAGTGCGAAAAAAAATTTTTTCCACAACAATTATGATGACCTAACCCCTTTGTTTTTTTTGAAAAAATTACAAAAAAATTTTTTTCTTATTTTCGCCAAGAAAAAAATTCGAATGAAAGCCAATACGTTTTTCTACCCAGCGCAAAAGAAATCAAGTCGATATCTTGGAAACTAAGCAAGTTATGGCCAAAATGGTAACCAGCTCTACTACTGCCTCTGCCCGGCCACTTTTTAGTAGAACTGCTTACCATTTTGGTCATAACTTGCTTAGTTTTCAAGATATCGACTTGATTTCTTTTGCGTTGGATAGACAAATGTATTGGCTTTAATTTGAATTATTTTTTTTCGCAGGTAGTGCGAAAAAAATTTTTTTCCACAAAAATTATGATGACCTAACCCCTTTGTTTTTTTGAAAAAATTACAAAAAAATGTTTTTCTTATTTTCGCCAAGAAAAAAATTCGAATGAAAGCCAATACGTTTTTCTATCCAACGCAAAATAAATCAAGTCGATATCTTGGAAACTAAGCAAGTTATGGCCAAAATGGTAACCAGCTCTACTACTGCCTCTGCCCGGCCACTTTTTAGTAGAACTGCTTACCATTTTGGTCATAACTTGCTTAGTTTTCAAGATATCGACTTGATTTCTTTTGCGTTGGATAGATAAATGTATTGGCTTTAATTTGAATTATTTTTTTCGCAGGTAGTGCGAAAAAAATTTTTTTCCACAAAAATTATGATGACCTAACCCCTTTGTTTTTTTGAAAAAATTACAAAAAAATTTTTTTCTTATTTTCGCCAAGAAAAAAATTCGAATGAAAGCCAATACGTTTTTCTATCCAACGCAAAAGAAATCAAGTCGATATCTTGGAAACTAAGCAAGTTATGGCCAAAATGGTAACCAGCTCTACTACTGCCTCTGCCCGGCCACTTTTTAGTAGAACTGCTTACCATTTTGGTCATAACTTGCTTAGTTTTCAAGATATCGACTTGATTTCTTTTGCGTTGGATAGACAAATGTATTGGCTTTAATTTGAATTATTTTTTTCGCAGGTAGTGCGAAAAAAATTTTTTTCCACAAAAATTATGATGACCTAACCCCTTTGTTTTTTTGAAAAAATTACAAAAAAATTTTTTTCTTATTTTCGCCAAGAAAAAAATTCGAATGAAAGCCAATACGTTTTTCTATCCAACGCAAAATAAATCAAGTCGATATCTTGGAAACTAAGCAAGTTATGGCCAAAATGGTAACCAGCTCTACTACTGCCTCTGCCCGGCCACTTTTTAGTAGAACTGCTTACCATTTTGGTCATAACTTGCTTAGTTTTCAAGATATCGACTTGATTTCTTTTGCGTTGGATAGATAAATGTATTGGCTTTAATTTGAATTATTTTTTTCGCAGGTAGTGCGAAAAAAAATTTTTTCCACAAAAATTATGATGACCTAACCCCTTTGTTTTTTTTTGAAAAAAATTACAAAAAAATTTTTTTCTTATTTTCGCCAAGAAAAAAATTCGAATGAAAGCCAATACGTTTTTCTATCCAACGCAAAAGAAATCAAGTCGATATCTTGGAAACTAAGCAAGTTATGGCCAAAATGGTAACCAGCTCTACTACTGCCTCTCCCCGGCCACTTTTTAGTAGAACTGCTTACCATTTTGGTCATAACTTGCTTAGTTTTCAAGATATCGACTTGATTTCTTTTGCGTTGGATAGACAAATGTATTGGCTTTAATTTGAATAATTTTTTTCGCAGGTAGTGCGAAAAAAATTTTTTTCCACAAAAATTATGATGACCTAACCCCCTTTGTTTTTTTGAATAAATTACAAAAAAATGTTTTTCTTATTTTCGCCAAGAAAAAAATTCGAATGAAAGCCAATACGTTTTTCTATCCAACGCAAAAGAAATCAAGTCGATATCTTGGAAACTAAGCAAGTTATGGCCAAAATGGTAACGAGCTCTACTACTGCCTCTGCCCGGCCACTTTTTAGTAGAACTGCTTACCATTTTGGTCATAACTTGCTTAGTTTTCAAGATATCGACTTGATTTCTTTTGCGTTGGATAGATAAATGTATTGGCTTTAATTTGAATTATTTTTTTCGCAGGTAGTGCGAAAAAAATTTTTTTCCACAAAAATTATGATGACCTAACCCCTTTGTTTTTTTGAAAAAATTACAAAAAAATTTTTTTCTTATTTTCGCCAAGAAAAAAATTCGAATGAAAGCCAATACGTTTTTCTATCCAACGCAAAAGAAATCAAGTCGATATCTTGGAAACTAAGCAAGTTATGGCCAAAATGGTAACCAGCTCTACTACTGCCTCTCCCCGGCCACTTTTTAGTAGAACTGCTTACCATTTTGGTCATAACTTGCTTAGTTTTCAAGATATCGACTTGATTTCTTTTGCGTTGGATAGATGAATGTATTGGCTTTAATTTGGGTTATTTTTTTCGCAGGTAGTGCAAAAAAAATTTTTTTCCACAAAAATTATGATGACCTAACCCCTTTGTTTTTTTGAAAAAATTACCAAAAAAATTTTTTCTTATTTTCGCCAAGAAAAAAATTCTAATGAAAGCCAATACGTTTTTCTATCCAACGCAAAAGAAATCAAGTCGATATTTTGGAAACCAAGCAAGTTATGGCCAAAATGGTAACCAGTTCTACTACTGCCTCTGACCGGCCACTTTTTAGTAGAACTGCTTACCATTTTGGTCATAACTTGCTTAGTTTTCGAGATATCGACTTGATTTCTTTTGCGTTGGATAGATAAATGTATTGGCTTCAATTCCAATTTTTTTTTTCGCAGGTAGTGCGAAAAAAATTTTTTTCCACAAAAATTATGATGACCTAACCCCTTTGTTTTTTTGAAAAAATTACAAAAAAATTGTTTTTCTTATTTTCGCCAAGAAAAAAATTCGAATGAAAGCCAATACGTTTTTCTATCCAACGCAAAAGAAATCAAGTCGATATCTTGGAAACTAAGCAAGTTATGGCCAAAATGGTAACCAGCTCTACTACTGCCTCTGCCCGGCCACTTTTTAGTAGAACTGCTTACCATTTTGGTCATAACTTGCTTAGTTTTCAAGATATCGACTTGATTTCTTTTGCGTTGGATAGATAAATGTATTGGCTTTAATTTGAATTATTTTTTTCGCAGGTAGTGCGAAAAAAATTTTTTTCCACAAAAATTATGATGACCTAACCCCTTTGTTTTTTTGAAAAAATTACAAAAAAATTTTTTTCTTATTTTCGCCAAGAAAAAAATTCGAATGAAAGCCAATACGTTTTTCTATCCAACGCAAAAGAAATCAAGTCGATATCTTGGAAACTAAGCAAGTTATGGCCAAAATGGTAACCAGCTCTACTACTGCCTCTGCCCGGCCACTTTTTAGTAGAACTGCTTACCATTTTGGTCATAACTTGCTTAGTTTTCAAGATATCGACTTGATTTCTTTTGCGTTGGATAGATAAATGTATTGGCTTTAATTTGAATTATTTTTTTCGCAGGTAGTGCGAAAAAAATTTTTTTCCACAAAAATTATGATGACCTAACCCCTTTGTTTTTTTGAAAAAATTACAAAAAAATTTTTTTCTTATTTTCGCCAAGAAAAAAATTCGAATGAAAGCCAATACGTTTTTCTATCCAACGCAAAAGAAATCAAGTCGATATCTTGGAAACTAAGCAAGTTATGGCCAAAATGGTAACCAGCTCTACTACTGCCTCTCCCCGGCCACTTTTTAGTAGAACTGCTTACCATTTTGGTCATAACTTGCTTAGTTTTCAAGATATCGACTTGATTTCTTTTGCGTTGGATAGATGAATGTATTGGCTTTAATTTGGGATATTTTTTTCGCAGGTAGTGCAAAAAAAATTTTTTTCCACAAAAATTATGATGACCTAACCCCTTTGTTTTTTTGAAAAAATTACCAAAAAAATTTTTTCTTATTTTCGCCAAGAAAAAAATTCGAATGAAAGCCAATACGTTTTTCTATCCAACGCAAAAGAAATCAAGTCGATATTTTGGAAACCAAGCAAGTTATGGCCAAAATGGTAACCAGTTCTACTACTGCCTCTGACCGGCCACTTTTTAGTAGAACTGCTTACCATTTTGGTCATAACTTGCTTAGTTTTCGAGATATCGACTTGATTTCTTTTGCGTTGGATAGATAAATGTATTGGCTTCAATTCCAATTTTTTTTTTCGCAGGTAGTGCGAAAAAAATTTTTTTCCACAAAAATTATGATGACCTAACCCCTTTGTTTTTTTGAAAAAATTACAAAAAAATTGTTTTTCTTATTTTCGCCAAGAAAAAAATTCGAATGAAAGCCAATACGTTTTTCTATCCAACGCAAAAGAAATCAAGTCGATATCTTGGAAACTAAGCAAGTTATGGCCAAAATGGTAACCAGCTCTACTACTGCCTCTGCCCGGCCACTTTTTAGTAGAACTGCTTACCATTTTGGCCATAACTTGCTTAGTTTTCAAGATATCGACTTGATTTCTTTTGCGTTGGATAGATAAATGTATTGGCTTTAATTTGAATTATTTTTTTCGCAGGTAGTGCGAAAAAAATTTTTTTCCACAAAAATTATGATGACCTAACCCCTTTGTTTTTTTGAAAAAATGACAAAAAAAATGTTTTTCTTATTTTCGCCAAGAAAAAAATTCGAATGAAAGCCAATACGTTTTTCTATCCAACGCAAAAGAAATCAAGTCGATATCTTGGAAACTAAGCAAGTTATGGCCAAAATGGTAACCAGCTCTACTACTGCCTCTGCCCGGCCACTTTTTAGTAGATCTGCTTACCATTTTGGTCATAACTTGCTTAGTTTTCAAGATATCGACTTGATTTCTTTTGCGTTGGATAGATAAATGTATTGGCTTTAATTTGAATTATTTTTTTCGCAGGTAGTGCGAAAAAAATTTTTTCCTCAAAAATTATGATGACCTAACCCCTTTGTTTTTTTGAAAAAATGACAAAAAAAATGTTTTTCTTATTTTCGCCAAGAAAAAAATTCGAATAAAAGCCAATACGTTTTTCTATCCAACGCAAAAGAAATCAAGTCGATATCTTGGAAACTAAGCAAGTTATGGCCAAAATGGTAACCAGCTCTACTACTGCCTCTGCCCGGCCACTTTTTAGTAGAACTGCTTACCATTTTGGCCATAACTTGCTTAGTTTTCAAGATATCGACTTGATTTCTTTTGCGTTGGATAGATAAATGTATTGGCTTTAATTTGAATTATTTTTTTCGCAGGTAGTGCGAAAAAAATTTTTTTCCTCAAAAATTATGATGACCTAACCCCTTTGTTTTTTTGAAAAAATGACAAAAAAAATGTTTTTCTTATTTTCGCCAAGAAAAAAATTCGAATGAAAGCCAATACGTTTTTCTATCCAACGCAAGAGAAATCAAGTCGATATCTTGGAAACTAAGCAAGTTATGGCCAAAATGGTAACCAGCTCTACTACTGCCTCTGCCCGGCCACTTTTTAGTAGAACTGCTTACCATTTTGGTCATAACTTGCTTAGTTTTCAAGATATCGACTTGATTTCTTTTGCGTTGGATAGATAAATGTATTGGCTTTAATTTGAATTATTTTTTTCGCAGGTAGTGCGAAAAAAATTTTTTCCTCAAAAATTATGATGACCTAACCCCTTTGTTTTTTTGAAAAAATGACAAAAAAAATGTTTTTCTTATTTTCGCCAAGAAAAAAATTCGAATGAAAGCCAATACGTTTTTCTATCCAACGCAAAAGAAATCAAGTCGATATCTTGGAAACTAAGCAAGTTATGGCCAAAATGGTAACCAGCTCTACTACTGCCTCTGCCCGGCCACTTTTTAGTAGAACTGCTTACCATTTTGGTCATAACTTGCTTAGTTTTCAAGATATCGACTTGATTTCTTTTGCGTTGGATAGATAAATGTATTGGCTTCAATTCCAATTTTTTTTTTCGCAGGTAGTGCGAAAAAAATTTTTTTCCACAAAAATTATGATGACCTAACCCCTTTGTTTTTTTGAAAAAATGACAAAAAAAGTTTTTCTTATTTTCGCCAAGAAAAAAATTCGAATGAAAGCCAATACGTTTTTCTATCCAACGCAAAAGAAATCAAGTCGATATCTTGGAAACTAAGCAAGTTATGGCCAAAATGGTAACCAGCTCTACTACTGCCTCTGCCCGGCCACTTTTTAGTAGAACTGCTTACTATTTTGGTCATAACTTGCTTAGTTTTCAAGATATCGACTTGATTTCTTTTGCGTTGGATAGATAAATGTATTGGCTTTAATTTGAATTATTTTTTTCGCAGGTAGTGCGAAAAAAATTTTTTCCTCAAAAATTATGATGACCTAACCCCTTTGTTTTTTTGAAAAAATGACAAAAAAAATGTTTTTCTTATTTTCGCCAAGAAAAAAATTCGAATGAAAGCCAATACGTTTTTCTATCCAACGCAAAAGAAATCAAGTCGATATCTTGGAAACTAAGCAAGTTATGGCCAAAATGGTAACCAGCTCTACTACTGCCTCTGCCCGGCCACTTTTTAGTAGAACTGCTTACCATTTTGGCCATAACTTGCTTAGTTTTCAAGATATCGACTTGATTTCTTTTGCGTTGGATAGATAAATGTATTGGCTTTAATTTGAATTATTTTTTTCGCAGGTAGTGCGAAAAAAATTTTTTTCCTCAAAAATTATGATGACCTAACCCCTTTGTTTTTTTGAAAAAATGACAAAAAAAATGTTTTTCTTATTTTCGCCAAGAAAAAAATTCGAATGAAAGCCAATACGTTTTTCTATCCAACGCAGAAGAAATCAAGTCGATATCTTGGAAACTAAGCAAGTTATGGCCAAAATGGTAACCAGCTCTACTACTGCCTCTGCCCGGCCACTTTTTAGTAGAACTGCTTACCATTTTGGTCATAACTTGCTTAGTTTTCAAGATATCGACTTGATTTCTTTTGCGTTGGATAGATAAATGTATTGGCTTTAATTTGAATTATTTTTTTCGCAGGTAGTGCGAAAAAAATTTTTTCCTCAAAAATTATGATGACCTAACCCCTTTGTTTTTTTGAAAAAATGACAAAAAAAATGTTTTTCTTATTTTCGCCAAGAAAAAAATTCGAATGAAAGCCAATACGTTTTTCTATCCAACGCAAAAGAAATCAAGTCGATATCTTGGAAACTAAGCAAGTTATGGCCAAAATGGTAACCAGCTCTACTACTGCCTCTGCCCGGCCACTTTTTAGTAGAACTGCTTACCATTTTGGCCATAACTTGCTTAGTTTTCAAGATATCGACTTGATTTCTTTTGCGTTGGATAGATAAATGTATTGGCTTCAATTCCACAAAAATTATGATGACCTAACCCCTTTGTTTTTTTGAAAAAATTACAAAAAAATTTTTTTCTTATTTTCGCCAAGAAAAAAATTCGAATGAAAGCCAATACGTTTTTCTATCCAACGCAAAAGAAATCAAGTCGATATCTTGGAAACTAAGCAAGTTATGGCCAAAATGGTAACCAGCTCTACTACTGCCTCTGCCCGGCCACTTTTTAGTAGAACTGCTTACCATTTTGGCCATAACTTGCTTAGTTTTCAAGATATCGACTTGATTTCTTTTGCGTTGGATAGATAAATGTATTGGCTTTAATTTGAATTATTTTTTTCGCAGGTAGTGCGAAAAAAATTTTTTTCCTCAAAAATTATGATGACCTAACCCCTTTGTTTTTTTGAAAAAATGACAAAAAAAATGTTTTTCTTATTTTCGCCAAGAAAAAAATTCGAATGAAAGCCAATACGTTTTTCTATCCAACGCAAGAGAAATCAAGTCGATATCTTGGAAACTAAGCAAGTTATGGCCAAAATGGTAACCAGCTCTACTACTGCCTCTGCCCGGCCACTTTTTAGTAGAACTGCTTACCATTTTGGTCATAACTTGCTTAGTTTTCAAGATATCGACTTGATTTCTTTTGCGTTGGATAGATAAATGTATTGGCTTTAATTTGAATTATTTTTTTCGCAGGTAGTGCGAAAAAAATTTTTTCCTCAAAAATTATGATGACCTAACCCCTTTGTTTTTTTGAAAAAAATGACAAAAAAAATGTTTTTCTTATTTTCGCCAAGAAAAAAATTCGAATGAAAGCCAATACGTTTTTCTATCCAACGCAAAAGAAATCAAGTCGATATCTTGGGAACTAAGCAAGTTATGGCCAAAATGGTAACCAGCTCTACTACTGCCTCTGCCCGGCCACTTTTTAGTAGATCTGCTTACCATTTTGGTCATAACTTGCTTAGTTTTCAAGATATCGACTTGATTTCTTTTGCGTTGGATAGATAAATGTATTGGCTTCAATTCAATTTTTTTTTTCGCAGGTAGTGCGAAAAAAAATTTTGTCCTCAAAAATTATGATGACCTAACCCCTTTGTTTTTTTTGAAAAAATTACAAAAAAATTTTTTTCTTATTTTCGCCAAGAAAAAAATTCGAATGAAAGCCAATACGTTTTTCTATCCAACGCAAAAGAAATCAAGTCGATATTTTGGAAACCAAGCAAGTTATGGCCAAAATGGTAACCAGCTCTACTACTGCCTCTGCCCGGCCACTTTTTAGTAGAACTGCTTACCATTTTGGTCATAACTTGCTTAGTTTTCAAGATATCGACTTGATTTCTTTTGCGTTGGATAGATAAATGTATTGGCTTCAATTCCAATTTTTTTTTTCGCAGGTAGTGCGAAAAAAATTTTTTTCCACAAAAATTATGATGACCTAACCCCTTTGTTTTTTTGAAAAAATGACAAAAAAAAGTTTTTCTTATTTTCGCCAAGAAAAAAATTCGAATGAAAGCCAATACGTTTTTCTATCCAACGCAAAAGAAATCAAGTCGATATCTTGGAAACTAAGCAAGTTATGGCCAAAATGGTAACCAGCTCTACTACTGCCTCTGCCCGGCCACTTTTTAGTAGAACTGCTTACCATTTTGGCCATAACTTGCTTAGTTTTCAAGATATCGACTTGATTTCTTTTGCGTTGGATAGATAAATGTATTGGCTTCAATTCCAATTTTTTTTCGCAGGTAGTGCGAAAAAAATTTTTTTCCACAAAAATTATGATGACCTAACCCCTTTGTTTTTTTGAAAAAATGAAAAAAAAATGTTTTTCTTATTTTCGCCAAGAAAAAAATTCGAATGAAAGCCAATACGTTTTTCTATCCAACGCAAAAGAAATCAAGTCGATATCTTGGAAACTAAGCAAGTTATGGCCAAAATGGTAACCAGCTCTACTACTGCCTCTGCCCGGCCACTTTTTAGTAGAACTGCTTACCATTTTGGTCATAACTTGCTTAGTTTTCAAGATATCGACTTGATTTCTTTTGCGTTGGATAGATAAATGTATTGGCTTTAATTTGAATTATTTTTTTCGCAGGTAGTGCGAAAAAAATTTTTTCCTCAAAAATTATGATGACCTAACCCCTTTGTTTTTTTGAAAAAATGACAAAAAAAATGTTTTTCTTATTTTCGCCAAGAAAAAAATTCGAATGAAAGCCAATACGTTTTTCTATCCAACGCAAAAGAAATCAAGTCGATATCTTGGAAACTAAGCAAGTTATGGCCAAAATGGTAACCAGCTCTACTACTGCCTCTGCCCGGCCACTTTTTAGTAGAACTGCTTACCATTTTGGCCATAACTTGCTTAGTTTTCAAGATATCGACTTGATTTCTTTTGCGTTGGATAGATAAATGTATTGGCTTCAATTCCAATTTTTTTTCGCAGGTAGTGCGAAAAAAAATTTTTTCCACAAAAATTATGATGACCTAACCCCTTTGTTTTTTTGAAAAAATGAAAAAAAAAAATGTTTTTCTTATTTTCGCCAAGAAAAAAATTCGAATGAAAGCCAATACGTTTTTCTATCCAACGCAAAAGAAATCAAGTCGATATCTTGGAAACTAAGCAAGTTATGGCCAAAATGGTAACCAGCTCTACTACTGCCTCTGCCCGGCCACTTTTTAGTAGAACTGCTTACCATTTTGGTCATAACTTGCTTAGTTTTCAAGATATCGACTTGATTTCTTTTGCGTTGGATAGATAAATGTATTGGCTTTAATTTGAATTATTTTTTTCGCAGGTAGTGCGAAAAAAATTTTTTCCTCAAAAATTATGATGACCTAACCCCTTTGTTTTTTTGAAAAAATGACAAAAAAAATGTTTTTCTTATTTTCGCCAAGAAAAAAATTCGAATGAAAGCCAATACGTTTTTCTATCCAACGCAAAAGAAATCAAGTCGATATCTTGGAAACTAAGCAAGTTATGGCCAAAATGGTAACCAGCTCTACTACTGCCTCTGCCCGGCCACTTTTTAGTAGAACTGCTTACCATTTTGGCCATAACTTGCTTAGTTTTCAAGATATCGACTTGATTTCTTTTGCGTTGGATAGATAAATGTATTGGCTTCAATTCCAATTTTTTTTCGCAGGTAGTGCGAAAAAAATTTTTTTCCACAAAAATTATGATGACCTAACCCCTTTGTTTTTTTGAAAAAATGAAAAAAAAAAATGTTTTTCTTATTTTCGCCAAGAAAAAAATTCGAATGAAAGCCAATACGTTTTTCTATCCAACGCAAAAGAAATCAAGTCGATATCTTGGAAACTAAGCAAGTTATGGCCAAAATGGTAACCAGCTCTACTACTGCCTCTGCCCGGCCACTTTTTAGTAGAACTGCTTACCATTTTGGTCATAACTTGCTTAGTTTTCAAGATATCGACTTGATTTCTTTTGCGTTGGATAGATAAATGTATTGGCTTTAATTTGAATTATTTTTTTCGCAGGTAGTGCGAAAAAAATTTTTTTCCACAAAAATTATGATGACCTAACCCCTTTGTTTTTTTGAAAAAATGACAAAAAAAGTTTTTCTTATTTTCGCCAAGAAAAAAATTCGAATGAAAGCCAATACGTTTTTCTATCCAACGCAAAAGAAATCAAGTCGATATCTTGGAAACTAAGCAAGTTATGGCCAAAATGGTAACCAGCTCTACTACTGCCTCTGCCCGGCCACTTTTTAGTAGAACTGCTTACAATTTTGGTCATAACTTGCTTAGTTTTCAAGATATCGACTTGATTTCTTTTGCGTTGGATAGATAAATGTATTGGCTTTAGTTCGAATTATTTTTTTTGCAGGTAGTGCGAAAAAAATTTTTTTCCTCAAAAATTATGATGACCTAACCCCTTTGTTTTTTTTGAAAAAATGACAAAAAAAATGTTTTTCTTATTTTCGCCAAGAAAAAAATTCGAATGAAAGCCAATACGTTTTTCTATCCAACGCAAAAGAAATCAAGTCGATATCTTGGAAACTAAGCAAGTTATGGCCAAAATGGTAACCAGCTCTACTACTGCCTCTGCCCGGCCACTTTTTAGTAGAACTGCTTACCATTTTGGTCATAACTTGCTTAGTTTTCGAGATATCGACTTGATTTCTTTTGCGTTGGATAGATAAATGTATTGGCTTCAATTCCAATTTTTTTTTTCGCAGGTAGTGCAAAAAAAATTTTTTTCCACAAAAATTATGATGACCTAACCCCTTTATTTTTTTGAAAAAATGACAAAAAAGTTTTTTTCTTATTTTCGCCAAGAAAAAAATTCGAATGAAAGCCAATACGTTTTTCTATCCAACGCAAAAGAAATCAAGTCGATATCTTGGAAACTAAGCAAGTTATGGCCAAAATGGTAACCAGCTCTACTACTGCCTCTGCCCGGCCACTTTTTAGTAGAACTGCTTACCATTTTGGTCATAACTTGCTTAGTTTTCAAGATATCGACTTGATTTCTTTTGCGTTGGATAGATAAATGTATTGGCTTCAATTCCAATTTTTTTTTCGCAGGTAGTGCGAAAAAAATTTTTTTCCTCAAAAATTATGATGACCTAACCCCTTTGTTTTTTTTGAAAAAATGACAAAAAAATTTTTTTCTTATTTTCGCCAAGAAAAAAATTCTAATGAAAGCCAATACGTTTTTCTATTCAACGCAAAAGAAATCAAGTCGATATTTTGGAAACCAAGCAAGTTATGGCCAAAATGGTAACCAGTTCTACTACTGCCTCTGACCGGCCACTTTTTAGTAGAACTGCTTACCATTTTGGTCATAACTTGCTTAGTTTTCGAGATATCGACTTGATTTCTTTTGCGTTGGATAGATAAATGTATTGGCTTCAATTCCAATTTTTTTTTCGCAGGTAGTGCGAAAAAAATTTTTTTCCACAAAAATTATGATGACCTAACCCCTTTGTTTTTTTGAAAAAATTACAAAAAAAATTTTTTCTTATTTTCGCCAAGAAAAAAATTCTAATAAAAGCCAATACGTTTTTCTATTCAACGCAAAAGAAATCAAGTCGATATCTTAGAAACTAAGCAAGTTATGGCCAAAATGGTAACCAGCTCTACTACTGCCTCTGCCCGGCCACTTTTTAGTAGAACTGCTTACCATTTTGGCCATAACTTGCTTAGTTTTCAAGATATCGACTTGATTTCTTTTGCGTTGGATAGATAAATGTATTGGCTTTAATTTGAATTATTTTTTTCGCAGGTAGTGCGAAAAAAATTTTTTTCCACAAAAATTATGATGACCTAACCCCTTTGTTTTTTTGAAAAAATGACAAAAAAAAATGCTTTTCTTATTTTCGCCAAGAAAAAAATTCGAATGAAAGCCAATACGTTTTTCTATTCAACGCAAAAGAAATCAAGTCGATATTTTGGAAACCAAGCAAGTTATGGCCAAAATGGTAACCAGTTCTACTACTGCCTCTGACCGGCCACTTTTTAGTAGAACTGCTTACCATTTTGGTCATAACTTGCTTAGTTTTCGAGATATCGACTTGATTTCTTTTGCGTTGGATAGATAAATGTATTGGCTTCAATTCCAATTTTTTTTCGCAGGTAGTGCGAAAAAAATTTTTTTCCACAAAAATTATGATGACCTAACCCCTTTGTTTTTTTGAAAAAATTACAAAAAAATTTTTTTCTTATTTTCGCCAAGAAAAAAATTCTAATGAAAGCCAATACGTTTTTCTATTCAACGCAAAAGAAATCAAGTCGATATCTTGGAAACTAAGCAAGTTATGGCCAAAATGGTAACCAGCTCTACTACTGCCTCTGCCCGGCCACTTTTTAGTAGAACTGCTTACCATTTTGGCCATAACTTGCTTAGTTTTCAAGATATCGACTTGATTTCTTTTGCGTTGGATAGATAAATGTATTGGCTTTAATTTGAATTATTTTTTTCGCAGGTAGTGCGAAAAAATTTTTTTCCACAAAAATTATGATGACCTAACCCCTTTGTTTTTTTTGAAAAAATGACAAAAAAATGTTTTTCTTATTTTCGCCAAGAAAAAAATTCGAATGAAAGCCAATACGTTTTTCTATCCAACGCAAAAGAAATCAAGTCGATATCTTGGAAACTAAGCAAGTTATGGCCAAAATGGTAACCAGCTCTACTACTGCCTCTGCCCGGCCACTTTTTAGTAGAAATGCTTACCATTTTGGCCATAACTTGCTTAGTTTTCAAGATATCGACTTAATTTCTTTTGCGTTGGATAGATAAATGTATTGGCTTCAATTCCAATTTTTTTTTTCGCAGGTAGTGCGAAAAAAATTTTTTTCCACAAAAATTATGATGACCTAACCCCTTTGTTTTTTTGAAAAAATGAAAAAAAAAAATGTTTTTCTTATTTTCGCCAAGAAAAAAATTCGAATGAAAGCCAATACGTTTTTCTATCCAACGCAAAAGAAATCAAGTCGATATCATGGAAACTAAGCAAGTTATGGCCAAAATGGTAACCAGCTCTACTACTGCCTCTGCCCGGCCGCAGAGGCAGGTAGTGCGAAAAAAATTTTTTTCCTCAAAAATTATGATGACCTAACCCCTTTATTTTTTGAAAAAATGACAAAAAAAATTTTTTCTTATTTTCGCCAAGAAAAAAATTCGAATGAAAGCCAATACGTTTTTCTATCCAACGCAAAAGAAATCAAGTCGATATTTTGGAAACCAAGCAAGTTATGGCCAAAATGGTAACCAGTTCTACTACTGCCTCTGACCGGCCACTTTTTAGTAGAACTGCTTACCATTTTGGTCATAACTTGCTTAGTTTTCGAGATATCGACTTGATTTCTTTTGCGTTGGATAGATAAATGTATTGGCTTTAATTCGAATTTTTTTTTCGCAGGTAGTGCGAAAAAAAATTTTTTCCTCAAAAATTATGATGACCTAACCCCTTTATTTTTTGAAAAAATGACAAAAAAAAATTTTTCTTATTTTCGCCAAGAAAAAAATTCGAATGAAAGCCAATACGTTTTTCTATCCAACGCAAAAGAAATCAAGTCGATATTTTGGAAACCAAGCAAGTTATGGCCAAAATGGTAACCAGTTCTACTACTGCCTCTGACCGGCCACTTTTTAGTAGAACTGCTTACCATTTTGGTCATAACTTGCTTAGTTTTCGAGATATCGACTTGATTTCTTTTGCGTTGGATAGATAAATGTATTGGCTTCAATTCCAATTTTTTTTTTCGCAGGTAGTGCGAAAAAAATTTTTTTCCACAAAAATTATGATGACCTAACCCCTTTGTTTTTTTGAAAAAATTACAAAAAAATTTTTTTCTTATTTTCGCCAAGAAAAAAATTCGAATGAAAGCCAATACGTTTTTCTATCCAACGCAAAAGAAATCAAGTCGATATCTTGGAAACTAAGCAAGTTATGGCCAAAATGGTAAGCAGTTCTACTAAAAAGTGGCCGGGCAGAGGCAGTAGTAGAGCTGGTTACCATTTTGGCCATAACTTGCTTAGTTTCCAAGATATCGACTTGATTTCTTTTGCGTTGGATAGAAAAACGTATTGGCTTTCATTCGAATTTTTTTCTTGGCGAAAATAAGAAAAAAATTTTTTTGTAATTTTTTCAAAAAAACAAAGGGGTTAGGTCATCATAATTTTTGTGGAAAAAAATTTCTTTCGCACTACCTGCGAAAAAAATAATTCAAATTAAAGCCAATACATTTATCTATCCAACGCAAAAGAAGTCAAGTCGATATCTTGAAAACTAAGCAAGTTATGGCCAAAATGGTAACCAGCTCTACTACTGCCTCTGCCCGGCCACTTTTTAGTAGAACTGCTTACCATTTTGGTCATAACTTGCTTAGTTTTCAAGATATCGACTTGATTTCTTTTGCGTTGGATAGATAAATGTATTGGCTTTAATTTGAATTATTTTTTTTGCAGGTAGTGCGAAAAAAATTTTTTCCACAAAAATTATGATGACCTAACCCCTTTGTTTTTTTGAAAAAATTACAAAAAAATTTTTTTCTTATTTTCGCCAAGAAAAAAATTCGAATGAAAGCCAATACGTTTTTCTATCCAACGCAAAAGAAATCAAGTCGATATCTTGGAAACTAAGCAAGTTATGGCCAAAATGGTAACCAGCTCTACTACTGCCTCTGCCCGGCCACTTTTTAGTAGAACTGCTTACCATTTTGGTCATAACTTGCTTAGTTTTCAAGATATCGACTTGATTTCTTTTGCGTTGGATAGATAAATGTATTGGCTTTAATTTGGATTATTTTTTTCGCAGGTAGTGCGAAAAAAATTTTTTTCCACAAAAATTATGATGACCTAACCCCTTTGTTTTTTTGAAAAAATTACCAAAAAAATTTTTTCTTATTTTCGCCAAGAAAAAAATTCGAATGAAAGCCAATACGTTTTTCTATCCAACGCAAAAGAAATCAAGTCGATATCTTGGAAACTAAGCAAGTTATGGCCAAAATGGTAACCAGCTCTACTACTGCCTCTGCCCGGCCACTTTTTAGTAGAACTGCTTACCATTTTGGCCATAACTTGCTTAGTTTTCAAGATATCGACTTGATTTCTTTTGCGTTGGATAGATAAATGTATTGGCTTTAATTTGAATTATTTTTTTCGCAGGTAGTGCGAAAAAAATTTTTTTCCACAAAAATTATGATGACCTAACCCCTTTGTTTTTTTGAAAAAATGACAAAAAAAATGTTTTTCTTATTTTCGCCAAGAAAAAAATTCGAATGAAAGCCAATACGTTTTTCTATCCAACGCAAAAGAAATCAAGTCGATATCTTGGAAACTAAGCAAGTTATGGCCAAAATGGTAACCAGCTCTACTACTGCCTCTGCCCGGCCACTTTTTAGTAGAACTGCTTACCATTTTGGTCATAACTTGCTTAGTTTTCAAGATATCGACTTGACTTCTTTTGCGTTGGATAGATAAATGTATTGGCTTTAATTTGAATTATTTTTTTCGCAGGTAGTGCGAAAGAAATTTTTTTCCACAAAAATTATGATGACCTAACCCCTTTGTTTTTTTGAAAAAATTACAAAAAAATTTTTTTCTTATTTTCGCCAAGAAAAAAATTCGAATGAAAGCCAATACGTTTTTCTATCCAACGCAAAAGAAATCAAGTCGATATCTTGGAAACTAAGCAAGTTATGGCCAAAATGGTAACCAGCTCTACTACTGCCTCTGCCCGGCCACTTTTTAGTAGAACTGCTTACCATTTTGGTCATAACTTGCTTAGTTTTCAAGATATCGACTTGATTTCTTTTGCGTTGGATAGATAAATGTATTGGCTTTAATTTGAATTATTTTTTTCGCAGGTAGTGCGAAAAAAATTTTTTTCCACAAAAATTATGATGACCTAACCCCTTTGTTTTTTTGAAAAAATTACCAAAAAATTTTTTTCTTATTTTCGCCAAGAAAAAAATTCGAATGAAAGCCAATACGTTTTTCTATCCAACGCAAAAGAAATCAAGTCGATATCTTGGAAACTAAGCAAGTTATGGCCAAAATGGTAACCAGCTCTACTACTGCCTCTGCCCGGCCACTTTTTAGTAGAACTGCTTACCATTTTGGTCATAACTTGCTTAGTTTTCAAGATATCGACTTGATTTCTTTTGCGTTGGATAGATAAATGTATTGGCTTTAATTTGAATTATTTTTTTCGCAGGTAGTGCGAAAAAAATTTTTTTCCACAAAAATTATGATGACCTAACCCCTTTGTTTTTTTGAAAAAATTACCAAAAAATTTTTTTCTTATTTTCGCCAAGAAAAAAATTCGAATGAAAGCCAATACGTTTTTCTATCCAACGCAAAAGAAATCAAGTCGATATCTTGGAAACTAAGCAAGTTATGGCCAAAATGGTAACCAGCTCTACTACTGCCTCTGCCCGGCCACTTTTTAGTAGAACTGCTTACCATTTTGGCCATAACTTGCTTAGTTTTCAAGATATCGACTTGATTTCTTTTGCGTTGGATAGATAAATGTATTGGCTTTAATTTGAATTATTTTTTTCGCAGGTAGTGCGAAAAAAATTTTTTTCCTCAAAAATTATGATGACCTAACCCCTTTGTTTTTTTGAAAAAATTACAAAAAAATGTTTTTCTTATTTTCGCCAAGAAAAAAATTCGAATGAAAGCCAATACGTTTTTCTATCCAACGCAAAAGAAATCAAGTCGATATCTTGGAAACTAAGCAAGTTATGGCCAAAATGGTAACCAGCTCTACTACTGCCTCTGCCCGGCCACTTTTTAGTAGAACTGCTTACCATTTTGGTCATAACTTGCTTAGTTTTCAAGATATCGACTTGATTTCCTTTGCGTTGGATAGATAAATGTATTGGCTCTAATTTGAATTATTTTTTTCGCAGGTAGTGCGAAAAAAAATTTTTTCCACAACAATTATGATGACCTAACCCCTTTGTTTTTTTGCGTTGGATAGATAAATGTATTGGCTTTAATTTGAATTATTTTTTTCGCAGGTAGTGCGAAAAAAAATTTTTTCCACAAAAATTATGATGACCTAACCCCTTTGTTTTTTTTTGAAACAATTACAAAAAAATTTTTTTCTTATTTTCGCCAAGAAAAAAATTCGAATGAAAGCCAATACGTTTTTCTATCCAACGCAAAAGAAATCAAGTCGATATCTTGGAAACTAAGCAAGTTATGGCCAAAATGGTAACCAGCTCTACTACTGCCTCTCCCCGGCCACTTTTTAGTAGAACTGCTTACCATTTTGGTCATAACTTGCTTAGTTTTCAAGATATCGACTTGATTTCTTTTGCGTTGGATAGATAAATGTATTGGCTTTAATTTGGGTTATTTTTTTCGCAGGTAGTGCAAAAAAATTTTTTCCACAAAAATTATGATGACCTAACCCCTTTGTTTTTTTTTGAAAAAATTACAAAAAAATTTTTTTCTTATTTTCGCCAAGAAAAAAATTCGAATGAAAGCCAATACGTTTTTCTATCCAACGCAAAAGAAATCAAGTCGATATCTTGGAAACTAAGCAAGTTATGGCCAAAATGGTAACCAGCTCTACTACTGCCTCTGCCCGGCCACTTTTTAGTAGAACTGCTTACCATTTTGGTCATAACTTGCTTAGTTTTCAAGATATCGACTTGATTTCTTTTGCGTTGGATAGATAAATGTATTGGCTTTAGTTCGAATTATTTTTTTCGCAGGTAGTGCGAAAAAAATTTTTTCCACAAAAATTATGATGACCTAACCCCTTTGTTTTCTTTGAAAAAAATACAAAAAAATTTTTTTCTTATTTTCGCCAAGAAAAAAATTCTAATGAAAGCCAATACGTTTTTCTATTCAACGCAAAAGAAATCAAGTCGATATCTTGGAAACTAAGCAAGTTATGGCCAAAATGGTAACCAGCTCTACTACTGCCTCTGCCCGGCCACTTTTTAGTAGAACTGCTTACCATTTTGGTCATAACTTGCTTAGTTTTCAAGATATCGACTTGATTTCTTTTGCGTTGGATAGATAAATGTATTGGCTTCAATTCCAATTTTTTTTTTCGCAGGTAGTGCGAAAAAAATTTTTTTCCTCAAAAATTATGATGACCTAACGCCTTTGTTTTTTTGAAAAAATGACAAAAAAAAAATGTTTTTCTTATTTTCGCCAAGAAAAAAATTCGAATGAAAGCCAATACGTTTTTCTATCTAACGCAAAAGAAATCAAGTCGATATCTTGGAAACTAAGCAAGTTATGGCCAAAATGGTAACCAGCTCTACTACTGCCTCTGCCCGGCCACTTTTTAGTAGAACTGCTTACCATTTTGGCCATAACTTGCTTAGTTTTCAAGATATCGACTTGATTTCTTTTGCGTTGGATAGATAAATGTATTGGCTTTAATTTGAATTATTTTTTTCGCAGGTAGTGCGAAAAAAATTTTTTTCCTCAAAAATTATGATGACCTAACCCCTTTGTTTTTTTGAAAAAATGACAAAAATATTTTTTCTTATTTTCGCCAAGAAAAAAATTCTAATGAAAGCCAATACGTTTTTCTATCCAACGCAAAAGAAATCAAGTCGATATCTTGGAAACTAAGCAAGTTATGGCCAAAATGGTAACCAGCTCTACTACTGCCTCTGCCCGGCCACTTTTTAGTAGAACTGCTTACCATTTTGGTCATAACTTGCTTAGTTTTCAAGATATCGACTTGATTTCTTTTGCGTTGGATAGATAAATGTATTGGCTTTAGTTGGAATTATTTTTTTCGCAGGTAGTGCGAAAAAAATTTTTTTCCTCGAAATTATGATGACCTAACCCCTTTGTTTTTTTGAAAAAATTACAAAAAAAATGTTTTTCTTATTTTCGCCAAGAAAAAAATTCGAATGAAAGCCAATACGTTTTTCTATCCAACGCAAAAGAAATCAAGTCGATATCTTGGAAACTAAGCAAGTTATGGCCAAAATGGTAACCAGCTCTACTACTGCCTCTGCCCGGCCACTTTTTAGTAGAACTGCTTACCATTTTGGTCATAACTTGCTTAGTTTTCAAGATATCGACTTGATTTCTTTTGCGTTGGATAGATAAATGTATTGGCTTTAATTTGGATTATTTTTTTCGCAGGTAGTGCGAAAAAAATTTTTTTCCACAAAAATTATGATGACCTAACCCCTTTGTTTTTTTGAAAAAATTACCAAAAAAATTTTTTCTTATTTTCGCCAAGAAAAAAATTCGAATGAAAGCCAATACGTTTTTCTATCCAACGCAAAAGAAATCAAGTCGATATCTTGGAAACTAAGCAAGTTATGGCCAAAATGGTAACCAGCTCTACTACTGCCTCTGCCCGGCCACTTTTTAGTAGAACTGCTTACCATTTTGGCCATAACTTGCTTAGTTTTCAAGATATCGACTTGATTTCTTTTGCGTTGGATAGATAAATGTATTGGCTTTAATTTGAATTATTTTTTTCGCAGGTAGTGCGAAAAAAATTTTTTTCCTCAAAAATTATGATGACCTAACCCCTTTGTTTTTTTGAAAAAATTACAAAAAAATGTTTTTCTTATTTTCGCCAAGAAAAAAATTCGAATGAAAGCCAATACGTTTTTCTATCCAACGCAAAAGAAATCAAGTCGATATCTTGGAAACTAAGCAAGTTATGGCCAAAATGGTAACCAGCTCTACTACTGCCTCTGCCCGGCCACTTTTTAGTAGAACTGCTTACCATTTTGGTCATAACTTGCTTAGTTTTCAAGATATCGACTTGATTTCCTTTGCGTTGGATAGATAAATGTATTGGCTCTAATTTGAATTATTTTTTCGCAGGTAGTGCGAAAAAAAATTTTTTCCACAACAATTATGATGACCTAACCCCTTTGTTTTTTTTGAAAAAATTACAAAAAATTTTTTTTCTTATTTTCGCCAAGAAAAAAATTCGAATGAAAGCCAATACGTTTTTCTACCCAGCGCAAAAGAAATCAAGTCGATATCTTGGAAACTAAGCAAGTTATGGCCAAAATGGTAACCAGCTCTACTACTGCCTCTGCCCGGCCACTTTTTAGTAGAACTGCTTACCATTTTGGTCATAACTTGCTTAGTTTTCAAGATATCGACTTGATTTCTTTTGCGTTGGATAGACAAATGTATTGGCTTTAATTTGAATTATTTTTTTCGCAGGAAGTGCGAAAAAAATTTTTTTCCACAAAAATTATGATGACCTAACCCCCTTTGTTTTTTTGAATAAATTACAAAAAAATTTTTTCTTATTTTCGCCAAGAAAAAAATTCGAATGAAAGCCAATACGTTTTTCTATCCAACGCAAAAGAAATCAAGTCGATATCTTGGAAACTAAGCAAGTTATGGCCAAAATGGTAACCAGCTCTACTACTGCCTCTGCCCGGCCACTTTTTAGTAGAACTGCTTACCATTTTGGTCATAACTTGCTTAGTTTTCAAGATATCGACTTGATTTCTTTTGCGTTGGATAGATAAATGTATTGGCTTTAATTTGAATTATTTTTTTCGCAGGTAGTGCAAAAAAAATTTTTTTCCACAAAAATTATGATGACCTAACCCCTTTGTTTTTTTGAAAAAATTACAAAAAAATGTTTTTCTTATTTTCGCCAAGAAAAAAATTCGAATGAAAGCCAATACGTTTTTCTATTCAACGCAAAAGAAATCAAGTCGATATCTTGGAAACTAAGCAAGTTATGGCCAAAATGGTAACCAGCTCTACTACTGCCTCTGCCCGGCCACTTTTTAGTAGAACTGCTTACCATTTTGGTCATAACTTGCTTAGTTTTCAAGATATCGACTTGATTTCTTTTGCGTTGGATAGATAAATGTATTGGCTTCAATTCCAATTTTTTTTTTCGCAGGTAGTGCGAAAAAAATTTTTTTCCTCAAAAATTATGATGACCTAACGCCTTTGTTTTTTTGAAAAAATGACAAAAAAAAATGTTTTTCTTATTTTCGCCAAGAAAAAAATTCGAATGAAAGCCAATACGTTTTTCTATCTAACGCAAAAGAAATCAAGTCGATATCTTGGAAACTAAGCAAGTTATGGCCAAAATGGTAACCAGCTCTACTACTGCCTCTGCCCGGCCACTTTTTAGTAGAACTGCTTACCATTTTGGCCATAACTTGCTTAGTTTTCAAGATATCGACTTGATTTCTTTTGCGTTGGATAGATAAATGTATTGGCTTTAATTTGAATTATTTTTTTCGCAGGTAGTGCGAAAAAAATTTTTTTCCTCAAAAATTATGATGACCTAACCCCTTTGTTTTTTTGAAAAAATGACAAAAATATTTTTTCTTATTTTCGCCAAGAAAAAAATTCTAATGAAAGCCAATACGTTTTTCTATCCAACGCAAAAGAAATCAAGTCGATATCTTGGAAACTAAGCAAGTTATGGCCAAAATGGTAACCAGCTCTACTACTGCCTCTGCCCGGCCACTTTTTAGTAGAACTGCTTACCATTTTGGTCATAACTTGCTTAGTTTTCAAGATATCGACTTGATTTCTTTTGCGTTGGATAGATAAATGTATTGGCTTTAATTTGGATTATTTTTTTCGCAGGTAGTGCGAAAAAAATTTTTTTCCACAAAAATTATGATGACCTAACCCCTTTGTTTTTTTGAAAAAATTACCAAAAAAATTTTTTCTTATTTTCGCCAAGAAAAAAATTCGAATGAAAGCCAATACGTTTTTCTATCCAACGCAAAAGAAATCAAGTCGATATCTTGGAAACTAAGCAAGTTATGGCCAAAATGGTAACCAGCTCTACTACTGCCTCTGCCCGGCCACTTTTTAGTAGAACTGCTTACCATTTTGGCCATAACTTGCTTAGTTTTCAAGATATCGACTTGATTTCTTTTGCGTTGGATAGATAAATGTATTGGCTTTAATTTGAATTATTTTTTTCGCAGGTAGTGCGAAAAAAATTTTTTTCCTCAAAAATTATGATGACCTAACCCCTTTGTTTTTTTGAAAAAATTACAAAAAAATGTTTTTCTTATTTTCGCCAAGAAAAAAATTCGAATGAAAGCCAATACGTTTTTCTATCCAACGCAAAAGAAATCAAGTCGATATCTTGGAAACTAAGCAAGTTATGGCCAAAATGGTAACCAGCTCTACTACTGCCTCTGCCCGGCCACTTTTTAGTAGAACTGCTTACCATTTTGGTCATAACTTGCTTAGTTTTCAAGATATCGACTTGATTTCTTTTGCGTTGGATAGACAAATGTATTGGCTTTAATTTGAATTATTTTTTTCGCAGGTAGTGCGAAAAAAATTTTTTTCCACAAAAATTATGATGACCTAACCCCTTTGTTTTTTTGAAAAAATTACAAAAAAATGTTTTTCTTATTTTCGCCAAGAAAAAAATTCGAATGAAAGCCAATACGTTTTTCTATCCAACGCAAAATAAATCAAGTCGATATCTTGGAAACTAAGCAAGTTATGGCCAAAATGGTAACCAGCTCTACTACTGCCTCTGCCCGGCCACTTTTTAGTAGAACTGCTTACCATTTTGGTCATAACTTGCTTAGTTTTCAAGATATCGACTTGATTTCTTTTGCGTTGGATAGATAAATGTATTGGCTTTAATTTGGATTATTTTTTTCGCAGGTAGTGCGAAAAAAATTTTTTTCCACAAAAATTATGATGACCTAACCCCTTTGTTTTTTTGAAAAAATTACCAAAAAAATTTTTTCTTATTTTCGCCAAGAAAAAAATTCGAATGAAAGCCAATACGTTTTTCTATCCAACGCAAAAGAAATCAAGTCGATATCTTGGAAACTAAGCAAGTTATGGCCAAAATGGTAACCAGCTCTACTACTGCCTCTGCCCGGCCACTTTTTAGTAGAACTGCTTACCATTTTGGCCATAACTTGCTTAGTTTTCAAGATATCGACTTGATTTCTTTTGCGTTGGATAGATAAATGTATTGGCTTTAATTTGAATTATTTTTTTCGCAGGTAGTGCGAAAAAAATTTTTTTCCTCAAAAATTATGATGACCTAACCCCTTTGTTTTTTTGAAAAAATTACAAAAAAATGTTTTTCTTATTTTCGCCAAGAAAAAAATTCGAATGAAAGCCAATACGTTTTTCTATCCAACGCAAAAGAAATCAAGTCGATATCTTGGAAACTAAGCAAGTTATGGCCAAAATGGTAACCAGCTCTACTACTGCCTCTGCCCGGCCACTTTTTAGTAGAACTGCTTACCATTTTGGTCATAACTTGCTTAGTTTTCAAGATATCGACTTGATTTCTTTTGCGTTGGATAGACAAATGTATTGGCTTTAATTTGAATTATTTTTTTCGCAGGTAGTGCGAAAAAAATTTTTTTCCACAAAAATTATGATGACCTAACCCCTTTGTTTTTTTGAAAAAATTACAAAAAAATGTTTTTCTTATTTTCGCCAAGAAAAAAATTCGAATGAAAGCCAATACGTTTTTCTATCCAACGCAAAATAAATCAAGTCGATATCTTGGAAACTAAGCAAGTTATGGCCAAAATGGTAACCAGCTCTACTACTGCCTCTGCCCGGCCACTTTTTAGTAGAACTGCTTACCATTTTGGTCATAACTTGCTTAGTTTTCAAGATATCGACTTGATTTCTTTTGCGTTGGATAGATAAATGTATTGGCTTTAATTTGAATTATTTTTTTCGCAGGTAGTGCGAAAAAAAATTTTTTCCACAAAAATTATGATGACCTAACCCCTTTGTTTTTTTTGAAAAAAATTACAAAAAAATTTTTTTCTTATTTTCGCCAAGAAAAAAATTCGAATGAAAGCCAATACGTTTTTCTATCCAACGCAAAAGAAATCAAGTCGATATCTTGGAAACTAAGCAAGTTATGGCCAAAATGGTAACCAGCTCTACTACTGCCTCTCCCCGGCCACTTTTTAGTAGAACTGCTTACCATTTTGGTCATAACTTGCTTAGTTTTCAAGATATCGACTTGATTTCTTTTGCGTTGGATAGACAAATGTATTGGCTTTAATTTGAATTATTTTTTTCGCAGGTAGTGCGAAAAAAATTTTTTTCCACAAAAATTATGATGACCTAACCCCCTTTGTTTTTTTGAATAAATTACAAAAAAATGTTTTTCTTATTTTCGCCAAGAAAAAAATTCGAATGAAAGCCAATACGTTTTTCTATCCAACGCAAAAGAAATCAAGTCGATATCTTGGAAACTAAGCAAGTTATGGCCAAAATGGTAACGAGCTCTACTACTGCCTCTGCCCGGCCACTTTTTAGTAGAACTGCTTACCATTTTGGTCATAACTTGCTTAGTTTTCAAGATATCGACTTGATTTCTTTTGCGTTGGATAGATAAATGTATTGGCTTTAATTTGAATTATTTTTTTCGCAGGTAGTGCGAAAAAAATTTTTTTCCACAAAAATTATGATGACCTAACCCCTTTGTTTTTTTGAAAAAATTACAAAAAAATTTTTTTCTTATTTTCGCCAAGAAAAAAATTCGAATGAAAGCCAATACGTTTTTCTATCCAACGCAAAAGAAATCAAGTCGATATCTTGGAAACTAAGCAAGTTATGGCCAAAATGGTAACCAGCTCTACTACTGCCTCTCCCCGGCCACTTTTTAGTAGAACTGCTTACCATTTTGGTCATAACTTGCTTAGTTTTCAAGATATCGACTTGATTTCTTTTGCGTTGGATAGATGAATGTATTGGCTTTAATTTGGGTTATTTTTTTCGCAGGTAGTGCAAAAAAAATTTTTTTCCACAAAAATTATGATGACCTAACTCCTTTGTTTTTTTGAAAAAATTACCAAAAAAATTTTTTCTTATTTTCGCCAAGAAAAAAATTCGAATGAAAGCCAATACGTTTTTCTATCCAACGCAAAAGAAATCAAGTCGATATTTTGGAAACCAAGCAAGTTATGGCCAAAATGGTAACCAGTTCTACTACTGCCTCTGACCGGCCACTTTTTAGTAGAACTGCTTACCATTTTGGTCATAACTTGCTTAGTTTTCGAGATATCGACTTGATTTCTTTTGCGTTGGATAGATAAATGTATTGGCTTTAATTTGAATTATTTTTTTCGCAGGTAGTGCGAAAAAAAATTTTTTCCACAAAAATTATGATGACCTAACCCCTTTGTTTTTTTTGAAAAAAATTACAAAAAATTTTTTTTCTTATTTTCGCCAAGAAAAAAATTCGAATGAAAGCCAATACGTTTTTCTATCCAACGCAAAAGAAATCAAGTCGATATCTTGGAAACTAAGCAAGTTATGGCCAAAATGGTAACCAGCTCTACTACTGCCTCTCCCCGGCCACTTTTTAGTAGAACTGCTTACCATTTTGGTCATAACTTGCTTAGTTTTCAAGATATCGACTTGATTTCTTTTGCGTTGGATAGACAAATGTATTGGCTTTAATTTGAATTATTTTTTTCGCAGGTAGTGCGAAAAAAATTTTTTTCCACAAAAATTATGATGACCTAACCCCCTTTGTTTTTTTGAATAAATTACAAAAAAATGTTTTTCTTATTTTCGCCAAGAAAAAAATTCGAATGAAAGCCAATACGTTTTTCTATCCAACGCAAAAGAAATCAAGTCGATATCTTGGAAACTAAGCAAGTTATGGCCAAAATGGTAACCAGCTCTACTACTGCCTCTCCCCGGCCACTTTTTAGTAGAACTGCTTACCATTTTGGTCATAACTTGCTTAGTTTTCAAGATATCGACTTGATTTCTTTTGCGTTGGATAGATGAATGTATTGGCTTTAATTTGGGTTATTTTTTTCGCAGGTAGTGCAAAAAAAATTTTTTTCCACAAAAATTATGATGACCTAACCCCTTTGTTTTTTTGAAAAAATTACCAAAAAAATTTTTTCTTATTTTCGCCAAGAAAAAAATTCGAATGAAAGCCAATACGTTTTTCTATCCAACGCAAAAGAAATCAAGTCGATATTTTGGAAACCAAGCAAGTTATGGTCAAAATGGTAACCAGTTCTACTACTGCCTCTGACCGGCCACTTTTTAGTAGAACTGCTTACCATTTTGGTCATAGCTTGCTTAGTTTTCGAGATATCGACTTGATTTCTTTTGCGTTGGATAGATAAATGTATTGGCTTCAATTCCAATTTTTTTTTCGCAGGTAGTGCGAAAAAAATTTTTTTCCACAAAAATTATGATGACCTAACCCCTTTGTTTTTTTGAAAAAATTACAAAAAAATTGTTTTTCTTATTTTCGCCAAGAAAAAAATTCGAATGAAAGCCAATACGTTTTTCTATCCAACGCAAAAGAAATCAAGTCGATATCTTGGAAACTAAACAAGTTATGGCCAAAATGGTAACCAGCTCTACTACTGCCTCTGCCCGGCCACTTTTTAGTAGAACTGCTTACCATTTTGGCCATAACTTGCTTAGTTTTCAAGATATCGACTTGATTTCTTTTGCGTTGGATAGATAAATGTATTGGCTTTAATTTGAATTATTTTTTTCGCAGGTAGTGCGAAAAAAATTTTTTTCCACAAAAATTATGATGACCTAACCCCTTTGTTTTTTTGAAAAAATGACAAAAAAAAATGTTTTTCTTATTTTCGCCAAGAAAAAAATTCGAATGAAAGCCAATACGTTTTTCTATCCAACGCAAAAGAAATCAAGTCGATATCTTGGAAACTAAGCAAGTTATGGCCAAAATGGTAACCAGCTCTACTACTGCCTCTGCCCGGCCACTTTTTAGTAGATCTGCTTACCATTTTGGTCATAACTTGCTTAGTTTTCAAGATATCGACTTGATTTCTTTTGCGTTGGATAGATGAATGTATTGGCTTTAATTTGGGTTATTTTTTTCGCAGGTAGTGCAAAAAAAATTTTTTTCCACAAAAATTATGATGACCTAACCCCTTTGTTTTTTTGAAAAAATTACCAAAAAAATTTTTTCTTATTTTCGCCAAGAAAAAAATTCGAATGAAAGCCAATACGTTTTTCTATCCAACGCAAAAGAAATCAAGTCGATATTTTGGAAACCAAGCAAGTTATGGCCAAAATGGTAACCAGTTCTACTACTGCCTCTGACCGGCCACTTTTTAGTAGAACTGCTTACCATTTTGGTCATAACTTGCTTAGTTTTCGAGATATCGACTTGATTTCTTTTGCGTTGGATAGATAAATGTATTGGCTTCAATTCCAATTTTTTTTTTCGCAGGTAGTGCGAAAAAAATTTTTTTCCACAAAAATTATGATGACCTAACCCCTTTGTTTTTTTGAAAAAATTACAAAAAAATTGTTTTTCTTATTTTCGCCAAGAAAAAAATTCGAATGAAAGCCAATACGTTTTTCTATCCAACGCAAAAGAAATCAAGTCGATATCTTGGAAACTAAGCAAGTTATGGCCAAAATGGTAACCAGCTCTACTACTGCCTCTGCCCGGCCACTTTTTAGTAGAACTGCTTACCATTTTGGTCATAACTTGCTTAGTTTTCAAGATATCGACTTGATTTCTTTTGCGTTGGATAGACAAATGTATTGGCTTTAATTTGAATTATTTTTTTCGCAGGTAGTGCGAAAAAAATTTTTTTCCACAAAAATTATGATGACCTAACCCCTTTGTTTTTTTGAAAAAATTACAAAAAAATGTTTTTGTTATTTTCGCCAAGAAAAAAATTCGAATGAAAGCCAATACGTTTTTCTATCCAACGCAAAATAAATCAAGTCGATATCTTGGAAACTAAGCAAGTTATGGCCAAAATGGTAACCAGCTCTACTACTGCCTCTGCCCGGCCACTTTTTAGTAGAACTGCTTACCATTTTGGTCATAACTTGCTTAGTTTTCAAGATATCGACTTGATTTCTTTTGCGTTGGATAGATAAATGTATTGGCTTTAATTTGAATTATTTTTTTCGCAGGTAGTGCGAAAAAAATTTTTTTCCACAAAAATTATGATGACCTAACCCCTTTGTTTTTTTGAAAAAATTACAAAAAATTTTTTTTCTTATTTTCGCCAAGAAAAAAATTCGAATGAAAGCCAATACGTTTTTCTATCCAACGCAAAAGAAATCAAGTCGATATCTTGGAAACTAAGCAAGTTATGGCCAAAATGGTAACCAGCTCTACTACTGCCTCTGCCCGGCCACTTTTTAGTAGAACTGCTTACCATTTTAGTCATAACTTGCTTAGTTTTCAAGATATCGACTTGATTTCTTTTGCGTTGGATAGATAAATGTATTGGCTTTAATTTGAATTATTTTTTTCGCAGGTAGTGCGAAAAAAAATTTTTTCCACAAAAATTATGATGACCTAACCCCTTTGTTTTTTTTGAAAAAAATTACAAAAAAATTTTTTTCTTATTTTCGCCAAGAAAAAAATTCGAATGAAAGCCAATACGTTTTTCTATCCAACGCAAAAGAAATCAAGTCGATATCTTGGAAACTAAGCAAGTTATGGCCAAAATGGTAACCAGCTCTACTACTGCCTCTCCCCGGCCACTTTTTAGTAGAACTGCTTACCATTTTGGTCATAACTTGCTTAGTTTTCAAGATATCGACTTGATTTCTTTTGCGTTGGATAGACAAATGTATTGGCTTTAATTTGAATTATTTTTTTCGCAGGTAGTGCGAAAAAATTTTTTTCCACAAAAATTATGATGACCTAACCCCCTTTGTTTTTTTGAATAAATTACAAAAAAATGTTTTTCTTATTTTCGCCAAGAAAAAAATTCGAATGAAAGCCAATACGTTTTTCTATCCAACGCAAAAGAAATCAAGTCGATATCTTGGAAACTAAGCAAGTTATGGCCAAAATGGTAACGAGCTCTACTACTGCCTCTGCCCGGCCACTTTTTAGTAGAACTGCTTACCATTTTGGTCATAACTTGCTTAGTTTTCAAGATATCGACTTGATTTCTTTTGCGTTGGATAGATAAATGTATTGGCTTTAATTTGAATTATTTTTTTCGCAGGTAGTGTGAAAAAAATTTTTTTCCACAAAAATTATGATGACCTAACCCCTTTGTTTTTTTGAAAAAATTACAAAAAAATTTTTTTCTTATTTTCGCCAAGAAAAAAATTCGAATGAAAGCCAATACGTTTTTCTATCCAACGCAAAAGAAATCAAGTCGATATCTTGGAAACTAAGCAAGTTATGGCCAAAATGGTAACCAGCTCTACTACTGCCTCTCCCCGGCCACTTTTTAGTAGAACTGCTTACCATTTTGGTCATAACTTGCTTAGTTTTCAAGATATCGACTTGATTTCTTTTGCGTTGGATAGATGAATGTATTGGCTTTAATTTGGGTTATTTTTTTCGCAGGTAGTGCAAAAAAAATTTTTTTCCACAAAAATTATGATGACCTAACCCCTTTGTTTTTTTGAAAAAATTACCAAAAAAATTTTTTCTTATTTTCGCCAAGAAAAAAATTCGAATGAAAGCCAATACGTTTTTCTATCCAACGCAAAAGAAATCAAGTCGATATTTTGGAAACCAAGCAAGTTATGGCCAAAATGGTAACCAGCTCTACTACTGCCTCTGCCCGGCCACTTTTTAGTAGAACTGCTTACCATTTTGGTCATAACTTGCTTAGTTTTCAAGATATCGACTTGATTTCTTTTGCGTTGGATAGACAAATGTATTGGCTTTAATTTGAATTATTTTTTTCGCAGGTAGTGCGAAAAAAATTTTTTTCCACAAAAATTATGATGACCTAACCCCTTTGTTTTTTTGAAAAAATTACAAAAAAATGTTTTTGTTATTTTCGCCAAGAAAAAAATTCGAATGAAAGCCAATACGTTTTTCTATCCAACGCAAAATAAATCAAGTCGATATCTTGGAAACTAAGCAAGTTATGGCCAAAATGGTAACCAGCTCTACTACTGCCTCTGCCCGGCCACTTTTTAGTAGAACTGCTTACCATTTTGGTCATAACTTGCTTAGTTTTCAAGATATCGACTTGATTTCTTTTGCGTTGGATAGATAAATGTATTGGCTTTAATTTGAATTATTTTTTTCGCAGGTAGTGCGAAAAAAATTTTTTTCCACAAAAATTATGATGACCTAACCCCTTTGTTTTTTTGAAAAAATTACAAAAAATTTTTTTTCTTATTTTCGCCAAGAAAAAAATTCGAATGAAAGCCAATACGTTTTTCTATCCAACGCAAAAGAAATCAAGTCGATATCTTGGAAACTAAGCAAGTTATGGCCAAAATGGTAACCAGCTCTACTACTGCCTCTGCCCGGCCACTTTTTAGTAGAACTGCTTACCATTTTAGTCATAACTTGCTTAGTTTTCAAGATATCGACTTGATTTCTTTTGCGTTGGATAGATAAATGTATTGGCTTTAATTTGAATTATTTTTTTCGCAGGTAGTGCGAAAAAAAATTTTTTCCACAAAAATTATGATGACCTAACCCCTTTGTTTTTTTTGAAAAAAATTACAAAAAAATTTTTTTCTTATTTTCGCCAAGAAAAAAATTCGAATGAAAGCCAATACGTTTTTCTATCCAACGCAAAAGAAATCAAGTCGATATCTTGGAAACTAAGCAAGTTATGGCCAAAATGGTAACCAGCTCTACTACTGCCTCTCCCCGGCCACTTTTTAGTAGAACTGCTTACCATTTTGGTCATAACTTGCTTAGTTTTCAAGATATCGACTTGATTTCTTTTGCGTTGGATAGACAAATGTATTGGCTTTAATTTGAATTATTTTTTTCGCAGGTAGTGCGAAAAAAATTTTTTTCCACAAAAATTATGATGACCTAACCCCCTTTGTTTTTTTGAATAAATTACAAAAAAATGTTTTTCTTATTTTCGCCAAGAAAAAAATTCGAATGAAAGCCAATACGTTTTTCTATCCAACGCAAAAGAAATCAAGTCGATATCTTGGAAACTAAGCAAGTTATGGCCAAAATGGTAACGAGCTCTACTACTGCCTCTGCCCGGCCACTTTTTAGTAGAACTGCTTACCATTTTGGTCATAACTTGCTTAGTTTTCAAGATATCGACTTGATTTCTTTTGCGTTGGATAGATAAATGTATTGGCTTTAATTTGAATTATTTTTTTCGCAGGTAGTGTGAAAAAAATTTTTTTCCACAAAAATTATGATGACCTAACCCCTTTGTTTTTTTGAAAAAATTACAAAAAAATTTTTTTCTTATTTTCGCCAAGAAAAAAATTCGAATGAAAGCCAATACGTTTTTCTATCCAACGCAAAAGAAATCAAGTCGATATCTTGGAAACTAAGCAAGTTATGGCCAAAATGGTAACCAGCTCTACTACTGCCTCTCCCCGGCCACTTTTTAGTAGAACTGCTTACCATTTTGGTCATAACTTGCTTAGTTTTCAAGATATCGACTTGATTTCTTTTGCGTTGGATAGATGAATGTATTGGCTTTAATTTGGGTTATTTTTTTCGCAGGTAGTGCAAAAAAAATTTTTTTCCACAAAAATTATGATGACCTAACCCCTTTGTTTTTTTGAAAAAATTACCAAAAAAATTTTTTCTTATTTTCGCCAAGAAAAAAATTCGAATGAAAGCCAATACGTTTTTCTATCCAACGCAAAAGAAATCAAGTCGATATTTTGGAAACCAAGCAAGTTATGGCCAAAATGGTAACCAGTTCTACTACTGCCTCTGACCGGCCACTTTTTAGTAGAACTGCTTACCATTTTGGTCATAGCTTGCTTAGTTTTCGAGATATCGACTTGATTTCTTTTGCGTTGGATAGATAAATGTATTGGCTTCAATTCCAATTTTTTTTTTCGCAGGTAGTGCGAAAAAAATTTTTTTCCACAAAAATTATGATGACCTAACCCCTTTGTTTTTTTGAAAAAATTACAAAAAAATTGTTTTTCTTATTTTCGCCAAGAAAAAAATTCGAATGAAAGCCAATACGTTTTTCTATCCAACGCAAAAGAAATCAAGTCGATATCTTGGAAACTAAACAAGTTATGGCCAAAATGGTAACCAGCTCTACTACTGCCTCTGCCCGGCCACTTTTTAGTAGAACTGCTTACCATTTTGGCCATAACTTGCTTAGTTTTCAAGATATCGACTTGATTTCTTTTGCGTTGGATAGATAAATGTATTGGCTTTAATTTGAATTATTTTTTTCGCAGGTAGTGCGAAAAAAATTTTTTTCCACAAAAATTATGATGACCTAACCCCTTTGTTTTTTTGAAAAAATGACAAAAAAAATGTTTTTCTTATTTTCGCCAAGAAAAAAATTCGAATGAAAGCCAATACGTTTTTCTATCCAACGCAAAAGAAATCAAGTCGATATCTTGGAAACTAAGCAAGTTATGGCCAAAATGGTAACCAGCTCTACTACTGCCTCTGCCCGGCCACTTTTTAGTAGATCTGCTTACCATTTTGGTCATAACTTGCTTAGTTTTCAAGATATCGACTTGATTTCTTTTGCGTTGGATAGATAAATGTATTGGCTTTAATTTGAATTATTTTTTTCGCAGGTAGTGCGAAAAAAATTTTTTCCTCAAAAATTATGATGACCTAACCCCTTTGTTTTTTTGAAAAAATGACAAAAAAAATGTTTTTCTTATTTTCGCCAAGAAAAAAATTCGAATAAAAGCCAATACGTTTTTCTATCCAACGCAAAAGAAATCAAGTCGATATCTTGGAAACTAAGCAAGTTATGGCCAAAATGGTAACCAGCTCTACTACTGCCTCTGCCCGGCCACTTTTTAGTAGAACTGCTTACCATTTTGGCCATAACTTGCTTAGTTTTCAAGATATCGACTTGATTTCTTTTGCGTTGGATAGATAAATGTATTGGCTTTAATTTGAATTATTTTTTTCGCAGGTAGTGCGAAAAAAATTTTTTCCTCAAAAATTATGATGACCTAACCCCTTTGTTTTTTTGAAAAAATGACAAAAAAAATGTTTTTCTTATTTTCGCCAAGAAAAAAATTCGAATGAAAGCCAATACGTTTTTCTATCCAACGCAAAAGAAATCAAGTCGATATCTTGGAAACTAAGCAAGTTATGGCCAAAATGGTAACCAGCTCTACTACTGCCTCTGCCCGGCCACTTTTTAGTAGAACTGCTTACCATTTTGGTCATAACTTGCTTAGTTTTCAAGATATCGACTTGATTTCTTTTGCGTTGGATAGATAAATGTATTGGCTTCAATTCCAATTTTTTTTTTTCGCAGGTAGTGCGAAAAAAATTTTTTTCCACAAAAATTATGATGACCTAACCCCTTTGTTTTTTTGAAAAAATGACAAAAAAAGTTTTTCTTATTTTCGCCAAGAAACAAATTCGAATGAAAGCCAATACGTTTTTCTATCCAACGCAAAAGAAATCAAGTCGATATCTTGGAAACTAAGCAAGTTATGGCCAAAATGGTAACCAGCTCTACTACTGCCTCTGCCCGGCCACTTTTTAGTAGAACTGCTTACCATTTTGGCCATAACTTGCTTAGTTTTCAAGATATCGACTTGATTTCTTTTGCGTTGGATAGATAAATGTATTGGCTTTAATTTGAATTATTTTTTTCGCAGGTAGTGCGAAAAAAAATTTTTTCCTCAAAAATTATGATGACCTAACCCCTTTGTTTTTTTTTGAAAAAATTACAAAAAAATTTTTTTCTTATTTTCGCCAAGAAAAAAATTCTAATGAAAGCCAATACGTTTTTCTATTCAACGCAAAAGAAATCAAGTCGATATCTTGGAAACTAAGCAAGTTATGGCCAAAATGGTAACCAGCTCTACTACTGCCTCTGCCCGGCCACTTTTTAGTAGAACTGCTTACCATTTTGGTCATAACTTGCTTAGTTTTCAAGATATCGACTTGATTTCTTTTGCGTTGGATAGATAAATGTATTGGCTTCAATTCCAATTTTTTTTTTCGCAGGTAGTGCGAAAAAAATTTTTTTCCACAAAAATTATGATGACCTAACCCCTTTGTTTTTTTGAAAAAATGACAAAAAAAGTTTTTCTTATTTTCGCCAAGAAAAAAATTCGAATGAAAGCCAATACGTTTTTCTATCCAACGCAAAAGAAATCAAGTCGATATCTTGGAAACTAAGCAAGTTATGGCCAAAATGGTAACCAGCTCTACTACTGCCTCTGCCCGGCCACTTTTTAGTAGAACTGCTTACTATTTTGGTCATAACTTGCTTAGTTTTCAAGATATCGACTTGATTTCTTTTGCGTTGGATAGATAAATGTATTGGCTTTAATTTGAATTATTTTTTTCGCAGGTAGTGCGAAAAAAATTTTTTCCTCAAAAATTATGATGACCTAACCCCTTTGTTTTTTTGAAAAAATGACAAAAAAAATGTTTTTCTTATTTTCGCCAAGAAAAAAATTCGAATGAAAGCCAATACGTTTTTCTATCCAACGCAAAAGAAATCAAGTCGATATCTTGGAAACTAAGCAAGTTATGGCCAAAATGGTAACCAGCTCTACTACTGCCTCTGCCCGGCCACTTTTTAGTAGAACTGCTTACCATTTTGGCCATAACTTGCTTAGTTTTCAAGATATCGACTTGATTTCTTTTGCGTTGGATAGATAAATGTATTGGCTTTAATTTGAATTATTTTTTTCGCAGGTAGTGCGAAAAAAATTTTTTTCCTCAAAAATTATGATGACCTAACCCCTTTGTTTTTTTGAAAAAATGACAAAAAAAATGTTTTTCTTATTTTCGCCAAGAAAAAAATTCGAATGAAAGCCAATACGTTTTTCTATCCAACGCAGAAGAAATCAAGTCGATATCTTGGAAACTAAGCAAGTTATGGCCAAAATGGTAACCAGCTCTACTACTGCCTCTGCCCGGCCACTTTTTAGTAGAACTGCTTACCATTTTGGTCATAACTTGCTTAGTTTTCAAGATATCGACTTGATTTCTTTTGCGTTGGATAGATAAATGTATTGGCTTTAATTTGAATTATTTTTTTCGCAGGTAGTGCGAAAAAAATTTTTTCCTCAAAAATTATGATGACCTAACCCCTTTGTTTTTTTGAAAAAATGACAAAAAAAATGTTTTTCTTATTTTCGCCAAGAAAAAAATTCGAATGAAAGCCAATACGTTTTTCTATCCAACGCAAAAGAAATCAAGTCGATATCTTGGAAACTAAGCAAGTTATGGCCAAAATGGTAACCAGCTCTACTACTGCCTCTGCCCGGCCACTTTTTAGTAGAACTGCTTACCATTTTGGCCATAACTTGCTTAGTTTTCAAGATATCGACTTGATTTCTTTTGCGTTGGATAGATAAATGTATTGGCTTCAATTCCAATTTTTTTTTCGCAGGTAGTGCGAAAAAAATTTTTTTCCACAAAAATTATGATGACCTAACCCCTTTGTTTTTTTGAAAAAATGAAAAAAAAAAAAAAATGTTTTTCTTATTTTCGCCAAGAAAAAAATTCGAATGAAAGCCAATACGTTTTTCTATCCAACGCAAAAGAAATCAAGTCGATATCTTGGAAACTAAGCAAGTTATGGCCAAAATGGTAACCAGCTCTACTACTGCCTCTGCCCGGCCACTTTTTAGTAGAACTGCTTACCATTTTGGCCATAACTTGCTTAGTTTTCAAGATATCGACTTGATTTCTTTTGCGTTGGATAGATAAATATACCATTTTGGCCATAACTTGCTTGGTTTCCAAAATATCGACTTGATTTCTTTTGCGTTGGATAGAAAAACGTATTGGCTTTCATTCGAATTTTTTTCTTGGCGAAAATAAGAAAAATTTTTTTTTGTCATTTTTTCAAAAAATAAAGGGGTTAGGTCATCATAATTTTTGAGGAAAAAATTTTTTTTCGCACTACCTGCGAAAAAAAAATTGGAATTGAAGCCAATACATTTATCTATCCAACGCAAAAGAAATCAAGTCGATATCTTGGAAACTAAGCAAGTTATGGCCAAAATGGTAACCAGCTCTACTACTGCCTCTGCCCGGCCACTTTTTAGTAGAACTGCTTACCATTTTGGTCATAACTTGCTTAGTTTTCAAGATATCGACTTGATTTCTTTTGCGTTGGATAGATAAATGTATTGGCTTTAATTTGAATTATTTTTTTCGCAGGTAGTGCGAAAAAAATTTTTTCCTCAAAAATTATGATGACCTAACCCCTTTGTTTTTTTGAAAAAATGACAAAAAAATGTTTTTCTTATTTTCGCCAAGAAAAAAATTCGAATGAAAGCCAATACGTTTTTCTATCCAACGCAAAAGAAATCAAGTCGATATCTTGGAAACTAAGCAAGTTATGGCCAAAATGGTAACCAGCTCTACTACTGCCTCTGCCCGGCCACTTTTTAGTAGAACTGCTTACCATTTTGGCCATAACTTGCTTAGTTTTCAAGATATCGACTTGATTTCTTTTGCGTTGGATAGATAAATGTATTGGCTTCAATTCCAATTTTTTTTTCGCAGGTAGTGCGAAAAAAATTTTTTTCCACAAAAATTATGATGACCTAACCCCTTTGTTTTTTTGAAAAAATGAAAAAAAAAATGTTTTTCTTATTTTCGCCAAGAAAAAAATTCGAATGAAAGCCAATACGTTTTTCTATCCAACGCAAAAGAAATCAAGTCGATATCTTGGAAACTAAGCAAGTTATGGCCAAAATGGTAACCAGCTCTACTACTGCCTCTGCCCGGCCACTTTTTAGTAGAACTGCTTACCATTTTGGCCATAACTTGCTTAGTTTTCAAGATATCGACTTGATTTCTTTTGCGTTGGATAGATAAATGTATTGGCTTTAATTTGAATTATTTTTTTCGCAGGTAGTGCGAAAAAAATTTTTTTCCTCAAAAATTATGATGACCTAACCCCTTTGTTTTTTTGAAAAAATGACAAAAATATTTTTTCTTATTTTCGCCAAGAAAAAAATTCTAATGAAAGCCAATACGTTTTTCTATTCAACGCAAAAGAAATCAAGTCGATATCTTGGAAACTAAGCAAGTTATGGCCAAAATGGTAACCAGCTCTACTACTGCCTCTGCCCGGCCACTTTTTAGTAGAACTGCTTACCATTTTGGTCATAACTTGCTTACTTTTCAAGATATCGACTTGATTTCTTTTGCGTTGGATAGATAAATGTATTGGCTTTAGTTGGAATTATTTTTTTCGCAGGTAGTGCGAAAAAAATTTTTTTCCTCGAAATTATGATGACCTAACCCCTTTGTTTTTTTGAAAAAATTACAAAAAAAATGTTTTTCTTATTTTCGCCAAGAAAAAAATTCGAATGAAAGCCAATACGTTTTTCTATCCAACGCAAAAGAAATCAAGTCGATATCTTGGAAACTAAGCAAGTTATGGCCAAAATGGTAACCAGCTCTACTACTGCCTCTGCCCGGCCACTTTTTAGTAGAACTGCTTACCATTTTGGTCATAACTTGCTTAGTTTTCAAGATATCGACTTGATTTCTTTTGCGTTGGATAGATAAATGTATTGGCTTCAATTCCAATTTTTTTTTCGCTGGTAGTGCGAAAAAAAATTTTTTCCTCAAAAATTATGATGACCTAACCCCTTTATTTTTTGAAAAAATGACAAAAAAAAATTTTTCTTATTTTCGCCAAGAAAAAAATTCGAATGAAAGCCAATACGTTTTTCTATCCAACGCAAAAGAAATCAAGTCGATATTTTGGAAACCAAGCAAGTTATGGCCAAAATGGTAACCAGTTCTACTACTGCCTCTGACCGGCCACTTTTTAGTAGAACTGCTTACCATTTTGGTCATAACTTGCTTAGTTTTCGAGATATCGACTTGATTTCTTTTGCGTTGGATAGATAAATGTATTGGCTTCAATTCCAATTTTTTTTTTTCGCAGGTAGTGCGAAAAAAATTTTTTTCCACAAAAATTATGATGACCTAACCCCTTTGTTTTTTTGAAAAAATGAAAAAAAAATTTTTTTCTTATTTTCGCCAAGAAAAAAATTCGAATGAAAGCCAATACGTTTTTCTATCCAACGCAAAAGAAATCAAGTCGATATTTTGGAAACCAAGCAAGTTATGGCCAAAATGGTAACCAGTTCTACTACTGCCTCTGACCGGCCACTTTTTAGTAGAACTGCTTACCATTTTGGTCATAACTTGCTTAGTTTTCGAGATATCGACTTGATTTCTTTTGCGTTGGATAGATAAATGTATTGGCTTCAATTCCAATTTTTTTTTCGCAGGTAGTGCGAAAAAAAATTTTTTCCACAAAAATTATGATGACCTAACCCCTTTGTTTTTTTTGAAAAAATTACAAAAAAATTTTTTTCTTATTTTCGCCAAGAAAAAAATTCTAATGAAAGCCAATACGTTTTTCTATTCAACGCAAAAGAAATCAAGTCGATATCTTGGAAACTAAGCAAGTTATGGCCAAAATGGTAACCAGCTCTACTACTGCCTCTGCCCGGCCACTTTTTAGTAGAACTGCTTACCATTTTGGTCATAACTTGCTTAGTTTTCAAGATATCGACTTGATTTCTTTTGCGTTGGATAGATAAATGTATTGGCTTTAATTTGAATTATTTTTTTCGCAGGTAGTGCGAAAAAAAATTTTTTCCTCAAAAATTATGATGACCTAACCCCTTTGTTTTTTTGAAAAAATGACAAAAAAAATGTTTTTCTAATTTTCGCCAAGAAAAAAATTCGAATGAAAGCCAATACGTTTTTCTATCCAACGCAAAAGAAATCAAGTCGATATCTTGGAAACTAAGCAAGTTATGGCCAAAATGGTAACCAGCTCTACTACTGCCTCTGCCCGGCCACTTTTTAGTAGAACTGCTTACCATTTTGGTCATAACTTGCTTAGTTTTCGAGATATCGACTTGATTTCTTTTGCGTTGGATAGATAAATGTATTGGCTTTAATTCGAATTTTTTTTCGCAGGTAGTGCGAAAAAAATTTTTTTCCTCAAAAATTATGATGACCTAACCCCTTTATTTTTTGAAAAAATGACAAAAAAATTTTTTTCTTATTTTCGCCAAGAAAAAAATTCGAATGAAAGCCAATACGTTTTTCTATTCAACGCAAAAGAAATCAAGTCGATATTTTGGAAACCAAGCAAGTTATGGCCAAAATGGTAACCAGTTCTACTACTGCCTCTGACCGGCCACTTTTTAGTAGAACTGCTTACCATTTTGGTCATAACTTGCTTAGTTTTCGAGATATCGACTTGATTTCTTTTGCGTTGGATAGATAAATGTATTGGCTTCAATTCCAATTTTTTTTTTCGCAGGTAGTGCGAAAAAAATTTTTTTCCACAAAAATTATGATGACCTAACCCCTTTGTTTTTTTGAAAAAATTACAAAAAAATTTTTTTCTTATTTTCGCCAAGAAAAAAATTCTAATGAAAGCCAATACGTTTTTCTATTCAACGCAAAAGAAATCAAGTCGATATCTTGGAAACTAAGCAAGTTATGGCCAAAATGGTAACCAATTCTACTACTGCCTCTGACCGGCCACTTTTTAGTAGAACTGCTTACCATTTTGGTCATAACTTGCTTAGTTTTCGAGATATCGACTTGATTTCTTTTGCGTTGGATAGATAAATGTATTGGCTTCAATTCCAATTTTTTTTTCGCAGGTAGTGCGAAAAAAATTTTTTTCCACAAAAATTATGATGACCTAACCCCTTTGTTTTTTTGAAAAAATTACAAAAAAATTGTTTTTCTTATTTTCGCCAAGAAAAAAATTCGAATGAAAGCCAATACGTTTTTCTATCCAACGCAAAAGAAATCAAGTCGATATCTTGGAAACTAAGCAAGTTATGGCCAAAATGGTAACCAGCTCTACTACTGCCTCTGCCCGGCCACTTTTTAGTAGAACTGCTTACCATTTTGGCCATAACTTGCTTAGTTTTCAAGATATCGACTTGATTTCTTTTGCGTTGGATAGATAAATGTATTGGCTTTAATTTGAATTATTTTTTTCGCAGGTAGTGCGAAAAAAATTTTTTTCCACACAAATTATGATGACCTAACCCCTTTGTTTTTTTGAAAAAATGACAAAAAAAATGTTTTTCTTATTTTCGCCAAGAAAAAAATTCGAATGAAAGCCAATACGTTTTTCTATCCAACGCAAAAGAAATCAAGTCGATATCTTGGAAACTAAGCAAGTTATGGCCAAAATGGTAACCAGCTCTACTACTGCCTCTGCCCGGCCACTTTTTAGTAGATCTGCTTACCATTTTGGTCATAACTTGCTTAGTTTTCAAGATATCGACTTGATTTCTTTTGCGTTGGATAGATAAATGTATTGGCTTTAATTTGAATTATTTTTTTCGCAGGTAGTGCGAAAAAAATTTTTTCCTCAAAAATTATGATGACCTAACCCCTTTGTTTTTTTGAAAAAATGACAAAAAAAATGTTTTTCTTATTTTCGCCAAGAAAAAAATTCGAATGAAAGCCAATACGTTTTTCTATCCAACGCAAAAGAAATCAAGTCGATATCTTGGAAACTAAGCAAGTTATGGCCAAAATGGTAACCAGCTCTACTACTGCCTCTGCCCGGCCACTTTTTAGTAGAACTGCTTACCATTTTGGCCATAACTTGCTTAGTTTTCAAGATATCGACTTGATTTCTTTTGCGTTGGATAGATAAATGTATTGGCTTTAATTTGAATTATTTTTTTCGCAGGTAGTGCGAAAAAAATTTTTTTCCTCAAAAATTATGATGACCTAACCCCTTTGTTTTTTTGAAAAAATGACAAAAAAAATGTTTTTCTTATTTTCGCCAAGAAAAAAATTCGAATGAAAGCCAATACGTTTTTCTATCCAACGCAAGAGAAATCAAGTCGATATCTTGGAAACTAAGCAAGTTATGGCCAAAATGGTAACCAGCTCTACTACTGCCTCTGCCCGGCCACTTTTTAGTAGAACTGCTTACCATTTTGGTCATAACTTGCTTAGTTTTCAAGATATCGACTTGATTTCTTTTGCGTTGGATAGATAAATGTATTGGCTTTAATTTGAATTATTTTTTTCGCAGGTAGTGCGAAAAAAATTTTTTCCTCAAAAATTATGATGACCTAACCCCTTTGTTTTTTTGAAAAAAATGACAAAAAAAATGTTTTTCTTATTTTCGCCAAGAAAAAAATTCGAATGAAAGCCAATACGTTTTTTTATCCAACGCAAAAGAAATCAAGTCGATATCTTGGGAACTAAGCAAGTTATGGCCAAAATGGTAACCAGCTCTACTACTGCCTCTGCCCGGCCACTTTTTAGTAGATCTGCTTACCATTTTGGTCATAACTTGCTTAGTTTTCAAGATATCGACTTGATTTCTTTTGCGTTGGATAGATAAATGTATTGGCTTCAATTCAATTTTTTTTTTCGCAGGTAGTGCGAAAAAAAATTTTTTCCTCAAAAATTATGATGACCTAACCCCTTTGTTTTTTTTGAAAAAATTACAAAAAAATTTTTTTCTTATTTTCGCCAAGAAAAAAATTCGAATGAAAGCCAATACGTTTTTCTATCCAACGCAAAAGAAATCAAGTCGATATTTTGGAAACCAAGCAAGTTATGGCCAAAATGGTAACCAGCTCTACTACTGCCTCTGCCCGGCCACTTTTTAGTAGAACTGCTTACCATTTTGGTCATAACTTGCTTAGTTTTCAAGATATCGACTTGATTTCTTTTGCGTTGGATAGATAAATGTATTGGCTTCAATTCCAATTTTTTTTTCGCAGGTAGTGCGAAAAAAATTTTTTTCCACAAAAATTATGATGACCTAACCCCTTTGTTTTTTTGAAAAAATGACAAAAAAAAGTTTTTCTTATTTTCGCCAAGAAAAAAATTCGAATGAAAGCCAATACGTTTTTCTATCCAACGCAAAAGAAATCAAGTCGATATCTTGGAAACTAAGCAAGTTATGGCCAAAATGGTAACCAGCTCTACTACTGCCTCTGCCCGGCCACTTTTTAGTAGAACTGCTTACTATTTTGGTCATAACTTGCTTAGTTTTCAAGATATCGACTTGATTTCTTTTGCGTTGGATAGATAAATGTATTGGCTTTAATTTGAATTATTTTTTTCGCAGGTAGTGCGAAAAAAATTTTTTCCTCAAAAATTATGATGACCTAACCCCTTTGTTTTTTTGAAAAAATGACAAAAAAAATGTTTTTCTTATTTTCGCCAAGAAAAAAATTCGAATGAAAGCCAATACGTTTTTCTATCCAACGCAAAAGAAATCAAGTCGATATCTTGGAAACTAAGCAAGTTATGGCCAAAATGGCAACCAGCTCTACTACTGCTTCTGCCCGGCCACTTTTTAGTAGAACTGCTTACCATTTTGGCCATAACTTGCTTAGTTTTCAAGATATCGACTTGATTTCTTTTGCGTTGGATAGATAAATGTATTGGCTTCAATTCCAATTTTTTTTCGCAGGTAGTGCGAAAAAAAATTTTTTTCCACAAAAATTATGATGACCTAACCCCTTTGTTTTTTTGAAAAAATGAAAAAAAAAAAATGTTTTTCTTATTTTCGCCAAGAAAAAAATTCGAATGAAAGCCAATACGTTTTTCTATCCAACGCAAAAGAAATCAAGTCGATATCTTGGAAACTAAGCAAGTTATGGCCAAAATGGTAACCAGCTCTACTACTGCCTCTGCCCGGCCACTTTTTAGTAGAACTGCTTACCATTTTGGTCATAACTTGCTTAGTTTTCAAGATATCGACTTGATTTCTTTTGCGTTGGATAGATAAATGTATTGGCTTTAATTTGAATTATTTTTTTCGCAGGTAGTGCGAAAAAAATTTTTTTCCACAAAAATTATGATGACCTAACCCCTTTGTTTTTTTGAAAAAATGACAAAAAAAGTTTTTCTTATTTTCGCCAAGAAAAAAATTCGAATGAAAGCCAATACGTTTTTCTATCCAACGCAAAAGAAATCAAGTCGATATCTTGGAAACTAAGCAAGTTATGGCCAAAATGGTAACCAGCTCTACTACTGCCTCTGCCCGGCCACTTTTTAGTAGAACTGCTTACAATTTTGGTCATAACTTGCTTAGTTTTCAAGATATCGACTTGATTTCTTTTGCGTTGGATAGATAAATGTATTGGCTTTAGTTCGAATTATTTTTTTTGCAGGTAGTGCGAAAAAAATTTTTTTCCTCAAAAATTATGATGACCTAACCCCTTTGTTTTTTTTGAAAAAATGACAAAAAAAATGTTTTTCTTATTTTCGCCAAGAAAAAAATTCGAATGAAAGCCAATACGTTTTTCTATCCAACGCAAAAGAAATCAAGTCGATATCTTGGAAACTAAGCAAGTTATGGCCAAAATGGTAACCAGCTCTACTACTGCCTCTGCCCGGCCACTTTTTAGTAGAACTGCTTACCATTTTGGTCATAACTTGCTTAGTTTTCGAGATATCGACTTGATTTCTTTTGCGTTGGATAGATAAATGTATTGGCTTCAATTCCAATTTTTTTTTTCGCAGGTAGTGCAAAAAAAATTTTTTTCCACAAAAATTATGATGACCTAACCCCTTTATTTTTTTGAAAAAATGACAAAAAAGTTTTTTTCTTATTTTCGCCAAGAAAAAAATTCTAATAAAAGCCAATACGTTTTTCTATTCAACGCAAAAGAAATCAAGTCGATATCTTAGAAACTAAGCAAGTTATGGCCAAAATGGTAACCAGCTCTACTACTGCCTCTGCCCGGCCACTTTTTAGTAGAACTGCTTACCATTTTGGCCATAACTTGCTTAGTTTTCAAGATATCGACTTGATTTCTTTTGCGTTGGATAGATAAATGTATTGGCTTTAATTTGAATTATTTTTTTCGCAGGTAGTGCGAAAAAAATTTTTTTCCACAAAAATTATGATGACCTAACCCCTTTGTTTTTTTGAAAAAATGACAAAAAAAAATGTTTTTCTTATTTTCGCCAAGAAAAAAATTCGAATGAAAGCCAATACGTTTTTCTATTCAACGCAAAAGAAATCAAGTCGATATTTTGGAAACCAAGCAAGTTATGGCCAAAATGGTAACCAGTTCTACTACTGCCTCTGACCGGCCACTTTTTAGTAGAACTGCTTACCATTTTGGTCATAACTTGCTTAGTTTTCGAGATATCGACTTGATTTCTTTTGCGTTGGATAGATAAATGTATTGGCTTCAATTCCAATTTTTTTTCGCAGGTAGTGCGAAAAAAATTTTTTTCCACAAAAATTATGATGACCTAACCCCTTTGTTTTTTTGAAAAAATTACAAAAAAATTTTTTTCTTATTTTCGCCAAGAAAAAAATTCTAATGAAAGCCAATACGTTTTTCTATTCAACGCAAAAGAAATCAAGTCGATATCTTGGAAACTAAGCAAGTTATGGCCAAAATGGTAACCAGCTCTACTACTGCCTCTGCCCGGCCACTTTTTAGTAGAACTGCTTACCATTTTGGCCATAACTTGCTTAGTTTTCAAGATATCGACTTGATTTCTTTTGCGTTGGATAGATAAATGTATTGGCTTTAATTTGAATTATTTTTTTCGCAGGTAGTGCGAAAAAAATTTTTTTCCACAAAAATTATGATGACCTAACCCCTTTGTTTTTTTTGAAAAAATGACAAAAAAATGTTTTTCTTATTTTCGCCAAGAAAAAAATTCGAATGAAAGCCAATACGTTTTTCTATCCAACGCAAAAGAAATCAAGTCGATATCTTGGAAACTAAGCAAGTTATGGCCAAAATGGTAACCAGCTCTACTACTGCCTCTGCCCGGCCACTTTTTAGTAGAAATGCTTACCATTTTGGCCATAACTTGCTTAGTTTTCAAGATATCGACTTGATTTCTTTTGCGTTGGATAGATAAATGTATTGGCTTCAATTCCATTTTTTTTTTTCGCAGGTAGTGCGAAAAAAATTTTTTTCCACAAAAATTATGATGACCTAACCCCTTTGTTTTTTTGAAAAAATGAAAAAAAAATGTTTTTCTTATTTTCGCCAAGAAAAAAATTCGAATGAAAGCCAATACGTTTTTCTATCCAACGCAAAAGAAATCAAGTCGATATCTTGGAAACTAAGCAAGTTATGGCCAAAATGGTAACCAGCTCTACTACTGCCTCTGCCCGGCCGCAGAGGCAGGTAGTGCGAAAAAAATTTTTTTCCTCAAAAATTATGATGACCTAACCCCTTTATTTTTTGAAAAAATGACAAAAAAAATTTTTTCTTATTTTCGCCAAGAAAAAAATTCGAATGAAAGCCAATACGTTTTTCTATCCAACGCAAAAGAAATCAAGTCGATATTTTGGAAACCAAGCAAGTTATGGCCAAAATGGTAACCAGTTCTACTACTGCCTCTGACCGGCCACTTTTTAGTAGAACTGCTTACCATTTTGGTCATAACTTGCTTAGTTTTCGAGATATCGACTTGATTTCTTTTGCGTTGGATAGATAAATGTATTGGCTTTAATTCGAATTTTTTTTTCGCAGGTAGTGCGAAAAAAAATTTTTTCCTCAAAAATTATGATGACCTAACCCCTTTATTTTTTGAAAAAATGACAAAAAAAATTTTTCTTATTTTCGCCAAGAAAAAAATTCGAATGAAAGCCAATACGTTTTTCTATCCAACGCAAAAGAAATCAAGTCGATATTTTGGAAACCAAGCAAGTTATGGCCAAAATGGTAACCAGTTCTACTACTGCCTCTGACCGGCCACTTTTTAGTAGAACTGCTTACCATTTTGGTCATAACTTGCTTAGTTTTCGAGATATCGACTTGATTTCTTTTGCGTTGGATAGATAAATGTATTGGCTTCAATTCCAATTTTTTTTTTCGCAGGTAGTGCGAAAAAAATTTTTTTCCACAAAAATTATGATGACCTAACCCCTTTGTTTTTTTGAAAAAATTACAAAAAAATTTTTTTCTTATTTTCGCCAAGAAAAAAATTCTAATGAAAGCCAATACGTTTTTCTATTCAACGCAAAAGAAATCAAGTCGATATCTTGGAAACTAAGCAAGTTATGGCCAAAATGGTAACCAGCTCTACTACTGCCTCTGCCCGGCCACTTTTTAGTAGAACTGCTTACCATTTTGGTCATAGCTTGCTTAGTTTTCAAGATATCGACTTGATTTCTTTTGCGTTGGATAGATAAATGTATTGGCTTCAATTCCAATTTTTTTTTCGCAGGTAGTGCGAAAAAAATTTTTTTCCACAAAAATTATGATGACCTAACCCCTTTGTTTTTTTGAAAAAATGACAAAAATATTTTTTCTTATTTTCGCCAAGAAAAAAATTCTAATGAAAGCCAATACGTTTTTCTATCCAACGCAAAAGAAATCAAGTCGATATCTTGGAAACTAAGCAAGTTATGGCCAAAATGGTAACCAGCTCTACTACTGCCTCTGCCCGGCCACTTTTTAGTAGAACTGCTTACCATTTTGGTCATAACTTGCTTAGTTTTCAAGATATCGACTTGATTTCTTTTGCGTTGGATAGATAAATGTATTGGCTTCAATTCCAATTTTTTTTTCGCAGGTAGTGCGAAAAAAATTTTTTTCCTCAAAAATTATGATGACCTAACCCCTTTGTTTTTTTGAAAAAATGACAAAAAAAATTTTTTTCTTATTTTCGCCAAGAAAAAAATTCTAATGAAAGCCAACACGTTTTTCTATTCAACGCAAAAGAAATCAAGTCGATATCTTGGAAACTAAGCAAGTTATGGCCAAAATGGTAACCAGCTTTACTACTGCCTCTGCCCGGCCACTTTTTAGTAGAACTGCTTACCATTTTGGTCATAACTTGCTTAGTTTTCAAGATATCGACTTGATTTCTTTTGCGTTGGATAGATAAATGTATTGGCTTTAGTTCGAATTATTTTTTTCGCAGGTAGTGCGAAAAAAATTTTTTTCTTCAAAAATTATGATGACCTAACCCCTTTGTTTTTTTGAAAAAATGACAAAAAAAATGTTTTTCTTATTTTCGCCAAGAAAAAAATTCGAATGAAAGCCAATACGTTTTTCTATTCAACGCAAAAGAAATCAAGTCTATATCTTGGAAACTAAGCAAGTTATGGCCAAAATGGTAACCAATTCTACTACTGCCTCTGACCGGCCACTTTTTAGTAGAACTGCTTACCATTTTGGTCATAACTTGCTTAGTTTTCGAGATATCGACTTGATTTCTTTTGCGTTGGATAGATAAATGTATTGGCTTTAATTTGAATTATTTTTTTCGCAGGTAGTGCGAAAAAAATTTTTTTCCTCAAAAATTATGATGACCTAACCCCTTTGTTTTTTTTGAAAAAATGACAAAAAAAATGTTTTTCTTATTTTCGCCAAGAAAAAAATTCGAATGAAAGCCAATACGTTTTTCTATCCAACGCAAAAGAAATCAAGTCGATATCTTGGAAACTAAGCAAGTTATGGCCAAAATGGTAACCAATTCTACTACTGCCTCTGCCCGGCCACTTTTTAGTAGAACTGCTTACCATTTTGGTCATAATTTGCTTAGTTTTCAAGATATCGACTTGATTTCTTTTGCGTTGGATAGATAAATGTATTGGCTTTAATTTGAATTATTTTTTTCGCAGGTAGTGCGAAAAAAATTTTTTCCTCAAAAATTATGATGACCTAACCCCTTTGTTTTTTTGAAAAAATGACAAAAAAAATGTTTTTCTTATTTTCGCCAAGAAAAAAATTCGAATGAAAGCCAATACGTTTTTCTATCCAACGCAAAATCAAGTCGATATCTTGGAAACTAAGCAAGTTATGGCCAAAATGGTAACCAGCTCTACTACTGCCTCTGCCCGGCCACTTTTTAGTAGAACTGCTTACCATTTTGGCCATAACTTGCTTAGTTTTCAAGATATCGACTTGATTTCTTTTGCGTTGGATAGATAAATGTATTGGCTTTAATTTGAATTATTTTTTTCGCAGGTAGTGCGAAAAAAATTTTTTTCCTCAAAAATTATGATGACCTAACCCCTTTGTTTTTTTTTGAAAAAATGACAAAATATTTTTTCTTATTTTCGCCAAGAAAAAAATTCTAATGAAAGCCAATACGTTTTTCTATCCAACGCAAAAGAAATCAAGTCGATATCTTGGAAACTAAGCAAGTTATGGCCAAAATGGTAACCAGCTCTACTACTGCCTCTGCCCGGCCACTTTTTAGTAGAACTGCTTACCATTTTGGTCATAACTTGCTTAGTTTTCAAGATATCGACTTGATTTCTTTTGCGTTGGATAGATAAATGTATTGGCTTCAATTCCAATTTTTTTTTCGCAGGTAGTGCGAAAAAAATTTTTTTCCACAAAAATTATGATGACCTAACCCCTTTGTTTTTTTGAAAAAATGAAAAAAAAAATGTTTTTCTTATTTTCGCCAAGAAAAAAATTCGAATGAAAGCCAATACGTTTTTCTATCCAACGCAAAAGAAATCAAGTCGATATCTTGGAAACTAAGCAAGTTATGGCCAAAATGGTAACCAGCTCTACTACTGCCTCTGCCCGGCCACTTTTTAGTAGAACTGCTTACAATTTTGGTCATAACTTGCTTAGTTTTCAAGATATCGACTTGATTTCTTTTGCGTTGGATAGATAAATGTATTGGCTTTAGTTCGAATTATTTTTTTTGCAGGTAGTGCGAAAAAAATTTTTTTCCTCAAAAATTATGATGACCTAACCCCTTTGTTTTTTTGAAAAAATGACAAAAAAAAATGTTTTTCTTATTTTCGCCAAGAAAAAAATTCGAATGAAAGCCAATACGTTTTTCTATCCAACGCAAAAGAAATCAAGTCGATATCTTGGAAACTAAGCAAGTTATGGCCAAAATGGTAACCAGCTCTACTACTGCCTCTGCCCGGCCACTTTTTAGTAGAACTGCTTACCATTTTGGTCATAACTTGCTTAGTTTTCGAGATATCGACTTGATTTCTTTTGCATTGGATAGATAAATGTATTGGCTTTAATTCGAATTTTTTTCGCAGGTTGTGCGAAAAAAATTTTTTTCCTCAAAAATTATGATGACCTAACCCCTTTATTTTTTTGAAAAAATGACAAAAGAAATTTTTTCTTATTTTCGCCAAGAAAAAAATTCGAATGAAAGCCAATACGTTTTTCTATCCAACGCAAAAAAAATCAAGTCGATATCTTGGAAACTAAGCAAGTTATGGCCAAAATGGTAACCAGCTCTACTACTGCCTCTGCCCGGCCACTTTTTAGTAGAACTGCTTACCATTTTGGTCATAACTTGCTTAGTTTTCAAGATATCGACTTGATTTCTTTTGCGTTGGATAGATAAATGTATTGGCTTCAATTCCAATTTTTTTTTTTCGCAGGTAGTGCGAAAAAAATTTTTTTCCACAAAAATTATGATGACCTAACCCCTTTATTTTTTTGAAAAAATGACAAAAAAATTTTTTTCTTATTTTCGCCAAGAAAAAAATTCGAATGAAAGCCAATACGTTTTTCTATCCAACGCAAAAGAAATCAAGTCGATATCTTGGAAACTAAGCAAGTTATGGCCAAAATGGTAACCAGCTCTACTACTGCCTCTGCCCGGCCACTTTTTAGTAGAACTGCTTACAATTTTGGTCATAACTTGCTTAGTTTTCAAGATATCGACTTGATTTCTTTTGCGTTGGATAGATAAATGTATTGGCTTTAGTTCGAATTATTTTGTTTGCAGGTAGTGCGAAAAAAATTTTTTTCCTCAAAAATTATGATGACCTAACCCCTTTGTTTTTTTGAAAAAATGACAAAAAAAATGTTTTTCTTATTTTCGCCAAGAAAAAAATTCGAATGAAAGCCAATACGTTTTTCTATCCAACGCAAAAGAAATCAAGTCGATATCTTGGAAACTAAGCAAGTTATGGCCAAAATGGTAACCAGCTCTACTACTGCCTCTGCCCGGCCACTTTTTAGTAGAACTGCTTACCATTTTGGTCATAACTTGCTTAGTTTTCGAGATATCGACTTGATTTCTTTTGCGTTGGATAGATAAATGTATTGGCTTTAATTCGAATTTTTTTCGCAGGTTGTGCGAAAAAAATTTTTTTCCTCAAAAATTATGATGACCTAACCCCTTTATTTTTTTGAAAAAATGACAAAAAAAAATTTTTCTTATTTTCGCCAAGAAAAAAATTCGAATGAAAGCCAATACGTTTTTCTATCCAACGCAAAAGAAATCAAGTCGATATCTTGGAAACTAAGCAAGTTATGGCCAAAATGGTAACCAGCTCTACTACAGCCTCTGCCCGGCCACTTTTTAGTAGAACTGCTTACCATTTTGGTCATAACTTGCTTAGTTTTCAAGATATCGACTTGATTTCTTTTGCGTTGGATAGATAAATGTATTGGCTTCAATTCCAATTTTTTTTTTCGCAGGTAGTGCGAAAAAAATTTTTTTCCACAAAAATTATGATGACCTAACCCCTTTATTTTTTTGAAAAAATGACAAAAAAATTTTTTTCTTATTTTCGCCAAGAAAAAAATTCGAATGAAAGCCAATACGTTTTTCTATCCAACGCAAAAGAAATCAAGTCGATATCTTGGAAACTAAGCAAGTTATGGCCAAAATGGTAACCAGCTCTACTACTGCCTCTGCCCGGCCGCAGAGGCAGGTAGTGCGAAAAAAATTTTTTTCCTCAAAAATTATGATGACCTAACCCCTTTATTTTTTGAAGAAATGACAAAAAAAAATTTTTCTTATTTTCGCCAAGAAAAAAATTCGAATGAAAGCCAATACGTTTTTCTATCCAACGCAAAAGAAATCAAGTCGATATTTTGGAAACCAAGCAAGTTATGGCCAAAATGGTAACCAGTTCTACTACTGCCTCTGCCCGGCCACTTTTTAGTAGAACTGCTTACCATTTTGGTCATAACTTGCTTAGTTTTCGAGATATCGACTTGATTTCTTTTGCGTTGGATAGATAAATGTATTGGCTTCAATTCCAATTTTTTTTTCGCAGGTAGTGCGAAAAAAATTTTTTTCCACAAAAATTATGATGACCTAACCCCTTTGTTTTTTTGAAAAAATGACAAAAAAATGTTTTTCTTATTTTCGCCAAGAAAAAAATTCGAATGAAAGCCAATACGTTTTTCTATCCAACGCAAAAGAAATCAAGTCGATATCTTGGAAACTAAGCAAGTTATGGCCAAAATGGTAACCAGCTCTACTACTGCCTCTGCCCGGCCACTTTTAAGTAGAACTGCTTACCATTTTGGTCATAAATTGCTTAGTTTTCGAGATATCGACTTGATTTCTTTTGCGTTGGATAGATAAATGTATTGGCTTTAATTCGAATTTTTTTTCGCAGGTAGTGCGAAAAAAATTTTTTTCCTCAAAAATTATGATGACCTAACCCCTTTATTTTTTGAAAAAATGACAAAAAAATTTTTTCTTATTTTCGCCAAGAAAAAAATTCGAATGAAAGCCAATACGTTTTTCTATCCAACGCAAAAGAAATCAAGTCGATATTTTGGAAACCAAGCAAGTTATGGCCAAAATGGTAACCAGTTCTACTACTGCCTCTGACCGGCCACTTTTTAGTAGAACTGCTTACCATTTTGGTCATAACTTGCTTAGTTTTCGAGATATCGACTTGATTTCTTTTGCGTTGGATAGATAAATGTATTGGCTTTAGTTCGAATTATTTTTTTTGCAGGTAGTGCGAAAAAAATTTTTTTCCTCAAAAATTATGATGACCTAACCCCTTTGTTTTTTTGAAAAAATGACAAAAAAAAATGTTTTTCTTATTTTCGCCAAGAAAAAAATTCGAATGAAAGCCAATACGTTTTTCTATCCAACGCAAAAGAAATCAAGTCGATATCTTGGAAACTAAGCAAGTTATGGCCAAAATGGTAACCAGCTCTACTACTGCCTCTGCCCGGCCACTTTTTAGTAGAACTGCTTACCATTTTGGTCATAACTTGCTTAGTTTTCGAGATATCGACTTGATTTCTTTTGCATTGGATAGATAAATGTATTGGCTTTAATTCGAATTTTTTTCGCAGGTTGTGCGAAAAAAATTTTTTTCCTCAAAAATTATGATGACCTAACCCCTTTATTTTTTTGAAAAAATGACAAAAGAAATTTTTTCTTATTTTCGCCAAGAAAAAAATTCGAATGAAAGCCAATACGTTTTTCTATCCAACGCAAAAAAAATCAAGTCGATATCTTGGAAACTAAGCAAGTTATGGCCAAAATGGTAACCAGCTCTACTACTGCCTCTGCCCGGCCACTTTTTAGTAGAACTGCTTACCATTTTGGTCATAACTTGCTTAGTTTTCAAGATATCGACTTGATTTCTTTTGCGTTGGATAGATAAATGTATTGGCTTCAATTCCAATTTTTTTTTTTCGCAGGTAGTGCGAAAAAAATTTTTTTCCACAAAAATTATGATGACCTAACCCCTTTATTTTTTTGAAAAAATGACAAAAAAATTTTTTTCTTATTTTCGCCAAGAAAAAAATTCGAATGAAAGCCAATACGTTTTTCTATCCAACGCAAAAGAAATCAAGTCGATATCTTGGAAACTAAGCAAGTTATGGCCAAAATGGTAACCAGCTCTACTACTGCCTCTGCCCGGCCACTTTTTAGTAGAACTGCTTACAATTTTGGTCATAACTTGCTTAGTTTTCAAGATATCGACTTGATTTCTTTTGCGTTGGATAGATAAATGTATTGGCTTTAGTTCGAATTATTTTGTTTGCAGGTAGTGCGAAAAAAATTTTTTTCCTCAAAAATTATGATGACCTAACCCCTTTGTTTTTTTGAAAAAATGACAAAAAAAATGTTTTTCTTATTTTCGCCAAGAAAAAAATTCGAATGAAAGCCAATACGTTTTTCTATCCAACGCAAAAGAAATCAAGTCGATATCTTGGAAACTAAGCAAGTTATGGCCAAAATGGTAACCAGCTCTACTACTGCCTCTGCCCGGCCACTTTTTAGTAGAACTGCTTACCATTTTGGTCATAACTTGCTTAGTTTTCGAGATATCGACTTGATTTCTTTTGCGTTGGATAGATAAATGTATTGGCTTTAATTCGAATTTTTTTCGCAGGTTGTGCGAAAAAAATTTTTTTCCTCAAAAATTATGATGACCTAACCCCTTTATTTTTTTGAAAAAATGACAAAAAAAAATTTTTCTTATTTTCGCCAAGAAAAAAATTCGAATGAAAGCCAATACGTTTTTCTATCCAACGCAAAAGAAATCAAGTCGATATCTTGGAAACTAAGCAAGTTATGGCCAAAATGGTAACCAGCTCTACTACTGCCTCTGCCCGGCCACTTTTTAGTAGAACTGCTTACCATTTTGGTCATAACTTGCTTAGTTTTCAAGATATCGACTTGATTTCTTTTGCGTTGGATAGATAAATGTATTGGCTTCAATTCCAATTTTTTTTTTTTCGCAGGTAGTGCGAAAAAAATTTTTTTCCACAAAAATTATGATGACCTAACCCCTTTATTTTTTTGAAAAAATGACAAAAAAATTTTTTTCTTATTTTCGCCAAGAAAAAAATTCGAATGAAAGCCAATACGTTTTTCTATCCAACGCAAAAGAAATCAAGTCGATATCTTGGAAACTAAGCAAGTTATGGCCAAAATGGTAACCAGCTCTACTACTGCCTCTGCCCGGCCGCAGAGGCAGGTAGTGCGAAAAAAATTTTTTTCCTCAAAAATTATGATGACCTAACCCCTTTATTTTTTGAAGAAATGACAAAAAAAAATTTTTCTTATTTTCGCCAAGAAAAAAATTCGAATGAAAGCCAATACGTTTTTCTATCCAACGCAAAAGAAATCAAGTCGATATTTTGGAAACCAAGCAAGTTATGGCCAAAATGGTAACCAGTTCTACTACTGCCTCTGCCCGGCCACTTTTTAGTAGAACTGCTTACCATTTTGGTCATAACTTGCTTAGTTTTCGAGATATCGACTTGATTTCCTTTTGCGTTGGATAGATAAATGTATTGGCTTCAATTCCAATTTTTTTTTCGCAGGTAGTGCGAAAAAAATTTTTTTCCACAAAAATTATGATGACCTAACCCCTTTGTTTTTTTGAAAAAATGACAAAAAAATGTTTTTCTTATTTTCGCCAAGAAAAAAATTCGAATGAAAGCCAATACGTTTTTCTATCCAACGCAAAAGAAATCAAGTCGATATCTTGGAAACTAAGCAAGTTATGGCCAAAATGGTAACCAGCTCTACTACTGCCTCTGCCCGGCCACTTTTTAGTAGAACTGCTTACCATTTTGGTCATAAATTGCTTAGTTTTCGAGATATCGACTTGATTTCTTTTGCGTTGGATAGATAAATGTATTGGCTTTAATTCGAATTTTTTTTCGCAGGTAGTGCGAAAAAAATTTTTTTCCTCAAAAATTATGATGACCTAACCCCTTTATTTTTTGAAAAAATGACAAAAAAATTTTTTCTTATTTTCGCCAAGAAAAAAATTCGAATGAAAGCCAATACGTTTTTCTATCCAACGCAAAAGAAATCAAGTCGATATTTTGGAAACCAAGCAAGTTATGGCCAAAATGGTAACCAGTTCTACTACTGCCTCTGACCGGCCACTTTTTAGTAGAACTGCTTACCATTTTGGTCATAACTTGCTTAGTTTTCGAGATATCGACTTGATTTCTTTTGCGTTGGATAGATAAATGTATTGGCTTCAATTCCAATTTTTTTTTCGCAGGTAGTGCGAAAAAAATTTTTTTTCCACAAAAATTATGATGACCTAACCCCTTTGTTTTTTTGAAAAAATTACAAAAAAATTTTTTTCTTATTTTCGCCAAGAAAAGAATTCGAATGAAAGCCAATACGTTTTTCTATCCAACGCAAAAGAAATCAAGTCGATATCTTGGAAACTAAGCAAGTTATGGCCAAAATGGTAACCAGTTCTACTACTGCCTCTGACCGGCCACTTTTTAGTAGAACTGCTTACCATTTTGGTCATAACTTGCTTAGTTTTCGAGATATCGACTTGATTTCTTTTGCGTTGGATAGATAAATGTATTGGCTTCAATTCCAATTTTTTTTTCGCAGGTAGTGCGAAAAAAATTTTTTTCCACAAAAATTATGATGACCTAACCCCTTTGTTTTTTTGAAAAAATTACAAAAAAATTTTTTTCTTATTTTCGCCAAGAAAAAAATTCTAATGAAAGCCAATACGTTTTTCTATTCAACGCAAAAGAAATCAAGTCGATATCTTGGAAACTAAGCAAGTTATGGCCAAAATGGTAACCAGCTCTACTACTGCCTCTGCCCGGCCACTTTTTAGTAGAACTGCTTACCATTTTGGCCATAACTTGCTTAGTTTTCAAGATATCGACTTGATTTCTTTTGCGTTGGATAGATAAATGTATTGGCTTTAATTTGAATTATTTTTTTCGCAGGTAGTGCGAAAAAAATTTTTTTCCACAAAAATTATGATGACCTAACCCCTTTGTTTTTTTGAAAAAATGACAAAAAAAATGTTTTTCTTATTTTCGCCAAGAAAAAAATTCGAATGAAAGCCAATACGTTTTTCTATCCAACGCAAAAGAAATCAAGTCGATATCTTGGAAACTAAGCAAGTTATGGCCAAAATGGTAACCAGCTCTACTACTGCCTCTGCCCGGCCACTTTTTAGTAGAAATGCTTACCATTTTGGCCATAACTTGCTTAGTTTTCGAGATATCGACTTGATTTCTTTTGCGTTGGATAGATAAATGTATTGGCTTCAATTCCAATTTTTTTTTTCGCAGGTAGTGCGAAAAAAATTTTTTTCCACAAAAATTATGATGACCTAACCCCTTTGTTTTTTTGAAAATATGAAAAAAAAAATGTTTTTCTTATTTTCGCCAAGAAAAAAATTCGAATGAAAGCCAATACGTTTTTCTATCCAACGCAAAAGAAATCAAGTCGATATCTTGGAAACTAAGCAAGTTATGGCCAAAATGGTAACCAGCTCTACTACTGCCTCTGCCCGGCCGCAGAGGCAGGTAGTGCGAAAAAAATTTTTTTCCTCAAAAATTATGATGACCTAACCCCTTTATTTTTTGAAAAAATGACAAAAAAAAATTTTTTCTTATTTTCGCCAAGAAAAAAATTCGAATGAAAGCCAATACGTTTTTCTATCCAACGCAAAAGAAATCAAGTCGATATTTTGGAAACCAAGCAAGTTATGGCCAAAATGGTAACCAGTTCTACTACTGCCTCTGCCCGGCCACTTTTTAGTAGAACTGCTTACCATTTTGGTCATAACTTGCTTAGTTTTCGAGATATCGACTTGATTTCTTTTGCGTTGGATAGATAAATGTATTGGCTTCAATTCCAATTTTTTTTTTTCGCAGGTAGTGCGAAAAAAATTTTTTTCCACAAAAATTATGATGACCTAACCCCTTTGTTTTTTTGAAAAAATGACAAAAAAATTTTTTTCTTATTTTCGCTTTAATTTGAATTATTTTTTTCGCAGGTAGTGCGAAAAAAATTTTTTTCCACAAAAATTATGACGACCTAACCCCTTTGTTTTTTTGAAAAAATTACAAAAACATTTTTTTCTTATTTTCGCCAAGAAAAAAATTCGAATGAAAGCCAATACGTTTTTCTATCCAACGCAAAAGAAATCAAGTCGATATCTTGGAAACTAAGCAAGTTATGGCCAAAATGGTAACCAGCTCTACTACTGCCTCTGCCCGGCCACTTTTTAGTAGAACTGCTTACAATTTTGGTCATAACTTGCTTAGTTTTCAAGATATCGACTTGATTTCTTTTGCGTTGGATAGATAAATGTATTGGCTTTAATTTGAATTATTTTTTTCGCAGGTAGTGCGAAAAAAATTTTTTTCCTCAAAAATTATGATGACCTAACTCCTTTGTTTTTTTGAAAAAATGACAAAAAAAAATGTTTTTCTTATTTTCGCCAAGAAAAAAATTCGAATGAAAGCCAATACGTTTTTCTATCCAACGCAAAAGAAATCAAGTCGATATCTTGGAAACTAAGCAAGTTATGGCCAAAATGGTAACCAGCTCTACTACTGCCTCTGCCCGGCCACTTTTTAGTAGAACTGCTTACCATTTTGGTCATAACTTGCTTAGTTTTCAAGATATCGACTTGATTTCTTTTGCGTTGGATAGATAAATGTATTGGCTTCAATTCCAATTTTTTTTCGCAGGTAGTGCGAAAAAAATTTTTTTCCTCAAAAATTATGATGACCTAACCCCTTTGTTTTTTTGAAAAAATGACAAAAAATTTTTTTCTTATTTTCGCCAAGAAAAAAATTCTAATGAAAGCCAACACGTTTTTCTATTCAACGCAAAAGAAATCAAGTCGATATCTTGGAAACTAAGCAAGTTATGGCCAAAATGGTAACCAGCTCTACTACTGCCTCTGCCCGGCCACTTTTTAGTATAACTGCTTACCATTTTGGTCATAACTTGCTTAGTTTTCAAGATATCGACTTGATTTCTTTTGCGTTGGATAGATAAATGTATTGGCTTTAATTTGAATTATTTTTTTCGCAGGTAGTGCGAAAAAAATTTTTTTCCACAAAAATTATGATGACCTAACCCCTTTGTTTTTTTTGAAAAAATTACAAAAAAATTTTTTTCTTATTTTCGCCAAGAAAAAAATTCGAATGAAAGCCAATACGTTTTTCTATCCAACGCAAAAGAAATCAAGTCGATATCTTGGAAACTAAGCAAGTTATGGCCAAAATGGTAACCAGCTCTACTACTGCCTCTGCCCGGCCACTTTTTAGTAGAACTGCTTACCATTTTGGTCATAACTTGCTTAGTTTTCGAGATATCGACTTGATTTCTTTTGCGTTGGATAGATAAATGTATTGGCTTCAATTCCAATTTTTTTTTTTCGCAGGTAGTGCGAAAAAAATTTTTTTTCCACAAAAATTATGATGACCTAACCCCTTTGTTTTTTTGAAAAAATTACAAAAAAATTTTTTTCTTATTTTCGCCAAGAAAAAAATTCTAATGAAAGCCAATACGTTTTTCTATCCAACGCAAAAGAAATCAAGTCGATATCTTGGAAACTAAGCAAGTTATGGCCAAAATGGTAACCAGCTCTACTACTGCCTCTGCCCGGCCACTTTTTAGTAGAACTGCTTACCATTTTGGTCATAACTTGCTTAGTTTTCAAGATATCGACTTGATTTCTTTTGCGTTGGATAGATAAATGTATTGGCTTCAATTCCAATTTTTTTGGTAGTGCGAAAAAAATTTTTTTCCTCAAAAATTATGATGACCTAACCCCTTTGTTTTTTTGAAAAAATGACAAAAAAATTTTTTTCTTATTTTCGCTTTAATTTGAATTATTTTTTTTCGCAGGTAGTGCGAAAAAAATTTTTTTCCTCAAAAATTATGATGACCTAACCCCTTTGTTTTTTTGAAAAAATGACAAAAAAAATGTTTTTCTTATTTTCGCCAAGAAAAAAATTCGAATGAAAGCCAATACGTTTTTCTATCCAACGCAAAAGAAATCAAGTCGATATCTTGGAAACTAAGCAAGTTATGGCCAAAATGGTAACCAGCTCTACTACTGCCTCTGCCCGGCCACTTTTTAGTAGAACTGCTTACCATTTTGGTCATAACTTGCTTAGTTTTCAAGATATCGACTTGATTTCTTTTGCGTTGGATAGATAAATGTATTGGCTTTAATTTGAATTATTTTTTTCGCAGGTAGTGCGAAAAAAATTTTTTTCCTCAAAAATTATGATGACCTAACTCCTTTGTTTTTTTGAAAAAATGACAAAAAAAAATGTTTTTCTTATTTTCGCCAAGAAAAAAATTCGAATGAAAGCCAATACGTTTTTCTATCCAACGCAAAAGAAATCAAGTCGATATCTTGGAAACTAAGCAAGTTATGGCCAAAATGGTAACCAGCTCTACTACTGCCTCTGCCCGGCCACTTTTTAGTAGAACTGCTTACCATTTTGGTCATAACTTGCTTAGTTTTCAAGATATCGACTTGATTTCTTTTGCGTTGGATAGATAAATGTATTGGCTTCAATTCCAATTTTTTTTCGCAGGTAGTGCGAAAAAAATTTTTTTCCTCAAAAATTATGATGACCTAACCCCTTTGTTTTTTTGAAAAAATGACAAAAAATTTTTTTCTTATTTTCGCCAAGAAAAAAATTCTAATGAAAGCCAACACGTTTTTCTATTCAACGCAAAAGAAATCAAGTCGATATCTTGGAAACTAAGCAAGTTATGGCCAAAATGGTAACCAGCTCTACTACTGCCTCTGCCCGGCCACTTTTTAGTATAACTGCTTACCATTTTGGTCATAACTTGCTTAGTTTTCAAGATATCGACTTGATTTCTTTTGCGTTGGATAGATAAATGTATTGGCTTCAATTCCAATTTTTTTTTTCGCAGGTAGTGCGAAAAAAATTTTTTTTCCACAAAAATTATGATGACCTAACCCCTTTGTTTTTTTGAAAAAATTACAAAAAAATTTTTTTCTTATTTTCGCCAAGAAAAAAATTCTAATGAAAGCCAATACGTTTTTCTATCCAACGCAAAAGAAATCAAGTCGATATCTTGGAAACTAAGCAAGTTATGGCCAAAATGGTAACCAGCTCTACTACTGCCTCTGCCCGGCCACTTTTTAGTAGAACTGCTTACCATTTTGGTCATAACTTGCTTAGTTTTCAAGATATCGACTTGATTTCTTTTGCGTTGGATAGATAAATGTATTGGCTTCAATTCCAATTTTTTTTTTCGCAGGTAGTGCGAAAAAAATTTTTTTTCCACAAAAATTATGATGACCTAACCCCTTTGTTTTTTTGAAAAAATTACAAAAAAATTTTTTTCTTATTTTCGCCAAGAAAAAAATTCTAATGAAAGCCAATACGTTTTTCTATCCAACGCAAAAGAAATCAAGTCGATATCTTGGAAACTAAGCAAGTTATGGCCAAAATGGTAACCAGCTCTACTACTGCCTCTGCCCGGCCACTTTTTAGTAGAACTGCTTACCATTTTGGTCATAACTTGCTTAGTTTTCAAGATATCGACTTGATTTCTTTTGCGTTGGATAGATAAATGTATTGGCTTCAATTCCAATTTTTTTGGTAGTGCGAAAAAAATTTTTTTCCTCAAAAATTATGATGACCTAACCCCTTTGTTTTTTTGAAAAAATGACAAAAAAAATTTTTTCTTATTTTCGCTTTAATTTGAATTATTTTTTTTCGCAGGTAGTGCGAAAAAAATTTTTTTCCTCAAAAATTATGATGACCTAACCCCTTTGTTTTTTTGAAAAAATGACAAAAAAAATGTTTTTCTTATTTTCGCCAAGAAAAAAATTCGAATGAAAGCCAATACGTTTTTCTATCCAACGCAAAAGAAATCAAGTCGATATCTTGGAAACTAAGCAAGTTATGGCCAAAATGGTAACCAGCTCTACTACTGCCTCTGCCCGGCCACTTTTTAGTAGAACTGCTTACCATTTTGGTCATAACTTGCTTAGTTTTCAAGATATCGACTTGATTTCTTTTGCGTTGGATAGATAAATGTATTGGCTTTAATTTGAATTATTTTTTTCGCAGGTAGTGCGAAAAAAATTTTTTTCCTCAAAAATTATGATGACCTAACCCCTTTGTTTTTTTGAAAAAATGACAAAAAAAAATGTTTTTCTTATTTTCGCCAAGAAAAAAATTCGAATGAAAGCCAATACGTTTTTCTATCCAACGCAAAAGAAATCAAGTCGATATTTTGGAAACCAAGCAAGTTATGGCCAAAATGGTAACCAGCTCTACTACTGCCTCTGCCCGGCCACTTTTTAGTAGAACTGCTTACCATTTTGGTCATAACTTGCTTAGTTTTCAAGATATCGACTTGATTTCTTTTGCGTTGGATAGATAAATGTATTGGCTTTAGTTCGAATTATTTTTTTCGCAGGTAGTGCGAAAAAAATTTTTTTCCTCAAAAATTATGATGACCTAACCCCTTTGTTTTTTTGAAAAAATTACAAAAAAATTTTTTTCTTATTTTCGCCAAGAAAAAAATTCGAATGAAAGCCAATACGTTTTTCTATCCAACGCAAAAGAAATCAAGTCGATATCTTGGAAACTAAGCAAGTTATGGCCAAAATGGTAACCAGCTCTACTACTGCCTCTGCCCGGCCACTTTTTAGTAGAACTGCTTACAATTTTGGTCATAACTTGCTTAGTTTTCAAGATATCGACTTGATTTCTTTTGCGTTGGATAGATAAATGTATTGGCTTTAATTTGAATTATTTTTTTCGCAGGTAGTGCGAAAAAAATTTTTTTCCTCAAAAATTATGATGACCTAACCCCTTTGTTTTTTTGAAAAAATGACAAAAAAAATGTTTTTCTTATTTTCGCCAAGAAAAAAATTCGAATGAAAGCCAATACGTTTTTCTATCCAACGCAAAAGAAATCAAGTCGATATTTTGGAAACCAAGCAAGTTATGGCCAAAATGGTAACCAGCTCTACTACTGCCTCTGCCCGGCCACTTTTTAGTAGAACTGCTTACCATTTTGGTCATAACTTGCTTAGTTTTCAAGATATCGACTTGATTTCTTTTGCGTTGGATAGATAAATGTATTGGCTTCAATTCCAATTTTTTTTTCGCAGGTAGTGCGAAAAAAATTTTTTTCCTCAAAAATTATGATGACCTAACCCCTTTGTTTTTTTGAAAAAATGACAAAAAAATTTTTTTCTTATTTTCGCCAAGAAAAAAATTCTAATGAAAGCCAACACGTTTTTCTATTCAACGCAAAAGAAATCAAGTCGATATCTTGGAAACTAAGCAAGTTATGGCCAAAATGGTAACCAGCTCTACTACTGCCTCTGCCCGGCCACTTTTTAGTAGAACTGCTTACCATTTTGGTCATAACTTGCTTAGTTTTCGAGATATCGACCTGATTTCTTTTGCGTTGGATAGATAAATGTATTGGCTTCAATTCCAATTTTTTTTTTTTCGCAGGTAGTGCGAAAAAAATTTTTTTTCCACAAAAATTATGATGACCTAACCCCTTTGTTTTTTTGAAAAAATTACAAAAAAATTTTTTTCTTATTTTCGCCAAGAAAAAAATTCTAATGAAAGCCAATACGTTTTTCTATCCAACGCAAAAGAAATCAAGTCGATATCTTGGAAACTAAGCAAGTTATGGCCAAAATGGTAACCAGCTCTACTACTGCCTCTGCCCGGCCACTTTTTAGTAGAACTGCTTACCATTTTGGTCATAACTTGCTTAGTTTTCAAGATATCGACTTGATTTCTTTTGCGTTGGATAGATAAATGTATTGGCTTTAGTTCGAATTATTTTTTTCGCAGGTAGTGCGAAAAAAATTTTTTTCCTCAAAAATTATGATGACCTAACCCCTTTGTTTTTTTGAAAAAATGACAAAAAAAATGTTTTTCTTATTTTAGCCAAGAAAAAAATTCGAATGAAAGCCAATACGTTTTTCTATCCAACGCAAAAGAAATCAAGTCGATATCTTGGAAACTAAGCAAGTTATGGCCAAAATGGTAACCAGCTCTACTACTGCCTCTGCCCGGCCACTTTTTAGTAGAACTGCTTACCATTTTGGCCATAACTTGCTTAGTTTTCAAGATATCGACTTGATTTCTTTTGCGTTGGATAGATAAATGTATTGGCTTTAGTTCGAATTATTTTTTTCGCAGGTAGTGAGAAAAAAATTTTTTTCCTCAAAAATTATGATGACCTAACCCCTTTGTTTTTTTGAAAAAATGACAAAAAAAATGTTTTTCTTATTTTCGCCAAGAAAAAAATTCTAATGAAAGCCAATACGTTTTTCTATCCAACGCAAAAGAAATCAAGTCGATATCTTGGAAACTAAGCAAGTTATGGCCAAAATGGTAACCAGCTCTACTACTGCCTCTGCCCGGCCACTTTTTAGTAGAACTGCTTACCATTTTGGTCATAACTTGCTTAGTTTTCAAGATATCGACTTGATTTCTTTTGCGTTGGATAGATAAATGTATTGGCTTTAATTTGAATTATTTTTTTCGCAGGTAGTGCGAAAAAAATTTTTTTCCACAAAAATTATGATGACCTAACCCCTTTGTTTTTTTGAAAAAATTACAAAAAAATTTTTTTCTTATTTTCGCCAAGAAAAAAATTCGAATGAAAGCCAATACGTTTTTCTATTCAACGCAAAAGAAATCAAGTCGATATCTTGGAAACTAAGCAAGTTATGGCCAAAATGGTAACCAGCTCTACTACTGCCTCTGCCCGGCCACTTTTTAGTAGAACTGCTTACCATTTTGGTCATAACTTGCTTAGTTTTCAAGATATCGACTTGATTTCTTTTGCGTTGGATAGATAAATGTATTGGCTTCAATTCCAATTTTTTTTTTCGCGGGTAGTGCGAAAAAAATTTTTTTCCTCAAAAATTATGATGACCTAACCCCTTTGTTTTTTTGAAAAAATTACAAAAAAATTTTTTTCTTATTTTCGCCAAGAAAAAAATTCGAATGAAAGCCAATACGTTTTTCTATCCAACGCAAAAGAAATCAAGTCGATATCTTGGAAACTAAGCAAGTTATGGCCAAAATGGTAACCAGCTCTACTACTGCCTCTGCCCGGCCACTTTTTAGTACAACTGCTTACCATTTTGGTCATAACTTGCTTAGTTTTCAAGATATCGACTTGATTTCTTTTGCGTTGGATAGATAAATGTATTGGCTTTAGTTCGAATTATTTTTTTCGCAGGTAGTGCGAAAAAAATTTTTTTCCTCAAAAATTATGATGACCTAACCCCTTTGTTTTTTTGAAAAAATTACAAAAAAATTTTTTTCTTATTTTCGCCAAGAAAAAAATTCTAATGAAAGCCAATACGTTTTTCTATCCAACGCAAAAGAAATCAAGTCGATATCTTGGAAACTAAGCAAGTTATGGCCAAAATGGTAACCAGCTCTACTACTGCCTCTGCCCGGCCACTTTTTAGTAGAACTGCTTACCATTTTGGTCATAACTTGCTTAGTTTTCAAGATATCGACTTGATTTCTTTTGCGTTGGATAGATAAATGTATTGGCTTCAATTCCAATTTTTTTGGTAGTGCGAAAAAAATTTTTTTCCTCAAAAATTATGATGACCTAACCCCTTTGTTTTTTTGAAAAAATGACAAAAAAATTTTTTTCTTATTTTCGCTTTAATTTGAATTATTTTTTTTCGCAGGTAGTGCGAAAAAAATTTTTTTCCTCAAAAATTATGATGACCTAACCCCTTTGTTTTTTTGAAAAAATGACAAAAAAAATGTTTTTCTTATTTTCGCCAAGAAAAAAATTCGAATGAAAGCCAATACGTTTTTCTATCCAACGCAAAAGAAATCAAGTCGATATCTTGGAAACTAAGCAAGTTATGGCCAAAATGGTAACCAGCTCTACTACTGCCTCTGCCCGGCCACTTTTTAGTAGAACTGCTTACCATTTTGGTCATAACTTGCTTAGTTTTCAAGATATCGACTTGATTTCTTTTGCGTTGGATAGATAAATGTATTGGCTTTAATTTGAATTATTTTTTTCGCAGGTAGTGCGAAAAAAATTTTTTTCCTCAAAAATTATGATGACCTAACCCCTTTGTTTTTTTGAAAAAATGACAAAAAAAAATGTTTTTCTTATTTTCGCCAAGAAAAAAATTCGAATGAAAGCCAATACGTTTTTCTATCCAACGCAAAAGAAATCAAGTCGATATTTTGGAAACCAAGCAAGTTATGGCCAAAATGGTAACCAGCTCTACTACTGCCTCTGCCCGGCCACTTTTTAGTAGAACTGCTTACCATTTTGGTCATAACTTGCTTAGTTTTCAAGATATCGACTTGATTTCTTTTGCGTTGGATAGATAAATGTATTGGCTTTAGTTCGAATTATTTTTTTCGCAGGTAGTGCGAAAAAAATTTTTTTCCTCAAAAATTATGATGATTTTGAAAAAATTACAAAAAATTTTTTTCTTATTTTCGCCAAGAAAAAAATTCGAATGAAAGCCAATACGTTTTTCTATCCAACGCAAAAGAAATCAAGTCGATATCTTGGAAACTAAGCAAGTTATGGCCAAAATGGTAACCAGCTCTACTACTGCCTCTGCCCGGCCACTTTTTAGTAGAACTGCTTACAATTTTGGTCATAACTTGCTTAGTTTTCAAGATATCGACTTGATTTCTTTTGCGTTGGATAGATAAATGTATTGGCTTTAATTTGAATTATTTTTTTCGCAGGTAGTGCGAAAAAAATTTTTTTCCTCAAAAATTATGATGACCTAACCCCTTTGTTTTTTTGAAAAAATGACAAAAAAAAATGTTTTTCTTATTTTCGCCAAGAAAAAAATTCGAATGAAAGCCAATACGTTTTTCTATCCAACGCAAAAGAAATCAAGTCGATATTTTGGAAACCAAGCAAGTTATGGCCAAAATGGTAACCAGCTCTACTACTGCCTCTGCCCGGCCACTTTTTAGTAGAACTGCTTACCATTTTGGTCATAACTTGCTTAGTTTTCAAGATATCGACTTGATTTCTTTTGCGTTGGATAGATAAATGTATTGGCTTCAATTCCAATTTTTTTTTCGCAGGTAGTGCGAAAAAAATTTTTTTCCTCAAAAATTATGATGACCTAACCCCTTTGTTTTTTTGAAAAAATGACAAAAAAATTTTTTTCTTATTTTCGCCAAGAAAAAAATTCTAATGAAAGCCAACACGTTTTTCTATTCAACGCAAAAGAAATCAAGTCGATATCTTGGAAACTAAGCAAGTTATGGCCAAAATGGTAACCAGCTCTACTACTGCCTCTGCCCGGCCACTTTTTAGTAGAACTGCTTACCATTTTGGTCATAACTTGCTTAGTTTTCGAGATATCGACCTGATTTCTTTTGCGTTGGATAGATAAATGTATTGGCTTCAATTCCATTTTTTTTTTTTCGCAGGTAGTGCGAAAAAAATTTTTTTTCCACAAAAATTATGATGACCTAACCCCTTTGTTTTTTTGAAAAAATTACAAAAAAATTTTTTTCTTATTTTCGCCAAGAAAAAAATTCTAATGAAAGCCAATACGTTTTTCTATCCAACGCAAAAGAAATCAAGTCGATATCTTGGAAACTAAGCAAGTTATGGCCAAAATGGTAACCAGCTCTACTACTGCCTCTGCCCGGCCACTTTTTAGTAGAACTGCTTACCATTTTGGTCATAACTTGCTTAGTTTTCAAGATATCGACTTGATTTCTTTTGCGTTGGATAGATAAATGTATTGGCTTTAGTTCGAATTATTTTTTTCGCAGGTAGTGCGAAAAAAGTTTTTTTCCTCAAAAATTATGATGACCTAACCCCTTTGTTTTTTTGAAAAAATGACAAAAAAAATGTTTTTCTTATTTTAGCCAAGAAAAAAATTCGAATGAAAGCCAATACGTTTTTCTATCCAACGCAAAAGAAATCAAGTCGATATCTTGGAAACTAAGCAAGTTATGGCCAAAATGGTAACCAGCTCTACTACTGCCTCTGCCCGGCCACTTTTTAGTAGAACTGCTTACCATTTTGGCCATAACTTGCTTAGTTTTCAAGATATCGACTTGATTTCTTTTGCGTTGGATAGATAAATGTATTGGCTTTAATTTGAATTATTTTTTTCGCAGGTAGTGCGAAAAAAATTTTTTTCCACAAAAATTATGATGACCTAACCCCTTTGTTTTTTTGAAAAAATTACAAAAAAATTTTTTTCTTATTTTCGCCAAGAAAAAAATTCGAATGAAAGCCAATACGTTTTTCTATTCAACGCAAAAGAAATCAAGTCGATATCTTGGAAACTAAGCAAGTTATGGCCAAAATGGTAACCAGCTCTACTACTGCCTCTGCCCGGCCACTTTTTAGTAGAACTGCTTACCATTTTGGTCATAACTTGCTTAGTTTTCAAGATATCGACTTGATTTCTTTTGCGTTGGATAGATAAATGTATTGGCTTCAATTCCAATTTTTTTTTTCGCGGGTAGTGCGAAAAAAATTTTTTTCCTCAAAAATTATGATGACCTAACCCCTTTGTTTTTTTGAAAAAATTACAAAAAAATTTTTTTCTTATTTTCGCCAAGAAAAAAATTCGAATGAAAGCCAATACGTTTTTCTATCCAACGCAAAAGAAATCAAGTCGATATCTTGGAAACTAAGCAAGTTATGGCCAAAATGGTAACCAGCTCTACTACTGCCTCTGCCCGGCCACTTTTTAGTACAACTGCTTACCATTTTGGTCATAACTTGCTTAGTTTTCAAGATATCGACTTGATTTCTTTTGCGTTGGATAGATAAATGTATTGGCTTTAGTTCGAATTATTTTTTTCGCAGGTAGTGCGAAAAAAATTTTTTTCCTCAAAAATTATGATGACCTAACCCCTTTGTTTTTTTGAAAAAATGACAAAAATATTTTTTCTTATTTTCGCCAAGAAAAAAATTCTAATGAAAGCCAACACGTTTTTCTATTCAACGCAAAAGAAATCAAGTCGATATCTTGGAAACTAAGCAAGTTATGGCCAAAATGGTAACCAGCTCTACTACTGCCTCTGCCCGGCCACTTTTTAGTATAACTGCTTACCATTTTGGTCATAACTTGCTTAGTTTTCAAGATATCGACTTGATTTCTTTTGCGTTGGATAGATAAATGTATTGGCTTTAATTTGAATTATTTTTTTCGCAGGTAGTGCGAAAAAAATTTTTTTCCACAAAAATTATGATGACCTAACCCCTTTGTTTTTTTGAAAAAATTACAAAAAAATTTTTTTCTTATTTTCGCCAAGAAAAAAATTCGAATGAAAGCCAATACGTTTTTCTATCCAACGCAAAAGAAATCAAGTCGATATCTTGGAAACTAAGCAAGTTATGGCCAAAATGGTAACCAGCTCTACTACTGCCTCTGCCCGGCCACTTTTTAGTAGAACTGCTTACCATTTTGGTCATAACTTGCTTAGTTTTCGAGATATCGACTTGATTTCTTTTGCGTTGGATAGATAAATGTATTGGCTTCAATTCCAATTTTTTTTTTCGCAGGTAGTGCGAAAAAAATTTTTTTTCCACAAAAATTATGATGACCTAACCCCTTTGTTTTTTTGAAAAAATTACAAAAAAATTTTTTTCTTATTTTCGCCAAGAAAAAAATTCTAATGAAAGCCAATACGTTTTTCTATCCAACGCAAAAGAAATCAAGTCGATATCTTGGAAACTAAGCAAGTTATGGCCAAAATGGTAACCAGCTCTACTACTGCCTCTGCCCGGCCACTTTTTAGTAGAACTGCTTACCATTTTGGTCATAACTTGCTTAGTTTTCAAGTTATCGACTTGATTTCTTTTGCGTTGGATAGATAAATGTATTGGCTTCAATTCCAATTTTTTTGGTAGTGCGAAAAAAATTTTTTTCCTCAAAAATTATGATGACCTAACCCCTTTGTTTTTTTGAAAAAATGACAAAAAATTTTTTTTCTTATTTTCGCTTTAATTTGAATTATTTTTTTTCGCAGGTAGTGCGAAAAAAATTTTTTTCCTCAAAAATTATGATGACCTAACCCCTTTGTTTTTTTGAAAAAATGACAAAAAAAATGTTTTTCTTATTTTCGCCAAGAAAAAAATTCGAATGAAAGCCAATACGTTTTTCTATCCAACGCAAGAGAAATCAAGTCGATATCTTGGAAACTAAGCAAGTTATGGCCAAAATGGTAACCAGCTCTACTACTGCCTCTGCCCGGCCACTTTTTAGTAGAACTGCTTACCATTTTGGTCATAACTTGCTTAGTTTTCAAGATATCGACTTGATTTCTTTTGCGTTGGATAGAAAAACGTATTGGCTTTCATTCGAATTTTTTTCTTGGCGAAAATAAGAAAAAAATTTTTTTGTAATTTTTTCAAAAAAACAAAGGGGTTAGGTCATCATAATTTTTGAGGAAAAAAATTTTTTTCGCACTACCTGCGAAAAAAAAAATTGGAATTGAAGCCAATACATTTATCTATCCAACGCAAAAGAAATCAAGTCGATATCTTGAAAACTAAGCAAGTTATGACCAAAATGGTAAGCAGTTCTACTAAAAAGTGGCCGGGCAGAGGCAGTAGTAGAGCTGGTTACCATTTTGGCCATAACTTGCTTAGTTTCCAAGATATCGACTTGATTTCTTTTGCGTTGAATAGAAAAACGTATTGGCTTTCATTCGAATTTTTTTCTTGGCGAAAATAAGAAAAAAATTTTTTTGTAATTTTTTCAAAAAAATACGTTTTTCTATCCAACGCAAAAGAAATCAAGTCGATATCTTGGAAACTAAGCAAGTTATGGCCAAAATGGTAACCAGCTCTACTACTGCCTCTGCCCGGCCACTTTTTAGTAGAACTGCTTACCATTTTGGTCATAACTTGCTTAGTTTTCGAGATATCGACTTGATTTCTTTTGCGTTGGATAGATAAATGTATTGGCTTCAATTCCAATTTTTTTTTTCGTAGGTAGTGCGAAAAAAATTTTTTTCCTCAAAAATTATTCGCAGGTAGTGCGAAAAAAATTTTTTTCCTCAAAAATTATGATGACCTAACCCCTTTGTTTTTTTGAAAAAATTACAAAAAAATTTTTTCTTATTTTCGCCAAGAAAAAAATTCTAATGAAAGCCAATACGTTTTCAAGATATCGACTTGATTTCTTTTGCGTTGGATAGATAAACGTATTGGCTTTATTTCGAATTTTTTTTCGCAGGTAGTGCGAAAAAAATTTTTTTCCTCAAAAATTATGATGACCTAACTCTTTTATTCGAAAGCCAAACAACGCGGAATAGTAGAATTGTAAAACAGAAATTAAGCTCTTTCTCTCTTTCTCTCTCTCTCTGTTCGTCTACTAATTTCACCACCTGTCCTATCTTAAATGAGCCCTTCAACAAAGAAGTAACAACTTAAGTAGTAGGCATTAATTGGATATTGAAAAAATCAAGTCTAGTTCATTTTGTTTCATTTAAAAAAAAAAGATAACGATTCGACCACTTTTTATTTCTACAAATAAACAAAAGTTGTTATATAACATGGTTGATCCGTAAGTGCACGACAAGCCATCTTGGACTATCTGCTCCATTCTGTGATGTATTTTCTAATACTGGAATAGCTAATTAAAATTAAATTAATTTTTTTTCCATTAAGCTTCTCTTCCAATTGATTATGTTGCCACCGCATAAAAGTTCAGCCAAACAAAAGCCACTACCAGCAGCAGTTGTTTTAGCCATTAATTATGATTTATACAGAGATTATCATAACTTAACAATTAATTAAGTATTCCTAGATGTGGAATGTTGGATAAAAGCTACATTTTCACAACACAGTGATTAGAAAAAAACTGATACTGATTTTAATTAAATACCTTTGATAAGGATGTCAACATGGGCACGAAAATATTCAACATAGATAAAATTAATTTGATTTCTGTACAAAAATTTTGCTGTTATTCTTTAGCATGAGGCATATTTCAATTACGTTGTATTATGGCCCCAATTACTATGTATATTTTTTATTTACTCGTAATTGGGTTTGCGTTGGAACCTCAATCGTAATTGTTAAGTGAGGTTATTTCATTTATAAAAATTGAAATTAAAGACTCCCTTTGTGGTACCTGTGTTGGTTGGAGAATGGAAAGTAGGAAATGGAGGAGAAACACCCAGAGTCTGCAGCAGAAATAGAAGTGACTTTATCTAGTCTATGAGGGGATCTAATACTTGTATATAGAAAAGTTCATGTTACAATCGTTTTAAATTATCGGAATTTAATTAATTTAGGGATACGTTTTTTGCATTTAAACAACTTTCTTGTATGTATTTTTCTACTGAGTCTTTACCAAAAGCCACTAACTACCTAAAGTGGCTTCAGTGGAAAATATCTGATCAAATATCAATAAAGAAAATTAGATTATGGCGTCAACTTTTCTGAAAAAAGTGTAGCATTTTGTAGATTAATTTATATATTTTTTTTTTAAATTGTACTTGTCGCTCCACTGTAACAAATTTAACCCGCATAGAAATTTGCGAGTCCTTTTCAAATAAGTTTGCGTTTATTTAACAACACAAAGCTCACTTTTCCCTTTTGGAAGGACAAGAAATGTTACTTTTTTTTGGAAAGAAAATGCCATTCATGTAAAAAGAGTGCTGTTAATTCTTTTGAGTTTTTTTATTCTTTATTCAAAAATAAAAACAACTCTCAATAGAATTAATAAGACTTGAACATAATCCGTACTTCTTTTTTACGTTCTTATTTTTCCCACATTTTGGCGTGAGAATTACCGCGTCTGCATAATTCGTAATACTTGAACAAAATCCGTACCTCTTTTTTACGTTCTTATTTAGGCGTGAGAATTACCGCGTTTGCATAATTCATAGCTAAATTAAAACAAAATTTTTATTTACACGTACTAAATCAAATAACTAGTCAGACGTTGGAGAAATTTGATATCTGTTTGGGCTTTACTGTCAGTGAGAAAATAATTTGTTTATTTAATTCACCAGCCAGACAGTTATGAAATCCAATCTCTGTTCTCTGCTAACGGTGGGAAAATAATTAGTGCATCAGAAGAATGAACGGTTTCCAGCCTGCTAAAAATTAAAAATTTTTACTTTTTTTTTGTATTGTATTTCTATTTGTATTTGTATTTCGTTATTATTTGTGTTTGTAAATTTCTTCTTTAAATACCATAAGTTTTTAATAAAATTTGTGATTGCACGATTGTCATTCATCCAGCAAACATCTGAATTTCATTTTTTCCGACAAGTCAGTTTACGTTGTTCTTGTGTACCACTTGAACAACTGAACCGATAATAATCGCTTGTATTATCCTGGTGAACTACTAGGATAATAAACCCCTACGAACAGTAATAACTTGGTGAAGCACCAAGTTATACATCTCGATAAAGTTGAGCAAGGCAAACGAGCCTGCGCTTAACATTTTGGCGACCGTGACAGGACATCGGGTTTAGGAAAACCTAAAGTCCTTCAAGCGAACAATTTAAACCCAAAATATCAGCGGCCAACCACAAACTACAGGCGCTTAATCACAGACAACGTTGCATTACAACTAACAAGCAGCTTACTCCAACTCTCAATTAACCTCTATAGGGCATCAACAAAGCAATATGGAAACCGCAGAGCAGCTTCTTCACCAACTAAAGGAGATCGGCGAGCGTATCGCCACCATCATCCGCAACTTTACCAAGGACCCAGCTAGCCGCAAAACCCCAGCGTACTACAAAGAACGATTGGCCCGGCTGACTACAGCTTGGAAAGAATTCGATGAGGCAGATACCAAATTGCGGACTCTAAAGGATATTGATATGGAAGATGAATACTTCACTGCAGACCGCTATAGTCAAATCCAGTCAATGGCATCCAAATATATAGCGCTGATGGAACGCGAGCACACTTACCAAGGTAAGGGAGCAATCGCCAAAAACCCTATTGATCCACCGCCAAAAGGGGGCGACCAGTCCGAAATCATTAACAACCCCCCATCCACGAAACCTCAACCTACAAGTGGCCACGATGGTTTAATCAGCCGCTCCCTAGGAAAGATGGCAGCTCTGGATAGACAGCTAGAAGGCCTTCAGTTGCAGTCAGGTCAGGATGGGCCTTATTACGAAGTTAAAAAGGCCACAATCACCAAACTATGGCAACAGCTAGAACTACTTAATGATGAAGTGTTAGATAAATATTCCGATCCAGACCTCGCCGGTTATGACACAAGCAGATACATCCACCTCGAACAAGCCGCTCAGTTAGCGATCATCCAGCTTACCACGGCTAACAACAATCGCCTCTCATCCACAGAGACTATGGCTAGACCATCTACCCTACCATTACCCACAATCACTCTCTCTAAATTTGAAGGTGACTATATGAAATGGACATCGTTTTCTGACTTATTTAAGAAAACTATTCATGAGCAACAGATGTCAGACGCTCACAAAATGTTTTATCTAAAGACCAACGTTACTGGCGAAGCAGCGAAGCTTATTAATCATCTCGCTGTTACTGCAGACAATTACATAGCCGCTTGGCAGTTACTACAGGATCGATATGATAATAAACGACTAATAGTGGCAACAGCGGTTCAGAGACTGCTAGACCAACCATCCGGTGCATCGACGTTAATGGCCATTAAGCGATTGCACGATACAACGAGAGAATGTCTGGCAGCTCTTTCTAATATGGGGCTCGAAATCTCGACATGGGATCCACTTCTACTCCACCTTCTGGTAAAAAAGTTGGACAAAACTGTATACACTCAATATGAGCAATCGATCACCAACCCAAAGGAAATGCAACCAGTCAGCCAATTTCTTACCTTTCTGGAGAACTACTTCCACACTCTGGAGGCAATAGGACACAAAGATAAGACAGTTTCTCCTGCTAGCAAAACATGCACGCTTACGGCACATCCCCGCCATGAGAACCAACGATGCCTAGTTTGCAAGCAAGAATATCACCCGTTGTATAGATGCAGAGAATTCATCCAGCTAAGCCCTGTAAACAGACTAAACTTGATACAGAAACATAAAATGTGTGTTAATTGTTTTAGTCACAATCATTTGACCAAACAGTGCACAATTTTAGGCCGCTGCCAAAAATGTGGAAAAATGCACAACACCCTTGTACACTTGGAACAAGCCCCGCAAAAGAATTCAATATCCAGGAAGCGTAACAAATCAAAGGCGGAAACAGAGTCAGCCAATGAAACAGTTACAACGAATAACTCCACGACGCAACACGCGACATCTCTAGTCAGCACACCAACAGAAGCTGAAAGCATGGCGGGAAGTGACACTAACAAAAGACCATATGTTCTACTGGGAACAGCGTTGGTAAAGGTCAAGGCTAATGGTCTGGAAACTGAATGCAAGGCAATCCTTGATTCAGGATCACAAGTCAATTTGATCACAGAACGATTAGTCAACCGGCTTGGACTCCCAGCACGGACTACTTCTGTTTCAATCAACGGTATTGGAAAAAACCGTACCAAGGTTCAACACCGAGTCAACATTACGCTACAATCTCGGCTCAACAATTTTTCAACACGGCTTGAAGCATTCGTATTGCCGCAAATTATTTCCCCTCAACCCGCTCAATCGCTTACAATCGACAGGTGGTCAATTCCTAGCAACGTAGCATTAGCGGACCCAACCTTCAACCGTCCAGAAAAAATCGATATTTTGTTAGGGGCGGAATATTATCATCAACTACTCAAGATCGGACAATTTAAATTAGGCAAGGGCCTTCCACTGCTACAAAATACAGCCTTTGGATGGATCGTATCGGGAAAGGTATCTGATAAAAGGCTCTCATCAGGAATCTGCGGAGTCTTAACAGAAGAGGATAATATGAATACAGCTATTGAGCGATTTTGGAAACTCGAGGAGGTTGAAGGAAGAGAGAAAAATTTATCACCTTTTGATGCACAGTGCGAAGCACATTTCAATCAGCATACCACACGTGACCATGAAGGTCGATTCATAGCACGACTGCCGTTTTGTGCTGAACCATCTTTATTAGGGTCCTCACATAGTATCGCATTCAACCGGTTCCTCGCACTAGAACGTCGATTATCAAAAGACGCTTCATTGAAGGAACAATATGCGCTATTTATGAAAGACTACGAAACAATGGGGCACATGTCGAAAATCAATATAGACGAAGTAAAGGGGCATACATACTTTATTCCTCACCACTGCGTTTTACGACCCGAAAGTAGTACAACTAAACTCAGAGTAGTTTTCGATGCGTCAGCAAAAACGTCCTCAGGAAAATCCTTAAATGATATTCTCCACACTGGACCACCACTACAAAATGATCTATTTACGGTTCTATTGCGATTTCGGCTGCCCCGTTTCGTATTCACAACAGATATCGAAAAAATGTACCGCCAAATCTATATCCACCCCAAGGACCGACAGTACCAGATAATCCTCTGGCGAAATAATGCCTCTGAGCCTATTAGTTATTTCCAGTTAAATACCGTTACCTATGGTACTAGACCAGCACCATATCTGGCGATCAAATGTTTGAAGGAAATAATACAGGATAATAAGATGCAAGCTCCTTTGGCAGCCAGTTTCTTGGAAAAGAACTTTTATGTCGATGACGGGCTGGGTGGAGCTGATAGCCTGAATACAGCCCTAGAAACTCAGCGCCAGCTGCAAGACGTCCTGGCCAAGTACGGATTCCATCTACGAAAATGGTGCGTTAATAATGCCCAGCTGCTCCGCAACATTCCCAGTTATGACCAAGAAGTCAGTCTTGACTTCTCAGACGAAACTGATTACACTAAAACACTGGGGTTGGTATGGGTACCTAAAGATGACCTACTTAAGATCAAGGTCAACATTCAAACAATTAAAGCCGTGACTAAAAGAACAGTCATATCAGACTTGGCGCGAATCTTTGATCCACTAGGAATACTGTCGCCAGTAGTTGCCAGAGCAAAAATGTTTATCCAGGAATTATGGACCTTGAATCTCTCATGGGACGAGGCTGTTCCTTCAGAATTTGACTCACGCTGGCGAACCTTTCGAAGCAATCTAAGCGAACTTGAAAGCTTTCAAGTGCATCGGCATATCTATAAAGGAGTTCTTCCTAGCAAGACTCAACTTCACGTTTTTACCGATGCCTCCGAAAAGGCGTATGGCGCTGCAATATATGTGAGAACAATTCTACCAAACAAAACAATAAGAGTATATTTGTTATGTGCGAAATCACGGATAACTCCACTCAAACAGCAAACACTGCCTAGACTGGAACTATGTGCCGCACAATTGGGTGCTAACTTAGCTGCAAAAGTGAAATTAGACTTGGATATGAATACAACGCCAACATTCTATTGGTCCGACTCAAAAATAGTCTTATCGTGGATAAATTCAAGATCTTCTTCCTTTCATACATTTGTGGCAAATCGAATCGCTTCAATTCAAGAAAACACGCTACCTGAGCAATGGCGTCATGTAAGTTCTAAAGATAACCCAGCGGACATCATATCAAGAGGACTAGATCCACAACAGTTACAGCATACACCCCAATGGATGTATGGGCCATTTTTTCTTCATGGAGACGAGAAATATTGGCCTCCCAGTTTTGGCCTAGATCCTAATTTGCCGACCCCTGAACAAAAGCAAGGATCATACATCTCAATCATTGCTGTCAATAGTGAAAACTTTTTGCACAGCATCAATCACCGAAATTCACTAAAAAGGCTCCAACGTATCATAGGATACATTTTAAGATTCATTAAAAATGCCAGAACTTTCAAACCCGAGCGACAAACCCAACAAACTCTCACACCTATTGAACTTCACGATGCGCTTGCCATCATTGTTCGAACCACCCAACTATGCACGTTCACAGAAGACATTCAACAGCTGCAACAGAAAAAGGACCTTAAAGGATCGAGTCAAATAAAAAGCTTATCCCCATTTTTAGACGAATATAACATTCTAAGAGTTGGAGGTAGATTAGAAGCATCCACGTTATCATTCAATGCCAAACATCCAATGTTGCTTCCTTATAACGACACAATAAGTAAACTAATATTTGAGTCGATACATAGGGAAAACAAACATTGTGGCCCTGGAGCACTTCTAGCAATCGTAAGACAACGTTTTTGGCCCATTAAAGGCAAACATTTAGCTCGGGAAACTGTGCATAAATGTGTGCAATGTGTACGAGCGAAACCAAAACTTCTGCAGCAAATTATGGGAAACCTTCCAGAAGCAAGAGTAATACCAGCGAGACCCTTTATTAATGCAGGAGTTGACTACTGTGGTCCAATCTGGGTTCACTTCAAAACCCGAGGAAAGCGACCCCAAAAGGCGTATATTGCAGTATTCTGTTGCTTTTCCACTAAGGCGGTCCATCTGGAGCTTGTAACAGACCTTACAACCGACGCTTTCATTGGAGCGCTCAAAAGATTCATCGCCCGAAGGGGTCACTGTCAGCATCTCTACAGTGACAACGCAACAAACTTTGTTGGAGCTCGCAATCAATTAGAAGAGTTGTCAACTGCTCTTTTCGCCACAGCTGCTCAAGAAAAAATTCAACAAGAGTGTGCCAGCAAAGGCATCAGTTTTCATTTCATACCTCCACGAGCCCCGCACTTCGGCGGACTATGGGAGGCTGCAGTCAAATCCGCAAAAAGGTTACTTGTTAAAGAAATGGCAAACGCGTCTCTGACTTATGAAGAAATGGAAACCGTGATCATAGAAGTCGAAGCAATCCTTAATTCGAGACCGATTGCACCGTTGCCGAATAATCCTAATGATGAGGCTGCACTAACACCAGGCCACTTTTTGATTGGTGAACCGCTTACAGCACAAGTAGATGCAACAGCCAGGTCAACTCCAACAACTCTTACAAAACGATGGGAGTTAGTGTCACAAATAAAGCATCAATTTTGGAAACGATGGTCGCAGGAATACCTCAGTGAACTCCAGCAGCGAAACAAGTGGCAAACCAAGGCTCAAAATTTGCAACGGGGTACCATAGTTATAATTAAAGACAACACACCAGTCATGAAATGGCGTCTTGGAAAAGTAACTGAAATTTACCCCGGTCCAGACGGACTTGTCAGAACAGCGGATGTAAAAACATCTGATGGTATCCTTAAGCGAGCAATTCACTTGCTGGCTCCTCTTCCTGTGGAGCCACCAGGAACCAATGTTAGCAATAACACAACAGATGAGAAACGAAAAAGAGACAGCTCACCCAAGAACAAAACCATAAATGAACCACCCTCAAAACGTTGTACTCTAAACGCAACAGGTCTGCTAGTACTCATAGCATTATTTCTCCCTCTAATCCTATGTCAACAAGTGACGTACACCCAAATCACCAGCAACCCTGGATTGCATTTCGAAAATATTGGCCAAGTTAAACCTGTCATCGCTGAATGGAAGCTCCTTATTTATTTTGAGCTGACACCGTTCTATAACGAATTAGAACTTTTAGTGAACGGTACCTCTGCGCTGAAAAGGGCCTGCGATTACTCATCCCTTAATCATCAATGCAACGGACTTCTATCCCATTTTCAAGATCTCAAAAATGAAATGGAGCACGGTTTGGAAAATTTCATAAAAAGGAAGCGACGAGGAGCAATAGACATCGTTGGAAATATAGCAAGCTCCTTGTTTGGCGTTCTAGACTCCAAATATGCAGCAGAAATGACGGACACTATTAATAGTATAAAAACCAACGAAGCCCACTTGCAAAGCCTTCTTCGGAATCAAACATCGTTTATCGACTCGACTCTGAATCTCATGAAACAATCGGAACAACACACGCAAGATAACTTCGAAAAAATGAACGGTAAAATAAATAAACTACTCTACCTCACAACCAATGACAGTTACCATCGATCGGAAGTCATTTTATCACTGAGTGTCCAGTTACTTACAATTGCTAATAATTTACAAAAAATGCACACATCTATGATCACATTGTTAGCGGACACTTACCATGGTCGAATTAGTCCGGTTCTACTAACCCCACAACAATTTTCGGGTGAAATCGATAACATAAAGGCAAACCTTCCCGCAGATCTAGTACTTCCAGTTGCAGACATTATTCATTTATATGGTGTAGTCACGGCTCACGCAGCAATCTCAACTCAGCACATTATTTGCACCTTGTTCATCCCTCTAGCCCATCAAGGGCAATATGACCTATTTTATATTACTCCAGTACCACAGCTAATGAACAACTCTTTAGTGGCTATCATACCAACCACTAAAATGATGGCTCTCAACGCTCATCGTGACGAATATTTCCCTCTAGATGAATCGAAGCTAAGTACCTGCAATAAACTTGAGCATAACATTTTCTTATGCCCACACATTCAAGCTGCATATCATAAAGGCTCTCCAATTTGTCGCTGTGAGATACATTTATTCAACAATGAATCCGACTCAAGCTGCAACATAGAGTTGATAAACAGCAATAACGTATGGTACCAACTTTATAACAAGAACCAGTGGCTGCTCGCAACTCAACAGCAACTAAAACTAAGCACAGTATGCAAGGGTGAAAGCAGTTCACAATTGCTAGAAGGTACCGGGTTGCTCACGCTTCCCGCAGGGTGTGCAATGAAAAATGATGTTATTACCATATATGGGCATCGAACCATCTCATCAAACTTGCATTCATCATATACAAGCAATGGGATGTCATTCCTTCACCTCCAAGAAAGCGTAAACAACATGACACAACCCCTGTCATATGCTTCGACAATTGAAAAGATAACCCATCTGCAGAATGAGGTCAGGGCACAACGAAAAGAATTTCCTCTCGCAAGAACCCATAAAATACATAGCTTAACCATTAGCTATGTTGGACTAGCCTTGATTTTAGCTGTGATAGTGGCCCTGATAGCAAGGCAAAGGTTGAAGAGAAGACGTGAACCGATCCCCGAAGCACCACAGCCGTCTCCACGATCCAACTGGAATGTTTCATTGGAACCAACAACTTAATCCACTTCAAAATATGTAAATTGCCGGAGATCGCTCATTCGCACTTTTCAATCCCCTTGGGGCCGCAATATGTTAATTCTTTTGAGTTTTTTTATTCTTTATTCAAAAATAAAAACAACTCTCAATAGAATTAATAAGACTTGAACATAATCCGTACTTCTTTTTTACGTTCTTATTTTTCCCACATTTTGGCGTGAGAATTACCGCGTCTGCATAATTCGTAATACTTGAACAAAATCCGTACCTCTTTTTTACGTTCTTATTTAGGCGTGAGAATTACCGCGTTTGCATAATTCATAGCTAAATTAAAACAAAATTTTTATTTACACGTACTAAATCAAATAACTAGTCAGACGTTGGAGAAATTTGATATCTGTTTGGGCTTTACTGTCAGTGAGAAAATAATTTGTTTATTTAATTCACCAGCCAGACAGTTATGAAATCCAATCTCTGTTCTCTGCTAACGGTGGGAAAATAATTAGTGCATCAGAAGAATGAACGGTTTCCAGCCTGCTAAAAATTAAAATTTTTACTTTTTTTTTGTATTGTATTTCTATTTGTATTTGTATTTCGTTATTATTTGTGTTTGTAAATTTCTTCTTTAAATACCATAAGTTTTTAATAAAATTTGTGATTGCACGATTGTCATTCATCCAGCAAACATCTGAATTTCATTTTTTCCGACAAGTCAGTTTACGTTGTTCTTGTGTACCACTTGAACAACTGAACCGATAATAATCGCTTGTATTATCCTGGTGAACTACTAGGATAATAAACCCCTACGAACAGTAATAACTTGGTGAAGCACCAAGTTATACATCTCGATAAAGTTGAGCAAGGCAAACGAGCCTGCGCTTAACAAGTGCTTTAAATTCATAATGCGTAATATGCTCTGCGATGAATAACATTTAAAGAACTTCCAAAAAGAATGAGTTTTTCATTTAATTATTTACGAATTCATTTAATTATTTAAGACTACGTTGTAGAAAAAATAATTCAAGTAGTTACAACAAAATTACATTAATAAAACTAAAGGAGGTTTCCAATACAATTACAAAGAATAGTAAAACTAATTTTACTTTTTCAAATTTAAATATATGCAACAACAACAGCAGATTTTGAGAAGACAACCCCACATTGCACTATTTGCGGATCGTAGGTTACGTTGGGCAGATCGAAAGTACTTACGGGTAAACGCGGAGTATTTAAGGTCCTTTGCGATGTCTGCGTCACAGATTCTCGAACTTGTTGACATTTTTGGAAGCTCTTTTTGTACTGTGTAAGAGCTTGATATCAAAAACTCGGAGCCATATCGCATCTTTTATTTATCAAACGGGAGATGCTTTGCAACTACCGACTTCACCTATTTAAAAAAAAAATATTTCGAAGAATTTCAAGACGTTATGGTGATAAACCTACTTTTTTAGGTAACGCCTTAATATCAAATGTTTATCTTGCACGGTTATTTCGTCAACTTTATGGCACCTGATATATTAAATATTCTTTAAGAACCCCGAAGCTATTACATTTTCTTTTTTATTATTTTGCATAATCTGTCATCTATTTAAAGTTTCCTTCCAACAAAATCAATATATTTTAATTTCGAATAGATTCTTTTTCGTGTTCAGCTCTTTTGACAGCAAATTATTAGTTGCTACGAGTATCATTTTTACTTCTCCTTAGAATGCGGAAGGGTCTCAGTTTAAAGATAGTGAGCAGATTGCAAGGTTAACCGCAAATAACTATATCACAAATAAGCAATCCCAGAAAATCACAGCAGCCTGCACTGACAAGGTGAGCAAATCAATAATTAGTACATTGCGGTTATAAGTATATTCTCAAGCGTCCAATATCATATCATAGTCCACCTTGTAACTCATCAAGTCGTCATATGTGACTTTTGAAATCTAAATAATTTGGCTATTCATAAAAAGCTTAAATTGCTTTAATAGTCAATCAAAGAATAGGTTAGACCTATAAAGCATATTACGCAATTTTTTATTTATAAGCGGCAAAAGTGGATGATTGTTTGTTATTTATAGAACCATTGTAAGTCCATTTGATTTGCTGCAAACTTGCAGCTCCCACATGTAGGCATCAATCAAAACATATTTTCTTAGAAAAAAATATATGAAGTATTTACGCCCTTCTTCACAGCACGTGTCAATGTTTTGATTTAAAGAAGGATTAAATTCGAATAGAAATGCCATTTCCACAATTGATGCGAAATCTCCAATGGAATGTAAAATATTACGCAAAAAGGTGTTTTGTTAAAATGACATATAACATTTTTCTTATTAATATGCGATGTCAAAGTTTATTGAAGCATGTAAAGATAGAATTCTAACTTACCTCCAAAAACAATAATAAAAGCGAAAGCCGTCAAATAGATCTTGTATTAAAACGAAGAAACTTTCATGACTTTTCTGGTTGTTTGATTTTTAGTCAGAATCTTACGAGGTCTGTTCAACAGAAAAGGTGAATTTAAATTTTTCTTAAAACGTAAGTATTTACTTGTTCATCAATTTCTATACAATACACTTGTGCCAGCGTTTTTTCCAATCCTCGAAGCAGTTGCGATATTCTCTTTTTGAAATAACCTTGAGCGCAAAACACAGTATTTTTATGAAGCAATGACGAGAAGCAAACGCCATGAATTGACGCTTTATTTGTACTGCTTCTTGCAAGCGGCGCGTAACTTCAAGATAATACTACTTGTTAACCGTACGACCATGTCGCAAGAACTCATGATGCACAGTAATCAAAGAAAACAGTGAGAAAAACCTTGACATTTGATCGAACTTGGTGTGCTTTTTTTGGTCTTGGCTCTTCCATTGGGACGATTGGACTTTGTTTTCGATGCCATAACAATATTACTAAGATTCGACACCATTTATGACCCTTTTAAGCAAATCTAGATCTAGATGCGACGGGTTTTTCCCCTCAAAATTCAGCAACTTTGGAACGAGCTTCGCTGCCACACGCTTTATACCCAAAATTTGCGAAAAAAAATTTATGCCAACCGATATGCCGACATCATCTGCAACTTCTCTAATAGAAATTCGACGATTCTCCATAATATTTTTCGTTTTTGATGTGATGGAGCTTCCAGGACGAGCGTCGTCACTCACATCTTTTCGACCTTTTTTTAAGAATTAACATGATTGTCTGATCAGTTTTTCTTAAAATTCTGTGCATGGGCCCCAGAGTAATCCCCGTCAAATTTAAACAATCTCACTATTATATTAAGCAAAGTTTATTAAGTTTTATTTTGTATTGGATATGGTACCTTTACCTATCATATGGTATATTGGTTTAAATGAGACTGAAAATTTTCCATATACATATAACGAAAAAATCACTGCGCATCAAAAAACATTCTATTGAATATATAGTATGTATAATGTATTCTTTTTTTTGAAGTCTGTTTAAAGCCTTCAATTCTATTAGAAACAACCCTCCTTTTTTATCATAATGTTTTTCCTTTGAAGAGTAGATTAAATTTCTTAGGTACCGCAATGAAACCATTTGCCACAAATTTATAAAACAAACATGGTTTTAAATCGTGTATTATAAAATCGTATGGCATGTTATAAAATATTTAACAGTATTCAACAAATTCATAATATTTCGTTAAGAGAATTTTAAGGTTGTTCTAAAACCGAATATGAGATGATGATGAAATCTGTACCTCGAAAATTGTACTGAAAAGCATATTCATCACTGCTTTAATTGGATGCAATCAGCTTAGGTTACTGGAAAATCATATGAAAAGCTGCATTTTTCGTGAATTTTTTTTTTTGGAAAAAATTTGCCCAAAACTGAAATAACCGCCTTTAGGTGTAATCGATTTCTTATATACGTTTTGACGAGATTTAGTTGGCTAAACACACGTTCAAAGTCTGCATTTGACCATGAGAGACGAAGCAGTTTGAAAACGAAATTAAATATTTCTTAAAGCTACACACACATGTCATCTATATTTTTCGCTAAAACATTTTCTCTTTGAGATCTCAAACTGTTTTTCAATAAATTTTTTTTTTCTAAAATGTTCATATTATCTGGAAGCCTAAGAAATACTGGTGTATTATGTGTATTTTAACATTTTTTAAGTATTTGTTTACCTTCGTTTTAATTGATTATTTAATCCCATAACAAATTTTTTGCGATGATTTCTAATTTAAATATTTTTTCACTCCACTAAATTTTCCAATGTATAACTCGATTTCCTTACCCTGACTACAGGTATAGGAGTTTCCCGTCTTGAAAGTAATTTATTAAATCGTCTATAATATTGTTGTTAATAGTCATTATGTTGAGAAAGTTTATTAATAAAGGTATTTCTCTCAAAAAGTGCGTTGACTTGTTTTCGTTGGACTGAAGAACTTTATTTGCAAATGTTGTTTCGTATAGAATAGATTTGAAAAGTATTAAGTAAATGTTTATACTTTTCTTATAAACGATTTGCTTAATGACATTTGTCATTTTTGTTTTACAGATTCGAAATATAGGTTAACATGAGGTCATCCCATTGTAAATAGATTCTCAATACTATAGTTTAAACAAACATTAAGGTATTTTTTCTTTCACATTAAAAATACATAAAACCTTAAATTGAATTTTGTATGTAATTACTAAATACCTTCTCATTTAAACTTTTGTATATTTTGCAAAAAATTGCGAATATTAAACAAATAAATGCATGAAAAAATTTTATAAAAAATGCTGATTTTTATTGAATAAATGCTAAAAAAAAGTGCCTGCTGCTAAATGAGTTAAAAATGTATAAAATATACTACATTGGAAACAGTGGTGTGCATTAATATCTTCATTTCCAACAAACCGTTGAAGTTATGAATTCATTACTTTCAACTCCTTTAGAAAAACATACACATTATCAATCAATATTGTTTATATTGATTCGATAATACAGACTTAACGAGGTATAATTTTTCTATTTCATATCAATTGTTAATTTGAAATCACTCTCAAACTTTAAACTAAGGGTACATTCATCTTTCTTTAATTTTTTTTTTTAATATTTATAAGCAATTTTCTTTAAAAAAAATTATTTCCTTAATTATATCCTTAGGTTTGCAATGCTTTCTTTCCCAATTGGCAAGCCAACCCTTTTAAAGCTTGTAAGCCTAAACATCTATGGCTGTTGGGCCTTGGCATTCAAATTACCAGTTCGGTATATTCGCCTATTTCATGGCAATCCAATTAAGGCGAATATCTGTCGAATATTTTTGTAAAAAATTCATAAAGTGTATAAAAAAACATGGAGTAAATGGCACAAAAAAGGTTAATTTGTAAAAAAATTGTAATAGAAAAACGTTTATTTTAAACTTAAAACAATAATTGTCTAATAGAAAAATGAAAATCCAATTGCTGTGAATACGCTCGCAGTTAGTGGGAGTGCAAGAAGTTGGGATGTATTGCAACTCGTTTTTTTTTATTTTAAGATCAAATGACCAAAAATATTGCCGATTATGAAGAAAGACAAGAAAGTGATTTATGGTCGGTATGTCTCAATAATGTTAAATATTGTTTCCAATTAATTATTATTAGATGTCCTTGAGTACATTTCCATTTGTTAAGTAATCGAATGAAATGGGAAAATTATTATGTACACGAGCAAGAGTATTTGATGCAAGATGATTTTTTTCCAATTAAATTTTAAATATATAAATCGAGTCATTATAAATTTAAATTTAGTATTCGTATTCATATTTACAAATATTACCTCATGCACTGGTATTCGTATTCACGAATGCCAAAAAGTTACATTCCTTATAACACTAACATGTTCATTCTTACGAATTAAATACTCTTATTACGTATACGTTACGGCTGGTTGAATTTAACTTGTTTTGTGCGTCATGGGATATAAATATTCCACATACGGCACGTTGGTCGTTTCTTTTAAGCAACAATAACAAAAATCTCTATTGTGTTACAAAATTATTTCAGCACATAACAACTGTTACACAAATTAGAAGCAATAAAAGCGTAAGCGGTTTTCTAATATCATTTTTTTCACCTTATGCATATTCATATGTACGAGCATATAAAAACGAATTACCTATTAAATAAATAAAAAAAACAAAACTTTTTTCCAAGAATTTTTTTAATAACGATAGACTTAGCAACAAAAGTCCATATTAATTTATGAAAATGTTGATACAGTAGAGGCTCGAAAAAGTTAAGTAGTTTGTTTTGAGGGTGCTTAACTTTTCCGAATTCTTAACTTTTCCGTGATATGAAAAATGCATGTGTTTATACATGTATTTATACATTGTATATATATTATTAATATGTATTTAATACACATGTATATATGTATGTATGCAAATGTATTAATTTTTAGCTTTTAAAATAGGATCACTTAGTGGACAGTTTCTTTCACGTTGATATACATATGTAAGAACCATTTGTACAGCTGCTTCTCCAAATCTACGAATTCTGCCTTATGTAAAGTCTTTCTCTCAATTTCGTCACATGTACCTGACACTGCAGCATAAATGTTTGCTTTGTTTCTTTTAATTTTAGAAATTGAAGATTCAGAATCATGAAAATTAATGGCCAATCGATTAGCCAAAACGCCTTCATCTAATTTTTTTAAAATCTTGCATTTTTCGGCAACTGATAACCTTTTTTGCTTACGTGCTGCTGACATTGTTACGATCAAAAGAAAACTAATAACTGATGCAAAAATAGTATGAAACATTACGTACGAATGTAAAGAATTTTTTAACGGTAAATGACGATTGGATATGTGTTGAATTTTTTATGCTACCCATGTACTTATATAGTACTACATATATTAATGCAACAATCGACATACATATAAGAATTCAAAATGATGTTAAAAATAGAAAATATTAAATAAAAACAAAAATTACTCAAAAAAGTTAAGAAGCACTTAACTTTTTAGAGCTCCGTATGGTGACAGAAAGCTGCTTAACTTTTCCGTATTCTTAACTTTTGCGCGTCTTAACTTTTATGAGCCTCCACTGTACTCTGTTCTATGATGAAATAAAATATAAAAATTGGTTGGATGAGTTTTATATGATATACTTGTATGAACTTAAAAAAATAGTTTTAATAACTTTATAAAATGTACATGCATAGATTAGAGTGACTTCAAAATATGGTGTTAAAATATTAATTCCCTTTCCGAAATCCGTTTGTACAAATTACCATAAATTGTTATTATTATTTCGTTATGGTTACAATGAAAAAAAAGCAAATGGAAGTCATTCTTAAGAAATTTAATTTTCATTGATTCCAAATATTCTTCGGAGCATTTTTTAAACTTCTGAGGAACTCAGGTAGACAAATTATTTAATAGATTAATAGATTAAATATAGATTTCTACCAGAAATCTGTAAAACAATGATCTCGTATTTTAAAAATACTGTTTTTCAATTTATGTACAAAAATCATTTTCCTTTAATTAATAATTGAAAAAATTATATTATGAGAAAAATTTTATGATTTAAAAAATTATCTTTTAAGAATTTTGTTTAAGACATATTGTCAGTTTTTTAGCAACTCCAGTGACAAACAGCTTATGACAATTTAATATAAAATTACTTCCTCTAAAAAATACATGTATATCCATATATAATTTTTTTACTTTTCATAATATATTGAAAAAAGGTGCCGAGTCGGCGAATAAGCTTACAAGTTTGGAAGTCATGAAATTAATGAAAGTTGTTTTTGTTTTACTGGGCATGTACTTAAAAAAAGGTGAATATAATTTTTGTTTTAAAACTTATTTGTGCGAAATACTCCAACTGTTACTTTGTTTTTAATGCGAAAATTAACATGAGCACTTAATGATTTTTTATTAAAAAAGCTCTCCCACATTATATTCATATACATACTTTTGTTAACTTAGAGTAAAAATTTTATCCGAATATTAAAAGCGAAACATGAAAAAAAAAAACTTAAAATGGATTTGGGGAAACTTTTCTTACCTGGAGTTCATAAGCAAAAGCATGAAAAATTACACTATACGCTGCATAGTGCAATTTTAGAGAAACTTTTGAAAATCCAAAATTAAAAATATAATAATAAATTAAAAATATTATCAATTTAAATTTGTGTTGGTAACTTCCCAAAAAGAGAAGCTTTAGAGTAAAGTACAGTTTAAAAGTGGGAGCTTTTGAAATATAAAAATAACAATAAAATGCCCAGAAAATTTAGCTTAAATATTATTTTAAAAACTCTTTTAAAATAGTGCAATTACAAAAGTTCCTATAAAAAAATACATTAAAAAGCACATATAAAGAGTACTTTTGAAACAGTACATTAAAAAAGTCTTGAAATAGTACTTTAAAAAAATACTTTTGAGAAAGTACCTTTAAAAAGCATTTTTAAAAAGTACCTTTAAAAATTACTTTAAAAAGTACCCAAAACGTATATGCAAAGGAATTAGCTGCATTAAAAGTACATATAAAAAATAGCATAAAAAGTACCTAAAAAGTACCCAGAGAACAATTACCTGCAAATTAAAATCACTTAGAAAAAAGTATTCAAACAAATTTATCCCTTACATTATGTATAGTAAATAAGCAGCTTTTCAAAAGAGTTGCTTAACCTTTTAAAGGAAGCGCCATTTAAAAGGACCTTTTTAAAATTGCATTCGTTATTTGTTAAAAAGCATTTAAAAAATTACACTTTAACAGCATTTTTATAAACGATTTTTTTATAATGATTTTTCAAAATTAAAACTTGCCAAAAAAAGTCTCCAAAAAATTTAGGGTTTTATTCCATAAATAGTGATAGTTCAGCAACAGAATATATCAGGCAAAGTACTTTCAATACTGGTTCTGTTTTTCCTAAAGCGTTCGATAAAAATTATCTGCTCGAGGTCTTCTCAGAGAAGGAATGGTGAAATTAACAAAATGCAGAAAAGTGCTTACGATGAAGTTGTGTTTGGAAAAGTCCTTTTAATTTAATTTTTATTAAATTTGATTTCCTGAATACTTATGGATTCATTTTAATATATGTAAATATTTTAGTTTAAATGTTGTTACTGCAATCAAATATTTTTGCAGAATTATTTGAAAAATATCTTATGCAATTATTATGCATAACAAATTATACACAACATCAATTCGCCATTACAAGGATGCTTTCCACATTTCTAATATTTTTGTATTTTATTATTATTTTCTCTTTTTTAACTCGGAAAAGGAAATATTACTTTCAACATTCAGTTTGACTGGCAGGGCAGATGCAAACAAATAATATCAAAAAAATCATGCACACTTACGACTACATACAAATACACACACATATATATACACACGAGTATATACAAATGCAAATATATTTAATAAAAGGTAAAATGCATTTGTATGTTAAAACTCATATTTAAGATTTTGTTTTTGTATAAGCCAATAAAAAAATATATAATATAAAACATGAAACATAAAACACACTCATGATCTCCTTTTTCAAATGTTGTATATGAATATTACTTTACTGCAATACCATTAGAAATTTCTCTTTATTACCATCATCGTTATCAATAGAAAGCAAATGTTAACAAAGTAAAGCATCAGCAATAGAAGAATTTATGTGAGTTTTAACAAATGTGGTATGGCATTTCATGATGCAACTGCTGTTGCCACTTTTCATATTTTTATAACGAAAGCATATTATTAGCAATTAAAGGAAAAAAAATAAAACTTAATACATTTCTGAAAGCCAATTAAATTCAAGCAAAAAGGATTCTTTTTAAATGCAATAGAAATAGATTAATTAGTTCTTATACTCGTAGTATCTAAGCAAAAATGCGTTAACATTAACGTTAGTATGGAGGCTTAATTTATATGAGACACATACAATTAAAAGTGACATTTTCTTAATTGAAAGGAAATTTGAAAAGAAAAATCTTGGATAGCAAATGACAAAATAGGAAATACACCAGAAAAAAATTGCTGAAAACAACATGATCAGAACCAGAAATGAAAAAGACAATTAAGTTTTTTTGTAAAGGTCCTTAAGTCTATTAGTGTTGATTTAAAAGTTATGCCGGGGAAAACAAGAAAATGCTTTTAATGTAGATGTGTATTAAATTCATTCTTGAAAATGTAAATTATTTTCTAAGGCAAAAAGAAATTTTTAAAATCTGGAGCTTAAGTGCCTGCATGACAGGGATATCCGGATTAAATCATATGGCGCGGAGATGCGGTCCACAGGCGTTTTCAAATAAGGGAATTGCTATTCAGTGGCGGATGTTTGCGGCCCTAATTACAAAAATAACACTTCCACATAAGAAGACAACAAACATTCTAGCGAAAATTTACAGTCTGATGGCGTAAGCTTTGGGATATCCACACTCAAAACGGTCGTTTTATGGCGCCAAAGCCATTTTTAATGCAAGTCAGTAAAAATTTCCTTGCTGACAGTAAAAATATTTTACTTAATACTACACTTTAGTGAAATTTTCCTTAATTTTCGGATTTTTTTTTTAATTTAAGTTTTTTTTAATAAAAAAAGCTATTTTTAATGCATGATCATGAATTCAAACATGTAAAACTTTACCATTTCGTTTTTAGTTTTACATTTTGATAAGTTTTCTTAAAATCCTGTAAGTCACGAACTAAGAAATACCTTTCCGAAAATGTTTTATCAATTCTAGGAAAGATTTACTAAAATAGGGAAAAGCATGTACTAAAAGACAACGATTTACTCATACAGCTTTTAAAAATATAAAACTTTAAGAAGTATATGCGAGTAAATCACTTCATTTATTAAAACAAAAAGTTCTTATTTTTCTCAACTTTCGTTACAAGTGATACGTGGTACTTTACTCAATGAAGCAGACACATTCGATCCTTAATATTCTTATAATCAAGCTCGATTGAGGGATCCAGTCTGGGGTTGAGGAAACAGCCCCTTTTACGAATTCGTCCACTCCACCACGAGTTTGATGTATATTTTTGTTTCCTGGTTTTAGGGAAATTGCGCTTAAACTAAGAAAATTCTGGAACTAATTTTTAGGACAATTTTGTACTGGAATTTAGTACATGTCTTATATTCAGCGCAGGCATCACTCAAGCCTTCTTTGGTCTTCTATGAGGTGCTCTGGACTGTATTACATCTTTTAGGTATCAGAAAAGCGAATAGATTTATTGTGTGCTTGATATTTCACATTTTCAATACTTTTGCAGAAAGACAAAATTGGCTCCCAGCTTTGCTGGCCTTTTTGCGAAATTTAATGTAAAACTACTTGAGGTTTTGGAAAAAGTTTTCTAGCGAAATGATACACTTTCATCTGCAACATTTTTTTAATTTATTTGCTCAACCAATAAATTTTAATTTATCTTCTACCTGCCTTGTATTACATTGAACATTCGGAATCGTACTCATTTGAGACGCGAGTACACAAAAATGAAATTATTCAATACATCAATATTTCCTTTTTCATTGTAATATTTATTTTCATCAATTCTGTCCCTGTTTGTTCAATACATTTTTTTCGATTATGGCAAACATCAGTAGCAAAAAATGCCACCAATAACTCCATTGTACATATATACCAGCACATATGATTAATTTCAAACCCTTTTGTTTTCTTTCGTACTGAAATGTAACGAACCAAAGAGCAAAAAGTCCAAAAAAGTGCGATGTTTTATTTATTATGCATGGCCTCTTTAATTTTTTACAATCAATTAAATCAGAAGCGTTAAAACAAAATTAAAACAATATTTGTTTAAAATAAATATTTACAATGTCAAAGGATATATACCAGGCCATAATACTTCCATGTGTTGAATCATACAAGAGATTATTCAAAATATTGGCAACTCATATCAGGATGGCACTATGAGTAACTTCCTGTCATTTATTTTACCTTGGGAACTTTTATATATTTCGTTTAAGTCTTGCAACAAATCAAAAGATGCATAAATGGGAAATCTGTAAAATTTGTGAACAAAAATCAGTCAGCCCTCCTGAGCGAAATTGATGATAAAGAGGAAACAGTGCGCAGGATACAAGCAAAACAAGGTAGCGCAAAATTAATGACAAACACTAATGATAAATTGGCTGGCAGATTTCTTCCAAACAACAATTCATAATGCCGCAAAATGACCCCAATTATACATGCATCAACACTTATGAGATATAATTTTTTTTTTTCAATTGATGTCATCAATTATACAGAACATTTTTTCATTTAAAACAAAATGGCAGACAGTTCAAATTTTGACATGACTTATGCGCCACATTGTAGCAACGCTAGATTTCTAAACAAAAAAGAAGGCACAACAGAAAAAAGGAGAGTTCTACGAATAAGTTGCGATATTATTTGAATGAAAAAGTACCGAAAATTGTAAATTACAATAGTGATGAACATTCCCTCTCTGATAACCATACCGACCCATGTAGAGCACTAAATGTTACCTTTTGTTACTGATACATTTTGTGTGTGTTCATGATAATTAATATTCATGATGATGATGATAAGTATGATGATAATGATAAGTATGATGATGATGATAAGTATATTCATGATCGATTGCTTAACCAAAGTAAAACTAATGGAAACAAGAAGCGCCAAATCAGCTGCTGCGAAAAACATTTCTGCCAATTTAATTTTTGCAAACGTGTTTCACTCAACGGTTTCATTCGTTTCTTTCTGTCATCCATGAAAACAAGACGTCACCCATGGAAACAAAAAGTTCACTTCAGTAGACATTCCTTTGATGGGATTTTTTTCTTTTTTTGAGAAAATTTTCAATTCCTCCCGCTTCTGGAAAATATTTGAAACGAAAAAACATTAAAACCTTTCCATCTACTTGCAAATTATTTACAAAGTAGAGACTAAAAAGACAACCATCTTAACTGTTTTAGGCTTAACGTCGATTTAAGGAATACAAAAGGTTCTACATAAACAACGATTTTATTAAAAGCCAAGGCTTCATAAAAAATTTATTAAAATATACGAGTATTTGTTAAGACAAGAGATTTTTTACTTTGATTATTCATTCGCCTGTTGGGCAGCATGAATTCATTAAGACATCAAATAATGAAATACTTTATTAAAATAAAGAAGGATCTCATTCGAAACTAAAAGAGGGTAAAATCACTTTTCTCAGTTAAGTCGTGATTAAATTAAAATTATGAACTTTTTTCTGCCTTAAAAAAAGGGAAGAAAATAATAAAAGAGTCTTATCAAAGAAAAAGGAAAAACCATGCGGTTTGAAAAAGGCCGCAGACATTGTCACAATCGGTACAACTTGAGCGGGTTTTACGCGAGGTTGGAGGCTTAATTTTTCATGAAAAGATAAAAAAGAATACTGTATACAATACGTTTGTGGACATGTTGACACAGAGACAGAATACGAATCTTATGAATAACAGAATATGTGAGACATCCAAAATGTTTGTGTGCCCTCATTAAATTTTATAGATATATGCCGCATCTATGGAGTCGTGAGATGTAGTGCCACTTATTTCTTTTTGTGTTTTTAAAATCAATCACTTTTATCAATTTCTATTACTTAAGATACTCTTTAATTATGTAAGAAAATACTAAGTTCAATTAATATAACATTCGTAATAATATCCGATGACATATTTAATCAAAAAGTTTTGTTTACAAAATAAAATACGCAAAATTTTACTTGATGTTGCACCGTTTGTGAGTAGCACGGACAACTGGATTACCAGCAGAGTTGTACGAACGGCCGCAATATCTGTGGCTTCCATTAGAACTTTGAAAAAAGTTGTGTAATTGAATCCCTTAAGTAACAGCTGCCATCTTGAATCTATTAGTGTGTTTTATGGCATGTATTATTAAATCATTTGTAACCTTGTTACTTTTAATAGAGCTTTTTTGTGCATATTTTCGTTTTCTTTTAAGTAGGAAAAATATCTTTGTTACGAGTAACTTATTATGCTGTTGCGTCAGATTTTTGTATTTCGTAAAATAATTTAGCAGAAGTAAGGAAAGCAAGCCACATTATGTAGGCCATGGGATATGAGGTACGGTGATGGAAGGAAATATTTTACACTCAGTTGTCACTGTGTATTTCTTAGACATACACATACTCGTATATACGAGTATTAGTAAAAAAATTTTCGTTGTCACTTTAACTTGTTTCTTTAAAAGTTCCATTTTCAAATAGAGAGATTTTGGGACAAATATTATTCATAAAAGTGTAAGTTTTTTAAAAAGAACCTAAAGAGCGTTCTTTATAAACCGACTCTTAACGATTTTTAAAAGATCTTTTTAAATTACAAACACTAAAACAAGTAATACTTGAAAAGCATAATTTTAAGGTACTTTTTTATGTATCTTTTTAAAAACAAGAATCTTCTAATTAACTTCTTGTTAATAAATTTTTTTAAGAAATACCTTTTCAAGTTTTAAGGCAGTTATATTTTTTTTTTTTGAAAATTCATTTTTCTTAAAAGTACTTTTTAAGGAAATTTGATTTTTTAATAAACCATTGCAAAATAACTTTTTTGAAAAAGCACTAGTTTTGAATTTATTTAAAAAAGTACCTTTTAGGCAAAGGTACTTTTTATGTAAAAGTGAAACATTTCCTTATGCGAAAAATATCTTTTTTAAAAAGAACCTTTAATGAAAAAAACATTTCATGAAAAAGTATCCTTTTAAGTACTTTTTTTAAAGTAGCTGCTTTAAAAAGTTAATTTTTTTTTAAATAATTTTTAAAAATCACATATTCCAAGAAGTACCTTCTTTGAAAAGTACCTTTTTATGGTATCTGTGAAAAGTACCTTTTAGAAAAAGTACCTTCTTTTTTTTAAAGGCCGTTTTAAAAAGTAGTTTTTTTGAAAAAAGAAAGTTCCCTTTTCCTAAAAAGTACTTTTAATAGCGTTCCCTTTATAATAAACCAACCTTTATAAAAGAGTGTATTTATAAAAAAGCAACTTTCCAACAACTGTCTTTTTATAATTAACTTTTTGAAGAAATATATTTTTAAGTTTAAAAATAGAACATTAAAAAATTTCAAAGTACCCATAACAAATTATCTATTCAATCGTGTGCCTAATTGTTGATAACATTCTTCTAAATTTGCCTTTCACGCAACCAGAAGTAAGAAAATCAAACTTTTACACCGAACTGTATTGATAATAAAAAAGAAAAGTAAAATCTAGTCGACGATGACAAATTCCTTCTTTCTATTCAAACGAAATTTAAAATCAAGGGACAAAGTTTATTTACTCACGTGTCGTTAGCATTATTACTTTTGTTTTAAGTATCATAATTTTTCATTCGTTAGGAAACATGAAGATGAGGCGGAAGAGATAAAAAAATATGTGATTAGAATTAATCTTACTGAAATTTCCATACAAGCGCATACGAAAGAAAGGAAATATGTATTGACATCGATAAACTCATTTCATTTGGTCTTTCCGTTTATCATTCATCAAAATTATTTTTGTCCTTCAAGGTAAATCATCAGCAGCGCGTGGTGAATTCAATTGTATAATTTGTTTGCTTAAAGCCGCCCAAAGCATTATTTTGCACAACGATTCTGACAAATTTAAATATTTACATATAATTATAATGAGGAAGAAACTAATGCTAATGTCAGTGAGGAATTAAGCTGTTTAATAATTTATGGCAGATGATTTTAGGAAATTAAATCTATAGAAAGGCCAAAATTTAAAATAATTTGATTTCGTTTTAAAGGAATTCACTTGTATCTAAAGTTCTAACAATTATTTGCTAATAACGATAATTTTAATAATTAAAGAAGTTTTAATATTTAGAAAATTGCGTTAATTTGCCCCAATTTTACACTTGCCACAATAACAACTTCTTAATAGTGGCACCAATTTGAAATTACACCAACAAATATAGAGAATATATTTTTTATATTATTTTTATATTATATTTTTTTATATTTCAAATGATAGCAAATAAATTTCATAAAAAGAAACTTTATTAAACAGCTAATAATTTCATTAAAAATTGACTTGAGATGTCCATACATTTGCAATATTATTGTTTAATTATTGATATTGTACAATAAATGTGCTTGAGGTATTTACACCCGAAACAATGAAAAAATTTGCGCGAGTGTTTGGCGTTGTTCAACGGCAATATGGGCGAGTTTTTGCGCCGTTTCGTAATCGTGTACGAAACGTGGAGCCAACAAAACACACCAGTGATCAAACAGGATAGACAGAGAGTTTCTCAGGGTGAATCGGTACCTATAGTATCATGACGACCATTTTTTATAGCATGATGTATAATCTACATTGACTACCTTCAAAAAGGGTAAAACAATCACTGGCGAATATTATGCCAACTTAATGGATCAATTTGAATAGTATTTTAAAAAAGCGACTACCTTTGGCCAAGAAAAACTTCTTTTCTACAAGGACAATGGTGTACATATGTGCAGTTAACACGGCAGAATTTAAAAAAATGCGAACATATTGTTTCCCTCATGCCCCTGTTCTTTAGATTTAGCTTCGAGTGATTATTTCTTGATTCCGAGCCTGAGATTTGACTCCAACGATGAAATCATCTCACAAACAAATACGTATTTTGCTGCCCTAGACAAATCTTATTTTTATTTTTATTTTATTTTATTTTATTTATTTTTTGTCAAACTATATAGAGTACAAGGACAATGGTGTACATATGTGCAGTTAACATGGCAGAATTTAAAAAAATGCGAACATATTGTTTCCCCTCATGCCCCCTGTTCTTTAGATTTAGCTTCCAGTGATTATTTCTTGATTCCGAGAAATCATCTCACAAACAAATACGTATTTTGCTGCCCTAGACAAATCTTATTTTTATTTTAATTTTTTTTTTGTCAAACTATATAGAGTTCAAAGGACATCATGTTGGAAAAATAAATTATTTTTTTATCCCAAAAGTCACGGACTCATTGACCGGCCCTCGTTCATATGTACATACATACATATTTCTATGTCCTTTTTAAGGCTGCTGGTTTTGGTACGATAACCTTGAAAAAATCAACCCATATTTTAAAATGTGCCAGCATCATTTCATGTTATTAATTGATTTTTTTGGTTTTTCTTTTATTTAATTTAATTATAAATTTATCATAGTGTTTAATTTAACGCTTATTAATTATTGGGTATATGCATCCATTCCCTTCGCAATAGATTACATCCGTAGTGTTTTTTTCAAGCGGTCCATTTTTTAAAAGTGTGATATTGTATTGCGAGGCCAGCTGAAAATATTTGAAATAAGCTGATATCACACCCACCCAAACATTACAACACATCTCACCTCAAAACGATGTACAAAAAATTGGCTCGATTCGCTTCTGGCCTCAAATGATGTGAAGTGGTTGGCAAGAAAACGAGACAAAATCTTGGCATCTGCTGAATGTAACTTTGAGCAAAATGTATTCTATCTATATTATAAAATAAACATACATTTGCTATAAAAGGACGATGAAAATTAATCCATACACCCAATTCTTATTGATTCAGTCAGTGGATGCAAATCCTACACAAACTGTTGTAAAAATATGCTTTAAGTTAATTTAACATGTGAATCGCATTAAAAAATATAATTATTATTATTAATTCAGAAAAATAATTACATTGGCGACACAATCTTGTAAAAGGATCTGCAATGGAATAATTCAATTTACAAAATTTAACAACAACAGGATTATAATAACGAATATTACGAGAAGGAATGCTAAAATGAATAGAAATTAAAAGAAATTCACAGCAAATGTTTACGTGTAAACTAACTGTGATTATCGTTCAAAGGACGTTCCTCTGTTTTTCGTCAAGTTGTTTTTTTTTTGTGTTTATGTAAAACCAAAGTGCCAAAAAAACCCAAGTGAATTATGCCCATAAAACCGAAAAATACTTTATAAATCATCCATCTTTTTAACTCTTTTATTTTTGAGCAAATATTTCAAGGAAAACACTAATTATCATTGACAGAATTCTTCATAAAAGATTTATTAAACAGTGTCCGATGGCTTTCGGAAGGAAAATTTGTTGAGTAACTAGCAATTCTATTGATGAGCATGAAAAACCAACAACAAAAATTATTTTTGGACAAATTCAATATGAATATTGTGAATAAGGAAACAATAGTTCTAACATTAAACTGCTTCGAAACTTCGAAACTTTCTTCACAGACAGAAAGTATGAGAAACCCAAAAAAAATATATTTTTTTAAATTATTTTGATTTGAGTGATAGAGACAAACAATTATACCACATGGTTACGCTTATTTCATCAAATATGTGCCACATCTGTCCCACACATTCTTAAAAACATAATTCTAATTTTGTTCGATTGAAGGAAAACAAATTGAAAAAATATTATCAAAAAACACTACATATTTAGAAAATTTCCTTGTTGTTTCAATTTTTAATTATTGAAATGCCATTTCAAGAGAATATGCTTTCGATATGTACAAAAGCTTAATTTTATATCCTCTTTAAGTCACATCTTCACTGTCAAGAACATCCACATCCAGTGAAAGGACTCATACGAAACATATGAGAAACTACATAAAAAAAATGACACGTGATATGCCAGACACAAACATTTTAGATTACGAGTAACTAACGACTTTCGAAGCATTCACCCGCTCATTATTATGCAAAAAATAATGGCTTTAAAATAGATAAAAAGGGAACAATAAATGGAATTACGTTGGCAATTTTCCAAAATTTGTAGAAACGTTTTAAGCAAATTATTACTGTCAGCTACTTGAAGTCACGGGTCAGAGAACGCAAATATTTGCATAAAAAATTTAAGAAAAATATATTAATTTGTGGTCTTTTTTGAAGGAAATACTTGTACTCAGTTAGAGAAGGAATTTTATAAAATATGCCACTTTTGTCATCTTGCATTGTTGAATAAATATATTTCCCGAAGTGTGTGCTCCTTCTGACCAGAATCTTATTCAAGGAAAACAAATACAAATTTTAAATTACAGTATAAACTCGGTAATCGCAACCCTCGATACACGAAATTCCTCGATTTTTGCAACATAGAACATAGTATTGTAACCTTTAGAAGTGCAACTACCCAAAAAAGTTGACCCCTATAACTGCAACATTACATTTAAATATGTTTTGAAAAAGGGAAATTGAAAATGAACGCGCAATTCTTGCATCAATGCTCCAAGAACTTGCACCAAATGACTCCTTCACAAATGAAGAGCTTAATGAATGTATGCACGAAAGTGATGCTTATCAAGAAGTGGATCAAGAAGCCATCGAAATTGAAAGAAAATGTTATTGCACCTACTAAAAAGGATCAGTTGCTATGCAATCTTTTAACACATGTATTCAGTGGGCTGAGGAAAACGATATTCCCATAAAAGATATTATATTTCTGAAGGAGCTTCGTGAGACATCTATTATAAAAAATATTAATAAGAAAAAAGTGCACACAACAATAACCGATATGTTTAAAAAATAAATACATATACATATTTTAATTTTAATATTTTAATAAAAAATATATATTTTAATAAAAAATAAGTTTTCTGTTTCATAAAAAGGTTTTTATTTATCACTTTTCTTGTTATACGTAAATTTTTCCTCGCTGGGTGCAACAACCTCAATAAGTGAAATTACCTTGATTTCTATTAGTTGCGGTTACCGAGTTCGTACTGTATTAAGATAAATAGTCTTCTTCCGTTGGGTCTTTTTTAAAATCTCGCGTTTGCCACAAGAAACCAGCAAACCTTGCATGTCTTGAGAGGTAAAAGTGAAGAGCATATCGCCAATTTGGAGCCATTTGTTTTGCAAGCAGCAATTCAAAATGTCGTAAAACGAGCGCAATTATGCATCAACTCGGCCATTTGATGGCCATTTCAGCGATAAAATTTCTCTCCAATTAATGTCATAAATTTTACACTGTCAAATAAACTTCGTTTATAACAAAGTGGAAGCCAATTCAAATTCTGATATTACTTCGGGGCGCTTTGTAAAAAAAAACTCGATATTCCAATACTCTCTTCATTCACAAAAAAATTTATAATTTTTTAAAATAATTTATCTTATTTAAAAATATCTATTTTTAACTATTAAACTCTTTTTGTACATCATAAGCTGTAAAGTACGATTTCTTTGCCAATTAAACTCCTTAAATCATAAAATATTTAAAGAAGTGTTTTGCAAACGATACGATTTTAAATGAACAAGCGTTTGTTAGCCTTAAAGTGTTTATTAACTACTTTGATAAAAGTTTAATTAAGTGAAATATTATTATAAATTAGACCGTTAAGCCCCTAAAAACAATTTTTTTATGAGTTCGGCCGTTTAAAGTCATTTAGAGAAAGAAACATATTTCAAAAATGTGTGCACTAAAATATATTTTTTTAAATTTATCTCTTTCAAAGCACGTAAATTTTTAAAAATCTCATAATCTTATTTAAAAAGATTAAAAAGAAAATCTAATTAATTCTATATGCAAATCCTTAAATGAAAAGTTACTGGTTTTGCAAACTAAATCCTTTATCCTTCTTAAGAGCTTTGATGTTTGCGACGATATTTGTAGCCAGATGTGAAATAATTCAAAAACGTTTCTAACTTCAATTTGATATTAGCTGCACGTAAAATTTGTTTTAGTTTGTAAATCTAAAAAAAAACAGTTTAGTTTCCATATTTATTATTAAAATCCTTCTGCCTTAATTATATAAATTTTTAAAATTTTAAAGTTTCTTTTATTTTAATATACTATTACAAAGTTTCAAAAATCTACAATTCTAAAAATAGGCATTTAGCTGCGACACTACGAGTATATATCGAAACATTCTATAGTCTTATTTGTACGATTTATTAAAGTAAGTTATTTTCCTAAATGTGGAAATAAAATCATTATTATTTTATATACACAATACTTCTGTGTACTAGTAGTGACTGTGGGTGTACGAGTAATAAAGTGCATTTGCTAGGAATGTAATTACTAAGTATATATTATTTTTAATAACTTTTCTAATAACGTACATTTTACAATACGTTTCAAATAATTACTTTTCTGAGGTACTTATGGAAACTATTAGATTGTACAAAAAACATCAACAATTCTATGTCAAGGTTCTATTCTATTAACAGTTTCCTCAAACTTACTTTTTTTAAGTACCATGCTTTTCCGAAAGTTACTTCTTTAAGTATTTTTTAAGCCAGTAAGAAAGTAAGATATAAATGCGTCTCCGCAGCAATCCTGCTATAAAAACATCGGAATAGTATAGTTTTAAAAAGAATTTAAGATCTCTCTCTCTCTCTCCTCTCTATCTCTCTGGCTTCTCATTTCACCACCTGTCTATACTATCCCTTTCACCAAGGAAGTAGGCATTCATTGTCGGAGCTCTTTATAAAAAGTACTTTTGCAAAAAGTACTATTTATGAATTTTGTTAAGCACTTTCTTAAAAATACTTTTTTCAATACTTTTTTTTCCCAAAAAATCAATACTTTTACAAAAAGTACTTTGGGTATTTTTCGAAAAAAGTACTTTTCAAACCACATTTATAAAGCAGTTTCATAAAAAAATATTTTGAAAAACTGTCTTAAACACTACCTTTCTAGAAAGTAGTTTTTAAGAACTTTTAAAAAAAGATTTTTTTGTAAGTAACTTTATAACAATTTCTTTTTAATTCTTTTCCAGTACTTTAATAAAAAGTGCCTTTGAAAGCGCCCTTATTTTCCAAAGTATTTTCCCACAAAATGTTTGTTCGTTCCTACGTTTTTTATGTTCTTTTCTAAAGATCTTTTTAATGAAACTTTTTAGGTAATTTTTATAAAGTAACCTCGTATAACTTTTTATATGCTTTTTTTTAATACCTCTTTTAAAGTATGTACGTATTTAAAGTACTTTTTCGAAATACATTCTGATAGTGTTTACATTTTTTAAGAACCTCTAGAAGAATCTTTCAAAGAAAACACTTCGTTAAAGGGATTACAAAAACTTTTTAATTACTTTTTGAAAACAATAACTTTTTAAAATTGTTTCCTGCAGCAGCGAAAGCCATTTATTCAAAAGACTTTTTTAGAAGGACTATTAATGTAATATTTTTATACCGTCAGAAGGAAAGGATATTACCATAAATTTGTCCTTCCCTTTACAATTGCTACAATATGCATTTACGGACCCTTGAAATATATGTCTATTCTGAATGGAATATCACTTTTTTAAATGACATTGTTTTCGAAATTTAGCGAAATCAGCTGACCGGCAAATGGCTGAGATGCGGAAAAAATCGAAATATATAAAAGAATTGGAAACCCTCGACCGAGACTGGAATCGGTCCTGGGACCCTACTATGTCAGTCACGGCGGCTGGTCGAGTTGATTGGCAATTAGTACGTACACATACGTGTACAATGTATATAAATTTTACCTTTTTGATAGATTTTTCCGTAAATAAATAAAAAAAATGTTTTCCTGAGATGGGATATGAACCGAGGTTCTTCGATTGAAGCCTGGCATATATGTACATAATCTACACCTTAGCCGTGGTATATTAATTTTGAGTTAATAGCTACTAAAGACATGTATGTATGTAAGTAAATGTATGCAAAATATAAAATGAATTTATTTATTTAATATTCATAAATCATATTCACGGCGTGGCTAAGAAAAACTTCACATTACCGCGGTTAATTGAAGCCAAAAGTTCGTCGTCCTTTTTAAATAATCAAGGGTATTAAGTTTTGCAACAACAAAAAAATATCCAAGTGCAATAAAAATTTTATACATTTTACTATCATAAGCTCGTGAAGGGTGTTCTTTTTTTTCTAAGAGATGGAAAGGATATTTCCAGAAGCTCTATGTAACAGCATCCTTTAAAGAAAGATTTCTGTTGGAAAATTTCCATATTTGCATGTACAGATTTTGTAATTTCATGACGTTGTACAATGTAATCATAATCTTATTGTCTGCATTTCTGATTATTACCTACCTGAGTTGGCCACTAATTGCTTTCAGTTCAAGAATGTTAGATTTCAATTCAATGAATTATGAGCAAATGGTATAAAATTGTTTGAGAGAATTTTGTTTAAATGAAATTTATCAAGAATAATTATCGTCTTTGCTACATCTGTGACAACGACAATTTTCTCGTTAGCAACTCTCAATGAAAAACTACATACGAAAAGTGTAAAGTGCTTTGAGTTTCGATACGAAAGACTAAAGGGAAGAATACTTTTTATTTCTTTAAGTACCAAATAAATTTAGTACTGCAAATGTCTTCCTAGCATTTCAAAATTCTTTATCACTACAAATAATTCTAAAACAAGATTGTTTCAAAATGTATAACTAATAAGGATTATGTTGAACATTTAATGGCACAGTCTGGGCTGTGTTCTGGGTTCAATTCCCGCCAGAATCTGTAATCTGCTTTTATACATCGTTGAAGCTGTTTGCTGCTACACCTGGCAAATTAAGGTGTAAATATACATTTAAAAAAATAATGATCTTAAATTCCGAAAAAAGCTCTCTTTTTTTACTGGCGTCGGTAAAAAATTTTTTTGCCGCCAGTAAAAACATTTTATTTAATACTAATAAAAAGTACTTATCCCTTAGAAAATTTAATATAATTTTTAGTAAAACCTGTACAAAATTTAAAGAAATTGGGAAACAAATTTTGCCAATTTATTTTTTGAAGTCAAATTTTTTTTTTTAATTTACGACCATCAAATCAAACATTTTCTAAATTTGGTTCATGAATTTCGCAAATATTTTCTTCGGAGGAAGAATGGATATACAAACGCCGTAAATCCATAATACGATGAAGAATTACATTAGAGTTTGTTTCAATTATACTAAAATTCTAGTTCAAAAACTTTCCTTAATTCGTTATCCGAAGTGAACTATTTTTTCATTGCACGCATGAAGAATCCATCAAGGGAATAGTGTTTTTATAAATTTATTTTTTAATCTTCAATACCATAAAGAATTAAGTAAGTATTTTTATTTTTTGAACTTACCCCCTGAAGGATTCGATTCATAAGCAATGAAATTATTTATTTTATATACGGGGGCGAAATCGTGCAGTTTTAAGCAACTTTTATTACAATCCAGTAAGTCACGCAATTAAGAAATATCTTATGGAAATGTTTTTCCTAATTCTAGGAAAGTTTTACTAAAGTAGAGGCAAGTATGAACAAAAATTGGAGGTAATCATTTGCAGCATTAAAGTATATATTTTTTTTAACTATTCGCAATTAAGTAATTTCCTGAACTGAATTTCTTTTACTAAAATAAAAAGAAAATATAAGACATAAATTCCTCCAGTATACCAGAGATTTAGTAAATTTTATAAAATATGTTTTTAAGTCAATTAGTTTTTCGGTAAATGTAAGAAATTCCTTGAAGAAAACTCTGAACTATTTTCAAGTCCTTTTTTTTAAATTAAATTTAAGCATATTAAGCATAGTTTTAGAAATATATTTTACTTAACCTAAGAAAATTTTTGCACTAATCTAAAGGAATTTTTTTACTTGAATTAAGTACGTGTGTTTTTTTCAGTGTAGGTGTGTTACGATTTATTAAATACACTAATTTTATGATTTGTTTTCCTTTTGTGATTTGTTTTCGAAAGGCCACACAAATCTAAAATTAATTGCAATATATTTCGGATTATTGGAACTCGTTGCTTAAGCAGTTATTAAAAAAATAATTCCTCTGGAGTAGTGAGGCGATATTCCAGTAACAATAGATGTGATGTAAGAAGGATATTTTAATCAATTAAAAGCAATATTTAAATAGTTTTTGTACGCTTGTCTGAAGGGGTTCCTCACTAACATACGTACAAAGTACAATCATCGATGATGAATGATGCCATGGTAACTTTATGTTCAGGATGTTCAAAACACCATCAATTCAAATACAAATGCTAAATAAATGTTTTTACCAAGTGGTTAGAACCCAATAGTAGTAGAAAGCACAAATTAAAATTACGTTTAACCTTCTAGAAGTCTTTATCGCTTTTAAAAATTCATTGGGAATTCAAATGCTGGCGAAATAAATATTGCATATGGTTGAGGCTCAAATTAAACTAAAAAAAAAAAAATAAAGCAGATTAGTAGGGTGTAGGTAGCAGGATACAGTCCTCCTGGCAGTTTAAAACTGTTGTATGCGCTCTTTTTGTCGCACTTTTCTATTTATCATGAAATCTTTAGTCATTAATAATACTCGAGTTGCCATTCGTTTCATAATTTTTCAAAATGGTTTCTTTCCTCTACCTCTGCACTTTAATTCCATTATTTTTGCTTTTGTTGTGTCAAGTTGCTTTTGTTGCGTCAGAATCATTTTAATTGTTAACATCTTGTTAATATTAATTGCAATAGTTTTGACTTCATTTTGACGTAAAAAAATACTCAAGCAAATGAAAAAAGGGAACTACTCCGAGGCTAAAATTTCTTTAACAAGATGAAATGAAAAAGCAAATTAATTCCGCAGGCATAACGTTAATTGAAAAGTTACACAACTAGGCCAAGAGAAAGCTTATTGCCAAGAGGAGTCAATAGGAAGGAATTCATAAAATTATTTTCTCATTTCAAAATTTGAAACAAATTTCTTTATTAACTTTTAAGCGGATACACTTAAGATGCTTTGGAAGTGATTTGATGTTTTTCGCGTTTGTAAAACAGTACAAGGCCACTAATGGTTTCACAAAAGAAAAGACCGAAAAATAAGTCCTAAAAGTGCTTTACAGTTTCATAGATGCTGGTGGACCTTTTTTTGTAGGTTAAAAATTTTTTTTATAAATTTTCTAAGTAATTAACTCCACGACATACTTTGTATTATGATTTTTACATTAAGCATATCGTCCAATTCACTACAACATCCTGCCCATCAGCCGAAAATATTTTAATATATTTTCTCTTTGTCTTTTTACAGGTTTTATTTTAGTTAAAATGTGGTCATCACGGCAAACCATTTCCTACAGCTGGCCAACATGTTTCCTTCATAATAACACTTGAATGTTTGATAAGAAAAGGAACTTGAATGCCTTATCTATCTAATATGTCTTCCACCTGAGGCACACATCTGTGTAGTGTTTATATGATAGAATTGCAAAAATGAAATGCAATTTACTAAATACTCTACTAATGAGTTTAATGCCATCACTGAGCGTACAATACAAGTACAGACAGACGACGATATCGGACGATGTGGTGATGGACACGAGAACTGAAGATGAGTTCTTAGATGCCAACTCGAAATTTAATATGCTGTCGTCCACTAGTCTAGATGGGTCCTTGAAACCCTCTTTAAAGCTGTTTCAATTTGATGCGGCAGAGTTTTACCGACAACTCAACGCTACCATTTTTGGGAATGGATTAAATTTTTCCCTGCACAATTCCTCGTACGACGACTATGAAATCGGCTGCAGTTCAGGACAGCACACTGTGATCAATTTGGTCACAATGATTCTGTATTCAATAGTTTGCATCGTAGGTTTGCTTGGCAACACTTTAGTTATTTACGTAGTTCTTAGGTTTTCGAAAATGCAAACCGTCACCAATATCTACATACTAAATCTGGCCATAGCAGATGAGTGCTTCCTGATAGGCATACCCTTCCTTTTGTACACTATGCAAATTGGCAGTTGGCAATTTGGCGAGTACGCCTGTAAAGCGTATATGGTGAGTACGTCCATAACCCAGTTCACCTCTTCCATATTCCTGCTTATTATGTCAGCCGATCGCTACATAGCGGTATGTCATCCAATCTCCTCGCCTCGCTATCGCACGCCAATGGTTTCACAGCTAGTCTCACTTTTTGCCTGGCTGACTTCGGTGCTCTTGATGTTACCGGTGATATTTTTTGCCAACACAGTGGAGAATGGCGAAAAGAGATCATGTAACATCAAGTGGCCAGAGGCTGAGAAAACCCAATCGGGTACCACATTTATACTGTATTCATTGGTTTTGGGTTTCGCTACCCCTCTTATATTCATTTTAGTCTTCTACTGTTTGGTCATACGAAAGCTGCACACCGTGGGTCCCAAGCACAAGTCTAAAGAGAAGAAGAGGTCACATCGAAAAGTTACAAGGCTGGTGCTGACAGTGATTACAGTATATATATTATGTTGGCTACCCTATTGGATATCTCAAGTAGCTTTGATAACATCCTCACCAGGCGAATGCGCTTCGCGCCTAGAGATAACAATTTTCCTTTTGGTCAGCTGCCTGGGTTACTCCAACTCGGCCATGAATCCCATACTATATGCCTTTCTAAGTGACAATTTCAAAAAATCCTTCATGAAGGCCTGCACTTGCGCGGCACGCAAGGACGTCAATGCCCAATTAAAAATGGAAACCAGCCTATTTCCCAAATTCAACAGATCCAGGCCTACAGAGAAGCTACTTTCAATTAAGAAAAGCAAGAAGCAGAAAAATTCGCTCCTAAAGAACCTGAATTACAAAAGCAGAAATATGACAAACTCCTCGGCTGCCACAAGCATTACAACTTGCGTCACCAATACAACAGCCATAGGGAGCGGCAATAATATACCCATTAATCCCTCCTCCACGATAAAACATCTACTGGAAACATCAGTTTCACAGCACCCGTCATCCAGCAATCACCAACCGACATCGCCATTCACAACCATGCCACCGGGCATTACGGAAAATTTCAATTTAGAAAGCTCTTCCGATTGTTCTGATATTCTAACGAAGCTGCCTGTGTTGCATACAGACTTATAAGGACGAACGTTTCAAGGTTTTAATGGCAGAAGGTGCATAATTATTTTACATCAGGCAGATCAATTATAATAATAGAAATTATTAAATTTAGATAGACTTTAAGTAATTGAGGACGTCTGACGCACTTAAAATGAAAATTATACATTTTTTTCGAAACAGTATTGTGTAAGGATTTGCCAGAAACGCCCTAAGAAAACGGAGTGAATAGTTTTAAAATAACTTTTTAAAGAAGATTTATTTACTAAGAAACATTTGTACAAAAGAAAATCGATATTGCAAAAAGATATAATTAATAAAATTTACCAAACTTATTCGATATATTTTCCCAACTATTTTTTTCAATGGTTATTTGTAGTGGGTTCATATACTTCATCATATGCCTGCATATTTTGTTGGTGCAAATGCCAACTCATGAGTAGACTTTCAATCATTTTGTTTGAAAAGCGTTCAACCACATATGATCACTCTCAAGGAATAAATGGTATTTAAATAAATAAAAACATAGCAGCAGGACACAAAATTTATTCGATATGAATCTTTTTGTTGAACTGAAAGCTTTTATGAAATTAGTCTCCCATTGTGTGCCAAATGAAAGGTCTTAATGAGGCAAAAGAAAACTCTTCAATTGTCTATATTTATTATTTTGCCTTCATAGAGACATTCATTTCCAATCACACAGAAAAATATCTGGTTCGGAAGATTTCTATACTAAAGCTAAAGCATTTTTTTCTACTGTTTCAAAAAGAATTTATTATTAAATACCATAATATCAGCGATAATAGAAAATGTACAATAGTCCTTTGATAGAAACATGTTGATGTGAAAAGTCACCGACAGACAAACAAGAAGCTATTGGATGAGCTTAACCATCCATCACAGTTAAAAATTGAGAAATTTATTTTTTAATTTATTTAAAAAAAATCATTTTTATTGTTCATAAACTGTTGGAAGTTTGTCAAAGAAATAAATTTTATTACCTCGTATTTTTAAGCTCCAAATTATCGTATATGCCAAATTCCAAAATTTTTTATTTACTTTATTTCGCTTAACATAATCGCACTCGCATTCCAGACATGATATAATGTATAATACTTTCTGATATAAGTGTCTATCATTTCAACCAGCTCACGCACCTTCACTTGACGATCATACACGTATAAATCCATTTTGTGGATTTTCTTAACCGTATCTGTTGTAAAAGCAAATTTGGTCCACCACTACGTTTTAAATTTTATAGTCATAAACGAGGGCAGACTCCCCAGAAGAGAATCTAGCACTTGCTTAACATTAGTTGGACTGAGACGTTTCAAATAATATTGTTGAATATATAAAAGTGACTATTTTTTATGTTTACGAATTCACTGAGATTGTTAATTTTTTGATGGCTCAAAAAAAAAAATAACAATAGGCCACGTGGTGCTTTGAAACTTAAATCATATGTTTTATAACGTTTCCACTTTTCAGCAAATGAATTTTTTTCAACTACTGGCGTCATGTATACGCCAGGTCGACTAATTTTCGGACCGCCCTCGTAAGTAAAATTATTTAACAAAAATCCAGAAATGTTTGCGATATTTTTGTGTGGTTTTCGATTATTATATACGAATTATTTGAGTAATTATTCGAAATAAAAATTTTATTCATTCTAAACGTAGGGGTCCAAAGAACAAAAATTCAGTGTCAAAATTAAATTAAATTTTTGATGGCCCAATAACAATAATAAAAAAAATTAAGAAAAATTGTTCGTTAAATAATCGTTCAACAGACGAATGTCAACGAAATGCCAAATTGGACAAGAATATCTCTACTTTCGATGAACGTGTGCCGAAGAATCCGAACAATAGATTCTTTACCGTTTTTGGCCCGTGTATTGAACATTCGTAAAAAAATCAGCCAACGCCCAAAAGTGCAGGTCGGATGGGACCACCGCTACTGTTTGCTAAAGCCGTGCTATAGAAGGTAATGAAGACGATTCTTCAAACAAAACAAAAACTTAGATTTTTTGAACATAGAAATACCGATGTGGAGGCAACAAAATGATGATGTGAACGAATTCACTCTTCAACCATTGAAAGTTGAAGCTGTTGGACCTGTGCCATAGTATGTAAACGAAATTCGATAACATGTTTATTTTGTCTTTAACAACGAAAGCAAGTGCCACATTAGTGGCACTCGCCAGGGTTAAGAAAAAATTTGGCATATACGATAGAAAACTTGCGAGAGTAAAAACATTAATATCCTTTTGAAATTTATTTGAAAATGAAACATGATTAGTTTCTTGATTAATTGTCAATTTGTTTATATTTGAGTTTCAATATCAATGCTGTTCAACTTTTATATAAACTCTTTTTTTATTCCCTTTATTATTCGCTGTAGTATCAATAAATCGCGATTACAAATTAATTTTCATAAGATTTTTTTCGTCTTGCCTGGTAAAACTAAACTCTTATATAAAGTTGAGTTCTTTATATACAATCGTATTTTGCATGTCTCAGGCAATTTTGGCTAAACTTTTGCCCACTACTAACGTTCCGTAATGAAGTAGACAAGGAACGGAAATAAAGAAAAGAAAAAGGAAACAATAAAATTCTAATAAGGGCTGTAGTAAATACAAAAATTTCACTAAAAACGAATTTAATTAAGCATTTTAGAAGAAAAAAAAATAAAATAAAATAAAATAGACAAACTCTTAAACTATATAAAAAATTAGTACATACTTACAAGCCCTGGTAAGTGCTTCAAGGAAGAAGAAAATCTGAAAAAAATAAGAAAACAGGGAACATTAGCTAAATACTTTTGTAGTTACTTAAATTAAATTCAATTAAGAGAAAACATTTTTTTAAATAATTTTGTATATAGATATTGGTTTGAAAAATTTAATGCTAATAAATATAAATAAAAATGTTAAAAAGGGGTTTGTTGCCCTATTAAATTTTTAAAGTAGACTTTAAATTTTTTAATATTTATTAATACATTAAAAAGTAATATGTAAAAGAAAACATTTTAGTTATTTGTTAAATAGATACACTTGTATGCCTCTTTTTTTAGTAGTCTAATAAAATTCAATTAACAAGTCAATTTAAGTTCTTAACGTGCTTTTTCAGAAATTAATTTAATTTAAAAATATTATGTTTTAAATTGGTTAGTTAATAAAACTATTTTATATAACTATTTCGGAAAGGGTGCCTGATGACCTGATGTGGGCTCCAGTGGGATGGGCTTAATCACTTACTGGTTAAGTCAATTATGAATGAGGGAAGAAAACACGTAAACAATTTAACTGATTTGCGAATTGAATATTAAAGTTATTTTAAAACCTAGTTAAGGCTCTTATTGCTCTAAATTAAGTACACATTTGTATTATTAAATTAATTCTTTTTATCATAAACAATATTAATGTTAAATGTACAAATAAATATATATTTTTTATTTACAAAATAAATAAAAAATCATAAGACAAAAAATCCCATAAACACACACCAAAACACATCTTCCGAAATCTAGTTGAATAACTAAAATAACTTTTGAATAACCAAATGCAACATAATAATAATATTTTAAAAATATAGAATAATAAAAAAATTAAAGCAAAGGAAAGAAGTACATAAACAATAAACAATTCAGTTGGAAATTGCATGTGAAAGTGTTTTATTTTCCATTCCGTCTTTTTTTAAAATCCAAGTGCTAAAAATCGTACTAAAAAATTGTCTCATTTGATTTTAGCAAGTCGAATATTAGAACAAATAATTAAATACGAAAAAAAAATATTCCAATAATTTACAATTTATAGAATCCAAAAGTCGATTAGAATTCAGTATTAAGGGACATTTATAGCGTAGACAGACGACAGCGTTAATTTGCATTAGAAGCTCACTAATGTGAATTAAAATTTAACGCTGACAGACGACAGTTTCTGCATTTAGCAAACAGCTGTTTGTTTGTCAACTAATTTTTTTTGGCATTTACATCGAAATCAAATGGATAGAAGGCAAAAAGTACGATTAGCAGCTATGCTGTTGGTGAAAATTTACTATATATTTGAAAGAAAGTTGAAATTACTTTTTGCTGAAACTGCTCCATAATGTAAGAATTGTACATGCACTAGCAACCATAAATCTGAACGTGGTGCTACAACTTGGGATCGCAAGAGGACAGTCTGAAATAGGAGAAAGGCAATTGTGGAAATTTGTAGGTTTAATATTTTCGTGGAGGATAAAATTCTTATATGGCATTTTTTTAAAGGACCACAAAACCAGTTTTTGGGAGTGTGACGTGCTTACGATGGACGATAACAGATTTAAGGAAAACTTTCGCCTCAACAGGAAGGCTTTCCAAAAAGTTTGTGAAAAAGTTCAAAATATGGAGAGGTTGGATACCAACATGAGGCTTTGTATTCCACTCGATAAGAGAGTGGCAATAGCATTGCCATATTGAAAAAGCTAAATTCAGTATAAATTCAGTCCGATTTCGTGCATTTATATCAAATCTAATACACATTGCGATGGGGATAATTCACAAGTTAATTTGAATTAAGACTGCTAATGCAAATTAACGCTGTCGTCTGTCTACGCTATTAATAGCGTATATATATATATATATATATATATATATATATATATATATATATATATATATAGAAATAAAAACTTTGTTTTCCTTGTTGTCAATTTAAAAATAGTTTTAGCGTTTAATAGTACACAAATATTTCAATACACGAAAAGTGTACTGAAATATTAATATATTGATAAAACTTTTATAAAAATACCCTTGAGCTGGAACAATATTGAATATTTATATTTAAATGTTATTTTTTTCAACCTACCCATAATTGTTTCTTCCACTACTGACGTCTTTACGACACAAAAATATATTCACAGTGAATATTTGATGCGTCATGCGGCACGTGTATGTTAAAACACCCAGCCACACGTACACAATTTTCATGTTAAACAATTCGATAGTAATATGTCCCATTATCAATGTGCAAAAGTGGTGGGGGAAGGGGGACTTTAAAGTCCCTAAAATTCAGGCCAGATGTAGACTTTCGGAACGCCAACACACATACATATGTATGTGCATTTTTTGTCTCGTCTGTCAAAATCATTCATTAGAAACTTATTATTATTTGTGTTGTGACAAAAGAGCAATAAAAACCATTTTATTGTAAGACGAACTTTACATTAGAAGCGTTTCTAAATTGTCACACAAGTGCAACTTAAGGTTAGACTTAAAAACTGATATTTTGTTGGAGGTTTTTAAATAGGCTGGCAGCCTATTGTACTCATAAATACCCAAATATTAAATGCGCTGGATGTCCACAGATTTTGCTGGTATCTAGTATTAAAAACCCTCTGATTTTGTACAAAGTTAATGGTATGGTACCCTATATATGTACGTACATTAGTGCTTGATATCTGCCCAATCCATTTATAGGCAAAATTGACTTTTGAATTTTTTTAAATCTTGTATGAAAAGTATTTGGCAAGTTATTTATATATTATCTTCAAGGCCTTATCGCTCTTAATACAAAACACTTTCAAAAATAAAAACCGAAAAAATAAAATACGAAAATAAATCAATAAAAATAAATAATCAATAAAAATAACAAAATGAAATAAAAACTACAAACATAAAATGCAAAAAAGATAACAAATGAAAATAAGTTAAAATAAAATTAAATAAAAAAATTATCTAAATTTAAATCAAATAAAAGAAAATAAAATAAAGTAGTAATCAAAAATCAAACAGAATATTAAAACAGGAATAGTTTTTTGTAATTGCATCAAAATAAAAAAAATTATAACTTCAAAATTACAATTTTTGCGTATTTTTTTCTCTTTGATTTGTAAAAAATTAAATTCATTGTATAAATAAATTGCAATTCGTTATTGTAACATTTGTATTCTTGAAGAAGGTACAAAAATATGTATTACAATATTTAATTAAATAAATTTGTTTTTTATACAAGCTCAATAATAATTTTTTTATGATAATATAAACAAAAAGATGGAAAAAATAATAATAATTAATAAAAGAATTAAATTATAACAAAGTAAAATAACAAAGAAAGTACAAAAAGTAAAAATAAATAAAAAAAATTAGCTTTTCAAATGTACATAAACATTAATGAAAACTCTCAAAAGTATTAATCGAAATCCTAAAAAAGACTGAATTTTGCAACAAAAAAAAAGACAAAATCGTTTAATATCAGTAATCAATCGATTTGAAGTAAAATTAACCAATGATTTCGTAATTTGTCCTCACATCGCAACTATGTATATCTTAAGCTTTTCGCTAAATAAAATTTCTAGAATGCAATAGGAATCTTATATTTTAAATTAATTAAATCCTTTTTGAGACGCACAATACTCTCATCCACTTCCATGTCTTCACTAGTTCAAATCATAAAAATTTTTCTATTGTACGTTATTATTTTTTCATCATCTAAAATTTATATATTTTTATAAAGGATATCTATCCTTTTGAAAGGTGCGTCTATAGCAGAGCACCATGTATTCGATTTCTCACCGCTCACAAGAAATTGGATTTTCGCAGGATTCAATCTGGGAAAAATAATTTGAGACATGTTTCATAACGGAGATGAGGTGAATTTGCCAGCATGTCGTACAATTTGATACCTTAAGCCAACATGCGGCAATAGAGGTATACCCAAGAAGACAAAACAACCCAAAGCTGCCGTTCAATTTCTTCTTGTGAATATATTATGTGTTTTCGGTTAATTGGTCTGAATATACAAATTATGATATGTTTATAACGACCAAAATATAATCAGATGTGTCATAATCTATTTCCTTTACTATTAACTCAAACAATAAACTATAACTGACCGATGCTCTCAATGTCAACACTTTCCACAAATATGCAAATTTTATAGACTTTGGCTCTTTCTCTGTGCACATTATGTACCAACGGGTAATATAGACGTCGGTTAAATCGTGATTACAATGTCCGTAACATGATCCTGAATATAAATATTGCAAGCAAAATTGCAAAGAATTGCGAGTACAATAGAACTGTCAAAAGCTTAATAGAATAATAGAGAATAATGAAAAGAGAATATCTATTACCACGCACATACTCAAACATAAAACATTATCGTAAACATTTCATCTTTTTTGCAATTTTCCTAATTGTTTACCTTTATATTTCAAATTAGAATTTTAGTTGATTTTACGCATTTGAGTTGGAATCCAATTTGATTTTAATATTCATTAAATACCATTCAAAATTACTAATAGACCATTTAGTTGTTTTCATGTGCATAAATATGCCACTTAATTACTTTCACTCCATAAATTTTGGGTAAATGACTTCTTTTCATATGTTTACGAATCCAAAATTTTCCCACTTTGTTGTTTGTTAATTGTGTCAGTCAGCCAATCATATAAATACATACTTATTATATACCATTCATATATAAATTTTCACGAACATTTCAATTAAATTTTATGGACACGTAATGGGAAAAAATACTAAATAAAATGTGTGTTTTACATAAATGTTCATGGATTTCAAATAGAGCACACAAGAGTAATTTTTTAAAAACCAAATAACTTTTGTTGCAGTTTTCAATACTTTGCAAAAATACCAATTGAAAAAACTCAATGTATGATGAGATGTTAACAGTTGCTATTGGCGAAGAAAAATAAATAAATGCTTTAAAAATTATTCCATATCGTTTGGATGAGAATAATATTTTACACTCAGAAAAAATAATGAACTAAAATTTTTCATATGGCGTCAAAGACGTGTGTGCTAAAGTCATTAAAAAAATCCTCTGTTGCTAATGTGGGCGTAGAGAGTCCTTTCTTGGGGAGGAGCTAAGCATACCCACAAATTTTTCTTCCTGGGGATTTTCTACTAAATGACGTAAATTCCCTCTTTTTTGAAGGGTTTAAGTAACCTTAGGGTTGTATAACACCCTAGACGCCTATGACTGCTAATCAAAACATTCTACATAAAAATATTTAATATCCTGAAGTATTTTGGTTGATTTTAGTAAAAAATATATCTCGGATTTTTATTTTTAATATTTCCAATTTTAATAAAACTATTTTTCGCATTTTGTTTAATTACGAACATTAGTGAAATTTATCAAGTTTTCCTAAATTCTAGTTCATCAATTTCCTTAACATTTTTTAAAAGGAACAATCCACAACACGATGAAACGTTTTTCTCAAACTCTAGTTCATAATTTTCTTTATTTTTCAAGTGAATTATTTTTCAATGAGAGGGAGAATAACGCAATCCGAATATGATGTTTTTTTTTATTAAGTTTTAAAATCTGCAATACAATAAGGAGTTTCATAAAACTTATTTTTTTACTACTAACACCCATTGCATTGAATAGATTGGAACTCTACCCGCTTGTCTATAGAAATTCTTATAACAAGGGGAAAAAATCAAAATTTTTAACTGTTGCACGGAACTTTATAGCTGTTGCTTACTAATCTGAGGCCGCTAATTTTAAATCTAACCCCTATTTTTCCATCAGCTTACATTTTTAAGTTATAGCTACTAATCGCATTTCTGTACTATTCAGTTATTATTTTTTAAAAACTCTATATACGATAAAATTTGCAATGGCTACCGTCAAGAAAGAATTTAGATTAAGTGTGTCAAAGTTCGTTAAACAAGTGTAATTTGACTTGTTTGGATTCACCATGAAAGCCCATGACAATTACTGGATTGCTAATGCTGTATCTAATAACTGAGATTATGGGCAAACAGGAACCAGTCCCATTTCAAGTATCAAATACCAGTAATCCAACGGGAACCTTCAAAGCATTATGATGATTGTTACTTTTGCGTTGTCGACATAACAGACATTATCAAAGCCAAACCACGCTAAATCGATTTATTCTAACTATTTGTCTATCATCCGACCAGTCCTGTGCTCTCCTTATGATTCAGATCCATAACGAAAAAATTCTCCTTCGCAGAGTACAAACATTATTTCCGGAAAACGATGATTTTGTTTATTGTTCAAATGTTCCAAATTGATGGCGACTATTTATAGATTCTTCTAACATCATCCTAAAATTTGTACTTATGCATATCGGTAATAAATTCGATTTCAATTCAACGAAGGCTAAAGAAGAATATTCTACCATTGCCTCGGTTTTGGATAAAATAAAGTACAACTAACACAGGCGGCCAATATGCTTGGACCTAAAAATTCTGACTCTTCTTCTAGGTCAACAAGGAGGCTAGACGAAACATCTATGTTTTTATTTTTTTTTTTTTTTTTTATTTATGGGATACCAATGCTGGTATTCCAGGAAAGTTATGGTTCCAGTTATGGTTCCATAAACTCAAGAATCGCACACTACTGCCACATCTCCATATCTAGCTAAGGCTCATGAAAAAATTAGTCAAAGCTCGCAAAAATGACGCTGATAATTTTAGATAAATATGTACCTAGAAAGATCAAAAAATTTGAGTTCGGAGAAGTAGAAAGCAGGCAGTAAAGGTTCATCAAGGAAGAAAACTTTAGTAGTTTCATGATAGATATTGGAAAAAAATGTGTGGAATGAATTTTTTTGGGTAGTACATAATTTTCTAGGGAACTAAAAGGATGAACACTACTCGGACCTCGTGAATAACTTGTCGCTTGTAATATGAGCATTAAAGTGCACTACCTCCACGGGATCGTTTCCGAAAATTGTGTAGACTTAATTAAAGAACAAGCTGAATGTTTCCATAAATATAGTTGTACTATAGAGGAACGATGCCAGGGTCACTCGGATAGCCATACGATGACAGGTTATTGTTGTAGCATTTAAAATAAGATAAACTAAGAAAATCTTACAAAAGAAAAATTTTCGATAAGTTCTAATTACTTTGTGATATTTTTGCAAAAAAAAAAAAAAAAAAAAAAAACCTTTAGATTTTTCTTAAAAATCGTCTTTTCTAGATAAATTGAACTACGACTGATACTAAAAATCTGACTCAATATCCGTGATCAGTACCCCAGAAGCACTTATTTTACTTACAGTAATGAAATTTTCACTTCTTTTTTCTAAGTGTAGATTAATTTTTTTGTTAAAAATTTATATGAAATAACATAAATTTAAAACGTTAAATTGTGTTTGGAATTGGTTTGATGTTTAGAGATACAAGTTTTTACTTGTTGCTTAAATTTGAAAACCAAAATTGCAAAGGAGAATCATCGAACGCTTTTATATAATTACAACTTGTGTTTAAGGATTAAAATTAGAAATTACCCTAATGGCGGGAAGTGTCGCAGGAAACATGGGAATAGTTCACTGAGAATAAATACTTCGCCATGATGCCAAATTGACAGTCAAAACGAGAATATACGTTGGTATTTCCTTATAAATGTTGGGTATAACAAATTATCGAGATTCTCTTTCAGTTGGATTTGTTTCCCTTCGATTTCCACATTGATTAATTCAGATTACTGTTGGAATCTTTGTCGGTATGTTAAGAATGTTTTCCACTTAAGCAAGAGCAGATTAGCGCTATTGTACGGCTTGTTGGCAAGGGATAACAATTTCACTATGATGCTAGGGCCACTCACCCCAATATTTTTTCAAAAACGTAAAGCAAATATCTAAGCTTTATAATATACATATAAAATGGGTTGTTGTTGCTTTCACATGCACAAGACTTATCCAAAGCACAAAGAAGGCAAATAAAACATTATTGGCATTTTTCCTTATTTTTATAAACAGCTTTTGGCATGTACGCATTCATAAAAGTAAACATTAGATGGGGAAGATGGTGCCATGGTTGGCTAATCAGAGGCCCGTTAGGCATTTAAGAACAAAAGCACATCAATTTATTTTGATTTTTTTGCATGACTGGGTCAATACACTTGTGCCTCATGATGTTTTTCTTTATGTAAACATTTGCATGTCATGGCTTTTAATCTAAACATTTATCTCTATTAATTTTTTCTTAATACAATGTCGTCATTTCTTTCTAAATATTTATACTATACAATAATACATTTGAGGTTTTTATGCTTCTGAGATTCTTCTGTTTTTGTCTAATTCATTATTTTGCCACATTTGTAATTTAAGTTTTAGATTTTTTTTTCTTCTGCCAATTGTACACACTTGAGTGGTCATTTGGTGCTGTAACGATTTTGCCCACATATTTTGTGTCTTGTTTTATTTGCAGTTCGCTTTTTTTGTTTAACTCTGATATGGACGTGAGTAAGAGTGTGATATATCGTTCAACACACATGATAGATGTATACGTATATGTATAGTTATATATACCAACATATGATCACAATTTGTTACTTAATGCCTCTGGTTTGTTCCTTATTTTTTTCCGTGTGCAGAAAAAAATATCTGAACAACACCATCGTTGGGTTTTTTATTTATTAAGCTGGAGCTTTAATTAATCAATCGATATGAAATTTCTTTTTGCAAATTCTATATATTACATTTACACATACATATATATGTATATACTTATATCTGCTATAATATCAATAAATTACCCAGTATAAACAACAACAAAAAAACTAACAAAGGAGAAAACAACGCGTTAAGAAATTAAATGATTCGAAAATCTTTAATGGTGTAAAATTATTTAGGAAATTTCTTAAGATTAATATAAATATAAACTATTTAAATAAGAGTTTTATTGCCCTTCATAAAATAGCTATAAAGCTTTCAGCGCAGTGATAAAAACAACACAATTAATTGTGTCATTTCATGCGTAATTTACTTAATACACTTGTATACAGATTCCTATATACATAAATGAAATATAGGCAGTCCGAATACAAAAATTTCTAAATTGTAATACGATTTAGTTTCCAGGCCATAAAATAACACAAAAACTATGAAATGTTTCCGCGGGCGAATGATTTAACGACGTTTTCCTTTCTGAAAAAAGTTTTGTTTTAAAAATGGGATACACGTTTTACACATTTTACACGTTACCCCCTCCCACGCCAAGTGATCATTTTTTAAGCCTAGAGTATTAATTGATTGAGTTGTGTTGTTTTTCTTTCTTGGCCAATCAGGCCTAATAGCTAATCAGGCCTAATATGTTTTTATGACAATAAATTTCAAAGTTATTTATTTCATATTTTCCCAACGTTTCGTGAATTTTTTCTTCACTTTATCCAGGGACTCGTAATACAAGACTATTTTATTACATTAATAAATTAATTTCTTAACATTTAATATCATCAATAAATAAATATATAATACAACAAAACTTTTGAAAAGCTTTTTTCAAAACAAGAAACTAACTTAATTGATTGATGTGCAATTTAGCATGAAAAATATACGAATACATCAAGCTTTTCGAATATTGAAAAAATTGTGAATTCTCTAGGAATATTTACACTACTGAAGCGATTTACAACATATAATTATGAGGTTGCAAGTAAATGTTTATATCACTGAGTATAAAGAGTGTGATAATATGCCCATATATTGAATTTGATTCACTTCTTATACTTTTTTCACACAAAATCAAGCAAACGAAAATAAAACAAAACTCAAATTTCTATAAACAAAGCTTGATAAACCATAATATAAAGTCAGTGGAAAACACGTTTTTAGGGCAACATACATATTTAGAAAAGTACTCGATGGTAATTTTTTGTTGAAACAAACACAAACTTGGAGGAAGGGGAAAATATACGAGTACATAACATTTTTGTGAAAAAAGCTCCAGATGTTGGCAATCTCTGCTATAACATCAAAATAATTACCGGAGATGTTTTCACTGTCAAAAAAATTCTTTTTATTGCGCCAGCACTCAGAGGATCAGCCCTACTCGTCCAATAATAATATTAATAAATTAATGAAAGGGGAACAGAGGGAGAGGAAACAGAAAAGCACCTCTGCAGCTAGATTGTACCACATACTTACAATTGTTCGGCCTCTCTTGTACGCGTTCTAGCAACTTAAAAATAAGCACCGGCCCATATATGAAAGTTGTATTCCATTTTGGTACTGATGGTATAAATATTAAGGAGACGAGAAGGGGTAAAGTATGTATGTATATCTTACATTGCCTTAAAAAACAGAAGCACTTTAATGCTTCTTTCGGAAAATATTTTCAGTCTAGTGGACATCTCTCTGCATTTTTAAGCCAATAACGTCAAACACTACCTATTTATATACATATATCATACCCTATCGTGGGTAAGATTATTGCATCCTGTGTTGCCTTATAACTTGAGGAAAAGTTTAATTGACCTTTTGCCGATTATCCATAAAAACTCATTATGTTACAATACAATCTGTGGACCAACAGAGCAACGGACACGCATATAAGCATTAAAAAAAGTAGGCTTGCCTACATAAGCCTAGACAGAGGTATTACCGCTACTTCAGGTTGCAGGAACCTGAAATCGGGCGTATTTAACAAAAACACAGCTGACCGGAGGACTATTTTGTACCACGAGAGCCAGTAGCCCCTTGCAATTCTCCTAGGTTATTGGCTAGGCCCCTTCTGGAATCATATGTCGGCCGTGACTTAAGCCCGAATCGCGGGGAGAGTTATGGGTTGGTTGAGTAGATCTACGCTCAGAGCTACTGGCCGTTTAGTTGATTTCCTTTACTGTTGTATTTCTGCAGGTGCGATTTCGATTGGCGAGTGGCTTAAAATAGAGGTCCTGTTTACTAGCTCGACCAGTTAAATAGCTCCAGCATTTCAGCAAGGTGTCTGTACATAATCCTGCAACCTGTACAGATTTTGATACCAAGTCGGGCATGGCTCTTGGCCGCGAGGGATGACATGGGCCACGTTAATCTTACACACATCTGTGCGTCGTGAAAAATACACAGAAGTTTAGATTTATTGGCATCAAGTTCATAACGTAATAACTTTGATAGATTTTAGGGACGAGCATAAAATCGCATTGGCCTATATATTCATACTATAATGAAACTTTCCTTAAGTAAAACAAATTAACAAAATAAATAATGATTTAAAAAATCTAGCCTTTCTGTGAGCACTTCCGGACGTAATTATTCTTCATTATGATTAATTTATCTTTAACCAGAGGGTAAGAGAAAATCTGTGTCGTACATGAATAACTTTTTTTGCCCGTCAGCAAGTATGATAACGATGAGTTAAATAATCACAAGGATTAAAAGCACAAGAAAGATTTACTATCTTTTCTTTTTTTTCTTCGATTATTACCCACCCCACATACATACGTTACAACCGTTGAAAGAATACTGCTGTCAGTCGAGTTATGCGTTCATGCCACAAATTCAAAATTATTTGTATGTCAAATATCTTACAACAACTTGTGTAACCAAATGAACATCATTTGGGTAGTTCGCGGAAATCTCATCGCAGAATGAAGTTTTATTTTTTTCTATGGGTATAATGATTACAAAAAGCAGGAAACGTAATTTTGATTAATTCTTAGAGACAGTAGCGAAAATGGCGAAAACATGCGAAATTTTTCAAATTGAAAACGATAGCTGATATTAACTAAATGTTGCTTAAGCTAAAAACAGGGAAGTAATTGCGAAAATGCTGCAAATGGTCGCATTTTGCCAATTTGTATGTGAATCAGCAGTAAGTATTTAAAATATAAATTATAAAATACTTAAGCATTTCTTATCTAAAATACGAATAAAAGAAGTAATTGAAATGTAAACACAAAATACGTATTTATGTTTCAAATACTGCTCAACAATGCATGTGCACCATCTCCACAAACGTTACAACCGCTTTCGTACAACCAAAGGACTGCTTCGTATAACCAGCCTTCGAAACGATACAACTAAGCGTACAACATCCTCAAGTTGTACGGGAGGGCTTCCTGTAGGTGTAAAACTTTTTATCCCAGTAACTTATTGGTACTGTGGTTGTGACTTCAGTGTACGTTTTCTGTCATTTAGGCCAACTAGGGTAATTTGTTTATAAATAGTTGCTTAATTTAGAAAATAGAAAAATAAAAAATGCAATATGCTGCATTTTTGAACGACCTGTTGGACAAGAATATTAATTTTTTGCTAGAAAACGGAGGGTGTTTTCACCTGAGATTGCCAAAGTCTAAAGTCTTTAAGAAACTTTGACCACAACCGCTCCAATTAATGGTTGCGATTGCTTCCAGCTGAGTTTAAACATATTCTGAACTTTATTAAAGGTAACGAAGTGTCTTAAGCCAGATGCCATGTGTTGAAACTTCCTAACCAAGCAGCAACTGAAAGTTCTGCTTTTTCGCTGCGTCGATGGTTATGAAATTTCATTCAATTGCAATATATAGGAGATAATGTTACACAGATAGCTTGTCTATGCCATTGATAAACGAAAATAGTTCACATTAATACAAAGAAATTGGATTTTAGCCGTAAGCATACTTTCTTACGGCTTTTACTTGAACATTTACTTTACATCTGGTTGATTGACGATAATTACAATTTTAAAAACGTAAATAGCAGTTTAAACTATTGACTTACATTCATGTACGTACCATATATCAAGGCCGCTCTAAGGACTTTTTTATACAAAACTTTTTAATATTTAAACAAACACGCCATAAGTATATTAATTTCTTTGCGAGAAGCGCTTATGAATAATTGGAAATGGAAACAGCAAAACGCTGTTAAGCGCTGAACATTGAAGTCTCTTGAATATTCAGCAGAATTGTTCAATTCTCTATGAGAATCGAACATATAAATTATGCATTCCGTTGATAAATAATGGATAATTCTAGCTGAATGCAATAATTCGTGTATCAGCTAAGCGACATTCATTCATATTAGTTAATTTTGGAAATTTTGTTGACAAATCGCCAGCGTAACAAGCAACTTCATTACCCACCAATGACCCAGATCCTGAGAAATGTAGCAATTTAAAACTCCTTTTTTGATACGTCAAAATCGCACAAATAAATTGATTGTTTAAATTTTTTTAAGAAATATGCAAAGTTTTTAATTTGAATTTCGCGTGACATTTGCATTTTGTATTGCAAAATACTCGTACAACAGCAATAATTTAATTTGAGCAACCATTTCTCAAAAGAAATTTATTATTTTTCGTTCACAGGCGGAAGTTGATTAAATTTAATTAAAACGAATTTCGCTTTAAATGTTACGAATGTCTATATATAAATTATACATTTCCATAAAACTTCAGTGAAATACTACGAATATAATGCTTTTGATAAAATTCTGATTGAATGAAAAAATGTCACATCAAAAACGTCAACTGGAAATTGCCTTTATACACGTACCCGTATTTGCACGTGTATAAATTTACACTTGATTTAATTAAGGTGACAGAAGAGATATACACTTAAAGATATTCAGGCGATAAAAACTTCAAATGTCAAGGTCAAGCAATATGGAATACATATCTAAAAGGTTACTTGAGGATTTCAATTAGAAAATCAAACAATATTTACTATTGAAATCAGTGAAATGAAAATAAAATTCCGTATTATTTTTGTGGTCTATGGCAAAGGAGTTTCCATTGAAACAACCTGCATTTTATTTAAAACAACACGAACTCCGCATAAATTCGATATAATATGAGCGTTGCTCAGGGTAGTAATGTCTACTGTGAGGGCATTAGTCCTGCTTGACCAACTAGAGAAGTCAAATCACAGGATCAAATGGGGTATACCCATATCCCAAAAAATTTCAAGCGGCTTGCCAATTGTTCGTAAAAACCATTCAATTCGTGCGAAATTAAAACATACGAAAGTCAATTTTTTTGGGCCTCGGCTTTTCGGCAGTACAGCGGTAACGTTATCTTTCAATCGGGCTTTTTGCATTCTTACACACTTTACCGAATTCGAAGGTGGCCAGCATGAATTTGTTAACCAAACATTGAAGAGTTGACTTTGAAGGACACCGCGAAAGTGAGAAAGTGGCACGGAAGTTTTCAAATAGATTTTTTACCCTTCTCATTTAGGAATTACAAGCTACGAAACCATTTTGTCTTCTCTGCAGAAATACGCAGATTCCCTGGTGGGAGTCGAAATCACGACCCTTAGACTAATACCTAGTAAGCTATGGTCAGTTAGATATGCTTAAGCTCTCACGCTGAATTCACGTCAGTGACTACGCAATAAGCCACTAAAGAAAATAATCGCAGTATATAGTCAAGCAGCCTCCTTGTAGGAAACTCCTTTATTAGCATAATGTCTCAATTATTGAGGTTAAAAACAAAAAAAAGCTTACAAAAAGGTAAGTAAGTAAGTAAGTAAGTAATGAAATGGGGTTTGGTCCAGGATAGCCTTTTGCACTGCGACCATTGCTGATCTATTGTGCTTTACAAAAAGGTAACGAAACTGATGAGATAATTATCCGGAAGTAGTGAAAATTCAGTAAATTGGAAGCGTACTTTAATATGTTGAGAAAAGTAAAATGTTTGTTTTTTCATGGCGAAAATCATTTGTTACTTGCCACTAGGATAAGACTTTACAAACTTGCTGGAGTCACATTTCCTTATGCGAAAGTAAATTTATCAGTTAGTGATTGAAGATTTTCATGCAGATTTAAGAATTATATATTTTTTATAACGAAAAGTATTTTAAAATAAAGTTTTTCGGAATTATGTTCAGGAGTAATACGCAATTTTGGTCAAAATTTTTCCAACTTGACTTACTGGGAAGTTGAAAAGTTTTGGGTATACCGAAGCAATGAAAATGTTGTTCCTTGAATATGACTTTCACTTCTTCACTGAGAATCAACGGCTGAAATATTTCGATAGGAACTTGGCCTCATTTTAAATTTTATGTTTTTGTGATAATTATTATTATCGGAAAAGTACTCAAATGTAATTAATAAGAATCAATTGGAAACAACTTACCCCAGTGCTATATTTAACGTTATTAAGACACCCTATTGCATTTCATAAACGACATCATTTGTCATTTGCATGTTTGAAGCATTTCCCAACACCTTGCCCTGGCAGTTCAGAATAATTTTTTTTTATTATAAATTGTTACAAATTAATACGTTATTGTGTTACGTACTTAATAGTTTTTTACAGCTTGAATACTTTTTTTTTAAGAAAATATTTGGGAAATATTCGCCTGAATTAGGCGCGTGAAGTAGGGGAACATTCGGGAATATAAATACTCGTCACATCTTTAGTAACAATAGGCATCAATTTCCCAACATAAAGGACACAAAACTGAGCCCGTATGTGTTTCTATGTTCAAAACTTCTTTTTCTTCTACAAGTTTTATACACTTAGAAAAATTTTTGATGTTAAATGTAAAGTACAAATATTTAAATAAAAAACTATGAAAGCCAAGCTGTAAGCTTCTTACAGCCTTAAAAATTTTTAAATCCTCTTCTTGTTATTAACTTCTCCGTGTACGTTTAACAACAACCAATATTTTAAAGGGTTTTTTTTTGGTGGCACTTTTGGACAATTAAAACGTTAGAAACATGATACGAAAATACGTGTTGAAACGTACAAGTTGAATAAAATCAAGAAAAATGAAATGGCTGCAACTGTCCCAGAATTGTTAAATTTGCGGTGAGTATAAAATACAACATCCTGTATTGATAAATCCTCCGCAAAAAAGGACAAATATGAAAAACGAATCAACCACAGCAGCAGCAAAGGAGAATGCAAGATTCATGGTTGAGTGAAGTGTAAAATAAAATAACAACTACAAAAAAGGTTTGATTCTAAACATTAAGTGATAAATGATACAAAAACACTTCTGCTGGTACGTGTTTACGTGAGTGTCGAATTGAATTTCAAATTATTTGCTGTTCAAGAAAAAAAAACTAAATAAAAATAAAAAAAACAATTTCAGGAAAATCCTGTACATAAATAGAAAAGCAATGGAGTTAGATTAAAATAAAATTGTTCTTTATCTGTTCTTCACTCCAAGGTGATTTTATAGAATAATATTAAAAAAGAATAAAGAGAATTGAATTGGCAAGTAAGCTAAACAAAAACAAAAAAATAATGGGAAAATATGTTTGAAGCACTATACTATTTACTATTATTTTTGAACGTTATATCTTTTGAGAATATCGTCTATTAAACATCGTAAAAGTTGCTTTTTCCTAAGACATTTTTATTTATAAGGTAGTTTTTCGTAAAAGGTTTCTATTTTTAAAAGCTGTTTCTTGTTAAATGCTACTTCTTCTTAAGAGATACTTTTGTAACAGGCACGCACTTCTTCTTACAACGTCGTTTTCTTAAAAACTAATTTTTATTAAAAGGTACTCTGTCTTAAAATGTATTTCTTCTTGCAGGTCTTTTTCTTAAAAGGTTCTTTTTCTAAAAGATACTTTTTTCTAAAAGCTACATTTTCTTAAAAGTATTTTTTTTCTAAAAGGTACTTTTGCTTAATAAGTACTCTTTCTTTAAAGGTACTTTTTCTTAAAAGGTACTTTTGCTTAAAATTAACTTTTTCTTAAAAGGCACTTTTTCTTAAGAGGTAATTTTTCTTAAAAGATGCTTTTTCTTTAATGGTACTTTTTCTTAAAAGATACTTTTTCTTAAAAGGTACTTTTTCTTAAAAGGAACGTTTTCTTAAAATTTACTTTTTCTTAAAGAGAACGTTTTCTTTAAACATAATATTTCTTAAGAAGTAATTTTTCTTAAAAGATAATTTTTCTTAAAGGGAACTTTTCCTCAAAAGGTAGTTTTTCTTAAAAGGCACTTTTTCATAAAAGTTTCTTTTTCATACAAGGTACTTTTTCTTAAAGACGTTTTTAATGCACAAAAATGTTTTTTATGATTCTTAAGGCCGGATCATTTCAAGGAAAGCTCGATTTGATGACAGTTTTCCCAATTTAGTTAAAAAAAATTTAAAATACGTGTAAATCTAATTAAAAGCTTATTAAAAAATATAGTTTTAAAGGCAGCTTTCATAGAATTCCTTTTTTGAACACAATTTTTAAACGAACTTTTTTAATATGTTAAAAAGATAAATTTTAAACAGTTTGATTCATAATGTTTTTTTTTTTTTTTTTGCATAAAAGTTGAGTCGTATTAAAATTTTACACTAAATTTACTTTAAAAAAGTCGACTGCCACAGTTGAGATTCGACAGTGTTTTTAAAAATTCACGCATCTTAAAGAAATCCATTTCGAAAAGATTTTAAATAAATTCCGTTTTGTGTCTATCGTTACGTTTGTCTTCATTTCCCGCCCATAAAATCTGGTTAAAGCTTTGTCTAAACTTTATCATTAATTTGAATTAATTCGAATTAATGTTGCTGATTTTTCTTTTTAATATAAAGCGCGCATGAAACCCGTTGGGTATTTGTTATTCAATTTGTCCTGATGAAAAAGATTTTTAACAAAAAACGTTTTGAATTTCAATCACATACGAACATACAACAGCATGTATGGATGTATAAATAATCTATAATATTTCCATTATATATGTACGTACTTATACATACTTATGTGTATGTATGTGTATGCATGAGCTCGTTTATGTGTATTAAATATAAATATTTATCCTTTTTTATTATGAACGATACTTTTTTAAGATTGAAGCAAACAAATTCTCATATGGAGAAGAGATTTAAGCAATCGCACGATTATGAAAATTTAATTTAATTACAAACAGAGGATTAGCCGCTATAATGCCATTCAATTTGTTTAAAAATGGAAAACACTCAAGAAATTGTTTATGGCTTTAATCAGGTAAAATTATGAGAACGTAAAAAAATTTTAAATTTTCACAAAAAATAACAAATTAATGCCATGAATATATGTATTCTGTTTCCGAAAGGAAACAGAATACTCGTAGACGTACCGCAAAATGTATCAATTAACAGCAAAAAATATGTAAAATCGTAATAGTAGAGGCAGTTTATAAGGAGTTCCCAACGCTCCCCTTTTATTTAAACACAAAAAGTATTTTTGATTTGTATATTTAAGAATTCTTTTTGGATTTATAAATTTAAAAGGACCACTTGGCTTCAGCCAAGTGTTTCAACACTGACAAAAAAATATCTTTGAATTGCTAATTACAAAAATAACCGTAAACAAGTTGCACCCTATAGATAATCTACTGAAATGGTTACTTCTTTCATGATTAAATTTCGTTCTATTTAGTTATACAATAAATTTCTATCCTTTCAAAAAGTTCCTACCAGGGTACTTCTGTGTTTGCAGTCTTATTATAAAGCGAAAAATGGAACAAAGGATACATTGTGTTCACTTGACCGAAATGTTTATCCCATTAACAAGTTCTAGTCAGACCAAAACGTTTGCGGTTATTACCATGAAAATGTATGTACGAGTAATTAAGATTTTGTCAGTGAAAAATAGCATATTTTTTTTGCAGGCAACCAAATAAATTTCATAACAATGAAGTTGTTTCTGGGAAGCATTTTTGATATTCTATAGAAGCGCTTGGCTATTGAAATTGTTGCCATTTACATTTACAGTTGATTTGAACTTTAGTTTTTGTATAATTTTATATTAGCGGAACTCGGCATTTGTTGCGAATGTCTGGTGAAAGCGCAAAATGTTCTGGTAGCGTTTTTACACCTCATAGCCTTCCTACAACCCTTTTGAATTTAATACCTTTTTTGGGCCAGCGTTTTTTTTCATACTCTCATATTTATATATTTCAAACACTTCATGTACTATCGTTTTGGTCTTGCACTTTTTAAAAGAGCAGTAAATTATATTTTAATTTATTTTGTTGTTACGATTTCGTAATGTAGTATATTTAAAAGTACTATTAGTTTTAAGAGAGTGCTTTAATACGTGGCGTGAAATCCCTCGGTATTTATTTTGATATCCAACAACAAAACATAAAGTTTAACACTTGCAAAGTGAGTGAAGATAAATATGCCGAGTTAAATATGTTTCGACGTAACGCTTTACGTTATTAAATATTTATAAATATCTTTTTAGTATTTGTGACATATTTGCCAAATACGTTTTCTCATTTGGGACATATTTATTATAAATGTGTATTCCTACTTGGGGAATATAAATATGTTTTCATATTTGGGACAAATTTGTAAGCCAATATTGAAAAAACTATAAATTATTACGGGACGAGACATACCTCATTTTAAAGGCAATTCATCCTAGATTTAATATTTGTAAAGACTCTTTACCAAAAACATTTTGGTCTATCGAAAAAATTAATTTGAATTTTTTGGTCCACAGTACTGTTTCTCTGAGGGATTTTTCACCTCATGGAAAAACTGTAAATTATTACGGGATGAGACATACCTCATTTTAAAGGCAATTCATCCTAGATTTAATATTTGTAAAGACTTTTTACCAAAAACATTTTGGTCTATCGAAAAAATTAATTTGAATTTTTTGGTCCACAGTACTGTTTCTCTGAGGGATTTTTCACCTCATGGAAAAACTATAAATTATTACGGGATGAGACATACCTCATTTTAAAGGCAATTCATCCTAGATTTAATATTTGTAAAGACTTTTTACCAAAAACATTTTGGTCTATCGAAAAAATTAATTTGAATTTTTTGGTCCACAGTACTGTTTCTCTGAGGGATTTTTCACCTCATGGAAAAACTATAAATTATTACGGGATGAGACATACCTCATTTTAAAGGCAATTCATCCTAGATTTAATATTTGTAAAGACTTTTTACCAAAAGCATTTTGGTCTATCGAAAAAATTAATTTGAATTTTTTGGTCCACAGTACTGTTTCTCTGAGGGATTTTTCACCTCATGGAAAAACTATAAATTATTACGGGATGAGGCATACCTCATTTTAAAGGCAATTCATCCTAGATTTAATATTTGTAAAGACTTTTTACCAAAAACATTTTGGTCTATCGAAAAAATTAATTTGAATTTTTTGGTCCACAGTACTGTTTCTCTGAGGGATTTTTCACCTCATGGAAAAACTGTAAATTATTACGGGATGAGACATACCTCATTTTAAAGGCAATTCATCCTAGATTTAATATTTGTAAAGACTTTTTACCAAAAACATTTTGGTCTATCGAAAAAATTAATTTGAATTTTTTGGTCCACAGTACTGTTTCTCTGAGGGATTTTTCACCTCATGGAAAAACTATAAATTATTACGGGATGAGACATACCTCATTTTAAAGGCAATTCATCCTAGATTTAATATTTGTAAAGACTTTTTACCAAAAACATTTTGGTCTATCGAAAAAATTAATTTGAATTTTTTGGTCCACAGTACTGTTTCTCTGAGGGATTTTTCACCTCATGGAAAAACTATAAATTATTACGGGATGAGACATACCTCATTTTAAAGGCAATTCATCCTAGATTTAATATTTGTAAAGACTTTTTACCAAAAACATTTTGGTCTATCGAAAAAATTAATTTGAATTTTTTGGTCCACAGTACTGTTTCTCTGAGGGATTTTTCACCTCATGGAAAAACTATAAATTATTACGGGATGAGACATACCTCATTTTAAAGGCAATTCATCCTAGATTTAATATTTGTAAAGACTTTTTACCAAAAACATTTTGGTCTATCGAAAAAATTAATTTGAATTTTTTGGTCCACAGTACTGTTTCTCTGAGGGATTTTTCACCTCATGGAAAAACTATAAATTATTACGGGATGAGACATACCTCATTTTAAAGGCAATTCATCCTAGATTTAATATTTGTAAAGACTTTTTACCAAAAACATTTTGGTCTATCGAAAAAATTAATTTGAATTTTTTGGTCCACAGTACTGTTTCTCTGAGGGATTTTTCACCTCATGGAAAAACTATAAATTATTACGGGATGAGGCATACCTCATTTTAAAGGCAATTCATCCTAGATTTAATATTTGTAAAGACTTTTTACCAAAAACATTTTGGTCTATCGAAAAAATTAATTTGAATTTTTTGGTCCACAGTACTGTTTCTCTGAGGGATTTTTCACCTCATGGAAAAACTGTAAATTATTACGGGATGAGACATACCTCATTTTAAAGGCAATTCATCCTAGATTTAATATTTGTAAAGACTTTTTACCAAAAACATTTTGGTCTATCGAAAAAATTAATTTGAATTTTTTGGTCCACAGTACTGTTTCTCTGAGGGATTTTTCACCTCATGGAAAAACTATAAATTATTACGGGATGAGACATACCTCATTTTAAAGGCAATTCATCCTAGATTTAATATTTGTAAAGACTTTTTACCAAAAACATTTTGGTCTATCGAAAAAATTAATTTGAATTTTTTGGTCCACAGTACTGTTTCTCTGAGGGATTTTTCACCTCATGGAAAAACTATAAATTATTACGGGATGAGACATACCTCATTTTAAAGGCAATTCATCCTAGATTTAATATTTGTAAAGACTTTTTACCAAAAACATTTTGGTCTATCGAAAAAATTAATTTGAATTTTTTGGTCCACAGTACTGTTTCTCTGAGGGATTTTTCACCTCATGGAAAAACTATAAATTATTACGGGATGAGGCATACCTCATTTTAAAGGCAATTCATCCTAGATTTAATATTTGTAAAGACTTTTTACCAAAAACATTTTGGTCTATCGAAAAAATTAATTTGAATTTTTTTGTTCCACAGTACTGTTTCTCTGAGGGATTTTTCACCTCATGGAAAAACTATAAATTATTACGGGACGAGACATACCTCATTTTAAAGGCAATTCATCCTAGATTTAATATTTGTAAAGACTCTTTACCAAAAACATTTTGGTCTATCGAAAATATTAATTTGAATTTTTTGGTCCACAGTACTGTTTCTCTGAGGGATTTTTCACCTCATGGAAAAACTGTAAATTATTACGGGATGAGACATACCTCATTTTAAAGGCAATTCATCCTAGATTTAATATTTGTAAAGACTTTTTACCAAAAACATTTTGGTCTATCGAAAAAATTAATTTGAATTTTTTGGTCCACAGTACTGTTTCTCTGAGGGATTTTTCACCTCATGGAAAAACTATAAATTATTACGGGATGAGACATACCTCATTTTAAAGGCAATTCATCCTAGATTTAATATTTGTAAAGACTTTTTACCAAAAACATTTTGGTCTATCGAAAAAATTAATTTGAATTTTTTGGTCCACAGTACTGTTTCTCTGAGGGATTTTTCACCTCATGGAAAAACTATAAATTATTACGGGATGAGACATACCTCATTTTAAAGGCAATTCATCCTAGATTTAATATTTGTAAAGACTTTTTACCAAAAACATTTTGGTCTATCGAAAAAATTAATTTGAATTTTTTGGTCCACAGTACTGTTTCTCTGAGGGATTTTTCACCTCATGGAAAAACTATAAATTATTACGGGATGAGACATACCTCATTTTAAAGGCAATTCATCCTAGATTTAATATTTGTAAAGACTTTTTACCAAAAACATTTTGGTCTATCGAAAAAATTAATTTGAATTTTTTGGTCCACAGTACTGTTTCTCTGAGGGATTTTTCACCTCATGGAAAAACTATAAATTATTACGGGATGAGACATACCTCATTTTAAAGGCAATTCATCCTAGATTTAATATTTGTAAAGACTTTTTACCAAAAACATTTTGGTCTATCGAAAAAATTAATTTGAATTTTTTGGTCCACAGTACTGTTTCTCTGAGGGATTTTTCACCTCATGGAAAAACTATAAATTATTACGGGATGAGGCATACCTCATTTTAAAGGCAATTCATCCTAGATTTAATATTTGTAAAGACTTTTTACCAAAAACATTTTGGTCTATCGAAAAAATTAATTTGAATTTTTTGGTCCACAGTACTGTTTCTCTGAGGGATTTTTCACCTCATGGAAAAACTGTAAATTATTACGGGATGAGACATACCTCATTTTAAAGGCAATTCATCCTAGATTTAATATTTGTAAAGACTTTTTACCAAAAACATTTTGGTCTATCGAAAAAATTAATTTGAATTTTTTGGTCCACAGTACTGTTTCTCTGAGGGATTTTTCACCTCATGGAAAAACTATAAATTATTACGGGATGAGACATACCTCATTTTAAAGGCAATTCATCCTAGATTTAATATTTGTAAAGACTTTTTACCAAAAACATTTTGGTCTATCGAAAAAATTAATTTGAATTTTTTGGTCCACAGTACTGTTTCTCTGAGGGATTTTTCACCTCATGGAAAAACTATAAATTATTACGGGATGAGACATACCTCATTTTAAAGGCAATTCATCCTAGATTTAATATTTGTAAAGACTTTTTACCAAAAACATTTTGGTCTATCGAAAAAATTAATTTGAATTTTTTGGTCCACAGTACTGTTTCTCTGAGGGATTTTTCACCTCATGGAAAAACTATAAATTATTACGGGATGAGGCATACCTCATTTTAAAGGCAATTCATCCTAGATTTAATATTTGTAAAGACTTTTTACCAAAAACATTTTGGTCTATCGAAAAAATTAATTTGAATTTTTTTGTTCCACAGTACTGTTTCTCTGAGGGATTTTTCACCTCATGGAAAAACTATAAATTATTACGGGACGAGACATACCTCATTTTAAAGGCAATTCATCCTAGATTTAATATTTGTAAAGACTCTTTACCAAAAACATTTTGGTCTATCGAAAATATTAATTTGAATTTTTTGGTCCACAGTACTGTTTCTCTGAGGGATTTTTCACCTCATGGAAAAACTGTAAATTATTACGGGATGAGACATACCTCATTTTAAAGGCAATTCATCCTAGATTTAATATTTGTAAAGACTTTTTACCAAAAACATTTTGGTCTATCGAAAAAATTAATTTGAATTTTTTGGTCCACAGTACTGTTTCTCTGAGGGATTTTTCACCTCATGGAAAAACTATAAATTATTACGGGATGAGACATACCTCATTTTAAAGGCAATTCATCCTAGATTTAATATTTGTAAAGACTTTTTACCAAAAACATTTTGGTCTATCGAAAATATTAATTTGAATTTTTTGGTCCACAGTACTGTTTCTCTGAGGGATTTTTCACCTCATGGAAAAACTATAAATTATTACGGGATGAGACATACCTCATTTTAAAGGCAATTCATCCTAGATTTAATATTTGTAAAGACTCTTTACCAAAAACATTTTGGTCTATCGAAAATATTAATTTGAATTTTTTGGTCCACAGTACTGTTTCTCTGAGGGATTTTTCACCTCATGGAAAAACTGTAAATTATTACGGGATGAGACATACCTCATTTTAAAGGCAATTCATCCTAGATTTAATATTTGTAAAGACTTTTTACCAAAAACATTTTGGTCTATCGAAAAAATTAATTTGAATTTTTTGGTCCACAGTACTGTTTCTCTGAGGGATTTTTCACCTCATGGAAAAACTATAAATTATTACGGGATGAGACATACCTCATTTTAAAGGCAATTCATCCTAGATTTAATATTTGTAAAGACTTTTTACCAAAAACATTTTGGTCTATCGAAAAAATTAATTTGAATTTTTTGGTCCACAGTACTGTTTCTCTGAGGGATTTTTCACCTCATGGAAAAACTATAAATTATTACGGGATGAGACATACCTCATTTTAAAGGCAATTCATCCTAGATTTAATATTTGTAAAGACTTTTTACCAAAAACATTTTGGTCTATCGAAAAAATTAATTTGAATTTTTTGATCCACAGTACTGTTTCTCTGAGGGATTTTTCACCTCATGGAAAAACTATAAATTATTACGGGATGAGGCATACCTCATTTTAAAGGCAATTCATCCTAGATTTAATATTTGTAAAGACTTTTTACCAAAAACATTTTGGTCTATCGAAAAAATTAATTTGAATTTTTTGGTCCACAGTACTGTTTCTCTGAGGGATTTTTCACCTCATGGAAAAACTGTAAATTATTACGGGATGAGACATACCTCATTTTAAAGGCAATTCATCCTAGATTTAATATTTGTAAAGACTTTTTACCAAAAACATTTTGGTCTATCGAAAAAATTAATTTGAATTTTTTGGTCCACAGTACTGTTTCTCTGAGGGATTTTTCACCTCATGGAAAAACTATAAATTATTACGGGATGAGACATACCTCATTTTAAAGGCAATTCATCCTAGATTTAATATTTGTAAAGACTTTTTACCAAAAACATTTTGGTCTATCGAAAAAATTAATTTGAATTTTTTGGTCCACAGTACTGTTTCTCTGAGGGATTTTTCACCTCATGGAAAAACTATAAATTATTACGGGATGAGGCATACCTCATTTTAAAGGCAATTCATCCTAGATTTAATATTTGTAAAGACTTTTTACCAAAAACATTTTGGTCTATCGAAAAAATTAATTTGAATTTTTTGGTCCACAGTACTGTTTCTCTGAGGGATTTTTCACCTCATGGAAAAACTATAAATTATTACGGGATGAGACATACCTCATTTTAAAGGCAATTCATCCTAGATTTAATATTTGTAAAGACTTTTTACCAAAAACATTTTGGTCTATCGAAAAAATTAATTTGAATTTTTTGGTCCACAGTACTGTTTCTCTGAGGGATTTTTCACCTCATGGAAAAACTATAAATTATTACGGGATGAGGCATACCTCATTTTAAAGGCAATTCATCCTAGATTTAATATTTGTAAAGACTTTTTACCAAAAACATTTTGGTCTATCGAAAAAATTAATTTGAATTTTTTTGTTCCACAGTACTGTTTCTCTGAGGGATTTTTCACCTCATGGAAAAACTATAAATTATTACGGGACGAGACATACCTCATTTTAAAGGCAATTCATCCTAGATTTAATATTTGTAAAGACTCTTTACCAAAAACATTTTGGTCTATCGAAAATATTAATTTGAATTTTTTGGTCCACAGTACTGTTTCTCTGAGGGATTTTTCACCTCATGGAAAAACTATAAATTATTACGGGACGAGACATACCTCATTTTAAAGGCAATTCATCCTAGATTTAATATTTGTAAAGACTCTTTACCAAAAACATTTTGGTCTATCGAAAATATTAATTTGAATTTTTTGGTCCACAGTACTGTTTCTCTTTTTTTCGATAGACCAAAATGTTTTTGGTAAAAAGTCTTTACAAATATTAAATCTAGGATGAATTGCCTTTAAAATGAGGTATGTCTCATCCCGTAATAATTTATAGTTTTTCCATGAGGTGAAAAATCCCTCAGAGAAACAGTACTGTGGACCAAAAAATTCAAATTAATTTTTTCGATAGACCAAAATGTTTTTGGTAAAAAGTCTTTACAAATATTAAATCTAGGATGAATTGCCTTTAAAATGAGGTATGTCTCATCCCGTAATAATTTACAGTTTTTCCATGAGGTGAAAAATCCCTCAGAGAAACAGTACTGTGGACCAAAAAATTCAAATTAATTTTTTCGATAGACCAAAATGTTTTTGGTAAAAAGTCTTTACAAATATTAAATCTAGGATGAATTGCCTTTAAAATGAGGTATGTCTCATCCCGTAATAATTTATAGTTTTTCCATGAGGTGAAAAATCCCTCAGAGAAACAGTACTGTGGACCAAAAAATTCAAATTAATTTTTTCGATAGACCAAAATGTTTTTGGTAAAAAGTCTTTACAAATATTAAATCTAGGATGAATTGCCTTTAAAATGAGGTATGTCTCATCCCGTAATAATTTATAGTTTTTCCATGAGGTGAAAAATCCCTCAGAGAAACAGTACTGTGGACCAAAAAAAATCAGATAAATTTTTTTCGACAGACCAAAATGTTTTTGGTAAAGAGTCTTTACAAATATAAAATCTAGGATGAATTGCCTTTAAAATGAGGTATGTCTCGTCCCGTAATAATTTATAGTTTTTCCATGAGGTGAAAAATCCCTCAGAGAAACAGTACTGTGGAACAAAAAAATTCAAATTAATTTTTTCGATAGACCAAAATGTTTTTGGTAAAAAGTCTTTACAAATATTAAATCTAGGATGAATTGCCTTTAAAATGAGGTATGCCTCATCCCGTAATAATTTATAGTTTTTCCATGAGGTGAAAAATCCCTCAGAGAAACAGTACTGTGGACCAAAAAATTCAAATTAATTTTTTCGATAGACCAAAATGTTTTTGGTAAAAAGTCTTTACAAATATTAAATCTAGGATGAATTGCCTTTAAAATGAGGTATGTCTCATCCCGTAATAATTTATAGTTTTTCCATGAGGTGAAAAATCCCTCAGAGAAACAGTACTGTGGACCAAAAAATTCAAATTAATTTTTTCGATAGACCAAAATGTTTTTGGTAAAAAGTCTTTACAAATATTAAATCTAGGATGAATTGCATTTAAAATGAGGTATGTCTCATCCCGTAATAATTTATAGTTTTTCCATGAGGTGAAAAATCCCTCAGAGAAACAGTACTGTGGACCAAAAAATTCAAATTAATTTTTTCGATAGACCAAAATGTTTTTGGTAAAAAGTCTTTACAAATATTAAATCTAGGATGAATTGCCTTTAAAATGAGGTATGTCTCATCCCGTAATAATTTATAGTTTTTCCATGAGGTGAAAAATCCCTCAGAGAAACAGTACTGTGGACCAAAAAATTCAAATTAATTTTTTCGATAGACCAAAATGTTTTTGGTAAAAAGTCTTTACAAATATTAAATCTAGGATGGATTGCCTTTAAAATGAGGTATGTCTCATCCCGTAATAATTTATAGTTTTTCCATGAAGTGAAAAATCCCTCAGAGAAACAGTACTGTGGACCAAAAAAAATCAGATAAATTTTTTTCGACAGACCAAAATGTTTTTGGTAAAGAGTCTTTACAAATATTAAATCTAGGATGAATTGCCTTTAAAATGAGGTATGTCTCGTCCCGTAATAATTTATAGTTTTTCCATGAGGTGAAAAATCCCTCAGAGAAACAGTACTGTGGACCAAAAAATTCAAATTAATTTTTTCGATAGACCAAAATGTTTTTGGTAAAAAGTCTTTACAAATATTAAATCTAGGATGAATTGCATTTAAAATGAGGTATGTCTCATCCCGTAATAATTTATAGTTTTTCCATGAGGTGAAAAATCCCTCAGAGAAACAGTACTGTGGACCAAAAAATTCAAATTAATTTTTTCGATAGACCAAAATGTTTTTGGTAAAAAGTCTTTACAAATATTAAATCTAGGATGAATTGCCTTTAAAATGAGGTATGTCTCGTCCCGTAATAATTTATAGTTTTTCCATGAGGTGAAAAATCCCTCAGAGAAACAGTACTGTGGACCAAAAAATTCAAATTAATTTTTTCGATAGACCAAAATGTTTTTGGTAAAAAGTCTTTACAAATATTAAATCTAGGATGAATTGCATTTAAAATGAGGTATGTCTCATCCCGTAATAATTTATAGTTTTTCCATGAGGTGAAAAATCCCTCAGAGAAACAGTACTGTGGACCAAAAAATTCAAATTAATTTTTTCGATAGACCAAAATGTTTTTGGTAAAAAGTCTTTACAAATATTAAATCTAGGATGAATTGCCTTTAAAATGAGGTATGTCTCATCCCGTAATAATTTATAGTTTTTCCATTAGTGAAAAATCCCTCAGAGAAACAGTACTGTGGACCAAAAAATTCAAATTAATTTTTTCGATAGACCAAAATGTTTTTGGTAAAAAGTCTTTACAAATATTAAATCTAGGATGGATTGCCTTTAAAATGAGGTATGTCTCATCCCGTAATAATTTATAGTTTTTCCATGAAGTGAAAAATCCCTCAGAGAAACAGTACTGTGGACCAAAAAAAATCAGATAAATTTTTTTCGACAGACCAAAATGTTTTTGGTAAAGAGTCTTTACAAATATTAAATCTAGGATGAATTGCCTTTAAAATGAGGTATGTCTCGTCCCGTAATAATTTATAGTTTTTTCAATATTGGCTTACAAATTTGTCCCAAATATGAAAACATATTTATATTCCCCAAGTAGGAATACACATTTATAATAAATATGTCCCAAATGAGAAAACGTATTTGGCAAATATGTCACAAATACTAAAAAGATATTTATAAATATTTAATAACGTAAAGCGTTACGTCGAAACATATTTAACTCGGCATATTTATCTTCACTCACTTCACTTGCAACACCATTGTTTTTATGCAACGCTAAATATGATTCAGCATTTTTACAATGTCAAACATAAAGAAAGTAAAATAGTATCGTTGAAAGCCATTATTAAATATTAGATATAATATCATTTATTATTTAATTATTCCTTTAAACGATATTTAATTTACTTTCTCTTTGAACTTTGATTTTTTTAATGATTCTTTAGGTATGTATATACAAACGGCTATAACGATTTCTATGATATTTGCTATGCATGGCATTTTGGGAACGAGAAATTCATCTAACTTGGCCTCGTTCCTGGCAAAAATCCACTTTTCTCTGCTTTTTTCCCAATTTTAACTATTCCAGTGTCTTTACGTTTAACAATTTTTTAGTAGCTCCAGGATATGCGTATCAAGGGAAAGGATTTTATAAGAAGAAATGGAATCATTCTAAATTCAAAATGGCGTATCGATATTTTATACACATTACAATAATAAGACAAAATGGAAGCAATTTATGAAAAAAAGGAAACAAAATGTAAACAGAATTGCGGACACATGATCTCGAAAAAAGTTTAAAAAAAATCACAAACTCCCAATAAAGCTCGGTCAACCAAGTACTCAAACCAATTAAAAAACGTCATAATATGATTGTATATTTTGAAAATCTTTAAATTCTTTTAAAAGCTCTTTTTACTATAGTAAAAAAGAAAGGTAACAAGAATTTAATACAAATATAAAATTTAAATAGTTCAAATATATCAGGACGAAATTTCAAAATAGTAAATATTTTGAAGTGCGTTATTTAATTTTAATAAAAATTTTACAGAAACAGCGTTGACATAACAATATTCAATCTTTTTCTTTATAAGGGTATGGGTATTTTTCTGGACACTTCGGCATAAATGCCTCGTAACACTATCCTTGATGTTAATTTTTTACTTCATATGCTGTTGCTTCTGCTAACAACTGTTGCAAACATAGCGGATGCAACCGATGCTTTTGCGTACATTGTCTCAAAAAGGTACTTTGCATCATGCACTGTTCGTAATAACCGAAACACAAACACATTTTTGGAAAATAGCAAACTGATGGAAAGGATGATTCGCAAAATGGCTACAATTTAGAAACAACTCCTACATCTAATATAAGAATACAATCAGCAAATAGTGGGAGTTTATTTAATCGACAATGTTGAAAGCAATCAGCGAATTTTAGGTCAATAAATAAACGGTATTGACCGTTGTATACAAATACTAGGGATACAACCATGACGAATGCCTGGAACCTATACAATATGTATAAATAAAAGTTGTGCGAATGTACCCAATTAGATTTTCGTGTAAGTGTTGTTGAAATGTTGCTCACAATTCAACAAAACTGTTGTCACGCCTTTGGAGAAGAATGCGGCGATTCCGCCTAAAATAGACATTTACAAAACGTCCCATGGCCAAGCACCCAAAGAGGCAGCATTCCTTATCAGGTATAGAGCGCTGTCTACAGAAGTGTATTAACTTGAAATATGTATGTTTATAAGCAAACATATCTCATCGTGAAACATATCTTATCGAGTTATTATATTATTTTCTAAGATAAATTTCGTTGCGGAAACCGGACGAAGTCGTTCAAAGAGGTATAAGAAGAATTTTTAATTTTAATTCTGTGAATAAAAATGTTTGGTTATGAAACTGTTTGGCAGATGTTTAATTCTTTTAATTTGCAATTGTTCTCTCTTTATCACATTTAACACATGGTGAATTAATAGTGCAAGAACATATTTGTGGATAAAAAAATTATAATTTCCTCTACATTTTTTCGCTTTTTTCTGGTGAGTAAATATCCCTTGACTACTAGGGGCTTGGTATTTATGCGTGCATGCATACAGTTTTATGTTTCAAAACTATTTACTGTTTAATTGAGTACATAACTTGCATCCTTGACACATAAACACAAGAACGAAGTAATTTTCATGTTCAGACCCAGTAGTTTTAAAAGCACCCACTGCTTGCCCTATTTATTTATAGAAAGAAAAAAACCGTTTCGTATCCAAAGTTGTTTTAATCGTGTTTCTAATTGCTGATACAGATGCTTCTGCACGACTATCGACACTTATGTACGTGGAGCTTTTATTTTTCTAATCAAAATGTTACATATATATTTTGCACTTCCTGCATGTTTGTGTTCTTTTCTAAAAACAATCTGTAGTAGCGCATATGTTTAAAATACGAATATGTTAGACAAAAACATATTTTGCACTCAACTTTATTCCTTTTTTCCAAATGTATGAACTGGTATGTTCAAACAGGCAAGGATTTTGTTTTGCTTTGTCTTTTGATTTCGTTTAAATATTTATTTTGGTATGAGAAGAGTATAAAATATTCATAACGTTTAATACTTGTATATTATATATTTCATTTCTAAGGAATTGTTGTAAAACTACTCGCCATCTGATGAAGATGAGGAATTTATTTTATTATAAATGATGATAGAGTATATATAGAAGTACATTCTAGATCGCTTTGTTAGTGTAAATATTGAATGTAAATTTTTTATTCAATAATCGAAACGCTAAAAGCACAATAATTTCAAATGCAACATCAAGCGATTGTGTTTGTTCTATCGTAAGCTAAAAAAAGGCATCACTTTGTGAGGGTACATGCAACATTGCATTTCAATGCCATGTTTTTTTCCAGAAAAGTAAGCGTCATTAGTCTCACTCTGCACCTGACAGCCCTGTTAATAAGCAACATCACTTACAGAGGACCGTCAAATAGAAAAAAATTAATTAAAAATTCTTTTACCCGCTATGCGCCACCCAAAAGGGTCAGTCGTGTACGCAAACAATACGATTATTAGCCTCTTTCGATATAAAACTATCAACACTTTAGGCATCAACACAATGATTTTTCTAACGTGCTAAACATTGTGATGTTGAAAACCACTCCGATATTCATGGAGCCGCCAACGGAGCTAAAATCTACGTATGTATGTAGGTGGGTGATATTTTCTGATTTTTCTTTGCGTTTCTTCATGCCGATACTGGAATAGTTGCAGACGATATGCTGTATGTCATTGAATACTTTTTATTAGAAATTAATTGCAAGTCATTAACAAGTTTTTGCTCTATACTTACAAAAACTATTGGCTGCCAACACAAGCATTTCAAGGAGAGATGCAAGTTTTAAGCAAAATGTTTCCCAACGAACTACAAGGCTCAAACGCATACTCGTATATATGTATTTGTTTACAGTAGAATTCGTATAAGCGAACACCGTTTATATGGGAAAATCGCTTAATTGTAAAGAAAAATTGTTGACTATTGTTTTTGATTAATTTCAAAGCACTTTACTTGGCTTAAAATAAATTCCGCTTAAGCGAAACACATATTGTCTATAAGAAAGCAAAATTAAATAAAACAAATATTGCTTAAGAGAAAAAAGTATTGTTTTACCGTTAACGAAACCCAATGCATTACCGACTCATTGTATTCGTATGAGAGAAGTTCTATAAGCTTTTTAAATTTCCCGCATCTTAACTGAAAAGACAACGCTGCTCGTCTCAAAATTTGATCATTTGTAGAAGAAAAGCTCTTTCCACCAGGACAATGCAATGGTGTACACATCCGCAGTTTCTATGGCAATATTTCATGTATTAGGCTACGAATTGGTCCCTCATCCGTCCTATCTCCGATTGACTACTTTTTCTTTCCAAACCTGAAAGAGATTTGGTTCCAACGATGACATCATCTCATAAACAAATACTTATTTTGATGACCTTGACAAATCTTAATTTTTTAAGGGATAAACAACTGCAGCAACCTTGGCCAAAGTTTACAGAACTCAAAGAGGTCTATGTTTGACTTGCTGTCCAAAAACCTGTGATGTAAATCTTAATTTAAACTCATCAGAGCGAAACGAATAACATTTGCTGAAATTTTCAATTTTCACTTATTTGAATTCAACTGTATTGTGCTGAAAACAGGAGCACTATTTTTTATGCGGCATATTTTCAGACATGCCAAAGAATAACTTGCTACCAAGAAAACAATATTGAAAACATGTGTAAGTGTATGTAGATGTAATTAATTGCGCGAAAGATGTGCATAACTGTAGAAAACCATACTCATACACATACTCATACACTCATACACATACATACTGCTCGTGTTTAGTATGTACACGTATTTGACTTTTTCCCAACAACCTTTCATGAGATGCTCGTCTAATGGTAGGAAGTTAATTTTATGAAAACAATTTTATTATTTAAAAATGGCAATACTGGTATGTGGCAAATGAATGTTAACGATAATGCGGTTGAATATTCACTGGGAAGTTGTTGCTTTAAAACGTGGTAGGTTTTCATAATTAATTTTCATATTTCTAATTCAATTTGCCTGCTCTAATTACTAAGAACTTGTTTGTTTGATCCTTGTAGTTTGAAATTATTCATTGTCATTTAGCATTTTCGAAAAATATATTGTAATTTAATTACATAACGGTACATTATTTTTAATTATCTACATTTATATAAAACGTGTATATTTATAGTAAATAATCAGGCTTCAATGCTGCATCTTAGAGAAGTGCTACAATATTCCAGCAAGGACTCTATCCTTACAGCTCTCTAAACAATAGCATTCATTAACGTTTATAACTTTTTTTAGTATTCAGAGCTGCTTTTTCATATTATTGAGAAATTATGTAAATACATGCACACTTTTATAAATATCCACCCATACATGCATTTTTATGTAAAATCCATTCAACTCTTTATTTATTAATTATCACATATTTATTTCAACTTATTAATTACAAGAATACACTTGTCTGTTGGCGATAGACAGTAATCACAAGCTATATGTACGAGGGCAGATCAAGAAGTCAGTACTTTTTCAATTTCCCGCCTCTTAACTGAAAGGACAACACTGTTCCTGTCAACAGGCATTATTTAGTTTTTGCGTGACACTCATTGATAGCAGACTACAGCGTAATTTGAGAAAAAAAATGGAAAAAAGTGAATTTATTTCACTTCACTCCGACAAAAGTTAAGCTTGATAAATACCATTAGAATTCTGCATCATCAATTTCGACGGTTAAAAAATGATTTATTCAATTTAGTTGTAGCCCTACAAGCACGGCATATGCCAAACGTTCTGGACGTCTCTTCAACCGAAACAATTGGATATGGCGTTGGGATACGGGGGGATTAAAAGTGCGAGAGATTGTGAAAGACATAGACATATCAAGTGGATTAGTTTCGAATAATCACTTGGATATGAGAAAGATATTCGCCCATAATCACCAACAAACGCAATCGTGTAACAACTTGGCAGGAAGAGTATTCGAGCCGTTTCGTAATCGCGGGCGAAACGTGAATCTATCACAACACACCAACCGCAATATGGAAAAGTTTCTGCGGTGTTTCGTAATCGAGGACGAAACGCGGATCCACCGAAATACACCAGAGATCAAACAGAGTTTCTCGGGGTGAATCGGCGCCAATAAAGTCATGGCGACGGTTTTTTTGTGGTATAATCCACACAAAATGTGGTATATGCCAACCTATTGGGTCGATTTAATGAGGATTTGAAGAAGAAGAAAAATCGAATATATTGGGCCCAAAAAAGTTCTTTTCTAACAGGACAATGCATCGCTCACTCATTAGCCCTATTCTGTTTCTGGCCGAGTGACTATTTGTTGTCTCAGAATCAGTAGAAATGACCGGCGAAAGAGATTTGTCTGCAACGATGAAATCATCTCACAAAAAAAAATTATTTTCATGACCCAGCAAATTTAATTTTTTGAAAGTGATTAAAAAATTGCAAAAACGTTTCAGAACTTAAATGTTGAAAAACACAATCACTTTTTTATTCAAAAGCCTGTGTTTCATTAAAAAAAATCGCCGACTTATTGAACTGCCCTCATGTTTAATTGTAAGTGTGTATCTACTTATATGCATGTAAAAGAATACGCATGCAAAAGAGCAACAACAATAGACAGATTTCGGCTTCACTTAAAATTATTTGTGGTCAATATGAGATAACAATCGCTCTGTAATTAGTTATTTTAAGAGGATTAAGCTTTACTTTCTCATGGCCTAGAACAACTAACTCTTTTGGGGATGCTAAGTCCTAGTGAATGACGTCCAATAAGATTGTAAAAATCTTATTGTGGCCATTCATTTATTAATTAAAGGAAATTTATTCATTGTACGACGATTCTCATTTCCTAAAATATTAAGGAGTGAAATGTAATAAATTTTAACAGCAATTGTTGTTCAAACTTTTCTTAAAACTTTTCCGATTAATGTTTTCATACAACTTTTTTTGAAGATGAACAACAAACAAAATTTGTTCAAGGTCAATGATTTCTTGTTCACAGGATAATACGAAAATTGTGGGACGTCGATTGATATAGTAACATGTATTACATACGTCTATATAGTTTAAGATTATGGTTTCAAGCATAATGTCAAATTCTTTTCAAATTTCAAATTTAACGACTAATATTTTGTTTAATTTTCTCACAAGGAACTGTAAGGGATTTTTTAGGTTAAAAAAATTTATTGATAATCTTATTGAGTCTTTGCTGGACTACAAGAGTCTAGTTGGTCAAGTCTCACGTTTGCAATTGGTTTTAATGTAGCAATTAGCACAACACATTTGCAACTTCAGCTAGTTGCAAAATAATAGAAGAAGTATTTATATTATTGAAAAAAAAAAATATTACCAGCTCCTTCTATCATCGATTCAATATACTTTTCAATTTCAAAAACTCCCATCCTTTGTATTAATGCGTGTAGGGATTTTTGTGGCCTCATTCCCTATTATTCAAAATGCTTAATTAGAAATGTTTCAATTGCATTTCTCAAGGTCCTTAAATGGTTTACCTCAACAATTAAGGACTTTTCAAGTTATTTGGCATTAAAATAATTGCTTCGTTAGTTAAAAAATACATATAAATTAAGCAAAAATAAGCCACATAATTGCAATGCCAAGCAAAGTTTAAAAAGCAAAATTATAAAAATTATATCAGCTGCTGCAACCTTTACAACAGTTTCTAAATACAAATGTTATCAAATTACTTTCAGCCATACAATGGGGGTGGGTTTGTAAGCCAGAAAAACATTAATTTAAAATTGTTTTACAACTTTTATCGGAATCAATGAGAAACACTGCATAAAAGGAAAATGTCCTGAATGAAAACTTATTTTAAGAAACAAACACATTCCAAGAAAAACAATTGCAACCAGAGAAACAGCCATTCTCTTGCGCTGGCTAATGCATAAATAATAATATGATTTAATATAATAAATTTGTATTATGTCGCAGTTACTGGCACTAAAATTAATAGATGTCATTTGTTTTTTCTCACACAGTCGACTAATTGCTTGTTGAACAAAATGGGTTGAGCATAAGCAATTCCCTGCCGTCCGTTTTAGCAGTTGGGAATTGCATTTATTGCATTTTACAGGCGAAAGTTTATTGACCCTTATTAGTTGATGTCATAAAAATGAAATAGGCGTCCCAAAATATTCAATTGATCATTTACCACGATTGTCAAGAGAATTATAATAGAATTTAATTTGTTACACACACAGTGTGTGCGTGCTTTCAGCTTTTCGGTTAATTTCATAACGCTTTCAAATTATAATTCGACAAAGTGATCAAGTTAGTGGAAAGTAAATTTTGTATAACAATTTATAATATGTGTCATAAACATGTCGAAACAAATTTTGCTGGCTTTAATTTATTGAAATAAAACAATATTTATAGACGATTTTCATCTATAACGCACAGAATTGTCTGGCCCCGCGTAGTTCGTCACAAACGAACTCCAAAAAAAATTCGCTGGAGCCAAGATTTATAAAGTAAATTTAGATGATGTCACTTAAAATTTAGCAGTGGCATGTGATTTCAGATGCAAGCATGAATTATCAAATCTTAGTGCAAATTGTAGATTATGGCCTCATTTCGTCGATTTTTATAATTTGGACCATTTACCCATCCATCATTTTCTTGTGTGGACTAACAAGAGGTCAGGGTGAAAAAATAAAATATATAAAAATTTTAAAGTGTGATGGTGTTTCATTGAGGATTACTTCTTATAAAAAAATATTTAAATCAGTTCACATTCACAGAAGTTACAAGTTCTACAGAATTTGTGGTCAACTGTGACATATTGATGCGCTACCTTGTACAGCGACAAGGATCTCAAAAAACAGACAAAAAGTTTACTTATTACTACTTCTTTTATTAAAATTCGTTAAGTAGTTCAAAAGTTGCCGTTGTTTGGCTGTACGTCACTGTGAAACAAAGTCAAGGTGAATCTTGTGTCGTTTTATATCTATTGCCCGAAATGCGACAATTTAGCGATTCACTCGACACTCGAAAATGCGCCTTGCCGCAACGCTCTAACAAACATTCGTGTTAATAAAACAGTTTCATCATTTAAACGTGATGTTCAGTCTTTTATATTGTCATGGTGATTTGGCATTGGAGAATAAACAACACATTTGACAGACACATACTCGTACACAGCCAAACCGCACCCAGTTGCATGTAGATACTTGTAAATAAATAATAAAATGAATAATAAAATGAAATAGTAACCTCTGGTATTCTACTTTCCTGCTTATCGAAGGTATTTAGTATCCCCAGAGATAAGAAAATTTTATTTTAAAATGTGTGAATAATCTGAAATGGTTGCAAACATGCTGGTAGTATTATTTAACTTTCTCGTTTCTCTCAATTCTCCTTTATATATAATTTTTTTCTTCTATTTATTTCTATTCACTTTTTTCCCAGCTTATGGAGTCGATTTTTTTTTACAATAAATATGTTGCAAGTAGACTAGATTCGGCTAGACAAGGCAAATATTTCCGCAAATAAGCCCTCATATTAAAACAAGAGGAGAAATTGCTACTATGATTACATCGCCTAGTCTGGCTATGCCTTTAAACTCAATCTAAGAGATTGTGCAACTATAAGTAAATCTATTTATGTACATCAATTTCTCCATATGCTGTTGGATATTGTAGACAGTCAAGCCAATTAAATGAAATTGTACAGTCCTTTTGAAATCAATGCATTAGCACTTCTATAAGGATTAGAAGAATTAAGAAATATATACTGACAAATATTTCTTGGCATCCAATGAATTTTTCTATTTTTAAATGCTAAAGTTGATTATAAAGTTATTTGATCAATTTGTGTCTGTATTTTCGTTTATTTACTCATATTTGAGATTAATTTATTCATTATTTTTATCTTTATATTTTTGGTTTTGACATCTTTATTCATGCTTCAATTAATTATTCAAGTTGCAGGTAATTCGCTTGACAAAATTTCTGATATAAACTATAAATAACACAATTAAAAAGATATTTTATTTTTTATTTTGTAATTAAATCCTGCCATGAAGGCAGCATGATGGAAATAAATCCTTTTAGCGGATCACAAGGCATTAATAAAAATATCACTTTAATACTATATATATAATAAAAATATTATAGCAAAACTTGTTTGCACATGCTGGCATAAGGATTTTAAATATGACAGTAAATTAATAAAACTATACCAGTATAACCTGAATTAAGTCCCTTCAAATATGCTTTTAGCTTTTGCTGTTTTAACCATGTTAAAACAACACTTCATTAAATTTAATTTTTCGTAAAAATGAATGAGCCAATATTTTATAAATGATATTTTGCTTTCGTTTAAAATTGATTATGTATTTAAAATTTTATTAATTATTTTGCCGTTCCCAAGATACGTATAACAAAAGCTTAAATGAATTATATGTGCTGCACGGATGGTCTTCCTCGGAAAAGGAATTATTAAATAATAATAATAATAGTAATAACGTTGGAGTTTATGCTTCAACAATTCGAAAGATGTTATTAAAAACTGAATTTCCCTTTTTATAAATATAGGAACTTTTTTTTTTAATTCCTTTTTTATATTTTTTATCCAATTGTTTTTGATTCAATTACAAAATAAAACACATTTTAAATTTTGTTTCATATTTTCCATTTAAAAGCTTTAATTATGCACGTTTTTAAAATATTTACTTGTTGCGTGTTTAGCTGTCAGCGTACCCTTAGAAAGGACTTGTTAGCCGAACGCGGCTCTATCGTAATGTTAGCAGCTGTTCGTTTTAAGCTTAAATTGCAGTGATTTTATCAAAATACATTTATTATTGAAAATTCACAGAATTTTACATTTTAAATTAAATTTTTTATTAGCGTTTAACTTTACGAATAAAAAGGATATATGACAAACATTTAAAAGACTCGTCGTAATAAAGTATTTTCTTTTCCAATACTCTTTTTAAATAAGAACTCAAATTGTGATGACGAAATCTACTTGATAACGCAACTCTGGTTCCATTCTTATCGGTGCTAACAATTTCATAGCCAAAATTTTTATTTATAGTGGTTACGACCACAACGTCACCACCCTTGATATATATGTCGTAGTCATGCCGCCAACAGCTATTTGCTCTATTAACAGGATACGCGATTTGTAACAGGATGTGCAAGAGAAAAGTGGTGCAAGAACTTTTTAAAATTCTTTCTAATGTACAAGAAGAGAAAATCTTAGGGTCGTAGAGAAAGTATATCCATTTGTCATTTTAAAACAAATTACATATCAAAAAAGTTTTTAAAATTTACAGATCAGGTTGAGTGATTAGTTGTCTACATATAATATTTATCCATATTTACCAAAATGTTTTCCAATATTAAATAGTCTTAATAAAATAAAATATAAGTTTCAGTGCTTTTTAATTTAAACACTAGTTTCTAAGCTTTTAATACATTCGACATAAAAATAAAATTATATAAAATAAAAAAAAAAAACTGTGGTCCTTACAAACTCTATTTCTGCTCTTAAAAGAAAATATTTCGTAAAAAGAAAATAACTTTCAGCTGAATTGTGAATTTTCTCTCGGAGATTTTCTGTTCCCAATTCTAATAATTCGGCGAAAAGGAAAACAAGAAAGCGGAATATTAGCTTTTTGCCTTTTGGTGTTTTATTCTGTTAGAAAATTTGTTTGTTTTTAACGATTTTCGCTATAAATAAAAAATTGATTTTTGTCTGAGTAAAAATATGCTAAGATCACTGTGCGTTTTCGTATTTCAACCAATATTTTATTATCTCTAACTTACATTTTTCTTCATTCGAAATAAAATAGAATAGAGAAAAATCTACCAAAAAAAATTATTATTATTATTATTATTATTATTATTATTATTATTATTATTATTATTATTATTATTATTATTTATTAGAATAATATAAAATAGTAATTTATGTGTGTGAAGATAAATTTAAATTTAAGTAGCAGAGACAAGAACCGATTTCTCTAACAGAGCTAATTTTTCGGTTAACAGAGCGCTGTTAGCCACTTAACAGTAGTGGGTAATTTCAAGAAATGTGGATAATCTAGGAACTGGGACCGGAACCGTACAAGACAACACATGGAACAGGTGCTCCAGAGTATTCATGTTGGACGCAAGATAAAAGGACATGCAAAAAACGTTCAAAACAATCCAAAAAAGCAATTATAAAAAAAGACATTTTCCCGGAGAGATAATGGGTCTTTACGGAAAAATAGGGACTTATAGGTATATCCCACTATATAGAAATGGTGCTCCAGACGGTCCTCTAAGGAGCAGATTAGGTGGTATTTCTGAAATAATTTTGAGATTTCAGAAAAATGAATTTGAAAAAAAGTCATATTTTTGAAGAATTTCTTGAGAAGATTCGTGACCATTTTGGAAAAATGGGGACTTATAGGTATATCCCACTATACAGAAATGGTGCTCTAGACGGTCCTCTAAGGAGCAGATTAGGTGGTATTTCTGAAATAATTTTGAGATTTCAGAAAAATGAATTTGAAAAAAGTCATATTTTTGAAGAATTTCTTGAGAAGATTCGTGACCATTTTGGAAAAATGGGGACTTATAGGTATATCCCACTATATAGAAATGGTGCTCCAGACGGTCCTCTAAGGAGCAGATTAGGTGGTATTTCTGAAATAATTTTGAGATTTCAGAAAAATTAATTTGAAAAAAGTCATATTTTTGAAGAATTTCTTGAGAAGATTCGTGACCATTTAGGAAAAATGGGGACTTATAGGTATATCCCACTATATAGAAATGGTGCTCCAGACGGTCCTCTAAGGAGCAGATTAGGTGGTATTTCTGAAATAATTTTGAGATTTCAGAAAAATGAATTTGAAAAAAGTCATATTTTTGAAGAATTTCTTGAGAAGATTCGTGACCATTTAGGAAAAATGGGGACTTATAGGTATATCCCACTATATAGAAATGGTGCTCCAGACGGTCCTCTAAGGAGCAGATTAGGTGGTATTTCTGAAATAATTTTGAGATTTCAGAAAAATGAATTTGAAAAAAGTCATATTTATTCAAATCAAGTCAAATTCATTTTTTTGAAATCTCAAGAAAAAGAAAAATGGGGACTTATAGGTATATCCCACTATATAGAAATGGTGCTCCAGACGGTCCTCTAAGGAGCAGATTAGGTGGTATTTCTGAAATAATTTTGAGATTTCAGAAAAATGAATTTGAAAAAAATTCATATTTTTGAAGAATTTCTTGAGAAGATTCGTGACCATTTTGGAAAAATGGGGACTTATAGGTATATCCCACTATATAGAAATGGTGCTCCAGACGGTCCTCTAAGGAGCAGATTAGGTGGTATTTCTGAAATAATTTTGAGATTTCAGAAAAATGAATTTGAAAAAAGTCATATTTTTGAAGAATTTCTTGAGAAGATTCGTGACCATTTTGGAAAAATGGGGACTTATAGGTATATCCCACTATATAGAAATGGTGCTCCAGACGGTGCTCTAAGGAGCAGATTAGGTGGTATTTCTGAAATAATTTTGAGATTTCAGAAAAATGAATTTGAAAAAAGTCATATTTTTGAAGAATTTCTTGAGAAGATTCGTGACCATTTAGGAAAAATGGGAACTTATAGGTATATCCCACTATATAGAAATGGTGCTCCAGACGGTCCTCTAAGGAGCAGATTAGGTGGTATTTCTGAAATAATTTTGAGATTTCAGAAAAATGAATTTGAAAAAAGTCATATTTATTCAAATCAAGTCAAATTCATTTTTTTGAAATCTCAAGAAAAAGAAAAATGGGGACTTATAGGTATATCCCACTATATAGAAATGGTGCTCCAGACGGTCCTCTAAGGAGCAGATTAGGTGGTATTTCTGAAATAATTTTGAGATTTCAGAAAAATGAATTTGAAAAAAAGTCATATTTTTGAAGAATTTCTTGAGAAGATTCGTGACCATTTTGGAAAAATGGGGACTTATAGGTATATCCCACTATATAGAAATGGTGCTCCAGACGGTCCTCTAAGGAGCAGATTAGGTGGTATTTCTGAAATAATTTTGAGATTTCAGAAAAATGAATTTGAAAAAAGTCATATTTTTGAAGAATTTCTTGAGAAGATTCGTGACCATTTTGGAAAAATGGGGACTTATAGGTATATCCCACTATATAGAAATGGTGCTCCAGACGGTCCTCTAAGGAGCAGATTAGGTGGTATTTCTGAAATAATTTTGAGATTTCAGAAAAATTAATTTGAAAAAAGTCATATTTATTCAAATCAAGTCAAATTCATTTTTTTGAAATCTCAAGAAAAAGAAAAATGGGGACTTATAGGTATATCCCACTATATAGAAATGGTGCTCCAGACGGTCCTCTAAGAAGCAGATTAGGTGGTATTTCTGAAATAATTTTGAGATTTCAGAAAAATGAATTTGAAAAAAGTCATATTTTTGAAGAATTTCTTGAGAAGATTCGTGACCATTTAGGAAAAATGGGGACTTATAGGTATATCCCACTATATAGAAATGGTGCTCCAGACGGTCCTCTAAGGAGCAGATTAGGTGGTATTTCTGAAATAATTTTGAGATTTCAGAAAAATGAATTTGAAAAAAGTCATATTTATTCAAATCAAGTCAAATTCATTTTTTTGAATCTCAAGAAAAAGAAAAATGGGGACTTATAGGTATATCCCACTATATAGAAATGGTGCTCCAGACGGTCCTCTAAGGAGCAGATTAGGTGGTATTTCTGAAATAATTTTGAGATTTCAGAAAAATGAATTTGAAAAAAAGTCATATTTTAGAAGAATTTCTTGAGAAGATTCGTGACCATTTTGGAAAAATGGGGACTTATAGGTATATCCCACTATATAGAAATGGTGCTCCAGACGGTCCTCTAAGGAGCAGATTAGGTGGTATTTCTGAAATAATTTTGAGATTTCAGAAAAATGAATTTGAAAAAAGTCATATTTTTGAAGAATTTCTTGAGAAGATTCGTGACCATTTTGGAAAAATGGGGACTTATAGGTATATCCCACTATATAGAAATGGTGCTCCAGACGGTCCTCTAAGGAGCAGATTAGGTGGTATTTCTGAAATAATTTTGAGATTTCAGAAAAATGAATTTGAAAAAAGTCATATTTTTGAAGAATTTCTTGAGAAGATTCGTGACCATTTAGGAAAAATGGGGACTTATAGGTATATGCCACTATATAGAAATGGTGCTCCAGACGGTCCTCTAAGGAGCAGATTAGGTGGTATTTCTGAAATAATTTTGAGATTTCAGAAAAATGAATTTGAAAAAAGTCATATTTTTGAAGAATTTCTTGAGAAGATTCGTGACCATTTAGGAAAAATGGGGACTTATAGGTATATCCCACTATATAGAAATGGTGCTCCAGACGGTCCTCTAAGGAGCAGATTAGGTGGTATTTCTGAAATAATTTTGAGATTTCAGAAAAATGAATTTGAAAAAAGTCATATTTTTGAAGAATTTCTTGAGAAGATTCGTGACCATTTTGGAAAAATGGGGACTTATAGGTATATCCCACTATATAGAAATGGTGCTCCAGACAGTCCTCTAAGGAGCAGATTAGGTGGTATTTCTGAAATAATTTTGAGATTTCAGAAAAATGAATTTGAAAAAAGTCATATTTTTGAAGAATTTCTTGAGAAGATTCGTGACCATTTTGGAAAAATGGGGACTTATAGGTATATCCCACTATATAGAAATGGTGCTCCAGACGGTCCTCTAAGGAGCAGATTAGGTGGTATTTCTGAAATAATTTTGAGATTTCAGAAAAATGAATTTGAAAAAGTCATATTTTTGAAGAATTTCTTGAGAAGATTCGTGACCATTTTGGAAAAATGGGGACTTATAGGTATATCCCACTATATAGAAATGGTGCTCCAGACGGTCCTCTAAGGAGCAGATTAGGTGGTATTTCTGAAATAATTTTGAGATTTCAGAAAAATGAATTTGAAAAAAGTCATATTTTTGAAGAATTTCTTGAGAAGATTCGTGACCATTTAGGAAAAATGGGGACTTATAGGTATATCCCACTATATAGAAATGGTGCTCCAGACGGTCCTCTAAGGAGCAGATTAGGTGGTATTTCTGAAATAATTTTGAGATTTCAGAAAAATGAATTTGAAAAAGTCATATTTTTGAAGAATTTCTTGAGAAGATTCGTGACCATTTTGGAAAAATGGGGACTTATAGGTATATCCCACTATATAGAAATGGTGCTCCAGACGGTCCTCTAAGGAGCAGATTAGGTGGTATTTCTGAAATAATTTTGAGATTTCAGAAAAATGAATTTGAAAAAAGTCATATTTTTGAAGAATTTCTTGAGAAGATTCGTGACCATTTAGGAAAAATGGGGACTTATAGGTATATCCCACTATATAGAAATGGTGCTCCAGACGGTCCTCTAGGGAGCAGATTAGGTGGTATTTCTGAAATAATTTTGAGATTTCAGAAAAATGAATTTGAAAAAAGTCATATTTATTCAAATCAAGTCAAATTCATTTTTCTGAATTCTCAAGAAAAAGAAAAATGGGGACTTATAGGTATATCCCACTATATAGAAATGGTGCTCCAGACGGTCCTCTAAGGAGCAGATTAGGTGGTATTTCTGAAATAATTTTAAGATTTCAGAAAAATGAATTTGAAAAAAAGTCATATTTTTGAAGAATTTCTTGAGAAGATTCGTGACCATTTTGGAAAAATGGGGACTTATAGGTATATCCCACTATATAGAAATGGTGCTCCAGACGGTCCTCTAAGGAGCAGATTAGGTGGTATTTCTGAAATAATTTTGAGATTTCAGAAAAATGAATTTGAAAAAAGTCATATTTTTGAAGAATTTCTTGAGAAGATTCATGATCATTTAGGAAAAATGGAGACTTATAGGTACACACACACAAAACACACTAGCTGCCAGGGCCTACGGTGCAAAATGTTATTTAAAAAATATATCAAATAGAAAAATTTTTTTCAGCCAAGTTTTTAAAATTAAATACTTTTTTAAAAGAGTAACTGTTGAAAAATGACCGATTAAGAAAGTGCCTATTGAAATAGTAGCTTTTAAAAAGTTAATTTTAAACAAGAATATTCTAAATAGGCATCTTTTAAAAAGGTATCTGTTAAAAAAATGACCTTTTAAAAAAGTACTTTTTGAAAAAGGACCATTTAAAAAAGTACCTTGAAAAATTACCCTTTAAATCAGTACCTTTTAAAAAGGTACCTTCTTACAAAAGTACATTTTAAAGAAGTACCTTTTAAAAGAGTAACTTTAAAAAGGTATGTACCTTTTAAAAAAATTACTTCTGAAAAAGTACCTTTCAAGAAAGTAGCATATATACAGATAAGTTTTACGTAAGTACCTTTCAGAAAATATAATTTAAAAAGTTTTTCTAATATTTCATTGTTTGTTGTTGGCTTAGCTACGTATATGCCTGCATTTCATTGGCGCTAACCAAATCATCAGTACCCTTTTAGCCAAATCATGATTGAAAGCATTCAAAGCTCGTATACTTATGCCACAGACTACAAACACTATATGAGAATTCAAACAGAACTCAATCATATTTTTCTATTTGTAATCAACAAAAACACAAAAGTATAAATAGCTTTAGAAAGCTTTTGTACAAACAGAACACAAAAAACAATTATAATTGGTCTTTTTGGTTTTCTTTTTACGCCTTTATACAATTAATCGCCCTTTGCGTGATAATGAAAGTATTTATAAGGCTCGTATATCAAAACTCGTATACCTTAAAAAGACCTTCCGTGTAATGTGAGTAAAAATAGTAAAATAACGCCTCTTTCCCCCTCCTAGTTCGAATATGTATAAATATAATACGTACTTATTTCAGTAATTAATTAACTACAATACAAATATACCTGATGAGCAAAAGCGAGGCATATTTTCATTTAAAGGCTTAACACCCACAACGTTGTTGCAAATAAGACATAATTATTCAAGAAACTTCATATTTAATTAATTACTATGAAAGTTTGCTTTTATTAATCATCGTTGATATTTCTACATAAAAACAGTATATTTTTCATATTTGATTTCAAAGCTTTTTATTTCTAATAAATCTTTAATCCGTAAATTCTTAATATAAATACAAGTATTCAGGCAAAACTTTCTGCGTTGTTATTTTCTGAAAAAAGCTAAAGCAACAAACATACAAACATTAAGTGTGTATATTTATTTTCCTTTAAATACATTTAAAATTTTTCCTAAACATTTGAAATACATGGTACACACATTTTAATGATTGTTTTTATATCCAGGATATGCTTATGCAGTCTTACATGACAAGCGGAACAATGTAAAATTAATGACATATTTTTTCTTCTTTCATTTCAAATAGACAAATAGACCCTTGTTCCCTTAATGAATAAAACAAAGATACATTTTTAAGTGGTAACGCGTGTTTCGCCATACCTTTTATTAGCTGCATTAGAAACTTTAAATTAATTTTTTTTCGTTTTCTACTCCCACCACAATACTCGTATCATACGTTACAATGTTTTGGTAGTAAATTTTAACACTAAGTATTAAAGTATCAAACATAGTAATACTAGGGAACCGTTTAAATCAAGACTTACAGTATAATAGACTGACTTGACTGACTGACTGACTGACTGGCTCCGCCAACTTTACAAAGTATTGTACACACACTCAGCCACACATGTACAAACATCATTTAACATTGTAATTTTAATCAAAGTTTTACACATAATCTGCTATAGAATCCAACGCGATGTTAAAACTAGAAAATCAGTAGCGGGAACTGTTGAGTATTTTTTTACTATTCCCTCAACTTTGTACAGAGTGGTTTAAGCAGTGCACAGCCTAGCAGTTCGAGTGGTGCCACAAATATCACACAGCAACATCCTTTAGGTCATTAATATTGTATACGAGTAACATTTTAAGAATGGCTTTGATATATGTAAATATATAAATGGCATAAATATCTTCTTTCTCCACACTGAGGCGATTCTTAATCCTTTCTTCTCTACAAAACTTCAGTCTATTCAAATCAATTTCAATTAATCTGGTCATGATCTAATTTTACCTCATAATATCTCTCTTTAACTGAAACGAAAGATTTCTCTAAGCTGCCAGTTGAATGCCTCTAAATATTTGTAATCTTCAGTGTAGTCAGCCAACACAATTTCTTATAAAGCGTTTCCCCAGTTTAACCATTTTCATATGACATTTTGTTCCTCAGATAAGCTAAAGTGTATTTTAAACTAACAGCCACTTTACCGTGTCCTTGCGAACTATACTCAAGTCGGACTTTTAACTACTCAATAAAAAAGAACTCCAACCTGATTAATCTGGGGCTAGTGAGAATTCGTATCACATCTAATGATTTGAAAATGGTTCTGTCATTACAAGATTTTTTTATTTCTGTTTATTGCATTGGATATCAATTTAAGATTCTAAAGTTCTAAATGTTATTCATTATAGATTTATAGCAGGCATTTTAGAGCGACATTTTCATTGCTTCTAATGCACCCATTTTTTTCAACTACGAAATAAATTAAAATGTGAAAATCTCGATTAAAATCTACAATTATTTCTAAAAATATAGAATTATTTACATTTAAAATTTACATTGAAACATCAATTTCTCACAATCATACAATTGAGATATTCATTATCATACAAAAATTTTACTATCGTACTCTTTCTAGGTGCAAAATCTAATCTCCCATTTTATCGCAAGTTTATTAAAGAAATATTTCCTTTTTTTGCAAAAAAAAAAAAAAAAAAAAAAAAAAACAAAGAGATAAAAATATAATTTTCTTGGAGACAGCTTCCAATTCGGTGAACAGACTCAAAAAAGAGAACATCTTGCAATTAATAACAAACTTATGTTAAAGTCATTATAAGTCACTCCAGTTTGCACGACTTCCTCGTCTGTATCCTTGCATTTTCCTCCTTTTATTATTACACTGAAAAAAAGACATATACGAGAACTAAATTCAACTAAGAAAAAAGTTCCTAAACTTAGTTCGAAAATGTCCTTAATTTATGCAAAACTTTTGCTAAAATTACAAACAAAAGAAAAATTAAGACATCCGTAATTAAATCCGGCTACAGCATTGTCAAAAGCATAAATATGGATTTAAGCCAAATAGGAACGTATACGGGATTGGATTTAAACAAAAACAAAAAATTAAGTTTACGATAAATTTTCTTAATTTAAGGCAGCAATGGCTTGCGACTGGTACAAGCGATACCACGTTGGATGAATTTTTATATTTCAATACCATTTCAATTACATTATATACATATGAAATAACCGGGACTTTACGTAATTGTTGTTAGAATTCCAGGAAAGTTTAAGACTTTTTATTTTTCCGTATAGGAAAAATATGCTGGAGTCTGATAAAAATAGTTCATAATTATTTAATTTTTCACGATGACTTCTATTTTCTAAAAGTTAATAACTGAAGAATTTATGTCATACAAAAATAAGAAAAGTAAAAGAAATTTAGTTCTGGGAATGATAGAGAATAGTGCATATAATTGTGCATACTTAAAAGTTTGTAAATAGTTGTCGTCATTTTTAGTTCATGTTTTCCCCAACTTCAGAAAAACTTTCCTAGAATCAAGCAAACAAAATTTTCTAAAAGTATTAATTCGTGGCTTGAATGGATTTTAAGAAAAGTTACTAAAAACTTGAAACTAAAGAATAGTCAAGTTTTACTATTTCTAACGAATTATCAAAATTTAAATTATTGACCGTTATTTTAATTTTCTTTAAAAAAGAAGAAAAATTTATTTTGTTTAACATTTCAAACACCTCTATGGGCGTCTTATGCAGAAGTAACAATAACAAATTTCAAAGAGGCGTTGAAATGTTGTTTGTTTTCAATAACAATGTTCAAAAATAATTTATTTATTTACAATATAAACAAAAAAAGGTAAAAACTACTATTAATTCATTTTCCAGGAATATTTAATTTGATACATGTTCATCGCCTTAGTTAAATTAAAAATACCGCCAAAGACAAGTGGGTAGTTTCCGCTCGGGGTAAGTTTAAAAAAACTTAGTTCTGTAGTTCGTTATTTTCAGGATTTGATGTATCAATATAAACATCATCCCGTGATGTATGCTTTTGTCAATGAAAGTTGGGAAAATAAATTGAGAAAGTAAAATATAAGAAAAATTTATGAATACAACTCGCAATTTAAAGAAATTCTAGTAAAAAACCATTGAGCCCGCATTTGGCCATCCACTCTTCCTCCAAAGAAATGCACTAAAAAAGAAATTCATGAACTAGACTTTAGAAATATTTCCTAAAGTTTCGTATATGCTTATAATCATAATTGTTAAGTAATGATTAGTAATCGCAATGATTATTTGCATTCAAAGGGCGAAAATCAATAACGATTGTTTGAAGTTTTGCATAATTACTAATTCAATACGATTACAGATAATCCAAAAGTAATCGAGACTAGCGAGAATTACAAAAAGAATCAAAAGCAAGTAAAAACCAATCGGAATAGTTTTATGATTATTTTTGTTTCTTTTTGATTATTTTAGAAAATTGTTTGCATTTGCCACGAATTTTTTAAACATTTCTTGTCCTGAAAATATGTTTCTCATTTCAAATATGCTCGTATTTTTGATTGGGGAAATTTCCAATGCAACTACGGCTACTTTCCTTTAGGAATATTAATCAAATAAATTAAAATTGGATGCTAAATATTCTTTAAAAAGGTATATTCTCGAAAAATCTTTACGGTAGATGTTTACGAAAGTTGATTTATAAGCTGAAGTTCAATTTCTTTCTCTATCCTGTTATTTTATTGTCATTAAATTCATTTTATTTTTATCTTATTTTATATTAATTTTTTATCAAACTGCAGGTATTTGGGAATAACCAATAAGTACAAATTTCATTTGAAATTAATTTTCAGCATATTTTTAGTCTTTGGAAGCACAAAGTTTTTATGAGAAAATTCTTAGAGCGTATTTGTGGATTTCTTTTACGCACTTCATAATTTTATTAAAACAATAAACACCTCAAAGAATTGTTTTTCATATGAAAGCAATTAAGAAGAATTTATAAAAGCTAGAAGTAATATAAAGTTGGTAAACAATATGCAGAGATGGAAAACAGTCAACATCAATGTATGTATTTCTTTGCCGTTTGAAAGAGAAAACCAACAACAGAAAATAGTCGGAAACAAAATTAAATACTTTTCATATATTTAAAAAAACCTACTTTATTTTAGTAAAAAATTTTTTTTTAGACAAACGCGTTTAAATCTGCACTTGCTGACCTTGAGAATAATTAAAAGAATCAAAAATAATTATAAAAGCAGTGGGACTATTTGTTGATTACTTTGTCGTAATTGATTATTAATCAGCAATTCTTTGCCAAATATATATTTCGAAATAAAAGCAAACTGCGAAGCCACTTGGCTGGCCTGCAGAAACACCTACAGTCTTCGGCAGGATTAGAATCTGCAGCTCTCCGGCTATTAGTCCAGTACGCTAGCTATTAGACTACGAGGATATAATCATTACGACTCTTCTAAAATATAATTCAACGTTTTTATTTCTTGATTTAGAATATTTTCAAAACATTTCGTAATTTTATTAAAAAGATTACTAAAGTTAAGTAAAATTTTGTAGCATACAAGAAATTCTCTATTGATATTACTTTAAAAGTTTTTATTAGCAGCGAGAAATTTTTTACTAAATCCCAGTAAAAGCGGCAACCAATTCAAACGCGAACTCAGCAATATTTGCAAAATTTTGGTTCAATATTATTTTTTTTTAGTGCATGATAAAATTTATTTTTTTTCATTGATATTTTTGTAGACTAGCAGGGGAATTAATGTTTCCATTTCGTCAAAATATGTTCCAAATTCAAAGGATATTCCACTTAAACTACATATACATAAATAAAATAAGTTAGAGAGTATCTGCGAATGTAAGTTTTCGTCTGGAAAGAATGAAAATCATTTTTTTTAAATGTGTAAATCGAAATTATGACTGACTTTCATTTAAACTTAAAAATAATATAAATATACAAATATAAGTATTTTTTTCAACAAAATAAAAAGTAAGTATTTTTAGCACAAAAGCCGAATTGCAGAGACTTATAGAAAGAATTTAAATTTTTAACCATCATATTTTCACTTTACCTCCTACGAAGTAAAAATAATGGATGCTTTGAATACCATGAAAATATCACTCATCTTTTTTTACCGCAGTTTTCTTTTTGTGTTATAATTGAAAATATTAAGTTCAAAGTGGCAAGTGGAATCACTAGTTCGAAACCATTTTCTAAGCCTGTATGAATTTTTCTGAGTGGGAGCAGTTTTATTTACACTTATAAATATGAAAATATACAGAAGGCAGACTTCTAGCTCCCGGTAATGCTTTTTATAGTGGTATGCGAACGTCATGGTAATAAATTCAACACATGTTTTCTACGATATTTTATTAGTGCATGTGTATAGGTAAAAGGTCGTATATTAGTTTTGCTGTTAGGAAAGCAATCCGAAAAGTCAGCTCAAAAAAATTTGAAAGTAATTTAACAATTTCGAAAACCACCAAATTTAGTGGCGGAGCCGTGAACAAGGGGAACTACTATCCGGTCCGAACGACTATACGCAACAAGCAATTGAAAATTGTAATGGCTGTTTCCGTTTAACGATATTTACAAAAAATTAGTTTAAGGAGTTCGATTAAACGACAGCAGAATGGAATACATATATTCTCTAAAGCTTCGCGTTTGATAGCCATTTTTTTTTGTTTTCGTTGTTGTATATATTCAGTATCTTTTTTGTTGGAAGCAAGAGCAGCATCAAACTCATATTTATTATTTACTTTGTAATTAAATTTTCCATTTCCTATTCCCAAAATGATTATAAAGATTTATAAATTTTATTAGTGCTCAGGAAAATTGTGTTTTTTCGCCATTTGCCTAAACACTACGCAAAATGGTGGAAATAACTTCAATACAGAGTCTAGGAAACTAACTTTTATTTATACTTTTACAAAAAGTTTTAAAGCAGATGTAAATGGTTTATACAAATGTGCAATTTTTTTTCTCGCTTGTCAAGACGCTGATATCGTGCCTCAACCGCCAATAACCCTTAAGGGACATACACGGAACTTTACAGGAGATGTGTTTTTGTTAACTGCCTCCGCACTTACTTGTATGACTATTGCAATTTTTATTTGTGACGATTATAAAACTTTAAGATTGAACTTTGGTGCTCGTAAATTATCGAAAATCAAAAATTTTGTTACTAAAGCTTTTTTCGCGGTAAAGGCACGATATGTTCGTTTGGTGCTTCGAATTACTTAAAAGGCCCAGAACCACGGAGTAACCGATTTTGCAACAAACAAAAATATTTATGTAAGTATAGTATATGAAGGTGAATTGAGTCCAAACTCAAAGAATTTACTAATTAAATAATTTAAACATGTCGCAAAAATTTAGGTTTTTTTACAAGGATTTTATATAGTTTACAGGGTACTTTTTAGCCTGCTTCTGTATATATGCAAATTGAGCAATTTCAGCATTCTATAAGTAAATGCGTCTGATATCTATGAGCTCTTACAACATGTGGCACAATGTATACGAGTGTTATTGTAATGTTTATATGAGTATTTTTTTTTTTTATCTCGTTTATATCTCCCTTACAACACAAGCTGAGTAGTTGACATTAAATAGCAATATAAAAGACATTGTAATTTTCAATCGCAAAATATATATAAAAATTCAAGCCATAATCGCAAAAATTCTTTAAACGATTTGTATATCTAATCCCTGGACAACAGACAAAATACTCGTACCCCATTTCAGTGTTTGTGTTTTTGCTGTACTTTAAACGAATTAAATATTAACGTAGGAGCAGTTGTTCAGTTGTTGGCAAATACATGGATATTAAAATAGATAATTTATTTATAAATGCTTTAGAAATTTTAAACATACAATGTACGCGAATTTGAAAGTGTGTTATTTGAGGCATCTCCTCCTGCAGCTTGATTTAGGCCTGATGGTTTTAAGTGTCACATCTAACAAAAACCAATACGTTATAAATTTGTATACCAATTAAATTTTGCCCAAAACACAACTCATTTTGATTAGTTATTCACATAAAATAAATAGAAAAATATGTTCCTAAAAGTAGTCTAAGCATTAACAAGTATTTGCATATGCCGATAAATATTTCATATTAAGCGTAACCATTAATTTAAAATCGTATTAGAAATATGTGTTTCAATAATCTTCAAATGACAAATATCTATATATTTTCAATTGCAAGTACTCTCAAGCTCATATGCAAATGTTCAATGTAAAATAGATAAAGATTTTTCTGATTATTCTGTTCTTTCTTACACAGAAATCCATTAGTTTAATGAGAAATTTATGGGATAATTGAGTGCACATAGAATACAAATGCGTTCTATAACCAAATTTTTAGCCAATTCAATTAAATAATATACATAAGTATATACGACTATATATCGAATGAGTTCGATACAAAGAACTGATTATACTAAAAGGGTCAGATCAATATCGGGCATAAACATGCAAGCACATGCATACATTTGAATGTACGACCAGGTTCACACACATCAAGTTTACTTGCTTGACTATGTTTTTAATTTGCTTTTCAACTTGCTTTTACGTTCACACAGCACAAGCTCATTTCAACGATTTTCGTTTTCGTTGGGTTTTGTGAAAACTAGGGAATGGAAAAAACTACAAGGAAAATAGAAAACGGGCAAGTCCGTAAACTCAAGACTTGAGCGGGAGAAGTTTGCAAAGTGTGAAGGAGCCCTAAGATACATTATGTACAAAATGTAATATTTTCAAAAGGTGTTACACATCTTAGTTTATTGCAAGAATGTTGTTCGGTTTCCATTTACTAAAGGCGTTCTCTTTTAGCCTTTTGAAAGAGAAAAAAAATGATATTTAAGTGTTCCTTAATAAGCGCAAGCTCATCACACAGAACGATTTTTCTTAGTGGTGCAGAATCGAAAATTTCAGCTCCTGATTTCTACAGCCAAATGCAAACACTAAATAATTTATCAGGGGCTTAATTACGGGAATCGTGGCCGATATAATTTCGCTTCGAAAAGTATTTCGATAGTTAGAGTTTTAAGTCTTGGAAAATGAAAAATTTTATTATTCAATATTGAAAATATATGAAAGATCAAAAAATAAATGCAAACAAAAAACAAACATACAATTGTCCATAGACACGAGTATGTCTGCTTATTTTCCAAATAATTATAAGTGAAAAGTTATTAAAATTAAATGAAAATAAATTTTGCAATAATTTGTAAGAAAACGGACCAAAACTTACCCGAAAGAATTTAACTTTCATATGGTCTCTTGGCTATCGTAAGCATTTAATACAGGTTCTTTAATTCAAAATACTTTTTGCTTTTATCAGAAATTAATTTTGTGTATTCCATCTGAAACGAAAAACAATCAACCTTGCGCCTCTTTTCCTATCAATGAACTTTTTCAAAAATACAATTTTGATTGGTGATTTTCTAACGACTTAAAACTCGAATGGTTGACCCCGGCTTATTATCGATTAACAAGATTAAAATTTCGATACACTTCGCTCCATAACGAGTGATAAAATCTCACAAGCCCGATTAAATTTCAGTCGTGATCGACTGCGGTAATTAGACCCATGAATTTTCCCTTTCTAAAGCATACTTTGTTATGATCATATGGCCTTTTTAATACAACATCGACGCAATACCAAAATTTTTTATTATTCATTAAAAAGTATACATTAATACCCTCATTATATGTAGATAAATATGTTCCCCAATATCCTCTTTATATGTAAAAAAAATTTAATTATGCCTGAAGCTGAACCGAAGTTATACTAAAAAGTTTTGATATGCGGAAGAAAAAACTTTAAAACTATTAATTGCATTTCACAAAGTTCATTGTTTTTTGTCCAGATACGTCTATGTTGCATTAAAGGGACGACATGTTAAAACACCTTCACTACCAGGACTAAACGTAATTTTAGTAAAACAAATATTTGCAAATTATAAAAATATTAACTTATTGAATTATTGATATATTAATTTTTAATTTTTGACATTATTCAATATTTCTACACGTTGCGGGTATTCTCTATTGGAAATTCAAATTATAAAAAAAATCATATACAAAATGTTTTTTTAATTTCATTTTTATTTATTTGTTTTTGATTTTTTTAATAATATGAATTTCCTGAAGGAGACACCCGAAGGGTGTAGAAATATTGAATATTTTTAAAAATTAAAAATAAATATGTTATAGAAAAAACCTCAAGCTCAATAAATAATTTAATAAACTCATGCAAATAAAGGTCGAATAATACAATCAATTTAAAAATATTTATTTTATCAACTAGTTCTTTAAATATGTATGTCATACTCATATAAAATAAAATTGATTAAGAGCTTTTAGCCACTAATTGGAATTATCAATTTCATACCTTTACGCCATCACAACTGAATTCTGGGAAGTCCTTTATAGAAATCAACACAAATTAAAGCAGAAAAAAAGATTTTTACTACCGCTCCGATATGAAATAATGATTGATGTATGATGGAGATGTCAGCCACGTTTGAAAATTAGTTTTAGCCTCGTTTAAATTGATTGGCTGCGGAAAACATCATGATTACGTCATTGCAGCCATAAATACGAGTAGTGTCTAACTATTGCGTTTGTAAATTTATGTTAATTGCCATAAAAATATTTTCGCAATAGAAATATTTAACAGTGCTGTGACCATTTGACAAACAAACTTTTTTTCTGCAAGTGTATATTTATTTATTTATCATTTCTATTCTTGAACAAATTTTCACATTGATAGATTATGCATTGGGAAATATGGTACAATTACGTTAAACTTGCATTTAATGCAAAGGTTGTACTCAAGGGCGATAAGTATTTGAAAGAAATCTGAATTTGATGGAAATGGAATTCTATGAAGAAAAATTAATTAAGCATAAAAATTAATTAACAGTTTTTCGGAGAACTTCAAATTGGAAATATTTGTCCTTCGTTTTGGCAAATTCATCATCAACAACTTTTGTAAATTGTTAAAATTAATAGTGAAGGCGTTATTCAATTCGAAGAAGTTTATTCGTCTTATTGAAGAGACAGCAGCGCAAAAGTAATTATTTGATAAGCTCCATGGGATGGTGGAATCACACACGCTCTTTTACAACAAAGTTTTCCACGCTGTTTCACACTTACTGTGATTGATGGAAAGAATAAGAGCTCGAGTTCTTATGAAATTATACCATAATTTAAATAAAAATTAACTAAATTTTATTTAAACTAAAATGAGTACGAAAAAACGGATAGAAATCGCAAATATTACGGAAATTTTGAAAATAACAAATACTTTCATTGAAAATACCTTAAAAAGGCCACCAGGCGATCACTAGCTATAGATTATTATATTATATGCATATTTATGTTGAAAATATATTTTCACTTTCTTAGTTTAATGGTTTGTTGCTAAATAATGTCTGGAAATGTTTGTACTACAGACAATGTGCTACGTTATATTAGATCATATACATAAAAGAAAAATCATTTTACAATGAAGACAAAATTTAATAAATAAAATTTATGGGAGATGAAAAAGAAAATACAGCGGAAAGGATATCACCATCTAGTTTGCTACAGTGCTCAAACTCTGCTTTGCAAAAGTTGCAAAAATGAAAACATGAGATTAACGATTACACAATATATTTTGTAACACTTCTGACCAGACTTCGATAGTCTGGTAAAAATAAAATTTGATTCCAGAAATGGCCACGCCTGTACGAAACAGGCTCCATGTCTACTTAAGACCGAAACATATACTGAGGATATACGTATGTAGTGGCGAAGAGAATGTATTACATACTACTAGTTATCTAGTCCACAATATCTGCTATATAGACCCTCAACACAGACAACAGGGACAGTTTAAGCAATTTCGTATTGCGCCAATAGCTGAAAATGAATAAATATTCATACAATTAACACTTCTATCAACATTTATTTATAATTATGACAATACTAAGCGATAACAGCATACGAGTATATTATTATGGCCTAAATATTACAAAATCAATCAATGTTAACTTTCCTCAAATTTCTATATTGTAAATATTTAAAATTTGGTTTCATGGCATAAACATGTTTATGATTACATGACATGATTTTGACTATTCTGACATTTGTTTTTATTATACCCATCCGTATCTATTTGCATAATAGTATCTTTTAATATATTCTTTATGAATAAGAAATGGCTTGAGTTTCCATTGAAATTAAGGGAGCCACGCAAAAGGGGTGAATAATGGAAATTCCAATATAAATTGGATGTAAGTATACGAATATATTTGCATATGCAAATAACCAATGAATGAAAATTCAGAGTCAAAAGAATTGAAATTTTAGATTTTAGACTCAATATGGCTTTTCATGAATCTCAACGTCTACATGAAGTCTACTGAAGCCATGAGGGTATAAAAATTGATATTATTCTAATTTTCTGGAGATTTTCATAAAATTTCTTTGTCATGATTGGTAATATTTTTTTCTTCTATTGTGATTGTTGATATATTGCAATTTTTGCGATTTTTTTTTAAATTCTTATGAAAAAAGCAAGAGGTCTTTTTTATTTCAATATTTTGCCGAAAAAAAAAAAGTTTATTTATAATTAACCAATGAAAAAAAAATGTTTGAAAGGAATATAATTTTCTTTAAATGAATTATGAAGACTTAAAAAAGTGCTTCAAATATAAAAATTAAAAAAATCAACAGCCGTATCCAAAAAAAAAGAACTTGAAACGTCTTCGTAAGGCATTGTTAAGTATTAATCTATAAAAAAAGTTTATGAAAATTTTACTTTAAGTTGACATTTTCCAAATATTATTTTATACGTTGAATATCTCTATGAATGCAGCAAATAGAGATCTTAAATTAATGGCCCTTAATGAAAGTCTAGTATTTCTCTCATTTGATGGCAACTAAATTATACAATTTTATAATTTTAATAGTACGAAATAATACGTCAATCATTAAAATTAAAAGCTCATCTAAAGAAAATAGGTTGATGTTTTAATTATTTTCCCTTATAAATATTAATTTTAAATCAAGTAAAAAGAAAAACTAAAAAAATTCTTGAAAAGTTGAACATTAAATATCGGCTACATCCGCCTTTCACCTGTCACCGCAATTTTTACACTCAGCAGCCGCCGACGATATGTTATCGACGAATTTTATGTCTGACGTTGATATGAACAGATGTGAAAATTACCTAAATAAAAAAAAATAATTCATCTTAAGTGTTCTATTAGAAGAAATAAAGAAATATTGGGCTTCGGAGTCAGAGTTTTTATAGAAATCAAAGGATTCGAATGAGGAAACTTATAGAGAGAAATAGTTTATTTTATAAATTTTACTGGAATTTTTTAATTTTTATATAAGTATATTTTTTTATTTGGACCATTACCCAGAGAAAAGTCTCTATGCATGCAGTGCATTGTGCTGGTACTAGGAAAATGGGTTATGGTAGGAAGGATAGAGGGAGTATTGCTTGTAGATATTCCACGCTGGAAGTGACAATCAAGACATCGGCAAAGAGTTTATTCCACATACGAGCTCTTCGACTAAAGAATGAATTTTCTCTGGAGCTTTGTGGAGCTTTGATTCATGTAATGACTGATAAGTTTCTCGTGTTAAGCCAAATTTTTTTCAATGTAATGTTGATCCTTTAAATTCACAATTACATAAACAACAAAATCAAATTCGCAACCGCCAATACGCTAATCACTGTTGCCAATTTAAACGTCTTCAAAGAAAATTAACCAACAGTCGAGATAAATAAGTAATAAACTATTTTAAGGCTTCACGTACGTCCCTTGTTCCGGTATTCAATCAAGTTTAGCAATCTGATACAAAATATCATCTACAAGCAAATAATAAGGATGCCTAATAATACACGACACATTATCTTCTGTATCTTAAAACTTCTCAGGAATTTCATTTGAAATTAAAAATTACAACTTTTAATATAAAGAAAATATTCTTTTGTAGATGTCTTGATGAAATGGAATTTAACAAAGATGTCATCGTACGAGGTCTGTTCAATAGAAAAGGAAAATTTCCATTTTTCTCAAAAAATATTTATTTCTCGTCAATTTGTATTTTGTACCAATCAAAGTATTCTCCCTTAGATACAATACTCATGTGACAGTGTTTTTTTTAATCCTCGAAGCAGTTCTGACATTCACTTTTTGGTATAGTATTGAGCTCTCTCAGCGTTTCGGTTGTATCTCCTCAATCGTCGCAAAAGGCCGTCCTTTCATGGGTCTCTTCAATTTTGGGAACAGGAAAAAGTCACTGGGGGACAAATCTGGTGAATACGGTGGCTGAGGCTTCAATGCACTAATTTTTTCGAACAAGCAATGACGAATGAACACGTGCATTATCGTCTTCGGACATTTTTTTCGTATTGCCCCTGGCAAGCGGGACATAACTTCAAGATAATACTCCTCATTAACCGTACGCTAATGTAGCAAGAGCCCATAATACGCTACGGTAGTCGAAGAAACCAGTCAGCAAAACTTTAAAATTAAAACGAACTTGGCGTCCTTTGTTTGGTTCCATTGGAACGATTGGAGTTTGCTTTCGATGACATAACCATTTACCCATGATTCGTCACCAGTTATGCCCCTTTTAAGCAAATCTAGATCGTCGTTAAGGTCATTCAACATTTCCTGAGACATTCCCATGCGATGGCTTTTTTGTTCAAAATTCAGCAGTTTTCGAAAGAATTTCGCTGCCACACGCTTCATGCCCTAAATTTGCGAAAAAAAATGTATGGCATACAATCACAATATGCCACTCTCAACATTTCAAGTGATCCATTTTTTTCCACAGCACAAAATCGCCGAACATACAAAACACGGCTAACTATTATGAGTCTCACAAACACACTAAACTGAACGCAAACACACTCAAGAAAGAACATATGTTCGAGACAAGTGTGCCAACACCAAAAAAAATTCTAATCGAGTGAACGTAGCCCGAGAAATTTTTAAAAATCACCTTTTCTATTGATCACACCTCGTATAAAATTAACAGCCTGTATTTAGGGCCACAGGGGTGGCTCGTTTTAAAAACAAAATATTTACAAAGCTAATGTCCTTAAGCGCAAGGGAGTCTAATTTTGGTATTCGTTATAACTGACGTAAACAATAAGCATCAAATAAGAAAAACTACAGCAGCAGCAGCAACACGTGGGGTTTATAAATCAACAATGAAGATAATAATAATGATGATGATGATGATGGCTTTTAAAGACAACACGACTTTTATTAAATAAACACATTTGTGTCCGATAATCTTTTTATTTCTCTTGCCAACATTTCCTGCATTTTAAAGTCCTTTGTATTTGTTAAGCTTTCACATTGTTCATTAAATACTTGCCGCTTTTCGTTTTTTTTTTTTAATCTGTTACAAAGTTAAACTACGTTTTTCGGAGGCAGCCATTAAAGTGCGATTTGAATCTCCTGTGGCTGGACAAGGAACAAAATAGTAAATACAAAAAAAGCAATAAATATTATTTCAAACTGTTTATTATTGCCCATACATTGCCTGGCAATCTTTCTTTATTTATTTATGGAATTTCAATTTATGATGCTATTTTTTTAGTTGTAGTCTAGACGACAAATCACAGGATACTAATCGAGTGCGTGTTGGTATTTATTGTAAAAATGTTTCCTTTTTTTTTGGTTATGTTTCTCTGTCATTTCCTCTACATAGAAACTACTGTTTAAATAGTAATATCAATAATAGTAATATCACACTTTGGTACAATTTCGGTTCAGCCTCAATTCTGAATTTTTTTCTGCACATAAAGATGATACTGAGGAACACTTCAGGATATGAGTCTTCATTTTGTTTTGCTGACAGACTCTCACCGTTTATTTTTAAACGAATATTTGCAAGACTATAAAGACAGTGAACTCGCGGTAATGTGAACTAAGAATAAGAGAAATATCCAACACAAAATTTTATGTGTGAACTGTCTAAAAGTGAACAAAATTTTAAGGACCTTAACAGTGAACAAAGTGAAAAACAAAGCGTGCCGCAATTTCAAGAATCCTTGACTTATTAAGAAAATAATAATAAGTCTTATTTTAACGATTTTCACCACTAGCTGCCTTCTGTTATTCAAAAAAATCGCTTTTTAGATAATATACTAATCGAATTTTTAGATACTTGTAAAATGGAGTATCATCCACGGAATTTAATAACGCATTCCATTTTCAAAAAACCTCCAATCCTCGCCCTATTTTCAATACAACGTAAGCATTTTGTTTTTTTTTTCAAAGCTGAAATATTGTAATTGGTTAGAATTAAGAAAGATTTGGTTCTATACGTTTCTAGAAAATTTTCATCAGATGCGTGAAGCGACTTTTTGAAATAAACGACTCGTATGGTAATGATTTGCATTTTTGTATTTTTTATGACAAATAAAAGAATGATATTTCGAACGACTTCAACATATGCCTTCAATCTTTTTGGAAGAATATATAGTTGGGCATTGCATTTGCAAAAAAAAAGTAAAGTATACGATTAAATGAACACACGTGATTTTTATTAGTTTACATTAGAGACAGTGCGCTGTACACAAAATAATCATACCATAATTAAGTAAACATGCTCTAGTGTTACATATTTTCAATGGCCACACCCCACCACGACATAATTCTTTGACACAAAGTTTAAATTTGTTGATCGATGGGAAACTTTAATTTCTGAAATTTTTTAAATTTTAATTATTTAAATTTGAGTAGCTTTCCATGAGGGTGCAAGCTCTCACATCACCCAAAATAAGTCACACACACTCTCACATACAGATTGTTTCATACTTTGAAATGCTGTAAAAAACTCATTAATTATTTCTGTAAATCCTTTTTCTTTATTGTACTTAAACCGAAAGAGTGGACAAATATAATGAGATTTGATACCGATTTAAGATTTTGAATTTGTAGATTTAAAACTAAAAGTTTTCAATAGATTAATTAATTATAGAAAATGTCGGACGTATATTCTGCGAAGGTCCAACAGGACAATCTAGCCACAATGGATATTGTGCATGATACATTCAAAATATACTACGAGTAGTCAATAGGCTGGTGCTATTTGACACCTTTAAACTTTTCATTTCTGTGCTCTGTCTGAAGTCATAGATTTATGGCAATAAGCCATAGTCAACTGAAATCCTTATGGATAATTTGTTTCAGGTGATGGCAATTAATCATACTTTTAAAATGGAAAAACGCCATTAAAGTTTACCCCCCATTTATAGATTCCTTTTAAGTACCAAGTCTCTTTTTATAAAGTTTATTCGAATATTTCTTTACACTTGCAACGTTAAAGAACAATTCATATTTTAAGTTTCACTGCCACCTCTAATCATGTCACACTTTCTACACGAAAGTGGAATGTTGAACACCATTGACATTGATTGCAATAAAACTGCAAATTTATGATTAAAGCCTGTAGAGTATAATAAAATGTTTAACCTTTTCGTGTTCACAGAAAGTCCCTGTCGCCGTTGTTGTAATAATTTTATAGAAAGTGAAATTTCAATGACTTTGAAATAGACTTGTAAGCACTTTAGATGTCCACATTTTCCACCACCATCTTCATCATTCTTCCTTCGTTCTTCATCCTTTTTATATTCAGATAACAAAGTTTGCTCTTTAATTCACTTTTGTTCACTTACTTTCGAATTCATTATGAAGTAGATAATGATGACATTGATTTTTTTATTTTAATATTTATTCTTGTCAGGCTTTTGCAAAAAAGGCCCACTTTAGTTTATTATTGAGTAAACAAGAGTTTGTGTTAAAAAGCCTGTTTGTCTTTTCAATAATACGTTGATGAATTTTAAGAGGGAATTTAAAATTTATACAAACACACACAAACTTTTGGTTAGTAATAAAATTTGTTATATTTTTTTGCTATTAAAAACAATTTTCTATATTCAAATGACATTTAAAATAAGAGCAAACAAAAAAACGCGTTTTGCAAATACTCGTATATAAAGCTAAGTTTACTGAAAGCAGAATTAGCAAATGCATAGAATTAATTTCAAAAGGCCTTATGGCACTTACAAATACATAGATATACACACATGTATAATAAAAATCACATGGAAAAATAGTTCCAAGTTGAGCCTTAAGATTTGCTCGTCCTGGAAGCTCCATCACATCAAAAACCTATGAAAATGTTGAGAAAGTGAGAAAAATTGTTAGGGAGAATCATAGAATTACTATTAGAGAAAATGCAGAGGATGTTGGCACATCGGTTGGCTCAAGTCATACGGCTTTTGCATCACGATAATGCACCTGCTCACTCGTTATTGCTTGTTCGTTTTTTTTTTTGCCGAAAAGAATAAAGCGATCATGCTTTAGCCACCTCATTCACCAGATTTGTCCCCCTGGGACATTTTCCTGTTCGAAAATATTGAAGAGACTTATGAAAGGACGGCGTGAGAGCTCAAGTCCATATCAAAAAGTGAATATCAAAACTGCTTCTAGGATTGGAAAAAATGCTGGCACAAGTGTATTGTATTTAAGGGGAATACTTTGATGGGTACAAAATAGAAATTGATGAGAAATAAATATTTTTTGAGAATAATGAAATTCACCTTTTCTATTGAACATAAGTATCTCGTATTTTCTAAATCGATAATATCTTATTATTTTATATATAATCTAATTATTTTGCATACATGTTTTAGTAAATTCTGTAATAAAAAAACTAAACTAATTAGTCTCGATCCAGTTCAATTTCTGAACTTGTGAATTCACGATCCTTGTCACATCATACGAGTAGCAAAAAGTGCACTGTACGAAAATTCACAAGAAACATTTTTGAAGATATAGCGTGTATTAGTCAGTCAGTCAGTGATAATATTCAATAAGTCACATCCCTTATACATGTATACATACAATTACCATATGTCAACCAGTGATGGAACATTGAAAAAAATTAAAGGTGTACTGGCCACCAATCAAAAGAGTACTTTATCCAATATTTTGGTGCTTTTTATGGAATATGTTTTTTATTGCTTAATATATTTATAATATAATTTTATATAATTTTCGCAGTTTCAAATATTAATTGTTTGATGGGACTTCAGCTGATTATATGCCGGCTTGTCATTTACATGTGGCTCAACTCACCAACTATGCCAATATTTTGTATTCGACTTATCCTTAACAATAAATGTATTTGGCCATTGGAAGAAGACTATTTTTTAAATCAAAGTTTAAAATAACTTATGGCCACTTTTTGACTTCGTATTTATATACGTATTTAGTTAATTTTTATTTAAATTTAAGTTGAATTTAAATACAGTTTCAGTTCATCAGTCATAAAATAAAACTCGCATATCACTTAATATGAAAATATGGCAATAGGACAAAGGTTCCTAAAAGGCGATTGTAATTAAGGGACAAAATCAAATTTATAAAAAAAACATTTGAAAAATAATCAACAACAACAAATAATCACGATCAATGTATTTAACATAAATAGCCCTTAAATAATCCAGGTTGGCTATTAAAATATCATCATAAATTTCATATAAAAAACAGTGAAAAATGAATTTATTTAAGTAGAACTTAATTTTTTTAATTACGAACACAAATTTATTATTTTTTTAGCGGTGTAGAAAATATCTTTGTTAACACATTGTACAAAGAGGCACATCATTTTTCCAAATAAAATTTTAAAAACACGAACAGCATGAGGAACGAAAAAATAATATATAAGTTTTGTGTGCACCCAAGATCCATTTATAAAGTCTAGGCAAAGCGAATTGATTACAACGCAGCCGAATTTTTATTTAATTTTTTATATATAGAGTTTGACATCATCTTGCTTGTATCATCTTGTTGCATAGATTTCATTAATGGACCTGGTACGAGTATGTACACTGAATGTTATTGGCGTGTAGGCAATATTGGCTCATGGTTAAAAAAAATTGCAACGATAGATTTCTAAACAAACAAAAAAAGAATAATAGTAAGAAAATAGTGGTAAGAATTACGTGGAGATGCTGCGATAGCTTAAATAAAAAAGCGCTGAAAATGGGACGACAGTACTGAATATTTTATCTCTGATGTAAGTAAAACATTCGCGCTGACACACTCGTATCGTGAGTTAATGGGAATTATTCGTGAAAGAGTGTGTGTAAAAACTACGTGATACAAACTTGTTACTCATTCATAATAATTTTAAATTTCAGATTGTCTGTGTGGCAGTATGTACAAATAATTAACACTTGTTAACGATTTGCTGAGCAATTATTTAAATTTTGCTTTTAACTATTGTATGTGTAAATGTACTATCTTAATTGAGACTGAATAATATTGAAATGACCACATAAACTTGATTGAAATTTCTTTAATATCCACATCATTAAAAATATAATAAATTAAGCCCTGATTCTGTTATATTTTGTGTAATTAGCTCATTTATAAGTTAACGAATCATATTAGATTTCCCTTGAACTGCTATTACAACACCTTTCCTTTAATCTTGTAGCTAAAGGGAAAAAAGCCCCATATTTGACCTGCGACTGTCAATCAACCACTTATCAGTTTTGCCTCTTCTTCTGTTTGCACTTCAACTCATGCCCTTAAAAACTTAATTATGCATTATATTTGAATATTTTTTTCTTTATGTTAAAGCGAATATAAAATGTTGTTCTTGTGCAATTAAACGACTTTCTAAGATGGTGCGCTTTATACGGACAGGAAAATGGAAATGAAAGTAAGTAAATATAATAGATCAGTTATTTTAAGTTGTTAATCAATCTTACTGATTTCTGCGTAGATGGCGATATTGAAGAAAAATGGCACAAAATTGTGGAAGAAAATTAAAAAATTTTATGATTTTTTTTGATGTTGCAAGAGCGTGCAAAAATGTTATAAAGGACACCTACAGATAGTAGGTAATTTATAACCTAATAAATTACTTTGAACAAGAGACTGTATATGATAATAAAAATTTTGAACTTTAAATATCCTTTCAAAGCCCAAAATAAAAATTTGCGTTATTTTCTCATTTCGATTTAGTCTCTTTAATGAACAATACAATGAACTGTAGTCTGCTATATTATTTTTCTTCTGAATCCTTAACCAACTTTCCACATAGGGAAAAAAACGTTTTCTTTAAAAATCTAGTACTTTTGTGGTACGTTAACGTTTAATTATTATTGCGTTGACTACGGCCATTATCGAAGTAAAGTGATTTCTATCGTTTATAGATGCATTTTTAGGGGGCCAAATGGTTTGGCATGAGCCATTCCCTCCACTCCAGCAGAAGCAGCGCATGACCATACAATTCCTCTGACTAAATCTTCAAGTAAATTAATCCACAATTTTCAACTTTGTAAGTATGTATGTGTTTATTTTCTCAAGTGAATTCAATGTTAAAATTAAACAGTTCCCTCCAATTACTAAATGTCTTAAGAAATTAAGTTCTTGCAACTGTTGCAACTGTACAGTTGAAAAGTTTTTTCTCTGATGGATTTCAATTTTAATTGTGTGTGAGAAAAAAAAAATAAAATAAAAAGAATTCCGAATAAAGGAATTAAAGAAAAACTCCTATAGAGCAATTATTTGCAATTGAATTATAGTTGAGCATTAAATTTTATGCTGCCCCTCGTCAGGTAAAAAAAATACCAAAAGAGTACTTAGTTTTAATATTTAAGAGCATCTGTTTTAATGCACCATTAGATAAATTATTAATTTAAGCCGCTATAAATTGTGTTGCCAAGAAAATTTTCAAATATATTGACATAATAAATGAACAAAAATTTTCAATATAAGCTACTCGATCTAAAAAAAAAAAATATTATATTATAAATGTTAGAAGAGTTTTAATGTAGTTGCTGTTTTTTTATTTTTGTATTGCCTTCTTATCATTGCTTATCAGTTATTCCTCAGCCGTTATGTTCACCAGACTTGGCTCCATGTGACAACTGATTAGACCCATGAAATCATGAATAGTTGCCACGATTCAGTAGATGAAAACTTCATCATACCAAAGTGTCTATCCGAGGTCCATCCATAATTGAATAAAGTATATGAGCGCGACAATTTCGAAGGGGACTATACGAATATTAATAAATATTTTTTACAAAATCGAAAAATCAGTAAAGACCGAAATTCAAATGTATTTTTCTTGTCTCTTTTAACTATGAACAACATTCAAACTTAAACATCATTCCCTAATGGAGTCTGATGAGGTTTGAACCCGAGCCCATGAAAAAAATTTCAAAAACAACATTTTTTACACACATCGTATAACAATTTCATCCATCTCTGCACTGGCCTCAAAAACAATAACACAGGTATTAAAAAATTTCTAGACGAATTTTTTCAAATTCTTGTTTTATTTCATATACACTTACACACTACGTGTATATATGTACATTCAAATTCCCAACTAATGCAAAACAAAATGCGTGTTTCACTAACCATAAGCATTAGTTAAGCAAAAAGTAAAATTTATTTCAGCAACAATTAACAACATACATATAAAGATATACAGAGCACTTATATATTAAATCAACAATTGGAATATTCAATAATTTTACATCTGTAAGCCCATTACTACAACCTGCCTTTAAAGTTCCCGATAGTTAGAAGCAAATGAACTATAATGTGGCATTTAACAAAAAAAAATGTACAACCTGTCTGTAAAATAAAATAAAAAATTACTTTCGTTTCACGTCTTGAGTATTTTTTAGTAGTTTTGGTTTTTATATTTCTAAAAAAAATAAGAATTTTTTATGGAGCATTTCTTAATGTCGGGGTTTAGCGAAGACATTATAAATGTGGCAACTTCAATTGATGAAAACTCGCGTGGTAGCATGTACTTGCCTTTGACTTATCGCTCACTTTTAGGTTAAAGTAGAGTTGTAATAATGAACAACTGTTTATCTGCCCGATAAAATCCTTACTTTAACCAACGCCAATTAATAATAATTCCTTTAAGCTCCGTATCTCTCTTTAAAACCTTGCTGTTAAAATGTTTATATATTTGAGATGTTTTCTTGATTGACTTGACTTGATTTAAAGCGCATAGTTGTGCTTCATAAGAGCTGTGTGTAAAAAACTTACAGAAATTCCGGCTGATAAATTTCTGAAATAATTTTGTGTGCGCTAGTACGCATATTTATTACATACTACGGGACGTAATAAGGAGGAGATTTTTTTCCTGAAACGGAATTGTCAACGTTTCATATTTTTTGTTCTTTGTTACATAAAAATGAATGAACTTGTATGTACTTACACAAATAAATTTCAGCACACATTTTCCGTAGAGAAATAAATCCCAAATAGTGAAATTCAGACAGAACTCCGTGCTAGGCCTTAGCGCGAATTGTTCTACAGAAATTTACATCGTTAAAACTTTTTTAATTCTCAATCAGAATAATACCCCAACTTTAATTATTTAAGAGGATCGGTCTGCGACAATCGTCATATATTTCATATATTTTTTCGCATTAACATCTTGCATCTCTCAAGAGCTCTAAGTCAATGCGCACACAACCCTCTCCCCAAAAATAAATTACTCTTAATGAAATTTCTAATATATAACACAATTAAAGGGTTATTTCCACCATCGGAGAGGCTCTTTGGTTTTCCTAACGTCTTCCATTGAATTATAATTAATATCATTTAGCAAGAATTTTTTTTAATAAAATAAATTTTCTTCATATTAATTTATATTTTCGATATATAATCAGCGCATTATTTTAAATGTTTGTATGTTTAAACAAGTGTATGATAGTTATTTACAAAATATTCGTAAAAATTTCATATTAATCATCAAAAAAAATGTACCGAAGTATGTATGTATTCAAATAGTAAAAAGTGCTTCCCTCCCACTACCCTACACCCGCACATTTCTTTTACTTCTAAGCCGAAAATATTTGTATTTGTTTAATACTGTTTGCATACACACACATACAACTTTTTGTTTTTGCTTTTATATACAATGTTAATAGTGTTGATCTTAATTTTTTTGCGTCAGTTTGCGAACTAAGAGCATTCAAACGACAAGAACCCAAATCATTACTATCAGCTAGAACTAGCAAAAGAATAGAAATGTTTTTCAATAGAATCATAATGTTTTTGATCACAACTGTACTTATGGCTGCATACGTGTATGCACAAGGGCAATCTGTATCCCAAATAGGAGACATACGAATTTTTCAATCTGCTGGTAAGAAAATCTAAAATTTATATTCTCGTAATAAAATTAAAGTAAACAAAATATATATTATGCATATATATATATATATATATGTATATATATATATATATATATATATATATATATATATATATATATATATATATATATATATATATATATTGTTATTGTTGCAGATAAATTTATTTGCGATATGATAGAGTGTCCCTTCAATACTGAACGTTGCATTGTTGCGAAATCAAATGAAGCAAATCCCTCAATTCTAAAACGTGTTAATATTTGCTTCTCCAAGGATAGAATTTTAGCTCAGAAGTACCATTCAACTCCAACTGATCCCAACTATAATGTACGCCAACTCATTACTTCATATCGAAATGGTGGCACCATCACCTCCGATTCCGTAAATACTTTGGATTGGAATGCGTTCAACCAAGGAATGAATAATTTGAATTTGCAACTTAGAAACATGAATGAAAATATTAATACAAACATCGCAAACCAAATGCAAAACGTGCAGGAATCGCTTAATAATTTAGGCATTGGATTGAACAATATGTTTAATTAATTATCTCAATATTTCGAAAATATCAACAATGATAATCTTTCGAATATACTATATATTCCACCAAATAAGATAAAATTATATTTAAAAAAATTAATTTCGTTTGATAATAAATAGAAATACTACAAAATGTTTGTATAATCATAAAATTTTTGTTTGTTTACTTTTCAAAATACATATCGAGCCTTTGCTGCAATAGCGTCATAACTCAAAATATTTCGTTTTTAGGGTTATATTACGAAATTATTCGCCATGTCGTTTTTTATATTCTGTAAAAGTTTCATAAAAATATTTTGTATACTCAGCTCTTGAGAGAAGAACCAAATTTTCTTTTAGAATTAAGTTGTGTGTAAATTGAAAACTTTAAACTCAATTTCTGCAAAACAACCTTTTTGAATTATTACGTTATTGCACCAAAGGCTCGATATACATATATAATTGAAGGTCTACTGATGAGCTGGCCTACCATTTTTATTTGTTGCAAATAAATAAAATTAATACAGAAACACCTTGCAGGGTTAATAATATAAACCACAATGATTTACATACGTACACTGATAAAGATTAGATCGGGGTCTTTACCGCAAGTTAATATTCATTACTTTTATGGAAAATATTTCTATACGATCGGCAGTTTTGGAAGCGACAAAACATCATCTCACAGGTCACGGCAATTTCGTTAACAAAAACGTGCAAACTTTAATATTATTCAAGCTGTCTTTACATTATCACACAAAAATTCTCTCAGAACAAAGATCTGTTGTCTTTTCAGTTTTACACTGAATTAGACCGAAGTCGAAACAAGGTAATAAAAACACATTGAACAGCTGATTAAAAATAAAAAAGCCAATTTATAATAAATAAATACAAAATAAATATAATAAACATGAATGACACATAACCCATACTCGTACCATAATTAGAGTTACCAGATTTGGCGATTTCTCGCCAAACATGCAGATTTTTAAGTTCTTTTGGCGACTAAATTTTCTGTTTGATGACGTGATGATTTTTCGTCGTCTTTTAAAAAGTGGTGGAGAAATATTTATTCTCACTGAATCAACTGGTTGTTTATCATATAGGGCTGCCAACAAAGGTTTTGGAGCAGTATGTGAAGTTTAAACAATATTTTTCGTTAATATTAATACACAGAAATCGGGTATTTTTAATATTTGCAAAGTTATTGAAACGCATCACTTCAGCCCGGAATTCGAGTCTGATCATTTTAGTGCCAGTTTACATTGAACGATTTTTGTCGCTGCAATTTTTGTCTTCCTTTCTTTAAAATTGCATTTGCGTTTACATTGAACGATTTTTGTCGCAGATATTTTATGCATACATACATACATACGTATGTAATTTTTGATATTTTCTTTTTTAAGTATATTCTTACGGTAAACAAACAAGGAATTTACGTATTACGAATTGCGGGAAAAAGGAATTGCAAGAGTACATGCCTATGTGTACTCTCTTTAGTTTCTCTCTTCCCCTATTAGCTCTATTCCCCCTATTTACCTACAAACTAAGAATTGCAGCGACAAAAATCGTCCAATGTAAACAGGCACTTACATGTTTTCGCGTCGAAAATATGGCAAAAAAAAACTGAAACTGAAAACAACAACTGAAACTGAAAACAACAAAAATGAAACGGGTGGGACTAAGTCATATACCTCTTCTATGTGCCTGTTTAGATTGGACGATTTTTGTCGCTGCAATTCTTAGTTTGTAGGTAAATAGGGGGAATAGAGCTAATAGGGAAAGAGAGAAACTAAAAAGAGTACACATAGGCATGTACTCTTGCAATTCCTTTTGCCCGCAATTCGTAATACGTAAATTCCTTGTTTGTTTACCGTAAGAATATACTTAAAAAAGAAAATATCAAAAATTACATACGTATGTATGCATAAAATATCTGCGACAAAAATCGTTCAATGTAAACGCAAATGCAATTTTAAAGAAAGGAAGACACAAATTGCAGCGACAAAAATCGTTGAATGTAAACTGGCACTATGTCTATTTAGAAGTATAATTACTATTATTTAAAATAACTATATGTTATGTATACTTTTGTATTTATAATATGGTATACACGTACATACAAATGTAGATGTTTCAGAACGAATACATTTCAATTTAGATGAATTTTGTGATTAATTTACACATATTTTATCAAAAAACTATACAAAGAAATTTTTTAAAGATCTTTTTTTCTTAAAAAACCAAAACAAATTTTTGGGCAATTTTCGATTGCTATTTTGACGATGAAGTTAAAAAAATACTGATAACTCTGCATATAATTGTAAAAAGAAAAGTCAGAGACGTTCTTTGTACTTTTTTATAATAAATACTTACTACACTTACGAGTGGTTGCAAACATTTGTACTTTAGTTTAAAGAAAATATCTTATATTTTCTATAAATTTCGACTTTTTTCACACAAACAATGTTATTTACTATCTACAGTTTTTAAATATTTCTCCATAAGCAAGTAGATCCATATTTATTTTTATTAATTAAAAACAAACACGAAAGGTATAAAAGTACTAAAAAATACATCAGTGCGTGCAACTTATATGTAAAACCATAAAATAATTGATAATTCATCAATATTGTGCTAAAAGACATTAAGAAATAAATGGAAAATAATGGAATTAAAAAGGGTATTAAAAGGAAAACAGACCGAGGACGGCGTAACAGGACAGGTAATCAAAATCATAAACGACTTTTTAAGCAACAAAGTATTAGAAATAATACCAAAAACAAAGATTGTTCACATTTAAAAGAATATATTTACAATTGCACGAATTAAGAATCTTAATTAAAGAGAATGGCGCTATTCTTCATTAACCCAATTCACGATCCTGTGCATTTGAAATTGCAAATTCCATCAATTGTGAACGACTCTGTTTAGTTCGGTTCGCAACACTTGTTGCTTATAAGCCACTTATGATTTTTCTTAACTTATTTTTGGGAATCTCTTGAAGATAATTCCATGTCCTTGTCAGTCTTTTTTGTGTGTATTTTCACCAAATGGCACTATCTACGCCTATGACTAAAATGTTTAATTGTAATATAACTCTTTCAAGTTATTTATATATTTTCATAAGCTCATACACGCTTATACACACAAATATAATCTTATAAACTTGCCAAAGTTTTATTCTATTATTTTATAAATTATTTTTTTTTTTTCATATGGGAAAGTGCCTCCAACACAAATAATTTCTGTTTATGTTTGATTTCTCCTCTAGTCCTCTATTAAAATTCTTCATACATAAATGCTATGAACTATATATATATATATATATATATATATATATATATATATATATATATATATATATATATATATATATATATATATATGTATATATAAAGATTTAATTCAAAAAATGCCCCACTCATTAAATTTCATTTGCAGATTTATTGAGCAAAATAAATTCTTGATAAAACTTTTGTCACGGAATTTAACCCCCCTCCCCTCTCCACAAAGCGATAAATGAATCAATAAATTCATCTTCAACAAAAACTCGTTATATGAAGAATATAATTTCTAATTATTTAGGAAAGATATGTATTTCATTTAATAACAAAGGAATAGAGAATGTGAAATGAATATTCCATATTATATGATGTTTCCAAAGAATATCACTTGAATGGAAGCTGTCGTCATTTGTTTCAATAATTTCTTTAATATAAAGTTGAATATGATAAATTTGGACACATGTCTTCTAAATGTCCATTCATCTCGATCAAAGCTGAATTTTTCTTTTGTATTTCATACCGAAATACAAATATGCAAGCATCTTTCGATACACAGACAGACAAAAGGTTGTAACAAATGTCAAATAAACAAGTGCATTCAGAATAGAGCACGTACAATATGGACAAGTCAAATATACTTGACACATACATTTGAATACTATTATAATTATTATTATTAGATAAACGTTAGCTGTTAACTTAACACAACATTGGGCTGGATGAAGTGGAAAGTAAATTCAGTCGTGTTTTTAGAAAAACACAACTGAATTCACTTTGAATTTTTCTATATATAAAAAGGACATGAAGGACCAATGTTGCGTATCTGCTTTTAAGATCAATTATGAAGGTGAAGAAGTAAGTTCAGAGCAACCTCTTGGGATCTCGCAGAGCAAGTGTTCTAACAAGGCCACCTGTGCAATTTCGAAGCATTCTGCCCGCTAAGATATTACATATCCCTTTTAAAGACTTCCGTATAATTTTGTTAGAGCAAATACAACTCCTCTGTCACTGCCCCACACATTCAGAAAAATAGTAACTCACATCGGCAACCCGATGCTACAAATATCAGGCTGCAATATCAAAGGGATGGACTCGTTTATTCGGTCATCGTGATGGTTCGACATCGAATCTAACGACTGAACCTAGACCCAAAAGGTATTTTCCTCCTCTCTCTTCTATCATCCCTCTTTTCAGGCAACACAAAGAGACCAACCAGGACTCCAGTAGAACTAACCTAACCTAGTCATATCTACTTATATGTTGCATTAAAGAAACGATTCACAATTTCAATTAAATAATAGTGTTGGTTTGTTTATTGCAGGCATTTAATATACTCGGAGATTTTCTGCTGCCGAAAAGAATATATTAAAGAATGTTTGTAATATTTTGTGTAAAAAATCAAAATTTGTCTGCTCCAAAACATTTCAAAAATTGATAGTGGCATACGGTGAATATAATCTGAGTAAAAAAGTTGTTTGTAAGTCACCCCAAGAAGGAAAAAAGAGAGACCGATCACGCCAAGTTCCATCAAGTATCAACTGCTCATAAGTTTCTTCAGTTATCATGTGAGAACCCAAACTTCTTTTAATTTAGAAGGGAGGGAAATAACATTCAGCAGAAATACTTTTTAACTTCATGCATTCCAACAGGACGTCGATGGGATATAGCAGGACATAGGCGTTTCCATGCAGTATGAACAACGACTTGCAGTCAGGGGCAGGTGTTGAAACATATCAGGTAACACACGCTTTGTATACACGACGCAACAATATTTTACATATCCGGCGACTACGCGCAGATAAGAATCGATAGAGGAGGTGAAGCAGTGAGATCAGTAGCTAAGCTTAATCCAAAAAAACTAACTGAGAAGACAAGAGATCGTAACTTTCGAACTAGCAACAAGCAAACAAAGTAAAACATACACGACCGCAGAACAAACACGATAACAATTAACAACCACACCAAATGCAACCAGCTGCAGAAAACGAATGTTAAATGGCAAATTGCTCAATAAATACATCAAAGTAAAATGAACGACAGAGGAATCAGTACCAGCAATAAAACGACAATCTGCCGTTCTTACCACAAGATCGCACGGCATATAAGGAGTACAATATTCAAACCAACGCCCACTCACTCATCGCTGTTTGTGAGTGATTTTTCCTTTTGTTCAAACACAACGCCGCTATCATGCCTCAGCTACTATATTCACTGGATTTGGCCCGTTTTTAAAACTGTAGAGATCTATTAACGGCCGGAGATTTAAACTTCATCTGAGGGCGACTACTTGGAAGGCGACGATATAAATATTGATGAATATTTTTTTATAAAAATCACTTTTTGACAAGACCTTCTCGCATATATGAAACTAGAAAATTTTTAAATGGTATTCACGCTTATGATGTACGTCGCAGTCACACCGAATTTGTTTCAACTTTAGCAAATGGCATTGCAGATGTCGTTTCTCTGAAGATGAAATGAAAACAACCTTTGAAAAAAAAAACCGATGGTAGAACTCTTAGGCAAAAAAATTTTATGTCTATAGAGAAGACAATGGACTCTCAGACAATGTTGGTCTAGAGGGATCACGCAGTTTAGGTGATATCGATTGCAGGACCGACCCGAAGGATGCTTTGTTCAGTCGGAAGCACTTTTTAGTACTAAGGGCCAAGTCATTTATAACATTTTCTGTTGAATTTAAGCAATAAAATAAAACCCACATTGTAGTTGGAAGTTGTCTTTGGAAAAGATAAATATCTTTAATTTCCTCCTTCTCATCAGAAGATAAAAAAATTTTCAATATTTCAAATAAAGTATTAATTATTGGCAGATATTTAAATAAAACCATTAAAATTGTTGAAAGATATCTGTAAATCCGAATTATAAAAAATATTATTGTTGTATTCTGTTTGAATTCGGGTACGACTGCGGCTTACATGCGAGTAATACGGGTGATTGTATGTCATATACATTGGCATACATGGGCTTTCTAATTAAACAAAAAAATACCTCATACACATTTTCTTATTACACTTTATCATACTTATTGGAAAACCCATTATTTTATATAAGAAGAATTAATAAACTTTTTCCCTTACCTTACAAATTTATTAATGTGGATGCGATGGTTATGGTGGGTGGCGTTTGTATTCCACTGCTCGTAGATGTTCACACATGCTTTGAGACATTGTGCTCGTATTCAAGGAAATCGTCAATACTCTTGACAATTTATGACATTAAAAATTAGAATATGTATTCCAAAAATAAACACTCACACACACACACACATATATATATATATTTAAACACATACACTAGATTAATGCTATATTGCATAAAAATCTGAAATGAGATAAAAAATAAAAAATTTACATAAGTTTCAAATTAATGCAAATGAAAAAAATTATAAAAATATTTAATATAAAAGTCCTTTATAAGTACAGTACGATGCAGATATAAATTGCATTGTAGTTATAATTGAGCCATTTTAGTTATAAAATATTTGTAAAACAAAAAGGATTTGTGGTTTTGTTGCAAACGGTTACCAGAACTATTATGCAACAATTATCATCATTTTCAATAGACGATTCATATGCGTTAGTAATTAAAATCGGAAATTGTTTTTTTATTTAATAAAAGCAATCCTTGCAGTAAATTTCAAATTAATTGTACGTTTTCAAATGAGATTTTGCGGTATAATTTGTTTAAAACAATTTTTCTTTGCAACAATTTTTGTTATTGTACAATTTTTATATACATATAATATTTTAATACATTGTAGCAAGTAGCGAATGCTCTCACGTACGAGTAGCACGAGTAGCAAGTTGCACTTATGGATGCATAGGGGTCGTATGAAAGAGTGCTGCTGTGTTCAACAATGGCTCACTTAAGTTCTTCATAGACTAAAATATTTAGAGCACAAATGGATGCCAATACGTATGTATGTATGTATGCATGCATGTATGTATGTCTATAAGCGTTTGGCTTTTGAAATAGATATCAACAGGGGGATTCCAGTTGAAGAGATCCATTCAACACACTTGAAAAGATTTTAAAGATGGAAGGATTTACACCTTGTCTACGTTTTGCAAATGAAACATTGTGCCAGGAAGTTCTCATAAAATTGTTTACATGAAAAGTTATTTTCTTACTCGCAGTTCCAAAACGAACAAAAAACCAAATGGAAAAACTAAAACAACTACAAAACTTAATATTGAAATTTATTATTAGGGAGAATATCCCGACTAATCGTTAGAAACAATTAGTTTTTTTTTGCAAAATGCAATATTGAAATTCTCATATTGTATTTGTTTTATGTGGCATAAACATACGAGGTTGAATGTTATCAAACTGCTTAAACTTCACTGACGATTTGGTTTTAGCAACCAATGAAATGTCGGCATATGAAGAGCTAAAGCCACAACAAACATTTTTTCAATGCATTTTACAACTACAAAACTTTATAGATTAAAAAAATTTTCTTAATACTGAAAGCGAACTTAATAAAAAATTTCTTTTAAGGATTTTAAGGTTTTTTTAACGATTTCGTAAGAATAAGTATAACGAAATGCTTTCTAAATGCATTTCTGGAGATGAATAGCGACATTCGTTATATATACCGTTCTAATGATCTGCCACGAACATCTGCAATAGTTTGTTATTATCAGCAGGACATTAAATCAACTAAATTTTCCCATTTGAGAAATATTCCTCTAGTTTATTTTCCAGCATTTGGGCGCTGTTAATGGCAATGTTTGGAAATGCATGACTGTGCTGCAGCTGATTTGCATGTGTGATTAGTTTGCGATGGCGGTGCAAATTATATGATGCTGATGCGCATGCGATGTGTTGACAACAATATTCATTTGTTTGCATTTCCGGGCGCTCGAGCATTAGAATTGGATATATTGATAATTAGTTTACATATTTACTTGTATTATAAGAAAACTGATGAGTTTTAAAATGGAAAGAGTGAAATTTATTGTGAAAAAAATTTATACTGCGAGAATGCATCAGTCATTTTTGCGCATTATATATTTCTATAATGCATTTTAGAACTCATGATATTTGCAGTATTTCAAGTTGATGTATTTTCGAACGTACTGCGCATTACATGCAGCGAAGTGTTGCATTTCCGACTAAGCCCAATATCAAATTTTCTGATCTAGCGTTGAGAATGTCCTGTACGTGTTAAATAACTCGCAGTTCTGAGCTCTGTGAAGATGTATTTAATTGCTCGGCGCGGTGCAGCCCCAAATGTTACGAGTTTTAATTTGAGAAGTGTGTAAATTTTTATTAAGGAATATTTTCAGTATTTTAGACACGATTTTTAAAATTTTTATGGTGATGCTTTTTTTGTTTCCCATTTTATGGCCTGCATCAGACAATTTTTTAATTACTTTTTTGGGCTCGTTAAATTTAAAAAAAATATATTGGTCATGCACATATCGACCACTGTATATACATGTACATACATATTTTTCAATTCGTTAAAACAATGACAGGTAGTTCTTCACTTGAATACCAATTAGATACCACATCATTTAGTCTGTATGAAATTTTATTGTAATTTGTGTAACAATTGTTGCATGATTCGTTTCCAAAGATGTAGACCATCATGGCATTCCAGCAAGTGAAATAATAAACGAAATGAAGTACTTACAACTAGGAATTAAAGTAATAAAGATCGAAGGAATTAATTGACAAATATTTCAGAAGACCTTTTGTTATACTACTTAACATATTTTATTTGTGTATTTGAAGATTTCCTTGTCTATCAAAGTTGTTGAATTGTAAATAATCTGGTATCTTATTTTACTTTACTATACGACTTAAGTTTAATATATTCGGTAAAACATTTTGAACATTGGCTTAATTTAAAAAAAAAAAAAAAAAAAATACCAATTAAAAAATACTGCTCTTATGAAATTGAACTTTTAGCATTCAAGGGTTTTATTCATGTACATAATTCTACATCTTTAAGTTCTAATAAATTTTCATACGACTCCACTACGTTGCCGTTATGTTTGATGGACTTTAACCGCTCAATGTAGGGCTGTTCAATACCTGTCTCTATGGCGCCTTTAACAAGACATTGTAAGTAAGTTTTTGATGGCTGTCTATCAAATGGTATAGATTCAGGCTCTAGTTCCTCAAGGTCAGTAACAGGTTGCTTTACTAGAAGATATACACGAGCTGGTAAAGTTTTGTTGTTATCCAATTGAATAACAGAAAGAGTGAAGGGCTTGTAAATATTCTCATGAACACCTTCTTGGCTAAAAACTTAAAGAAATGAGAAAACCTTTAAAAAATTTATTAAATTTATAACTTACTTATCTAAATCGTCCAGGTCTGTTAGATCAAGTTCCCATAAAGTGCCTTGAACAGCACGATTTATATGCTCAACTACAGTGGCCGCTGAGCCCCGCCATCTAGGTGAAACAAAATTGAAATCCAATCTGTAATTCTTAAGCAAAATATTAAAAGAAAACATTAAATAATTATACTGGAATTTACCAGATCGTTCAAGTTGACTTTCTTAGTCCAAATGAGACAAAAGTTGCAACTTGTGCAAATCAAAACAAACGTGAGACACAAATAATACTTATTGTTATTAACTTTTTTTTTAAATCTGATACTTGATTGATTTGCATCATTTTCTGTTGCGGCAATGGTTGTCACAACCCGTGTCTCCTCGACTATGTCCTCTTTATGAAACGAGACCTGATAATCCCATACATAATTGATATACCTTCAAAACTCCTGGTCCAATCTTAACAGCTGTAGGATTTTGTAAATGTATTCGTTTGGTCAGCATATTGCTGCCATAACCGAAATAAAGAAATTTTTTACCACTCACTTCTGGCAAATTTGTTATAATTGATTTTTTATTTTCTATTTGATTGCTTTGAACTTGTACAAAATTCACTATTTTTAGTAAAACTATAACAATTACAAATTTCATGTTTTTTTCGAGAATAGTGTATGAAATGAGTATTAAAATTCAAGTGACAGGCACTTGAAATATTCAACCTGGTTTTATAAAATTTTTAAACCATTTTATTATACTAAATTTTCCATTATGAGCAGAGATAGTATGCCAAAGATCATTATTAAACCATGACATTAAACAACATAAATACTATAATATATAAATGGAACTGGATATTACTTGTGAAATCGTCTTTCGCAAAATATTAATTTTTTCCACTTCCCTTCTGTGAGAAGAAAATAAAAATTTTCAAATAGGAAAACTTCCCCACAAAAATTGCATTTGACTTTAGCTCAAGAGATAAGAAAAAATACGCAGTTATTAACAAAAGCAGCTTTTTATATAAATATTTGTTATAAGAATGCAATTCAATTATAAGTGACCAGACGATCACTTTATTCAATTGCACTTTTTATACGATTTTTTTTTTTAAGAAAAATTTTTCTCCGAATTTACTTAAAACAGCCAGCTTCGTTAGAACTTGTAACTGAATGAAATATAAAGACGTGTACAGATATGTTTTCCTATTATCGTTATCAAATTAAACTGAATTTCACTTCGTCTCAGATTTTTAAACCATTTTAGTGATATATAATTTCCATATGTCAAACAGTAATGAAAATTAATCAGTGTTTATTTCATTCCTTGATGTTTGAAATCGATGACATTTTATATTTTATACATAACTAGCGGGCCCGTTGCCTGCTTCGCACGGCAAAACAAAATAAGAAAAGAAACACACTTGTTTTTAATAAAGTTGGTTTTGTTCCCAAAAACACACTCACTTCACATACGCACCGCACACACATGCGTTATCGGATTTTAACCAAACTTCATATAAACCATATATGGGCCACTGCCTACGTACTGTATAAGTTTGGTTGAAATCGCTCGACGCGTTTATGAGTAGTTCGGCGACGTACATATACGGACTTATTTTTATATATATAGATTTTTAAAAATTTATCAATATATTGTTTTAAATCAGTTATTGAGCGAACATATTTTTTTCTTTTTTTTTTTTGTTAAAAATAATATTAAGATGGTAGATAGATATTAAATATTCATCATATTCATTACACGCAAAAGTTACTTATTAAAAAATGGTAGAGACTATAAATTTTAATATTAATACCAAACAGAAGCTAAAAAAACAAGCCGAATAAGTTTCATTCACTAAGTAAGATTTGCGAGAATGATCTGCCTAAACTTATATCACGCTTAAAACAGAACTTACAACAGATTACTTCCTAGCCAAATATCACAGCTAAAATATTAATAATTTAACTAGTTTTACAAAAAATTCAAATCATAAATATTAAAAAAAATTGGTGGAAATAAATTTATGACTACATCTGTAAAGGTCATGATTATAAAGTAACCGAAAATTACACCGAATATTTGCAAAATCTAATAACGGAGTAAAATTTATCCATAAAAATTGTTTTATTAATTAGTTTCATTGGTAATTCATAACTTACAATTTAGTTTAGATTTGTAACGTGCTTTTTCCCAAATTAATAATTTACGTGGTCAGTAAATTATACTATACAGACCTACGAAGTTTTTTCAGTACATTAAAATTGATTAAGGTGTGGTCCAGTCTGCATGCACATTTCACTAGTTGCTTAGGACAAATCATCAGGAAAATTTCACCCAAAAATTTTGTAAAGTCAAAAAAATTAAAGATATGATTAAGGTTTTTATTTTAATTTTGATATCTCTTACCAGGCTAATCATTAAGTGTAATGAGTGTTTGATATAAAGACACTTTAAAAAATTTGGATATATGATATAGTCTACGCAAACAGCGATATTGGTATAGAGATTAGTTTACCTTCCTTAATCAAACTTTAAAATAATTTAAGAAATAAGTAAATTAATTTGGAAAAAAGCACATTACAAATCTAAACTGAATTATAAAATAGATTTAATTAAAATTTATTTATTTATATAAAAATTTAGAAATATTTCCCCATCAGAAATCCACTGTATGCAATTCTAAAAGCTGTTCAAGATCATCCACCAATGCACCATTCTGCTGAATAGTCTTCAGCCATGCAATATAATCGACAGGTATTCCAGTTTCCAAAGCTCCCTTTATCAACGTTTTAAGATAAGTCTTTGAAGGCTGTCTGTTAAATGGTACTAAATCAGCTTCAAATGACTTCAAATGCGTAATAGGTTGTTCAACTAAATGATAACAACGGCATTCTATTGACTTTTGCAAGTTCAGGAAGTAAACAGGCAAACAAATGGGCTTGTAAATATTTTTATGAACACCCTCTTGGCTTGGAATAATAAAAAAACACAATTTTAAACCTCTTATGTCTTAATTAAACATTTGGCTCTACTACACTTACTCATCTAGATCCTTTATATTGCAAATAGCGATTTCCCATATAGCGCCATAAACCGAATCACCTGTTGAAGGTACTATAGTTGCCGGCGCACCATGCCATCTGGAGGAAAAGTTATGGAAATCTAAGCGATAGCCCTGAAAAAAAGCTTAGCATATAGTCTGCCGATGCTAAAAGTACTTACCGTCAATTTTCCCACTCCCACTCGTGATGCAGATGGATTTTGTATATGAATACGTTTGGCCAACATGTTACTGCCGTAACCAAAATAATAAAATGTTGAAGCCACCATCGCAACGTTCAAACTATTTCACATAAGAATACAAAAATTTCAAATGTGAAATCTTCACAAACTCTTTTTAATCGAGATTATTTAATGAATTACGATGAAATTTAATTGTATGAAAACGAAAAATTAAAATGGCGGCATAATGTATTTAAATTGTTGCATTTCAAGAACATGACCAAAACTTTGTGCTTGATTTAAACTCAATGAATGAATCCCTAAGCAATAATTGTAGAAATCTACTTACCGAATTATGATAAACTACGTTATTCTCATTAATTTATTGAAAAAAACTATTATTTTAAAATTTTCACTTGAAAACTATTTCCAAAAACACCTCCAACCTCTTTTAATTATTCTAAACGACTCAGCTGACCGGCAATCGTTTCCACTCGTTCCTCTTACAAGAAAAAACTATTCAGTGCTGCCAATTGAATAAATCCAATAGCAACTGTACGGCAATATCGAAATAATTAAAACGTTAAGAAAAATACACAAAAAAATATTACCAAAACTCACACGAACAAGAAGATAATTCCAATATACACAATCCAGATCACACGTACAAACCGATATATAATCTCTTTGACGGTTAGGTGTACAAAAAAATTAAAAAAATAATAATAAAAATATACCACATGCATGATGCCACCTGTAATATTGTTTCGTATAGTTAGTCCAATGACTATCTACAAAAACATCTGGCATTTGATTTTCATTGGATCTGGTTGATTGTATACAACAGCTGTTTACAAATGTGCATCAGGGTTGGCCAAGTCGGTACATATATCCTATTTTGGTACCGCTCTAGATGAAATACATTTCAGTCTGAAGCATATGTAAAATTCAAATTTCGTAACAACTCATTTGTGAACAATTGCTATAAATTGTATTTTAAATTAAAGCAATAATAACTTAAACATTAAGATGAATTCATAAATTACGCCATATATACGTTATCTGAGGAAAAACTGAGGGAATTGTTCCAAATACCAATATCCACAACTTTTAATTTACAAAATCCAAGTAAAGTTCGGTCAACGAATTCCACCTGTAATAAATTCGCCTTGTTTATAAAACTAACGAAGTCCTTCTTGGGGTATTTCGATAAGACTGCTTATAGAATACAAAGTGCATTAAGTGAAAAGTGATCACGTAGTCATTATATAGATCCTATAATTAAATCTTGTAAGTCGGTTATCAAGACGATAAATTTTGGCAGTTGCAACAAATTCAAGAATATCTGTAAAATTTTGACAGCTTGCGGATACATTAAAAAAATTGTGTACACGCCAAAATTTTATAAATGTGTGTATATAAGATTCGTAATCTTCAATTAAAATCAAATAATTTATTAATACTATTTTCCTATTTGAATAAAATAAAGTAGTATGTTTCTTAGAAAAAGACCTAGACCAGGTTTATTAAACAAAATATGTTTTTAAATTAAAATGGATATTTTTAATGCCAATCAAATTTTCTCTATTTGCAAGGTAAAATTATGAAATTATTGTTTGAATATGATTTTGGCCCAATAGCCGGATGAACTTGGGATGTAAAAATTAGTTTCAATGTTTTATATATTTATATTTTTTTCATATCATTGGTTAAGGAGAATACTCCAATAAATTATTTAATTCCAAGTTTCAATGTTTAATTTGCACCAAAAACAATTAATATTACTTATTATGCTATATACATTAAGTTTGCATCGATTTCCATCCCTGATATTAACTGACTATTCTTTTCTCACTTGTACTTCTCTTCTTCTTTTGCTGTTTAGTTTCCGCGCAATTTTCATACGGTCCGGTTGTCCAGTAAAAGCATTTCTTAAAATTGGTGTTTTCCTTAGTAAATCAACAAGAAAGTGTAAATATTTTTGCATAAATTTATTAAATAAGTGTCAGTGAATAGTAGTGTGCCAAATTTTATATGGGAATTGTTCAATATATAGTAGAAAAATTTTTTTAAAATTCTTATTAGCCATTGTTTGTTCCTCATACAAGAAAAAAAATTATTCAGTGCTGCCAGTTTTATAAATCCAATAGCAATTGTACGGCAATATCGATATATTTAAGACGTTAACACATCCACAAAGTAGACTAGAGGTGAATATATTGAACTTAAAAATATGAAAAATTCATATCTTTAATTGTCGTTCCAGAAAGGTAATTTACATGGAGTTATTATTCTTAATGCTCTTTTAATACACTAAATTTTTATATACAATATACAATATCTTCAATTTCGTGACGTCTCTATATTGTGCTTTTATTTTTTTAATATAATTAATTACATAAATGATATACATACTGTGTATATATGTATATGATATTATAATCAAAAACAATAGGATAAAAGCATTCCTTAATATCAAGTTCGACCTATTATTATATATCCAATCAAAAATATTGTAAATATTGAGTATGACACATAGTATTTAAGTATATAAAATATTCATTCCTTTTTCAAACAACGTTTGGAAGTGCTTTTTTTCTTTTTGTACTAAATAAGATAGTAGAGGCTTTATTCACCACATCTAGTGATGCCACCTGTAAAGTTATTTCAACTGATTAGTCCCAAGACTACAAAAAGCAACTGGCAATTCCCTTTCGTAAGATCTGGTTGATAGTATAAAATAGCTTTCTACAGCATTGTGCATCAGGGATGGCAAAGTCGGTACATTTTTCCTATATTGGCACTGTTGATATAGAAATACACTTCAATCTGAAGCATATGTGATTTTCAAATTCCGTAAGAATTCAGTTGTAAATAATTGCTAAAAAATTGTATGTTAAATTTAAGTAACAATAACTTAAACACTAAGGCGATTTAATATATTCAGGCAAAAATACGTTATCAGAAAAAAACCGTGAGAATTGTACCACTATTTCTTAAAGAATTTCCACGAAATACCAATATCTACAAGTTGAATACACAAAATCCGGGTAAAGCTTGGTCAACAAATTCTACTTGTTATGAATTCGCCTTGTTTGTAAAACTAGTGAAGACATTCTTGTCGTATTTTGCTTAGATTGCTTATAGAATACCAATTGCATATTAAAAGTTTGTAAGACAAACTCCTCTAGCGAAAAAAAATTTATAAGCTTTTGACAAGCCGATATGAAGTGAAAAGTGATCACGTGGTCGTTATATAGATCTTGTAAGTCGGGTATCAAGACGAAAAATTTTGTTTTGGTAATTACAACAAAGGCAAAAATTTCTGTACAGTTTCGTCAGCTTGCTGGCACACTAAAAACATTTGTGTACACGACAAAAATTTTATAAATGTTTATATATAAGATTCGTAATCTTCAATTAAAATAAAATAATTTATTAATATTATTTTTCTATTTGAATAAAATAAAGTAGTATGTTTCTTATAAAAAGACCTAGACCAGGTCTATTAAACAAGATGTGTTTTAAAATTAAAACAGATATATTTAATGCCAATCAAATTTTCCCTATTTGCAAGGTAAAATCATGTAATTAATGTTTGAATATGGTTCCGGCAATATGGCCGGATGAACTTGGGACGTTAAATTTTGTTTCAATTAGTTTGAATGATTTATATATTTTTTCATATGATAAGTTAGGGAGAATATTCCAATAAATTTTAGCATTAATTACAAGTTTCAATATCTAATTTGCACCAAAAACAATTAATATTATTTATGCTATATACATTAAGTTTGCATCGATTTCCATCCCTGATATTAACTGACTATTCATTTCTCACTTGTACTTCTTCTCTTCTTTTGCTGTTTAGTTTCCGCGCAATTTTCATACGGTCCGGTTGTCCAGTAAAAGTATTTTTTAAAATTGGTGTTTTTCTTAGTAAATCAATAAGAAAGTGTAAATATTTTTGCATAAATTTATTAAATAAGTGCTAATGAATAGTAGTGCTCAAAATTTTACATGAGAAGTGTTCAATATATAGGGGAAAAATGTGTGTAAAGTTTACGAAAAAATGGCTTGGCCTGTATTATCGTCACAAATTCTATTTCAAAGCGTTTCAACACGACTGACAGTATTCCAAACAGCTGATTTTATTCGATGCATAAGGTTGGTTACCCAAACAAAAACATGCAATCAACTTCTAGATATCTTCTTCTTATTGATTGGAATTTAGTTTCCGCCAAAATTTCTTCCGTTTAGTTGCCTTGCAAAAATATCTTTCAAAGTTAATGCTTTTCCAGAGAAATATGTGACAAAAAGTGAATATATTTGCTTAAATTTATTAAATAATTGCTAGGTAATAATTGTAAAAAAATTTTTATACAATAAGCATCCATGATATAAGAGAGAAATGACTTTGAAGTTTATCTAAACTCAATATAATTCTATTCACTTGTTGCCGAATGTGCAATGTTTTCAATGTAGCGGTCATTGTTGTTGTCTCGTAGACTACTGTCGGATGCTAGAAGAGACAATGAATGAAAAACTTTTTTAACAGGCCATTGGCAATAACTATATACGTATAAACAGGTGAATATAATTAATGCATTTTTCGACGATAAAATTTTATATGCAGTTAATTATTTTTGCATTCGGTTCGGTTGGCGTAAAAACTTTGTCTAATTCTGTGGTAATTAATTAAGAAAGTGTTGTTTTTTGTCATGATGTTATTAAATATAATCGATAAAATTAAAAGTATAGTTTCTTTTGCATTAAAGCAAATTTAACAATAATAGATGTTATCTAATCAGCGCAAATTGTTGCCGACTTATGGAAGAACAACTAGGCTGCCGGTTTCATTGACTCCGCTTTCTATGGATCTGTTGCTCTTACGATTGGAAAAAGGTAAGAAGATGACTAAAATTAATATTCAACAAATTAAATAAATTATTTTTTCACATGAATAATAAGACTTGAAATTCTTAAAATGAAAAATTTATTATCTAAAACTCTTACAAAATTAATACGTTGGCGTTTTCTTCATATTGCACTAAATTTAGGAAACCGGGAAAATAAAATAATAGTTTTATATTTAATATGAAAAGTTTCCCCTATCATATTCCTATTATAACGTTAAAATAACTTTCCGAGTTTCCATTGTTTTAATAATGATAAAAGATATTACGGTCACATCGACTTTTCCTTCGCAGTACTATATGTATATGCTGGCCAACATTAGCAGCACATCGCATATACGATTGTCTAACGAAATTGTATCTGAAAATTACTATTTTGCTGCGGAAATTAATTAGGGTGCATTTATATTTACATGGATTTATTGAGCAGGTATCACTGTACAATTGTGTGTAAAAATGTATGTAAAAAGTCTTCAGTATATATGAATCTATATAAAAAGTGATGATGCATTTGTTAGTTGCAGAATATTCAATATTTTAAATTTTTGTTGTTTGTGTGGACTACTTCATTGCCGACACAAAGAGAAATTCTGCATTACCGACACATTGTCCATTTCTAAAATATTTATTTTTTTCTAACACATTTCTTGCAGTTCTGCACACTGCTGATTAAATCACATATGCAAACACATATACATGCACTTCTAATTCTTATTGGAATTTAGTTTCCACGTAAATATCATCGTTCCCTTCAGGTGTCTCGTAAGGACGTCTTTAAAAGTTGGTGTTTTTATGGGGAATGTGTAAATATTTATGCATAAATTTAATAAACAAGTGACAAAATGAACATCTTTAATAAATAACGGATTATAACCGATTATATAAAATCATATTTTGTATTGTTTGTTTTTTAAATGCTTTATTCACCCCTCTAGTGTTAATTTCTAAAGGCTTCCCCGGTCGATTAAACAGTTCGCGCACTACGTAAATAAGTTTTGATGGACAAGTTGTAGAAAATCTCCGTTGAGGGTTATTGCCTTTGATGAATCATAGTGTAGCCTTTTTCCTCCTGTTTGTTTGTTTTTGTTTCCCTATTCATTAAAAAAATTTGTTTCCTTTGCATGTTTTGGATTTTGTGTATATTTTTATATTATATTCGGATAAAAGAAAATTTGAGGAGTTATTTTTGTTTTAACGGACTTCGGATAAGAAAAACCCGTTTCGCTTTAACGTGCAAAGTATTTTAAAAATTCTTTTTCAAATCGATCATAGAAAACATGATACATGATGTTTTAGGTTTCTCAAATTTTTTACCTCCACCGTAAAAATGACAATCGAAAATCGGGAAAACCATTTTGTTAGTTTTTAAGCGAAAATCGCAAGAAAAAGTTCCTTGCATATTTTTTTTTTTTTTTTTTTTTTGTAAAATATGTGTAATTTTATTCACAAAACTCATTTTATAAAAAGCAACCCACATATCTTGAAAAGAACATAAATATAAAATTAGGTGGCGCACAAGTAAAGTAAAAGTAAAAGTCATAATTTGAATTTGCTGTCCCATCGCTGCGGTTATAAACTCCAGGCCAAAAATTTAGTAAATTTGTTGGTGTTTCGTCTTAAAAATATTCTTTCCAATAAATGTAGCTGAACTTTTTGTCTGGCATTCTGTTATTGAAAATTCTTGATAAATTTCAGAAAACTTCGTACTTTCGGATAAACAGTTTTATATTTTTTTCATCTTTTTTCAAAATTGTTTGAGCTACATTTCGTAAATCACTTTCAATCCGTTCTAGATTCCATTGCTTTAAATCATACAAACAATAATATATCTACAGCTGAGCTTAATGTGATACAGCAGCTGTCTATATTTCAAATCCATTTAATTATGAAGGCTTAATTTTTTTTTAAGAAAAAGTTAATATTGTAAAGTATAATTTATTTGTGTATGTTTCCTACGCCCATGTAATCAGACTGCAGTGATGCGTTTTGTTAATAATCGGATTTTTAAATATTAAAAACAGAATTCTTTTCCGTTTATATTAACGAAAAATAATAATATATAAAGTCCCATCTCTGCTACAAAAATTTTAATGACAGCACAACCAACAAGTTTATTCAGTGAGAACCAAAACTCGCCAGCTTTTTTTAAAAGGTGCCACATCGGCAAACAGAATTAAGATCTATTTTGTAAACTGAGATTATATTGCGTCCTTGTAATACTCGTACTATGAGCCGCCACGGCCTGTTGCTTCGGCAGCGGTAAATAAATAAATTATTTCTCTTTAAAGCGATATTTATTTCATGTAATTCTGCACTTTAAAAACAAAGAGTGTCGCAGAGCAGTGACTGGTGCAGGTTCGATTCCTGGCTGTCTGTTTCTACAGACAAGCTTCGCAGCTTGTCATTTATATTTAAATTTAAACGAGTTTTCTTAATTGAAACGGATTTTTCTTTAATTACTTTTAAATCAATCAAAAATAGTAGTTGAGAATTATTATTGTTTTCGACTATATTTTATTATTATTAGTTTTTCAATTAAATCGAAACATTTGGAATATTTAGCCGGTATATAAATATCTAAATAATTTTATTTTTTTCTAAAGGATTTACTTTTCAAACACTTTCCGAAAACAAATGCAACAAAGTATTTTAGACTGAGGAAACCCCGGAGTTTGAAGCAAACCCTCAAATATATTTTAAAGAACTCTATGTATTTTAATATATAATTAATGAATTAATATCTGTTTGTATTTGAAACGTATTTCTTATTATGACTTTAAGAGAAATGTGTGAATTTTTGGTTGTGTTAAGCAAAATTTAATAGTTTTTGCTCATGTTAAATTAAAAATTCACTTCGTACAGCTTAAGAAATTTGCATTTTTTTAAACTTTTCTTTATATTATACTTAAGAACTTTCTTGTTTTGTTTTCTCAAGAGCAATTAAATTGTAATTTACTTGTCTTTATATCAGCTTTTCCCATTTTGCCAACTTGGACCTTAAGGTATCTTAACTCAGTTCAACTATAAAGACCAACTTTGTTTTCAAGAGTTTTTTCCTTTCTTTTCTGCACGGCAAATGTTTGCATATAAATGCTTATTAATTTAAATTTACTACAATGGTCATAAGAATCTATTCCCGTCCAAATACCCTTCTACAAGCAACTAAAAAAATTTCATAATTTTCTATATTTGTAAGCAGTTGAAAGAAAACAGAAATGAAAGTTACTACGAGTATCAAAGTGTTAATTTTCTTAAGAGTTTTTTCTTAAAAAAATAAAATAAAATAAAAAAAGTTTTACATATTTTTTTCTTGTTGTTTTGGCCTTTTGCTTGAAAAAATAGTACTGGGAAGTTTATTTTTTGAAATTTTGCATGTTGCAAGTCTTAAGCTTTGAACTCTGGCCACCGAACTGACAAAGTTTGTTGGTTTTCAGTTTGAATGAAATGAACAATACATTGGAGGGCAGGAACTAAATAAAAATGTTCAGTCAGTGGTAAAATGCAATTTACTTGTATTCTATATGAGAAAGAAGCAACAAAACTTTTTAACATCTTTGCGTAAATATCTGTTTTGTACTTTAATGTAATAGATGTTTTGAGAGCAGCCAATATCTGGATTACGAGTATAGTTTTATTTTATTAAAAAGAAAGGTGTTGGAGGAGAAGAATGGATAAATACAGACCAGAGAAAAATTAATACCAATCTGGATAAGCAGCCAAGAAAAGAAAACTATTAGCATGCTTTTGCAAATAGCTTTTCCCTATTTTCAAAAAGTTCAATTTGGCTTAATGCATTTTGTTCTTTTATTTTATATTTAAGTAAATTGCGGCTTTTACATACGGCTCCTCCTGTTCGTATGCGATTCAGTTTATTTAAATGCATTTTTGTTTAAACAAATATTAAGTCAATTTTAATTAACCAACCGTAAGTGCTGTTTGTTGTGAAGAAGAACAAGTAGTAGTAGTATGTTGTTGCTGCATTAAGCCACACACCAATGCTCGTATGCCTCGACTTGTTGACACAATGTAAATGCAACATGTTAATGCAAAGTTAAATAAACGTTTCATTATGTTCAACATATCAGTTTTCAACACGCATTTATTTCATAAATGGCCAACGAACAGTAACCCCGTCCTATTTATTGGCCTGGTCTGACTAAAAACACACTTCCAGTTTAACGCGCCGTGCCACGAGGCTCTTGGTAGTGGTTAAAAGCATTTAACTAAAAGGTTGATTATTGAGTAGATTGTCGGGGAGAAAGTGCTCGTAATAACCTTGTTAACGTTTTTAATTAAAGCAGCAAATATTTGCCAGGATATGGTTACGACTCGAGGAAGGTGCATAGTTGGTCAACAAATCACTGTAGTCATCATTATCTTGCACGTTTTTGTTGTCGTTGTTGTTGCTGCTGTTGTTAAATATTAGTGATTTATTGCGCTACAAATTGAATTCAAGTACTTTGTCCACAATATATTCATTTAGCGAATGTGAGCAAAAGGATAATGAGGTTTTGCAAAATGCAAAAGTATGATGGATGACAAAAAAGTTTCTGAAGCTGGAAATACAAAGGAATTTAATAATGAGCCAAATCAACATTACGGAATACTTGTTAGCCGTAGTAGTTAAAGAACTTAATGATTATTAAAGCGTTTTTCAGCTTTGGGACATGTAATTTTTTAATAATTCGATAACAATGTACAACAAAAAAAATTTAAAAATAAAATAACGAGGTTTCGATAACAAATTTTATTTCAGAAAGGGTTTACTTATCCCCTTTTTTACATTCCGATGATGATACAGCTTGAGGGAACCATTTTAGGTAGAGAAAGTTTTCAGAAGATTTTCAGCCGTCTGACCCTCCGATGTATACGCCTTTTTGCTTCCTTATTTTGAAACGTGGGAAATCGCTCATAATAATGGGTACATGTTTGCCATGAAATTATACTTTGAGCCCCTGATATCAACTCGAATACCAGAAATAAGAAAAAACTCATATTGGGTTTAAGGGCTTAATTTGTACTCATTCATTGCTTCTGAAATGGCCCACATGAAGTGGATTTTCGGCGATATTTATGTATGAACAAAATTTCTCTGAGATTCCGTAAAAAGAATGCTCTAGATATATATGTTGATGTTGACTTAATCTTTGGGCGGACAATAATCTATACTATTTGGAATATATGAAAGTACTCCGATACTCCATGAAAGTATTCCGATCCTCCAGTGTACATGGGAACTATTATTTTATTTGCTGAAAGCATTTCATGACAAAATCTGAAAAGGCTATAAATTTCTGCTGCTGATTCTTTGATCCTTCTGGCTGTTATTAGAGCGGAGATGGGAAGACAGCTTTACTGAAATCCCCAAACTTGTTGTTACTCGATATCCTTTTTTCACAGTGCATTTATTTGTCTCCTAAAGAATTTTTTTTAAATATAATAATTTGTTGCATTGTATTTACTGCATCATGCACTTGATATTATCCTGTGGCATGTTGCACAATGACTCTGCTTGCCGGAGTGAGTTGAAAAAAGTTTAACATTTTACGTGATTTTTGCCACATTTGAAAACGCACTTAAACAACCTGCCGTTAAGCAAACAACAGTTTACCGTCAGTCTATGCGCCTGTTTAAATTTTTTCTGCTCGTATTTATAACAATCTGATCGGGGTTTCATTTTAATAAAGTGCACTTTTCAACACTTTAATACATGCCACAGATATATTTGCTGCAACAGCCATTTTAACCAGGGCAGAAATGTACTGACAACTCGTACCACAAACAAATTAAAAGCCATATTAATTTCATATAAAATACAAAATGCTGTTTTTTGTTCTGTAAAGCATTTTTTGTTGTTGTTGTTGTTGTGTGTGAAGCCACAGATTTTTGAAATTATAGCATGAGCTGGTTGTAAATGATGATGATACGATATTGATGATAATGTGACAATGTGTATATGTGTGTGTAGGTAGTTTAGTGGTGTTGTTGTTAATAATATTGATTATATTTCCGCTAAAAGCCTGGTTTAACAAAGCACAGCAACAGTTTTTGATGGCTACTTAAAAATTTAAATTACCAGGAATTACACATTATTAACAGCGCCATTATACACAGATACACATGCAATCACAATGTATTTAAAGGATTACATAAAAAGGACGAAAATATTTACAAATTGAAAATGGCTGTAGAAGGATTCCTATTATATGTGATAGTGGGCAAAAGGGGGAGACAGTGTGTGTTTCGTTTAGAGTTGACAAAATATCATTAAAAATTGAACAAGTCTATGAATTTATGACAACCAAATGAAACTAGAGTTATTTTACCTCTCCTGTTTATTTGAAATAATTACGCTTGAATTTATCTGCACACATTAATACTCTCCCAGCAGAGCCTTCATAATATTATTGAAAACCAATTAAAATCGTGTGTTTAACACTCTATATTGATTGAATTATTATAATAGACATTTGTTCATGTCATCTTTTGCAGTCAAATCAATTTAAATTGGACAAATCTGAAACAACAGATTTAAGAATCTTTTGCAAACATAATTTAATAGTTGGTAGTAGATATTGAACTGATCTGAACTGGTCTCCAAAAAATTTTGGTTACATGTTGCCTCATTTTATCAACCATCGGATATTGGACACTTGGCAATGACCAGTAATAAAATGATACAAATATCCAGGTCAGTCCAATTCTCTTTAGCAGCTATAAAGGCGAATAATTGAAATTCTTAAAATCTTACTTGTCTTAAAATTAAAAGTAGAGTGTATTCGTGTTGCACGATAATTCATATTCCACTGTACACAGGCTTTGGAACTAGGAATAACTCTACTAGCATTACTTTTCGTACAAAATGGTGGCTTGTGGCCTTTTTGTAATGAATTTTTAAGTGTTTTTATTCATTTTAGTTTTACGATGATAATGTCAATTTGTTCATTTATTACGAGTATATATGAGTGTTAAGCTCATAAATATTTATTGAATATAAATTTTAATTTTCAAAAAAAAAAACATAAATTTATTGCCGGGCTAATAATTCAAATGGCGAAAAGGATTAACAAAATTAGTTTCCAGCAGCTAAGACTAGTGGCCTGAAAGAATTTTATTTAATGGTATTAGAAGGCAAAACTGTTAGAAAGTAGATAAACAGATAATAGATAACAAATACGCTGCCAATTGACCGTGGGAGTAGCGGCTTCCATTCTCGCTAAAAGCTGTAAGTATTTCCGGATATAAGTCCAAACGCCTTACGAGTATATATATTGTATAAATCTTTTGTTTTTACAATCTTTTATAATTTTCTCGCAAAGATTTCAAAACCTATAATTAGTTTTTGTGGAGTAAAAAATGCTTTTAGTCCTTAAAGGCATGAGGTCAGCGTGTTAAATGCGTTTTTTTTTTAACAAAAATTTTACAAATATTTTTGACTTCCTGCATGTTTGGGATTTTTTCTATAAAAAAGTGATCAGTAGTGATCCAATTATGCAAAATATTTTTTCCTCAATTTTATTTCAGAGGTAATAAGGCTTTCTTTTCTAAAAATGGTATGAAATTTTTTCGTTTCTCAAGGAAAAAGGAGGGATATTATACTCATATAGCGTTTTTGCAGATTCGGGCAATTTTCTGAAAAAGTAAAAGCTGAGAACCAGCCAACCTTGCATTTTACTATTTACAAATGAATGTATTGTTATTAACATTAAAAATAAGCTAGACTTATTTTATATTCTAGTTAAATGAATCAGCTTTTATTTTACTTTTATAAAAAAAATATGTATGATTTATTACAATAAAATGCCGAAATCCTGAAAAATCCTGGGGTCTCCAAGAAATCCGGCATCGCAAAAAATCCCAGAAACTCGGGACTCAATGTTTTAAAATCGCAAGTGGTGTGAAGTTTACAAAATCCAGTCCAGTTCTTAATGGGACACTATAATATTCAATATGCTTCAGTTATTTTTTTTGTCATTAAATGTCATTGATAAATATCAATCGCTCATAAATGCGGCCGTAAGATTTTAGTCCATGTTTCAATAACATTTCTTTTGCGTACTTCCGAGTATCAAACTTCCTTCGATTCTCAAACGCGTTTTTATATTTTTTAAAATTCTGCTACGCTTATCAATGGCATGTATAATAATTAAAAACTGCTACAGTTAAAAAAATAAATTAAAAAAGTGCCACAATCTTCCTTCTACCACTCACTTACCAGCCTGCCAGCCCATTTGTAACATACACTTATGGTCTATGACGAACTAACTTCCTCATCAAAAGTTGATGTGTAAATGTCAAACATTTTGGCACAACATACGCCCCACCATACAGGCGTAACAAATTTCAATGAAATTGTATATTTTAAATTTCTAAACTCTTCATAACATTGAAGAAAACCTTCAAAAGACAGACCAAATACAACAAAAAAAAAAACCTTAATAACCATAAAGGAAAAGTGTGCTGGCGTTTCATCATCGTTTAAAAAAATGAAAAGTACAACTAAATGCAGGCAGGCATTCAACGAATCTTTAATCCTTTTGTTAACACACTTTAACACTGCCGCACACATACACACAAAAGGGTTAAAATAAGAGACGATGTGTGAATGTATTTAAGTATGATTAAAAATATTCATTTCAGCAACTGAAAAAGCGCATCAATGTGTATTCAAATTAATAAAAGGAGATAAAAAATGAACATGAATTAAGAAATAGAAGATGGTTGTGTGGTTGTCTGTTGTTGTGCCCATCAATTTAGATCATAAATTCGTCATTAAAATAAAGGCAGCGTAGGAAGTTTTTATTTATATATATTTTTTTCTTTCTATTAAGCAGCGTGCAGTCACGTGCTGTTACATAATTTCGTTTAAACTCTTCTTTGTTAGCGAGCCGATTTGGTTTAATTCAATAAAAGTTTTAAAGGATTAATAATTTTACAAATTCTTTTGGAGTATAATAGTGCTATTATTTAAAGATTTTAATTAAAAAGGACGAATAAGGAGAACAAAATTTTAAAATATAATAATTTTTAAGAAAATCCATTTTAAGAGATGCTAAATATTTTTCAACTATCGAGATTAAATGTAATTGAAATAAGTTCCTTTGTTACTCACTCGTGTACTATACCATTATCGAACAAGAATTTATAGTCAACCAAACATTTTATCCTTTTGAAGCTTATAACCAGAGGCGCGGATAAACCGGCTCTTCAGAACTAATTTTTGGCGTTTTCTTTTCCAAAAAGCTAGAAACTGCAGTCGTGTAAGGCAATTACATTTTTTTATTACAGATCAACAAAATGCTACAGTGTTTTTTTCAGAAAAGAAAATACTATTTATTAACCTCTTGCAAAAAATAAATTTTCTTAATAGAAAGCAGAACTAATCGTTTTCATATTGAAAATAATTGTTTGCATAAAAGTATTATAAGTATTTTATAGAGAATTCTCATATCGTATATGAATGTTTTGACATAAACGTATGGGACTGAATGCTTAATGTTCACTGACGATTCGGTTTAGCGACCAATGAAATATTGGCTAAATCCACAACAAACAAATTTGAAAAATTAAAATTTTTTATGATTATAAAAGTCAGAAAAAGTAAATTGTACTACTAGCTGGGGAAAATGCGTACGAAAATGGTGTCGCCACCCACCTCTTCTACTAAACTTTTTGTTTTTTCATGTTATTTCCTTGAGTTTTATTACCAATTTTTTTTTAACCCAACCAAACAACAACCCACTTCCACTTATAACTTTCTTTTGATAAATATTGCACATCCTGTGGATAATTGTAAAATATTTGTCTTTATATTTTATGTGATGCAAGCACGTGCATCGCCACTGCATTTTGTGATGACAACACCCAGTTTAATTAAAAAATGCCTCAAAACATGCAAAATATTGCAATTGATGATTCGAAAAAGAACACAAAAATGACCATAAACTGCAATGTGGCGAAGCGTATGAATTTAATGATTTAATCAAAATGACAAAAAATATAAACTTTTAACAGAAAGTAAAACAAAAAAACGGAAAGTAGAAAGAGTAAAGAGACGCGATAAAATGATGTCAGAAACGCATAGAAAAGACTTTGATAAATGCATTAAAGGGCCCCAGGGGAAATACGAGAATACCAGACAATAAACATGTGCTGTATTTATTTGTTTAGACGCAAAAAATTTAAACACACTTGTCCACTTATTTGTCACACACATACACAACAATTCACTCAGATGTAAATATTTGAAAGCCTACTTCAAGGCGTATGAAGAGCAACAAATCAAAATGGAATTTTTTTAATGAACAAAAGTTATTAATAACTACTAGTATATAAAAAAAGAAAACACAAAATCCTAGCATGTGGTCAATATTTAAAGTGTAATTAAAGCCCCAAGCTATGCAGCTCAAAAGCTACATGTGCTTAATGCAACGGAAGCTGCAATTGCATATTTTGGTGGTCCAATTTCCTGTTTGCCAAAGTGTGTGTTCGTTTCAATAATAGATTTCGGATAACAAACAGATTCATTCAAATAAAATCATAATTGTGGTCAGTGATGTGTTTGCTTGCAAATTTCCATTACGAAAAGTAAATATGTATTATATTTCTAATTTGATTATGAATTTTTATGAAAATGCATTTTTGCCACATTTTGTTTATGCAACTTAAAACCTCAAGGGTTAAAAAACCGAAAGTAAATACAAATTATAATTCAAACTGTGTAACAAAATGCGAGTACGAGTATCATGTTACATATGGCACATTTAACAATTATTTCTTATTTATTAAAATATTATATAAATTTGTGTTAAAAACTCGAAATAAATACTGAAAGTACTTTAAATTATCCGTTTTCACTCTCATTACTGATAGTGTCAATCATATTTAATTAAAGCCTTGGGCTATTTGTTACCAAAAATGAATTCCTCCAATACGTAATAAATACAAAACGAAAACCATAAAATAATTAAATTATTTTCTGATTAATTAAAATATGCAATTGCAATCATAATAAATTATTTAACGGCCTTAAAGCATTTTGTGGTCAAATGTAATTTAAGCCAGAACATCAGCAAACAAAACTTGTAAAGTAAAATAGTAAATTTTGTTGCAACTCATTTGTTAAAACAGAAACTTGCTTAAGCTTAAAATAAACCTTAAAATTTCATTCACAAACGCGAACCAAAATACAACCAAAGGTTTTTTTCTTTTTAATACAAATACAGGGAGCAAAAATTGACGAATCCCTTAAAATTTGAATCACAACTGCGTTGTGTTACAAAAGTTTATGAATTTTTTGTTTCTTTCTTCACCCGCAACACCAGAGCCAGCATCATCAAAATCATTTTTTGCAGTGTTGAAGTGTTTTCCTCAAACAAATCTTGTCCTTTTGTCGTTGGCACTTTGTTTAATACTTTCTCGTTGGACCTCAGCTGTTCTATTGATACATTTTGTGGCAAAAGATTTAATTAAAAAATATAGAGATTCTGTTAGCAGACAAATCCTTTAAAACGTTAATATTTTTTAGACGTTTATCAGCAGTGATAAAAGGCGGTCCTTAGGTGGTGGGTTCATAGCATAGAGATTATTTATACAAACATTAGGACTTATAGAAATTTTTAGGGCTTTAAAAAATTAACTTCCTTAAGACAATGTCGAAGGAAAGACGATAACATCGCATATCTATTTTGGTATTCTTTATAAAATGAAAAATGAAATGAAAAAAGAACCTTTCTATGCAAAAAAAGTTTCGTGTAAATTAGTTTCATAAAATTTTAGAAAACTATGTTTTTAAGTTCTTTCGTATTCTAATAGTCAGTGTACTGGACTAATAGTCGAAGAGTCGTAGGCTTGATTCCGGCCGAATAATCTGTATGTTTCTATATAAAAGTCAAATGCTTCGCAGTTTATGTTTGTAACTTTGTCAAAAAAAAAAACATATAATTGATCTGCCCTCCATATCTATTACCAGAGAGTATGTGTATCTGGTGACTAATGCAAAGGGGTTGGTGCATAAGTTCACCAGTTTTTTCCAAAACTATAAATGGATCCTATAGAAACTAAGTCTTGCCTTAAGCTAAACTTTTTATTAGAAATATTCATTTGAAAAGTCATTAGGATAATTAAAATAATAAATGAAAATTCATTTTTCATTAACTCTAAAAAAGCTCAAAATTTAAAGCATACTTTTAAGCACTTAAAAAATCCCTTTTAGCCCTCGTTTAAATTCCCTTGAGTTTCGTCGATTTTAAGAAAACTTTTCTCTTAAGCGAAACTATTAATTACTTTTCGACCACACATATTCAATTTATTTTAAACTGTCAAAATAATTTCAAATCAAACACCTAAAACTATGCACTACAAATTCACTTTGAACCCTTTTCTTTACAAACTTCAACGACGAAAGTTAAAAGAAAATATGTAAATTTTCAAAATAATTTACTTAAGAAAACTTGAAATTATTTATTGTTTTCCCAGCTAAACTATATAGAGCAAGAGAACGGGGGAACTAAAGTAGACTTTGGGCGTAACAATAAAATTAAAACTATTACGAAGACTGTAAAACTGAGGGTGTTTTCTCAACTTAAATAATTATACATTTCAAATACGTATATGGTTGAAACGCATTTGAAAATAATTTATAGTTTGTTTGATGTTTTAATTCTTTATGTTTTTCCATTAAACAATTGTAAATTGTTTAAAGTGTATGTAATAAGTGCAATTGACAACTTAATAATAAAGTGTTGGCTCAGCGCGGTTTGTCACTTGCCATTTTTTTCCACGCGCCAATAAGGGAAAATATTAAATGCACAACAAGAGCAACCAGGTAATATGTTTAGCTTTTTGGTTTGACTTCCGGTGATTTGCTTATATACGGGAAATTGCCTATTAATATGTGTAAGAAGTAATAATTTGCTGGGTGTTTTCGCGATGGGAAAAAGGAAGTGTTAAGGAAACTTGCAAATAAATAGTTGAAAAAATGAATTATAAATTATAGGTTGCCTTTTTCCTTTTTTGCTAAAAAAGGAAATATTTTTAAAATGAATATCAATTATGTTCAATATCTAACATAAAACCATATTTAGAAAAATCCTTTTTTTATAATAAAAACCAAAAACTGGACACACCTTTTGACATAAAGGGTGATATTTATTACTTCACTTTTTGCTTTAACGAGTTGGTATCGTAAAACCCTTTTTATGCGTGTCTAGGATTATATTTTGAAGCCTATAATCAAAAATATCTTATATCCTTTTAGAGTGGGATGCTTTTTGTGTCATTCGTACTGAATGTGTTTGTTGTATTGGCGCTGTTGTCTGCCTGTAATTGTGTGTATTAAATGAATGATCCCTGCTGGTTTGTCTGCTGATGGAAACAAACATTTTATGTATGACATTTATGTAAGAATTTTATTATCAAATGTCTGGGTGTAATTGTTTGCAATTTTTTATTTTGCGTATCAAAAGGAACTCATTGGTTTACGGTTACATTTGGCTTATGGAAAGTTGTAAAGAATATCAGTGCTTATTAAAGTTAAAACCGATTGAGTCCTTTAGAATATTTTTAAGGGTCTGATGAAGAATAAAAATTTACATCATCTCAATCTGTCAACCTACCAATTTTTTTTTTTTTTTTTTCCCTCTAATTTTATTTTTGTATCTTCAGAACTGAACTAACAAAAAGTGTTCAAATCTTAAATATAGATAGAATAATTAGGCCCAACCAGTGTCGGACATAAACTTAGTGATAATAATTAAAAATACATAAATGTCGTGTTAAGCACAAAATTATTTTCAAAAAGTTTCATCTGCGTTGCGTGTTAAGGCCGTAGTATCCCTCTTTTTTAAGCGGATGTGTCCAGGAAAGTTCAAGATATTTCGGGCAAGCGGATTCAGATGGGACTCGAGTTTTGTTAAATATTTGCCTGCATATTTTGCAATTTCAGCGGTCACAAGTGGCATATTTAAATCACGATGTAAAATAGAATTTTTCATGTACCAAGGAGCCGATGTTATTAACCTTAAAATTTTGTTTTGCATACGTTGTATTCTCTCTACATTGGAAGCTGAAGCAGTGCCCCATAACTGAATTCCGTAACACCATATGGGTTTCAAAAGCGACTTGTATATTAAAAGTTTACAATCTAGACTGAGGGTAGAATTTCTACCAATCAGCCAATGTATCTGAGTTAATTTAAGCTTCATTTGTGTCAGCTTAGAGTCGATGTGGTATTTCCATGTAAGCCGTCGGTCAAGGTGTATACCAAGGTATTTCACCTGTGAATGTTGAGGCACAACTTGGTTGTTGATTCGAATGGGGGAACAAGTGTCTCTTCGTAGAGTAAATGTGACATGAACACACTTTTGTTCATTTACTTTTATTCTCCATAAGTTCAACCACAGTTCCAACAGCTTAATATGTTCCTGAAGATAACGGGATGCCTCGTGAGGGTTTTCATGCATACTAAGGCAGGCTGTATCATCAGCAAATGTAGAAGTGAGGATATTACTGCTTAATGGCATATCACAGGTATAGATCAAATACAAAACTGGACCCAGTGTACTCCCCTGTGGCACACCGGATGAGATAGTTTCGGGCTCACTCATGAAGTCTTCTTCCACAACAGTGAATTTCCGGGCAAGAATATAACTTTCCAATAGATTTACAATGTTTATTGGCAGATATGTCTTCAATTTTACAATTAGGCCTTCATGCCACACTTTATCAAATGCCTGAGAGACATCAATAAAGAGGGAAGAACAATACTTTTTTTCTTCAAATGCTCTTCTTATGAAATGAACCAATCTATGAGTTTGTTCAATGGTGCTATGCTGACTTCTAAAACCAAATTGATGGTCCGGTATACACCCATTATTAGTTAGAATTGGGGACAATTTTGTCATGAGCAGCTTTTCAAAAAGCTTTGAAATTGTTGACAATAAGCTTATTGGCCTATATGACTCAGCCTTGGTAAGATCTTTGCCCGCCTTTGGAATCATTTTGATCATGGCAAGTTTCCAGCTGTGTGGATAATACTCCAGTCGTAAAATACTATTAAAAATAAACAACAGGATTCTAATAGCAACACGAGGCAACTGCATCAGCATCTTGTTACTAACGCCATCAATACCCGGAGCTTTCTTCTGGTTGGTTTCAGCAATTAGTTTTTGTACATCACGCATCTTAAACTTCATGGGTCGAGGGGGTAGAGCAACTACACTCGGCAAATCAACAGCACCAGTACATGAGTTTGGGGTAAATACGTGTTTTAAATGCTCAGCAAATATGTTACCTTTTTCAGTATTGGTTCTTGCCCAACCTCCGGTCGAAGTGCGCAGGGGTGGTTTAAACTCAACGGGTGTTTTAAGTTTTCTAGCTGCGCGCCACAAGGAGTAATTAGATGCTGCTGTGACATCGAGACCTTCCAGATAGTTCTTAAGAGAAGCAGATTTTTCAGATGCAAGCAACTCATGGAGTCGTTTAGTGCATTCTCTAAGTCTGATTTTATGTTGGGGTGATCTGTGCTGTTGCCATTCCCTTCTAGCTCTTCTTTTTTCACATACGAGACGTTCAATGTCCGCAGAATAAATTCTATTAAACCCAGTCTGCGGAGAGGAGGTAGTGGCATGTTTAGCAGCCTGTTTAATATTTTCAGTAAGATTGGCAATGTTGAATTCAATATCATCGGAAGTTCTAAGCCTGATGTTTTCCGTACAATGACTACTGAGATATTTTTTGAACCCCAGCCAGTTAACACGATTTATCATCTTCACATATGGGTGAGGTAAGTCACTTCTTAGTGGGCTGCAAATTGTAACGATCGTGGGAGAGTGATCGGAGGAGAGATCATGTGAAGCTTCAACATGAATTAAATCCCTAGGGATATTTTTCATGACCCCAAAATCCATAACATCCGGAATTTTTTGTATGTCAGTAGGCCAGTAAGTGGGCTCCCCGCTAGAAATGACATCCAAACCCATTTTTGAAATTGTGTTGAACAATGCTCGACCTCTAGGTGTAATAAGACGCGACCCCCAGAACGTATGCTTTGCATTGTAGTCGCCAGCTGCTATGAAACAAGGGCCAAGAGTTTTATAAAAATCCTCGTATTGATCCTCAGTGATTGAAAATCTGGGAGGGGAGTAAATGGATGATATCACGAAATTTGTACAAAAATTTTCAATGCAAATATTTGTTGCCTGCAGATGGTCCTCACAAATGTTCTCAAGAATGTAGTGTTTGAGTCTTGACTTTATTAGAATTGCCGATCCTCCGCATGCTCTTCCTCTCGGGTCCTTTGTATCGTATAAGGTGTAGCCGCTCATTTTAAATAGGCTTCTCGAAGTCAAATGAGTCTCAGATACCAACATTATATCAATATTTTTTGCCGTGAGGAAGTGCTCTAGTTCATTTTTATGTTGGCGAATGCCGTTTGCGTTCCAGAAACATACTTTTAACGTGTTCATGGCTTGTTAACTAATGCTAGAAGCAGTGTGTTCTGCATTCGCAGCATTTCTTGCATCATGCTAGTCATATTTGTTGTAAAGTTGTTTATTGTTTGCACCAAATTGTCAATAGTAGCTTCAAGGCGATTGAAATTAAAGCTTGCATTTGCATTTGTTGTACTAGTTGGTGGTGACACTTTTTGCACTGGAACTGAATTGATCTTCACAGCGTCAGCATACGATACTTGTGTAGAAATTGGTTGGGCCATAGGAGGATAAGTAGCGGAGTACGTATTTCCTGTTTGCGCTGGAGTTACTTTAGGCTTTTGGCTCATAGCTTGTTTAACAAAAGAGAACACAGGACATCCCCTGTAGTTAGCAGTGTGATTACCTCCACAATTACTGCACTTTTTTTCCTTCTGGTCCTTCGACTTATTGCAAATAGCAGTATTGTGTAATTCACCGCACACAACACAAACACTAGGTAATTTACAGTAAGTTTTCGTATGGCCATATTCTTGGCAATTATGGCACTGAACGGGTCCTGAACGCTTGTCTGGTTCTTCAACTGTGATTTTCCGGTATAATAGATATTTTAAATTGTAAATGGGATGGGTCTCATTTTTCTTCAGTATTACATCATTTGGCTCCAGTTCAACGCGAAATAGGGGTTGGGGGATCTTCTCCCTGTTTATTATGTTAGAGACATTCTTTACCTTAAATCTCTGGAGGGTGAGAGCATCTTTTATTTCAGCAGGGACAACGTAAGAATCTATGCCCTTCAATACGATCTGTAGGCCCTTGGCGCTCTTAAGCTGGAATGTGTAAAAACTTGTTTTATTTTTTTCTAATTCATTAACCATTTTCCGGAAATCTTTTTCATTATATATTTGAACTTTTGTTTCGTCAATGTTACCACGTTTTATTGGAACAATGTGAAACGCCTTTTCACCAATGACCGAGATTAGTTTTTTGATAAGTGTGTTAGAATTTTTTTGCCTCAAATAGATGGGTGGTGGTTTGGAGGTTTTTTTCGAGGATGCTTCGGGTTTTTCGTTGTCATTCTGCAATATTTTAAAGCGATTTTGACGGTTAACTGGGGCGGCGTCGTTATCCCTGGATATCTTGGGAACCGATGAGATTTTAGACGAATTTGGGCTACGCCCGCGCTTTACTACTGTAATATATCTGTCCATTCCGACAGGCACCTTAGGTTTCTGTATACTCTTGTCTATTGTGATAACTTGGTTAAGTGAAGAACACGAGCCCGGAGCGGATAATGGCGCTGATTTAAATAAAGAAGTACTAGGCAGCGGTAATGTTAGAGAATCACTACTTGGCATCGGAGTAAGCGAATTTGATCGCTCACGTAAAATTGGCTTTGCCGTTAGAAAAAGACTATCATCAATTTTTTTATTTTTATTGTTTGCATTAAGAGCTTCAGAACTCACAGTAAAATAGGCATTTCTGCCGTTAGAACTCACTTCACAATTGTTTGTTTTTGAGGTACTCATGCAGAGTATTCCTCAATCACTTTGTTTACGGTTGTTTTTTTTCTTTTTGTTTTTGTTGGTTCAGATTATATGAAAAATGTTATTAGTGCAAATAAAGCAAATTTCACAAAAACCCGTACTTATTACGAATCGTACTTATTACGAATATTTTTTTTGTTTGTATTTTTTTTGTTTACTATGTAAAAAAACTCCGCTAACACGTCTGTTCACTACGAAGGTTCAACAAGACTGAACCTACCAATTCGGATAATTTTTGCTTATTTCTCATCAGATATTCGCAAAAGTTAAAAAAGTGAATAACATGTATCTTATAAGAAAATCTGAATATTTAGATTTGAAAAAATTTCCGTGTAACTGCCAGAGTTACCAATATATCATTTGTTAAGCAGAAATATATGATTAATTATTAAGATTAAATACTAAAATATGATTTTTTTTTGGTGTAGTGTAGGAAACTGTAGCATAATATACCCTAGACTTATTAGATCTACAAGTCTTACAAGGGTAGCTTGCAGCTGAAAGTGAATTCCCCTATTGAAATGTAAACAAATCTAATCTGTCAGTAAAATTTTTAAAAATCTTTAGGATGCTTTTTATATTTCACAAATTGCCAATTTTTCTAGGACAGATTTTAATATTCCTTTTAGGGTAGACAGTTTCTGATTTGAATCCTTTTTTACTAAGCAACAGGACTCTATACTTCTATGGCACCATTGATTATATTACTTTTCCCCTACTCTCTTTCTGCTGTCTATCTATATGTATGCCATACATAGACCTGGGGGTTACTCTCTATTGCGATGCGTAAGATAGTTCGATGCGTTTGATGTTTTGTTAGCACAAGAAATTTGGTTTTAACGAACGATTTTGACAATTACAGAGTGCATTGATGCAAGATTTGCGAAAGTGAAAAAATCAGATGCGCGTAAACTCAATAAAGGGTACCAATTATCCGATTATGTACCATTTTTCTTACGCATCGCATACGCATCGCAATAGAGAGTAACCCCCCTGCTCCTTTTGATACGTCATGGTCCACTATAGCAATAAATTTATAGAATGTTGAATCCTTTGTGAGCGAATGCAAAAAAAAACTTATAAAAGACATTTAATAAAACAATATTCCAAATGTCTATTATAGATATTTTTGCAAGTAATAATTTTTTCGAGCACATATAATTATTTACAATAACGAATTTAAAATAAATTTCTTTTATGCCGTTTTCTTTTCTAAAAAAGGGAAATGTTTTGTTAATTAATTAATAAAAAAAATTCCCCTTAAAGGATTGTGTACTATTATTAAAGGACACTAAATTCACATTTTTTCCTTGAACGGGCAAAGAATGTTACACTTTCTTGAAAAAGAAAACATCATAAGATAAAACATATATATTTTTCCATAAAGTATTTTTCATTCAGAGTCTCTAATTCCCATTTTTCGAGCAGCACATCTGTTTGAATTACTAAGGTTAATTTAAATTAAACATAAATTCATTAACGAAAGTTGAATATTTAAGACCCTCGTCACTTGAACGAAATAAGAAAACATTATTTAATTATATGAGAAAAAGAAGAAACAGTATAAAAAAGCCCTAAAACTTTTTCTATAGAAAGCGGCCAAAAAGTGAGAGATTTAATTATAAATGTCGACACGTAGTTAAACAGGTATTAACGGAAAAAAGGACCACAAAAAAGTGACAGAAAATTGGACTTGAAAAATTTAAGTTTGAAAAAAAATTGCTGGCAACAAATTTTTCGCTTCTAAATGGTAAAAGTTTATGTAAATTTATAATAAAAATTAAGTTTTTTTCTTTCTACGATATACAACAAGCAGCAGAAACACAATTTTTCCATACTTTCCTGCCAAAGTAATTGTGGTCACAGGTGTAGCCTGTTTTTTGAATAGACGTAAAGGAACGTTATTTTTATGATAGTATTTAACGCTTAAAATATTTCTATAGTAATTGGCTGATTTAAAAAATATACACAAAAAAGTGTTATTAGTCAACCATAAGGACAGTAAGAAAATAGAAAAGCCAAACTTTTAAGGGTGAATAGAGTTTGGCTGGTGGTCCTTATTGGAAAGAATTAATCGCAATTTTTATGATTTTAATAATATTTACACTCTAAGTGTAAATGACAGCTTAACAAATAATTTTATGAACATAATCATTTTGAATGTGTTGCTGCAAGTGTAATTTATTTTGCAGAGCAAACAAAAAAACAAATAGATTTCAGTAAACTTTTCCTGTCTAACGATTTAAGACATAAAATTTTGTGAAAAACACCTGCTAAGAACAATGATTGTGATTTCTGTTTGTTTTCAAACAGTCCTAAATCAATTTAAAATTAGTTGAAAGTGCACCAAACAAGTATTTGAAGGTTTTATGTTCTAATCTATTATTTTGAGAAGAAAAATCAAAAAGGCTTCGTCAACAGAATTGTTTATAAAATCGTCCTGTTTATTATTGGACAAAAGTTTTTTTGAGAATTCAAAATTAATATTAGAATTTTATCGAAGTTTCAATCCATATTGAGTGACTTAATTTTTCTTTTAAATTAGAAAAAAATAGAAAAGTGCGATTGGACTCATTTACAAAGGTCTGTGTGCAACACACACACAATAATGAAAAATTCTTATTATTTGTTGTGGGCTAAAGCAAACCAAATCGTTAGTACATTTCAGGCATTAAAAATATTCTGAACAATAATATTGACTAATATTTTTAATGATAAATATCGACATATCCATGCTAAAACTTCAAGTGTCTATAAGAAGAAACAGTCCTTCCTCACACAGGATGATAGACAGACGGACATGTAAATGCAAGTAAAAGTTTGTTATTAAATGCGGAATGCTTAAAAATTTCTTTTTTATTTAATCCCTAGTAATGTTTATTAGTTCGATTGAATAATTATGGTTTTTGCCGTTCAAGGCAAAAAAGGACATTTGGGCGGCCTAATTTCCGTATGACAAAATTTACTGAATTTAAGTACACACAAAATTAAGTTAAATCTACGTTCATTTTAAATATTTCAATGATTTCGGTAAAGGTGTTTAGATTTTGCAGATAATACATTAAAGCCTTATAATAAAAAAATTAGTTTTTGGCATTTTGTATCCTTTAAGAAATCGAAATTCCAAAATTTTTTTATAATTTTCAAATAATTTAAATATCAATAACCACTACTTTATTCCTCCCCTTCGGTGTCGCATTTCTCTGCAGGATATTGTCAATTATTTGTATTTTCATACTCCAGGAATGGAATGCACTTGATATTAATTTATTGAACCCAACAGCTAAATTGAAAAATCTATCCAGCTCGATAAAATAAAGAAGATTGAAAAAAGTAATACAACTTTGCTGCAGACAAAACAATCATAGAAATATCACAAAAATAAATGAAAAAAAAAAGAAATCACTAAAGGAACAAATTGGTAGCAAATTAGGAAATCAAGTTACAAATTTGCATACGCTCCATTTATTTACGAGATCATATATCCTGCGTATCCCTCTGTGTGTGTATGCAAATAATAGACAAACACATTTACATTTACATTCACTTGCACACAGACACAACACCGTTGTCAGGGAGTTGTTGATATTTTACGCACTCCATTGTTTAAAAAAACAAGTGCTGTAACACCACCGTAAACATGGTTTTTTATATTCTTCATTGTTTCCTTTTTTGCATTAATTTTTTGTTATGGTAATAATAACAAAATACAAACTGGCATATGATGGCGAAATTTTTAAAATTATGCAAATTTTGTGCAAAATATAAGGAAAACATTTTTTCTGCGAATGGGCGGAGTACTTCCTCAGAAACCATAAAGTTCTTTTAGCATAAATTGACAATTACCAACATTTCAATTCCAAATCATTGATTTTTATTATTTAGTTAGTTTTCAATTTAAAATGCCAGCCAGGAAACAAAACAGAAAACAAAGCACTTATTTAATTGTGCGAGTACCCGTTCATGCAATGACATCTGTTTTAGAAGGATTTAATTTAATTGTCGTATGAATTAAATATTTTAATGGACTTTATTTTATATTCACTCCCCGTGCTGCAATCATGTAACCCGGAGTAATTAAAATGAGCTCAGGTGTAAATGCCATTGACAAAAAATATTTAATTGATGTTTGGCAACCAAACACACAATCTAGCGTAGACACACACACATACACACAACTCATTATCCTTAAAGGATGCTTAATGGCAAAAATACAAAATAATCCAGCAACAAATTTAAAAAAAATGAGAACTAAGTGAATTTGTTATCTTACTAATTATGTGAGTGTGTGTGTATGTGTGTGTGTATGTTTTTGGCAGCAACAAAAGGATCCCAAAGGTTCCCAAAGATACAATTTTGCTGTGAAAAATTCATGTGTTTTATTGAAAGCAGAGAAACGGAAAAACAGTGGCCAACAAAACTAGAGGCTTGGATCTCTGCTTTTTATAAAACTCTTGCACAGATCAAATTAAAGAAACTTGAAATAACCAGCCGCAGCGAAAGATTTGAATGGATTTTTCATTGAAACTATTTATAATGTACTTATCAAACCCTGACTAACGAGCTGCTAAACTCTTGCCAAGTAACTGCCTAATATGTGCCATTTTGCAACAATAACAGCCGTTTACTTTTCATTACGATTTCTATTTTATTATGCAAAATGTAAAGAAATCCGTTGTTCTTATAAGGAATTTTAAAATGTTTTGCTTCCCCAGGAGCTTGTCTGGGTGGTGTTGGATGGCATAATACCCAAATTATTGGAGCAGGCCAAATTTTTAAACAACCCCGTACCACTATTTGCCCTTTTATTTTCTTCTCTTTTAATTAAAAGACTTATTGTTTTATTACCTTCGATTTCTACATCTGTTTTTTCAATATTTTTCTTTCTTATTTCGTAAACTCTTACATATTTAAGGTACTTCAAAATTTTCTTTACTTTTTCCTTTATCAATCTTTACTTCTTAAAAACAGCTTTCCAAGTGGCTTTCTAGCGCATCATAGGCTGAGGACATAACTTTTGAACTGTCGAAACTACATTGAAATGGATCGCATAATCCCGTTAACAACAGACTGCCAGATGGGCCACGTGACTTCCTTCTGCTTCATTCCGTGTCGGCACGGACTTGTATAAAACGTTTCCTCTCAATTGATCCCCATACAAATTTTTTACTCCATACGAACTTCTGGATGGTGGAGAGCGCACTATAATTATTAAATGGTTTCTAAATTTATTGATTTAGAGCAGTTTTCTGATTTTACGAAAATTCGATTTAATGAATGTGGCATTTAGCGAAAACCGAAAATTATTCTATTGAGTAGCAGAATTGGGGATATCAGCTCTTTTGAGCGAGCGCTCTTTTTCGTTCTAGATCAATGAAGTGATCTAGTTCGTTCATTTAGTTCAATTAATCTTTTAATCAGTGTAATGGATCAGTCACATGTATGTTCGGTCATTCGCTCGTACACATACACGCATATGCATGTCAAAAGCAGCCTGACTGAAAATGTTAAACACACACATACAAAAGCTTAAGAAAAGAGATAAAAGGATTTAAGGATAAAAGAGATTTAAAGAATTCGAATTAAACAACTAAAAAGGCGATTGTATATAAAAACGATTTATTTAATGAACGCTCTTCGTAGCCCCTCAACATATTAGTTGTTTATTAGTTGTTTATTTCAAACGCTCCTTTAGATCAATCGGTCACTTGGTCCAAACGCCAGTTGGGCAAAAGATGGCTGACTGATATTCTCATATAATCAAAACTCAATTTCCAAAATTATTGAAATTTTTGAAATTGTATTTATAACTGAAATACTTCTTAAGACTTAATTTAAGGAAAATAATTGAAACTACTCAAAATTCGAGCAAGCAATTGCAAAATAGTTCGTAATATCTTTCCATAAGACAATTCCAAAATCCATACTTTTCCAAAGTTAATGAGCGAACTCTATTGCGTTCGACTCTGAAATAATAAAGATCTTAAAAAGTTTGGAGTTTTGCTGAGTATAAAAAACGAACAATCCTGACAACAATGAGGTTCGTTAAATAGGAAAACTTCTGTATGGAATTTAACATCAGTTTTCTCCGACACTGTACGATTTTTCCCCTAAAGTACTTTCTGTTGTTCTTTATGGCTGCTGTCGTTTTTCTCCTTTTATATTAACATTTGTGAGTCTGTAAACTTATGTTTTCGTCTGATTCTGACAAATTGAAGTTAAACTGTCTCTGGTGTGCAAATATTTTATTTTTTTAATATTTGCCAGGGCATTTGTTTGGTAACACCAGAAAATAAATGTTAAGAGATCGGAAGAAAGGAGTTAATAAAGAGGTCTTCATCCTTCTTAAAGGCTACAGGTTCATACTCGTACTTTAATCTTATTCATCTGGTGGCAGAAAAATTAAGGATACTAAATCAATAATTTCAAATCCTTTACGTGTGTTCCCCTTGTTTGGCCGAAATGCTACATTTATGGTAAAGTCAAGTTCAGAAATTGTACAAGTGCAGCGCTTCCTATCAAAATTGAAAATCGTTTTTTATTCTTTTTTTTATTTATTGTCATGACAGCTTCCAATAGATTTTTATTATCATTTACGATTTTTAATTTAAATGGGATTTCTTACACATTTTATTTATTTATTTTTATTTTTATTTGCAATTTTCTTTTCCTACAACAATCATTAATCTTGAAATTTTGTGTTCGTAGACCTTCTTTATGGCTCGAAGAACGAAAAAAAAATATAAATTCTCTTGAGCTATTTAACAATAGCATTTCCACAAGGTGGTAGATTGTTGCCACATGTCCTGTTACGGCTTGAAGCGATTGAGATCTTGTTGAGGCAGAGCAGCAATTCAAAGTAAAAGTTTAGAACATTAAAAAATTATTATTTGAGCCGTTTAGGCATTTCTTTATTTTTTATTTTTATCACAACCTCTTCCCAGCAATTTGAAATGCAGTATTATTTCTTAGATATGAAATAAAAATGTGTTTTAAATTAGAATTATTAAATTTTTTTGATATCGTAACAAATAAAATGCATGAAAAAGAATGAATAAATGAAAAAAAAATATTTTTAAGCAGACATTAAGTTTTCAGTTTAATTTTTATGAGAGATTGTAAAACGTTGTGAAATGAAATTGTTGTATGTTATTGTTGCTATTTTTCTTTTTATTTTTCCGCAAAAAAGGTTTTTCTTTCATCGAAAGCAATTTGTTTAATAGGGATGAAATTGTTTGTATTCGCATGTTCTATGGGATTCTGGCGTACGAGTATTTTAACGCTTGTTATCCGTTTGGCTCGAACGCAGCGAGTGCACGAGGTGTATGAAAGGAATGAAAAGCATTTTAAATGTGTTTTTTTTTTGTAAATAAGATTTTTTTGTGACTTTTATTATTTTAGTCGTATAAAGACTATTAAATTTAACAAACGCCAATTTTATATATAATTTTTATTTTCTGCATTTTAATGGAAATTTTATGCGGCAGAAGTTTGATGCTTTTTGATTATTTAAACATTTAAAAATAATCGGCAATCGGTGTAAAACTTAATAAATTAAAAAGTGGGGGAAGAACACGAATTCTTATGAATTTTAAATAAAAAAATAATACGTTGCAATTTATTTTATGATTTAATATATAATCGGCTCAGGTTTTCGAATGATTGGCGTCGAAATTTCCAAAAAGAATTAGAAAAATAGAAAAAGTTTAAAAATTACACATTTCTATTTGTATAAAGTTTAATTGAGTTAATTAAGTAATTACTTAAGCTTACGAAACGCCCAAAGAAGAAAATAAAATAATTCCAAAAAAAAGGTTTGGTACATTGGGAACAATTCTACTTCCTGCTTGCAACAATTTAATTTTGAGAAAATAGTTTAAATTTTTTCTTCTTATTTTAGAATTTGGGACTTTTTTGCATTTTGCATGAGACTCATTTCACTTTCTTTAATTCTATGGCAATAAGGATTACGAGCTTAAGTGGACTTAAGCTGAACACGAATTAATAGTGTCATTGCAATTTCCGTATCCAAATGTCGCTCATATTGCCCAATTTCTGCTTGTCTTTTTAAGATGAACAATTTCATTTGGAACCACAATTCATGAAATTGCTTATGCCACCTTTGTGAAATAGTTTGTTCCATATACAATAGTTTAACAAAAGCTTGCCTCAAGAAGCGAATACTTTTTTAAAATTCAATTTCAAAATTTTAAAAATCTCTGCCGTAAAACTATAATATCAGACTTCAGCAGCTTCGCTTTCTAAAGCATTTCTATATTGCAAGCCTTCGGCCAGACGAGAGGACTTTCTTCTCTGTGGTATATTGAGGACCGTCTTCACTTGCTGCATTTCTACAATTTTTACTCATTTCATATTTTTTAAATGAATTAAATATTCGGTTTTACCTAAATTTTTTTTTGCATGGGAGTTTAATAATAATAAATTAAAAAATTATTTTAAAATTTATTGTTTGTTGTTTGCTTAGCCATATCAGCTCTTATTATCTATACATGCTTGGAAAGGACATGAGGAACAGTTGTTACAGACACCACTATTGAGGAAATAAATCCTCTTGGCAGAAAGTATTGAACTTGTATCCTCCATGTTTAGGTGAGGCCTTTCCTGCCTTATGATTCCCTTAACACAACTCTAATGCTATTGTTTTGTTCGATGGTTTTCCTTTTATGATTTCCAGAAGCGTGTCCCATTGTTTATTTAGGCTCCGTTGTAATTTAACAATTAATAGCAAATTAACATGCTACACTTTGTTGGCAGCCCAGTAAAGGAGTGTGTATTTATTATCTGTCTCACAAAAAAGGACACGTTTAACACAACGCTCTCACACTTTCAAGTATTTACTTAGAAAATTAACATTAATGTCAAACCAAAATCGAATAGAAAAAATCACATTCAAACATTAAATAATAGAAAAATTACTATTTGTTTTTGTTACGCCGAATGCCGGGCATTTAAAATCAAACAAAAATATAAATTACATTTATATGCACAACAATGGGACATTCTTAACAAAAGTACTTACAAATGTAAACGTTGGTTAGAGGCATTGTTAGTTGCTGTAGAATTTATTCTAAGACAAATAAACTTTGGTTTTGAATTGATTGCTGTTTGGAGGACATCAAACAAATCTATTTTCGTAATGAGCTTGAAAAACAATTACAAACCAATTTTAAGTGACAGTTTTCTTGTAACTTATGCGCTTTTATAAATATTTATTTAAACAAGAATATTTCGTACACATTCGTAAGCCAACGAAAAAAGGAAACGAATCCTTTTACATTTGATGAAATAAAGGCAAGACACGTGCTCTCGAATAGCACGTGTCCTCTTAATGACCGCCTGGACTTCTTTTTTTCGCTGTTTGCTTCTTGTTTTTCGCTTTTAGGCTTCAACTCAAGGTAAATAATATGTTCGATTTAAATAAAATCGAAACACACTGATTGAATCAGTCAGTCAGTGAGTCCACTAGATATTCTATCGCATCATTATTGTAAAGGGCAATGCATAAGTTAAGCCGTCAAATGAATGTTGCGCGTATTTAAATGAAACGTATTTATATATTGAAATTAAATTCAGCGGGAATAAAACCACGCATGAGTTCCATTAGACAAAAAGGTTTTGCTTTTCAAAAATATTCAATTCATTCTTTTCTTTTTTTGTTGCGCTGCTTGTTGTTTATTCATGGCCAACAGACAAGGATCTGCTATGACACCGAGCAATTGTCTAAAGGCAAAATATATTGAACTCTTTCCTTATTTGCCTATTTTCCATCGTTTTTGTTGTTGATGTTGTCATGTTTTTCGCGCCCCACTAAACTGAAAGGTCCAGCTAAGGGCAGCTTCAAAAAGTCTCTTTTGTTTTGCATTTACCTTACAGAGGCTGTCTACGGTTTTTATGGATGCATCATGGTCTTTGTTTTTGGTCAAAAATTAAAAAAGAAAAATGTTAAATTGGTTTGTTTGTCGACATGCGTTTGTTTTATGGTATTAAATTTCATTAGAGTGTATGCCAGCAAGTTGCAGGATTTTATATTTCATTTCAATCAAATGAAGTCACAGGACTCTCTCTCAATCATTGTAATTAATAATGCTTTTATAGGGTGTTGTTGTAAATGATTGGTTTTGAATGAGATTGTATGGATCAACAGGATAAAGGCAATAATGTAGCATTTTTCCAATTTCAATAATTGTCTATTGGATTTGAGTGGTAAAAGAAAAATAAATTAACCTTAAAGAACTCTTTGGATAATGAGCTTAAATGTCAGAATAAAGGATTTATTAATGGACATATTAATTATCAGAGTGGAAGTTATTTTAAGGAATGCATTTTCATTGCTTCCAAACTATATTACAGTGCATTTTTTCAACTTCTTAGGAAGTTGGATTGAAAAAACCTAGACGTAAGTCGGTCCCAAGTAGAAATTGGCCATTGGTGTAGGTAGAGAATATCCTGAAATGGTGTCATATGTTAGATATTTTACACGAAGGGAAATATTGTGGGTCTATCTACTTCTATATAAAACAACTTCTTGCAATTTAACATAAAATTATTTTCTTTTCTCTCATTGGAAATAGTTTCTAATTCAGTGAATAAACATCGGAAAATCATCAGCAGTAATTCGGACTCGGGTACTACCATTACGATTTTTGTGGAGGCTATTTCTTCCTGTTGTTATATTCTTTGCTTTATTAAAATGTATTTTTTTTAATGAATCAAACAATGTATGTATTTTGAGATTTTCATAAAATTCCACCCCCGATTTTCTCCCTTCAACTTGCATTTATGTCTTTATCGTTTCACAAAAAAGCAAAAAATAATGAGACAAGACATTTTTTATGAATGTGACTTTTAACTTCAATAACTCATCATTGTCATAGACTCCATCAACACATCCACGCACCCAACACACTTTAACGCACAGAACTCCATCAGCACTTACTGTGGCAGCTTCATTGCTCTCACATTCTCTCGTTCTGTTCATAATATATTCTACGTTTTATTTTAGAACAAATACTTTCTAATAAAAACCAATACGCAAGATAATTTATCACACATGCCTACACGTTCATTACACGAACAAATGTGTTAGATGATGAGTGTAAAAGTTCTTATGGTCCTCCTAATACCCAGCAGCTCACGAATGCGTTCGCTATGAAGAAATATATGACCCTCTATTAACATAAATAATGGCCACTTTCCTGAATTAAATTTACTCAGTTATTCACTAGTTCAGGTTTGAACTGATTTTATATTAAGGCGAGATTTGTATAAAAAATTAACTTTGGCGCTATGACCTATTCGCACAATGTTGAAGGCTGCTTTTGCAACCCTGAAACTCCTCCAATATCAAGACCCATCAAGTCAATGTATCAAATGATTTGAAATCACTAAAATTAAATGATTAAGATGTGTAGGAAACGGAAGTAGTGATCTAAAACAACTCTTATACAAAAACCTGTTGAAGTAACAGAACTGCTGGGTACTCATGTCCTTACATCAAATGAAAATATGCAGAGTAGATATGCCTGTATTTTTTTGACTCTTAATACTCGTACATTTAAATTCATAAACTCATAAAAGGGAATATGTCTGTCTGTGTAAAATATTCTATATTGAGTTGTGTGTTTTCTTTACACATACGAAGGAAAGAAACACTATAAGGAAGAGGAACTACATGTTTAATAATAAAACATCAACTGGCGCGTTAAATATTACAGTGATGATTTGCAGCCGCTGTTAAATCATCTATATTATATATGCAGGACTATATATTACATATGGTTTCGTATACCGATGCATTGGGTTGGGGAAAAAGTATCGTAATATAATGCTTTGGTTCCAAAGCCGACTTTTTACATTATTATTAGACTGTAAATTTTCTGTACCGCCAAACATAAAAAAATGCTCGTCGTAATGCATTCTTCAGTTACGCAGAAATAAATTTCCCCATGTTGTCAATATACGCTGAATATGTTGAAAGCATATCTGGTACATCGGCTAAATACCAGTGCCCTAGTTTATCTATGACTCTAGAAAATTAAATTTCAATTTTGGATATAAGTTATATATGTTCCTTCCACTCCTCGAAGGGGCATAGAGTCAATCTGGTTTCATTAATAATTTTTATATTTAAGACGGATGGCTTATTAGATTATAACGTCCGATGTTGTGGGTATGTAGGTATGTAGGTTTGTAAGGGTTGTCCCGCCCAAGGTCGGTCGTCAGAGCCTCGTTAGCACGACAGGGGACACCAAGTCAATGGGACATTGGGTGAGGTCGACATTAAGAGATGAATGTTTATGTGGATAAATTTATAAATTTGTTTTTTAGCTAATCAACAATTTTAAAAAATTATTTATTTCATATTTTCCCGACGTTTCGTGAAGTTTTTGTTCACTTTATCCAGGGATTCGTAATACAGGATTATTGTATTACACTAATAAGTTAATATCTTAATATTTAACATCATCAATAAATAATTATAAGTATAAATACAACAAACTTTTGAAAGAGCTTTTATCAAAAAGGCACACTGTTTTTCATGACCATCTTATAGTTTCATATTGTACTTGAGTCTAAAATAGGAAACTATTTTCGCTCCTACCTAATCTTTATTAAGATGGCTTGTCTGTAAATAAAATATAAAAAAAAATAAATAAATTCCAACTGCAAGTGTGACAAGGCGGTTGGAGTACTCGTATGTTCCCCAATATAACAGCATATTGTTCATAAGTCCAAATTATCCTGATCTGTAAATATTTTTATTTGAAATTTACACGGATATTATTTCTGTATACATATTTATTTGGAGTATAAAGAAGAGAAAATTGTTTATTCGGAAATATTATGATATACCATACAGTACGTTGCAATATGTCAAAAGGAAAATTAAGATTTAAGAAAACGTTTTGGCTGTAAAATGGTGTTCAGTTTTTATGAAGTGATTCAAAAATTATATGGAACAAAATTCAAATTTGAAGTAAATTCTTTTATATATTAAAATTGCAGACTAAAAAAATTTTAAGAAAAACATTATCCTATTGCATGTTTCAAAGATGTTGCAATGAAGTATATTGCACCAAGAAAAAGGTGCTACAGTCTCATTTTTTTATTTCGGCGGATTTCCCCCAATTAACTGGTCCTTCGAAACGAATCTGTAAAAATTTAAGTTGTTGTAATCAAAATTACAGTGGCAGCCGTTAATTAGTGTACGTTTTCTAAGCACATGATACATTCAGAATTAACCCATTTGTATGTGTGGCGTTGTGTCCACGTCTTAATAAAAAACTATAAATTCAATCTTTCAATCTTTACATGTATTTGTCTAATTAAATTCATTTCATGATTTGTAATATAAAGTTTTATAAATATTTCATTTTGCTAAATATTTAATTGTTCTTGTCAATCGTCCTCATACGACTGCAGTTTCACCAAAAAAGGTGTTTTCTTAAAATTCTTTTTAACACCATCACAAAAAATTTCAAAATAACTTTAACATACTCGTACAGACCGTGAATAAGTACAATACCAACAACCCTCAAATAACCAGCGATTAACTTTCTTTTGAAAAAAGTTTGTTGACCAGAAACTCGCAACCAACAATGGAAAGATTGTTGCTTCAGACCAAAAAAAAAAATTGAAGCCAAAGCTTAAAAGCAACATAAAAATTTTCTAACTGACATGGCAAAAAAATTATAATAATAAAACTCAAACAAATACAAATACAGGACATAAAATGTTAAAACCTAAAAGAGAGAGATGACACTCATGAGTTTAAGAGCATGCACGAGCACTTTACAACAAATACCATGTGTATAGATATGTTTTTGTAATTGTAAAATATGTACGAGTATAAGGCTTTTGTGTGTGGATGCTACAAATCAAAAAGAAATTATCCTTTCTGCCAGACCTTTTGTATACATCCTTCAAGGTGTGGAAAATCCTTACAAAACGAAACTGTAATGTCTTTTCAATATCAAACCAAATATTAGAAAACATGATTGAGTTGAATAGAATTGAACAGCTTGAAGATGGAGAGCAATATTGGCCAAAAATAAATAAATAACCATAAATAAACCTAAAAGGATGGTGATGAATTAAAAGTATTTAAATATTTAAATTGACAAAGACTAATGATGATAGAAGAGGACAAGAGGAAAAACTTTTTTCTTTAAAATTTTTTTATATGGTCAATAATATAAACATTGGACAGAGCGATAGAGTGATAGACATCGAAATAAGAGGGTGTGGGGCTTAGAAAGGAATAATAAGAAGACAAGCACTTAAGGGATCTATAAGTTTTTTTCTTTTTGTTTGGTAAAAGTCTTCAAATAATCAACAGTTTTAGAAAAAGCAAGAAAAGTTTTTCTTTCTTTTGGGAAACCCACAAACAAACAATAACAGACGCTTGACCTAACGAACCATAAATTAACTACGTTAGTTTTAAGTGTTGCCAAGTGTTGGTAACGTCCTTGTTTTTGATGTATTAAAAATAAAATGTTGTCTAAGTGTGTGTAATGTTTTTGTTGCTGCTGTTACCTGCAGCCATAAAGAATCTCAATTGGCCGGTGGAAGCAGGGAAGATTCATAAAATTAGTTTTTGTAAAACACACACACACACACACACGGAATCACACACACATTCATGTCCACAATATGAAAGAAGGTTTACCTTGCATACACATTCCTCCCGTTTTACGCGCTACTCGTTTAAATTCAAACATTGAATTTTGGGCCAAAATGACTAATATTGACTTGAATCGAATTGATTTCTATATTAAACTGTAAAAAGTTTAGACATCATACGTACTTCGGTAAAAATGAAAAATGGGAATTCATCACTTAATTGTGCAAAATGACAGAACGAATTTCATTATTGTATATAAAATATTTTAAACTTATTATTTATCAAAATTTCGTATTGAAAAAGGCTGTTTGAAGTTCGTCCGCGATTTTTCTATATAAAATAAATTTTTCGTCTTGCACGGTTTTGTGAGGAACATACTGGCATCTGCCGTGTTAAGCGGGTGGAAGGTGTACTCGTATTTTAAATGCTTCAACTTCTAATGGGTCTTAGGTTTTTAAATTTGATTATAAAAGACAAAAGATACTAAATATATACATGAAATATTATGATCAATTTGTTTAAAATGAAGTTTTGTTGAAAAGAAACTCTCTTTCTATGTCGTCCTTTGAGGTTTTTGAGGTTTAATGACTGAGGCTGCATAATTTATTATAGAAATTTGCATTTTGAGCAAATTTATTGTGAAATATATTGGCGATTGAGATAATATTAATTTAGGTAAAACAAAAGGAAATATAAAGAATGTCTAATTTAATATAATCAAAAATCCCAAACATGTCCTTCCTTAATTCATAGTAAAACACATTAACATGGCTACTTGCCATGCGAAGTTGTTAAAGAGGATCTGTCAATTCTCTGATGTTTGTCTATTTCATAAATTTAAATAGTATTAAACTATACTTTGAATTAAAGCCTCTAAGATGCACAAAAGGAATTAACCACACAATTATATATCGACAGAAAATTGCCACAAAAAAAATCTTTATTCTATGAATGCAATTGTTTTATAAAGTGTTATTTTTATAGTCCTTTGATTCCCAGTGGAAAATAGAACCGCACATTGGTTTCATTTAAATTTCGAAAAGTATTGGTGACTGGTCTACTAGAATCCTAGACTGGTGTGCTGGGGATGCCAACTACACCATCAGCCTGACTTGATGAAAAATCAGTAGCAAATTTGACGGAATCGCCTATTTTGCGAGGCGCCAGAGATTGACATACTACGGATCGCCCCTCGAATTCGCTCCACCTACAAGTAGGTGAACCCATGAATCCAGGGTCTTTGTCAGGACAGTGGGGTCAGCACGGTAATCTTCGAGTTGACTAAGAATAGTGGTAATATTTTACCATATGCTTATTATTCTGAAGCGAATGCATACTAAGAGTATCCTTAACTAAATTACCTTATGCACTCCATACTCCCCTCAAAAAAAAGTGGTTTATAAAACAGATTAATTTGAAATTTTATTTTTCCATGAGCATTAGATTATTTTAAAATAAATTTAATTTCATTTTATTTTGGTTAATATCCTCTATTTTCTGACGATATTTCTCTAACCTTTCGTTAGAAAAAATAGAAAAGGTAAGCGAAATATTGAAAATAAAATTAAAATTTATTGAAAAGACTTAACGCTTAAAGGAAATTAAAAAAAATGTTTGAAGGATTAGATACAACAAGATTTTCTAAAACCTTTATAAAGAAAATTGCTCTAAGGAAAAAAATTGCCACTTAATTAAAAAATACTAATTCCTTTAGAGACCCAAAAAAGTGCATATTTTTAAATTTTGATACTCAAGAAAAACGCCTTATAAAAATTAAATTTATGCTCAAATAATTGAAAAGTTTTTGGGAAAAAGTCATGAAATAAAAAGATCCATGTATGACTTTCACAAAATCACAACTTTAATTAAAAAATCACCAATTCAAAAGAATAACATTTTCACAAATTATAAAATTTTCCTATCAAGATTTTCTTATTTTCATAAATTTCAAGAATTTCAAAATATATGTCCATGTAAAATATAAATAAAAGAAAATCATAAAACAATAAAAAATTTTCTCATCAAAAATTTTTGTTCCTCAGACTTAATGAACTCACAAAAATGCCTTAATTAGCAAATAATTCAAAAAAGTTTTTTGAATTATTCCGCGATATACGATACATGCAATCAAATTTAAGCGACTAGATATTTGAACTAAATTTAAAAAATATTTATTACATCCAAAAACATACAACTTAAAAATCACGCAAGGTACGGCGTATTATATACGATTAGCAACACTTGGTTTGATGGTATAAAAAAATAATGCCAGAGAGAAAATGAGGAATGAAAACATTTAGGGCTTGCGCTTATATACAGAGGGCTAAATCAAAAAACGAAGACATGTAAGATTTATAAATTTAGGTAGAAGAGCAGAGATTCGTCCTTAAAAACTTACGTTTAGGTGCCTTCTCCTAATTTAAATCTATTGGTTTTCCGCTTAACAAGATTATGCATTTGGGTAAGATGAAACGATGAGTATTTTCCTTATGCGGAGAGAACTGGAATCATTAATTGAAATTTTGTTATTCGTTGTGGTTTCTAAGGCTGGTCTTTTCCAGAGGCATGCAAATTTATTTTAGTAGAATGTTATTCACAAGAATTTTTTAATTAAGAAATAATTAAGAAAGGAAAACCTAACTTTAAATCCCAGCCTTGAAAATTGTGGACCTCTATGAAACTTATTAAGGAATAATTGTGAATTTTAATTAAAAATTTTAGGATAACGATACAACTATTATAATTGTTTTTTTCTCATTTAATATTCTTATCCTTGAATTTATATAAAATAATTTTCAAATATTGATTTTTCTATTGAATTTATTTAAACTTCATTTTATGGAAAGTCATTCTGTTGTGAAATTATTTTTATCAATTCCCTTAAACATTTTTATGAAAAAGTTAACATCATCTATTTATTCATATTTTAAACAATAACAATAGAGTAGTTTCCTTTTATAGAAAACCATATTCATAAAAATTGTATCCAGATATTTTTTTATAATATTAATATACCTAAAGCTTTAGAGAAACATGCACATGCTACTTTCTTAGTGTTTGCAACAATACATTTGAACATTGCAAGCAGTTAAGCGTAACATTTACTGGCAACATATAAAAATGGATTCGTCTTTGAAGAGTGGCAAGAAAACTGAAATACTCACACATGTAAAAGGTACATCATATTCATAAAACCAGCAATCTATTGTTTGCTTTCAATGCATTAAAGGCATTGGTTTGACTTGGCGTGGCTTCTTAAAATGCAGTTGTACTCGTATTTTTGGTGCACAACAACCGTGCAACAACCATAAAGTAACAATTGTTGCTTGGCTTAATAAACTGGAGGGTAGTCAAATTTTACTTTTTTATCATACTGTTCCAGGATATAATTAACACGTTGGGAACCAGACTTTCCGCTGGGAAAAGTATAATTTTACACTGTCTGAGGAAATTTCTTGATTTTCGGAATAAATGTTTTTAGACTTGCATGGCTTTTAAAGGGTTAATCATGCAATATTTGAAATACTTGCATCAAAATGTTGATAATAAGGTATATAATTTAATATCAGAAAAAAGCAAACAACAAATAAGCATTTAAGAAAATAAAAGCAGTATTTCCATTTTTCTATTGTTTTCTTCTTGAAATTTTCAAAAACTACAACTCTATTGTTTTACAGTTTCTTAAGGAGAGGTGCTTTTCCATGTCTGTTTTTCTTGTTCTTTTACTTACTCAAACATTTAAAATGTTCTTGCAATGCAAAAACATTTCTGTATGTTTTCTTTTAATGCTATTTGTTTTGTTACATCCGCACAGTATGCAATAATTTGCTATTTACTTTAAGAACCTAAAAGTATGCAAGCATTTTACTGCTTGCCGTTTAAATAAGCATAGTGTTGACTACACAATGTCTTGCGAAACGAAATCGTTGTGTATACAAAATGTAAATACGTAAATATGATACTGTATCGTAAGGATATGTGTTAGAAGGAACTATAATATTTTTTTTTTGGCATTTGTTGTGTTTGAATGTGCTTTTTCTGTAAATAAACAAATATTTGTAACATGTTTTCTTTAGTTGCAGGTTAAGTAAAAAATGGTGTAAAGTGTTAGTTTTTCAATATGAAAAATAAATATTGATAAGGATGCAGTGCAAGTAAATAAAATGCATGAACCAAATGTTTTTGCATTTGAGAATATAAATTTGAAATTATAAGCTGCATAATTTTAGGGTGAGATATAATAATTTCCTTCTATGTTATTTATTAAATGATTCCTTATATTCTAATAACATTTTATAAAACATAAAGGAAAAGTTAGAGTGCTTAATAGTCTCTTAAGGACAGGCTTTCAAGGATTATAAATGTATTTTGAACAAAAAAATTTATACTTGAATTTTACAAGAAGTGTTTATAATTCAGTCCAAAAATTCATTATATGGCCTCTGTGGTTATTTGTCATATTTTTTTAATACCAATAAAATAAAATAATATTAGTAAACTAAGTTATTTTCATATGTGTGGTAGTACTTAAATTTTTTAAATTTAAAAAATCACATCAAACCGATTTCCATGTTTTGCAATAAATATTTTTTAACACGAGATTTATTAATTGAAGTCGCTTTATATCGTTATAAAAAGTTCAATGGTATTCAGGTTTAGTAAACTAATTATAGATTTTTTTTGCTTTTGTATTTATTTATTTATTTGCATGTTCAATTCCTGTACAATAACAATTATTATTATATTTATAATACAGGCAAGTGGTATCAAAAAGTTTTTCTTCTTGTATCGCCATAATTTTAATTTTTATTTTGAAATCTTTGGAATGTTTTACTTGTACTGTTTCTATAAAACGAAAAGAAAAATTCGTTCGAGTTTATATTGTTGTTTTTTATGTAAATGCTCGAACAAAATTTCCTTACATTTTATGTTGGTTAAATTTTAACTATTTTTCCTAGTCTTGGGCCTTTTTCTCCCGGTTAAATTTTATTTTTTGAGTCAAAAGTATTGAAATGTATGAGACCATCTTTTTTAAATTAAGAACTGTTATTTTGTCTTTTTTGAATTTGACTGATTTTCGAACTTTGCAAACTTTTCTGCTTTTTTCTTTTTCAACTCACTTTTAAAGAATTTCGAAGCTGTTTTCCGATCTATTCCGATTGTAATTAATTCAAAATAAAGTGAATATTTTTTTAGTCACTTGGTACCTTCTTATGAATTTTTGTTAACGATTTTATCTAGTTGCATTGAATTAAAGCCAATTTATTTTTTATAGATCTTTTTAATTCCACTTATTTCTCTAAATATAATTGATTGGTGATTTTTTTGACTTCAAATATAAATGCCATATTTTGGCGTATTCTTTTTTTCACATAAATTTGGTTTTCGTCGACATATTTTATTTTATTATATTTTTTTTATTGTTGATAAATTCTAAAAATATTACGAAATCAAAATTTTTGGTGAAATTTATACGTTTTTTTAAGTATATTATATTTTCAAACATATTTAACTCAAAAACTTTTTGCCATACTTTTTTTTTTACTATTTCTGAAAAAAAAGGATTTATAAAAATAAAATTATTTACTAAAATTTTATGGAGATATTCCTAATTAATTATTTTAAAAATTCGTCATATGCTATTTGCAATGCATTCAATCTCGTGTGTTTATATAAAAATGTTCAAAAACTATGTGAGAATTCCAAAAAAAAATTGTTGTATTTGGGAATTACAAAAATATATAACCACAGCAGGGTTATAAAACATACAACTTATATGCGAATTGCTGCTCTTTATTTTCCTCTCACACTGCCCTCTGGTAGAATGCTTTCCAAATATGTTGAACCGTACTGATGTGACCTAATCCCACAAAAAATTTTATTAAAACAATATATATTTTTCTTTTCATAATTAAAACATTCATTTCAAATCACAATAAATTCTTTTCAAGGCTTTAAAAGTAAAACCATAACTCAATTTTGAAATTAAATAACTGCCAGCAAATATTCGTTCTGAACAAGAAAGAAATGATAAACTTTCCACTTTGCAACATGTAGTATTGTATGCGGCAAATGCTTCATTATTAATTAGACTCATTTAATTTTGTTGTTGCCGCTAGACTTGAGGGGAGGCCAAGAACGAAACAAAGAGCTCTTATTAGCATTCGTAGTTAAGTTACCTTAATTAAATGTCAGTTTGCATTATTAAATATTATTATTGTTGTTGCCACACAAGGATTAAATACAGCAGGAGTTTGGGTTTATATTTTTAGGTTTTGCCAAAAAGATTCATTACGACTCTTCTACAACAATTTGCATATGAGTTTGTTGCTATTTTTGCCACAATTTCCCAAGAGACCAGGTCTTTCATTTTAATAAATCAGTTTCCTAATCAACAAATAATGTTGGGTAATTAACACTCATATAATTAAAATTGTTTTATAAGACTATTTTTTTATATCACCAATAGATGACTGAATCAATATTCATCTGAACGGCGGTAAACCGCACAGACTGAAAAGGAATACAAAAATTGGTCAAGGACTATTTTCCCTAGTTTTTTCACATCTTTTTTGTGGATTTGTGCATGAATGCATGTGTGTGAAAACCTATGTCAAGCAATTCGAAATAAATGTGAGTCATTACAAAGGAGAAATTGTTTTTCGCAACTCGAATTTGAGATAGAGTGTATTTGAGTCTATTTGAGAGGAAATTTAGAATTGATGGAGTACAAATTTTTCATTACAATAAAATTGTATATCCCCTTTCCGTTAATTCGAAGTAAGAGTGTTTGTTATAATAAATATGTTTCGAAATTACTTGAAAAGAATGCAACCAAGTTGAGAAAACAGGGGAATTTAATAATAATAGAGAGCGACTGAGAGTGACAGGGAGAGAACCACGTGATGATTATATTTGAAATTTCTCACTAACAATTTGATATTTGTCATCACAAGTAGAACAACGAAATTCAAAAAAGAAAACAAATGCTTTTTGGTGTTGCTGATAAGATTAGTTAAGTGGTGGTCGCCACGACAGACAGGCATTAAGCGACTGACTGACAATACAACAAGCGGAAGAATAGTATTTGTATTTTAATGAAACGTGAATTTCACGTGAGTTTCTATTGTAGTGTCTGCCGCCAAGAGAGGAAAGTTGTGTTGAGAGGCACGGAGAAACGACCGAAAAAGTATGAGTGCAGGGGATAAAATTTTTGGTGGGTTTTCAATCACAATTGTTTCGATTACAACTTTCTTCAATAAAACGTCAGAAAATTGTATAAATGCAATTGCTAGAAAAGCGTTCGAGTCAGTACAACGTTAGATTTATTGTAAGAAAGACGTGTCTATTCCAGTGATATAACGCGTGTTAAATAGTGTAACACAAGTTAAAAATAAAGCAAATTTATACGAAAGAATTTACGTAAAAGTACAAAAAAAAGAGAAGAAATATTTTTTTATTGGTTTTCATCGGATACAAAAATGGCCATTCCTTTTTATGAAAATGAAGAAGATTTGCATCAAGAGCATCAAGCATCTGAAGAAATAGATCAAGTTGATGGACCTGTAATGCATACCCAAAATGCCGCACATAGTCATCAGGACTTGAATAGTCCTCATATTCATGTGAACCAGGTTTCTGTGAACCAACAAGATTTAATGGCTTGGAAAATCTTAGCCTTGGCCATGTGTAAAGCCTTAAAAGATCATTATCAACAAAACATGGCCAATTTCAGCTCCACACATGCAACAAATACAACCAATTTTTCAACAGAACTGTCCACGGCCGTCATACAAATTCTTCCCAATGGCCAAGTAAAGCCCCAATGGAACTAAAAGGAGTCAAGATGAAAAAAAGAAAACGATTGAAAACCAATATTGTGATGTGCTTATGTGGTATAAAAATTATGTTTATTTCCTAAGGAAATCCAGCCATCCTAGTGAAGACACCGTCGGCATTTTTTTATTAAAAAACTTAAAGGATTTAGATTAAACCCTTCATTAACTAAATAAAGCAAAATTGTGATAGTCAATTGAAAACTGAAATACTTAACTTATAAATGAATATACATAAATAGGAAATAATTAAAAATGTTTTTAATATAAATTTAAAGCATTTTTAGTAATTTAAGTAAAACTATTTTTACTAAACAGTTTTTTCTCTCAGTGTCTATTTTATACTCAAATGCATTGTGTCGCTTATTATTTAAACCATATATGTAATTATAATTTTCAATTTCAATTAAGTTGCTACTCGTGTATTTAATTTAAATCAATTTTTACTACCATCTAAATGTTTAGATTTAAGGTTTTATAAAAAAAACTAAAAAAAATTTAGTTTTTATAAAATTTTTAATTATAAAATTAATCAATTTAGACTTTCTGTATTTAAGTATATTTAGTTTTAAGTAAAATTTATTTTCATAAAATATATATTTCAAAGTAGTTGTATTTTTTAAATATTTTTTTAAATATTATTTATAATGAGCATAACAAAGTACAACTATTAACAAATATTTATATAAAAAAATTGTAAATTTACTTAATATAAAAATAATACAATTAAAATAAAATAATTATTACATAAAAAGAGAAAATTTGTTTTATAAAAAAATTTTTCATTTGCCGACGGCATCCCTAAATGTTTTTTTTTTTTTTTTGACTTGGGCATTTCAAAGTTGGGAAATTTTCTTTATTAAATTTAATGAAATATTAAATTGGGGAAGTGTGGATTTCGTCCAACCTAATTTAAGAATATTATAGTATGCATCAAAGGTTCGTCTCTTATATGCATCCCATGATTCATAAACGAGTCCGATATTACTTACGGTTTCAAAGCCCTGAAAAGTTGAACATATCGAGTGTTTTAATGAAAAACTAGTAATATTAAACACCTCATAACTTTAATGAAGCATTTTCAAGTTCTTGTTGCAAGAACCTCTAAAATGTCGTTTATTTCAATTATTTTAAAAAATCACCTGTTTTTTTCCATTTTTTAACAAAATTAATCTCTATAATATAATTATCTTTATTTCCTAAACAGTTTTGACTGCTTATTTTTACTTTTTATTAACATTTAATTGGTTTTGATATTTATTTTGATATTTCGGGTGGAGTATTTGTTGCAAAAATATATCTTCTTTCCATTTTGAACGCCGATGTTTAAAAAGTGTTGACATCTATTCTTGGAATCTGAGTTACATATTGGATTAGAAATATCAAATTCCATTCTATTGTATATGACTAGCCACAATCGTTGAACCCATTGAAAACCCAGTTTTAGATTTTCAGCAGCACCGTCCTTTTTGTGGTCAATAAATATTAATAAAAAAGTAATAAATAATACGGCCAGTACTAGTGTTTCCAAATTGAAATCTTATTCCCCAAATATCTCAGGAAGGCGTTAGACTTTGCTTCCCATTAAGATTATGATGTTTTCTCATCGTTGGGAGCTATTGAAATGTGGATTTTTCTGAGTGTTTCAATTTCAATCTTTATAATGTGTATCGAATAGAATTAAGCCATATATGGACTCGATGCACTAAAGGAAGAGAAGTTTTGGTTGCAGTTAAAAGGGAAATGAAGTCATCTCAATATTCTAAAACTGTGGTTCATGGCCTACTGGACCCATTGTTTGTTATATTACCTGTTTTCGAGGACTTGCTTTACCTTTGTGTTTCGTTCTATTTGATTCTCATGTTAATAATATTTTGTCAGTTTATGAGAAAATGGTTGCACGTTTTCATTTCTTTCTCCTTGGTGACTTTTAATCATATTAATTAATATGTCCGCAGTAAATAAATAAATAAAAATGAAGACATTACAGCGTTTTCCAGGATATTTGTCAAAGTTATATTTACTCCTTTTCGGGATCCTTGCGGCAAGAAAGTAGATCATTTAAATAAAATATTTATTTTCAACTTTTTATTTATTTTATTAAACAGCACAACGAACAATTTATACTCAACATGTTGCAACATAAATAAAATAGACTCATGTTGATTATAAATTGTTTGTTGTGGTGTTTGTATAAAAACATTTTAAGCCTACTATTATTATGTATTTGTTTATAATCATATACAATAGATAACTCTTATATTGTATATGATTGTATTGACATAAACATATGGGACTGTATATTTTAAAACTGCTTAATGTTCACTGACGAATGAAATGTCGGCATATGAACACCTTAAGCCACAAACAAACAAATTTCAAAAGTTCAAATATTTACTTTTCTAATTATATAAAATGGGATCTATCGGTTCTACTTGATTGCTCGTCGATCTTGGCAAAATGAGATGTAAGTTTTTGAATTGTGGGGTTCCACATCGATTTTTCTTCATTTATATATAAAAGGATATATAAAAAGGATATTTGGGAACACATATTCCTTAACATCCGAACAATTTGACTTTGGGAAATACGACTGACTATGTGGCATTTAAGAATTTTGATTTGAAAGCATTACCGACACTTTTTGGGGTAAATCCAGTGATTATTTTTTGCTGATTTTTGCTTAAACAAATGACGTGGAGGAATAAATTTAATTTAAAAGCTATTTTTTTGAGATACAGTAAAGTACGGATAAATGCACATCGGTTTTCACCCGACTTTTTGTGCACTTATCCATTTTTTGCATTTATGCTAACCTCGGATAAATGCACAAATATTGCAATTATACAATTATTGGGTAAATACAATTTTTTTTATTTACATATAGTTACAGAGAAAGAAATCAAACTGTGTACCTACATATGTATATGCTTAGAGTATATATACATATGAGCATAAGTTCCTTAAAAATATAAGATAAAATAGACTGTTGATGATGATTGATGATTTTTATAAACAAAGTTTAATTTTATTGGTATTTCATGTATATTTTTGTTTGTCTAATAGAGTTCAACAAAAAAACTTAAAAACCTAAATCATAAAGTTTTAACGTACATACTACACATATGTTTACAAACTTTTCTATATCGTATATATTATGTAAATACAATTTTTTAAAAAACTTAACGAATCAGTTCAGTTTAAAAAAAGTCTTTAAAAAATCACATGTGTGCAAAGTTAATTTGCTTTTGTTTTTAATCAACAACAAAATAAAAGTTTTGTACTATTAACAAGAACAATTATTAAAAAAATATTGGTATGGAAGATTATATAGATGACGAGCAAACTGAAGAATCTGAATCAGATTGCCTTGGATCACATGAGGTGGAAAAATCGGAAACCTTTTTGTAGAAAAAAGTGCTTATGTGTAAATTAAAATTAACTATTTTAGTTGTGCATTTATGCATACAAAGTTGTACTAAAAATGTCTCTTGAGGCTTGAAATTATTATGCACTTATGCACTTTTTGCATTAATCCGTGTTGCACTTATCCGTGCATTTTTACATGAAAAAATATAAAAGAGGCTTATGGCTTCGAAACACGTTGCACTTAAGCGGTTTTTGCATTTATGCGTGTTGCACTTATCCGGGTTTTACTGTATGACTACATATTTCGATTTCCTTCGACCCTTTTTCTCTAGCAATAGGATTTTTTGATTTAAATAATAATTTTTTAGTTTTATTCTTCGATTGGCGTGGTCAAAAAACTTTTTGTTAATTGAAATGAAAATTTTCGGAATGATGTCATTCGAGAAGCCGTGGCGAAATTTTAAGAAAAAAAAAAACTACAAATATTTCATTAAATTAAGAAGACCTCCAATAACAGAGTGATATATATGTATAATTTTGTTGAAAATTTATTTCATCAATTACTATTGTATTATTTTATGTTTTTGAAAAATGAAACGTAAATCTTAAATTTTCCTTTTTATCCTCCATACAAATACATTTCAGTCGTACTTTTGCAAGTGCTTCATCTGTTTATCTATTTGTTTGAATATTTAATCAATTTCCTAATAATATTTACTTAAATCAAATTATATTTAAGGCAAATATGCTGAGAAAGTAAATGATGAAATGTAGAACTTGACATCTTTTAATCTAAATAAATATTTTATTTAAATGATTTTTTTTTCTAAAGAGCATATTAGCAACAGAGCATATGAACATCAAAGACAAATTTCTAGTATTTTAAACAAATAAATTAAAACACACACCCTCCCATCTCTTCTCAAAATATATGCAAAATTTTTCCGTGTGCTTTTTTTGCGAGACCCATGAAATATAAATAAGCAAATTAAAAGCTTATTAATGGAAAAGCTAAATTGCAAATGAGCGCTGTATAAAGCATATTTAATATGTAAAATAAATATTAGTGATACGACAGAACACTCGTGGAATAATGTTGGTAATAAATGAAAAATTATCAATTTATTTTATTTATGAAAACTTTCTCATAGGAATTGTATTTTATATTGGCGGAAATCACCCCGGGCTGTCAACAGCCCTTGCAGACCTTTTAGATCTAGCAAGTCAAGTATATATGCTACACCAGCAAAATATACGAATTTTTATATCGATTAGTGGGGCAAGTCTGTTAAGCTAAGAATCTTACGAGTAGTATACAAGTCTTGTATAACAGCAATCTTTATCAATAGTAATCCTTTACAAAACTGATTTCTTGTTGAAATATGTGAACTATTTTGGAGGGTGTTGTTGAATAAAAATTAATTTTCAATTAATTTCCAATATTCTTTTTTTTGTGTAATTTTTACACAATGTCAGATTTTTTTTTGTCTAGCAACAACAATAAGAATCCTTAATTCAATATACATTTCATAGAAGCAACAGAATATGTACAAATAACCCAAGGATATTTTCTAATTTTTTATTCAAGCATTAAATTGTTTTGACTCTTGTTATTTTTGCATTTATTGATCTCTATCAAACAGATTTATCTTCAGTCTTCCTTTTCTCCCCTGGTTTCTTGAACGATTTTTATTATGATTTTTCCTTATATAATTTTTTTATTAACACAAATATTATATCTCCTTTACATATTCACATCTACCTCTAAGCTAATCAAATTACTTACCTTCTTACCATAAGACGTTCATGATGATGATTATGACGTTGATAAGCAGCTGAGTTTGTTCTCAAACGTAAAGGTACTTTTCGAAACGTTTTTTGTCCTTTTTCTCTCTATCTCTCTCTTATATCTTTGCAAATTAATAGAATAGCAGGGCATCAATATCCTTAAGCTGTATCGTCCGTGTCCTGGTATCATATAAAAAATAATTTGTTTGACAATAATAAAAGACGATAAACATTAAAATTATGTTTAGTATTTTGCATATTTCGCTTCTTGCCTCACCACCACCACCACCATTACCAACATACGACTGTCTTGCTACATGCCACCTTTTGATGTATTTTTGGTATTTCGTGGTTTGGGGGAGAGAGGGGAGAGTTACAGTTAAAGCTGGATTTAATGCAAAGGAAATCATAAAAATTTGTTTAATATCACTTGGATTTTCATTCTTATTTATTTTTGCTTATTTACTTGGAAATGTGTTCATGTTTGTGGCAAGTTAAATTTTCTACTTGAAGTTCATAATGCCCGATGGCTGTTGCACATTTGCTTAGAGGGCTTTCCAGGTTTCATTTAATTTAATCATATTTGTTTTATTTGAAGTGATGATTTCTATGCTGATAATAAAATATTTAATCTGATTTAAGATTTAAGAAATATTTAAAACTATACTATATATTTAAAAAAACTAATTGAAGAGAGAATTTAGAGAGAATTTTGGCATTAAATAACTAAAAAATACCTGGGTGGGGAATCATTATTGTACAATATTGTCCACATATTACAAAATGTTCCTTTCTTCACAATACAAATAAATAAAAAAATTTAAATTTTGTTCAATATACTGTGCCACCTACTAATATAATATACACACGGGTAGTTTTATTGTACAATATAAATTATTGAACAATAATATTACAAATGTATGGGTACTTTAAAATCGATTTTTATCAATAGCTGTTGCAAAGGAAGACATTTTAAAAGGCAAAAGATTTGATGTATGTGGTAGTTTTAAACATGTGTCTTTAGTTTTATTTAAGGATCTTTACATAAATTCATATTTACATTATGCAAGTTGCTTTGCAGCAAGTTTAACTTTTTAGAAAAACGAAGAGGGTCCACACTTGCAGCCAACTGTTTTATTCATTCGTAAACGATTCCAAGGTATAAGACACAGTTGAATGATTTAAAAAAATCTCTGTGGTAATTAGCGGAGCCGTAGAATGAAACTAACATAAGTTCGCTTAGACTGAGACAAAAGTTACATTGACTTCTTAACTTTTAGAACTTGAGCCATACGAGACCGAACTTTGCAAGATGTCATATTGCGCCCATGATCGTTTCTAATAAAAGCTTAATTTCATTAATAACACACATACAGCTGGTGTGATTTCATTTGAACATGAAGATGTCCTTATTAGAAAAGTTTTCTGTAAACAAAAACTTTATATTACAATATCTTTTAATCCTTTAAGCGTCACGTAAGGCTGTAATTGTTAGTTTATGAAACAGCTTCATATGGTTTTTTCACCTTTTACCAACAACATTTAAGGTCCTTAGTATCCAGAAAAAACTTTAACTTTTTTTTTAATATATAAATATGTCTGTTAAAACCAAAATAATGACCATCATATTTTGGTGAACTTTATGCCAACAACAATAAATAATAAACATGATAAATAATGCTCTTGAACATGAAACCCCGCAACCAGATAAAAAAAGGAGCACTTGAGCACGTTCAAAAAATGTAACAAATTGCCAGAGTAATAGGACGAAAAATAAGAAAGAAAAAATTATTACAATATTGTAAATAAATACTTCAAATGAAACAAATATTATTAATTCTAAAAATTGTAGTGCAGCAATTTTATGCCCTTTCCATAACCTTTTAATGGAGTGTGTAGTTCAGAAATGAAAGAAGCGTGGAAGAGTGGAATTTAATTTCATTCAACCAAGACTAAAATGAAATTATCAGGCAGCGCGTCATAATTTAGGTTCAATTCTTATGATTTTTTAATTCCTTGTATGTCAATGTGCATGCATTTGTGTTTGTTTTTTCGAAGGAGTTTTAAATATACTCGTGAATTTGGTGTAACATTATCCATGTAAAATTATTGGTGTTAGAAAAATTTTATATTCTTAACTAAAAAATAACGTGTTCAGATCCATTTAATTTGATAGATGACTCGGTGGGCTGATTGATGTGGTTTCGAATTCTAGCAACTAAAGAAAAATTTAGCTTCCAGTTTTTCAATATTTGTACAAAATCTTGCCTTAAAAAATGGATTTTTCTTTTTTTTTACAAATCCTCCCCCCTTATTTTTTAATCCCAAAACTCTTTGAGTTGGTGATGTTTTTTGAAAATATTTTTTAAGCAAACACTATTAACTAAAATGCTTTGATTTTATTTGTTTTTACATTATTAGGTCTAAAATGTTATTGATTTAGAAAAATTCCTTTCAAAAGGACACTAGTCAAAGCAAAATATTGAATTGAAAAATAAAATCCACAGAACACATTACCAATGTGTATTTTCAATTATCTGGTACACACGATTGCCTTTGATAGAGAAATCCAAAAATAAATATTGATTTAAGCATTTACACACATCTTGTAATAAAAATAAAATTATTACTCAGGATGATAGATAAGCAAAAGCGAACTTCAAGCACCCTACATGTCTGTTAAAAGCAGCTATTATATATGTATCCTTGTGTTAATTAAAGGCCAACACTATCCTACCCATCAGGTGATGGAGAGAAATTTGGAAAAGATTCAGCACCTCTTATGCCGAAGCAGAAGCACCAGTACTGGAGACTATTCTATGTATATGTCCAACCCACAGCCTATCAACACGTGGGCAATTGGGTCTGAGAGGTATAATTTTAGAACCATCTTGAATTGAAAAAATACGATTTACTACTACGTTGCGCGCGATAGGATCGGCCTCTTTCATGCGCGGCCCACTATGCCGTGAAATGTGCGTATTAATAGCCCTGCGATCAGTGCCAGAGCTTTGCAGAATATGACCCGGGACAAAGCAAAGTCCTTAGAGGGTGCGAAGACCGGATAGCAATGCTAGGCGAAACTTCTCTATAGGACACTATGGAATAGAAGAAATATGGGTAATACAACCAAGGCCCTATAGGGCGGTGAAGATGAGAATAAAGACCGATTGATTGGCGTCTCGATGGGGCACCCCAACTTGTGAGCACATCTGCACCGGATCCGCTCTACGGAGGAGAACGAATGCAGACATGTAGGCAGGATACTGAGACAGTGGGTCATTTCTTCTATCAATACACAGCCTTTGTGCTATTGAAAACCCGATATTTGCGGATAACTGCGTTTTATTTACCGCGGTGGTATTAACTGAAAAGAATTGAGGAATTACCCCAAGATTGCCTCCAACTACTTCCGGCGTTTTATCATATAAGATGTTTTAATTTTCTTTAGACTTCATAACACTTTTTCTCAAACAAAAACTCCATGCCACATTTACCATCGCAGAGGAGGAAGGGTGCCCAAAATATGTTTATTTATGGGTCACTTTCACTTTACCCTCCCATGTTTTATTTATTTATTTTTTTTATTTCGCCAAGAACACGAAGAAGAAGCAGTAAACAAGGAAAACATGATTATGTTGATTGACTTGTATTTGGTTAGAAAATCCTGTAAAAAAATCTGCACATGCACAGAGTAAAAGCCACATGTGTGTTTATTTAGCCAGAGATTTAAAGTTCGCAAAAAAAAGAAAATTTAAAAAAGGGTTTCATATAAAAAATATAAAATTTCCCCATGATATTGTATTACTCCAGGGATTTTCTTTCATTTCCATAAAGTTTTCTTGTTGTTGTAAAATCTTATGCAGTCGCATTTGAAATTAAAAAAAAAATGGAAAAGAAAACAAATAATTTTAAATTTAAAATATCTATAACGTATCATAATGATTGATTATGATAAACAATATTTATTTAAGGCAAAATGAAAAGAAATTAAATCAAGTCTTAGAAGTAGTACGGGCATTATTAACCCTTATAAATATCAAACGACAAAAAAGCATTTCCTTTTTCCTTATACTGTCAAATTGAAAATTTTAAAGTCTTCTCTTAGGCTTTTGTTGTTTTTATGATTGTTGCTTTGATCGGCTTTTAGTCTTTTGATTTCCTCATCCGCCTTTTATAAGCTTTGCAACAACACAAAATTATTTATATTAAATGTTGAATATTCATTGATTTATTTTTAATAAACTCTCCAACTTCAAGTTTTAAATAGAAGCAATTTTTTAATTTTACCATGTCTTTGTGTGCGTATTTCTGTTTCATGTGTGTGTGTGTGTTGGTTTAAAATACTTTTTTAATAATGTGCGGTTTTTCAATTTGTATTTAAGTACTATTTATGTATTTTCACTTAAACATTTCATTCATTATAAAATTCATCAGCTACAAAAAAAGTATAAACATTTTCATTCTTTTGTTGAGGACTTTTTACATTTTTTTTTATAAAAAAACTGAAATCAAAGTTGCGAAATTAATAATGTTAAAAGCATTATTTTTCTGCTTTTATAAGCGTTTTTTATTTTAAAACGAAGAGGTTTTATTTTTATTTTAATATCCAGCTCTATAATGTGTTAAATTACACGGAGAAAAGTCGAAGGAATAATTTCTGTGCGATCACAAGTTGCAAGAACCTTGAAGAACTGAGATTAAAGTTTTAGGACTCATTAAAAAGTCCAGATTCTTGAAACTGGAGGGAGTTCTTTCCTAGTGTGCTTATCAAAAATTGCCATTGGAAGCTGGAAAATGGCACCATGGATAGTCTAAATCAGCGGACAAACCAATACTAAAGAACGACACCAAAAAAATTATAGAGAACAGGAAATAAACATTATGTCAACGAACTACTCTGTTGATTCTATCAAATCTTCCTTCATTATATTTAGTTATTTAGGAAAAATTTCATTTGAGGTATGCTCCTAATTAACTATGTCATGAGTTTATCTGTCTATATATACGACATTTCGTTGGTGCTAATCAACTCCTCATTAGCCTTCAATCTGCTTGTAATAAAAGTAAAAGGACACAAGTCAAATTTTATAATATTAAAATCTGATTGAATGTCTTGAAACTTTGGAAATTTTTATATATTTATAGGAGGTTGAATATTTCGCAAATATATTGAAATACATTGATGAAGGATACTGAAAAGAACCACATTTTTCCTTGTATATTTCCTCATAAATGACCATAAATATTGTCTAATGCAATATAAACCTTTGATATCTTAGAATCGGAGAACTACAATGAGTCACTAAAAGTAAAGTAAAATTTTAATATTTTCCTTTAGAAAATTCTTTCTCAATTACATATTATTTTAAGCATTCCCTCTGCAAAATTAAATAAATATGAAATTAAAACAAGTTCGAAATTGTGTTTCTCTGCCTTAAAAACATTAATTGTTGCATTTCTCAAATGGCTTTTTTTACCTTAGTCGGATGGAGTTTTATTAAAGGTTGAACAGACCGTCAGTTAGTTCTACTTGGGTAATGGTTGGTCCCTGCTCACTGCCTGTATATTATGGTGGGACCATGTTTTAAGTTTTTTCGTTCTCTTTTTTGTTGTTAAGGTACAGTGAAATAAATGAAAAAATAAATGATTGATAGAGCAACCCGCTATTTATGCAAGATTGAGTCACTTTTGCTTCAAAGAACGTACGGCAATGGTAACGGAGATACTCGATATTCTCTGTTACTTCGTCGTTCTACCAGGCCCCTTATCGGGAAGGGATGTAGACCGCTATACTCTCCAGTTATTGCCAAACTGCTAGAAAGACCTTCCTTCGTGTACTAGTGGCATTCAGTGCAATCACAGAGTTCAAGGCTAGTTGCTCGACCATTAGATCAACAGGTAGCCATAACGAATCAACGACGAGTGGCAGAAAATGTTGTCTTTGCCGATGACCATTAAAGCCGACTTCTATAAGATTTTCCCTATGATAATGCAGTGGGGTGTTGTGTCTATAGTGGCCCACCAAGCTTCCCATATGTTAGTATAGGCTTACGCTCTGTGTTGAGGAGCCATATATATCCCTTGAGCTTATTCCACAGGACTTCTTAAAGGCTACGGCAGCCTTTTATGCGCTCTAGGTCAGACGTTGCAGTGTCATGCCCGCTTTTGTTTCAGGTATATACGTAGATATATCGCACTGTATCTTGTTGTGCAAAGAAATAGATAAGTTTTTTGTGGTTTAGCACTTTTGTCTAACAGAGGGTTACTAATGAAACTTATCACGCTATATCTTGTGTAGTTTAGAATATTTATTTTGGGATGATACTCAAAATTTAAAAAAATATCATATTACTTAAATATAAGAATGTGTAAGAGCAATTAACCTTAAACGGACTAAAACTTATTCACTAAATTAAATATGATTTAAGGACAGCTAGACTTTGACTAAAATGCTGACATATTTTACTATATGTATCTTATTATGGCCCTATGCTCCCTCCAGGAATAAAAGGAACATATATATCTGATTAAAGGGGCCGTTCTTTTATTATTCTTGAATACAGAAAAAGCAGCGTCGCATAAACATTGACTTAATGGAGCTACGAATGATATTGTGACTTGCTTAACTTTTTAGTGAGTGAGTGTGAGAATTGAACCTACAATCTAACTCTGATGTGAGCCATTCTCTTATTAATATAAAATAAGTAAAATCATTTAAAAAACTCTCACTACAAACTTTGAATACATTCAGGCTTAATTTTTTTCATATTTCTATTGCCTACTTTCTGGTGTTTCAGTGTATAAATATTTTCACTTAAAATAAAATAGTAAATTGAAAATTTGCTGCTTTCAGCATTGAACCAGAATTAATAACACAATATGCTCGAATAAACTCACACCCAGTGCACACGCACACACACACATACAGAGACACAACAAACACAATCTTTTATGGAAAAAATCACACCATTTTATAAAATATTTTCGCGCTTTTGTGAAGAAGTTATGATACTCATGCATGGCATGTTCAACAGCAGTTTGTCATATTTTGACGTTTGTTTAACAACTTGGCAAGCAACAATTACAACAATAACAATATTGCAGGGACTTTTTTCATCACAAAATTCAGTTGATTTCTTGGCTGTTTGTAAATGTGGTCCTCTTTTCATGATACTCTCTTAAAAAAGAAATGTATATGTGTGCGTGTGTGTGTTTTATATTTTCCTTGGCATTTATGCTTCATTAAGGATTTGTTTTCCGGTTTGTTCACTTTTATGTTTTCTTCAGTGTTTCCGTTATGCATTTTTGTTTTTATAAAGTTGCCTCAGCAGCCGATTATTCATTTGTACTCGTATTTGTATTGTATTTTTCGTTTTTTATTCCGCCAATTGTTTGTTCGTTATTTTTCAATTTCATACGCAACTCACCTACTAAATAAGAATTTCTGTTTTTCTATTATTTTGGCCTTTTGTCTTGTTGATTTTTTTTTGTTTGTTTCGAAAAAAATCGTTTTTGTCTTCTTTGCTTTTGATCTTTGTTTATTAATACTAATGATGCCGCTGTTGTAAATATTTGCCCCCCAGTTGAAGGACTTGAGTGTGGATTAGACATGAGCAAATATTAATTTGTTTAATTTTAGAAAAAAGTGTGAAAATCAAAGCCACACACAACTTACTTGACATTGTTCAGGCCCCAAGGCTTTGGAATAATTATTTCAATGAAATTCGAATTAATTTGGAACTTGATATAACGAAATCATTTGAGATTTGATGGAAAATTTAATAATAATAGGTGGCTTGAAACGGGGTATCGACTCCTTGTGCTTACATTTCATTCCTTTCTCTACTCGTATTTTGTTTAAATTGAAATTTATTTAAATCTCATATTAAGCAACCAAAATACACACATTGTCGAGTCGTGTGGCATATTGGCGCCTGCAAGCTTTCCATTGCTGCATCACGTCTGCCAAAATGTCCAACACAATGTATGGATGCATAACAATATAAAACGGAAACAATAATGGACTTTTCATTCAAATTAATTCTTACCACAAATGCTGTGTGTAACAATTGTTCAGCAGGACACTCGCACACACCAGCCGAATGTTGGTTACAAGAGTTACTGCAAAGAAATAAAGTCAAGTGCCAACAATTTAAGTTTAAACGAGAGATATTTCACACTTGCAACAATATATTGCTACCACACGCACACATGCACACACACACACACACACAAGAAAACTCGTAAATACTGATGCATTTTTTGTTTTTTAAACTTTGTTTTACAGTTTATTTAATTTTTTTTCAACAAGAATAAGATATTTCTTACTCACTTCATATGCAAATTTATTCGTGTTTTCGCACATTTTGTTTTCATTTTGTGTTAAAACGGATTTTGTCCTTTTTTAAGGAAATCGCCGGAAAGTATGCAACACTTTCTTTTGATATTCATATAAATCTCGAATATTTTAATGAGTTTCCTTAAGTAAACACTTGTAAAGGGATATGAATTTTAAGGATTATACTCAATTTCGAAAAAAAAATATATTACAAGTGAAAAGATTATAGGGAAATTTTCTAAGAGATTACAAGCAAGAGCTGCTCGACCAGAAAGAGAAACTATATTTACCTTTCAATCCAAAAAAAGAGCTCTCAAGTAAGTCACGAAAATGCTAAGATTACAGGCCAGTTTGGGCCATTTCCGATGATTTTGAGATAGTCTGGCAATTGCAGGATGTTGTCTTTTTTGATTGCTATTCACCGATTTGGAAGTTCTCTTCATTATGTTGACAAAAGTATACGTTTTTGCAACGAAAATTATTTCATATTAAATTAGAATTGGACATCTGCCACTAGTCATGATTTCTGCTTCCTTATGTGAAATAAGATGATTCAACACTTATTGATTGAAGAAAAATTTAGTGGCATGTTGACTTTAAAAATATTTGATTTTATTAAAAAAAACTACATTCAAATCAAACTTTACAGATTTGTAGAAATAGTTCACACCTTTGTGAAAAAATGTTCAACTTCACTTCCTAGGAAGTTGAGAAAATGCGCTGCTTAAAATGTTGTTTCTTGAGAATGACTTTAATTTTTTTTCAATAGGTTCTTTTGTAATTCCCCCACCCAAAAGCCTAAGCTGTATAAGCGCTACACCATAAATTCGAAATTCGAGCACTCTATTCTAAGTGTGGCCTTTTTCATATTCTATGATATTTTTCAAGGGGTACATCATGGATCATACGTGTATGTCTTACTTTACAAACCGAAAATTTTAATTTAATAACTTATTTTCCAAATTTAGTTACTTAATTTAATCTCTTAATTAAATTGCGACCATAAACTGCAACAAATTTAAACCCCACCAAACCAATTCAACGACACAATCACTATAATTTAAGGATTTATAAGATTCTGAATAACGCCTGTGTCGCGCTAATTAATTATGAAAATGTGTATTAAAAAAATTACTTCACACCTTCTGGAAATTGAGGATTAATAAATGAACTGTAGTGCAACAAGACGGTTGAATGGACAGAGAAATGACAGATAAGACCAATAGAATAAATAAAATATTAGTCACGTTTTCATCAACTTAAACTTCGTTCCAGCAATACAGTTGAATTGCAACTTAACACGCAATTAAATGTAAATAATTGCATTGCAGCATAAAATGATTTGTTTATCAACAAACGGCAGTAGCAACCGTCTGTCTCATACTCGCAAGCAAATTGCAATTGCCATTCAGCCGTATGAAAATTTAAGACGGCTACGCGTATTTTGTAGGGAAAACTAAGATTTTAGCGAAAATCGATTGTGCATGTGGGTCGGAGTGTGAGAGGTGAACGTAAATCATTAACGCTCGAAACGTCTTCATCGTACTTGCAACTTTTCTTGTTGAATGTTTGCGTACGTGTGCAAACAAAAGAGGATGTGCAAAGATTTACGTCCCAAAATAAATGCTATTGGGTATGAATCCTATTCTAATGGGTTGTAGGTGCTGAAACGCCTTAATCTCTTCTGCTACAAGGATCTTGTAATTTAATGCTTGTAACGTTCACAGCGATAAGCGGATAATGTATTCAATTGTGAATTTATTTAGCCATATAAGGAGGACGAGAAAGGATTTTAACTAATTTGCTTAAATATGCAAACGCGTATCTAATTTCATCATAATAACTTGAGAGAGGAGCGGGTTAATTTAATTTGCAAACATACATGCATGCTTTCATATAAAAATTTTGTTTTTAAACAATTTTCTACAATCCTTTTTTATTGTTAGAACTTGTTCTTTTTGGGCCATTAGCTTAAGAATTTATATTTTCATGTTGTCATGTCTTTCCTATATATTCTGTTCATATAAATTTTACACTTTTGTTTTTAGCGGATGCAAAACTCTATTAAAAACGCCCTAATGTATACTTGACAATCATTTTTAAATAAACACAAATGCATTGAATTTGGAAAAAAACAAAATAGAACAAGAGGAGGCGTTTATGCTGGGATGTGTAGGCAAATAAAATATATATTTTATTGATTTTTATTGACACCTTAATACGCTCATAATTTCCACTCCAATGATTATATTGAATTAAAAATTGATTTTTCTAGCATACCTATTAGGCGCCCAAAATAACAAGTCAAATTGAAATAATTGCAGAAAAATAAATGTTGCAAAGGATAGAAAGGGAAATGAACAAAACGCGAGAGAAAGGGGGAAAACAATTTCAATTTGTTTGTAGTATGAACAGTTGGCGAATTAACAAAGTGGAAAAATGTACAAATCAATAAAAAAAAAATAATGCTAAAGGCCGTATTAAAATTGACTACAAAGATATTCGTATTCAAATTGCATACAAATCAATTGCAAAAGCGTATAAATGTTGTTCACTATGATTGTTCATCAATGTTCACTAGTTTATATTTTGTTCGTCTAGTAGAAACAGCCACCCTTATGATTTTTAAATTAGTTCTAGCACACGAAATTATACAATTTAAGTTTCATTTGAACAGAGGAAATATTTACATGAATTCTATCAATTGCTGTTGACATGTCATAAAAATCAAAATATAGTATCGTTTACATTACACAATAACACTTTGTGCAATATCTCGTATATTAAGTGAAGGGAAGGTGTGGCACGAGGCAGATCTATAGATGAGTATAAGTGGGCAAGAAATTACTTCAGTAATTTTTACCCGAAAATTTTCAAATCGGATGAGATTTTCCCACTTTATATGATAATAATATATTTATGTTGCAAGTACTTTTGGTGATAGACGGCAACATAAAACGAATGGAAAATATAAAAAATCTATATCGGCCAGAGTTTAGAAGCATTAATATATTTCACACACAGAAAATATTATCACCATTTTTTTCCAATTATATCTACTCTTATTAATATTTAATTATTTTTTCCAATTTAAAAGCTTAACTGATTGAATTAAACTTTCACTTGTTTAGTTAGTTTTTGTTTGCTTTTGTATGTTTCTTGACAAACTTTCCAAAATATCTTTGAATGCAAGTACCGATGCTAAGAATTTCTTTAAAAAAAGGAAGAATATAAATTTTTTCTTGAACTGCTGTTTTTTCAAATAATGAACATAATTTTTCTTTATGAACTCCATTTATAGAAATAATATTTTGTAAATTTTTTACGCTTTTCCTGATTATAAGGTACAAGAGAAAAAAAAATAAATTTAAATAAATCAACAGCCGAGTCTATCACTTGGGCAGATTTTGTTCGAACATCGTTACTATTTCAACTAATTACACTGAAAAAAGAATACGAGAATTTTTATTATTCATTAGTCATGCTATTTTATTTTATGGGTACAGTTTGTATACTCTGCCAGAGCTTCCTCTAAAAAAAATTATAATTATAAGTTTTCGATATTTACAATATATTCCACTTTGAAATGTTTCTATTAAATATTTATTTAAAAATTTCCATAAAAACTCAATTAAAACTGTTGATCTTCTAATTAAAAATATAATCGAAAATAAATTCATTTCATTAAAATACAAAAGCATAAATTTTACTATTTATTTGTTTTCAAATGCAAATATAATTAATTTCTTAATCGTTATTACTTAATTTTCAATAAATTTATTTTTATAAATTATTCCGCCATACAATATCACAGTGCCCTGCCGCTACACATACACTTCAAATTGTTTCCTTTCCCGACACAGGACAATGTCATTCACTAACTTATAGATTAGTATTAGCGCCAGCTAAACTGTCAGGCTTTGGAAAATAAATCTATTAAAACTAGATCATTCCTCCTCCATAGGAAAATTCTCTTAGCATTGGCATACCTTCCCCTCGAAGTGTGACTCAAATATTTCAAACACTTGTTTGTGTTTTGCTTTATATTACGAAACCCAAAGTGAAATATTTTGCTGACTACTAAAAGAACAATGTAAAAAATGTGATAAAAGTTTCACTTTGAACAGTGACATTTACGAGCCAGCAACAACAACTTCATCATTAACGTTGACGTAACAGCCAATATTGTACAACGTGCAACTCATCAACTTCTTTTTTTTTTGGAAAAATAAATAAATAAAAGAGGAACGATAATGATTTCTATGCAAAATAGTTTTCGAAAACAAGATTTTATTGCATTTTTATCACTCATTTGCTGTTGTAAGTGCCTGGAATGCGTTTATTATAAATATTCCTTCCAAGCGTAACTAATTATGCGGCTCTGCTTTCGTTGTAAAAGGCATCCTACAAACAAACACTCACCCCTCTTGTGACGTAGATTGGGTTTATGCGTTTGTTGGCAGCTTTTGAAAATATTTGCAATTTATTCGGTTCGGTTCTGTTCTGTTATTGTTCTTGCTTTATGCAAAATTATATTTATTAACTCTTCGAAGTTGGACATTTATGGGTTTATTTTTTCGTTTAACTCATTTGCGAAATATTTTCATTTTACGTTTATGGTTTTTCTATGAAAGTAAAAATTTTCAACAGCTGTTGGTGTAAAATTTTGTGCGAATTTTTACATGCATTAAATTAAGCACGTGTTTTACGACGGCCTTCTTGCTTTTTGTTTTGTCAAGCCCCCCATAAAAATTTTCCATCGAAATGCAAAGAGGGAGTTAGTAAAAGTAATTGCATTCAGAATTTACTTTTTTATTTTTTGCATATATTAAAAAGTCGTAAAAATTTCAAGGAAAAATCTAATTTTGCAAATAATTTAAAAGTCGTAAATGAAATCTGACGAAATATCAAAAGTTTAATAAACATATCTTGCAGTTGGCAACTGTTTAATGGGAAATTCGTTTGCTGGCAGCTGGAATTGTTATAATTAAACCATTTGAATTTTCATTATATAAATCCTCGTTAATAGTGGAATACAATTCGATAGGGGCTGGAGAAGAATTGGCTTTACTCGAAGGGATTTATTGCGATCGGCTATAAAAAACATTTACTTCATTAAAATTTCAAATTATATGAAAATTTTAGTATCATTTCAAATATCGTTTAAAACTATAAATTAAACAGCGAGAAAGCGGCATAAAAGATGTAGAGCGAAAGAAAGTAGATGGTGCCAAAAACTTGTAAAAATACAGAAAAAGTGCAAATTTGAATACTTTTCAATAATTTAAAATAATCGATTCAAGGACTTTTACTCTTTTGATGCTAATTTTTGTTTCGTTTTTATTTTGCGCAAAGAAAATAATTTGATATTAAATTGCGACAAGCCGTTTACTTAATAATCGGAACAAATTTATGCCTGGAAATCCTACAGACTAGCCAATAGTCCTCACAATTTCTTTTTTCTTACACTCAAAGAAAAAATTTAGTCAAAAATTATCCTTAGGATCATTTTTTATTTTTTCCTACTCAACATGTCAGAAAATAAAATTCGAGGGCGGTTCTGAAATAAGCCAACACAATCTCCTTTTAGCTGGACACACTTTTCCCAGCGAAATTCAATAGCTTCGATACCCTATTTATAGTAAGAACTTTCCAGCTCCTTAAAATGGTCATCAACCTTAGTCTCCTTTTCTCAATTACTAATTGACGGAGAATAATATTTTTAGGTAAATTTAATGAAATAAGGGCTAATAAAATTTCAGAGATTTTTTGCATTAATTCAGATTTCTAATTAAAACTTAATGAACCTGATTAAAGTCAAAAATGCAGTAATGGATACTTTGGAAACAAATGAAAATGGCTCACACCTTTTCTAACTGCGGTTTCCCTTCACTTCTCTCATTTTCGTGACAGCCATGAAACTTACATAGCACCGTCGATTCTGTGTATTTTATTAGATGTATGAGCCAAATTGCAATTTCAATTTGCTGGAACTCCAAGGTCTGAATTTTTTAATTCAGATTGATAATACATTGAAATCAGTTTCATCAGGGAATCAGAGTAAGAATCAAATATTTACACTACTGCTTTTCATGGTCGCTATTTAGCTTCCCCTTGCCTATTCCTCGGTTTCTATCGAGCTTCCTGTGATCGCACTATACGAGTTGTTATAGATGGGATCACATCAGACGAGTTCAAGATAAATTCAGGGGTACCACAAGGCTCCGTTATCTCTCCTACCCTGTTTCTAATTTTTCTTAATGACTTACTTTGTAAAACTTCCAACCCTATCTACTCATTTGCAGATGACAGCAGCATTAGCCATTCTTACTCATTTGACCATAGGCCAAGTCCGTTGGAGATTAGGGCTATGAGGCAAAATATGGTCGAATCAATAAATCAAGATCTTGCAACAATCTCCGAATGGGGTCATGCGAATCGGGTCGATTTCAATGCCCGGAAGACTCAGTGCTGTATGCTTACGCATAAACGTATGACCGTAAATGCTGCTCCATCTGTAATTATGGGTGATATAAATATTGAGGAATCAAAAGCTCTTGATGTTCTGGGCATGAAAATTCAGTGTGATGTTCGATGGTCTGAGCACATTTTTCATATCGCCAAAGAAGCATTCAAGTGCCTCGGTTTTTTAAGACGGTGTACGAGATACTTCACCCCTTCTGATATCCTCACTATGTATACCACCTACAACCGGCCGAAAATGGAATACAACTCTCACGTATGGGCCGGTGCTTCAAAGTCTATTTTGAAGCTACTGGACCGAGTTCAAGAGAGGGCGAAAAGACTCATAGGTGACAATAGTGTAGCCAACGAGCAACACGTTCCTCATTAAGAGCACATCCATTTGTGGTCGATATAACAGCGAATCGCACTACGCATTTCAGAAATAATTCGTTCTTTGATCGAACGGCTCGTATGTGGAACGAGCTCCCTGCAGATGTCTTTCCTGCCATACCCAGCGTGGAGAGATTCATGTCGAATATCCATAAGCACTACTACCGCTATCCTCCTCACCCTATCCTATTTTCCTAGTTCCAGCACAATGCACGGCATAAATAGGGGTCATCCCCTGAGTACTGGTCCAATTGCAAAAAAAAAATAATTATTATTATTTTACAAATCATTGACCTGAATTGACATATTAAGGACCTAATCCCGCGCTAGACTAATTCAAATTCTAGTATTTTCTTCATTTATTAACTACAAACTGACCTTCGTACACTAGTAATATCAAAAAATTTTTCCTGGCATTTTCTTCTATAGAAGGTATAAAATTTTTGGGTCTTTCAACGAGAAAAAAGCACGCCATTCTGTAGGAATTTTAATTTTTTTTTTCAACTAATAGTGATAGTTATTTTTTTATCATAAATTTATTAACAAAGTGATGTACTTTTTTCTGAAAAGAAAAAGTCAGTTCGATAAAGTAGATAATGATCACAATGAAATCTTATCAACTGTATTGGGCGTTTTGCTGTCTGATGCTAATCTGATTTTATTTTCATTTTATTTTTTTGGAAATTTTCATCTACAAAATATCTTCCCATTCTCTAATGAATGATTTCAATAGAAACTGGAAATTGATTAAAAATTATTCGTTGAATACAAAAAGTCTTTTAAACCGAAACAGCGGGGATATACTTCTCTCACCTCAAACTGAATTTATATGGTCATTAAAATTTTAAATTTTAAATACACACCCATGTTGAACACTGCAACAACCAACCAACCTCATTTTAGTTTAGTCTCAAACTCCTTAAAGGACTCATCAATGGATTAATGCAGTGCATGATGCATCTGTAGAAAATGACTAATTTAGTCAAGTTTTTGTTTTGTTTGACACTTATCTCTCATTAAATAACTACTGTGATTCTGTTGACAAATTTCATTACATCGTCTTACGGACAAGATATTTACTCCCTAATAACACAATACACATGAACAAATCCTTAAAACAAATACCTTTTCATGACTGCGAGTGTAGGTGTGTGAGTGAATGATATATTTTTTTTGTTGATGGTAACAAATGTTTTTGCTTTTAAGTTGCTTTTAATTAAAACTCTTAATACTCAACTCACACCCTCCCACTAACCATAACACACACTCCACACATACACACTTACATAAAAACATTTGGTCATACATAGAAATTTGAAAATTTAGTTCAAAGTAATGAATTAACAAGCATATCTAGTTTTTTTTTTGGTCAGTCCATATTCCTAAACTACATACTTGCACACTCCAGGACCAAAGTCCTTTTCATTTGTACGATATTCTTCGAGGTGTGAGTGGGTATATTGGCGCCAATGTGTCGATGACATTTGCCTGGACAGAACTGGCAAAATTTCAATAGGACTCTTTCATAAACAAGGCAACAAACAGTTCATCTAAATAGATGCAAGAGTGTTGGGGAACTTAACACAGTAGATTTGAACAAGATAAATGAATAAAAAGCCATGTTTGAAAGGTTTCCATGTCCTATGTCTCACTAACTGACATTTGTACGAATAAATGGTGTGTTGTTGTACATTTCGTTATGCTGCCAATCATGGTGGATTAATAATACTTTATGTATAAAAGTGTGTATGTGAGAGTGCTCAAGCTCTGGTCTACATCTGTGGTCATTGTTGCAAACAATATCAACATCAATATGTTGTTTGCATAAAAGCTGTGCAACAATGTATGCACACACACACACAACTAACTGACATACGACAAGACAAACCTACAAAAAAAGTTTAAACAAAAAATCGAAAAAAGTAGAACCTCAAAATAGATTTTGCATGCCAATAACAAAAACAACAAAAGCAGCAATAACAGCAGTGTATCATTATGTGGAAGGTAAATTTCGTTTGTTTATTTGCAACAGGGACAATGTGTGTCCAACACATACAACAGAGTGCGACTGTTGAATATTTTACAATTGCTCTCACACGACTGCATTTAGCCTTTTGTCAATAATATTGTTGCACAATTGTTAAAAAGAGATTTATTTATCTGCATCTCTTTCCTCTGTTCCCGATTTACCTTCAATAATCCTTTACCCCCAACTCCTCCAAAGGATGAGGTGTGTGTTTCTTCTTTTTTCCATCCTATTAAATATTTGTGCTATTTGTGGCTTTTCTCAGTGTTTGTCCAAATCATTCATTTATATATCCCGGCATCTATTCTGTATGTGTGTGAAATGTGTGCAACAATATGTTGCTCACTCAGCCACATCCGTTTCCGTGACGTATTTCCATTTTAATTTTGATTATTTGTATGTGTTGTAGTCTATATTTTTTCCATTCCATTGTGGCATTCATTTGCAGTTGTCCTCTTTTTTTTGCAGTCGTACGTTATTGTCAGTTTTAGTCAATACTTTATGCATCTTTGGCAATTTATCTGAGATGTGTGATTTATTTTCTCCTCAGTCAATCTACACGAAATGCTGTGAGAGCTTCTTTCAGATACGAGAATCTAATTTTTGAAGTCTAAATTTTTTTTTCAGAGCTTTTCCTTTGTTTCCCTTAAGAAAATCCGCACACTTAATGATCACATGAAGTTCAATTATCAAATGGAACTAAAAGTAATAATTTTAAGAATTTTCTAAACAATATAAACAAACTTTCATTGCATCTCCCGGGGTCAACAGGTGCCTATATCGAAATCATTATCAGAGGATGAGCTTTACTTTATTTTGGGAAGAAATATCTAGACGAACTCTTTGCTATACGGGGTCTGAACGGCTGGATAACACCGCTGTTGGTCATAAATGTTTGTTGGCGGACTGGTGCATGTGCAGTAATAAACGGCTTTGGCACCAGACGACAACAATTTTAGTAAATATACAACAACTAAACACACCGTGCATTGCGTCAATGCTCCAGTGAGTCATTAGATTTGGCTACACTACTGTTACCGATGAGCTGCTTCATCTTCTCGAGTAATTTCAAAAATACACTAGAGTTGTTTTCCATTTTTGGACGGATATAGATGATATGAATAGCAAAGAGATTAGATGGAGTGAAGTATGTCTTAAACCGTGTTAAGAAAATGCTCATCCCAGCGAACATCACTTAATTTTTGTGGCAAGAATGCCCAGTATATCAAAGTTTATGTCAGCAATAATTACAGATGGAGCAGCATGTTCGGTCGAACAGTTACCGCTAATCATACAACACTGAATCTTATTCACAGGACCGCAACTGGAGATTTTTTATGAGATTCCGATTCTGTGCAACATTCATACTTTGCATTATGGACCCAATCTTCAACTTGCTGGGTCATCTTATCGTATACAAATGCAGCCAAGTAGAGTATACGATATCCTACTAGAACTATATGATTCTTGAATTTAAAAAATTATACTCCTGTTTATTTTTACTTAAATTCAATTGATTTGCAAATTGATATTTTTTTTAAAGAACTCGTATAAATGTTGAGTTGTTTTCATTGAATGATGGCAAACAAATTGTTGGATGTTGAATGATGCCACTGATGATAATGCGGCTGTTGGCCAGAACATGTTTATTTGAGTTTATTAGATTTCAATTGTTAAAATAAATTTGATTTGGCTTTTAGTTTAATTTAATTTGTTTGCCACAAAAATAAGAGAAACAATTTTTTTAAAGCAAATAAAAGAAAAATATAAAAATTTCATGTCTGTTTCATTTAAAAAATTTTCTCTTTTAGTTTTACAAATTTTTCTTAAATAAATTAAATTGAAAGAGTTTAAATGACAAAATATTTTTTGTGAACAATTTTCTGTTTTCGTTCGTTGGTATCACACCTTAACAAGTGTATGCCACGCTTTTATACCCCAAACAATGGCAGGGACTGCAGTCATCTTTAACTTTTCCAAACTCCCAATTCAAGTACATAATTTTTGGACAGCAAGTACTATTGCAAAGTGGCATTAGGGATTTATCAACTTTAACATACTCGCACACTTGCACCACATGCATTTATACAAAAATTTTGTGAAATCCGATACATAGGGGAAGGTTACCTTTGGAATATTGTTTAAAAAAATGTGTGTTAATAAAATTATGAAGCACATGGTCGTCAGAAATAGGAATTTTATTATAATTTAAAAATAAAAATAATATATAAAATATTATACCTATAGGGCAACTTTCCCCCATATTACATTCCAACATTGAAATTCTGTCCGACCATACATTTTTTTAAATCTAGTGTAGCAAAAGCAAAAACTACATAGAAAACATATGTATGTGCTCACGTATGCGTACTTTAACTTACAATCCTTTTTAAGGACATGCTAGTGCTAGCACAACTACATTTACAAAATTCGATGACAATCAATGGGTTTTTTGGTCTAGTGGTCACTTGTAGCTGTACTAAGGAAAATTTCATATCAAGGAATAGAGTCAGAAACGAAAATATATTCAAAGTGTTTTGTTATGCTTCATAAAGGATTCATATTTAGTTAAGGAGTGGTTACCTAGTTGTTTTAGTTTGTTTTCCGTGAGTTGAAAGCTTGATAAGCATTTCTAAATAAACATGAGAGATGAAATAAAAAACAATAATTGGTGCTTGGAAGTCCGTTCAAATGAAGTACTTAAGATGTAGTTACAGTGCATGCACATGACAAATAAGTTTAATTAAGGAGAATTGCTGAAAATATTGAGATGTAATAATTTTATATTAAAACGAAGGGCCTTCTGTGTTTTTTAAGAGGCTAATAGATCTAAATTGATAAAAAAAATACTTGGGCATAAATGATTGTTTATGAAAATCACAAAAGTTATTGATTATACTTAACCTTGAGCTTACATCTGCTACAAAAGCTCTCTTGGATAGAATTTAAATAAGTATATTATTATTACAGTGGAGGCTCATAAAAGTTAAGACGCGCAAAAGTTAAGAATACGGAAAAGTTAAGCAGCTTTTTGTCACCATACGGAACTCTAAAAAGTTAAGTGCTTCTTAACTTTTTTGAGTAATTTTTGTTTTTATTTAATTTTTCTATTTTTAACATCATTTTGAATTCTTATACATACATATGTCGATTGTCGCATTAATATATGTAGTACTATATAAGTACATGGGTAGCATAAAAAAATTCAACACATTCGTCATTTCCCGTTATAAAATTCTTTACATTCGTACGTAATGTTTCATACTTTTTTGCATCAGTTATTAGTTTTCTTTTGATCGTAACAATATCAGCAGCACGTAAGCAAAAAAGGTTATCAGTTGCCGAAAAATGCAAGATTTAAAAAAAATTAGATGAAGGCGTTTTTGGCTAATCGATTGGCCATGGATTTTCATGATTCTGAATCTTCAATTCTAAAATTAAAAGAAATAAAGCAAACATTTATGCTGCAGTGTCAGGTACATGTGACGAAATTAAGAGAAAGACTATACATAAGGCAGAATTCGTGAATTTGGAGAAGCAGCTGTACAAATGGTTCTTACATATATCAACGTGAAAGAAACTGTTCACTAAGTGATCCTATTTTAAAAGCTAAAAATTAATACATTTGCATACATACATATATACATGTGTATTATATACACATTAATAATATATACAATGTATAAATACGTGTATAAACATATGCATTTTTCATATCACGGAAAAGTTAAGAATTCGGAAAAGTTAAGCACCCCTATAACAAACTACTTAACTTTTTCGAGCCTCTACTGTATTTGATTATACCTTTTTTATTTTGATAAATATCCTTTATTATAATTAAAAAGTCCTGAAGAATCTAACCAAAGAGGTGTTGAAATATCGAATACAAGTTTTGGACTCAATAATAAATATTTATTAAGACAAACTTTAAAATTTTTAAATTTATTGCTACACCTGCTCAATAAAAAAATCGTTATTTGTGACTTAATTTTCCCCCATTCATTTTAGATATTATTGCTCCCATTTACCTTCCCTGGAAGGACACAATCACTGATAGATACATAAATCATAATAGCATTTTGTTAATCACCTTATTTTGGTTTCTTGTTACACTTTAAATACCCTTGTGTTTTAGCCCAAATTACAATTTGACATGCAAAATCTTTGTGCAATTTTCGTTTTAACTTTTTTGTTGTTCTTATTGTTATTTGGCAAGCTGTAATTTAAACCAGAATCTGCAAATGTTTCCACTTTGTTTTGACTAATTAATTTATGAGGATTTTTCGTTTATATAAAACCAGCATATGTTGTTTGGTTGCTTGGCTGGCGATTTTAATACTCGTACTTCAGACCTAAATTTTTTATTTTTTTATATATGTATTTTTTTGCTTAGCAAACCCTTTCCGTTTAATCCTTTTGCAATGCAAAACCAACATTTGTTTTGAAATATTTACTCTTACTACTTTCATAGACTTGCCCCGGAATTCATATGTATAAAATTCAGCTGAAAATCACGTTTGCATTTATAACAGGAATTTATGGAAAAAAATTTTCTACAAAATGATTTACACTAAATAAATTGAAATTTATTGTTGACAAAATGTTGCAACTGAAATACAAATAATTCCTATTGCAAATTCATTTAAACACGAAACCTAAAATTTGCATAGTCATATGAGTAATTGCAACTGAATGGAAATTAAAACAGATCTGTTGGGTAAAATAGTCTAAAGAGCACAAACAAATTCAATCAGAATAGCTTAATTAAATATAAGTATATATATATATATATATATATATATATATATATATATAAAATATTATAATAGTTTTTTTTATTTAGCTCAATAGTTTATGAACTTCTAAGTCAGGCAATTTTTTTCTAAGATGAAGTGATTTTTTATTACTTTGCTATAGTTTTGTCCATTTCTGTTATTCCTATTGTTTTTGTAACAACAGATTGCCATGACTTTTTAATTATGTTGCATTTTAAGCCGCTACAAAATAAATAAAATGCAAATCCCACAACTAGCTGCTGATACGAATGAGTTGTTGTTTGTTTTCAGCAAATACTGTTACACCAATTTAACTTTAAAATACTGTTAATAAATGATTAATGTGTTTTGACATTCTAAACTCTTTCAAATGTCCAATTAGGAAGGATTGTTTCACTGTTGAACGGAAGACTTTCGATTCAAGTCAATAAATTATGAAAAATTTCCCTCAATTGTCCGCAGCTAATCTGGCAACTTTAAATTTATCACATTTCTCCTCTTCGCTCTCTCACTCTTCCATTGCAGTCGTTTGTTTTTCTTTACTAAATGCTTAGTTTAATTCTTCTTCACTTGAGTAAAGGTCGTTCGCTTTAAGTTAAAGTTCAAGATTTATTATTAATAAGTGTGTTTAAAAAATAATTAGTTTGCATTAAAAAGTGTAATTTGTGTTTAGTGAATGGAATGTTAAACAAAATTATTGGCAGGTGAGTGAATTCAATAAAAGAGTGTGATGCGTTATCATCAAACAAACATATGTATGTACATAAGTACATACTTATGTAGTACATACATACATACTTATGTACGTTCATATGTAAGTATGTATGTACATACATATGTTTGTATGTATATATGTACATAAGTACATACTTAAAAAAAGCAAACACAGAAATACGCCAAATTCGTTGGTTGGAAAATATTACAGGGGCAATAATCGATTTCGTATTTCCCAATATACATACCTACTTATGTACATACTTACATATGTACATACTTATGTATGTACATAAGTACATATGTACATACATACATATGTATGTACATATGTACGATTGTTCATATGTATATACATACATACATATGTACGATTGTTCCAGATGATGCAATATATTGCTAGATAGCAACTCAGAAATAAACAAGAAGATATCACGAATAAATATGTACATACATACATATGTATGTATGTATTTAGGGACATACATATGTAAGTATGTACTTACATATAAAGCATTTTAAGAAATACAGTATTTAGATATGTATGTATGTATGTAGGTATGTAAGTACTTATGTATATGCATGTACTATGTATGCATCTATTTACACATTTACCTATGTACATACTTATGTATGTATGTAGTTACATACATATGTACTATGTACATATTTTCGCACGCATTAAATATACTTACATGCATTTTAAATTTGGTCCATACATACTTACATATTTTAACTTATTTTTTGTAAATTTTTACCTAATTAATAATACATGTATAGTATATAAGTATGTACATACATATGTACATAAGTACTTGTATGTAGTCAATTAAAAATTCCAATAAACATTCTGAAAATTTTATATTTGTGTATGTACAAATGTACACAAATTATAATTGATGGTCACCTTAATTCGTTTTGCCTTACTTGTCTGGTTTTTATTTATGCTGTATTTGCTTCGCGTTCGTAGTATGACGAACCTGAATATCAACACAGTACAAGAACATTGTTGTTATTACTATTTTACATACTGGAAATGAATGGCATTCAAAGCAGCAAGAGCATCAATACTTTTGATTTTCCCGAAATCGCGACACGACAGATTATAATCTATCAAAATGATGACGTCATTGCATTCCATTATATTCCTCTCTTTAAACACTGTCACAATAAAATGACCACTCAATAAGAATAACAACAACTACTTTATATTTTTTCTCCTTAAAAAAACAGTATATGTACATACATTCATACATGCATATACTCATTGATAATTTCAATTGCTTATGGTGGGAATTTTGAAGTAAGAGAACTAACACACACACACACACTTGCATACATACTCACATACATATGTATGTACATACACAAGTACATATAAAAGTTGCATCTTCTACCAAAAAGTAATATTTAATTGAAATTTAACATGTAATTTATAAAAGTTTACGTGTATGGAATGTGGCAGATGAGTTCTACTAATGTATGTACATACATACTTATGTACATACGTATGTATGTATGTATCTATGTACATATATACATATGTAAGTATGTAAATGCACATACTTATAAATTGTGTGTTTATTTGTTAAAAATAAACTTTTTTCAGTGATCTCTCAAAAAAAAATATATATACATATATATAAATACATAAATAATTGTGGCCAAAAAAATCCTGACTTTAATACAAAATGCCAAGCAAATAGATTACAAAACAGACGCAATTATGAAAATTCGTCTACAAATGGAGGAATTATGTGTTAATAATATTTTGAGCGCGGAAATTGTTCATATGATTTTGAAAACAAACAAAAAGCACCGTAAAACTATTCGGTAATCGAAGTTCTAGAGGTATGCGGGCCTAAATATTAGAATAAGTTACGGACAAGTGATAACAGCTGAAAACTGGAATCTTTAAAAAAAAATTTGTATCAATATTTTGAAAAGAGCAATTTTTTAGAATAATCACAGTATATATTTTAGTATAATTTTCGGTCGAATTTACTCGTACGCTGGGTTGACGCCTTTTTGAAAGTATAATTTTTATTAAAAAATTCTAGCTTCAGGTTTTTTAACTTAAAGAATTATTTATTATTATATATGTAATTTATTTAAAATTTCACGACTGGGATTGTAAGGAATTTTGTCTTGTCTATAAATTTTTTTAAATTTTTTATCTAAAAAAATCTCATCTGGTTTTTAATCGATTTGTTTGAATTAGTAAATTTTATTTATTTTTTTAAGCATAAGGTTTCTCTTATTTTATTTACAGATTTTTCTTTACCATTTTCAGAAAATTCATTTAAAAAAAAAAACAAATATACGGAGTACCGAATTATGGATAAATAAGATAAAATAAGAGACACATTAAGTTTAAAATAATAAAATAAGTTGATTACTTACTTTTATACGAGTATTTAAGAAAAACTCATTTTCTTTTTATTTATTTAAAAAATAAAATTATCAAAATATTGGCAGAAAATGTCGATGTTTTTGAGATACTTATAGCTAAAAATACTTATAGCTAAGTTAAGCTTTTCTTTTTTTCACACATATCGATAGAATTGTAATTTCATCATGCGGGGAGTATGGAAATTCTATTCTGTTGTTCTAAGGGCAGCTATAAAGTCCTTCTCAATAACGCAATGTTCTGGCGCTTTTGTTGATTCTTCTGGTTAGCATATACTCGTCAATTGGCTACATTTAAATTTGTGATTTGAGTTTTATGGTATCACATAGTATTTGACATTGCATATCTCGAGAACAATACCGAGTCGCCAGAGTACAGTCAACTGGCTTAAATTTTGCTTTCATGGAACTTAGCGGATTTGATATATGATAAATGTTGTACAGTTGAGTGCAACAGCTAATAATATTTTGACCTATTTTACGTTTTTTGGTGCTTTATCAACATTTAAGAACTGCAGTTCGCAGAAGTAAATATCTCAGTCGGCGTAGGTAAATACTTCAGCTAGCAGAGAAAAATGCACAAGCGAGCAAAGCTAAAGCAATGTAGTCTGAAACCTAAATTCAACAGAAATAAAAAAAACAATTGGTATTTAGTCAGTCGTAAACATACTCAATGTTATCAGTTTAGTTTAAAATTGTGACAAGATTTGTGACCTCAATATATACAGTGGAAAGGATCTAGCTCCTTCCTTGGGGACACTTGGTGAAAGAGTGGTTATGAAGCTCGTTTTTTTTCATCTGTGCGTTTGCAAAACACCGTTCCTTTCTCAGCAGTTGACACAATCGTGGGTAACAGAAAAAATGTTCCTGATTTTACTAAACGCAAACTGAAAAGAGGTGAATCTGAATTCAGAAGCACTACCTCAGGCCTCTTGTGCATTAGATGGCAGGACACGAAGGAGGTTTTGGTAATTACTAACTGTCATAAGCCTGATATTACAAATGTATCAAAAACATTGAAAATAGGCGAAAAAATTCAAGTGACATGCCCTACTGCAATAAAATTTTATCGCGAAATAATGGAAGGTGTTGATCTCGCAGATCAATGACTTTGACAGAAAATCAGACAAATGGTGGAAAAAAGTATTTTATCGATTGATAATGATGACTGCTGTTGATACTTGGACGATATACAATGATCTTAACAGAAAAAAAAATACCGTTCAAGCAATTATTGGTGACATTAGCCGACAAATTGATAAAAGAGGGTTTAGAAACTACAGCCGTTCCAAGATCGCAGAGACCAGATCCTAAACCTAAGCCCAAACAATCACTACATCTTCCCGTTCAGGGAAATACAAGACGCCGTTGTACCTGTTGCAGCCAACAAAAAAAGAACAAACTCGAATGTACACGGTATGCACGCAGTGTATTGTTCCACTATGCAAAAACTGCTTTGCCCTTTACCATTCATAGATTTATACGTTACGACGCACATAAGTACATGAATTTATAGTAATTTTTTTATTTCAGTTTTATGATTTTGAATTGAAGGTTTTTTTTACAATGCACAAGATCTCATGAAAATAAAAAATAATTGCTTTATTTTCGATTTTACCGATGTTGTTTTTGTTTCGAATATACAGAATTTCCGATTTTTTAAGACGGTTGGTACGTATTTGTACCACCTAAAAATACGGATGGTACAATGGTGTACCGGCCCCCTCCAAGGCCCCCTCGATATTTGAGCACTACATTTCCCTATCAGAATGCTTCTACGATAGGCTTATAACTTAGTGAATACACAAAATTCATTATACCATTCAAATTCGAAAGCCGTCCTGAAAGGGTTAAATTTGTTTTAATATTATTGTTGTTTTTATAAAAAAATTTACATAATAAACAAATTTTTTTTGGTGAAAACAGCATTTTAAATTTATTTTTCAATGTCATTCTTTTCATAAAAGATTCTTTTAAGCAAAAGTAAACTTAAAAAATTTTCTATTTTGATTAGTCTTTAAAAAAACCTTATTGAAATGGTGAATTAGCATTTATTTTTTAAATTTACTTATGATCGTTTTATTTTTTCCACTACTATTTATTTATTGTATCTTCGAATTGAACTAACAATAAGTATTCAAATCTTAAGTATAAATATAATAATTAGGTCCAACCAGTGTCGGACATAAACTTAGTGATAGTAATTAAAAATACATAAATGTCGTGTTAAGCACAAAAATATTTTCAAAAAGTTTCATCTGGACTATGGCGTATTAAAGCCGTGATGTCCCTCTTTTTTAAGCGGATGTGTCCAGTAAAGTTCAAGATATTACGAGCAAGGGGATTAGGATGGGACTCGAGTTTTGTTAAATATTTGCCTGCATATTTTGCAATTTCAGCGGTCACAAGTGGCATATTTAAATCACGATGTAAAATTGAATTTTTCATGTACCATGGAGCCGATGTTATTAACCTTAAAATTTTGTTTTGCATACGTTGTATTCTCTCTACATTGGAAGCTGAAGCAGTGCCCCATAGCTGAATTCCGTAACACCATATGGGTTTCAAAAGCGACTTGTATATTAAAAGTTTACATTCTAGACGGAGGGTAGAATTTCTACCAATCAGCCAATGTATCTGGATTAATTTAAGCTTCATTTGTGTCAGCTTATAGTCAATGTGGTGTTTCCATGTAAGCCGTCGGTCAAGGTGTATACCAAGGTATTTCACTTGTGAATGTTGAGGAACAACTTGATTGTTGATTCGAATGGGGGAACAAGTGTCTCTTCGTAGGGTAAGCGTGACATGAACACAGTTTTGTTCATTTACTTTTATTCTCCATAAGTTCAACCACAGCTCCAACAGGTTAATATGTTCCTGAAGATATCGGGATGCCTCGTGAGGGTTTTCATGCATACTAAGGCAGGCTGCATCATCGGCAAATGTAGAAGTGAGGATATTACTGCTCAAAGGCATATCAAATTAATCAAATACAAAACTCTATACTCCCCTGTGGCACACCGGATGAGATAGTTTCGGGCACACTCATGAAGTCTCATGATCGTTTTATTGTCCTTGCAGATGCTCACATATTGAGCAAATTCAGCTCAACGATCGATTTTTGTGTTGTAAAATGTCGTTAAATGTTTTTTAAAGCAGTTTCATTTAATCTAGTTCCTTTAGAGGGGAACCAGACCTTTCCAAAAACAAAAAAAATAAAAAAGAAAAAGTCAATATATTGAAGTCATTTCATGAATTAAGTTACTTTAACCGGTGATTTTGCCATTTACTGATAATCATTTAAATGTATAAGATTTAGGATTCACGCACGATAAGCTATGAGTATAAACCCAGAAATGCGGAAAATTTGTTGTTTAAATATTTCATTGTTAAAATATCAATTTTTACAGTTTTTAGCCTGTTGCCACATTTCGGTGCGGCGACTCTATCGAAAATCAAAAATATATATGAATATATTGCAATCTGCTTGCTTAATCCTTTGTAATATACATTACATTTGATTTACCTTTAAAGCTAATCAACTTTAAAAAATACTTTAAAGATCAAGGATTTTAATCAATCATTTCTTTTTAAAAATATTTCATTTTCAATTTGTTTCCCTTGCTAAAAAATGTAATTGTTGTATAAATGAGGTAATTTTGTTGTTTTTCGTTTTTTTGTTTTATATAAAGCAAAATATTCGTATGTGTGGCTTCGTCGTATGTCAATCATGTTGTTTGCCACAGTTATATGCAATGGATGCTGTTGCAAGTGGCATGCATGTCACAAAATAGTCAACGATGCATGCAAAGCTACATACAGCCATCAAATTCTTACTTTCAACAAAATGTTTATAAAATGAATTTTCTGCTTTCCACTACCACTACCACAACAAAAACAAATAATTTCTATTGTTTAAACAACAAAAGTATAAAACCAGTGCACTACACCACCTTCTCTAAATGATTTCATGATTTTGATTTTGGATTATACTCCATATGATTTTTTTTTCTCATTTAGACAAACATTTTCAAAAATAATAAAGAAGACAAAGGAAGGATCGAACATGTAAAACGCATAAAATATGTCCTTGTATGTGTATATATAAATTGCAAGGATTACATGTATACATTTTTTCATACATATATTCCTTCTTCAAATATCCTTGCAATCCTATTTTTATTTTTTCTCTCTCGTATTTTGTTGTAATAATGAAATTTTCCTCATGAGTTAATTTTGACAATAAATGCGCTCGATTGAATGCAATTTAATACAAAATGAGTCCTTTTGCGTGTGTGTGTGAGAGTTTTTTTTCTTCTTCAATGGCTGATGTGGTTGTCTACTTGGGTAGTTGCAGTCTCTTAAGCCACTTGAGCTAACGCTTGGAGATGTTTACGTTCAGAAATCCTTTCAATCCTTAATTTTTAAGCAGCCATGATGATGTTAGCAAAAAAATTTTTTTACTATTGTATTCTCCTCGTATGTGGCATTAACTTTTTGTGTTCGATTCATTCATTTAGTGTTTTTTTCCTCTTCTTTTCTTCGACTTTTGCCTTTTGTTTTCCATTGATTATTTTTTAATAAACAATTTGTTAATTTTGCTTAAGTAGTCGAGAGGAGAAAAGGATCAACAGTGTAATTAAATGCTGGTAGATGCAGCATTTTGTAGCTAATTAGATTTTGGTAATGATTTTTTGTTGTTTGCAATCTGTTTAGTCCCTGCATAGAATAAATTTTGAAATTTCATTTTATATAATTGAGAATCCTTTTTTCTATTTGGCTGTTCTTTTTTCTTTGCGGAAAAGGATTTAATTGGATTAAATTGCTCTTTATGGTCTTGGTTCATAATGGAATGCAGTTGCTTGCGTTCTAAATTAACCAGTGGGTATTCAATTAATAGCGCACTTTAAAGATAAAAAGGATAAGTCCTTAAATAAAAGCGAAACGTAAAATTGCATTTGAAAGAATTTTAATATAGACTTAAAAGAATTAGCTGCTTTTTAAGACATCACTTGCTTTTACAAAATTTGTATTAGAAATGTAAGTGGAAGGTTGGTTTTCGTCATCTTCTGGGTTTTTTCTATTTATTTTTGTTGTCAACACTTAAAATGTCGTTTTTAATAAGTCAATGACGTACCTCAATAAAAGATTTTTCCCTTTTTCAAGACAAAAGTAAATTAATTTACTAATTGCTTCTTCTCATCGATCAATTTTTTAATTCCCACATTAACTCATTGTCCTGGACGCACACACTACACATGTCCTGGCATAAAATGCTCCTGCAAGTTTCGTACGTGCAACAGAGTATGTGATGGCGTCATCATAAATTGTCGTCGTCACAAATTTTATTAAAACTAAAAGACTGAAATGCATCTCATGTGGCATCTACATACATACTCTTACATTACGATATTGTAGCAGCAAGTGCAACAATACAATTAAAATTGCATTCGCATCTAATTAATTTGTATGCTAAAAAGATTGATTATAAATGAAGTGGCACAGTCAGTCGGAGTGACGACAACGACGACCACGACTACAACAAGTTTTTCGTTGCATGTTAAATGTGTTTAATGGAAATTAAACAACAACATGCAAGCAGTGCAACGGAAAATCTTTAGAATTCTTAAATGCATTTCTGCACACATTTCGAAAATTGCAAATATAATTCACAATTCCTCCCATAAAACATTCGGATGTGGTGAACCGAATTTGGGTACATGATTTCACACTCACACTCACACATACACACAAAACAAAACATAAAATTTGCCTGTAAAAGGCATGTTTTGTCATGATTAAACATGCATAATTTTGTTCAAGTTTTATGAAAAGAATAATGTCTGCAAGGACATAAATAAAGCAAAAAAGTTTAAATGCAATGCATTTAGCAAAACTTTCAGCACAAGGATAAGAATAGTCCGTTTTGTTCAAAGTATGCGAGTGGCTTTAGGTTATGTAAATCGCACAAGTGTCACCTTTTAACACCCCCTTATTTCACACAAATACATTTGCTGGATTTGTTGTTTTATTCCTTTCTCTTTGCATGCAGGGAAAGGGTAAGAAGAGAGTCCTTGTCTACCAAAAATGTGTGATGATGACGTTCTTTTAATTTGCCATAAAGTACTTGATATGATTTCCGTTACTGATGCAGAAAGATTTCACACACATACACTCACACATTTAGGCGTTTTAATTTAAGTTGGCTTTTGTCAGCTCTATTACTCCCATTCTCGTGAAATAAGTACGTACCATAATGCAGCCAGGTATTATGTCTAAGAGTCATGTTGCATTAGCATGTTACAGCTTTTTGTTTTCGTTTCTATTTGCCGAGGGTTGCATTCACATATACAAAGTATTAAACAATACTTGCAACATTGGCTTTTAACGCTTAAATAAGCTTAATTGAATTTCTTAGATTATTGGCAACAGAAAAGGTTCAGCCGGCATTAGATTGCGTAAAAGGATTTTCTTAATTAAAATAATGTTAGAGATGCACACGGCAAGCACTTGGACTTGGTTTGCATAAGTAAAATAAGAATTTATTTGATTTGTTTTAGTTGAAGGAGGTGCTTGTGGAGAATTGTATTAAGGAAAAATTGATACAACAGATTTTGTTCTATAAATAAAATATCATCTGAATAGGGCTGTTTAGTGAGCTTAAACGATTTTTCAAAAAGCTCAATAGTTTTTTTAAACCGACTTCACAAAAGGAGGAGATTATCGATTCGTCGGCGTTTTTCCTTTAATATTTGTACTCGTGTAACTCTATCATTTGTGAACAGATTTTCAAACTTTTTGTTTGAAGAGCATAAAAAATAATTTTTCGAAAATTGGACGCACAATTCGTCCGCCCAAAAGTATTGATTGCCGCATGACTCATTTCTTCATTTATGGAACGATTTTAAAAACATTTCTTTTCTTTGAATGTTTGGTCCTATAGAAAGCGGAGGGACAAAGTGGCCGTCTAAGATATTGATTATTGCATGGACTGCAGCCATTTATGGATCGATTTCTATTATTACATCCGTTTTGTATCTATCCGATTGGTTCTTTGTATTGAAGCCAGTTTTTTTGCCAATGTATATTGATATCCTGTGGTAAACAAGACAGCGATATACTAACTTGTTTGGTGGACTAAGATATCTTACATTTTAAAATATGTGGCACCAATCCTCAAAAAGGTAACGCCTAATAACCATGAAAATTATTGCCCAATAATAATTTGCCCCCAAAGGGACTCAATTTCAATAAATAAAATTCCATAGACTTCATAGTTTTCTCCTTAAGCCTTTAGAAAATTTTTCTTGTTGATACTACTTATAAAATAATAAGAATAGTGTATAATATGAGCTTGAACTTATTGAGAAACTATTTTGTATTGCTCTTGAAAATCCTATTGAGTTATTATTGTCACTTGACAAAGCTTCCACGCCGTATCAGGAAAAATTTTCAAAGTAGATTTAATCGATTTGGCAAACGGAGTGTCCATAAATATAATAATTAGGGAAAAATAATATTCAAAGACCTTCCTCCACCTTAATAATCTATAAATTTTCCAAAATTCAATCATTTTGCAGAAAATCTTTTAGCTTTTTATCATCTATTCTATTTATTTATTTTACAAACACTTCCTCACGCTTGCATGATAAATTACCCTCTTCGTCATCCTTCTTGATATTACGATTAATATTCATTCATTCATCAATAAAAAATAACTAGAGCAGAACAGTGTAAAAATTGTAATCAAATATTCCGGCGCAACTGTACCTTCGACTTGCAACAAATCAGCATTTTTTTCATATTCGAAGAGAATTAAGTTTAACTTTTATATTCATTCTTTCATTTTTTATCATTAAACATTGACAATCAAATCAAATTTTACTACCCATTACAATAAAAAGCCAACAACTTAAAAAGTTGTTCACTGTCATCGTATGCGTGTGTGTTCGTGTATGCGTGTGTGCATATGTGTTAAAATTTGATTGTGTTGTTGTTGTGTTTTGTCCTATTTGTTTATTTGTTGTATTTTTGAGCCTACAAGTATGCTCTTCATGACAAACATTAAAATGATGATTTTTTTTCGCACACAAATGCACACACGCAACACAAGCAAACATACAGTTACAAACTGTATTGTTTTTGTTGTTGATTGATCGGTCGTAATGTAGACAAACATGATGGTGGTCACGTGTCTTCGTAATGTTAGGACACGTGTTTGCTTATGTTCTTGTATTTGTGCATAAAAAGTGAAATCAGGACTCGAGTATGAGTAAATCAGTTACAGAGAGTGAGTGTAGAGGAACCCAACAAGCAAGACGTGCTCTACTTTTGAAATGTAATGGTTTTATTGTTCGATGTCAGGTCTCTTTTAAGCCTACAAATACTTCAAGTCAAAATGTATGGTCATTTGAGAGAGAATTTGTAGTCCTTTTGAGATGTTTTTGTTATCGAAAAATTTTAGTTTGAATCTTCGGTGATCGCGATCTCCCCAGGTAACAGGTTGTCTATGGTCCTTAATTGTAAAACTTTTATGGAAACAAGAGATCATGTTTAATTAGAATTGTTCAATTTACTCAGTTCAATTTAATTGTTATCAGGACCGCATGTTTGCTGGGTATAAGCTATTCATATGTGAAGATGTTTTTTTCTGATGTTGTTGTAAACGTTGCATACGCTAAAGAAGTATGAGACAGTTTATTTTATGTATTTTTGTTTTCTTAAGTTTAGTGATATTTGCCACTCTTATTGTTGTTGTTATTTTTTTAGCATATTCTTATAGTTGAGTGTTATTTAATTTTCTGTTGCTGCCGCAGCTCACCGCTTTTTACTTTTTTAGCTTCAATTCATTTGGAAAATAGAAAAAAAAAACGGCTATTAAGCCTAAAAGTATGTGAAGAGGCTTCAAATGATTTTTGAAGTACATTTTTATTTTTAAATCTCTTTCACTGAATATAACAGAAGTCTTATCAACACTTTTGCTAAATGAAGTATGAAAAACAAAAGATGGAATTGAATTTGAAATTATTTGGAAAATTATAACAAGACGTTAATTGAAATTGGAATATTTTGTATTTTTTTATGCCTGTTTGAATGAACAAGTAATAAAAAAGGATAGAATTGGTTCGACAAATGCCCATACGATTGAAAATAAATTTTAATAAATATTTCAAAGAACTAGTTTAGAGTCTATATTGACTGCAAGTAGAATATTTGCAAAATACACTCAGAATGGTCCTACAGACACTTTTTGTACCTTTAAATAATCCAAAACTTAAAGCAAATTGTTTAAACTTTAAACTAAACCAAATGACTATATGGTTTTCTTCATAATGACATTGAAAATGTTCACTTCATCGAACTTTCCGATCTCCATTAATGGATAACCCAAAGTTGCATTTATAGTAATAGAACTAAAGCAATGTTGCAGAAACAATTTTCGACATGAGTTGAGTCCAAAAAAAAAATATTGTATGTAAACATGTTGCATGTTTTTATGTCGCATGTGCAATATATTTAGAAAAGAACAAGTTCTTCTTTGCGCCACTGCACCTTTTTTTACAACAGAACACAAACAGTCAGGAAAGGCAAAATATGATTTCGACATGTATCCGATAGTACAGTGACTCATAATGATGCTAAAGGGCTTCCTTTTGGTAGAAACACATTGTTCTGTATTTTTTTAGTGAGAGTCAAAACATTTTAAATGTCTTGCGGGCGATAGTTAAGAGGTCCTCTTCAACGCCTGCTTTTTAGCTAGAATCAAAACTTAGTTGATGGTGTGTGGAAGACATTATAATTTGAGTCCTCTTTCTCAAGACTGACTTGATTTTTGGTCATTCATCAGCTGTTTTCCAATCAGACTAACGTGACATTTCCTATGTAGGATCATTTGATTGGATCCATGGCAGTATAATGCATTGGTCTCACCGCTTTCGAAGTAAAGGCTGACGAGTTCTGTCAGAGGCGCAATCATCCACACAAATGTCTTTAATTTTGATCTCTAAATTGGGCTTATCAGTCCTTTTCGCTGTTGCATATATGAAATAAGACTCTATATGTTGAATAAAGTAGTATGTCTAAAAGAACGATAGATAGACCTTATCACCCTTTCTGGGCCATATGTACGGCCATTCCTTTAACGTGAAGTGAAGAATTCAAACGCAATTTTATTGACTGTCAAGTTCTGTTAAACAAGTCGTATGCTTCTTGTAAAAATCCAAAGTGTTACTCCATATTACTGTAAGGAAAAATCTCTTTTTACAATTTACTCCAATTAACCATTATCCTTAACCCTTTTTATCAATTCTAAATTATAATTAGTTACATCAGCCAAATATTTACTTTGACTGTAAGTGAAATGTTTACAAATAATCACTTGCAAGTACAACAAGCAATTAAAACAATTCACATCTAGAGAAAACTTATAGACGTCAAAGTGAAAAAGTAATAATAAAAAACAAAATGCCTCAAGGAAAGCGCCAAGTTAAGAAAAACAACTACAGCAAGTTTTTTTTTTGTTAATCAACAAAAAGGCTGGAGGGAAGAGCAGCCAGCAACAATATGTTTTATATTTTGGCAACAATTAAATTGAAACTAACAAACGCATTAGAGCAAAAAATTAAAACAACAAATACTGAAAACTGCAAAGATGGTTGTGTGGCATAAAGGAGAAGGCATGCACTGACAAACGTTTGGCAAGCACGCGCTAAAATAATGTGTAGCATTTCATTAATCCTACATAAGGCTGCCTCTTAACAATAGAATGCCGCAAAAACCGCTTATAACAACACGTTTTATTTGTTTGTTCTTTGAAATGCTTTATTTATTTTGTTCTTAAGACAAAAAAAAAAAAATCAAAAAACAATGTCTTAAATTAACTCTTTGGAAAATAAGTGAAGTGAAAATCAGCTGGAAATGGAAAGAAAAAATAAATTTTCCCTTACACGCTAAAAGGATATAAGGACTGGAAATAATTACCAACAACAACAAATTAAATGAACAAATCAATTCAATAATTGCAAATAGATTATATCAATTTTTCCTCTCAATTCTGTTAAAACTTTTCACAAAAGTAGTTCGGAATGTTTCAGGATGTTACTGCCACGTAAGTTAAGCTGCTTCCCAACAACAACTATTAAGCCAACTTGCCTTCATACCAGCTGTGTATGTATGTGTGTGCGGGTTTTTGGTTGAGTTTTTAATAGAAAATAAAAATCTATTGAGTTTTTATTTTATTTTGTTAATTTTGACACACTTCCTAACGCATGTTGCTACTTTTTTATTTGTTGTTCTTAAAAAGCAATTGCTTTTGTTGTTTTTATTTCATGCTATTTAAATAAAAAACATACAGCTAATATCCCTTAGGGTGTGAAAGTCATTCATTCATTCCTTAATTCGTTTTGATTCTTAAAATATTTCATTATTTGTGCAACAAATAGCAGTAAGGCATCACGTCGTCTGGCTTCGATTCGGTTGCTGGTTTTATCTTTGGTAGTGGTTGTAAATCTATTCGTATTAATAGAAACTAAATGAGAAGTTTAAAAGTGTATGTGTTAGCCAAATAGCGTTTCAACAACAACTTGATTGCCCAACAGGGGCATATTGCAATAACATGACAATAGCATCTTTGGGAATTGTTGCATTGAACTAAATTTTGCTCGAAAATCGCATTAAAATACTACAAACCCACTACGGAAATTGTGAATGCGTGAAGCTACATTTCGCAAAATTCGTCATTAATTTATTCATACAATCGTCCTGAGACCCATATTAAAAATTTGGTCGATAAATTTTGAATCGAATGGCTCATCGCAGCCTTGATGAAATCATAAGTCAACAAAGAATTGTGAGATTAGGTAAGGGTGAGAGTTAGAGTTCCATCTGATCCCCACCGTCGATCCAGTTGAAGCGTATTATGGACCACATATAATGCGTTGCAGCTTAATGTATGCAGCGTTGTAGTGATCACTGAATTCAGGAGATCCCATGCATGTTTATGCATCCTTTTACTAATCCGGGACAGTGACATACAAAATGTTCAATACTCTCCTCTTCATTTATATCATGGTTGCAGCAGCAGAAACCGTTGTGTTCAACTCCTAATATCTATGCCTGCTTGCTAATGAGAAGCCATATTCAGGTACAGAGGAGAGGTTGTGTCGTCCATGCCAAGGCGAGACCATAACTGCCTTGATACCTATTTGTTTTCTACTTAGTCCTGCCCTTAATCTGACTTTGTAAGAGTACAGTGGCACTTTTTTATGGAACCTGTAAGATTGTGAAATGCATTGGTACCTCATCGGCCTTGTTGGTCCCCCGGATGCCTTTGTGACCTGAGACCAAAATGATAGTTAATATTACGATCATTTGCCATTTGAGAGACGATCATTAGTAGAGGGCTGTTATGGTTTCAAAAGCGGAAATTCATAGGCTGGTATGACGGTATGACTGTCAGAATAGATATTAATATCATATTGTTGATAATGGCATTCCGCAAACTCTACTACAGTGATTAGGCGGTCCTTTTGAAGTGTGGAATTTCAAATCAATGCTCTTGCGGTTATTTGACCATCTGCTTAGAAGTTCTCGTCGTTTCGTTTATGAATTTCAGCAAATTTCAAATCAGCTTTAAATTTTAAAATTTCAGAAAGAAAATTTCTATCGGAATAAAATTTACACGCCCTTGTATGTTTTGGTGATACCTTTTTTCCTTTTAAAATTGCAAAAATCCTTTGGTGTGATTATTTATAAAATGATTATCCTTTATTTAATTTACATGTAAATTGTTTTTATCAAATTGCATAAAAATATGTTTTTTAACATAATTAATACATTTTGTTCTCGTGTATACCGTAGAGCAAACATCAAAGTAGGAATTTTCGTTGTGGCGCTTCAATAAAAAAATGTAATCCTTTTTTTGGGGATATAGTAAAATTAATTTTTTTATTATTTAAATAAAATAATTATGTTGCTACATACGGGTATTTTTTTTCGTGTTGAATAATAAATAATAGTAAAGGGGAGAATGCAAGTATGTAGGAGTTAAAGAACGAACAGGAAATGCCTTTCGTTTGTAAAAATTTTAATAGTGCGGTATTCATTCACATAAAAAGTGGATTAACAGACTTATTTTCAGAGTATTAGTACTGAGTCAGACTAGATTGTTTACTTATGTATGTATGCCAACCACTTCCGGAATGGCTTCTTGGATGTTAATATCAATATATAAGAAAATTTTATTGTCGATATTTAATTAGTGTTTTAACTACATGTATTTCTTTAGCCCCTTTCGTATGTATGTGTAGATAGTCTAAAATTCGTTCACTATACTCTAGTTTATTATGCTCTGTTTCCTTTTCCAACATATTAACAACATAATGCCTTAAACATATTTCCCAAAAAAAGGATTATGAATGAAACATGTTTTCCTTATTTTTTTGGTTTCTGTGTTTTTCATACAGAAAGAAAACATGCAAAATAAACCGTAAAATATTAAAAGCCCTGTGGCTACTTAACACAATCTATATTGGAGCACAAATGCTGCATGTCACTTTGATTTTGCTGCTGAAAAAAAACATCATCGTTATTCCTCCAATTTTATCATCAACACATCACATGTTTTATGTGATGTGATAAAAGGATAAAATAAAAACTGATTTTTTCGCAGATTTTTTTGTTGCTGTTGCAATGTGGCGAAAAAGGGTGAGAAAGTCTGTCTATATCGTATTGAATTTATTTTATCATGGTGATTTTTATATACATATGTATATGTATGTATGTATGTATGTATGTATGTGAGTTGTCAAAAAATTCAATGATTGAGATGTAGTTATCAAAAATTAAAATATATGTGCATTGAACTTAAGCAGTGGTGGATAAAAAAATAGCACAGCCTTTTCTTACTCTCCGTTGGCCACTTTCGGCTTTTAAATTACATTTTCAGTGGAATATAGACAAGAGTACGCTTAATTGAAACCAAATATTCATAACTATTATTTTAAATTGATTTCAAAATACACCGTTTTCCTTAAGGGAAAATTCGCATTAAGCGAAACATAAAATCAAAAGGATTTAACGAAAAAAGCAGCGTTTTTTTTTTAGAAATGTGACACTCACTTCTTTTGTGAAGGTATAATATAGAGAGGACAGAGGTGGTGAAATGAGGAGACTGAGTTAGAGTTTAAATTCTTTTTATAGCAGTATTTCATCGCAGCTGGTGTTAATGAGACGCATTAAGTTTTTTAAAACTGTATGTGTAGCCAATTTAATAATTGTTTTACTTCGCTGACGATTCTGCTAACACCCGTGTCACACATGGCAACTTTTCTCGCGCAACTTTCAATTCAGCCGTAAGAAAGATAGAGAACATATGTACTACCTTCTCTATCTTTCTCACAGCTGAACTAAAAGTTGCGCGACAAAAGTTGCCTTGTTTGAAGCGGGTGTAACATTACTGACGAAGGAGGGCGCCGTGATGTAATACATTAGCGTATCAATCGCTGCTGATACCGTTCAGTGACCATTTCTATTTAGTAAACGCTTAAGAAAATAAAAATATTCATTTATGGCTTAGGGAGCAACATGCGATGCCTGTTAATTTTAAACGTTACAATCGTAAGGAATAACATATATCCGAATTCACAATCATCAATTATCATTTATTTTTACTACTTTTATGATCACATTCTTTTAAACGAATCAATCTTCACTTAATCTGAATTTTATTTAATTGAAAATTTTGGATAGACGAAAAACAACTCAGTTATAAAAGAACTTCAAATGAAGCCAAAGCTTTCGATCACGAAGTAATGCTATTGCTATGCTAATGCTATTTAGTCTATCACGACTGTGTTAAGGAAAATCTATTGAATATATTAATTTTTATCTCATAACCCTTTTGTGTGAAACTTTTTTATTGAAAATTGGCCAAATTGTATAAAAGCACATATGCGTGAAATTCAATTTAAACCCTTTTCCAAATATATCCTTCCGCACCCCCGCAAAATATAAGGAAGCTTTGCATCAAACAACAATACTATGCAACATTTTTAGAAAATATTTAACAAGATTATTTTTGAATTTTATATTTTTGTTGTTGATTTGTTTTGTGGCCTGTTAACAAAAACACAAGCAACAAACATAATCTAATTTTAAGCCCAAAAATATTAAATAGTTTTTGCATAAATTTTTCGATCTAGTTTGACCATTTGCCATGTTACCAAATTTGTTATTCCCTTCTATACACTGCAGCACTAATTTGCTTGATTTGCAATAAATTATGCAAATCCATTAAATTGTTTTTCATTTAAAAGACAAACAATAAAAATGGCTTTTTTGCATCTATAGAAAAAGAAATTTTCATTTTGAAACAATATATTTTAAAATGTTGTATTATTTTTAAACCCCAGCCCCAGGTTTTCTCATTTAAACATTTTTTTAAATTGCAAAATTTCCTTTCATCCCTGTTATGTGTTATAATTTTGTTTTTCTTTTTTCTTTGCAGGTTTTTGTGTCATTAAATAAAATCCATCATCTAAATTACTATCATGGCCTTAGGTTTTGCTTCCTTAGTCCATGATGCTGCTGCTGCAGGCGATATCGTCATTGTCATCACTTAAGGTAAGTAAGATTTTTCAATTTGTTTCCTATTGCAAAAAAAGAAGAATATCAGCAAGAAGTGCAAATTCTTTTCATGCCAATCATTAACACCATTTTCCTGCACAACAAAAAAAAAAACACATTTTTGTTTCTATTATTTATTTTGGTTCAAACACATTTTTTATCTTTTATGGCAACGTTGCAGCCATAAAATCTTCTTTCCGGTCGTTTTTCATGTTCAGGACGATGACTATAAAAAATTGTGCCAAAATAGAAAGAAAAAAAAAAACAAGTATCAAATAAAAACTAGAGAGATTGTTTTACAGATATTGTCGGTTCAGTAGCTGTTAGAGAGTTTGTTTTTTTTTTTAGAGAGAGAATGTGTTTGAGGGGAAATGAAAATGTGGTTTATATCCTGTTGCTGTTATTGATGCAAAATCATTACAGTTTATTTGCATATCTATGGAAAAAATTAAAGCGCCTTCCCATTAAAGTATACCTTACATTAGGGGGACCAAAATTTAAATCAGACCAAATACCAATTTTTTAAGTATAACGAACTGTGGGATATGCTATAGTAAAGGAGATCAGAAAGAAGTTCGGTTATCATTAGAATCCTTGTGAATTTAAGTGAATTTCTTTATATTAAAAATCGTTGGAAAGGGCGTAACTAGAAATTTTTTGTTGAGGGACCCTCAGCCCTCCAATTTTTATATGTATTACATATTTTGCATCAGAAATTAAAAAAAAGGATGTAGTAAATCGCTCTACTTGGACATGGATAATAAATATCATAATCGTCATATGTAGGCAACATTTTTTCCATCCTGACAAAATTACGATCTAAAAAATATTGTTTAAAAAAATATGATAGAAAAATAAGTGCCAACAACATTTTCTAAAATAAATCTCACGTAAAACGAATTCATTCCAATCCCAATCATAAACATTAAATAGAATCCAAACTTGGAACTTTTTTTCTATGAATGAAATAAATCCTAATGAGATAAAATGCCTTGGAAAGCCAAGACGAGTTTGGACATGCCTCAGGGGAGCAAATTCTTGAATCTTGCCAAAGATCGACAATTCCAAAAAAAATTACTAAGTAAAGTCGAGCTTGGACATATTACGGGGCAAACAAATTCTGCACTGTATGCGGTTAATGCAGAAATGATTTTGATAGCGAAGCTGACCTTTGAAGGGAAGAAAATTTTTGCGCAACGCACAGATAACTTAAAAAGCAAATCTAGGCATGGACATGAGAAATTATCAAGTCAGGGAATATTATCCTCCGCACTAAAATTCGGAAGACTGTAATTAATTTACAATAAATTCTTGCGGTTGTAGCTTCAACTTCAAGTGTCTTCGACAATGAATCAAATGTGAGTCAGAGTTGTTAAAAAGGAGGTAATACAGATTAAACTAAATTTCTACAAGGTAAATTGATAGCAACGGGGGCATTACTACGGCAGCGGAATGAATTGGCCACCGCTGCCACTTTATCTAATGCATCGAGAATATTTCTTACTGCTTTTTTTACACGAGTAGCTTCTGTCTACATGTGGTAGAAAGAAAGCTTGATGAATATTTTTTAATGTCTGGACTCAGCGTCTGATTGTTGGAGGATTCGATTCCGTTTATAGGAATGCATTTTGTATATAAAAACTAATGGAAAAAAGTAGATTGATACAATTTACATACTATAGGAGATGCCCGCTTATATAAGTTGTTCGTTGTAGGAGCTTTCACCGTAATAATTTTTGAATTAAACAACTTTTTGAGTATATTGTCCCCTCTAGTCTGGAATTATTAAAGTTTTAGCGAAAAATATGATCTACGCTTTGATTGTTGCAATGCCGTACTGTTGGTTGTAGAGTAAAAACACGAAAATGCAAATTTATATTCAAATTTTTCCAATCTAGCCAGAAAACATCTATGAAAAAATCTAAGTTGTTACTTTGTAATGAAAAAAGAAAATCTTGAAACCTTCTCATCATTTTCATCATTTGAACACCAGTAATCCGTCAAACGGAAGTCAAACGTATTAGCATCCGGGCTATTTTCCATACAAATGTTAAGCCATTAGGCAACGAACATTGCTGAATAAGGGATAGTCACAGTTTAAATTAGAACTAAATTGCCTCAAGAGTCTTTTTGATATGAATTTAGAATTTTTTTTTTCAATATTATTTTCTTGAAGCATATTGTTTTTTGTCAAAAATATAAAACTGGCTAAAAAACAAATACAAATCGAAATCGTTATTGATTATGTTTGCCACAGGGAAATGTTTCTTACAATAACACATTTTTGATAATAAATAATTTTCAGAAGACATAACTTTATTGCTCTTATTTTGTCTATTGCCAAGAAATAACCATTTCATTTACTTGCATTTGATGTTGACTGCTCAAACTGTGAACGTCCTTGCTAAATTTTTGTAATAGTTTGTATTCTGTATATTCATGCAGTCTCGCTTTCTCTATCTATGTGTGTGTATGTGTGTGTGGCTGTAACAGATATTTTAAATAGATATGCAAGAATCTTGCCATTGTTCTGCACAACATCATTCAAGCATCCTTCGTTCCTTTCAATTCATGTTTCTAGCAAAATGACATATTGCAACCATTTAACACTGTCGCATCAGTAGCGTAAAAGGAAACACCGAAAAACAAGAGCCAAAGTCAATTTCTGCTAGATATTTAACTGAAAAAGAAATCCTTCAAAATGCTGATAGATTTCTTTTATGACATGGAGCTGATACTCGTAATGGCAGCTCTCGTTGGCTGTTCGGTTTACCTCAAAGCCAATTTTAAAGTTAATGAGGTATTTCTAAACAAAAGGAATTTGCATAAATAAATTTTAAACAAAAATAATATTTGGTGGCAATTAAGTTCCTTTCATGTTGACGAGTAAATAAAAAACAAAACTAATTTATTTTGGCTAGAAAATACTTTTTTTCGTTTTACGTTATTGGTCTTTATTCAAACACCCAATTATTTTAATCTTGACACATGAATCGATTTTATAAATAAAACTTAAATCCTTTATTATCCTAACAACATAAAATAACCATTATAATTGAACATTTCCCCAAATATGAAATAAATCCTCTTTCGATGTGACAAAACCATAAAAATCATTTGGCTTTGAAGTTAAGTTTTTGCCTAAAAATGACTGAAGCCACAAATGACGATTGTATCAGTGATATGACAAACATTTATAGAAAATATTTAGCTCATAAATAATGTGCATATGTGACACATGTGACCCATTGACATGGTTACCAGATCAAACATATAAAAAGCAAGAAAATATTCGGAAATCATATGAGGCAAGCAAATAATAATAAAAAAACTAATCTATTATAAAAATCTTTTTTTTAGGAAGAAGAATAGAAATCTTCCTCAACATTTTTTGCTAAATAATTCAGGAAATCCTTAACAAAGCACGCTTTCATTTAATAACTTCACACATACACACTTATACCATATAGAAATGCGTTTTGATTCTGGTCAAGATCTGGATTAAGTTTTTTTTTTCTTTCTTTGTTAAAGAAACAACACACGGAAGCAGCAGTGAAAAGTTGTAGTAGAAATAAATCCCAACACAAAGAAATTAGTCAAAATATTTGAAAAATGTAGATGCTGCCTTATCGTGACACACATGAATCCACCCTTTTAATGCAGGAAAGTTTTGTTTTATGTTTTTTTTTTTTTTACTTTATATTGTTTTTTTTTATGCTGGTACCCTACAGTATGTCAGTTCAATATTTGCGAAAGTAAATAAAGAGCTTCTAGAAGTCAAGCAAATTTCTATTGAGAATAATATAAGCTCTCCATAGCAGCCAAATCTATTTTAGTATATTTTAATATCGATTGGAGTGGAAGATTTTTTTTAACAAATTTAATAAAATTAGATTTTTCAAATTTTTCCTGCAAAAAGTAATAAAAAAACATTTTAACAAATTACACACGTCTAAGGAAGTCATCTTGACTACGTTCGTTAAAGCAGTACTGAGCTGTAAAGAAAGGTAACCTTCCTTATACCGATATGAATAAAATTATGTTCTCCCATTGTGTGACTGTTGCATATGACCCATATTTAATGTGTTGTTGGACACCATCTGCTTCACTGTTACAGTTAAGAATATTTTAATTTACTATTGCAGTGCAGTGCTGCCTTTACGAACGTACCCTACTGCAACTTAAGAATTTTAAATACGAAAATTTTATATCTCAAAGTGCAATATACGAGTACGTCGTTAAAATACTTCTCAAGCATGGCGATGGTATTGGTGAAAATTTGTTTGATAGCGTCACGCAGGCAATGCTGGATGGAACAGCAAAAATTATTGATTATTGGCATGCGTGTTTAGGTTAGGTTAGGTTAGGTTAGGTTGATTGGAGGGGTGTGATAGCCCATGTCATACGACAAACACTTAAGCGAGTGAAGGCTTGTTGTGCGCTCCCTTTATTTATCAAACACAAACTGCCAGAGTTCTGCGGCAGGATTCGAACCTGGGACCTTCGCACTACGAGTCTAGTACACTACCTACTAGTCTACGAAGGTCAGTTATGCGTGTTTACATTTTGAAGGACTTTTCAGAGCGAACGTTTTTTGAGGACACCGGAAGAAAAAAAATGCGTTTTGGACTTAATAGAAACTTTTAATTCTATTTAGAAGGTGAAACGTAGGGAAAATATAGTGATGACAATAGGAAAGATTGACAGTACGAAATCATAACAAAATCTTATAGAAAACCAACATCTAGATACAAAAGTTAAAGATGTATAAGGAGTAAATGTACTATTTTTGATTTCTTTATAATAATTTATATTTATTCCAGCTTAAGATAAAACGACTTTTGCCGTGAGGAAGATACCCATAGGGTATTAAAATATAGGCTTTCATAAATAAAAACAACTTAAGCTGGAAGAGCTATAAACAATAAATAATGTTATAAGGAAAATATTGTACATATAGAGTATTTTTTGTCATAATTGCTTCAAGTATTTCGTCTGCTATTGACATATTTGCCACATGAAATCCAACTAAAAATTAATGCTTGACCAGTCATGTGTGCGCTATAACATACAGAAACAAGTACACCCACTTTGTGTCCAGTATTCTTATCGTATATATGCCCTGTAAAAATGGCTTCCAATCGGCCAACTTAAAAAATTTTTGGTTTGTGAAGTGTGTCCTTGTACGCAATACAAGGAGTAATTTAGATCTAAATAAAAGAGGGACCCAATAAATTATTTCTGTTAAATCAATTGAAGACTCTTTACAAGACTAGCTGTTTTTTCCATAAATATTTTTGAATCATTTTCCATCCACCCTCGTTAGAATCTGTAATAATAACTGTGTTCAATATAAAATATAATTGATACCCATGCCATATCCTTCCATTTCCGATAACCCCAATCATTAAATACCTGTTAAGGATATAGTTCGAATTAAAAATTTATTTATTATTTCATTTCATAAAAGTCATGTGTGTGGTTTTTTCAAACTTTCTAACAAAATCCTTTTCTTCTAATGGCGCAAAAAAACTTATTTGTTCAAATCACACGTGTATGGGTTTAGTTTACATTTTTCACTGTTTTTTTTTTGCTTCTTCTCAAGCGTCATCGTCATCATTCACTTTTAAACATCCTTAAATGGCTTTTGAAAATATTTAGAATGTGTTGCCAAGAGTCATGCGTTTTTATAACTTTTCTGCTTTATTTTTCTCTCGCTCCATTTTTATTTTATTTTAACAATGTAATCTGATCCCCTGTCCATTTCATATATGATTATCATATGTGCGCCTTATTACGTGTGTTTTTTCAAACGTTTTCTCAAACATTTTCGTAGATGTGGTCACACATCATTATTTTGAATTTATGTCTAGTATGTTTTTGAAAGTATTTTTTTGTTCATTTTTTAAAGAAATGGTTATTTGATATTTTCAGTTGATAAAATTTATGTTTTGTTGTATTCTTATTTTATTTATTTTTTTGATAAGTCATTATATTTGATTGATGTTTATTACTTTGGCCTTTAAGGAAGAGAAAACAAACGTAATTTTTAAGTTTTGCCAGAGGAACGCTATTGCGATAAGGTTGCCTAACTACGGCTATGAAATTAAAAACTTTAAAATCAACAGAAAAATTTTAATTTTTTCCATTTATATAAATTTTCCTTATTCAACATTTGCAATTTTATATACTCGTAAACTCATTTATATGAAAACTAAGATTTTGATAATAATGTTATCCAAAAAGTATGCTTTGAATTTGATTTGTTTTGTATCCCCATTGTATGCATCACCTGTTATTTACTAAGACTACAATTATTTCTTTGTCCCTTGTCTGTGACTGCGACTGTGACTCTTTTAATTTGTTTGCAAATGGCTAAATTACATGTAATTACATCAAATGAGGGCCCACGCCAATTTAATTGGCATTGCGGCCTGTTTTGTTTGTTGCCATTCAGATTCAGACAAATGATTGCAATTAATCATTACAACAAAAAACTTATGATGAACTTATTCATATGTGCTGGGCAGCGTAAGAGTATAGAGGGAAAATGCTGCGTAGAAGATTTTTTGTAAGGTTTGGTCAAGTTATTATCAATCACACCGCAACGAATTATGGAATTGAGAAGGATAATCCTTTTGGCCACATGTGGATAATGAAATGGTTACTTGGTAACGAAAATTATTCTCACCGTTCCATTGGAAGAATAGTGAGTCGTAAATGTTCCACCTGGGATAAAAATATGTATATAATTTCGTTTTAGTTGCAATTTAAGTAAAGCATCAAAGTTTAATAAATATTGTTTAAATAATTTCAATTGGCTTTTGTCATGTACTCGTATCTCTCTGTTCAAAAGTTGTTTTACGTTTTAATAAAAAAAATCAGCTTAATATCGTAATTATAACGCTTAACGAGGCGTTAACATGTGTCGTCATGTAGTCATGCATTCCCTGAAATCCCATCACTAGCCAAAAGGTATAAAACAATTCACAAAAAATAACTCATACTTCAATATGTACATACACATATTAAATGCAAAACTGTATGAAAAAAGTTCATTACAGCTTTTCATCTTTAGAATGTACGATTTTTTTTGTGTGTCAATAACATTTCAAAAACAATTCATAGACAAATTGTCTGATGACCAAATGTGAGTGTTTCAAAGCAGCTTTATGAAAAGTTCAAAATGTCTTCTTTGTCTTTTGTTCAAGTGAATCCTTTTCATAAAAAAACACAAATACACGCTCAAATATACATACAAGTATATGTATGTGTTAAGAAGGTGTGGGTTCTTTGCCATTTTCCACATTTATAAACATTTTTGGTCATTTAAACAGAAAACAAAAAGCGGAATAAAATAAAACATTCAAATATGCTACAAGTTTATTCATGCAAAAATTGTTCAAAGCGAACATTTCCATTGAAGGATTTTGTTGTTGGCTTATAACTGGCTACAACATTCGGATCTACTTTTTTCAATTGTGAATTTCTATGGAAAAATGTCACAAATGCGCTTTTACGCTGTTGGCTTTCATTTCAAAATTAAATGTTTATTAAATGAGGTCATAAAACTAGTCCATTTATCCCCAAAAAGCTATATAATGATTTGCCTGTGCTATTTTGCTAACCACCACTGTAGTTTACACATATGAGTGGGCGATTTGTTATTTGTTTTCGTTTGTTATTTTAACTGTGGAATATAATTTCATTTAATTTTCAACGTTACTTTTTTCTGTTCATGTTTTAATTTTTTTTAAGTCGTAATCGTATTAAATGCGCTTATTTAACGCTTAAGTTCAAAAATCCAACAACAACAACAACAATAACAAGCAACAGCGGCATATGAAGAATAAACATCATTAGACTAAAAATCCAACCAAAATGCTAATGATGACTAATTTGTTTGGGATTTCAGGCAACGCCACACATGTTATGGAAAAATTAGCAAAATAGAATTAAAGTTAGAAATCATTTACGGGAAATGTTACGTAGAAGCAAATTGAGCATGCAACAAATTTCAAATACATAAATCCAAGAAGAATACAATCTGTTGCACCTGAACAATACAAGATTAACAATTTGTTTATATAAAAATATAATTTTTAAGGTAAAATATAAATTCTATAGACGAGAAATTTATATAGTTTTATATAGTTTTTTTTAATCCCTTCCATAATAATTACTTACATTTACAACTCAACGAAATCTAGTAGTTTTGAACTGAAATCTTTATCAAAATCTGTACCGTTTAAATACTTCATTTTGACATTTACGCACGATTTGTTTTTCATAATTAAAACGACCGACTGTCATTTTGTCTTTGAAAAATTTCCAACTGCATATTAAAATTACACCCTTGAAATGTGGAACAGCTAATGCACACATCTTATGAAATAATTAGCTTGTTCAGTACACTATTTTTAGTACATTGTTAAAAAGCCACAGTTGTATTACTTGGTACTTGCAAGATCTCACCAGGTTTTGCCAAAATCTAGCGACGAACTATATTTTATTTTGTATAAGGAATCTGATAGGAATAATTTACGTGTAGAATTTGCTAAAAATCCCCTACGCACTAGTTTTCGCTAAAAATCATTTACGTACTAAAGGGTGATTTTATTTAGCAACTTTCTTCTTGGCAACACCATTTTTTGCAGATCAGTTGTTTTCGTGTGACATGTTACTGTTAAACAGGTTCACTTTGGTCTATAATTTAACCATGAATCGACTTACAAACATACAACGCTATCAGATTAATGGATTTTATTATCAAAATTCATGCTCGGTTAAGGAAGTGCATTATCCACTTTTTTATCGGAAAATTGTGTTCAGCAACGAAGCACATTTGTGGTTGAATGTATACGTGAACAAGCCGAATTTGCAATATTTGGTCTAAAGAGCAAGCAGAAGTATTGTATCCAGAAAAATGCACTGTTTGGTGTGAATTATGGGCCGGTGGCATCATTGAACCGTACTTTTTCATAGACGAAGGCAGGAACGTTACTATGAATGGCGAGCGCTGCCGTGCGATTATTAAAAGTTTTTTTTTTTTGCCCAAAATAGAAGAGTTTGACTTGGCTAACGGTGCCATATGCCGCACATCATGCGAAACAATGGCCCAATTAAGAGGCGAGTGCGGTGAACAGTTAATTTCCGTTTGGTGCCCGTCAATTGGCCGCCTAGATCGTGCGATTTAACGTCTTAGACTATTTTTGTGTGGTTATGTTGAGGCTCATGTCTATAGGGACAAACGCGCTTCTGTTGACGCACTTTTGATTTTAGCTTTCTATAACTTTATTTTATTTTAAAGTTTTGCTCCTTGTTTTTTTATATACGGGTATTGATTAGGGTTCCTCAATTTTGTGTCCTCAATTAAGCTTTTTTTGCAATGCATATACATTTTGATAAAATTAAATCTTTTCGGGTTACGAATCGTTATTCGATGGATTTCTGTGTATTTCTTATTAGAAGTTCGAACAATTTTAATTATGAAACAAATTTTAAAAATGAAATTAAAGGATCTGTTCTTGTTGCCAAAAATAAGTAACCAAAACTATAAAAAATTATACATCTTCTTAACGACTAAGGATTTTGGTTCTGTTTAAAACTTGCATCTTCTTTCTTTATCGAAGGCACAGTTCAGATGCCTGCACGATTTTGAATTCCTTTTAATTATAAAAATCTCTTTTTATGCCTGGCGTGGGTTAAAACTTAAAACCATTTTTATTTGGCATTTAAGCCATTTTTTGTTCTATTTGTTCTTTTACTAAATATGATTATTTAACAACTGTATAAACAATCCCAGTGAAAGAAATACATTTTGTTTTTTAATTCCATTTCATGTTCAATCCCTTGCAGCTAGATATTTATAATTCTCTTATCCTTTTACATTGAAAGTAAGTCAACAAAAGCATCGACAAAAAAAAAATTTAAGTCTGCGATTTTTTTTCTCGCTAAACGCCTTAAGCGTTTAGGTTTATAGTTACTTGATGTAAAGTAAAGGAAAAAATATATACGGAAGCTTTTGAAAAAATTAAAGTATTAATATTTGAATGCCACTTGTATATTTTTTATGTTTTTTTTTTTTAGTTTTTAAATACAGATGCTTCTGGAAACATGATTGTTGTGAGAAACCAGCATTAATGAACCTTTTAGCGAACCATTAAACAAGTATTTCGTTCACTTGGCATTAAGGATATATGAGAATTTGAAATCAAAAATCTATCTCTCGGCTCCTTTTTATTTTTATTAAATTTTTACACGAAAAGATAATATTAAACAGATTCCTTTTTATACAAAAAAACGTCGGTTGTCTTGTCCTTTAACCATTTATAGTCTTCCACCCTCTTTAACCTCTTTAATTGCATATCATTAATCTTCGACTTAGTTAACATAATTTTATCTCATTTATTGTAATTTTAGCAATCTTTTGCCCTTCTTAACAACTTGTTTACATTTGTTTTCATTCTTATTAAGTTCTTCTGTCATTTGGCCAACTTTAACTTCATCTGTCAATTGTCAAGCTAAATGTCGCCAGTAGTGAACTGTTCCATTTAATTTTTTTCTAAAGAAACTTGTAGCATTTTTTGTTTGATTGTTTTGCTTGACATAATTTGTTAATTTCGTAAGTTCACTACGATTTAATCATTTATTTGATGAAATTTGTTATAAATCCTTATCTGCTGCAAGAACACATTGTTGCCATGGTGTCTTAATGTGTAAAAGCGGCTTAAGTCATTTGTTTAAGGAATAAAAATAAAAAAACAAACGGAAAGAAAGATTAATAAAAAAGTAAACCATTGAACAAAAAAGAAAATAAAGTCAATAAATGCGAGCCATAAAAGCTTAAGGACATCAAATTGTGTTGAAAGTTCAGCGGAAAAACTTTAAGGTTTTTACCTGATTACATAGTGTATTTTGTTATTTTTAAGACAATTTGACAATGAAAAGATAAATTAAATATATTTCTATAAGAAAAGCAAGATTAACAAGTTAACCCGACGGCCAAGAGCACATTTGATGGGTGCTGATCGCTTACTTGGCGGCACGGTGTATGCCGATTTTTTCGAATTTTAGAGAAAACTAGTAAAAGGACTTGCCTTTCTCGCATACATCCTTAATTTCAAATGTCGAATATTTGTTGTATTTATAATGAGAATATAGCGGAAATTTACATGCGTTTCTTAAAATGCATTGGTAAGCTTTGAAATAAATTTCGTTTTATTCAGTACAAGGAGATGTCTTCCTCTTGTTGCGAATATTTAATTTCCGCTTCATAATTAGAACAGATCGAAAATTTATAGTGTTGGCAAGTGCGATAGCAAATCTGGTATAGTTTGGTGCAAAAACATGTCCACCTCCCATGTATCCTTAATTTTTAAATTTTATTTTAGGAACATTTATCATCAGAATATCTAAGAGTCGTAAAATATTGTTATTAAGCTCTGTGCTATATTTTTTTCTGTCGATGCAAGGACATACATATATACCTCCCATATATCATTAATTCCCGATATGAAAATTTTGGTGCACTTATGATCGGAATATGATCAGAAGTAGGAAAATATTTTTAAAATAATGTTTTTAGGCTCCGTGATAAATTTTATATGATATGTGGCAAGGACATACTTATCGTTCATAGATGCTTGACTTAAAAAATATAGGAATAGGGCAAAAATTAATAAATATATCAAAATTATACTTTAGTGCATACAAGAATTCTAATTTGGTTCATATATGCTTTTTGGCACATGCAGTAATCATTAAGAAGTCCCAGCTTTAAACATGGAAAATGGCAAGAATTTATTTGGGAACTCGTTCCCTCTCTCAGCTTCAGTCGGTTGCTACTGTTAAGGACTTTCCAAAGGAAACCTGATTGTTGATCTAAGGCTTAACCATGTCTGCTCTCAACTTTACTCGTTATGTGTTACAAAAACATACTACAAATTGCATTTGAGGCAAGTTAACCGAGTATGGCAACAGAGAACTTAACTTCTTCTTTGTAGAGCAGAAAATGTCCTTGGCAAGAATCGAACTCAAAAATCTTTGACTGATAGAGAAGCACTCTATTCACCAGTTTAATGAGGCACTGATCAGATTTCAAAAATTAGTTTGCTATTTCTTTAATTAAATTTTTGTTTCCAGACGTTAATGACTTTGAAAAAGAAATATCGCATAAATTCTAGCGATTTGCATCCATTTTCTACTAATTAAATATCCTACAAAACCTTAACTCTCTCATAAAACGCTTTCGTTTGTAAATGACACAATCCCAGATAAGACAATTATCATTACTTCTAATGTTAATGACAAGTATCCCATAAAATGCTAAAGCCTGAGATGAAATCATTTGGAGAATGGAACAAAAAGGTGACAATGCCATAATTTGTTGGCAAAATTAAAAAACATAAAACTTTTCTTCCCCCCGCTCCCCTTATTTTTGTTGTTGGTTTTTTTTAACAATAACGGCAAAAAGCAGAATTTCTTTTCTAAAAAATATTTTATACAATGCAGAAAAAAGCGCATTAACTAGTGAAACAAAAACAAGAAAAGATCAAAGGACTTTATGTATAGACATCCTGTGATTCCTGTGATAATGGCGATGCTGATGATGATGACAAAATACTGGCGCAACAAACAATAACAGTTTGTTGGGATTGAAAATGAAATGGCAAAGAAAAAGTTTCAGTTACACAAAATTACTTTAAAAAAGGATACAAAAACATAAAAACAAAAAGGAAAAAAAAGAAAAAGGCGTCAATCAGCATTAATGGCCAGAATATTTAAAAATGAGTAGATGTCTAATGAAAGAAATACAAATACTTAACCCTTTTTGGGGAGAGGGCGGAAAATGGCTTCAATATAATTCGCACGCTCATTTTTGAAAAGGTGGGTGTGTCCTCATCATCATCATCATCGTCTTTATAATTATAAAAATAAACCTTTAGCGGTTTCACAGCCAGACCAATATTATTAACAACAACCTTTAATCAAACCTTGAATTTTAAAATGCGAGTATTCCTGGCATAAGAAAAAGGAATTAAACGTATAAATAAAAGGAAGTTTTTTATGACGTTGGCGGAAGTTTGATACTTCAGACATGAGTGATTTCATGCGGGCTGATTATACGTTTCAGAAAATATATCAACTGGACTCTTAAATGAAAAGATGACAACAATTTGACTGACTGTTTTGAGTTGGTCACGTGTCTCTAGGTTGCACGCTCCTAATGTGTTCCATATTCTCATACACACAATATTTAGTGGCCTTAAACTTTAAAGCATTTTTCGACACAAACGGAAAATAATCAACATTGTTAATGACCATAAATTTTGTTTGAAAAGTAACCCTTTAAAAACACTGGCCGCTCTCAATTTTTTTATTTTATTTATTTATTTTTTCGTATTTTCATAGGTACCACTTTTTTGTGTTCTTGCATCAGAGGATTTTTTTGTATGAAATTTGACTTCAATATTTATTTAAATTTTTTTATGTCCGTTGGTATTATTATTTCATTTTTTTTTTTTTTTGCTTAATTACTTGTATCTGATTGCATGGATTTTTTTGTTTTATTTGTTTGACTTTTTGTTCCTCCATGTTCCCATCATTAAAAGCTTTATGTACGCAAACGGGGTTAGTGGCGGTTTATGTACGCTACGGTACAACAATGTAGGCCAACTAAGGTGTGGTGCTTAGAGAACTTCTGCACTTCTACACTTTTCTTTTAAGGACACTAAGAAAATATGACAATTAAAAAAATATTGAAATTATGAACTCGGAGATCTCACATGCGGTGTCCCTGATTGTCAATATAAATTGAACTAACAATAGGTATTCATGGCTTAAGTTTTATCCACTTTTTAAGTCCAACCAATGCCAAACACAAATAAAAAACAGTTTCTACAGGTTCCTCACACTGATAGACTTCAAATTTTTTCTTGTACTGATAAGAGCAAGAGTATCCTTAATTCTCAGTCGATTTTGGCCTTTATAGTTTATAATTTTGCTGGCAAGTGGGTTTGGTTTTTTTAAACCACTGTTTTAACAAATGGAACATTCAAATAATCATGAATGTGCGAATTTCTTGCAACCAGGAGTCTGCAGTAATCGTACAAAGGACTTTATTTTGTCGCCCTTGAAGTTATTCTATGTTTATGGCGAGGCTGTGCGGCGGTTTGGATTTCATAGCCGATATTGCTCTTAGCATCGTGTTGTAAAATATACTTTTGCAATCTAAGCGTGATATTAGATTTATTCCAATAAATCAATTAAATTTCATTTGTGGGTCTTCCATGTTAAAGGACGCTCAAGATAAATACCGCGATATAAGATAGTTATTAGCTTTTATTGGTTCACATGTGTTCCTTCGCAAGGATGCCTCCTGTGAAGTTTTATAAACGCTTACATAATATGTATCATCAGCAAACTTTGATATATTAATGTCACTACTTATCGGCATAACGGAGGCATACAACAAGTATAAAATATTACCCAAAATGCTGTCCAAAGGGAATCCCACTACGGAGTGCTTCAAGAATTACCTTCTCTAGTAAAAAATTGTGACATGCAGTAAACTTTTCTTAAACTCTAATTTACAAACTTTCTTAATTTTCCCAATTGAACTATTTTTTTTCAAGTAAGGGAGAATGCTTTACAGGAATAAGGCATTAAATCGACAATATGACAAGGAATTATAAAACTAAATTTTTTTCAATTTACCCAGTAATGGTATCGAACCAGAAACTTTCTGTTTAATAGTCTACCCACTTGTCTATCAGGGTATTATACGATACAGAATTATTTTAAAGTTCACAGTTTTCAGTTCACATGTTCTTTGAAAAAAGTAAAACTTTACCGATTCCTCTTCATTTTTTTTAAATCCAGTAAGTCATGAACTAAGAAAAACTTTTTCGAAAATTTTTCTTGAAAAGTTTCACTACATTACAGTACAGTAATATACGCAAGTAAATCATTTCCTAAACTTAATTCCTTTTACTAAAACAAAAATTTCTTATTTTTATGACTCAAATTCATCAATTTCAATAAACATGTACTAAATTTTACAAAATATGTCTTTAAAGCCAAGTAATTTTTCGTTAAATGGAAGAAATTCCTGATTGAATTGTACGAATTCCAACTTTTATTAGATTAATGTATATTTTTTTCCTAGATTTAGGGAAATTTGAGTCTTTGTCAACAATCTGCTGTCCGTAAAGTTCTTCTTCGCTATTCATTAATGAGAATAAAGGATTGAATATTTTTCAAAGAAAATTTTTCCGCCATCCTAGACATCCACTGCTCGGAGCAGAATTTTTATTAAAAATATAGAAATATTTCTCCTCTAGGGAGCACAGAGCCACAGCAAGTTGATTCCAATGAGCTCGATCGTTAGCGCGATGCTTTATTTCGTTCCACTGTAGACGTAGATTGGATAGTTCGGTTATGATTTGTCGTTTCTAGGTGTGTGATGGTCGACCGATGCGCCTGCTTCCCTGGGAGTTCCAATCTATGGATTTCTTAGTGATATCGTCTAATGGCTTGTGTCCAAACCAACCCCATTTTCGTCTTCTTAATTCCATCTCAATTGATCGCTGTTGGCCATTTTATATTTCGGAGGGCCAGTAAACACTCAACATTCTACGCAGGCATTATTTGTTAACAAAAACCTGAAGCGACTGAGCATCGCGCGGTGCCACATTACACGTTTCTCAACCGTACAATATTTTCTATAGGGTGTCTTAAATTCTTCCTTTCTCCAAACAAAATTTTTAAAACTTTTAATGAAGCAAACAACCACCTTGAAGTTGTGTGTGTGCGTCCTGCCATTTCATATGAGTGTGAGTTCATTTTTACATCAGGGTACAGTTTTTTTTTCTTCTATTCATGGTTTTTGTTGCTCGTACGGTTTGTTGAAATCATTTAACTTTTGTTTTCATTAAATATTAATAAATAAATGCCTAATGGGCTACTTAAAGGGGTCAGTCAGCAGGCGGTAATATGAAATTTGAAAATCTCTATACAAATGCTCGACTCGGCGTTACATTTTCACTACTTAAAATTTAGTTTTTTTTTACTAGTTTTTATTTTATTTTTTAAGTAGTTCATTTGAGAGCCTTCTCCCACATGTACTAATTTGGAGTTTTACTGCGGCATTCTTCCTTCTAGTACCTCTCCGGTCTCCATGTTGCAAATATAGCACAGGCTTATGTGAAATATAGACTTACCTTCAGTTCAAGCTGAACATATATTGGGTCATTGTCTAGACACTCGTATCATGCCGACATAACAATAAGGCTGACTTCCAAAACCTAAATATTTTTATATTCGGAAATAGTATACATTGACACTTAATTGCTTATATTAGCAGCATACGTACGATTAATTATTTTTTGTTTTAGAAAAATGGTTTTCTTAATCGAAAACAGAGTTTCCAGAGATGTAGAAGTAATTCATATTTTAAATCAAAATTTTGTCAACTTGACATCTTAGAAAGTTTCAAAAATGCAGTAGTGGATTTTTAGAAGCAATGAAAATTTTGTTCTTTAGGAATGGCTTCCATTTTCTTCACTGTGTATAAGTATGATTTCAGCTCTAACTCAGGGAGGGATCTCATGATAAAAAAATCTCATATCGATTTCAGGAAATGTACATGACATTAAAGTCGTTCTCTTCGAAGTCATATTCCGTAAATACATACTTATTATTTAGGTGTGGTTAGGCTATGCAAAGGTACGAAGAAATTTCAAATTTTCGAAGGATATCGGATAACGTAGCTTAGATTGGCTCAGGTTGGCAGGGCAGGCCGCAACAAGTTGCTAGTACACTCAGATGTTATAAAGCCCATTGTGATACCCAACGGGTCCAACTCAAACGAACATATCTGTGCGAAGTTCTGTAGTCCGAGTTACTGAGAACTAACCAGGAATTTTTACAGAGCCCCCCTGAGACAGCCCATGTCCTGAATAAAACCACTGCCTACGCTCCTGGAGAGAAAAACATTAGCGTAGGAAGTGTCGAACAGACTTTCCCCTCCTGCGTTGATGTAGCTACTGCAGCACGCGTCATTGGGAAATCCTAAACGCAAAAACATACAATCGATACCACAGTACCCACTAGAAATGAGTACATAAGGTCCACAGCAAAGCTTGCTTCCACATACCTGTCAGCCGTCTCGTTACCCTGGATGCCTTCATGCTCCGGTACCCACATTATCCTGACTTGGTGCCGTTCTAGCAGAGCTAGAGATTGAATACACGCCAGCATATACTTTGATTTAACTTTAATAGCGGCCAGACTGTCCAAAAAAATTAAATTGAACTGGCCTCTAAGGCAGTATATGTCTCCGCTAGGAATACGGTGTAGGTGTCGGGTAACCTAAGTGACCCCGGAAAAGTCAAGTTCCTCTACCTCAATATAATTTAAATTTTGTTGCAATTTAATAAATTAGAAGAAAAAAATTTCTCCTGATTATTAGAAATTACTTGCTCTTTCAAGTTAATTTTATCTGCCTCTTCTAATGGGATTTTGCCATTTTGTTTATAATGCTTTCCGTGAAAAATAAAACCAATTTATTTGAAATTTTCTAATAGATTTCTTGTGTCTGTTCATTCCTTGCCAGGATTAAAAGTTATTTGCAAATATGTGCGACTGTAAAATACTAATTGCTTAGCAATTTATATTTTTACGAGCGCACATTAGCCGTGACGGACGCGAAAAATTCCATTTATGAGTTATTGTCAAATTCCTCATGGGATTTAAGACAATTGATGAAGGCAGTCATATTAAATAGAATGGAAATAGAGGATGGTCACCGGCCAACATCACACCACACCACAATGCAACACAAACACATGTATATTGTGACACATCCATACATATGAATGACACCATCTAGGCTCTAAACTTAAATAACAATAAATTTTTCAAGTTTATAAGTTTATGCATGTGTGTACCACTTTTGTGAAGTTAATTGTACAGTGAGATAAAATAGTATTTAACCAATTTTGTAGTTTGATGATGTTCATGTTGTGGACATGTTCCCTGTCATGTTTTTCGTTTCCACCAAATTATAGTGTCACTTTTATTAAAAATTGTTCGAACTCTTATAAAAAAATATTTATAGAAAGTTCCTTCAATTAAATTAATTTAAAGAAAAAATACCTTTAGCGAAACACGCTTTTTGTGAAAGGAAGTTTTTTCAAATTGCAATTTTTGTAAAAGAAACTCTCAAAAAAATAATTCTTTTAAAAAATGTACTTTTAGGAAGTTGCCCTTTTTGTCAAAGGTGATTCTTGTATAAAATATTTCTTGTAAAATATTCATTTTATAATAAGTACTTTTTGTAAAATGCACTTATTGTAAGAGTAATTTTTTAAAGGTACTTTTAATGAATGGTTTTTTTGTAGAATGCTCTTTTAATAGATGTTACTTTTTGCAAAGTACAATTTTTGTAAAAGTTACTTTTCATAAAAAATTCTTTTTCTAAAAGGTACTTCTTGCAAGAGGTACTTTTTGTAAAAGTAATTTTCGCAGGACGTAATTTTTGTAGAATGTACGAGTACTTTTTACAAAAGATGTGTACGTGAATATTTTATGAAAAGAGCCTTTTCTAAGAGATACATTTTCTAAAAGAACTTTTGTCAAATGTACTTTAAAAAAAGCACTTTTTGTAAAAGAACATTTTTGATAATGGTGCTTTTTAGCAAACTGTACTTATTGTAATAGGCTGTTTTGTAAAAGATACTTCTTGTAAAAAGTACTTTTTGTAAAAGGCCCCCTCTCTGAAAGGTACTGTTTGTAAAAGGTACGTTTTGAAAACGGTAGTTATTGATTGCAAAAGGTAATTTTTATTAAAGGTACTTATTGTTAGGTTAAGTTAGGTTAGGTTTATTGGAGGGGTATGATAGCCCATGTCATACGACATACTCCTAAGCCAGTGAAGGCTTGTTGTGCGCTCCCTTTAATTATCAAACACAAACTGCCAAAGTTCTGCGGCAGTACTTATTGTTAGAGGTACATTCTGTATAAGGTACTTTTGGTATAAGGTACTTTTTATAAACGGGTTTTTTGTAAAAGGTACGTTTTGTAAAAGGTACTTTTTGTAAAAGGTACTTTTTGTAAAATGTACTTTTTGTAAAAGGTACTTTGTGTAAAAGGGTACTTTTTGTTAAAAATACTTTTTGTAAAAGGCAATTTTGTAAGTTATTTTTTGTAAAATGTACTATTTGCTAAAGCTACTTTTTATAAAAGGTACTTTGTGTAAAAGGTACTTTTTTAAATCCTTTTTGTAAAAGTTCCTTTTTAAAAAGGTACTTAAGAATTCTTAAAAGATAGGTTTTGAAGAAGAGGGTTCTTTTCATAAGGAGACAGGGCTCGTATTATAAAAGTGCGCACTCTTTGAAAATCTTTCTTTTGCAATAAAACTTCTTTTACGAAAAATAATTTCTTTTAAAATTGATATGTGATTTTAATAGTATGATTTCTGATATGAGGTATTCCAAAAACACATATAAGGGACTTTTTAACAAGTTGCACTGTTGAAAATTATTAATTTTCAAGTTGCATACATGTACTCCGCACTGTAATCGTGTTGGTTTTAATGGTGTGCAAAGCTTTACAACTAATAATCAAGCTTTTTGTTACGCAGGGTTTATTACATTTTACCAAAGAATAGATACAAGAGTGAATGACTGCTAATGAAGGAATGAGTAAGTGCAGATACATACAATATCCAAACACATGCATCTACATACGAGTACATGCGAGTTTGTATGTATATCGATGTATTGTACATAAATAAATATGTATATTTTCTTTTCAGCCACTGTAGCTTTGAAATGAACGATTATTAGTCATACACACACAATAAATGAATTGAAGAGGGAACATTATAAACTGAAATGAAATTGCATTTTCAGTTATGAGTTGGACTTTTACGATGAAAATTTATTGTGCGATTATAACTACATGTATGAGTATCTATTTGAAAGCCAAAGAACAAAAAAAAGTTTTAGATTTTACAGACACTTCTCAATCATTAACGTAGTTATTGTCATGTCATTAGTAGCTCTATGCGTATATGTGTGTATGTGCGTATGTGCATGTGGATGTTTGCGTGTGCATCTTTTGAATTATTATCCATTTAAAAATGTTAAGATGAATTTACATTAAATTATTTATGACACAGAAACCAAACATTTTAATTGCTTAACATTTATTATAAGATTTATAAGAATTATTTGCAACACAAAATAAAGGAATTTCAGGCAAAAGGATATTACAGACAATTTATGTGATTAGTGATGTGTTAAGCATAATAAAATGCATGTATGAAAATGATGTATGTGCGCTTTCCTATTGAAGGATTAAGTTTCAACGATTTATTGGTGGCGAATGCCCTACAATAGGATTAGCAGGCTACACAATCAAACCAAATAGTTAAACATATTCAGATGAGTGTCAGTTCTCAAATCCTTAAATAATTTTATGCAACTTTAGCAGACTGCGTGCTGAGATCAATGAATGTGGCTCTAGTTGTATAAACGCGTTTCAAGAAGGAATGCTGCATTTTTAGTAGCTTTTTAAGTCCCCTAATTCCCTGCAAGCGGAAAGTACAAAATTGCATTGATTTCGTGGAATCTTCTTCTGAAGCTTCCCAGGAGTGAAACTCCATCTATACCACAAGATGTTTTTTTATATATGAGTACTTTTAAACTGTTTGTGATAGATGACGTCCACTTTCTGTCATATAAACCGTATTAGAACCCAAGCAGTATGTTTTGAAACATGCATACTAGACCTGATATTGATTTTTTTTGTCGGCCGCTATGAATAGAAATCCATCTAATGCTACATTACCAGTACGTCGCCTTATACGCTTTATTATGAAAAGGTTTCAAAAAAAGGATACAAACTTTCACGGACACACAGACATAAATTGTAATACAATAGGATTAGAAAATTTTTAAGCATGAAAAACTAGTTGTGATAATAATTTTTTTATGGTCTTCTAGTGCAACAACAAGTCGTCTCTTGCCTGCATCAAGCCTAGGGAAGAACTAAACTTGCTCGCATTTTCCGTCCATAAACTATTAAATTTCTGGCATATAAATCTATTTAAATATATGATTAAAAACATAAAATTAAAAACCTTTATACAAATGCCATTTATTTCAACACCCAGTCGTTTGTAAATGAAGTGACTTGTAAAGAAAGAAATAAACTTCCTCGAATTCATATAAATAAAATTATAATAAAAAGTTTAATGTAATGGACGTGATTAAAACCCTGTAACAATAACAAAACGGAGAAAATTGTCATATTTTCTCCGCTATTTGCTCATTTGTATGAGAACTTAAGCCAACTCAGGGAAAGATGTCATGAAATCATGGCTTCTCCGTAAAGAAAAAACAGTCATAAAATTATATTGAAATACAGTTTAGAGTCATATCTGATTTTATGGCACCACTTAGAGACTTCGCCAAAATGATAGTTAATCCAGTTTTGGTGGCAAGTTACAGCACCAGCGAATACTTAAACAAAATGAATAAAAAGTAATAAATTTGGAATTTTTCATTTAAATATTTTTTTTTTGTGTTGAGCGGTAGAGTGTGTGTCTTTTTTTTATCAATTTTTATGGCCAAAAAACGCAGTAGAAAAATATTTTTATGATCCAATTTCATTACATTGATATAAATTGTGAAAGAGACAACAAAAGAATAGACAGCAGCCAACAGATTTCAAGCCACTTTGCATTTAACCCCATTCCGTGATTAGAAAATTCTAACACACTGATTTTACAACCATTTCCTTCTGATTTTTATGACATTTATGATGTAAGAGTTGATAAAAAAATCTTCTCTATGTGTATCTAAATACAAGAAAATTGTGTAAAATGGCATAAAATATTGAAATGTTGTAAAACTATTATTTTGAAATGTCTAGGGAAGTTGTGAAAAGCATGCAAAGAAGGAATTACTTCGGCTTAAGAATGAAATACTGCATATTATTTGAAAGGAACTAAGAGTTTCCTTTATTCGGTTTCATGCTAAATTATTCTTCATGCTAGTTTCTTTCTTTTATTCTTTTTTGTCAAAAGGTTAAAGACATTTGCATATTGTTTATCAATCAGAGGATATAAATTTTATGACACAAGTTTTATGCTTAAGAAAGTTGTTTTACTGTACTATCATGTATAATAGGAATAATGTAAATTTATTTAACGATCTATTAGATATAAAAGCATTATTATATATGCTGCTTTTACAGACGATACTAGAGCTTATCACAATATTAAAAAAAAATTCTGAAAATAATCTTAAATTGTTTCTAATGTCAAATTTTAGAGCATCTTCATCATCTAAGATGAAAAATCTTTCTACCGTATTTGAATTAATTTTCTTTTGAAGCAATAATACGTTTCTTTATATAGAAAAAGTGTAAAATTGTATGCTCTCAAGGAGGAAAATACAGGAATTAATCGCAAAACTTATTGGTAAAGAGATCGCCATTCTATGAGCAAGTTAAATAATTTAAACTAGAGCGATAATTAGTTTTTTTTTTTTATATGAATTGAGAAAACGTCAAAATTTGACAGGTTGCTGTTGACTTAAAAGAATAAATTAGATTTCAGCTCATTTATGTCCGAAAATTTTGTTGATTGCTTTCGTAAGTACCTGGGGAAGAGAGAAAAGGTATTTGAGAGAGAGAGAGAGAGAGAGAGTTGTATGAAGGGTAGAGCAGCAGCTGGAAGAAAAAGTGGAGGTGGTCGCGTACCACATGACCTTTACTCCAAAAGAAAGCAGCAAAAATGCCTGACAAAGGAATCGATTTTAACCAAATCCTTAAATTATATTTCAGAAATTCTGTTGCCAAATAGACGAAACCGAAAGTATATGAAAGAGACATGTTAGAGAGGATTTCACCTTTTGGTATGGGTACTACATCTCCAGAAACTTCTCATCATGATCACGCTGTTACGCTGGAAATAGCTACGTTTTTAATAAAAATGTTTGCAATGAATCTAAATTTGTTAATCTTTATATAACAATGTGGCGCCATAAAAAGCATATTTTATTAGGAAAAATTGACAGTCTATATGACATTGCAGTCCTTTAGAACTTTCAAATCACTGTAATAAAGCGGAACTCTGGCTGTGGGAAGTGGCCGCCGTATAATCAATAAAAATTAAGTCGCTATTTAATGCCTACAATATTGGCTAAATTTTCGAATTCAGAACAAGCCTCTTAATATTCTTTCTCTTATTAAATGTGATCGTGAAGTATTTTATGGAAACTGCGTCGATTCTTAGTCATCGTACATTGCTTTAGCAATTTATGCTCCTAAGTGTCAATATCACAATTAAAGAAAGAAACGGAAGTCACTCTTGAGGAATGGCATTTTCATTGCTTCTCAAAATCCAATAGAGCATTTTTTCAACTTCCTAAGAAGTCAAGTTGAACAAATTATGATTAAAATATAAATACGTGAAACTCGAATTGAAAACACACTCTTAAAATAGAAAAATAAAAATAATCTTTCTTTAAATCTACACGAAAATTTAATTTTTCTCCAACCAATAATGATATGATTACTCTCACATAAGAAAAAGAAATCGTGAAACTGCAATGGAATGTGCTCTAATGAAGTAAGGAATATATTCCCGAGACCAGCTCTTACTTACTCTGCAACTGCAAATGTCTTTCCTGCCATACCCAGCGTTGAGAGGTTCAAATCGAATGTCCACAAGCACTACTACCGCTATTCTCCTTACCCTATCCTATTTTCCTAGTTACTGCACTGCATAAAAAGGGACCATCCTCTGTGTACTGGTCCCATTGAAAACAATCTTAATTTAATATAAAATTAATTTCTATGCCAAATTTGTGTCACTAAAAGTTTATTCTTTTTAAAAAAATTAGGACAACCAGATTTGTGATAGGAATTAAAAAAGGACAACGTCCTGCAACGACAAAATTATATTAAAATCATTGGATACGAAAAGAATTTTTAACTGCTTCCGGCAATTAACCCAGCATTTCAATTACTTTTCCGGAAGTTATTTCTTTTAATGATATTCATCTTCTGTTTCGCACAAGCAGAAAAGTTGTTCTAGGTGTTCAGGCCAGGCCATATATGTTGCAAATTGATATAAGAATCGGTTGAAATGTAATCCACTTTCTATCTATATATTTCGTTATATATATTTCCATATATTTCTACTTCATTTCAACATAACACAGAACACTGCAATTAATTTCCATCTAAATTTAGAGACACTAGCAGAAGACGTTTGTTTACATACGAGTAATCAATCGTAGACAAGAGGGGTATTGGAAATATTTACCAAAGAATGCAGAAGAATTTAATCACGCTAAAGATTTTATTCAAATTTTCAAATTGTTGTTAAATATGACTACAAATTGTGCAATCAATTTCAGAATAAATCTTCTTTATGAAAAATGTAGTTGAATTTCACAAAATTTTATTTCTTTAACTTCCCATGACAAATTTGAGGTTTTCTACTTGTAAAATTTAATGTACAACGACACAGAATTTCAATGCAACGCCAATGCATCATTGTAAATTAAATTAGAAAGTACAACAAACTTTTACTTAACAATACCAGGCAGAACGTTATAAAAATAACGAGTGAGTGATGGATACATCTATTTCAATGAAAATACTCTACTTACACGATTCATCAATCTAATATCACACAAATCCATTTTATCTTGTTCTCGCATGTAGTCAAACCGAAACAGATCGCTTTTCAAACACAAAATATGTAAGAGATTTTATAAAATCGTCAGAAAGTGAAATGCTCACAAGATGCCTGCCTCCCCTCTCTATTGGTGGCATTTGATCATCATCACAAAAATGTCATGTACGGTTTGTTTTCCTAAGAGCGTTCAAAAAAATTCCTTTTATTATAGTTATTGTTGTTTTCACTTAATTTTGTTTCATTGATCATTTTTTTAGTTGATGTGGAAGTTTTGTAAACGTAAAAGAAGATGTGTAATATTTCTTAGTGCCTCCAAGTGATTGGGAATTTCTGATAACAAACCGAACAATAGACAAAACTGTTTCATTCAATTGTTTTCTGTCTGCCTCAGTTTGTCGACGGGAAATCGCCTACGAAGAAATTAAAAGTAAAGTGAATAATGAAGTTGCAGAGGCTTAGTTGTGAAGGGGTGCATTAGAAATGCGCTTTATAAAATAGTCTTTGTAAGGGATTTCGGAAAATTGATTCAGTACGATAATATTATATCATATTCAGTTGCTTTTCTCTTTGCTTTGTGTAAACAGATTGAAGTGACAAAATCTTTTAAAGGCATTAGAAGTCGGGTGTGGCTTCTATCTTTTCAAAACCACCAATTGAAAAGATTTAATATTTTATTGATTAAAAAATTTGGACCATCGAAGTTTTGAATGTTTGTTGGCGCTGAAGTAGCAAACCTTTTTTGATGAATGCGGAGGCCTGGGTTCAAGACCCATATCAAAAGAACAAAAAAATTATTTATATATAAATAGAAATACTTTTTATGTATTAAAAATTTCCAAATTAAGTCTGATTTGAAATGCTTGAATTATAAGCCAAAGACCTAGTCCAAGGACCTTTCGGCTTTAAATCAAGTTAATTTTTGTTGCAATTAGTCAGTATGTTGAAGTACATTTTTATATGTCAAGTAGTAAATTGTATAGTCAAAGCTTTTGCTGTTGCCCTTATCGAAGCCGAGGATTTGCGTCATTTGCGCGAAAGATTTGTAATACGAAATCATATCCATTTAATAGAATTTTTTTTTCATTTGTCGAGTCATTATCTAGGGCCACTTAGCCCTTCTCAAAGTCTACGCCTTGTGAAAATACCAACAAACTTAAAAATTTCCTAACGTGTTGCAACGCTACACTAGTTAAGCAACGTGAACTTTCGTTAAATTTCTTAATAAATTACAACCAAACAATAAAATAGAAACTACATACACACGTGTTTAAATTAATACTCTTCAATAAACCAAAACAAATAATCAATGACAAAAGAAATAGAAAAATTTTAAACTCTGCCGCACTCTCCCTCGTCAAATATTAAAGAAGTTTTGCCTAAAAATACTATTTGAATACGTTGATATGAAAAAATTTAAATTTTAAGTCCAAGTCCAAAGAAAACAATGAAAATAAAAGAAGGGGTACTATGCAGGTTGTTTGGGCATGAGTCATCAACGACATCGCCAATTGATATCGTATTCATATGTATATGGAGCCACAGTATGTGTTTTTGTTTGAAAATATCTCTTCGTTTGTATAGAGAAACATGTGAATTATTGTTAACAATAATAATAAAAAAAATCAAATTATAACAGCCACATAAACAATAACAACGATCATTGAGTTAGAACACATTTATAGTTGATTAACCCATTGAGGGCTTGCCACTACATGGAGCCTTTTTATTTCAATATTTTTAGAATCAATATATATAAATGTTTTTATGTTAAACATCCACTTGACTAAAGGAACAGTCTAAAGACTAGTACGGAGTTCTCTCTGAATTTTACGTTCGAAATTTTACATTTATTTCTGCACGGAAAAATAGTTCTGTAGACATGTGTGCAGAAATTTATTCATTTGTAAATTATAACAAGAAAATAACCTTTAAATTGAAAATAAATAAATAATTACCTGAAGATTAATTTTTGTTTTAGTTAATGGAGAAAAGTCTCCACTAAAAATTCCATGTAATTTTCTTTTTTAACTGCAACCTGAAATCAGACAATTGCTACCACCTTTAATTTTCGTAAAATATTTCGCCAAAACAGTTTTTATGCAAACGTGAAATTCAGGTGGAACTCCGGACTAGGCTTAAAATAATAGAACAGCAACTACTTGAGTTGCCCATCTTGTGTCCTTATAATGCTGTACTCGTATGACCAAATGCTTTCGACAAAAACTTGTTTAATGTCTTTTGATATGGGCTAACATCCTGGAGTTTTAGGAACCCGCTATTTCTGGAAGCTGAATTTTGTTCTCATATTTTTCTTAAGACTCTACTCTACTTATGGCCTGATGGTCATCAGCATCTAAATCTAATCACTTGGGTATATATTTTTTTTATTCAACAAAAATATTTACTGAAATCTACTGAAGTGGTCAGATTCATATGCTGAGGTGTTGCGTGGCAGCACCGTAAATGCCCATGCTACGCCAGCTAGTGCCCAAATTTACTTTTCCTATATTTCCTAGTCATGAAAGATTTTATTAAAATTATAATAAATTCCAGGGACCGCAAAAAACAATTTAAAATGCTACAACATTAAAAACTGCTCCCTTATAATGTTGCTTACGCGGACTATTTTTGGCTACATTACTTTTTATTTGTTAAGAGTTCTATTATAAGAATTGGATTTTAAAAATTATTTCGTTTTTTATTTGAAAAAATAATGGTTATTTTGTACAGTTTTATTGAATTTTTTTCGCATAACAAAGTTTGTTTAAAATATTTTTTTACTGTTGAAGATTGAAGCTCAAAGTTTTCTCCAGAGTCCGCAAATGAGCTCTTATTTAATAAACTGAATTATAAATAATAATTGGTTTTTTCATAGCAAAAAAATAAAACCTAAAAAATAATTATAAAGAAACGGTTTTTCAACAAAACTTATAACCGTTACGGTTCCTGACAAAATCATTCTAAAAGTCTGAAGAGATTCAAACATGACCTCGGCGTCATTGCAATTGAAGAAAATCGGGTCACAAAAATATATGTATGTACGTAAAGTTCTACATAGACAAAAGCTGCCCAAGATTATTGTTTTTTCATTCAAATTGAATGCTGATATGCTGATGTTGGACGCCTTCGGTCTCTTAGTGGGTTAATCATATGCGACTTGTTTTTTCTTTCAAATGAAAAGAAATGAAAAACAGACCGGCCAACAGAAGGCGGGTCAGTAAATAAACAACAGTTAATGAAAATGATATTAAGATAAGATTGTTCTCTGTCCTTGCATTTATAATTTTAAACAACGAAACAATGGACAGGAAGACATGAAGAGCGAAACCCATAAAACAAAATTTAGTTGAAATTTCTGAAATAAAAGAGATCTGTTTGTATTGTTTTTGTTGGACCTTTTTTTGGCCAACTCAGATACATATGTATGTAAGTATTTGTGTTACTGGGATACAAGGATATAATGCACTCATATCAATTTTTAAGGCTTTTGCGACTATTCTTTAAAGAAAATTCCATCTATTTTCTATTTCTTTCTATTGTAGGACTACTCGTATGATGCAAAGATAAGAAACATTTGAACGGTGTTATTATTAAATCTAAATCTAATTTAAGGGACAAACCAAAACATGCTTCGGCTTGTGTTCTATAATGTTTTCCCTAAATAGATTATTTTGTTTTTTTTTTCACAGAAATTGTTAAAAAAATCTTCTCAATATAATTATCATGTATGTAAGTGTTAATTGCCTGAAGCAGCAAATTGAGCTGGTGTTTCATAATAAAATTTATGGCTTATTATGGGAAATAAGGGCTTCAAATATTTTTGTTACCATTTTAATGGAGGATTTTCATATAAAATTAAATTTTAATGCTTGTCATAATTTGATTCTCTAATAATTTTGTAGTTCCAATTTAAAAAAAATAAATTGCAATTAATAATGCAAATGAGATTTAACAATTTTTTTTTGATGTTTCACACAATTTGTATGCAGTTTTATTGGAGTTTGTGAGCATTGACACATGTCTTTCATAAAAATTAAAAAAAGAAAATTATTTGAAAAATCCATTTTTTAAATGAAACTGATTTTCCTCTACAACTAATGACCCGCATGATATTATTAATGGTTAAACATATTTATTGGAAATTTAAAGTCTTGAAGAAGTGCATAAGCGATGCTTACAAAAATATCTTCTTCACAATAAAAAAACTAATAATAATATAAATTAGTGTTATTAAATAATTTATTATAAAAGTTTTAAAGTTGAAATCGTAGATTTTAATGTGAAGAACGCTGGTCAGAATCAAATAAGTAGATGGGAAAGCAAACTCAGCAGCAGAGGATAAATTTTTAAAGACAAAGTTCCCAGAAACGCCCCAAGTAAGCAAGAGAAAATAAACATCATTTTAGTTTTTCTTGTAAAAGTATTAAAGTCAATAATGAACTCTTAACTCCGCTCAAGTGTCAAAATATAAAAAAATTGTTTTTAAAAAAATTATATTACAAATAGAAATAAAAATAAAAACATTCATTCTATTTCCAATCGTACCGCCACAATGTCCCTATAATCCACATTTCTGAATTTACAAACAGTTCACGACTGCCAATCAACTTTCAGCGGAGAAATTTAACAATAGGATCATGTGGGTCCTCTGTCAGCGGCTTTAAACATCTTAGTAACGCATTGTTAGGATCCATTTTTTATTATTGAAGCAATAGAATGTTGTATCTTGGTTGTAGTGTATGTTTATATTTGGTCTTCCAATCAGGTCTTTAAAACTTTTCAAAGTTGAAAGCGACCATGTTGTTGAAGCTACACCCATCCAATTGGCTGTCGTTTACTTAATCTGTTTGTGCTAAATCAGCATGGACGGATATAGCTTTCAACAACAAAAGCAAATGATAAAATAATTTTATCAAAATGTATGTTCCATTGTGTTGCGGCAGCGTTTCGCGCGCTTCGTCCATTTTACGGCCATTATAATCTTCCTAAATGCAAAATCTTGCGAAAAAATAGCGGCTCTCCGTCAGTGTGTGCGGGAGAATCTGAGGCAGTCAATTTGGCGTCGCTCACAAGAATTCGGAAAGTTTGGTGTTGTGACTTGAGAGGTAGTAAGGCCGATTACTGGATGGTACGTCAACAAACAAGATTGCCAAATTGGGGACAATTCTAATCCACATAATATCCAAGAGCGTTCAATTCATCCTGAAAAGGTCACTGGGACTTTGGAGCTGGCGCTGTCATCGGTCCATATTTATTTGAGAGAGCCAGGCCATCACCGTCAATGCCATATGTCGATTATTAACAACTTCTTTTAGCCTGCATTGATATGACATGTGCTTTTAACAAGAAGGTGCTATTTGCCACACAGCTCATAGCACATTAGACATTCTGCAAGTTCGATTTAAGGATATCGATATCTCACGTGCAAGTGATGTGAACTGGCCACCGGCATCAAGCGATTCGACCCCGTTAGGCTTCTTCTTGTGTTGTTTTCTTGAGTACAAACAAAATTAAATACATAACAGATGCAGCTGAGAAAACGAGGTCTACCTGCATTTAATTTTTCAATATTATAGATAATTTTAAAAACTGAATTATTTGATGACGATGTTTTCATTCGAAAGTCCTTTTGGTCTGACCTGTAGAGACTTTGGACTTTTCTGTAGGATCATGTGGTCACTACAAACAAACAATAGGGGGAAGAAGAAATCACAAATAATTAATACTTTTATACGGAAACAAAAGATGTAATACAATATACTAAATATATACAATATTATTTATTTGCTTTTAGAAACACTTGTTTATTCAATTGTAAATGCAGGTTGTGATTGAAATGGTACTAAGACGAGATTAAAACGCAAAAAATGTTGCGGTTTTGAACAATTTTAAATGCAAAAATCATCTCGGATCGTTAAGTAATAACGTTGCGATGAAACCACTAAGACAATTAAGCCCAAATCGGAATTACGCACATGTTTGTTAAAGACCGAAGAAATTTTTCAAATAATTTTCAACGGATAAATAAGATTTAGGCCTCGATAATCTTATAGAAATTCGTAAGATTCCATAAAAAACTTTATTTTCTTGCTTATTTTTCCATAATTTGTTTTACACTGAAAATATCATGTTTTTATTTTGTATGGAAATTGAGGAAATGTTCGCCAAAAATTATAATATTATAATGTCTAAACATTATACGCTCTCAATACTTTTTATAGTTTCCGCGGACTACTTCTGTCCGGGTATAAGAGGTATTAAATTCGCCTTTGCTTGACTTGTATTTTTATTAATTTTTTTTGTTACATAAAGACGTTGGTTTGAAAAAAGCACATCTTGCGAGTAAAAATGATCACTGAATGTCATGAAAGGTAATATATTTCTTTGTTAAACTTTTTTTCCTTTTAAATCATTAAGTGATTTCACCCAACACTCAGAATGTTATTCTTGGAGAAAGTTTAAAAAAATTTACAAGCAAAAGTTATAAATTATTTAATCAAGGACAATTTGGGGAGGTTAAGATGTTGCTAATTAAATATTATTTTTTTGGTAAATGAGAATATTGTTCCTTTTATAAATAATTATAGGTTAGCGGTAGACGAATATTTCTATTCCAAAATTGTCTCTGAAACATTTGAAAACAGTTTGTTTTCTCTAGTCCTGTGCTGTAAATTTCCAGATGTTTTTCGCGAACATCCTCTAGGATATACGTTTTTGAGGATGAGAACTGAAGATAAGATTTTCAACGTTAGACTTCTAAAGGCTGCAACAGAGACCCAAGTGGATTGTGTCTTTTATCTTAATGGAAGTAGAATACTGGGAAGAGAGACAAATATATCGGCCACAATACCGACATGCCAATCGATAAATTAATTGTTGTGTTCGAAAATAAAAGCTTTTCGATAAAAAAAACATGACCGAAGTTTGAAATAAATAAAACTCTATCATATGCGTTATTTACTAAAACTCTAGAGAGGCTGCCTAATTTTCGGAATTTGTTGCAACTTTCTGGGCACTTTCTTAGGCTGCAGTAGGTATTGTGCAATTAATTTTTAAACTCAAAATTCAGTTTTCAAGTTTCATTTGGAATGCATTTGGAATGCATTTGGAATGAAAATCTTGTTAACGCTGCTTTTGGAATGAACGTGATTTTAAAAATTATGGCTGGATTTGGAAAGTAATTATTTAAATTAGAGGTGTTTCTGGAACGAAATGAATCTCAGATATGATCGCTTTTTGAAAGAAATTTACTTTTAAATAGGGTTTAGACAGTTTTATCTTTTGATAGTAGACGATATTTGGAAATAATCGAATCAAATTGTATATTACCTACAAAGTAGCCAATAGCGCCGAAAATCATTGTTTTAAATTTTTTAGCGGCTGGGGGTTCTCTAAGTTGCACATACCGTTTTTCATGCTGTTAATCATTTAAAGCCATTAAAAATTGTGTTCATATTAATAGAGAGTTCACTATATTTCAAGTTCACATAACCCGAGCTCATTGTCTTGGTCAAAATGTGAGGAGGACCCCATGAGGCATACTATTTTATAAAAAAATAAGTTTCCAAAATCGGTCTACAAAAATAGCATACAAACTATAGACACAATTATCTCTATTTTGATATAAACTTTGTCATTATTATTTCTCTTTATATAAATCTAAATCCTTGTTGATGTTATACCTTAAAATTATAATTAATTTTTTTTATAAAATAGGAAACAAACAAAAATAATTAGATAATTTTTTTAAAAAGAATATTTTTATTCTAATAAACATTTGTTGTAGAATACTACAATTGAAAATATATCAAATAAATCATTACAATAAATAAGAGCAAAGAACTAAAGTACGGTTCTTTACTGGAAGCCACTTATTTGCTAGAAACCATTTAAATTGAAGAATCCACTCAATTGCAAAAACTAGCAAAAATCAAGATTTATCGCAAGTATCACTTATCTTCGCAATAATTTATAAAATAAACTGCAAGAGTACAAATAAATTTAAAGGACAATCTTAAGGATATTCAAGGTACTTAATTAACTGTTGCCAAACTCCTCCAGAAAAGCAAATCAAAGCAGACAGACTCAATAAAAGAATCAGTTTCTCTAATTATATACTTCTATCATCTATCCTCAAAACACAAACGGGTTTGTCTTAATAGATTAGATCTTTTGATCATTAAAAAAGTTTCCTTGGCTTTAAATTTGCATAAAATTTTTTTTTACTGAAACACCAGATCCATCCAAACATTTCGTTTCTGAAAATAATTTTAATGCGAGTACGTCAATTGATAACTTCAGACTATAATTCCATATCAAATTTTGAAATTACGGCAAATTCTATTAAGTTGCCTCTTTTTGTACTAGTTGTTCAGTGAAAAATAAAATGGTAGTTGTTCTTGAGGAATGACATTTTCATTGCCTCACAAGGATCCGTTGGATAAAATTTAATTTTAAATTTGTCTGAAATTAATGGAGTTGAGAAAATTTAATTTTAAATTTGTCTGAAATTAATGGAGTTGAGAAAATTTAATTTTAAATTTGTCCGAAATTAATGGAGTTGTTAAATTGACTGTTAAATTATGGTAAGTTCTATGAAGTAGCTAAATAATCTATATTAAAGCGTCAACCTCGGATTGGCAACTAAAGATTTAAATAATATGATTGAAAGATTTGCACAAGCAACATCAAATATGGTTGAACAGTTAAAAGTTTTATCACTATAACTTCCTTCGATGAAAAGCCAAATGGAATAAAAAAATGGAATAAACTTGCCACCGATCGTATTTTAGGCGACTTGAAGGAAATAGTTTCAGTTCGCGGATAGACCTATAAACAGGGAATGGTTGTCTAGGTGACACTAAAGATACGTAAGTTGAGCACGAAATTGGGAACAGCCTTGTAATACTACGCAAAGGAATATTGAAATCGGTTGAAAAACGAATAGTTCTAGCACGATCGCCGATCAATTAAGCGATCGTATGCTAAAACTTTTGATGACAATGATTATTTGTTATTGTATTTAATTTTGAGATTTTTTGAAATCTTCAAAATTTCCAAAGGCCGCCAATAGATGGCGTAAAGCATAAGCGGCAGATTTCTTGAATTATTAAGTGTTTTCTTATGAACATTTTGTCTGTTCTTCTAATTAATTTTCATCCAACTCTGTTACGTTTTAGAACTTTTTACTGTTTAGCATATTTAAATCGAGTAAGTTATTTAAAGTAATCAAAATAATTCCAATAATTACTTTAAATAACGTGTGGTGTACTTTTTAGAGAAAACGCCCTTATAATAAAAGACTAAAAAAAGTGCAACTTCTAATGGTACTTGAGTTTCATAAAACAGCCATCTTGGATAATTTTTTTTACAAATCAGAAGGCGTATAGAAAAATTAAACTCCACAACAGACTTTGTTATATAAAAAAAGCAAAATACTCCAAAACAAATTCTTTCAAAATGAAACTCCACCCTAGAAATGATGAATCATCATTATGCTTCAGTGGCAGCAGGTAAAAAAACAACTTTCAAACACTCAGCTAAACACAGAGTTTTTAGCTGCAACATGGCCATAGAATATGAATACAATAGAATTTTGTATGTTGCCTTGATTATGTTTTATGCTTGACGAAGTTATAAGAAACAGTGGAAGGAAACGTAAAAACGTTTTGGAAATAAAAATTTATATATGTACGTAACTCCACCCTGATTTTCAAGAAGTACTTATGAGGCAGAAAAAGAGGCAGCAACACACATCCAAATTAATGGAATGAAAAGAGAAAGTTGTTAACAACTTTCAACATTCAGGCGAAACTCCGCCTTAATACTGGCTGAAGTAAAAGAAGGAAAACAAAATAAGAAAAAAATCAAATACAAATAAATTACAAAAGGGCTCTTGAAGTAAAAAAAATGTTTGGTAAGAACAAGCAAAACCACCCTTAGGCTTATAAAGTAGACGAAATTGTGTAGTAAAACACTTTTGGCGCCAAAAAAATAATATTTCATAAGGTTTTTTCTATATTCTAATGAAATACAAAGACTCATACTCACATTTACGAGAGTAGTCGCATTCTTAAGTAATACCGAGCAGACTTTCCTTGGTCTACCATTAAATTATTTAACTGTACAATATTACAACATAGCAACAAGGTGTATTAGTGTAAAATACCATGTCCTAAATAAACTCACTACTACACTAACAAAACTCTCTGTGATACTCTCAAAACGACTTGTAAGTTTTTCACCCTGTCGGGAGCTTTAATATTCAAACAGAAATATGTATAAAAATGACACTTTCTATACAAATGCGTGTGTGTGTGTGTGCGTACGTACAACTGAGAGGCCAAAAGGCATATCACACTTTTTCAATGGTTTGTTAAAAACAAAATTTTATCGAAAAAAGATGCGAAAGAGCGATGTCAACAAAATAATAAAAACAAACCCCCTGCCAAGCAAGACACGGCATGCATAAACAAGCACACTCACATACAGTCAATATTCGAATTTATTTACTAGATGCATGAAATACTCTGGGAGATATCCAGAGAGAGGAGAATGTTATGAAAAAGAATGCTCTTTTCATTATTTCTTTTATAGCACGTGTAGGTAAATGATAACAACAGAGAGCCAGCAGTATAAAAGCCGTTCTGGTTTTTAAATTAAAATCAGTTTTCACAAGACAAGCAAACAATCAGGTTGTGTTCCTAAAGACAGAAAAAAAAATTTCTTTTTCACTCTTACCACAATTAAAACAAAGAAGCCGCATTATTCAATTTGGCGTGTGTAATAATAATAAAAAAAAAGAAATTCAAACTGAGTCATCATTAAGAAATATTTATTTGCAAAAGGAAAGCAGAGACAATTAAATCATATTGTGTAATTAAAAACGAGTTGAAGTTTGAAAATAACAACAACAGGAAAATGGCGATTGCTTTCTATATACCCGATCAAGCTAATTTGCTACGTAAGGCCCAGCAGCAGGAACAGCAAATTTTAGCACTGCGAGAGGCCCACTGGCGCTACGTGGTCTCGGTGTTTTATGATGCCTTAAGGCAATATTTGGATGCCACACCCTCGCTGCTCCATCGTTCCAAAAGTAGCAAAAAATGTCAAACAACTAAAAAGTAATTCAAAACAACTTTAAACAATCCACACCAACAACCAGTGAAATCCCAACCACTAACATGTCAGAGTACAAATTACTTAATACAATTTCATAACTCATAGATACAAACTACAACTACCATACACCAAAAAGCCGACGGCTTTTATACCAATTTTTCTGCAATAAAATGTATCAGTCCTTTAAGCTTTTTATATCTTATTTTTCAAAAAAGTTCTTTACTGAAAAAAATGTTCTCTTGGTCTAAAAAATTTATTTTCCTTAAATAAAAAAATTTGAAAATTTTTTTTATTTGTCTAAATCTCATCAAAGCAATTGTGATAAAAGGTTTTGTTTTCTTATGATTTTGTCCAAATAATCTAACTCAAATTAAATTAAATTTATTTTTCTAAAAAGAAACAACAACTAAATTTATAAAAAGTAATTTTCTAATATAGTTTTTAAGTATTACTTTAGTTTTAAGATTACAGAAATTGTATCAATTTTTGTTATGCATTTTATATAAAAATAAAATTTTATTAAGAAAATATAATATTCAGTGGCTTCCTTTTATTTGCGTGAATCAATTAATTTTAGGGATAAAACTAAATTTAACAAATTAGTATTTTGAAAAAGAAGAAGTTTTATTAAAAACACAAATAGCGGGAGAATATTTGATTATTTCCGATCTTTAAATAAGATTCTTATATGTGGCGAGCTTTAAAACTTTGTTGTCCTTTGAATATAAAATATTTTAGAATTGCATGACTAAAAACCTAAAAAGAAAATATGTATTTTTAATAGGCTGTTCCTTCAAAACTGGACGAAAATGTCTCTCGAACACTATTGAAAATACATAAAAAATTATATATTTTTTTTATATAATTTAGAACAATTGTTAAAAATATTTTTCTTAAGTAAATCCCTTTGAGATGATTCTTATTCCTGGTATGGCTGATATGCAACAATAAATCATTTTTTAGGGAGCTAATACATGATATTATCGTTAAATATATTTTGTAATATAACATCGATATCAATAGATGCTTTGGGAAATATTGAAAAATTAAAATAAATATTTCTTTAAACCAAATAGACGGCGGGAAAAAACCCAATCCTTTTATTTTTCAACATATTTGCCTTTGTCAAAGGTTTCTATATTTTTATACGCTCCAAAAAATAAGATTTATTGAGGTCATCAAAACAGATATTTGCTTATGAGATGATTTCATCGTTGGAGTCAGATGCCCGAGACATTTCTTCAGATTTGGAAACAAGAAATAATACGGAGAATAGGGCAGATGAGGGAACTATTCGTACCCTTATTCCCCATGGAAACTGCACATATGTGCACCATTGAATTTTCCTTTAAAGAAAGCTTTTCTTGGTACTATGCGGTCGTTTTTTTAAACCCAAATTTTTTTAAATTGTTTTACCCTTTTGAAGGCAGTCAATTTATTCCAAAAACGGTTGTCATGACTTTATTGGCTGACAAATCCAAACGGCGCAAAAACTCCTTCATATTGCGGTTTAACAGCGCCAAACACTCATGCGATGTTGTCACACGGTTGCGTTTGTGATCGATTCTGAGCAACGGCGGCACTCATTTTTCTGGAAAGCTTTCTCATACCGAAGCGATCATTCAAAATTAAACCCAATAGGCCATGTGATCCACAACTATCAAGACTTAGACTTGGTTTGTGTGACGATTTTTTCCTCCTCAAATTAAGCAGTAGTCTACTACCAATTGCTGCTAAACACAAGCTAAATGACGCAACTTGTTCAAATTTCGACAGGAGTGGCAGATGCCTCTTGACAGGAGCAATGTTGATCTTTCATTTAAGGCACATGCCATTCAAAAAGCCTCGGACTTATTCAGCTACTCTCTTAAATATATTGATTTTATGTTTCCATACATTTACATACATGAATGGCTTTAGTTTTTAATAACCCAAAATGTATATACAATATCTAACGTATAGTGTCTGGCTTCAACTGAAGAACGTCGGTTCGTATACCATTTCAGGCCAAAAAAAGTTGTATTTATATATGGGTAAATGGTAAAATATATATTTATTTTGTGAACTTATAGTATGTGCTGTATTAACTACTAACCAAAGTTAGTAAATTTGCTTTTTATATAATTCGTTTTATATAATGTCTATCTTGCAGCCGATTTTGTTAACTGTTGAAAACAATGGAGTTAAGAAAGATTGCTCAAGACTTAGCTCTATGTATTATCTGGCCTACTAGGACCACTGCAAACACGTAGAGAAATAATAGAGGAAATCGGACCGTCGGCCATTCAACGTTAGATCGGGTCTTTTATCTATATGGAACCATAATATACAAATTCTACTGGGTCGAAAGGACTATTGTAGCAACTGCAAACCTATATGTCCTTTCCACATGTGGTAAAGTGTATATATGTATAAATAAAGTCGTTTGCATAGTTGCAAAAATGGGAGCATCTTTCACTGAAATAAAATTGAGTGCAAATCATATTTCATATTTGCATTTTTTTGCGCAATACATTTAAAGGATAATGCTTTAATTTTTTTGCGCTATTGTACATTTCATTAGAATAGAACACAAACACGCACAAAGGGTAAAATATATGTAACATTTTTTCAGAAAAGCAAATGTCATATTTTAATAAAATATTGGATATGCCAGCAAATCGCCAAAATATAAGGCATATTCGCAAAATATCGTCAACAATCACTTAGAATAATTGACTAAAAGAAAAATTGTCAATCGTTACTTCTGACTCACCTGAGAAGAAGTAAAGTTAATATACATAGATCAGTAATAAGAAACCTTCCCGAGAGAACACGCATGGCTCACTACTTTGCGATAAATTTAATAAAAAATAGTACAAAATTTAATAATGAGCTTACGTTGCTGTTAAAAAATAATCAAACAGATTTCAAGGACTCCATTTTGATAAATACCCCAGTTTGCTGAGTGTTCAGGAAAGTCTCTGTTTCCTCGTGGTCAGAAATGATATTATTTATGTGAGTTTCTTTAAATTTTATTCCAGTTAGTAAAATGAAACTTTGTACCAAATAAAACTCTCAGAAAAAAACAGAAAAACACTCCAAAAGATTACATGTTTTTCTAGGCTAATAAAAAATCTAATTTAATTAAAAGTAAAAAACTCCTATCAAAATCGAGTGCAGTTATAATTTTATTGTCGCTTTTCAGTTATGCGGCACTGGAATCTTTTATGAGGTTTTTTTTTGGTTTTGCGCAACTGCTGCTTTGTATACGATTCAGTCCTGTAAGACATAAAACGCATGGCTTTCAGAATGATGCACACAATCCTGCTGGCTGATAGCAACAACGTTATTTATCATAATTTCACACGAATACAAAATAACTGCACAGTTTAAGATTTTGGCTTCTCTAGACTTGCTTTCTTCTTCAAACTGCAGGAATAAAAATAAAGGATAATAACGAAATGTCACAACACTGATGATTGCAATTTTTTATGGTTAAAATATAAAAAATACCAAAATGTTACTGCATATTGGCAGTTGCAAGACGGCAAGGCGTTAGAGTGCATCGGGAAAAAATTAATGTAATAAAAACTAAACGAAAAAATGAAAAAGTTTGTTTCCTCTTTCTTTTTTATGGGTTTTTATTGCAACAACTCGAAACAAAGCAATACCCGTAACTGTAATAACACATTAAAAAAAGAAAACTAAAATTATTTTCTTATTGCCCAGGACACACCTTTCCATTCCTTTCCGTAGCAAAAAGGGAACATGCTGAACAGTTCATTGATATTTGCGTATGTGTATGAGAGTTTGAAGTTTTGCATGTGCTGTCACTTTTATCTGCATGAAGGATTTTATTAGTTTTTTCATTTTTATGATTTTCTGCTGCTTAAGCCAACCACCAACCCATCATGACAACATAAATGTAAAATGATTTTACAATGTAACCTCTTCTCCGAGTGGCAAATTATTAATATTTGTAAGAAATATTCTTAAGGACGAAACCCATAAAATTTCTGTTTTACTCTAATAAATCTTAGCATTTGATTCATAGTTGAGTAACCATTTAAAAGCAGTTTTATAGTTAAACATTTGTTTAATAATTCATTACGTGTTGCCTCTCATCTCCACCTTAAATGTTGTCAGCTGCTGCTTAAAAAATCTCCTTTCGATCAATGTAACATTTTGTCATAACATTTCAACGCCCCTTTAGTTTTTTAGTAGTTAATGGCTTTTCTTTTCTTGTTTTCTTTGATATTATTTTAGTTTTCTTTATTTTTTATGCCATGTCAATTCCTTTTTGTTGATTTCCTTTCATTTCTTTACTGTTTGTGATTTCCTTTTGCCATAATTTGATTTGATTTTCTTTCTTCAAAATGTAATAAAAACTTACGATTAATGTTAACAGATTTATGAGTTTTCCTTACTCGCTTGTGTTAAATTGAACAATAAGCTTTATGTTTCCGTTAATGTACAAAAAAGGATATGTGAGCATATCCTAGAGGGATATACGATTTGCGAAAATGTATGAAACTGTAATTAAAGTAATCAAATATAAAAACCTTTGTGTAAAAAAGCAAGCGAAAGATGCATTTTCTTAATACCGATTCCCTTAAAAGGACATATGGGCAACAGTCTTGAAAAAGTTAGACTAAAACGAATTTCAATAACAAGAAACTATTTCCTGTAGGGGAAAAATAATTTAAAAATTAAAAGATATTAAAAATGATTTCACAGAAAATTTAGGAACTTAGTATTCGCATTAAGAAGTGTAGAGTACTAAATCATATCCTTGCAATTCCTTGGCAAGGTTTTTTTGGGGAAATTTGATTATATAAAAAGTTAAATTCTTAAATATTGAATATATAAAATGAGGAGGAAAATAGTGACATTATTCAAAATCGCATAGAAGGATATATGGCTCACTCCTGCAGGAATCCATATTTTTGTGAAAATTCAATGCCTTTGATTTTCAAACATACAACGACGACATGTCTTCTTACAAATTAGCACAGGACTATAGAGGGTTATCAAATAAAGGAGGATTGTTGTTAAAATGGGAGGTATGAGATATTAAAAAATTCTTCTTAAATTAAAAAAATATTGAATATTATTATCCTGAAGAGCTTATAAAGGTTTTTAAATGAAGGATGGTCAAGACTGAGATAGAATACAATGAAAATTTTTATAAAAAAATATTAATATCGACGAGCTAAATGCTATAAATACTGAAAAACTTTACAGATTTTTTTTATATTAAGAATAACCACACTTTAACTGTAAAATGTTGAAAAACGTATGACGAGATTTTTCGATAAATATTGACAACAGTCAAACGCAGAATTATTTGTCCTGAAAGCAAAAAAAAATTTTTCAGTATTAATAAAGGAAAAATTTACTTTTTAAAGAAATTTCAAAAACTATTTTAAGAAAAAATATTGTGTCGATACAAAAGCCTGTATTGAAAAAAATTTAAAAGATTTTTTTTGTAACAAAAAGGAATAATTTTCAAATTTAAGAAGCTTTACTTTTTTTATATCTACAACAGCTTATGACAATAATTATTAAGAATTTTTGAGACTAAAATTTCGATATGAGATTATGTAGAGAAAATATTTAGGAATGTCCTATTCCACATCATTAAAAATAAAATTTTGTTGGCTTTTGGCCAAAAAAAAAATTATTAAATTTCGATCTTAAAATTATTTAAAAAGTTAAATAATCATAAAATAAATAGGAAATATTTTTAATGTTCTTATACAAAAAATTATATTTGATCAAAAAATAACTAACAACCGGCTATAAAATACGAATTATATCCCTAGAATTTATGTTTCCACTGTCTAAGAAGTGAATAAAGTTTTCAAAAAATTTGTTGAAGAAATGACTTTTTGGCACTTGTGTTATATTCGCGGCTAAGGCGCTAAATGCCAAAATATGCAATTTGATTTTTTTGTAAAAGACTTCCAAAACTATAATTAGATTGTTTTTTTAAAGACTAATAACTATAATTATTTTTTTCATATGAAATTCATTCTTTTATATTAATTTCCTGCTTCAAAACCATTAGTCTTTATGTATTCTTTGCGCTAAAAATTCAATTATCCTTTGTTAATGTCAAGATTTTATCCATTTAAAGGATAAACATCTTATTTGCTAGCAAAAAAAAAAGGAGGTGCTAACAAAACAATTTACATTTTTGACTTAATTTCCCTTGAAACGCAGAAAGGAGCAACAATTATTTGGCTGCAAGACAACAAAAAAAATTGTTGCAAGACACTACAACTGCTCCTTCGATACTCATTGACGAAGCGTTAATAATGCGCGTGTATTTAATTAAAGTTTGGCCGTTAAATTGCATGCAGTTTGCAAAAAATAAAATCCAAAACTATTCCTTTGGTGGTGCCTCTTGCGAGAGGTGGCTGGGATGGAATCAATTCACATTGATTGCATTTTCTGCTGTTGAAAAACCAGCGCATACAACAGGAGCAACTTTTCCTATGACTTGAAAAGTTTTGCGATAAAATCAAACGAAATTTTTTTGTAGCGATGAACAAAACTAATTAACGTTTACAATCGAAAAAATAAAAAAAAATAAGTAAAATCATTTTTATATTAAACAGATGAGGTAGAATTTTGTGTATCCCTACAGGACAAATTAGCAAAAATTTTACCGAGAAGCCTTCAAGAGCAAGCCCAGAGCATAGCCATCTTTTTCAAAGAATGAACAATTTTGATTTGTACCAAAGGCTTAATAAAACTTTAATAGAAATAGAGTCCTTGGATGTAAAAAATTTGTTTCCGTTTTACTGGTCTTGCCACCTGTAGCTGACAAAATAAAATTGTTTCTTTTTAAACTAAAACATTGTTGAAATATTAACGTGACTGTATGCTTGTGATTATGGAAAGAAATTGAAAACTTTTTCCCCAAAAAACTTGTTCCCTAAAACACAATGAAAATGTAAGAAAATATAATGAACAAGAAAAACGCATTTTGACGTTTCCAAAAGCAAAAGTTCAATTCTTTAAGTGTAAGTGCTCCTTAACATTGTCAGAGCTCTTACACTCTAATGCTGAGCCAGAATTTTATCTTTTCTTTTTCTAACTTTTGTTTTCGCCGCTGTTTTTATTACACCATGTTCTATAATTGACGGGTTATTTGGTTAAATGTTTTGCTAAAAGTAGAAAAGTTTGTTCAATGATTTTTTCTTCGTTTTTTTATGAACAACAGACAGAAAACAGTTTATAAAAATGAAAAAGTATTTTTGCCTGTTGATAATGAACATAAGTTAAACTACAATGACTTGTTGTAAGTAGTTGTTAATTGTAAAAATTTTTGTACTAATTACTTTAATGCCAGAAAATGTTACAAGTGACAGATTTACCGAAATGTTTTTAAGAAAAAGCTACAAATATAAAATTTTTTTAGCAGTTATGGGTAAGAAATGAATAGTATTTTATAGGAATATTAAAGAAGCGGAAAATTTCCTTACAAATTTTGAGATCTTCCAGAGTCCTTTCATATATCCTTTTTGTAACCAGTGAAAATGTAAGTGTTTTGGATCATAAAAATTAAACTTTGCAAACTATTTTTACTTTTGATGAAAGGTGAATAAATAGTTTTTGTTTTAACAACGTTAGAACTTTCAAAAATCTTTTAGCGAGATCCGCATTTTCTAGGAAAACAGGATACTAAAGCACCTAATAAGCTTTTTTACAACTGCATGCAAAAGTACAAGAAGTGGAAAGAAATTGAGGTTTTTATTTTGAAAATGATTGATTTGCTACAGTTTAAGATGGAGAGCTTGTATAAATCTAGGTCCTTTCATATATCCTTTTTTGAAAAATAGAGAAAAAACAAAAATATATAAACCATTTTTTTTCTTTTATTTCCAGCTTTTAAACAAAAATTTGCAGCTTAAAAGAAAAGGTAAAAACGACAATGTAATTTAATTCAAAATTAAAATTAATGATTAGAATTAATGATTCCTTTATTTTATAACTTGAAATTATATAAAATAGAATAAAAAAAGCAAAATAAACAGAAAATAGAACCAAAATATTAGAAACTTTATATCTAATATTCTACCAAGTTTTAAATAAAAAACAGATAAATTAAGCTCAAAATTTGTATAAAATACAAATATTTTGATATGTTCGCTTTTTTCAAATTTCATTCTGTTTTCAACTTCTCAATTCCAACAAAGAAAACCTCATCAATCTTGTGTCAACGTTTTTCCAAAATACCACTGATTTCTTACTCTTCTTCAAATCTATCCTGAAGTTATTTATCTTTTTGTTTTCCTTACAAACTCTTCGGCCACATTTGACTCAAATAAGAAACATGTTGAACACTCACCCCATCAACGAATTATGTAGGATTTTTTTACATCCTGTTGTAAATGACATGCCTGACTTCATATCCTGATTAGAAAAATATAACTTTCTACACATTTAGTCATTCATTCACTTAGTCAGCCAGTCAGTCGTGATGGCCCATAATTAATATGCTCTTAATCAAAACTTTGTAGGCCATATTTGTGAAGATGATGATGATGACGACGATGATGATGATGGTGGCATGCGAGCTCTTCAATATGTCAGAATTAATGAATTTGTAAAAATATTTTGCGTGTTCGGTTTTGCTATTATAAATAGTTCTTGTAGTAATACCATGCATGTAGCAATACCATACATGTTACAAAATGCACAGTGGGGCTAATTGCAAATGAAGCGATTGATTATGATCAAAAACTTTCATTTTCTTATTTAGTTTTAGGAAATGCCAAATATTATAAGTTTTACCTTAAATTATTAAGTATTTGCTTGACTTTTCTGCTATTCTTTACTTCACCCTACTGTACGCTACACTACTCTACTCTACTTCAATATATTCACCTCTACTGTAATCTATTATAATCCATTTTACGGTACTCTAATCTACTCTATTATATCCCTTTCTACTCTACTCTGCTCTACTCCTCTTTATTTCACTGTGCTCTCTGCCACAGTACTGTACTCTATCTCTCTCTAGTTTACTCTTCTACTTTACTTTATTCAATTCTACACTATTCTACTCCGTCCCACCCCATTGTGTTCTGCCCCGTCTACCTCTTTGGGTATTTTACCCAGCTCTACTAATTTCAGGAAAAACATTTTTCACTTTTTTAGTTTTCCAAAATAATATTAAAATATTGTTACCAGAAATTTTTTAACAAGGATTCCGGATTCTGGATTCTTTGATTCACAACTCATGTAAATAGTGTTGACTGCACTTTTAAACAGCTGTTTATTTTTTTAGTTTGAAAAACAATTTTAGAAAAAATGACTTAGATAAGAAGAGCAAAATATAAAGCAGAAGGTAAAGTGAGATCAAAAATAAAGACTTTTGAGAAACACAACTTTTGATTCCTCATCTGAAGAAAGCATGAGCGCGGGGCCTATTGACTATGGCCAATGTAGGAAGTCTGCAACTGACCACATATCCACTATCGTGTCAAAATCCATGTGAAAAAGTATGAACGAAATTATCCACGTATAGAGTTAAAAATTTTCACGAGGTAATTGATAATTTTTGTTGTCGAGATGCCTAAAGTGCTATAAATAGGCCCTGCCTAAAAGTTAAGAATTTTTGGGATCATATTTCTAAAAGGAAAATTGCGATAATATACAAATGTTTTCTTTACTGGGCCAGTTTGTGAGAAAATTACTCTTTCTTCGACATGGAAGTGCAAATGTTAAAAGGGTTATTCCATTAAAAACTATAAACAAACATCTATCAAACCTTCATTTAATACTCTGGAAACAGTGCTAGTAGCACTGTGCTACTCACTAAGCGATCAATCAGTGGTACTGCTGAACAACCTACACCTACAAAGCAACGTTTTTCTATTCCTGTTCCGATTATTAGCGATCTGCAAATAAATTTAATATTAGTTCCCTTATAAAACTTTTGGTTAGTAAAATGGAATCTCAATTAGAAAGATTTCCTGGAAATTACATCTTTCTCAAATCGTATCTACCTCTAAGAGAGATTTGTTATCAGAGCTCTGCCCTACACTACTCTATTCAACTCTTCTCCACTCTATTTTGTGCTACTACGAGTATATTCTACTCTTTTGAAAACTTAATTGGAAACATATTTGAAACAGTTTAGAAATAGAAAATAGAAAAAATATTGAATTTCTTAACAAATTACATATTTTTAAGTCTTATTTTCAAAGCTGATATTTGGTCAGCCCCCTCCAAATTCAGTTCAATCAATTATCCTTTTTCAAGCCCTATTCCTGGTTATCGCCAAGATAATGTTTGTTTTTCATGAATAGAAATTGCAATTAAAAATATAAATTTTATCTCAATACATTAATCTTTATACATCTTCTAATATGGCTTTCAATTCGTTTATGTGCTTGAAGTCATTTACTTCTATAAGTATTTGCCTTTGAAAGGGAAACTATTTGAGGCAGAAGTAAAAAGACAGCCAGACAGACAAGGATTCTAATGACATATCAATAATTAATAATGTTTTATGCGCCATGATTTTATGCTTTTAATCTACAAAACAACAGGAAAAACGTGCGTGTTTCTTTTTTTCTTTCTTCCTTTTTTCTCGTTTCACTGCAAGTTTCGTGTCTCTACTGCCAGGATCTACTTCCGTTTTGATAGTACAGATGAGGAATTATGAAATTATCATCAATCATATAATTTTTGTATCATTTTGTGAAAGGAAAAAGAGGAAATTTCTTTATATTTTCATATAAGAGTGACGATGAGTTTTTCTTATTTTTTGTTTATATTTTCATTATGAAAATAAATTAGAATTTTTATGTGGCTGTTAAATATAATTCTCCAAGTCCTTTCAAATTAGTTAAAGTGACCATTATAATCAAAGAAAAGCTTAATGTTATTGTGTCATGATGGGTAATAAGTGAAAAGGATCAAAAGCTTTTAAAAGTCAAAATGGTTTAGACTATAAAAATAATAAATTATTTGAAGATGAAGTAACATGTTGCAAGGATCCTGGTAACAGATTCTGTTCTTTAGAGAAAAGAAAAGCAAAATTGATTGATTTAACTGCTTGAGTTTGAAATCTGTGTTTATTTTTCAAATAACTTTTTTTCAATATTTCGCTTCTTTGTTTTGGATTTCCACTTGCAATATTTAAATAAAAAAAATAATAAATTGTCTTTTCCATTTTTGTCAAAAGTGCTTAGAAACTATTTTTTAATATTTTAAAGTTTCATTTCTACATCATTTTTCCTCTCATTTTGTTTCTTTAAATGTAATTTTCCTCATTAGTTGTTGACTGATTTGATTTGATTTAATTTATTTTTCTGTTACGAAATGATTTTTGGTTCAAGTCTTTCCTCCCTTAAGCACATTTCTAGCAATTTTTTGTTGATAATTTTACCAATTTTTTCAGAATTTTCTTCTGCTTCTCAGAGGGTAGTCTGCCCAGGCTAATCACATAATTAGTTTACATGAATGTGCAACAGTGGCATCCCTTGTGACATGCTTTTGGCATCAGAATTTGATTTCATTTAAATGCTTCAGTAAATCTTTTGCTTAATTCCCTTTTTTTTACTTGAGGTCCTTGGCAAGTTTTTCTTTCCAATTTTGGAAGGACAAGAATTTGTGTATTTATTGTATGTTTCTTTTTTTCCCTGTATTTTGAGGTAAGAGGTCAACTTTTGTGTACGTGATTCCTGGCAGTTTTTTCACTCAAGTGATTTCTCGTTGTAAGGATAAATAATATAATCAAAACGTAAAGGTTGCTGAATTTTTTTTCTTTGTTTAATTAAGCTAATTTGCTCACAAAACGCCATTTAATTAGTAATTTTATTTAACTTGATTTGATGTTATATTTAAATTAATTAGTTGTGTTTGAGAAAGGATTGAAAGGATATCAATATAAGTCCAGCATTTAAATGAGCAAACAGCATCAATATTATTAAAAGTGTTACACTCAAAATAAGTTTCTATTCCCCAGCAAGGATAACGTCTTTAAATATTCTATTTTTTAAGCATAAAAGTCTGTGATTTTATAAAAATACATTTATTATTGAAAATGTGCTAAATTTTACATAGTGAATTAAAATTCTGATTTATTTTAAATTTTATGATAAAAAAGCGTATATGACAATCCTTTAAAAAATCGTCGTTGTAAAGTATTTTCTTTTCTAAAACTGTTTCAAGATACGAACTGAAATTGTTATGGCCGAATTTGAATTTTAAAAGAACCTTTTAAGAAATATCCTTCTAAAACGCAACCATGGTTCCATTCTTGTCGATGGTAACAGTTTCATAGCCAAAACTTTTATTTACTATGGCTGCGACGACTACGTGAATACGCTTGGTAGCTACTGGCGAGTACATAATATAGTCGTAGTAGCTATGCCGCCACCAGTTTCTTGCTCTACTAGCAGGATATGCGTTTTGTAAAAGGAAGTGCAGGGAAAAAGGGGTGCAAGAAATTTCCAAAATCCGATGTGTGGAAAATATATCCACTTTCTCATTGAAAAGAAATGTTAACAAATACTTGATATTCCAAAATCTTTATCGGTAAGAAAGGATATATGGCAAAAATTACGATGAGTAGTCGTCATAAAATATATCCTATTAAAATATATTCTTCAAACATAAGGACAAGTTGTTATTCTGTTTATATTCAAAATCGTTGAGAAGATATAATTTTTTTATTATAATTTATATACAATAAAAAAAATTTACTCAAATTTAAAATAAAAAATTGATGGATCTTATAATCGGCTAAAGTTAATTATACTCATAGTGTAAAACCAGAAAAAAGCTAGGAGTCATACAAGAACGACTTAGAAAAAAAGAGTAAAAATCAACTAAAATCTTGAGGGGAAAATACGAACCAAAAAACTGTAGCGTGTCTCAAAAAAATTCAGAAATATCACAAAAAATTAAGTTTAGAGAAAAACTGTTTTGGTCTCTCCTTTGACAGATGAAGGTTATTTATTGACCTTTTTTCTGATTTGGTAATAGAGGATGATTTCTTAACAGCTTTCGGAATTGATAAAAAAAATAAAATTTATGAAATCCTTATTTGAGTCGATAGAACGATCTATATATATATATATATATATATATATATATATATATATATATATATATATATATATATATATATATATATATATATATATATATATATATATATATATATATATATATATATATATATATATATATATATATATATATATAAATTGATGTAAATGTTGACCGCGGCTCCGCTCAATTGGTTCATACGTTGGATCCAATTTTAGGATAAATTCTTCAATATTGGCTTCCAGTTCCTCAACCGTTGCGGGCTTGTCCCTGTGGACATGAGCCTTAACATAGCTATACAAAGAATAGTCTAAAGCCGTTAAATCGCACGATCTAGGCGGCCAATTGACGGGCACCAAACGTGAAATTAACTGTTCACCGCACTCGCCTCTCAATTGGGCCATTGTTTCGCGTGCTGTGTGGAATGTGACAGTGTCTTGTTGAAACCACATGTCACCCAAGTCCAGCTCTTCTACTTTTGGGCAAAAAAAAACATTTTTTTCATCGCACAGTAGCACTCGCCATTCGTAATAACGTTCCTGCCTTCGTTGTCTATGAAAAAGTACGGTTCAATGATGCCATCGCGATGGAATGCTTCTGCTTGCTCTTCAGACCAAATATGGCAAATTCGGCTTGTTCACGTATCCATTCAACCAGAAATGAGTTCCGTTGCTGAACACAATTTTCCAAAAAAAAAAAAAATGGAAGATGCACTTCCTTAACCGAGCATGAATTTTGGTAATAAAATGCAATAATCTGCAAGCGTTGTTCGTTTGTAAGTCGATTATGGTTAATTTATAGACCAAATTGAACATGTTTATCAGTAACATGTTACACGAAAACAGCTGATCTGCAAAAAATAGTGTTGCCAAGAAGAAAGTTCTTAAAAAATCACCCTTTATATATATTTTTGCTAACTTTTGGTTACAAAAATTTTTTGGTCCCCAGCAAACAGTGTTTGAGAATGTTTTTAAATGTTCTATAAGTGCACAAATTTGCTGCCCACAGTACTGTACGATATATTACGACTACAGCAAAGTTTGGCTAACGAGGCCTTAACACTTTAAAGGATTTAATATGAAATTTTTGATGGATGGAAGTTCGGCTTCATTTTATGAAAAATTAATTAATGTTTAAGCGGTAATTTGAATAGAATTTGATTTTAAGCAATAGCTTTGAACTTTTTTGTTTTTCTAATATTGTTCTCTAATCATGCCGCCAAAAAAAGGATACATGGCAAAACTTTTGAATTTAAGAGCTACAGAATGCTTGTCTTCTTTCATAATTTCTAAACACTAAACCTCAAGTCGTCATGCCAAATTTCAAGCCAAATGTTGAAAATATAATGCATTATAATTAACACAACCATTAAATATATATAATAAAATTTATGCTTAAAATACAACCATCAAAATAAAACTATATTCCGAGTATTTCTACGCACAAAATAAATATTCATATGACATGTTTATTAACATTTAAGACAAATGCATTTCGTTAGCATAAAGCGTTTTTAATTTGTACTTTTATTTTATTTCACTTATAAAAATTTTCCCTTTATTACAAAGACACAACCACAAGACGGAATGCAGGAAATTTTCTTATTGTTACTCTATTATATTTTAGATCGTATAATAAAAACAATAATAATTTCTAGGACGACGCTTTTCTTTAATTGAACTGACAGTGCGAGTAGATGGCAACATGAAGGTTTATTTATTTGATTTTATGGCGGTTTATATTTTATTGCTTAACGTTCGTATGTTCGTATGCAAGAAATGTTAAAAGGATTCCGTTTTTATTTTGCTCTTTTACGCACTTCTATGCAACTTTTGCCAGTAACTAAATTGGAAAAAGGTGTTGGTTGCTCTTTTGGTTTATGAACAGCCTCCAAGGTTCATTAATTTTTTGGCACAACGTTTGCTAAATATATTAAAAATATATTTTATTAGTTAGTCGCAAAACCTTAAAGGATACCCCACTGAGAGCCGTTTTTCATCGTCAAAGCCATCGTCATTGCCGATGCATAAGTGACATTTAAGTTATAAATTTTTGTTTATTTAATGTTCGGAAATCATCATCAAATCAAATGTGAACGCATGTCAAACTCATCAAAAATATAAAAGTAACAATGACAACCAACCAACACATACGTGTACTCATATTCATATTTTGTCCTTTGCCAACTGACATTTGCTCATTTATTGTGTGTTCTCCCAATGGCCACCCTGTATTTGTTTTTGCCAGTAGTTCTGGTACATTTGCTTTCATTTTTATTTCCCATTCATTAAAACTTAACCGTTTTGTGTGCATCCGAGTGTGTGTGTGTGTGTGATTTTGTGCTAAAAACGGAAGTTTGTTTATTTTATAGTTTTGCATATTTATGATTTTTTTAAATATATTTTTTTTCTTTGGTCGTGACTCTCACATAATCGCACAACAACGGGTAATGACACTTATGGCTCATTTTTTGACATTTGATCAATTTCTGCATTCATTGTGTGTGTGCGTATATGCCAGGATCTATTTATGTGTTTGGGTTCGCGTGTGTGCAAAAGTAACACATTTGTTTAGACATTTTATTGCCCGTTTTGTTGATGGCTTATTTTGACACATCAACACCTATTGTTGGATATTTTTGCATTTTGTGTGTCGCTCATATTCAGCATTTCATAATGTGAGTCATACATGTGTGTGTGTATGGTGAAAGCACTCATACATTTGAACATACATAAATAATCTCACAAGTTAATGTAATTTGCATGTGTGCGTGTATTTTTATGAGATATTTCCGCAGACGCCTGTTGGAGTTTTTTTTTCGCCTTTTTTCTGCAAACATCCTTTTTAATGCTTCTCTATGTCTACCACACTGTTGTTTGTTGATATAAAAGTAAATTTATTTTTATTGGTTTGTCGTTGGTTCAGTAAAAGTAATTGGAAAAATTTGTAGGCGTTAATTTCATACATAAATTGGAGTTAATGCGATAAGGAGAAAAGTGAATGGAGTAGTTATGATAATTTAAGTTTTAAGTTTATTTATTAGAAGATATTTGAGACAAAGCTTGTCACATAATAAAATATTCAAGCGAGTCTAAGGCAAAATTTTCGAAAAAGGACATTAGACGACACCTCCAAAGAGTAACTTTTTTAAGAAGCTTTTAGAAAGAAATATAATAATGTGATAAAAGACAACAAATTATTAAGTCTTTGGACATTTGTGAAAAAAGGATATTCAAACAGCTTAAAATCCAAGAAGTTTTTTACACTAAATATAATGAATTCATAATATCTACACAATTTCACGTCCTTAATGCAAATTTATCGCAATGCAACTAATGATTTGATTAAATTTTAATGGACTTTAAAAGTTAGAGAGAGTATTGTACATTTTATGTGTTTTAAAATAAATTTAAATTTAGGTAAATTTTTAAAAAAATTTCTTTAACATTTTTTTGATTAATGGAGCACTGTTTCAAGAAATGCGGATAATCTATGAAGTGGCAGTGGATCGATATAAAACAACACATGGAACAGGTGATCGACAGTATAGGTGTTGGATGCAAAATAAAAGGACATGCAAAACACGTTCAAACAGTACAAAAAAAGCATTTATAAAAATAGACAATCTTCTCGGAGAGATCAGTGGTCTGTATGGAAAAATAGAGAGATATGGGTATATTCTACTATATAGAAATGGTGCTCCAGACAAGACTCTAAGGAGCACATTGGCTGGTATTCCTGAAATAATTTTGAAATTTTAGTTAAATGAATTTCAAAAAAGGAAGACATTATTGAACATTTCAATAAATACATTTGTTTTTTTTTTAAATTCATTTTTCTGATACTCCAAAATTGTTTCAGGTATACAGCCCAATGTGCGATTTATATCTTTTCACAAAACTTATAATATGCTTTTCTTTAAGTCTCTAGTTGAAGCGCTATACCCTTTTGTTAGTTCCGCTGTTGTATTCTTTCCAAAGACTGAGCAGTGTCCTGCCCATAGAAAAAAATAATTATCATTCTTTCATTTATCTATTTCTATGCATTTTCCTACAAATATTTAGACCTCTTAAAAGTTTATGAATGGAGAAGTGAGCAGTGTCGCGCACCCGCAAAAGTAACAGTTTCGAGCTACTTAACAGATTCTCATCAAACAGTCTGCACACGATTTGTTCCCATAATAATGCAAAATTTAATTGAAAATGTGGGCAGTTTCACGCCTATTAAAAATAAATATTAGCAGTTTAAATGTTAACGTGGGCTGCATCACGCCTTAAAAAGTAAATCCCTCTCTCTTAAACGCTTTCCTTATAAAAGTTTACCCAAACACACTTTCAGGTCGATCCCTTGGTTTATATACCTAGAAAAATGGGAAGAGCCACTCCCAAATAAAGCAAATATTGCATAAGGATTTACTTTTATGTATTAAATTTTTTAACACACAAACAACGAAGCTAATCTCGCTTGATTTGCGACGAACCTTCAGCCCTCGGACTACTAGTCTACGGGGGCGTTCCTGTCCATTTATGTCCGATTTTTTGCAACAAATATTATTCATATTTTTTGATCCTGATTGCGAGTGTCTTCTCATTTTTCAAAGAATACGAGTACATCTTGCATTCCTTCTCTCATTTATGAAAAAGGATGCCGAAATTAAATTATGACAATATTCTCATTAAGCCAAATTTATTTCTAATTTTCTACGGTTTACCGTTTACGATTTAAGATTTTTGAAATTAGCTTCTGTTTACAGAAAAAATTTCTTAGTTTTCAGCAGGACTCTGTTTAAAAATTTTAATTGATTTTAATTTAATTCAAGTACATGCCCTAAAAATTATTACTACAGAAGCTTAGGTATAAAATCCCCTACCAGTTGTTGGCAACTGCAGCAGCAACTCACAAATGTTGCATAAATTTGAGGCTTAAGAACATTTGCAAACAACAATGTTGAAACCACAAAATAAAAATATACTGTAGAAGTAGATATTGAAACAAACACTTCAATGAGAATAAGCAGTAGGTACACAGTATTAAAAAAAGGATCTGCATACAACAGTCATCAACAAAATAGATGTTCATATTCACAACACATCATACAATGTCAACAACATAACCATATATGTGTCGCAGCACAGCAGCAGCAACAAAAATAATAAGAGTATAAGTACTCGGTTTTAAGAGGAGGGAGTACAATTGTGTATAATTGCCGGTCATTTGCCTCTTAACATGTTCTGTTACAATGTCAGTCAGACAATCATTATTATACAGTAGCAACAATATTGGCATTAATACACACGTTTGTCAAATGCAAATCATACTCGCACTTGGATTCAGGCTTAAGCATCCTTCCATAACATACACAAGGAGCAACAATGTTCAACCATTAAAGTGGCTGGCCACACTTTTTACTGTGTGGGTACCCTTGTTGCTCGTTCTTCTACGTATTGACTTCGTAGAGGCAAAAATGATACCAAGTCGTAGTTGGTATGGTGCTTTTAACAAGTTAATGACCACATGCTGTATGTTTGTTAGACCAGACCACAACAACCAGGAGAAAATGTAAAAAGGATAATAACTGCACAAAGGTATCTAGTTGAAGAAGTGAGCAACTGATCATTTATATAGCCATTAGTTTTAAGGATTCCCCAGTTATCCTAGTTCGTTTTTTACAGAAATTTTATTGCTTCAAACAATTTAGAAATTAGACAATTTAGATGTTCAAGGAAAAAGAAAAAGTTGCAATAAAATGCCTTAAAAATAAACTTATTTAAATAAATTGTATAAAAATATATATTATCGTGCATTCGGTAGAAGACCATTAAAATTCCTTAAAAAGGATAACTTCCATTTCAACACCACAATACTTTTATTTCAACCAGTGAAACCACCTTTCTATCATTAATTTCTTTTAACAAAATAATATGTCGGTTTGGTTTTTCCTTTTCCTTTCTTATATTTTTTATTTGTTTGTTTGTTTCAGTCTCCTTAAATAAAATCTCATTAAAATAATGCATTTCGGCCTCCCGCCCACTCCAGCCAATTGTTGTTGTTGTCGTTTATTTCATTGTTATTTTGCCTTCGTTGCTTTGAAATTGTTCTCTTCTTGGCAAAATGGCCATCATTATTTTGTAAATATTCGCAATTGTATTTTATTAAGAATTTGCATACAAAGTTTTCTTCAAATATCTATTCAATATTGCTTAAACAATGAATAAATATCCTTTAAGCTCTAGACTTGAGTTTTCTATTCAATTGTGTGTGGAAAATGCTAAATGAATTTTGTGTTTGTTTGGAAAACCACAATGAAATGTGATTTTCTTAAAGGTTTTCAACAAAGTAGTCAATAACTTTTTTTTGATTGGAAAGAGAAAATTGGAAACTGGAAGAATTTAAAGAAAATATATGTTTCAATTATTGGAGAAAGGATGTGAGGAAAAATCGTATATATTTGAACTTTAAAAATCTGAGAGACCTAATTCAAGTCCACAAATTTAAAATTATTTTTCTTCAAGGAAGAAGTAATTCAACAGCGATTGGCTTCTCCTTACTGTCTCCGTAATAAGAAAGCAATTTTAAAATATTATTAACTTCAATTACCAGAACCAGGATTCGAAGCCAGTTTAACTATAATTTTTAGTTTAACCAACACAGTTCCAAAAATTACTTTGAATTATAAAAAATATTTTTACGCCTATAAATAAAAAGTCTGAGGCAAGAAGGAACTTCTTGAAGATATTTTTGCTTGCCCAATACCTTCCGCCTTCTTGCAAAAAAACAAAAAATAACCATGAAGATAAACAAATCTTTTTACACCACAGGATACAAATAAAAGTCGTCTCTTAATCCGACAAAAGTCTCTTACGGTTGATTATATTTTCCTTTAGAAAAGAAAGTACTAGGCAAAGAAAAACGGAAACTAATATAAATAAAATTTCAATTACTCAACAATTAATTTACTGTCTACTCTGCTTAAATAATTTCTCTCCATTCGATTTAACGTTACAAGTGCAGCGAGGCATTAAACGAACCAAGTCCTTCGGAACACAATACTAAATCGAAGAAAAACTTCTTAGTGGTTGACTTCCGTCTGTCTCCATGGGACAAACAAAAGGCAAAAGTTTCCAGCAAAAATAAAAGAGATACTTTTTAGCCAAAATAAAAGGACACTTTTCCATTAAAATGGGCTTTAAACTTTAAGAGCTTTAATTATTTATTTAAATTGCAAAAAAAAGACTCCCTTATTTCTGCTGCATCTAAAACTCTTTTGGCAATTGGTCATTTTTATTTGCATTTAATTAAAAATAGCCAAAGTTTAACTTAACAGGACACGTGTCAATGTGTCATTTGATGCGCGATAAATCACGCCATGCTGAATGCAAAATAATTTATCAATGTCAACACATTTAATGCTTAACGAAAAATCATTATCAATCCTTTGTACTCCCACACCAGCTCTTCCAGTCATTGTTACTTTTTGTTTGCAATTTAAAATTAAACTAAAAGTTTTTGTTTTATATTTTTTTGCAAAAAAACTCCCAAAAAGGATTAAAATTTTGTTTATATTAAGGATGTTGTCTTCCTGGCCTTCAATTAACCCCTTGTCTCAAAATGTTCAATTAAAATGAAAATGGTCATCCTTACCATTGCATCCTGTAATTGTTTGCTCAAGAGATTATTTGTTTTACTCTATTTGAGAGATCCAAGACAACAATTGTGATGTTATCCTTTAAATTACATTTTGGCACGCAATTAGTGGTTCTGGACGAAAATTAAAATGGCCATGTTTGCTCCATTATTGACACGGTTCTGTTTGTTAAGCTCAAGTTATTTAGATAACAAGGATCCATAGTTTATTTAAGACATTTAATAATAAAATGCTTAATACAGCCAGCATTTTTGACAAACCATTTAAGGCCATTTACAACAATTTAACTAGAGCGAATATTTGCTCCTGCTTACTCGTATTAAAGTGCTTAAGGTTTTTGTAATTAGCCAAGATTTTCATTTGAGATTGTAAGTTTCCACCAAAAAACATTCTCATCATTCCATTTGTGAAAACAGCAAAAAAATATCATTAACACACCGTAAGGCGCAAAAGGATAACAGATTCTTCAACTTGTTTTTTTTCTTCTACAGCTAAATTTTTCGAAATCCTTTTGTGCGTGACGATGACTACAAGTAACGCAGTTAATGCAAAGAAAAAAACTACATAGAAACATCTTGTAAGGCATCTCCAATAAGGATAACAACAGCAGGATGTCTTACAAGTTAAGCATCTTGGCATTTTTCATTTCAAATGACAAAACTCCTAAGATAAGCCGTTCTAGCACGCACACACAAACAAACACACACACACATATATATACACTCTCATTTAGTTAACAAGACTTATTTACTTAAGTAGTAGTAGTTAAGGCAAGAGTCTAGCATCAAATCACAAATAAAAACGTAAAAGGATGTGTGAAAGGATGTAAAGAAAACTTTTTCAATAAATTTGTTGTGTATTTTGTATAGATGTGAGTTTGTGTGTTAAAGAAAATGTTGACAGTTTTCTTAACGCTTCATAATCAGAAAACAAATAGCTAAAGCCAACTAATTGTGTCTTAAACAAATAACTAAAATCTAGAGTGAAACAACAAGGATAAGACAATATGAAGATTGTTGATGGAGATTGTTTTTAGAATCAGTGTGAGGAGGGGTTAATAGATTGACTTAAAGTTAGTGACAAGTACATAAATCAAAGTAAGAGATTTTGCCAGAAATAACAATTATTTAAGGAAAATCTGAAAATTGTAACTTAAAATATGTTTTCCCTAGGATTATAAAAGTCTTGTAAAGAAATTTCTTGCACTCACTTCTTCGGAAATATATGAAGTTCTCAAATATAATCTACTCAGATTTACAGATGACGGGCACTTCTGAAGTGTATGGAGGTAGAGGAAAACCACGATCCTTCAGCAGATCTAATATTTCATCATTCTTCTTCTTTGGATCATGTCATGCCATTTAAAACTATCTTGATATATAATAAAATAGGATTCAAATAACTCCGTCATAATAAAAAAGTTAATCTTAATCTAAAATATTGGGTGATTGACAATGAAGTTTGAATTGATGTATGCACTAGACGATCTCATACTCGTAACAAACTATTTTTATGTATTAAAACAAAATTGCATTTATTTTACAAAACTCTGCGATCAGTTTAATAAAACTTTTTGAATCAGAAAATGCACCAAATAAATTTAAAAATGTAAAATATCCGAGATGCAGAAAATTGCCAGCGCTGAATCTCTGAAAATTTTTATTCTCTGCTGGTAATTTTATTTAGCAAATGCATAATTTTTCCAATTCCTTGCATACTTGCAAAGAGGTTGTAATATAATTTAAAAACGTTTTATAATCCGCCATTCTATAAAGAATTTTCCGCATGGTATTCAAATATTTTTTTTTTTTTAATAATTCTGATCTGGCACAAAAGCAGGATATAATTTAAAAATATTTAATTCTGTAAAAAACCTTGTTTTAACCTTGTTTGAATCAAATTAACTAAATTACAAAATTATTATTGCTTAGAAAAAGCAATATTGTCGCTTTTGGAAAAAAGGACATTAGATGACGGTTGCAAAAAATTTTATGTTTTCAAAATATTTGCAATGTGCCAAGTCCTTAAAAAATTCCGCGACTTGTAACATAAAAACTTTTTAATATTTTCAATTACACAGCATTGTGATTGCTTGCCAGTGAAGCATACAGATATAAAAAAATGTCATTTAATTTTTGTTCAAACTACTTAAGTCCATAGTCTTCATTTTTACACAAAACTTTGCGCTTCGTAGACTGATCATGTATATATTTAAAGAAAATTTTAAATCTTCCACCGCAAAAACATCCACATGTCTCAGAATTATTTTCTTAAATTTTGATCCTGCTCAAGGATAAAAACAAAATAGTTAAGCCATATTTTTCAAATATCATTGAAATATAGGAAATTCGAGTAAAAATGTTGTCATTGTTGTCACATCACGCCGTACATTTCGATTAAATGCAAATCAAGGAAAAACTTTTTTCACTATTCTCATTTATGTCTAGAATAAATAAATTTGAATTAGTGGAAAAGAGAAAAGACTTGAAATATCTTAAATAAGATGACCTGATAAGACAAAAATGGATATATTTTTATAAAAGATTCGTTTATTTAATACTTAAAGAAATATCGTCAATATTTTCCGAAAAAGGACATTCAGAGACGTTTTCAAAAGTTAGATAAATACAAAAAGTTGTAAGTGTATTATAGTCCATGATAAATTCTGCAACATGTACGATAATTTTGTTGCTTTTTTCATGCTGAAAAATTATTTTATTTTTATGAAACTAATATTCAATTAATCAATAATATTTTTCGAACGTTTTATTTTACATATAAGTTATCGAGCTTTCTTGACTATGATGACATCATTAGTTCTTCTCTATCAGCTCTTCTTCCGAAAATAATCTGACGAATAATTTTTGCACTATTTAGAACATACATTTTACTACACGATTAATATTTCATGGACAATCCTCCAAATGATTTGTAATCTATAGAGAAATGTCTTTTATCTAAGTAGAGTCATATATGTATGTGTATATTTGAGGATATCCTGTTAAAAGCTTTAAGGGCTAAAGTAAAAAATAGAACTGTCAAAATACCACTTCGATGTCCTGAAACACACACCGATATGAGTCCGGAATAATACCATAATTATTATAATTGTAAAACGGTCATAAGCGTTTCAACGGATTTGAATGAAATTCGCCATACAGATAACCAGGCACAATATACTCTTATATAATGGTAAAGGACCTGGGGACAAACTCTAAAAGTTGGCATAACTCTTTCGCGATCTCTTTACTCATCACGTGCTCATGAGTATCAAGCGTTGTCCATAGAAGTGTATTAACTCGAAATGTGCATATTTATTTCAACTTCTCAGTCAAGTTTCATTTCTCTCTGGACGTGGACGAAGTCGCGAGTATATGCTACGAGATGTGACATCATCGCTGTCATTGTTGGTAGAACCAAAGCTGAGCTTAGTTTTGAATGACTAGGAGCATTAATAGGATCTTCCTTGTCATTTTTGTATCATCGAAAAAAATAAATAAAAAATTGTGTTTTAAAACAAATTTCAATATTGAATTTCTTATATAAAAATATTATTCACAAATAAAGCAATCAGTATGTTGAAAAACTGTGAAAAAAAGCTTTTAAAGTGTATAAAGGATATATAAGAAAATACTAATTCGTTGCACTTCTTTGCTGAATGATTTTTTGACTTGGTCACTCATTAATTTGCCTCAAAATCCTTTCAAAAAATATTCAATATACTTCTTTGCTCTTGCCTGCATTTAATGTTTTCTTTTAAAAGGTCTCTTACCCCTTTTTATCCTTTAAGCGGATATTGACCACTTCCAAAAAGGATACTTAAACACATGTGGCTTTTTAGGCATAAAAACTCTTCGCAAATAAAAGGAATACTTCAATGACCACTTATTAAACCATTTACTACTCGTTAAAAGGACATCGACAACAATGAATAGAATGAAAAGAAAAAAAGAAACTACTTTAACTCTTTAGTTTAATAATCTGATTGTATTTTTTTTTCTTTTTTGTATTTCTGTTTCACAAAACATAAATTACATGATTAACGTATTACAACGTAAAGAGAAACTACGTTGTTAAATAAAGCAGAAGGGGTTGAATTTTTCCAGATTAATCGTGATTAGAGATTTATGGCACTTTTTATGGTACAAAAAATGTGCATTTTCTACTGGAATTTATTTTAGCTAAATTGAATTAACATGTTTTATGTTGCAATAAATACATCAAACCATTGAAGTATGTGAAAAAAAATTAGGTAATAAAAGCATCAGAAATATTGTAAAGCGACGTCGGCCTTAAAGGCATTTTGTAAGCTTTCACTGTACCGGCGAAATTGCGAATGGTTTGCAAAGTATAAGAAGATCGTAAAATATCGATTTGCTTTTTAGATGAAATCTAGACTTTAATTTGGAATGATTTTCCGTCATGCCACATAAAATTTAATATACCAACAGACCGCTTTCGCCATGTGGCATCTTTGCTTACACAGAAAAACTCCTCTATTGAAGAGAAGATTAGTGGTCATTAAAGAAAAATGGTGTGCTGCCCCAGATGGGCCTCTAAGGAGCAGATTATAGGGTATTTCTGAAAAAAAATTTAAATATCAATTTTCATATAAATTTTTCCGAAGTTGCAAAATTATTTCAGAAATGCCATCTAATGTGCTTCTTAGGGGCTCGTCTGGCGTACCATTCCTACACGTATATCGTGAGATGTATCATACCTGAAACTCATAATTTTTCCTTAATGACGAAATTTTTCTAAAATATGACTTTTAAGTTCCAAAGTTATTCAACATCGTTGGAAAAATATGTTGCTTAATAACGGAGTCCTTTAAATATCGTTGGTAATAATTATTTTTTCCTTTTTTAAGGCTTGTAGCCCAGTGACTGGAGCAATAGTGATATTAAAAAACTCCAATATTCCTTGAATTCGATACTTCATTATATTTTAGACTGGAATATTCAAAATCTGTAATTTCGACCATATCAAAAAAAAACAGGACATTATTTCATCCCTCCTGAAAAGTGATTTTTTTTGCAAAGAATTTTATGATTTCCTAATCCTCATAAAATACTCGCTCCCGTATGGTCATATGGTTATATTACAATGAATTCTTGTTCGTAAGTAAAAAATATATATTAGGTTAAATACAACAATAAAGTCCTTAAAAGCAGCAAGCAACCTATAAAATTATCTCTTATTGTTGCTGTAGTTGTTGCCAAACTATATTATTTCTAAATAAAATTTTGATTCATCTTCGATCTCTCTGGCTTAAATAAAATTGTTAAGTACTTGTAGACAGAAATAAAGAATATGCTGTACAATTTAAATCTCATAAAAATTAAAGTGACGTAAGCCTAGAGAAAACACTCGCCAGGATGTGGAAATAAAACTTTTGTAACCGTCCACCCTCAATCAAATGAAATATAAAAATAAAATAATAACAATGAAACCTGTAAGTGTTATATTTGATCTGCCATAATAAAAATAGAAAAGTAATAATAAAAAAAGAACGTAGTACTTATTCTTATTTGGAAAGGACAATGGTCGTCACATCATCGTCATCATCATCATCATCGTCAATATTGATGATGGGGGCTTGTCTTTTGGCAATTTTTCTTTTTAGTTTCTTTTTTCATATTAAATTGATGTTGTATATGTGTATTTTTTATTATCCTTGTATAAATATTCTCTTATTGTCGTAAAAAATCAAATAATATTTAACGTATGTATGTGCGGAAGCATGTCGTAAAACTAGCGAATTGTGAATTATATCCTATATATAATAGAATTGTTCAAATACGATTCAGGACATTCAAAGGAATGCTACTCTCCTGATGATTCTGTTCTAAGCTTAAGTAAATAGAACATAAAAAGATGTACATGTGTATTGGATTATAAAAAGGAGACTTAAAACAGAAGTGGTCAGTTAGTTTTTTTTTTTTTTGCTTATTTTAGTTTGTGGGTACCGAGTCATGTCCCAGCGAAATTACTTTCATGTATTTTAAGGAGGACTGGGCCGAACGTTTGAGGAACAGAAAAAATTTGTTTTCCTATGATTTAATTGCACACCTTCCAAGCTTTTACTATCGAGAAATATTCTGCAGAAAATCGTTGAAGTCGGTAAATTTTTTAATTTCTGTAAATGTCCTTTATATATTTAGTCCAAGATAATATTTACGTACCTATTGGAAAAAAAGGTCACTCTGGGAACTCAGGGCCTCACCTAGTTTTCTCTATGAGACTCAATTGGATGGAAAAATTTTTAGATTTGCTGAGATTCATGTGCAACATTTTTGATAACAACTTCTTTGTGTAGAAATAAGAAACCTTAATTTTTTGGAAAAGAAATCTAAAATTGTGTCATACCACCCACGTATTCTGGTATCGGTTCATAAAATTCATATTAATATGTCTCATTTTCACGAAATGGATATGAAACTGCTTTCAGCATTTGCTGGTAAAATGATAGATATTTTGATGAAGAAATTTTTCGATTGGTAAAAAAAGAATATAGTTTTATTTTATAATTTCTGCGCTTCTGTTTTAAGGGAAACGGAAAGAGCAATTTAAAAAATATGAAAGAAAAGAACAGTGCCTGCAATGTGGTATTCGATATCAATTGAAATTTTTTACTTAAATTTCGTTGGAATTGCGAAGGGTTTTAAGGAACTTACTTCAATTAATTAAATATAATATTTTAAAAATTTATAACCCTAGAAACGAACCAGTTGTCATTACATGTTAAGCCAGGGTTGGGCAGGTCCTCATCACCCAGGCAGCAAAAAAAGAAGTCAATCTCTGAACTCTGCCCCATTTCGCTGTGCCATAACGTGACCATCTTCCGGCCACTATATAATCGCCCCAAATGCAATAATAGGCCCAACAATAATTTCAAAAATCCTTATGATCAGTTTAGGCCGTATTCCCCTTGTCGGCAGAGACTGATAGTCGAAATTTAATAGTCGAAGTTTTATTGAATCAATTTACTTCTCGTTCTGCATGATTTGCTGTAAAAGAAATTTCTTGAATTTTTCCTTAATATTATTACGATGATTTAAAATTTTTTTGCTTTTACTTAGTTTTTGTAACTCCATCCTCTTATTACTCATTTGTTGTGATTTTTTTTAGAAAACTTTTCCTTGCCGACAAAGGAAACGGAAGTGGTATTTTAAAAGCAACACGTAAGTTCATGTTCAAATAAGTTTTAACATGTTTTTTGTGTGGCTTTTTCCAAGAAATTATTTTAAAACTTCTTAACTATTAATATGTTAAGGAGAAATAAAATTATAATACAAAGACTTGAACAGAGAAACAAAAACTTTAAAATAAATACTTCATTATCCTGTTTGGGATAATTCAATTAGTTTTTCTCGAAAAAGTTTGCCAACAACAAAAGTGTATCTCTAAAGTATGAAAAGCATATATGACACGTTCCTTCCGAAATAATGGGGTTTCAATTTCTTTATTTTATTAATTAAAATACATTTAAAGTGCAACATTTTTGAGTGTCAAGGAAATTGAGGCAAGATTTTCATCTTAAAAGCGAAATTTTTCAAAAAGTTAAACGCAAAACCTTAAAAGCATTAATTTAAATTTAATTTTATTTGAAAGTATTTTTTATATTTTTATTATCCCGCTTGGCCATATTTTCGCCACCAATAAAACTGTCCATTTCAAATAAAAGAAAACAGATATTTTTTTTTTGCAAAATCAATGCGATTTCGATTTGATTTGTAGCCAAATAAGCGATTTAAACACAAGATTTATGTAGTTACAAAGATTTATATGACAAACTGCGACTGTTTAAATGTCGCGCAAAACGGAGTAGAAACAGTAAAACGTATTACCAATCGCCAAAAATTTTTAGCCATGATAAAATTTAGTTTAAACCCCAAATTAACGGGGAGAAATATAAACGTGAAATTTAAAATTTTTTTCTCTCTTCTGTTTCGCAATTTATACAATTGCGTTACATTTAAAAGCTTTTCATTCAATGACTATAAATCACAGTTTGTTAACAGTATTTTTAGATGACAGGTTTATAGGGATCAGGCGCAGCAACAGCGAGGATGGGAGTTGGTATAAAGTATATGGGTAAAATCATCTCACTATTTTATGGCTAAAAACCTCAAAATCCGCGAAAACAGATTGTAATTCTTGACAAGTTTTGGCCAACGGCTGTTGTGTATAATTTTTTCTGATTTAGAAAAATGGGAGAACACATTTCGCAAATGTTGATGTCAGAACGAATATTTGAGGCGCTTTACAGCAGTTTTTTATTCCAAACTATGACGATAAAATTTTTACGAAGTTTTTAAAATATTTCATTCCAAATTTTGTTTCCTCTTGTCACTTCACCTCTCGCCTCTTTTGCTGGTAACGTATGTTTAAGAAAACGTAAATTTACTTTCGAATTGTAGCGTGCATTCAAACTCAATATGACTTCAAATCGAAACAATTGTGTAATTTTAGTATTTTATACGAATAAATCTGCCAATAGAAGGATGTGATTGAATGACTGAATGAAAACGCGAACGAGTGGTTAAATAAGTGTATTAAAACATTTTGTTGTTGTTGTTGTAATTTTATAGAAACACATTTGTTTTTAGAAACTTACGTTGATGGTATTTTAATTAGTTTTATGCACTCAAAAAGTGATTTAAATGAATTAAAAAAAAATACACGAGGACGAGAAACCCTTCAGTTCGGATGATTTTTCTAATACAAACTAGTTGGGCGGTCGTAAGTGCCCCAAAAGCTTGTTGTTCTGATATCTCTAGATAAGGATTTCTGATGAAAACATTCGCTTACTTTTCTGCTTGTGATGAAATCAATGTGGCCTAAATAAGTACTAGTGCCACTAAAAAGGACTCTGGTTAACCGTGAGGCAGGAAGTCCGGCTAATGGGTGCCTATTTAGACTAGTAGCTAGTGTTGTCCTGTCAGGGAGTGTCGGTGTTCTGAAGGCGAACCAAATGGCTCCTCAGCTTGTGTTTGTATTGAAAAAAACAATAAAGAAATATTAAAAAAATTTTTCCTACAACATATTCACTCTAGTGTGCAATGGCACTAGGAATTAGGGAATCAGAACGGAGTTATCCGTGCAACATCTTGCTCGTTAAGAAGTTATCAATTTCGAATCGATAGATTAATGCGATATTTAAGTTCTTAGTCTGATTGATACGAGAATTGGCAAATGTTTCAGTGTCCTATTTCCTTATTTGCCCTCTGTGTCACCAAATTTAATGGAATATATTGTCGACATCAAACCTACAGGGTAGGGAGCTCTAGTGTGCATGTAAATATATACTCATTTGCGTATGAATATAACACCCTGCCAAATGCCCAGAGAGAATTTGTTAATAAACATTGGCTTAAAAGTTTAGACTGAGTGGACAATATGTAAAAAAATCATTTTATGACAATAAACAAAATTAAATTAAACTTAAAATATTTAAGGAATTTAAATAGTGATCGAGTACATATGAGAAGTCAACACAAAATCATCGCATTCGTAGATTTTCGATTTAATTTCGTAATTGTGGCTATTGGAAAGGTCTCTGGAATCAGACTAGTCTATATATCCAACCTATAGATATCCTTATGAGATATAAAACAGCTCTCACGGCGACAAGTCTGCAAGCGATGCGTAAATCGATCGAATGGGACCGGAAAAAAACACTCCTGGATCAATTCGACCGTCGGAAGGACACGTGTTGTACCATGTTGCTATACTGATGGTTCTTAACTAGGTGAAAGGAACGTCTAAAGATTCTTTTTAGATGAACCAGAGAGCGAAATTTATTATCGTCTGGAAGACCCTGTTGTTATCATGCAGTCAGAGTGCGGTTACTGAGGGCGTGAGATACCTCACTGTAAACATAAGGTCTGCGGGACTGAACATTTTCACAATTAAGGCATTTGGGTCTAAGAGGGTATATTCTTGCCCCATTTCGGATTGCAAATATACGATTCCCTATAACGCGGTACACGACGGCGTATTCGAAGCCAGAGCGTTACGAACACTAACCCTGCCCAATGCAAAGACATTTGGAGCTGTGAATGCCGAATCACAAATTTGGGCGAAACTTGCCCTCAGAACAATATGAAAAAGCAGAACTGTGGATAATACGACTAGAATTCTATGGGGCGAACTAGACAAGGATAAGGTCTTCTTGAAGCTAAGAAATCCCTAGTCAAGTAAATTGATAGGTGTCTTAAAGGAGTACTCCAACTTATGAGCACATCTGCACCGGAATGGTATTGCGGAGGATGGCGAATGCGTTGTAAGCAGGGGAACGTTGGCATAGTGGAGAAATTTCTTTTCCTTACCGGGCATTGTTCACTTCAGGAATATTGACTGGAGAAAATTTAGAAACTACTTGCATGGCAAATGGGCCTTTATTGACCTAGCTGTATGTCTTTATGGCAAGAATATCGTTCTCGTCGGCCTCTTAATCATTGTCTTTAGCAATACTTTCATTCAAAATATTTGGAATTTTTCACTTAAGAGTCTTAAACTCTCCGCAAAATAATATTTCCTAAGTTTAAAAATTTTTTATTCCTTAATTTTAATGAAAATTCAAGAGTAAACTACGATTCACATAATGCAGGAATAGAAAAAAAATTTTTAAAACTAAGGAATGTTGCATGAAAAACAAAAGTGACAAACAAAAAGAGGTCCATTTTTTGTTGGTCATAAAATAATTTTTTTAACATATAAAAAATCACTTTCAGCTGAAAGTAAAAAACGTGTAGTCACATTTATTGACAGAACAACAAGCAGACGCGAAATTATAGTTAAATTTCCTCCTAAAGTAAAATCCTTAAATGAGTGACTTGCTATTCAAATTCAGACAGTCAGCCTGTCAACATTTTAATTAAAAAAGGATACGCTTCAACTGCAAAAATGAGTGAAGAAAAAAAGTGAAAAACATGTAAAAAAATTTTATTGAAACGGATGTCGAACAAAATTATTTTGCAAGTAAATAATAAAAAACGCGACTTTCTTTCTGATGTCCTTCTTACTCCATTTAGATGGTCAACATGAAAGGGTGCAAAATAATAAACTCATTTTGGCCTGTTACAAACAATTTCTTTTTCAATTTGAATTGTATTTTTTTTTCTGTTTAACACAAGTATGAGTTCACATTTTTGTACTGGCCATTACACATTTAAGGTCATTACGTGTTCTATTACCAATGCAGCTTCCAACAATAGTCTTTGCAAATAAAAATTCAAAAAAAAAACAAAACTTGTTTATGTGTTACAGAGACTAAAACTCCTTTATATTTTATTTCCAACACTTGGATTTTCATTTTTTATAAACATGATTTTTTTTATCTGGAATTTAGCTAAAAACCATTGTTTGCATCATTTTAATTTTATTTATTGTTTGTATGCCACTCATTTCAAACAATGAAGTTGTATTCTGTACAACACAACACTCATATTACAAGCACTCTTTCGAACAACTTCAACCAAAAATACACATGCTCTTAAGCAATCCGAGAATAAAATATGTGCGATTTAATGTTTATATGCAAGTCTATATGGTAAGTAGTCTCTGAAGGCCATTTTTTGACCATTACCATTTTGCCATACAGAAACATTCTCCAACAAAAGCCACCCTTCCTACCGGCCACAGTCGTAGCATTTGAAATAAACAAAGGACAAATTACTTGCTCTGGCCCCCAAACTCTAATGGAAAAGGACACTATTTACACATGTTCATTGTACGTATGGAAGCCAACATTAAAATTATATGAATTGCCAAAGTTCCTTGCACATACTATTCACGTAGTATTCACGTAGAAAAAGGAAGCTTCACTCATTACTTACTTCAATTCTCAAATATCCTTGAAAGAGGGTGGTCCAAAAAATTAAATAGTAAATTTAGAATTGAATTAAACTTTTGAATTGAATTTTCCTCAAATATTAAAATCACCCTCGTTGCTGTAAAATTGGTATGACGCGAAAATCATTGATGCTTACAGTTTTAGTAATTTCCCGCCTGACCATTGTTTGCCTACATATTTGGTTAGAAGAGGCTTGTGGGGTGCCTCCGCTACGTGTCTACATTTGTAATGACTTATCGTCGTTATATTTGCGTACATTTTGCGAGTACGTTTATAAAATAATAGAAAAAAAGTAAAATGTATTTGCACATTTTCATATATTTAGTCCTTTTGTATGAAATTAGTCTCTTACTCCCCGCCTTGCAGTCATTCAAATATTTGCTGGCTGCCGTGTCAATGGTTTTTGCGGACATTTATTGTTTGAAAGCTATTACCCCTTCTCTGCTGTGAGGGCTGAAGCATTTTAAAGTTTTCTTGTGGGGAAAATCTGTAAGTGTGGGACTCGATGTATTACGGGGTGTTATTGCTGTTTTCGATTGTCTTTTTGATTTTCGAATGGAGCGGGGGGAAACAGAAGGGGTCTCGGTTGAGCAGTCTTTTTTTTATTTTTTGAGTATGAAGGGAATACGTTTTTGATGTTTTGAGGAAGCCCGGGAAAATTATGTATTCTTCAAAATTTTGTCACCTTGGATCCGCAATTTGTGCAATTGAGCTTAAAGTATGGATACTCCAGTTTATTCGTACGAGTATATATTGGACTCAAATCTTTTACACTAAATGTTTAGTCGTTTTTGCACAAACTAATTCACTGTGTTTTCTGAACGGTGTTGCAATCTACCTGGGGCACATCCCCCTTTATTTAGAGCAATTGCTTAAGCTGATATTTATTCTTGGATTGGCAAAATTGTAAGTTAAGTTTTACACATAATAAAGAATTTGAAAGCCGGCTTGCGCACTAACTTCCTCGAAAAACAGAGAAAACCGCTTATACTTAAATTTGGAATAATTTTCCGTCATTCCTGTTCAAAGTTGGTTCCTAACCAGACCGGTCTCGGCTATATGCCATGTGTTCTTTTTGTTACTTGAAGTAAGATTGAACTGACCTTCTTAGACTAGTAGGTAGTGTACTAGACTCGTAGTGCGAAGGTCCCAGGTTCGAATCCTGCCGCAGAACTCTGGCAGTTGTGTTTGATAATTAAAGGGAGCGCACAACAAGCCTTCACTGGCTTAAGTGTATGTCGTATGACATGGGCTATCACACTCCTCCAATCAACCTAACCTAACCTAGTTGGACTATATTTATTCTTAGCAAAATTAACATAATTTTTCGAGCTAAAATTTCCTCAGCCTTCACTAGAGAATGCTGATTGTTTGTATTTATTGTGTTTCATGACTTGAAATGACTGCAAAATATATATGAAAGATAGAAGCAGTAAAATAAGCCGATGAAGAAAAATATTTCTTGTATTCTCGCTTAAATATTAATTATGTTTGAACAAAATCTGCCCAAGTGGTAGACTCGGGCGCTGATGAGGACCGCGGCAGCACCGAAAATTTGCGCATCTTCCCCCATCTCGTAATCAAATTTGCTTCTCTCCCCTTTCCTAATGATGAAATACATTGAATTATATAAATAAGGGAATATGGTTAGACTCGAGTCGACAGTGAAAAATGTGTTCATTTGGTAAAAACATTTTTCTTACTACTGAGATTGGTGACCCTTATGTTTTCTTGCAGCAAAACAACATTTTCCAAAAATATTTTTATACCACAAATTCTTGCAACCAAAATCTCCAAGCAATTTTGAGCCCAACCATAAATAGTTTTCTTATGGTTCATTAGATACTTGTTGGCCACTAAATATCATAAAAAAATAGTGAGTGTTTTTTATGATGCATCAATACTCATTCAACAGCCAAAGAAAAAGGGTTGCAAATCCACAATGGACCCACAGAAGTGCCCGTGGCTAATGGTCAAATGTGTAAGTTTATCAAGTGAAAGTATTGAAAAGGCGTAACGAATTAACTTGTTAACTTTTCCAAAAAAAAAAAAAAAAAAATGCAGTAAAAACAAATTTTCTAATATTCCTTTGAAACTCTAAGGGTTAGAAACTAAACAATGTGACCTAATGAGTTAAACAAGTTCATATTAAATTGAAATAAATACATTAAATTAAACCCAAAACCCCAATAAACAAAAGGATGTCAAAAGAAGAGTCAATCGCCACGAATTATTTTTATTTATGAGGCATAAAAATTACAACATTTTTGGTGTTTTTTAGAAGTTTTTTTTTGCCCAAAAAATGTTTGTTAAAATATAAATTATAAAAATATACCCTTTTTTGTCAGAATTTTTCTTGTGTTATTTTCATAATCTCTTCCTAATGGTGCATGAAGCACAAAAAGGATTTTTTTTTTTTTTTGAAATTTTGATTTTTGTTATTTTCTAATGGTCTCACAATTGCAATTTTCAATATCAATAAAAATGATTTTTGTTTTCCATTTAGCACTTATGAATATTTATATATGCCATGCTGCAAATGTGGTTGAAAATGTGAAAAAGGATGTTAAAATGTGTATCATATTTCATCTTCAAACAGTTGATCACATTAAGGAAATTGTTATGGTAGTTTATGAAAACCCGGTGTTTTTGGTTTTTCCTTTTTTTTTTAAACGAAAAAAAGGATTGGGTTTGTTTAGAGAGAAAAAATGGCACGCGTTTTTTTTCTTTCGGCGTTTGTTGTCATAATAGAAATGTTGTAATGCTGGTAATGTAATTTATGAAAATTGTTAAATAATTGCATTTCAAGATCATATTTCTCAATCAGTTCGAAAATGGTTTTTATGGGAAACAAAATCATCAAGTGTTAAATTTATTTCAGATTTTTATTGATAAGAAATGAAAGGATTTTTCTAAAGTAAAAAAATTAAATTTGAGCTGAGAAAGAGTGAAAAAAGAATTGAAGATTGGCAACAAATCAAAAGGTAACGTGTGTTTTGCATATGTTTCCGTTTTAGCGAATATGTGACTTCCTTCCGTTTGGCTTTATAAAGTTGACAACTCATATGCTTCTAAGAACACAAGGACTTTAAGTCAAACTTTGCATATGAAAGGACCACTTTTAATTTGCTTTATTTGCTCGTATGTTGTTAAAATATTTGGTGTTTGTTAAAAATTTTGTGGTTGGCAAGAAAAAAATTTGCCATAAATCAACAAGTTTTTGTCATCTTTTGCCAGAAAAGATTTATTTCACATTAAGTGATTTAAAAAAGAAAGGGTTGCTACCAGCTTCAAATATCTTATAGTCACTGCTGAATCACTATTAATACAGAGCGGTATATTGAACAAGGATTGAACACAAATTATTCAAAACATCAATGTAAAATTAAAAAAGGATTATAAGGACCCCACTTCATTTGTATAAAAATGTAAAAGTAATCAAAAATAATGATTAAGAAATATAAACGAATTTTTCAAAGGCATTTATGGGCCAAAAATCTAATAGAATTCCTTTTCTAGTGTAGAACACAAAAATGTCTTTTCTTAGTCCTGCAAAAAATGGAAACGGAAATCGCCTACTCAACTCAGATAAATGAATAAATATATAATGTGCGTTGTAAAATTTATATTGATTTAAAACTCATAAACAAAACCTTCTGCATTGATTTCCTTTTTTGATACAAATAATATCAAAAAACTTAATCCTCTGTCGTTTTCCAGGATACACAGCTTTTTTTTTAAATTTACAATTTTAATATTCTAAAATTCTTACTTTTGCCAGCCAACAAACATAACGCATTTGTCAGCTTGTTACATCGCTATTAATCACAGTTTGTTGCACTCAATTTTTTTTTGGGTTGTATGGTGTTCTGCAAGTCCTGGCAAGGATTCTTAGCTATTTGTACAACACAGCGACAAAACAAAATGATTCATGGCTTTCTTATAGTCATATGTGATGTCTTTCTACACATGTTGTACACGTTTGTTGTTTGCATGTGTATGTGTTACAGTAATAATAGATTTATATTGTATTTCTAACTTATTTCTGCTTTTCAACTGAGTTTAAAGTTTTTCGTCCTTTCTACGTTGATGATTTATGGTTTTTCGGCTAACAAGTGACAATTTCAATTCATGATTTTTTTTGATATATTTTATTTTGTTGCAGTGGTAAATGTGTGCATTTGCAAAAAATAATCATAAATTATCCTGTTTTTGTCAAAAGAATATATTAATAATTTAAAGTCGTCAAAGTTGAAGAAAAGCTTAAGAAAATTATTTGTTCTTGGTGGAGGAAATTTGCCAGGGAAAGAAATTCAATAAAAAAATTAAAATCTAACCACCATCAATAAAAAGTATTTTAAATTATTTTAAGAATAAATATTTCTTAAAAATTTTAAAATAGATTTTCGTTAAAAATTTATAATTTTTACTTCCAAAAAGATTTCAAATAAAATTGTAACAATTTTCATCTTATCATGTTTCTATTTAACTACAGTAGAATCTTAGAAAAGTTAACTCTCATAAAAGTTAAACACGCGGATAAGTTAACAGCTTTTCATAATCCACGTGCAGCTCTAAAAAGTTAACTTTTCGGTTAACTTTTTAGAGCGTATACATCTAAAGTAAGTTTCTCGAAAGCAGTTGAAAGCATCAATAGCGTTATAAAATGGTTTGAGAGCAACAATGATGCAAATCATGTGTCAGACCTAATCAATATGCGCACGAAAATGATCAAGAGCTATACAAAAGAAAAGAAACAAACAAGCCTTGACTGCTTCTTTAAACCTCTATAAACGATTTTTATGCGAACAAAAAAACCGAGGTGGACTCTGAAACTGAACACCCAGTACAAACTAAACCTAAGTTTCTTTTTTGTAATAATAAAAAGTATTATATATGTAAGTCTTTTAATAAAAATATAACATTTGGTATCTAAAAAATTTTTACATATTACATACATACTTTATTTATTCCTCTTTTCGACTAAAAAAAAACCGCTTAGAAAAGTTAAAACTTCGAAAAAGTTAATACCCCTTGGGACATTTTGGTTAACTTTTTTAAGATTCTACTGTATATCCTTTTACAAGGATTAAACTTGTCAGACAGACAAACAAAACGCTGCAACTTCCACAATTCTGAATGTAATAGGCTCTTAAGGATTACGGTAGAGTGACAAATATTTTGTAAGCCAATCTAAATAACCGACATTACCATATCGTCTGCATATTCTTTGGTTTCATTCCACCGCCAAAATGACTGGCATTAGAAAATTTCTATTAATCTTAACTCAAACCATAATAAGCGAACGCTAAATTGTCAATCAAGTTGAACGAATATTATGTGCAACCGAAACCAAAAAAGGGTTAAATTACGAATTTGTTTTGGCTGCTTTGGAAAATGAGCAATCGAGCCACCACCAATTTTTCATCAGACACGAATAGATAGAGAGCAAAGCAGTCGGGTCGTTAGTTGAATATTTTAAATTCAATATTGACAATTACTTAAGCAAGTGTAATCGTTTTGGGCATCAAACTGACAATTATATGTCAAGTCATAATCAAATTTAAAGATCTGCAAACAAACTTAAGTTTTGCTTCCATTTTGTTTGTTGTTGTTTGGGAAATGGAAACAATAAAAATTTAATAAAACACCCCCGGCAGCTGGGCTTACTGCTGTAATCCTTGAAAAGCGTACCAGAAATGAGAGAAAAGGATTAAATAAATATTTTAAACTTATTTTCCGGCAGGCAAGTTGACTTGCAAATAAATTTGTATTTTAAAGTAAGAATTTTTTTCGACATGTGTGTAATAATAGTTAAGGCTCAGGCCAGAGTGTCCTCCTCATCATCCTTCTTTCATCCAACGTAGAGCGTTTTAAAACATGTTGCATCGTTAAAGTTTATGATTATGACTGTTTCTTTTGCCAGGAGATTTACAATTGTGACAATATAGATTTTTTTTACTCTCTGTTTACCACAGTTAAAACATTTTGCGTGAGCTTTTCAAGCACGCACGCACACATGGCTGACTGTTCAACAATGCATGTGTGTGTGTGTGTGAGTTTGTAATTACGGGTACACATATGTGTGGCTAAGTGTGAGTGTAATTCCGGCGGATTTTTGCATATTTAACAGCAAGATCATAAAATCTTATGTTTATTTCCTTTTTGACAAAACCAAAACACAGACACACTCTCTGCACTTCTCCTCTCCCGCTCTCTGTACTTGTTAGTAAAACGCATCACTTACTTATTTGCACGCACATTTATGCACTTTTTCGCCACTTCTCTTCCAGGGAGCACTGCTGTTCATTTGCGTATTAACAGGAGTTGGTTTCGGTTTCGGTTTTATTTTTATTATTTTATATGAGTTCGAAATATGCTCATGCGTTAAACTTATTTAATCTTTTTGATGGTTTTTGTTATAAAATTTTACGATTTCGATTGTTTTTTTGGCGCAGTAAATTAAACCATATGTGCAAATATTCAAAATATTAATTATTTTGTATTTAGAATGTGGAAGTGGTAACGACAGTAATAAAAACAAGGATGTGAAACAGGAATTTTTATATCCAAAGCGAAAAAAATAAACTTTAAAATTGATTACTAATATTAACTTGCTTTCAAATGGAGATAAAAAGACTTGGAAATTTTTAATAAAACACATATTAAAAAGTTGAAACGTTACAAGATAATGGCCAAAGTATTCTGTTTGATCTATAGTATACAACGAGTCTGCAACAATCAGTAGTTAAATTTTTTAGCCTGGTCATTAGATGTTTACGCTTCAAGATCTGGTTAAACAATTTGTTCAAAGGTAATACGCCTCCTTCTTATAAGAGAAAAATGTTTGACATGCTTAAAGAAGAATTGCAAGACATTTACGTTTTCATATGCCAATGGACCCCAGACTGAATCTCATTTTCGTTTAGTATATTTTCCGTAACAAAATTTTTGCAATTATTGTTCCATTTTCTTAGCCGAAGTCATTGCGATAAGAGGCCTTATTGTACGCTTAATACTTAAAAGTCCGTAACTTTGCAATTTGTTCCCTACTAAATGCAATTTTGAATAATTTATATAATAATTGTTATATATAATAAAATATTTACTGTCATTGACATATATGTCAATGACAGTAAATATTTTGATTGAATCATTTCCAAATATTTAATTAATCTGGATTCCTGACCATAGTGGAATTCAAAAAATGAATTTGCTAATTGTGCTGCAGCTTCACAAACAGGAGTAATCTAGTCGAATTACATGATATGGACATTAACGACATGTAGTTTCTAAAGTACAGAGCTACGTGCCATAAAGTTCATGCCACACTGGACTTTCTGCACGAGCGATTTTAGGTCACAATCATCTCACATGGAGGTGAGTTGAAGTGGCCACTATGATCATGCAATTTCAGGTTTTCACATAACCCAACCCATGCCATCAGCTGTTCCCTTCCCTTTCTGGGATTGGTGTTACATTAGCAAGTGTGTACTGCACTGAAGATCAGTGCTGGTCCAAAAGACTAATTTATGGTGAGAACCGCTAAGATCCTCTCAACATTCAGGCGTTTGAAAGAATATTTTTATGCACAGTTACAGATACTCATTCGAGTTCGAGCAGTAGTTGATTCTTTTCTTGCCAAGCGAAAATCACCCACAAATAACTCAATCATAAGGTTAACACTCATCAGCCAGTTTATATTGGTTCATCCTTCAAAAGAGTTAGAATTGAAGAACTAGCATTATCCTTTACTCTTTTCATAAACGACCAAAAGCACTTGCTGAACAAAGTTTTCTCGTATTTATTCTCTGGCATACAAAGATCTCGCCTTTTTGTGTAAAGAAACAGTATTTTTTTTATTACGCCAGATACTGAAACTACTTCACGAGATGGCCTGATTAAGCCAGGATTTAGTTTCAGTCTCAATAAAGACTTGCTTTGATTGAAAGAATGTTTTCGCTCCCAGCAAAATTACATTTTGCATCACTTTCGCCATGGAATTTGCATTGTCATCTAGGAAACGTGATTTCAAATTAATTAGAGGTGGGGATGATGCAGTGATCTCAGTTGCCGAGAGATGCATTTACATTCACTTCATACTTTTGAGGGAGTGAGGTGAGGAAAAGATCGAGGTTGTAGTGCTGGTGCTTTTTAATGCACTGAATATGTATTGTCGAGGATTTTTTAAATTATAGTTATAAATTCAATAAATAAACTTTTTTTTTTTTTTTTTTTTTTTTTTTTAAATAAATAAACATCGCAAATACAGGATTCTTCATTAAAAGCAGGTTGATAATTTGATATAATAAAAGAACAATGATTAATTACGTCCCTGGTGCAAAATCGGCATCTCAAGCATGTTGGGGATGCCCAGTATATGGCGGATATTCTTTCTACGAATTCATCACTTCAGATATTTTCGAGTAGATAACATTTTTTGGTTTTCTAAAGTTTTGCAAAACATATTTTATGTGGAAATTCTTTTTATAATAAATTTAAAACTTTTACGGTGAACAAGGCTTGACGCAAATGAAAATCATTAAGGCGTTAGATTCAATGTAAAAGTGTGTGTTTAAACTAATTTACATGTGGAAACACGTGTCATGTGATTTTAAAATCTAATCGCAACAATTGCCAAATCCTTTTTAAATGTCATAATAGAAAAAATTTATTGGCTTATAAACAGCGCGCACACACATACACACATGCATAAAGGCAACGTATGTGTTATTACACACTCCCCACCAACCCTTGAGAAATTAATGATTTATCATTTTATTTCAAATTATTTAAATACAAAAACTTAAGCGTCAGTATAAAAAACACAACCCGCATAAACGTACAGACGTAAGAAAAAACTGAAATTTTTAATTGTAAAATTTAAAGGAAAATAATAATTTTGTTAAACGTCTCCTTAAAATCTTTTCGCTCCATGAGCTGCTCTTAATAAACAGTCCTTCATATTGTCTTGATGTCTTAAGCTCTCTTGAGACTTCTTTCTATTTTCCTTTTTTCATATTTTTCAGCACAAAGTGATAAAAAATTCCAAAAAAATGTTTGTAAAAAAATCCTAAACAATAAATGCTAATAATGCATAAGCGAGTTTTGATGAAATTCTCATTTTTTTTAACTTTAAGGGTGATAATAATTGCACCAACATCATAAAAAGTTTTTCACTTTGTAAGCTCCTGTTTGTTGTCCTTTAGCCTGTACAGTCTCAGTACAAATAAAAGCAGACTTGTAGTTATATGAGGGTGTCCTTTTAAGAATTTCGTCTTGTAAATGTTGAAATATTTCATTAATTTTAATTTGAAATTGTGGCCAAAGAATATAAAAAAGTGAAATAAAATAATTATTATCTGGACTGTTGCAATGTAGACAAATAAACAAGACAAGCAAATGTTCAAATATTAAAATTATTTTTCCGTTTTTTTTGCACTAATGATAAATATCATAATTGGGGGCCAGTTTTTGTTGGATGTCCTGGGAAATGAAGTATAAAAAAAGAAACGATATCATCATGTATTTGTTTATTCCACTTTCTTTAGACTTCATCATTATGCATTTTTAATCACAAGCTTTAGAATACTTGTAGTTTCTTAAAGGAATCATTAAGGATTTGGCTGTTTATTTTAAAGCGCAGGGATTAGAGTAAAAGCAATTAAAACTGAAAAGAAAATATTTCAAAGAATTAAAAAAGGTTAAGGTATGAAGGAGCTTAACTCTCTATCCCTGCCAGAAACTAGCATCGGCTTAAGAGCTTATTTTTGTTATAATATAATTTGGACTTGGTCGCATGTGTGTGTACTGGCCACAAATGCCACAGCAAACTTGCAGTAGGCGATTGTTAGGAAAGAAATCATGAATACGTTTTACTAATAATTAGCCACTGGTATTTCGTAGATTTTGACTAACAAGCGTGATTCTAAGCCTTGATCGCACAGGAATCACGCGAAAGAGAAGAGAAAGGATTGCGTGATTTCTATACTTGTTGAAACATATTGAAAAAGAGGTGAGACATGCCACTGATAATGATAAACTGGGTATAGAGAACAACCATATGATCATATTTACTTTTTTTTGGAACTTTGTGTTCATTAAACGATTTTGATTTTGGAAATTTATTTTAAAAATAGAGAAACATATACGGTACGTCAATCAACTATAATTTTTTAATCCTAGAGATGTCCTTTGAGAAATAGTTTTTTTATTCACACTTTTCTATACATGTACCATATACATACTATAAATAAAACTGCTTCTTATATGAGTATATAAGGTTAGGGTTAGTCCCTCCCAGAAGAAATTTTGCCTCATGTTATTTCGTCTTCGTTAAGGGATTGTAGACACCCACACTTTAGTAAATTTTATTATTTCTTTATTGCCTAGTTAAATCACAATTTTCCATAGGGATATGAAGCACGACCATATCCTTGCTACGATCTGTAAAATTATTATATACAAATTAAAAGCTGTTTGTCGATTTTATAAAATCTTTCATTTTTCTCTTTTGCTTAGTATAAATTTTAATCATAATTTTCCAAAAAAGGATGTAGGAGAGGCACCCATATCCTTGATGCGATTTAAAATAAATATTTTAGCATAATTTAAATAAAATTAAAAATGATATATTCGAGGTACTAATGTCCTTTAGCGGATTTTTTTTACCAAAACTAAAGGTTCTAATCACTTAATGGTGCAAGGTACCTTTTTTAACTAAAGTCTTCTCCTTTTCTTTATATACAATTTTGTAGACCGTGAAAACACTGTGTTTCATTTGAGAAGCTTGTGGCAAGCAATTTTATATTATATTTTGATTGATTGTTAATTACTTAATGAAAAAAGCAGGTTAGGTTAGGTTAGGTTGATTGAAGGGGTGTGATATCCCATGTCATACGACATACACTTAAGCCAGTGAAGGCTTGTTGTGCGCTCCCTTTAATTATCAAACAGAAACTGCCAGAGTTCTGCAGCAGGATTCGAACCTGGGACCTTCGCACTATGAGTCTAGTACACTACCTACTAGTCTACGAAGTTCAGTCAGTGAAAAAAGGAAGGAATCAAAGATTATCAAGGTTCCTCAAACAACTGCAACAGCTCGTGTAAGAAGAATATACCTTGTGGAAGCCACATGCTCCCAAGAGGGAGAAAAAATTTTAATGCAAAAGAAAGGATTGTTTCAAATTGTTTACCACAACATGTAACAATTTCTCTTGGAGATTATTTTAGGGGAAAACAATTTCTAACTATCTTTGCACAGAAGTTTTTCATATATCCTTTTTTTGACTGAAAATCTTAGTGTAACTTAAAACATTTAATATAAGTTGATCGAAATATTGGAAAAACATTAATAAATGACGGAAAAAAACAAATAAAAATAAAAATTGGTTTTTTATTTATAAAACTTTTGAAAAAATTTGACCTCAAGCCGGAAGAAAAATAGCTTTAGACAACATTAAAAATCATAGGTCAACAAATACAGCTTTATCATTTAATATATATTTATTTTTTAAGCGGATCATGTTTTATTTAGATCTTTTTAATATCCTCTAAATTTTTTTATCATTATTTGTGGAAACAGTTGTTCACATTGCCCGCAATCAAGCTTAAAATGGCCATCAATTAGGAAAATTTACGAAATCATTTTACTGCAACTATGACTTTTCAAATTAAATTAAAAAATATTGTTACAATTCGGGAACAAATTTTTAAATCCTTGGATTGCTACAAATTTATTCATTGAGGCGTTAAATCTTTTTAAAAAAAATTTTACACTTGACTTCAAAATGTTACATAGACACCACAATTTCAAATAAAGTTTTCAGAAAAAAGTCCTTTTTAAAATGAAAATTAAGAGGGTGGTTAATAAATTCCACAAGATTTGTTTGCATATGGTAAATCAAACACCAACGTGAAGAGGGTGTCACCACAATGAGTCCAAAACGAAAAAAGCTTTTAAGTGTTAATATGGCGATAATTAAAAATTATTCTACAAAAAAGAATCATTTAAGGAAAATATGAAAAATTAGCACATATGCTAGGATTTTTGTTAAACACCCATTAAATGCATTTAAGTGCCACAAAAACTAGAGTGACATTCTACTCGTATTTGGTGGAGTTATTGAATGTCATTTAAAGTGTCAACTGAATGACAAGTGTATTCATGTGTAGTGATTGAACAATTATTAATTCAGTTTCTTTCTGTTTTCAAACTATTAGCTTTCTATGCTTATTAAATGACACACTTGGTGACAGACAGGCAGACAGACATTTTTCAGTACCATCATCTTTCAACTTTCACGAGAGTGACATTTTTGTTTAAACTGTTGTCTGTTGTCTGTTTTCACAAACCTGCTGCAAAATAAATATTTAATTTTAACAACTGTTAATAAATCTTAAATTACCTTTTAAAACAATATGATCTTAATTGGTTATGATCGCTCTTTTTCATAATACGAGTACGACGGAGGTAAATTTAAGATTTTAATGCCCCTCACTCTTCTCTAAATATAAGAAATATCCTTTAGGCCAGCCTTTTGTTTGCAACAACAACACCCTAATTGCTGGCATTATTATTTAATTTAACTTTCCTAAAATAGTGTCAATTTTCAAAAAAAAAATAAAGAGTCTATCAAACAAACCCTCGTTACAACATCTTGTGTAATTAGGGATGTTATGATGCCTTTAAAAAAATCTTCACCCAGGATAACAAAAATGCTGTATTAAATAATTTCAAATATTTTTGCAAAAAGAAAAAAATACTTTTTTGTTCACAAAAAAAAAACTGTCAAATATATTTTATTATCAATTCTTTAACAATTATTTGTTTTTTTTTTTTAAGAAATGAAAATAAAACCCCAGGACCCACCACTTACAACTCTCATGTGTGTCTGTATGTGTGGCTTGTACTCGTATATCCTCCAGTTGCTTTTGTGGTTAAATGTATACATTTTATTTCACTAATATTATTTATTACCTTAGTATTGTATTAGATGTTTGTGTATTGTTTTGTATTTTTTATCTAAACATGACATTTGTAATTGTAAACTGATACTCTAGGTGTGTCGCTGTGTGTTTTGCCAGACAGTGTCTGTTTGGGTTCTGATTAAATTACGAAGGCATATGACACAATTATTTGTATTTAGTGTAAATAGAAATAGGCATAGAAATGATTAGATTTATATCGAAAATTGTTGTTAAATACACGACGCGATGTATTGTGTCCTTTTGATAATTGCTTAGATTCTTGTGCATATGGTGGTATTTTTTAATGCCGAAGGCTGAGGATGCGTGAGATGTTTCAGAAGTTATCGCTTTTGTTATAATCGATTGACGACTTTGTGTATGATACTTTAAACTGCAGATTGGGATCTTCCAAAAATCATCAGTTCAAAACGAGTGATATATTTAGGTTACACAAAAGCTTTCTAGAGCTGACAATCAGGGCTGCTGATGAAATTTACTGTCCATCGCTGCAGTTATCTCCGCCAAGCCGGGACAGGAAGGACTATCACTGAATTTTGTTTGTGACCCAATAAACTATGTAGTTCGTAATATAATATACCACAGTAATATCAAATAAAATAAGAACTTTTGTAGCACATGTATCACTTTGATTCACTGCCAAGCATGATATATGATAAAGAGGTCCTTAGCAAAGTCTTTTCATACAACAAATGCGTACAATCGATATTAAAAAAAAATACCCTCCTAAATTTTAATTCATCAGTGTTCTCGCAACAAAAATCGTTTCTTAGCAAAAAATTACTTATTATTTTTATATAAAAATAGAATAATAGAAGCCAACGTTTATAATTCATAAACCCTTTGCATTATTGTATATGTATTGTTATTGTATTATCTTACAATAGTGTACACTTGTTTTTGGTAATATTCAATGAAAAAAATGTGATAAAACTATCACTCAATTCACAGGGCCTCATGGGAACGTCTATCGTTTATTGAAATAAATTTTTGAAATAAATCCTCTGAAATGAAATGAAACTAAACATAAAATAAATTTTGAGTTTAATTCAATTCCTACCATTACATGTTAAAAATATTTCAAGTAATAAGTCAAACATATAATTTAAACTCAGGTATGGATTCAACTCAACTTTTCAACATTTTTCATTTAAAATTACCAAAACAAAGTTTACAATGTTCTAAATTTATAATACAACACAACTCGATGTGAATTGAAAATACTTTATACATTATCATTTTATATATTTGGGAAAAGTGATATTGAATCCAAACCCTCCCAAGTTATTTGTTCTACGAAGTAAATCTTTTAGACTTGTAGTCATCAGAATTAGAACTTATTTTTGAACTGAAAAACTAAACAAGTTCTTCTTAAGATTTATTTTATGTGAAAATCTTTTTTTATTTCTTGACTTTGATCATACAACCGATTAAACTGATTGTTAATGAATAGAATTTCAAAAATGAATTTCAATAATCGATATCCTGTACTGGGGCTTTTTAAATAAACAACGACTTCTTTTGATTTTTTTTAGAGCAGACAATAGATAATCACCTTTTTCGAGGTAGAAACTCATCAGACAACCCTCGTTCTTAATTTACCTACATGAATGGCATTTATATTCTTATAAAACATTCCTAAATGTCGTTTGACACGAATAATTTGTCTGTCATGTAAATTAATGTCCTGAAAAAAATTTAAGGAAAATTAAATAAAATTCCTTGCAACAAACTTCTATAACGAAAATTTATTTTATGACACACTACTCGAATTTCTGCGTGTATTAAATTTTTTCAAATTGGCGAAGTTCGACTGTAGTCGAAATGAATCTTCGACAACCGTAATAAAGCTGAGTATTTTACAAAAAAAAAATCAAACAAAAGAAATTTTGTAGACTGATATATTAAAATATCGAAAAATAAGAAGAAAAATTTAATATATTTCGCAAACAAACTTTGACGTTCCCATTTACTTCGTGGCGACCAAACTCCACTTTACGAGTATGTAATCGCACACGGCTAAAGGCATTCTAAACTTGATGGTTGAAGGTCTTCGAATGAGTTGCCATTGGCATTAACGTAATGCCGTCATACAAATTTCTCAAAGGAGTTTTCTCTTCTAAAGAAAATTGCAACCTTTTTTACTGTTTGAAAGAAAAAAAAGGAATTTTAACGTTCCTCAATAACTACAAGTTTATTGGGAAAGGGAGCGCAAGGAGTAGGAATTGAGTTTTTTAATTAAGAGCCATAAATTTTTTGATATAAATTGGAAGAAAAATAAAAAAGGACATAAAATAAAAAAGGACATACATTTATTGATGAATTTATGTTACTAACCATTAGACTAACGTATTAAGTCCAATATTTATAAAAATTACGTTTGGTCCAAATGCAAGTATCTCTTTAAAAATTAAATTAATTTTGTGAAATGGCGAAACCAAAGTTCATATTTTCAATTTCAGGCCATAAAAATTACGTGTATTGCCTCTAAACCGCTCGCCGTTTACTGCAATGGCATGTTAAGAGTTTTCTATAAAACCTGGTCAATAATGCCATCACTCTGAATTCCACACCAAGCTGTCTCTCTCCCTGGATGCATTGGCCTCGGGCAATATTTCCCAATGGTGTTCAAGCATAAAGCGGACGCATGATATTGACTGATAGTCAATATATATACTCGTATATAGTGAGACAGACGGTCTTATATAGATGATTTACTTCTCTAAATTTATCATTTAAGTTCTTTAGATTTTTTTGCAATTTCAAAAGATCTTTTTTATTATCAAAAAAAAAAAAAAATGCAGCTAAAACTAAGACATCAATTTACTCTCAAATCTAAAATAAACACACACACATACACACACGAAATAAAAATGATATAAACGTGAAAGAAAAATTTGTTATAAATTGAACATTAGCACACCACGAACACAACAAAATGCAATTAAGTTTATGCTTTTTATAGCTTCAATTTAATTGTCATGCTGCTGACCGACCAAAAATGTCCAACGGAAGAAATATGAAAGTCATCGTTACGAGTGCTCGTCATGATGTGTTACAACAAACATTATATTAAACCCTTTCTATGCCACAGCAGAAGCCATCACCCGCACTCCCGGGACAAGGATACAATCGTATAAATAAACTGTGAAGCTTCGTTATCTCAGTGTCTGTGTGCAGGGCCAGTAAATAAACTAAAAATATAATGTTCTTTTTAGCCAAAGTTTGAAAGAGAAAATAAGAAAATAAAAAAATAAAAAATCCATATTGTGTACAAATATATTTCGCCATATTTTAAGACCTGAGTGTTTGCTGGGAGCTGCTCCGATGTAAAATGTAATAAAAAAGCAAATAAAAAAGCAACAACTATAAAACCGCAAGAAACGTAAATAAATAGCTGTAATCGTAGAATAAGTGTGGAATAGACAAGTTCTTGGCTAAGACAACACGACAGTGGACAGTGTAGACTTCCATCGTAGTCAAATGTGATAATTTTAGAAAATAAAATAGTGGAACGAACACTGCTTCCTTAAAAAGTTGACTCTGATTTACAGCTCTGGATCGGCTCAGATGGCTCCTACCTGAAATCTTTGTATTAACTGAACGGATGTGGGGATACATGCTACATACCGAGCTCTTCTTTTGACTCAATGTTAAAACATCCTTAGGCCCAAGTGAATTTGGTACCAGAGCCTGATATTTCTGCTAATTTTTACCATATCCGACTGCCAACATAAATGTGGCTTTTTCTCAAATAAAAAGGGAAGTGCCCAGCAATAACCTCTTCTCTATTCTTACAACCCACAGTGGCATTCATGTAGAATTCATGAAGTTTAAATGAAATTTTGCTTAGGGACAGTTAATACCCTTTACAATCGATATGTAAGCCTAGGGCTGCTTAGCACGAACAAAATTTTCCAGAAATGCATTTAAAGCCCGAATGAAATTTTTTCATATATAGATAGTACACATGTGTGGAATATCCTTTTTTTCCAAATTTTCGCGATATTAATTGCAATTTTTGCTTTCGTGGACGAATAATAAGTAAATTATTTTTTTTTTAATATTAAAAATAAAAACAATGAGTAGAGATGTCATTACGATCTATGTCCGTCAATTATGTTCAGAATTTTGTCATTATAATATTGTCCTCATTAATTATACGTAAATAATAACCGAATATGTTGTTCAGAGCGCATGCAGCTCTGATTATATCATCTACCTCTTCGTTGTTACGAGTATATACAGAAATATTTTTTAGCAAATATATATCATGCACCCATTTATAAATTGAACCAGCAATAAATATTCAAATCTCAGCTCCAAAGTATATCCAATGCTAGACAGATGTGTCTAAGATTAACGTGGGTACCTACCTTCCAGCCTAAATGTAAGGTGCTCTTAACACTGGGCGCAACCAATGCATCCGCCTTCGTAACAGTTCATGCACAGCCCCTTGCTGAGGAGCCGGAGCTAATAAACCATCAATTGTAGGCAGCGGTTTCTATTATTTAGAAACAGCACCTAGAAATCTAGCTGATGATAGCAAGAGAGTTGAGGAGCCAACAGTTGGCATTGATCCAAATTCTCTCTTTAACCAATAAACTTGTTCCCGTAATTCGGATTTAAACTGCATCCACCATGTGATCCCACATAAACCACAGCATCACCAATAACATTTCTAGTAAATGCATAGAGGCTACTAATACCTATGCCACCAAATGGACCTCTTATTACCCTAAATTTATTGAAGAAACTCAATTCCCCCAGTTTCTGGCCGCATGTAGCCTGATCTTACCTTTACATTATTTTTTATATACACTCCCGTCGTCCTATTAATTCAGGGATTGGGTAGCAACATACAAGTTAAGGGGTTTATCAGCAAAAGGCCAATGTCCGGAAATCCGAATGACTCTAACCCCGCAAGCAAATCACAATACAATGCTCTCGAGGGTGGCACATGCGATGCGATCCCGAGGAAAGTTAGTTCCCCTGTATTCACCACACTTACCAAACATTCAATGTTGGGCAAACAACTTTGCTTCTACTGCTTTTTCTGTGGTCGCCTTCACAGCCGCCGTGTTTTGATACGGGCGAGAGTGTGTCTATTATACAGAGAAATGTGGCCTTTACCGTCACAAATGTTGCCGGCCAATGGGCTTAGAAATCAAATAAAATTATATTTATACTCTGAAACATAATTTAACTTGATACTTTTATGATAAATGTCCTTAAAGGCCAAACTATTTAGAATAAAAACATTCATTAGACGACGAGAATATTCGTGTAATTATAATAAGCTCAGCGCTGTTCAACACCACTGTGCTCGATTTGGTTGGCAGCTTGTTGTGTTGCCACAGCATTTTAGTTAAAGTGACGAAAGTCGTTTATAACCTTTGGAACTCCTACTGCTTATCCTGTATAGTACTATTTCTATGCACACGAATATTAATGTCTGTTTGAATATTCTATAGATTTGTGGATATTTTAAAACCATTATAAGCAATTGTCTTCCTAGAGTTCTATATTTCATTTGTGTCTATCTTTCTTTTTCCTTATAATAAAAAAAAAAAACAAAAAAAAACATGTTGCCTTTATTGTATCTCACGAGGCGATACATGTTGTATTTTTTAACTTTCAACAATTCGCGTGACAAAGGAGAATTTTATGGCTTCCGTTGACCTGTGCCATATCCTGCATTTTTACAACAAACAGGATAAAGGAGGAAGATGTTCTTACAAAAATTATTTCATACATTATTCCTTTTAATTTTTTTTAAGTAGAGAAACAAAAATACAAGAAAACTGCAGCTCTTGCCCGCTAAACTTACAACGAATGAAATAGAGAAAAGTGATTGCCCTTTTTGGCTATAAAATTGACTGTAAATATTTAATGTGCGCTTGCATTTATTTTTGTAGTATTATTTTTTCGTTTATATTTATTTTTTCACCAAATGCAGGACCTTCCAGTAACACCTTCTTCACCCAGCCAGTATCCCTCCCTCTCTCGATTCTTCTGTCACAATTTCATTTTAGTTCACATGCAATTGTAAAATTTTCCAAAGAACGCCACTACAGGAACTTGAATATTTCTTGTCCTTTACAGTTTTAATGTGAACCCAAATGACTTTAGGATTGTGTTACTGTGAGTGTTGCATTGTTTATGATTAAGTTTGGTTTATATTTCAACAACGGTTGGGTCATATGAATAATAAAAATTTGTCATAAATATGACAAAAGTACATTATTTTTAGCGAATGAAAAAGCTTTTCTATTTTTTTTTCTATTTGCTTAAATGTTCTCAGTTTTTGCAGGATAATGGCACTAATTCTCAAAGGACAATGACATTAAGGTTGGGATTTGTTGCTTCTTTATTGCATTATTAAATTTAATTCCTAGCGAAAATAAGTTTAATGTATTCCAATTAATTGAATGTTACTATTTATTAGTTACAAAATTTCGTTTTCTTTAATCCTTGTAATCATCTTGCAATGTGCTTAATTAACTACTCCAATCAATAAAATTTTCTTAAGATTTAACACATTAAAGAATATTATATATTGGTTTTCTGATATCTTTAGTTTACAAACATTTTTTTAGTTTCTTGCAACAAAATGCCTAAATAATGCTTATTGAAGCAAAGTATACTATGGCATAATTACTTAAAGGGAATACAGCAAATATGCAATAACGAGAAGATTTCGAAAGACTTAATCTTGCCTCCGCCTTATAATAAAAATTTTAGCTTCACTCCTTTCCAAATTTATACCATAAGACTTTCGAATAATCTTATCGATAATCAGGCCAGTACGAAATGCTGCAGGCTTTCTCCTTTCAATATCACCAGATAGGGCTTTGATCAGTCATGGGTGGGAAGATATTCAGTCCTCAGGATGTCGGAAATCAAGAGGTCAATATGTTCCTGTTGTGAATGCCTACTAAAAATGTCAAACATAGGCCACTGAGAACATTCGTGGAAGACACCTCCTCTATCTGATCTTCAGAGAAATATAGTTCTTCCAAATATACTAGACTGCTGGCAACCTTTATGAAACTGAAAAACTGCGATGTTATAATTTCATCCAACTCGTAGCTCTGACCGCTACAGCATATTATTTTGCAAAGGTGGCGGATTTGAAATATACATATAAGGAAGTTTCAGTTTCGATATTGACATAGAAGCTCCTATAAAATCTCTTATTAAATATTCAGTTAGTGTTGTTCGATAGAACAAGCTTTCGTCGGACCCAATATTAGACGAGGCATTAGTTGACTGGTTGGAGTACAAGGCTGCTTTCAAACAAAAAATAATAATAATAATAAGAAGCATTCAAGTAAAGTCAAGTGATGACAAAACCTCTTGCATTCCTCCGACACAAACTGTCGGCGTCAGGAGATCTTTGATATGGCGAATGGTACCCCGAAGCATAAAAAAAAGCTTGTAAGGTCAGCTAGGCTGATTTTTTGTGACTCCGAATGGTCATCTAGCCTGAAGCATTTCATGGCATCATTTTCGCACGCAAAAAAAAATATGGTTCATGCAACCACAATCGCAAAGTACGAGTATGCTTTTATGTTCATCCTAAACATATTGTGATGTTTGCCACAACTATGTTATATTGTTCATTAGATTACGAGTGTTAAAAAGAAAACAACACTCATGTTGCATATTGCATTACCAAATAATCAATTTAATGCGACTTGCGATTTGCAGAACCTGTGTGGTCATGATCATGCAACTTATGCACATTCTTATACACCTTTCAGAGCACCATTTTATTTGATTCCTTATTACATTTTTTCATTTGGAATTTTTCTTTTTTATTAATTTTTTTTTTAATTGAAATTTCTTGTGATATCTTGAAATGTAAATAAAAATTAATATTGATACATGCATTTTTATTTCAAATAAAGACTCTATTGTAGCGAAAATTTAATTTCCAGGATCATAGTCAAAACAACAACTTTCAATCTTCTAGTGGTAATGATCATATAATGATAAAAACTTCAATCTAAAATGCTCAAGGCGAAAAACTAATGTTCATACTCCTTTTTAATAAAAATTATTTTACTGTCTCAATTGTTCATACGAGTGATTATAATATGGTCAAAATGCTCATCTTTAACCATGTTTTTTTATTTGGAGGAGAGAGCAGGCTGCAACCTTTAGGCAAAAAGTAAATTGTGTCATGCATTAAAGGTTCCGCAAGAAGAAAAAAACTCTGTGGGTAGTGGGTAAATTTGTGCGAAGCGTACGCCAGTCGTCATTGGAGCCTCCAACAATTGAACCCCTCAGATATACAAGTGTCGTATTTCTATAGACTTGTATTTACAGCCATCCAATAGTCATTGTTTCTATTGCTACATTGGCCCTCCCTTATTGGTATTTTTTCTTTAAAACAATTTTTTTTATTAAATTATATATATTTACTAAACTTTGTTATTTTTTTTCCTTGCAATCAAATAACATATTTTATTGAAGAAAAAGGAAAACATGAAAAGTGTTTGTGAAACACCTTAAACATGTTCAACAATTAAATTTGAACAGCGAATGCCACAATTCAAAACACGAAAGGAAATTTTGTTATCCGCCAGCATTAACAAAACCATTGGGAACGAAATCCTTTTGGGTCACTTAAACCAATTATGACTAATTTAAGACACAGTGAAAAGGTATAAATTTGTTTGGCGACATTTTTTTTAGAAGACATAATTTGAAAAAAAAACCAACAACTTTATACCCTGCAAAGGAGCTTAAGCGAATTAAATTGGGGCTGGGGACGGACTTTCCTTTTATTTAGCAAATATTTTATATTGTATTTTGCATTAATTAAGCTTTGGTTTTTAGTTGAAATTATTGTTGTTGGATTTTGCTGGGAAATAAATTGCAATAAATTTGGAAATTAGTAACTTGTGTAAGTCGTTCTGTGGTTGACTTGCATGCATTTAAACCATTCTTTATTGGCTGCTTGTCGGTGTTTGAATGTATGAGAGTGTGAGAGTGTATGTGTGCCAGGATTTCAAGGCGTTTAAACATATATTTTACAACAATGTTGGTAAATGTTGGTTCTTCTCTGTTGGAATTTTATCATCGAACCACCAATTCATTCTGGCAAACTACACAAATTTTACTCTAAAGATAAACGTGTTTAGTGCAGTAGGTTTTGGAAATAGAATTTATGGTTTTCGTTGCTAAATAAAATGGCAAAATATTTATTTTCCAAGTTAAAAACGGTTTTAATTTATGTAGTCATTCAGAGATAAAATTCGTATTTATTTGTGCTTTTAAATAAAGTTGTTTAAATAACAATTTTGCTAAAAATTTATTTACCAACAGCAAGTGATTGTAATCTGCGAGACACATAAACTTAAAGATTATTTTTCTTTTTGTAAAAAAAAACAACAAGTTGAGTCTTAAGCCAAATAATTTATTAAAATTTTTAATTTTTTTTTGGCGTTTCGTTCCTTTTAACAATAACCAACAACTTCAAAGAAAATTTCTTCTTAATAGAAAAAAAGAGAAAAAATCGAAAATAAAAGAATTTTTTCCATTTCTGCTTAAATCAGCGAAAAAATATGAATTTGTGGTTTATTTGTATTAAGAGTAATAAGTCCTCTATATCATTTGCCATTTTACAATAGAGGTGTGTTTGTTAAAATATCAAAGTGTAAAAGCAGACATCCTGCTGTGCTTTTGCTGTGCGCGGCTTAAGGAAATGCCTTGAGTTTGTTGGCAGGATTTAAGGATAAATGCATTGTGATTTTTCCGTTCGTCTTGCTGATTTCTAAAAAAAAGATATTAATGCTTATTGGTGCAAATATTATTATGATACGCTTTATTTTGTGGTTCAATGAGTCTTAGATTCCTTTATAGTCTTTGCACAACCCAAGGTAACTTATTTCCTTTTTTTAATTTTGTTTGAAAAAGTAAAGGATCTGTTTGACAACTATTGTTGCATGCTGTAAGTAAACGAATCAATGACTGGCTTAAGGTATTAAATAATGAGCAATCAGCTTATATTGGCGTACGAATTTTAAGTAAAAAGAAGGACATTAAATTGGTAATTTATACAAGATATTACTGAATTAAATTCAGGTGAAAAATTAGGAAAACATTTTTATTTGCTATAGCTGGGATGCTTCTTAGGACTCCTTCATACAATTAAACTAGGGCTAGAATACTTCAAACAGTCGCAGAATGTTTAAGTCGATTTTTCGCTGAATATCAACGGGTGGGTAATGCCATTCTGATCTCATTATTTAATAAAGCTGATCTTATCCAGGTTCCTAGGAGAGCTAGGAATACTAAAAATTGTAAGAATAAAATGCTATTTTTCTGTACTGCCGATCAACGTTAATCAGTTATCAAGCATTTTCTTTCGTTTATCGTCTTATCCTTTCTCCCGGGATAATGTTTTCTTGCTGAAACCATATCTTCGATTTCATAATCATGGCTCTGTAGCACATGCCCTTGACTGAAATTTCCAGTAGCATTTTCGAAAAAATTAACCAACGAACACAAACTTTCACTATCTCCGCATGCATTAGCTTCTCGATAATGACATTAGGGTTTTCCGATCCCCAAATGCGACAATTTCGTTTATTGACATACACGCTGAGATGGTTATTTTTCCGCCAAATTTGAAGTCCGATTATTTTAAAATATTTTCCAATGTTGATCAAACATAAAGCGATCCATTCTGGTGGTACATGGAGGTATGATAATAAATCATACTCATTATATCAGAGTCCAAATAACAGCTGATTTAAAAGATTTACATGTATTTACACCACCTGGGCTTTAACTAGAAGCCAACACAACAATTTATATATCGTCGGTGGCACTACAATTTTAACGCATTCTTTGAGAATTTTCTACACGATTTTATTCAAGATCTAAACAAAATTGTTTTTTTTTTTTGATAAACTTTTATTTTTTCCCAATTTCCCTAAATGTCCTTTTTAATAATCTTTAAACGAAAAGATGTATTTATTTATTTATCAGCAATAACAATAATTGCCATTCGAAAATTTCTTATGGTTATTGTTATTATTTTTTCATTTATGGCCAAATGACGTCTATTGTCTAGCAACTTAACACTTGGCCAGCCAATGAATACAACAGCAGCAACCAACAAACTGCCAGCCCAGTAAATGATGTTAAACAATAATGAAGTTATAATAATAGTTGTTACAACACATCCGTACAACATAGAGGTGTACGAGTACAACTAACAAACGAATCATATTTTTATGGTCACAAGGGGCAATTTTTCTATTGCAACAGTAGATGTTGTTTGTTGTTGTATTCACAGTGTTCTTAAGACATTTAAGGAGTTACTTAAATATAATGTTATGTTTCATATGATATTTATGTATGAGTGAGTGTATGAATTTAAGTCGTTATAATGTTCAAGCAAACTTTTTATTGTTATTGTAAGTATTATGACTGAAAATGGCTAAAATTGTCTCAAGTCCTGCAAACAGTTGCATGTTTTTATGTTGTTTGAATTAAGAAAGTAACAGAAAATAAAATATTTATTTGCTTTAAGGATAAGAATACAATGTTTGCGAGAGTGTTTGTGTGCTTGAATGGCATAATGTTTGTGTTGCAAAGCTCTAAGACATGAAATATTTCCTCATTCAAGGATTAATGTCGACGAGGAAAAAAAGTTATTAATGATAAATGTTTATTGAAAGTTGATTGAGACTAAATAACAAAACAAATTTATTAGTTTGAGAAAAATTCCAACAAAAGCCCATTGAAATAAACAATTAAAGCTTTAATAAAAATTCCTTTAAAAAAGGAAATTCAGCAGAGTGCCGGCCCAATACTGAAGGATCAATGGAAATTTTATATTGTGATATTCTGTAGCAACTTTAAAAATAATGTCTTTAGAATAAATTTTCTTTGTTTATTCTCTGGCTCATTCTCACCGATCAATAAAATATCAAATGTGACAATCATCCTCTTTTGTTTTCCCAGAAATAACAAAAAAAAAAAAAAAACAAGAAAGAGAAAAAGATGTCAATAAAATTTAAACAAAAGACTTGAGTCTCTTTCATTTTGGGGAATCATTTACATCAACAAGAAAATAGTTCGTTTAACATAAATTTGATAAGGGTTGGGAAACAAGATCATTTCAACAAAGAAAATTGTGTATGAAAATCGCTACCAACGCAAATTAGTAACATTGTTGCTTAGAAAACAAGGCAATAAAATTATGAGACAACAAAATCCTTCAGATCCCTGAGTTATTTTTAATGAAACAAAGTCGCGCCTATTGTGCCGCATTTCAAATAAGAAAAGGATCGTAAAATATCAACTCATCTTAATATTTATACACCATGAAAAATGCCAACAAGTACAAAAACATGTGTCATAAAAAAAGGATAACAAGCTTAACACTAACAAAGGAAACAAAAGGGATTATGGAGACTGAAATTATAAAGATTGTTGGCAAAAGATATTTCTATTATAAATACTTTTATTCGTCAATTGTCAAAGGAGATCATTTCAAACGGAGACAGAATATCATAAATTAGGTTTAAAAATCATATTTTACTAAATGATCCACGCATTAAATCCAGCAGGATCATTTGTTTCTGGGAAAAATAACTATTCACTGTGTGACTGAAAAGGGGTTTTGTGGAAAAACACGGCGCATTTTTTAACACATTAAGAGTGCATTTAAAATCTTAAATGGTTTTCTTGAATTCTCTCAACATTTTAGTGTTGAAATAAATTGTTTTGTAAATACACATTTCTCCTGTTGCCAAAATAACCGGAATGAATTGCGTAAAACTTTTTGTATCGTTTACAACTTCTAACTTTGTTGTTTGGAGTTTAAGAAGATCGCAAAAAAATTTCAAAAATGCTTTAATGATTCGATGAAGATGAAGTTGTTTGGGTGCGTTTTTAAACCACTTCCCTTCTCAGTGGTTTCCGATGAAAAAATCAACTATTATTCCAAGATAGAAGGATTAATACGTTTCAAAATTTCTTTCCTGAATATTAGGTTCACATAAAATGGATATTCCTGATAACGATTTCAGGGTCATCCTTACCATTCTGGGACACAGTAGTGAGCTAATGCGCCCCATACTTACCCACATATACTAACGAAGACACTTTGCACAATGCTTTGATTCATAGATAATGAAACATTTCGTTTGATGATTAGAAAAAAATGCGTTAGATTCTTACTTCACTAGATGACATGAAAAATGTATAAATATGAATGAAATCGTTTATCCTTCACCAGAGTTCGCTAAAATCCAAATTTTCTCATAATTTTCACGATATTGAACAATAAGCCTTTTAAAATTGTAAGAAGCCTATTACGGAAGCTGTATATTTGTGCGATATGTGGGCGTGGCAGTTGTCTGATTTCTTCCATATTTTTTTACCAAAATTGGATGTTTATCCAGTAGCCCGTGTTTCAAAATTCATACCCCTAACTAATTTATCTACCGACATAATGAATTTCTTCCGGCTAGATCGCCTAAATCTAAACCTGCGCTGTGCGCTACCTTTGAAACAACGACAACCAGTTTCCTCTTTTTCTCAGCCTTGCAAATTCTGCGTGATAAGCCACCGCACGATCTTAAGATAGGTCCTTGTGTGCTCCAATAGGGATTTTGATCCTGTTTTAATAAGAACACTCGTCGAGAGAAATTTCTTAAATTTTCTTTAAAAAGAAGTGTAAAAATGAACGACAAACACGACGTCAATTCAAATTTCTTTCAGCGTATTTAATTCACTAATTTTCTTAGTTTTGCCTTCTGTCACTTATGAATTGTTATAAAATTCTCTTAATTCAAACACAAACAAATACTTTGTTTCCTCTGCCATAAAAACACACAAAAATCATACACATTAGATCATAGTTAGAAAAAATTATAAAAAGGCAACCAATAAAAATTGCAACAAACTCAATTTAAACAAGACAAAACAAAACAAAAACAAACACTCACCAGGAAAATTGTTCCAAAAGAAAACACCTCTAGACATTTCACTATAAAATTAAAAAAGGGGTAAATTGAAAGGCCTTCAGAAAGTTTAAAGGAATCCTTTTGTTGCGCGCTGAAACATATATGTCAGGATAAATGAAATCACAGAATTTATGAACAAGATCTATAAAAAAAGTAAGAATATCAAAACACATAAACAAACTAAAAGACTTCATAAAAATGTCCTAGATTCCTTTATGTTCTCAAGAACTTTATGACAAAAAAAGTAAAACAGAAAATAAAGTAAATTTTGGGTAATAAAAAAAGGACCTTAAAAATTTTCTTTTTGACAGACTCTCGCGGTGATTAGCGTAAAAAGAAGTAAAACATACTTTGTATTAATATTTTAAGGACTTTATGACTTCAAATGCTACTGACCACCATTCATTGTCCACTGAGGGCTGCAATAAACTTGAAAACTTTATCGTATTTTTCCTTTTATAGATCAAGCTGAGGGATTTGCTTTTTTACGCAGTTGATTTTTAAATAAGAAAAAATATTTAAAACAATCTCGCAGACAGCTCTTCCTTGTTTTTGCATAAAATATTGGTTATTTATACTCCATTAATTTCAGTCATCAATCTCTATTATTGAACATGTGCCATATTTATGTTTAAAAAATGGTCAAACATCAACCAAAAATTTATCATTTCATCATTGAATGTTTGTTTTGCCAAAAAAAAGTCCCAATAAAACCACCCCGTGCTCGTTTACGGATTCATGTTTTTTAAGGGACTCACATGTGTCAACAAGTCAAATGTAATTTTTATCTCAATATTCTTAAAAAAATTAACAACTTTGCCATGAATAAAAATCATTTATTCATTGATTTATATATGGTCGATTCTTTATATCACACATAAATTCACATCACTATCGAAAATATTTAATTCGGCAACAACACATTTTCTTTTGCTATAGAATTTGTGGCAAGTTTTTTTCTTCTGTGTCAAAAATTTATAAATTACTTCTCATTAATTTATGTTTTTTTTTTTTTTTTTTGTGAGATACTAATCAATTTAGATGATGACTTTATCCAAAATTTCAAAACAGAGTCCTCGTAATGAGCCTTATTTTTTTTAGAACAAAAGGAAAGGGAAATAGATTTGTTGCATTAATATGAGTATATATGCCACTTTACAATGATGAAGTGAAATAACCACACGACTGGGAATAAATGCTGTTTCAGTAAAATGCTGGGCAGCTCAAAAGAATTTCTGGATCGCATTGCTCTAGAGTTGTTTTTGTCATACCAATAAAACGATGGAATTTAGATCATCTGTTTACACGAAAATCTGCTGTGTCCTTTGAATTCATTTCCAGACTTAAGTCCACATCACATGCTCTAAGCTATTTTGTGCTCCACACATCTGTCCAAAAAGTAGAATCATTTTAGTTGAATGTTGCAAGTTACGCAGCACAAAACCATTGGAAGCTTTGACGATTATAATGCAAACGGCAACATCTACTTTATACTTTTGCCAGAATCATAGGATGCACGCGAACAGGTGAACTAATCTTGACTGCCTGGGATGACAACTTATATTTTATTTTTGATGGTTGAGAAAACTTCGCACAAATTTTTAAATGCGTAGAAAGTATGAAATGCTTAGAAATGATGGCGAGCAGGCGTCGTGGGCACTTTCAACTTTAGGCATCAGCGATAAAACCACAATAAAATATAATGTTTCGGCCACAAAAGCAAACAAAGCTTTATGCTGGAGATAACTCTGGCGGTCAAGCTTGTTTTTCGTTTCTCGATCATCCTCTGTTAATGATTTTTGCTGTAAAACTCTACTGCGTTACGGTTAGGTGAGGAGTTTTTTCAATTGACTCGTGCAACATATATATTTTAAGGGGCTCATTGCTTCCTATTCGAGGGTATAGTTCGAATACCAAGTGAACCTGAGGTAGGATATAACCTGGCATTCAGAGACAAGCTATTTAAATCGCAAGTCACAAACAGAATACAGCAAAAGTAAATTCACATCATTTTCTAATGGAGTCTGAAGGGATTTGAACTCCAGCCCTTAACCAAAAACTAAAAATTGGTTTGATCAACTATTTCAATAGGATAACTGGGCTGTTCTGTCTAGATTTCTCACTAATTTAATGACGCTAATTTCTTTAAATATTTATCCTACAATCCCTAAAATCTTGTTTTAATATTTATATTGACATTTTGTGTTGCAATATCAGTAATGTTTAAGGACTAAGAGGTTTCTTTTGTAGTCATAGTTTTGAACTAGATTAAAGGAACTAATGAAGCCGACTTTAAATTTTTAAGGCATCCCGAATAAATAAAAAAGACGCCATCTTGGGAAGCAACATCTTTTTAAAAGGATCAATTGACAATTATAGGGGAGCATTAATATAAAAAATACGAGTTTAAAGTCTTGTTATTTGTTGTTGTCTTAGTTGTCAATATATAAACATTTCATAGGTTCAAACCAACTCATCAGCCCGTTTACAAGGCATTCAATAAACAATAAGTAGAATATACTTAATAATTTTAATAAATACCGACTAAAAAATTTATAAATTTTATTCTAACATTCACGGATCTGATGACACATACACAATAATATTTTGTGCATCAAAAACAGCTGCATGATTTATGAGGCAACTCTCATTGTCACCAGGAACAAGAATACATATTTCATTTAACCTGTGGCGAATTAGCGCCCACAAAACTGAGACGTTGCCACTACAGATCATTCATTCACTAAAACTTACTTGTGGTCCAGGAATTGACTTTTCTCCTCGATTGCACTACAGCCATGTTGCCGGTGATCACAATAGCGCAACCACATCTCCAATCTTAACATTTATGAAGTTACAGAAGCAACAAATAAAATTCACAGTTGCATTCTTCTACATGGTCCTTCGAACCTAATTAAGAGGTTTTTTGTTGTTGTTGTTAATAAATAAGGACCACTTTAATCTTCACTAAGAAACTATAACTACAAACTTAAATCCTTTTTGTTACAGCAAATGCCCGTACAATTAAGTCGGAAATGTCTTGTTGACATCATGCCAAGCCATTTATCATTTAACACACATACACACTCCTCTAACACATATGAACACGCACTCATTTAAAACAATTTTTTATCCAACTTGGAAAAAATGGATGCAATTTTTCTTGATTTTTTTTTAAATTTTCCCTATCAAACAGGACTCTTTTTTTTTTTGCTTTCCATGTCTGAATTATGTTTATTCAACTGTAACGAAAAACAATTTTTGCAAATGGTTCAAATTCAAATAACAAATATCATCACAGATACACACAACTACACTGTATACTAATATGTACTAGAGAAAAAAAATTATATTACAAATGTTATGTGTCAGTGTCAACAACTGTCAACATGAGTTCATCTGTCAAATGATATGCGTTCTTACTTACTTTTCGCCCAGCTTCCGAGTATCGTTTACTTTGTACGGGGAGAAGGAGACAGACAACTGAAATTGTAGACCCATCAGTTTAATCATGTGTATCTATGTGTCTATCTTATCATCTGTGCATGCGAGTGTTTGTGTGTGGCTATGTATGTGTCTGAGAGTGGTTTTATTTAGTTGAAATGTGTTAAATAAGTTGTTAAAGTTTATCTGTATTTTTTTTTCGTCTTGACTTTCTTTTTGCCCCATATGACTTTTAAATTGTCTGCTGACTGGATGGATGCGGGACTCCTTCAAAACTTGACCTAAATTATCAATTAGACGAAACTCGTTGAATGGCATCAAACTTGTCATGGAAATAGGTAAAATTGTTTTGATTAAATAGACAAAATATTCCAAGTGACAGAAGGTTTGTAAAAGAATTCTGTTAATCGAAATGGATTTTAATTTAGTTAATTGATTTAAAAGCAAAACTACATTGCAGGTCCTTTAATAACACTCTATACTTATGGGCAGATGAAGCATTCAATTAAATTCATTTTACAAAGTTGAAAATAGTCTTTATATCTAGACCAAAATTTATTTGATTTCTTATCTACACAAAATTCACTTCTAGCAAAAATATACATTTTTGAAAAAAAATTTATTTCAAAATTCTTTATCTTTCCTTAAACAGAAACAAATTAGCTCATCCTTCAAGGCGACAGTGTCCTTAATTAATTCCTTTAATTAGAAAAACAATGTCTTGGAATATTTTTTCAATATTTCTGTCTCTATTGCTTTTATCAAATAAAACAAACAATCAAAAGGTCGTAGGTAAACAGAACCCAGACCTAAAAGAGAATCCCAAACGTTTTCATACGCCAAAAATAAATTTCCAGCTTATTAATCCGCTCAGCTAAATAAACTACAATATCAACCTAAAAGGGCTTTATTAAAAATAAGTAACGACAGACAAAAAGAAAAACAAACACACTTGTCTTCTCTCACCTAATTGCATAAAAAATATTAATAATCCTTTAGATAAAAATAACACAAACAAGGATCAAAGTTTGAAAAAAATGAACAAATTCCCTGCTGATGAAAAAAAAGATTTTTTTTATATTTTTGGTTTCATGTCAAGCAACACTTTCAATATCATAGAATATAAAAAAACTAAGACTTAAAAAAACACCAACGAGTCCTAAACAAATATTTTCTCTAAGGTAACCCACTGTTCGTGAAGCACGAAACATAAAAAAGTGTTCACTTAGGCGTTAAGGCATCTCAGGATTAAACCACAAGGAATTCTTTCCAATTGCTTTATCTGCCATATAAGAATTTCAATTTGTAAGAAAATTTTGGAATTAATCCTCAATGGTCGTGGTTTAAATTTCATAAGGAATTTCTATTAAAAAAATTCATATTTCAATAAATTTAAAACCCTTTCCAAAACAAAAAAAATTTAATTTACTAGAGTAGCCAAACGTAAAAAAAATCTAACCCTTTCCGCTCACTAAATCCTCTCACACTTCAAAGCTAAACAGTCAGCACAAACATTCAATCTTCGTTTTAAACATTTGAAACCTGTCATTGACATTTTTCTAACGCGAAAATTCATTTGTTGGCCAAAAGTTCCCCCAACCCCTCCCCGCCTGAACGCAATTCGTTCAACTGTACTTTTTAACATGCAACATTAATGTTTTTACATTGTTTTCACTTTGTTGGAAATTCAATCAGCCAAATGATGAAAAGAGGCAACAACAACAAAAAAAACAAATAGAAAACAATTTCGTCAATTTTCAAGCGGCTTCCCGTCGTGGCACAATCCTTTGGCTTGTTTCGCATGGCTCACTTACTTTCCACACAGCAGCCTGTAACTTTAACACGCAAATATCTCTAATTAATAATCTGTAACGAATGTCGTGTCTACCATTAAGTGAATTTAAATGTGTAGTACTCAATTCTATTTCATTTCGACCGCGAACGCTCTATTGGCGGCAGGCAGACAATAAGCTACTTGCCTAAGCCAAAATCTCCAATAAAGCCGTTTTAATTAAGCCTTTAGACGGGTGTAATATTGCACAAAAAATTTAATAAAATATTTGTAATCAAAAATACAAAATTCAAAACCGCCGCGGCGTAACAGAAACTTACAATTAAAAAGGGGTTAAACGTTTCTTAAAGCGGAAAGTGGGAGGGAAAATAAATAAATGCTGTGGAAAACTTGTTGAGTCACACACACATACACACACACACACACAGATACTGAGATAATACGAAAAAAAAGAAATCTAAGAAAAATCAAGCGACTCCTCATTAAGAGTAGCATGAAAACTTCATCGGTTTTCTCGAAAATCATAAAAATTTAACCGGTTCACTTATAAAAATTAACCGATTCATGGAAAATAACGGTTTCATATAGAAAATGAACTTTATCATTTAAAAAAAATTGAAACATAAATAATTTCATTACGAATAGGATGAAAACCGAATCGGTTCTATCAGAATAGCATTAAAAGTGCACCGGTTTTACGTAAAATTAAACATTTTATTGAAAAAAAAACGCATGAAAGTGAACATCTTTATTTGGAGGAATATGAAATAAAATAAAATATTTTTTGGAGTTTGAGGTCTCTTTTGTTTTTTAAACAATATATTTGTTTTTGAATGTTCGATATCTCCCAAACCCTCTGGGTGTCTTCCTCAGGAAATTAAAATATCGAACAATCAAAAATAAATATATTGATTAAAAAAAATAGACCTCAAACTCAGAAAAATAGTTTAATTAATTAATAGAAATCATGGTCGAATAATATTATCAATTTATAAAATAAAATATTGCAAAAACTAACCGGTTCATTTAGAATAGTATGGGAAATTGTTTAATATAGAATATCGTTGAAAATGAACTTGTTCATTTAAAATAGTTTGATACATGAATTGTTTCATTACGAATACAATGAATAGCACGAATAAAATGTATTGGGTACCATTCAGATCAGCACAAAAAGTTAACCGATTCATTGAGAATAGTATGAACAACGTATGAACTTTTGCCAAGAATAGCTTGAAATATGAACTATATTATTTAGATTTGCATGAGAAAGCAAGCAAATATAATGAAAAAGAACTAGTTCATTTAGAATAGCATGACAAAGTAATCGTTTCGCTGAGAATACCATGAGGAATTAACTGTGGACTTAGAATAGCATAGAAAATTAATCACTTCACTTCGAGAAGCATTAAAGCTGAACTAGTTCATTAAGAATATCATGAAGAATGAATTAGTTCATTTAAAATAGCATATGAACAGGCCAAAATTTTAAAATAAATACAATTTTATTTTGCTTAAAATGATTTTGGCGAAAAAAATCACAAAGATGTGTTAAAATCTCACAAATTTAATTTCAAATTTCCATTCAATGAGAAGCACTTCAGAATTTATTCACTTGCAACTAACAAACAAGTGATGAATTTTTGAGTTGTTCGTACTTTGGCAAACAAATGGCAGTTGAACCAGCAGCAGTTTTCCTTTTCCACTGACTGACATTATGATTTTTTTAAAAAGCGAAAAAGAAATTAACAACTTGATCCGCGTTCTTACATTTTAAACTTTTATGTTTTTTTGGCTTGTTTGTTTGTTTTTGTTGCACGGTTTGGTGGCTGACTGGTTGCTCATTAATCCAAGTGTATAATTTTTTAAGCAAACGAAGTAACAACTTGTTCTTAGGCAACATTGAGCATCAAGATTTATGCACTCTCATCACCATTGCCAGCCAACCTCATTATAGTCAACGTGAATTGTAGCGGTGTTGTTGTTACGACATCATTATCCTTGTAGCCATTCTGAGTTGAAGAAGTGGTTTCTTTTAATGCTTCATTTGTTTTTGAAAAGTGCAAAACAACGACACAACGAAATTGTTAAAGAAGTTGTTGAAAATATAAAAAAATTCATTATAATTACGAGAACATGAATGAGCAACAAATAATAAAAACAAACAAACAGACTTTATCGTTTCAATAGACGCTTTTTCTTCGCTGTTAAAATCCTTGTAATCGAAATATATTTTGATTCATTTTTTATTTCAAAATTATACTTTCTTTTGTTGCTGTTTTTGTTATATGTACATATTTACTTTTACGCTTTAGTAATTACGCAAAGTCACACAACAAACTCGCAGCACCAACAACAACAAAAGTTGAAGTTTTATTTTTGCAGGATTTATTTATTAATCGCTCATTGTGCGTTGATATCTGAGTGCGGGAGAATTGAAACCCTTTTATGTTGAATTTTGCCAACGAACTACAAAAATATTTACAAATCCTTTATTACCACCTTTGACGCCACAGTCCTTTGGTGGCAGGCAGGATAAGCTTAGATTGCTTAAAAAAGTAATTCTCTAGCAAGTTTGGGAGTCATATTTTGTATTTAAATTAACGAAATTATTCATGTGCACATAATTAATAGCAAAAGGATTTCCACGTTACTAGGACATGATTTATTTTGTGCAAAATGATGACGGAAAAATTGGAATTTAAATTTTAATTAAAAATTTAACGCCATTTCTTTCATTTATACGAATGTTGTTTTGCCCTTAACAAACACAAAAAAAAACAAACTTTGAGACTTAATAATTTCAGATTTTGAGCTGGTAGGCCTCTCTGCCTCTAGAATCAATTACAAGTCTTCTTTGAATACATAAACATATTCATATTGTATACATTTCATTACAGCTGAAACATCCTTGGGAAACTCAAACAAATATTGACATCATCCATCCAGAGTTTGTATTTACTGACAAGCAACTTTAATTACAAAATAATATTTAAACACTCCATTTGATAGAGTCAAGAAAATAGACCAAATAAAAATGTTGTCTAAATATTGAATTTGCAAAAGTATCCTTTATAAACATGAGACACAATCATAATATTGTAATGCATTCGAGTATCATTACATCACTTTTACAACACATTGGAATTATTGATAAATACAAGTCGATATAAAGTCCCTCATCATTATTATCTAGTCATCAGCGGCATCCTCATAATCAACATCATCATCATCATCATCTCTTTATTATATTGATACACTTATCAATTTTATTTAGTGAAAAATCCATTGAGTATTAGAGAAAAATCCTTTTCACTGTTAACGACTTTTACCACTTTTGGCTGTTGCTGAAACAATGGCTTTTATGTCTTATTGTTTTTCATACATTTTTCCACTCATTCTGGCCGATTGTTGTAAATAAACATTTAAATCTTTTTGCCAAGAAAACTTTTGCTCGAGTCGTCATTCACTTTTCAAAGACCAAACTTTTCTTACAATGGCTCATTATTTTTTATGATTATGGCCACAAACAGAGAGAGAGAAGAAAAAGTAACGTATCGATAAGATTGTTGTTATGTATCTATGTTTGGTTTGGTTTGGCGTGTTGCAAAAACGAGGTGGAGATGGATGCTGCAGCATTAACCATCATCATCATCATCATCACATCATCGTGGTGCGTATGCTTGAAGTAATTATTATGGAATGGAGGTCTTGTATTTTATTAAATGACTACTTTTTGACATGTTTATAATACTGCCGTGGATTTTTGTTATTCTTTTATTTTTTTTTGGCCATAAACACACTTAATAGTGGAAGGAGGTTGGCAGGAAGGGTGTTCTTTAGTTGAGTGTTTTAACAATATTTTAGGATTAAAATTACATTATAATAAAGCGCTCGGAAGGATGGTGGTGGAATGTTAAATTAAGCTTTTAAAGACGAATTTTTAATACAAATAAAATATTGTGCGTCTTATTAAATAGAAATCAAACGAATTAAAAATTTGTTTTAAACAAATTGGCACATTTGATATCATGGCATACGCGACAAAAAAAACGTAAATATCCTTTAAACTATTTAATAGCTCCTGCCATTACTAAGGCACCACAGAGAGGGTTAAATTAAGAAAAAGAACCCTGAAGAAGGCACGTGGCCATGAAGGGGAACTGTTTCAAGTTTCAAAGTTTTTGCTTCTTAATTTTAGTACAAATCGTTTTTACAAATTTATGAACGATTCGTTCTAAATCTATCCTGGATTTCACAGATAAAATACGAAAACACTCAAGTCTACATTGGCTCTCGATATTTTAAATGTTGTGGTGACACTAGACATTAGAAAAGCTTTTGCTAATGAACATGCGATGAATGGAGAGGCCGATATCGAACGAAAAAACTTTAAATTTTTAAAATTTTTCAAGAAAGGATATAAAAATTCAAGTATAAACTTGTTAAGTCAAGTCTGTTTTAGGATTGAATTAGACAAAATTATAACGTATGGTATCACTTGGATTAAAATGGCGAGTTCAACATCATTTCTGTTTTTAATCAAGAGTATTTTTCTTGAACTTAGATTTTTATTTTTGCTAAAAATCAATTTTAAATCTGGTCTTGTGTCAAGCGTTGCGTGCTTTTGGCTCTACTTCGGCTTGATTTCAGTACGGATGACTTGATTTTTCTTTTGAAAAGCTACAGGAAAACAAACTTGTCTTTTTGTCTGCCAAATTTAGGTGTCAAATCGTGTTATAGTCCTTTAAGCCTACTATCACCTAAATAACTCTTAGAATTTTTGTTCGTAAGATTATACAAGTCTCAAAAAAAAATATACTAGAGAGGATCAAAAGAACCCCGCACTTCTATGCGAAAGATTGGAAAAGTAGTTTTTGATACGATTCAACTTTTTGAAGTCTAAATCACTTCCAAAAGTATCCTTCAAATATCTGCACAGAAAAAACTAAATTTCGTTTTCAGTAACCAAATTCATTGAATAAGTAAATATTTTTTGTGAATGAGGACCTATAAAAAAAAAAATTTTAAATTGAGACATCAACTTAACTGAAAAAAAATTTATAAAATTTTTTTCTGGTATTGTAAAGACTAAAACTGATATGAATTGCTACAACAAAAAAGTTTGACGGAAAATAAAATTTACTTAAGATGAAATGTTTGTCTAAAATTTTTTTATAATGATTTTGGTTCTGTGTGTAATATTCAATTTTAAAAAAAATTGTTGATTCAAATTAATTTTTTGAATATACATGTCCTTTTGGAAAGATGCGCAGCCTTCTTTCCAATCTCATCTATATATTTCTTGACCTCCCTCTTCTTGCCACCCTGTTCTGAAAGGGCCCAGACATGTTCCATCAGGTATACACGGTAGTGATTACTTCTTAATTTTTCTTGAATGCTGGTGATCATACTGTTTCTATCGGGACAAGACCAGATGTCAGTGAATTGCAATATAACGTCTTGATAGTTCAGTTTAGTGGCAATGTTTGAAATCCTCTGGATTTTGGTATCAAATGTGATGTGCCTGATTGGCTCACAGATTCACGGAGAAGCATATGATGCAATAATAATGGACAGATAAAGAGAGCAGTTTGAATTAGGAAAACATAAAGGACTTCTATCATGAATTTCACTAAATCTTTACACAAGATACCGTATAAGAAGGACTGAGTACTAGAGTATATTGAAAGACCTCCTCCTTATCATGTTATAGTTAATCTAACAATACAAATTGAAAACTATTGAACTTTAGGGCTTTTCTAAATACGACTGTCTTACTTGCAACATACCAATGAATAAAAATGGCAGTCATCCTAGGTAACTATCTTTGTATTCCTTTAAAGGTTTCCATTAGTGCTTTCTATTGACTTTATAGGGAGTGATCTTAACAAAATCTATGTTGAGAAAGTAACATAGTCCACATGTGAAACCGTACACATGAAAATAGTGACTTTATTGCTAAAAGAAAAATATATTCTGACTATTGGCAAGTTTTTATTCATTTCAAATATTCCATATATTGGCGTATTTTTCCTGAAGAAAGTGTAAGAATTTTTGTTGGCTGTTTTGGCATAACGAAATGTGTGTGTTGGTGGGAAAAACATAAAAAACTTTCATTGAAAGACGTCCTAAAAAAATCAATAAATGAGTTTTTTTTTGTGGACACTCAAGATGTAATTTAATTATACATTGACAGTTTCGGCAGACATGCAAAATTACATATGGATCGTTACAGCTTTAAAGTCAGACGTATAAAGTTGCAGTCCACAAACCACCGTAAGCAAGTTGGCTTTTGAACTTGTCACGATGAAATAAAAATCTCATTTCATGCCAATCGGCAAAAATATGTTCGAAAATTTTTATATTATACATACTTAAAAATTAGATGTTAAAAGGAGGCTTCTCTTATACATTACGATGCGTAATATTCTTTGGAATAAACATATCGCCATATGCTTTAATGCAACAACGTCGTGTTTCAAAAATCAAAATTTTTGAAACATAATCATATCTGAAGCTAAACCGATGTTGCATAAAAAAATTTCGATATAGCCCTCAAATCAACATGCAACATAGTCATGTCTGAAAAACTTGAAAATTCTAATTTACTCAAGAAAAGGTATTGCTCAATATCCTCTTTACATGTACGACAAAAATCTGAATTATGCCAGAGGAGCCGCAGGAGCGATACGACACAATGACAAGTCATTAAAGTCATTAAAAAATTGCATTACTTTTTTGTTCACAAATTCCGAAATTTAATGACTTTTTTGGCAGCTCTTTTTACAAGGATATATAAAAATTTTTTCTTAAAATAAACTTCAACTAAAATAATTTTTATTTTTTTATTTTCTTTTCAGTTCCCAATAATAGAATATTCAAATGGTAAGTTTTGTTTAAATGTTATAAATAATTTAATTTAATAATGAAGTTTATGGAAGTTTGTTGATTTAATGATATATTTTTTCTATTCTTTTATTTATTTTAATGTAAATATTCCTTTTATAAATTAATTTTCAACGTGCGCGTATCAAAATTAAAATTAATTTTATTCCATCATAAAGACAACTAACGAAATTATACGTTTTATTATTAATGAGTAAATATTAGAGTAGAATCTCTAGTAAAATGAAACTAAATTTGAAATTGTGTTAAAGGAATCCCTTCTTTTGCCACGTGTTCGTATGGAGCCACGTATTAAATCAGAGGTTCTCAAATGAAAGCAGAAGCAGGCAAGGGCTCATTTTTATAGAAATTTTATGAATTTTTTTACTTAATTTTTTTTTTTTGTTCCATAGAACCAGGCCAAGGAACTATATAAGACCTGTTTTTCAACCCTTTACCATTGGAAAGTGAAAATTTTTTAATTTGTGTAGGAAACTTTGAAAATTTGCGTGGTCCTGTTCACTGTACTTATCAGAGGCTTATTAAATGTTCGTTGAACGGATTTTGTATGGCAATTAAGTTTTGTTTAGTTTTTCAATAAATTATTCTAAAAAAGAAAATATTATGTCGTAATAGTCTTTAGAACATTCACTACATCCTGCACCCAGTTTTTGTAAGGACATAAAAACACTCAGCATGATTGGAAACTCTGTGAAATATCTAAAACTATTTACACTCAAATGTAAAGAGTCGTCTGACAAAAACTATTAATCTCACTGAAATGCCAAAAATATTATCTTTAATACTTAAACAGTGCTTTATGCCTGCGGTGGCACTTAATTTAATTGACATCGTAAAACCGGCAAAAGTACACGCGGATGTTGCTGTAGTTAAATTCAAAAAAGAAGTCATCAAAAATTTTAAATAAAAAGAACATGTTGCCTTTTGTTTTAATTTGTAAAACACATTCATAAATAAGGAATAGTATTTCATGGCATTTCTGCAGTAGAAAAAAGGATTAATATTTGTTTTTAATATTTTTAAGTGATTCTTTTCCCTCAAAATCTAAAAGAGAAACAAAAGTTTTTACAGCAACATTTCATTTCCATTTATTATTGACCTCCGAGCTAAATTTTACATATCAAGTTTCCACTTTATTTGCTTTTCCGATTTTTTTCCCCTCTCTGCAGGTTTTTAGCTCACAAATGCGAAACAGAAAATTGAAGAGTTAGGAAAAACAAGGATGTACCATATGTAGACATTAGAGTTGTGTAGCCATGGCATTATGCTTTGTAGTTGTTGTTTGTTGTTTTCTTAATCGTAATATTATGAAAAAAATGGAATCTGTGGAACGATGCAACTGTATGATTAAATCTTGTAGACACAAAACATTCCAGTTGATGTTTTCATTAACTCAATACGACAGTGGGAGGAAAGATGAAAAAAGTTTGTTGAATTAATGAGGGAAGTTTGAGTAGGTTTGTCACAATAAAGATTATTGTGACAATGAACGTTTGAATAGTGTCTTGCTAAAAAAAAATAATATACGGCTCCTCAATGTTATAAATCATTTAATTTTGTTTGTATTGTTTCAAATTAGGACCCTCTCTCTGCCAAAAGTCCCAGGAGTTATGAACCGGTCAGAATTTTTTACTCCTTTTTTATTTTTTCTCTTTTGTTTTGAAATCTATTGGCGGCATCGGTGGCGATAAAATACAACTCGCTTTAGAAGTGGACGATTCTAATTCCGCTCATTGTGATGGAAAAACCAAACTAACATTTTCAGATCCTTGATTACTTAAAGGTTGTCTTTTCGTATCGCTAGGGCCGATAAGATTTTGAAAGCGATATAGACTTGGAAATTTCAAGCTTCTCACTACTTCAGTTATAATCTCATCCTCTATACCACGAAGCTGAAAAATCTGCAAAATTTTACCGATTCCTCAAGTGATTAACTCTAAGGAATCCACAGACTACCAGCCAATAATTATTTTCTCCATTTGCTTTAATATTTTGGAGTCGTTTAAAGGGTTCCAATTGTATTACATCTTTGAATCAACCTGGAGTATAATCGATTTTCCATAAAATCTTAGGAAAAATTATATTGCAGCCGCACTAATTTCGTGGAATTTTTATATTTTAAGCTTTAGGTGCTACAAAGTTTTTTTCTTACAGTTCTAATGAAACTTGTTTCTCGTTAATTTTTCCTTTTTTGTCTTACTGTCCATACTCTTCTATGTATGATTTCCATTTCATTTAAACTTTATTTAAGCAAACAATTCCTTGCAAATTTTACTTTATTGTAAATGAAAAGGAAATTACTTTGAAATCTGAGAGAAAAAACTTGCAAACAAACAAATAAGTCTATTAACAGTCATTGCAGTAAATAAAGCCCAAGGATAATTGAAGAAGAACTTAGAAAGGAAAACTCTTTCCAGTTAAAATATCATTTCCGGTCAAAGGATTCCAATAACAAAACGAAAATATTATGCGAGTAGCGAAAAATATTTTTCCATATTTTGTTTTCTTATTGTCGAACACATGTTTTTTCTTCACTTTGGCATGTTTTTCCGTTTGTAGAACTTTGTTCGTGCGGCTATAATTGGCGTGTATCATTTGACACCATCGGTTGTAATGTTTTTATTTTTGCATAATAAAATTTTAAAGTTTTTACTTTTAGGGTTAGACCCTTATGTCACCAAATTGTTTTTAATTGTTTCTATTTCTCTTAATAGGCGTTAAGAAGCATTAATTATTTAAAGTTGCTTGTTTTACTAATTCATACGGAATTAAACTATAGATAATGTGACTGGAAGAGGTTTTTTGTTTATAAAATCTTTAAATATATTTTATAATTGTTTGTAAAAACAGTAGAGAAACATTCTATTGGACATTTGTCTTTTTTTTTTTTTTTTTTTTTTTGTTGAAGGAAATAAACTTTGACTTCTCTTAACCCACAAGAATAAATTTAAATTAATTCTGACGAAGTCTAAAAGAGTTATACAAGTACTTACAGTAGAGTTCGGCTATAACATACACAGGTACTAATGAATTATTGTGTGCTTTTTTATAACATTAAGCAGTAGAGTTTGTTAAATTAAAGAGATTGGGGATCCCTGGTATACTCCATTCTGCAAACACAGATTTATGGAATGCTGATTTTCTATTCTAACAGTTATTTTCCCAATATTCCTAAAAAGTAGTTGTTGTATTGCTTTATTGGAACACAAAGTTCGTTTTCCGTATACTTCTGTATGTACCTTTAATTATAAATGTTTATTTTATTTTCAAATGATGAATGTAGCGAAGCACTCTGTAAATGACTAGTAAATAAATACAAATAAATAGTTTGGAACAAAAACTCATTAATATTAAATGAATTTTTAATTGCTCTAAAAAATCAATGAACATTTAAAAAATTTATTAATAGAATTTCAACATCACCTGTCCAATTTTAAAACACTAAATGGCAAATTTTTTAAAATCGATTTTTTGTTGTTGTGATTTTTGGTCAATTGGATTCATACGAATATTAAATAAAAATTGTTTTATAATTTAAAATTTTTTACTATAAATGATTAATTATTAATTATGATATTTGTTTTTGGGCTTAATAAAGCCCTTAATTTCTTATTAAATTTTTATCAACTGATGCCGCAAAAATGTATTCCATTGCCTTTCTGAAAAATTATACTTGTGTTAGTTAATGGGTTTTGAAATACGAGTAGTAAAGCCTTCTTACAGCCTTGAATTGTTATCATCCGATCACAAATGATCCATTCAAATGGCAAATAAAACAAAACCTGTATTGCTAAAGGAAATTTTTGTTCTAAGATACACTATATCAAATGAACTTTATGCTCGTTGGGAAATTTAATGATGCAACAAAGTTTAAACATATTCACCTTCTAAAACAATGATATGCACATTTTAACTAAATAAAATATTTCCTAAAAAAAATTCCCAAAAAGGAAATTTTCGTTTTTTATTATTTTTTGCTTAAAATGTTTTATCTATTTTCAAGCTTAAGCTAAAGAACATTTTTTGTAATTAAAATGCAAATTTCAGAACTAAAACGAAAATTTCCCAAAAAGGGAAATTTTAAATTTTTTTCTTAAAAATTAATTTTATCTATTAGCAAGCTAAAGTTCCTTAAGAATACTAAGATTTTGTAATTAAAATGCGAATTTCAGCAGAGATGAAAAAAATTTACCAAATTGGAAATTTTAATTATTTTGTTTAAAATATTATTTTTAATTTCATTCAAAAACTCTTAAAACATTTTCTGCGAAAAAAATATGTTCCTTTCAAGGATCTTTAGTATTCCACTATCAATAAATCGCATCTAGACTTAAAATTCCATAAAACACTCTTATTTATCATTTTACAGCACAAATAAAAAAATCGTAAAATGGAAATTTTGAATTTTCTCCATGAAAATAGAATTCTTATATTAAAATCCTATTACCAAAGCGAAATTGATTATTTGGTCACATATGAACACATCTTTTTTGCGAAAATTTTATGTTCCATTCAAACTAAAACCAATATTCTTAACTGGCCTTAAATATTTAAAACTTTGAATTTTTTAGCAGTCCTTTTAAGCCACAATCCACTGTCTGTAGTATGCGCGCTGAATAAGAGCAGATGTTACGCATAATTTTTAACTACAACAATAGATGAAAAACCAACATATTTCACCACAATTTCTTCAACATTTAATGAGACAATTTAACTGAAAAATAGCATAAAACTACAAAATTGCACAATTACTCAGCACTGAGGATAAAAAATAAGCAAACAAGAAAAAGGGTTTAGTACTCGTCGTTATTAGATACTAACCTTAAGGCTACTTTTATTTTTTAGTATCTATAATTTTATATTTCTGCCTTCTTTTAAGGCAAGAAACTCTACAATGAAAATGATTTAAATGCATTTTAACAGCTGTCATTCGCTATAGAGAAGACCCCTCGTTTAAGCTCTAATTCTTTAAGTTACTCGTAGTTTTTTTTTAACTCCTGTTTTTTTTTTTTCAAAACATCCTTTCAACTCTAAGAAGGGGCTTTTACTTTTAATTTTAAACTCTTACTCTAATTCTCTGCGCTAAAGTGTACGAGTATCTTGTTCCTTTCTAGTATAAAAAGCACAAGTATTTATTTACGCATTGAATGTTGTAAGTTGTTTTTTTTTTTGCAATAGTGGCATGTTTTCCAGTTCAATGACCAAACAATCAGCAGCACACAATGCCTGCCACATGCGTGTAAGTGTTTTGCCTGATGTATTGGTGAAAACAATAAGGATATTTTAATAATTGCATGTTGAATGTGTGAGTGCCTTGCATGGGACTCATAACGCCTTTTGTAAAGCTTAAACATATGCGTAACGCACTTTTTCCATTGAATGCCGCAATAAAAAAAATAATAATAATAAACTGCAGTGAAATAATCAAGTACACAGAGAAAATTTTTTTGCGAAATCAAATTTAGATCAAAAAGTCTTCTTTTACTTTAAAGTTTCATTAATTTCGCAGACAGGTTATATATGACATAGAGTTTTTGTTTGTTTATTTTTCAAACCTTTTTTTGTTTCATGTTTATTTTTTTATATACACAGTTGTTTTGTTCCGTGTATATCTTTTTTTTATTGATAAATGATGCTGTTCTTCTATTATTTGCATTAGAAATGTGTTTTGCTATAAAAAGGGTTAAGTTTTATTTCTTTTGTAAATTTTTTTTATTCTGTAAAAATTTATAAGAAAAAAGTTCATTAAACTTTAAGCATCTTGATTTCATTAACAGTGTGTGCGTGTAATTAAAACGAAAGAAGAAGTGAGTGTAAAGAATGAGAAGAAGACAGAGTTTGTTTGAGTCGAACGTTAATTGTAATCCCTTCATTTTCAACTCCAAGGCTTTTCTATTCTATTGTCAGCATTTTAAAAAGCTTGTTTCCGATCAGCTTTTATTGCTAAAAATATCTAAATTCGTTTTTACTTAAAGGAAAATTAATTAGTAAAAAAAAGTTTAAAAACAAATTTTCATTATTTAGATAATAAATGGTCAAAACAAGAAAACATCCTTAAAAAACATGATAAACATTCTCAGGAACGCAATTAGAATAACCCATAAAGCAGTAGTTGAAGTATCAGCCTTTACTTGTTTCAGCAGTTGCCTCGTGGGTACTTAGCATAAGTCCCCGCTGTAAGTTTGTGGGTTTTCAAATTGTCTTTAATATTTTTTCCATAGAAATATTTACTTACATGCAGGTTTGTGTGGCAAAAACATATTAACCAACCGGACAAATATTTTATCTATTTTATGGTAACAATCATAACGATGCGGTGAAAATATAAATTTTCTTTCTTATCCCTCAATCTACAAACAATCAAATATTTCAGTGTTGTAGGAATTACCAAATATTTTTCTCTTTTTTGGAAAAAATTATGATCAAATTAAAAGCACGCAAACAACTCATCTAAAAAAAAACTAAAAAAAAACATAAATATTAAAGCCTTGTTTTAACAAAAAACTAACGAAATTAAATACAACAACAAAAGCGCCCGACAACAGAACAATAACAACAAGCCGTACAACAACATATTGCAACAATTACAAAATTACCAATGAATGATATCAATATTCATTTTCCTTTGAAGACTGATCATATTTCATAACAAACTCAAACAAGTAACACAGTCAATGCAACCCGTCACTCTATTACACAAGTATCCTTTTTAGACTTCACCTATTACACACGTATGCGTGTGTGAGTGTGTGTGTTGATGAAAATTAACAACAAATTAAAAACAGGGAAAATGAGTACAAAATAATAATATTCAGGTGTTTATTTACATTTTCTGTTAATAAAAAAAATCCGCTTTGTAAAACCCAAAAAACGCAGCAGGGGGAGTTGTATTTACTAAAGAAAACCACCCTTAATTTGTAAGAATAACAACAACAAATAAGGCTACTACACAAATATCTTAAATGTCACAACTGTACTTTTCTAAGGGATTTTTTTATCGCTAAAACTTGAACTATTTGTCGTTAGAAAAAAAAAACGCACAACAAGTAAAACAACAAATATCCTTTTTCAAACAATGTATGTAAGTATTTTAATAAAAGCTTTTGCCGACTACGATAAGTGTAATTAAGTTTATTCATAATAATGACGTTTAATTACATCATTTAGATAATGTTTAGATTGTTAATTTATTACCTCATATTGTCATTTAAATTGTTTTTGTTACTGTTTTATGTTGAAAGCATTTAATTGGCTTTTTGTTTTGTTATTGTATCTTGGTTTATACATATATTTTAAGGATTGTTTTTTAACATCAATTTTGTTGCTGCTGTTCTTTTTTTGTCATTTGGTGGGTTTGTTTTTTTATTTTTTTTGCTGATGTCTAAAATTATATTTAATTGCTGTTGATTGTTTTCAATTAAATAATAATGTTTATGCCCACTGTTATGAAATTGAACTAGAATTTTCATAATAATATAAGGATACTTCTAAGCAGGATATTTAAATTATTCCATTAGATGCGTTTGCGATTGGGATTCCTTTTATTTATCAATATTTTGATTCCCTTTTAAGAGCGAAAATTAAAAGAAATTAAAAATAAATAAAAATTTTAATACCTGGTTCATACATGTCAAGTTTTCTTGCTCAAGTTTCAAAGTCACGCTCTTGCAGATGAATTGAAATTTGATCAAGAAGACTTGATCTGTTAACAGGGCATAAACAATTATAAATAAAAATTAAAAATATTAATTTTTCAATACTTAATATTAATTTTATTAATTTGGGATATTCTCCCCAATTAATTTTAAAAACAATTAAAATTTTTTGCAAAATGTTTTGTTTGTTGTGGCTTTAGCTGTTCATATGCCAACATTTCATTGGTCGCTAAACCAAATCCTCAGTGAACTTTAATGTTTTCAAACTGCTTAAAGTTCACTAATAAAACAAAAAATGCCACAAACTTTAAAAATAATATTAAAAAAAAACCAAAGTAAATATTTCGCTACGTTCTATAAATGTTACAAACATTTAATATTTGAAAACAAGGATATATGGAACATGCTCGCACCAAATGTAATAAAATTCGTCACAACATAGTTAACTTGGTCGATATAGTTAACGTGGGTCATTTATTTAATGCTTTCTGATGAATTGTTCCACAGTTTTCATCACAATTATTGATATTGTCCAGAGCAAAATGAATTTTTGTGTATAAAAATATGGAAATGAAGTCTCACAGACCCGGTCAGCAATTTAAATAGTTATAAATTATCTAATAAAGATAATATTATGACACTTGCTGCTATGCTGCACATTTTTGGCAACTAAAGTCGAAACCACAGAAACGTTGCGATGTGTTCAGAAGATAAAAAGCCACAGAGATCTCTCAGACCACTTGTCCACAGTTGAAGTTAAATACTGATTTGACATTTAGTTTCCTCTTGTTAATTCGTTGGTGTTGTCCTCATGCATTTACTAATTATTAAAAGTCTCATCTGACTGTTGCTGAAACTCTTTCAGACGCTCTACAAAACCTTTTGAAAAACTATTTCATCAAACATATTTAAAAGTGTCCTTTCTGTCAGACATATTTGAAACAATTTTATTTTTTTAAACTTCAAATTCAAACTCAATTTTATTAATGATTCTTTTAATTGATTTTTGTTTAAAGTCTCCTTTTCGCATAAAATAAAAATACAATGAAAAACAATTTACAATTTGAATCATTTATCATTCAGTTGACCACTACCATGTCTATAAAAAAAAGGATAATTACTTACTTACGTTTTTTCTTATATTCGAAAAAAAGGATTTTGACAATCAAAACCAATAAAAAGTCATAATTAAAGTAATAATGGCAAGGACTCCCATGGTGTTTTAGAATTTCTTTTTTTTTAACAGGACATGCACCCAGTTGAATCGTTCCAAAACAAAGAAAAACCTAAAAATGACAAAATAACTTCAATACAATAAATTTAATGAATTTGTTGCATTTACAAGAACAACAAAATGAAGAGGACAATGAAAAAATTTTCATTTTTTGAAAAATGATGTGTTAACAACAATGTTAGTGTTCTGTGGATATCAAATGTTTAAGTGTGTGTTTGTGTATGTGTGTGGATGCGTGTGTGTTTGTAAAGCACAATAATAATGACAATATGAAACGAATCCTTTTGTTAAACATTGAAAAACGATTGTAATATGATGTTTATAAATGTTCAATTGAAATTGGAAAAAAATTTAAACTATAGACATTCGATTTAATTGTGGGACATTATTGAGAAAAGTTTTCACAAAAAAAGGAGCACAATAGTGTTAAAAAATCATATATCATGTCATTTGTTTCGTCCAAAACATATAGAAAACAAAAACTAAAAAGGAGAAAGGGTAAAAATGTTGCACGATGATCACATGGTGAGGGTGTTTTTACTTTTATTATTTTTTTTTGCAAGAGCCTTTTTTTGTTGGCTGCAATACTGTTGATGATTATGATATATGATGATGCGTTTATATGTGGAACCAATACAATTTTTTATTTGTCGATTGTATATCATTTTTCATTTAATATGAAAACGCTGTCAGAGTTTCGTTATAAAAGTTTTTTTCCTGAAAGTAATTTTGAGTATTTTGTCATGTCATTGTTAAAATTACGTAGTTTTTTATTTTTGCAAGAGTATCCTTTTAACAAACGCAAAACCATAATCATATTTTCTCTGCTGTTTTTCAATATCAGTAGTTTTTTAAGTGAATTTTTTTAGGCTTTAAAATCAATCGATCATTTTTATTTTTGACAACTTATTTTTAGCATTTCAATGGTTGGTCTATTAAATTTATTGCCATTTTTTCTACTTATTAATAGATTTATGAATATTCATGAAGTTTCAATAAATTGCTTTTGGGTGTGTGTGTTTAATTTGATGAGTCATTTAAAATTAAATTTTGTTATGTTTTTCCAACAGATGTACAATCTACGCAAATCTTGCCTCGACAAAAATATAATAATTTATTTCTAAGATTGTATGCCCTTAAGTTATATCTTTTAATATTAAATGTAAGAGACATTATTCTTGCTGCGAAGGTCCTGACAACTTTTTGGTTTGACAATAAACCGTCAATGGAGTGTTCATCATAAGACTTATAGGTCCACCGAACTTTCCTTTACTTTTGTCCTAAGCGGCCCCTTTAGCGTTCGCTCAAAGAAAGCCAATTGATCAGTCCATCGTCAAATTGCCAACCAGAATATTTTTGCAACTCTTATTGCCCATTAAAAGGTTCTGTAGAAAATAATTGATAATTTTTACACAACTCTTCACAAATTCCACCAGAGTTTGAACAAGTGGATTGTGTTTAGCTCTTGCAAACTCAGACTTAGACGCAGGGGTGAAAACAAAGCAAGTATTAGTTTTGTCAAGAATATTGGGATAGTTATCGCTTCGTAAAAGAATGGAAGTCACAACCTCTCTACTCTTCATGAATCGGAGATGAATATCAATACTGATGTCTCTAATAACTGGACACCGTCTGTGGCAGGCTTGTACAGAGATTAACAGTTGAAAATAATGACTTCTGCTGCTGGCATGCAGTACACAAAAAAAAAATTTCAAACATATGTTTTATCTAAATTGAAATTTATTTTCAGTAAACTTGTGCATTGCCCATGTTAGTTATTCGTAGGGGTTTTTTTAGAATACATTTTTATTCAGAAAATTTTTACAAAATTCTTTTCAAGTCCGCATTCAAACAAAGTATTTGCTGATTTAAAGAATTTCGTTATTGAAATTAAAATTTAGATTTTTCTGTGAAGCAACGATATTGAACAGTTCTTATATCACTGTCCCAGATTTGCAGGCAGACCAATGGGTATGTGATCTATTGAAATCGTAATATCTCCTACGCTACAGACGATTAAATGCAACGAGTAATAAGCTTTATATTAAGCTCTGGCTGACTTGGCAGCAGACACCGCTTAAGCAGAATTTTCGTAGTATCACAATCGACCAACAGCTCCATATGGGTCTGATAGAATGATGTTTGCAACATAAACTAAACCACATACAGCTACATCATAACAAAAGAATTGTCAAAGAATTCAATAATACGTGCAGCATATGATCTGAACGTAGCGAAAATAGGGATCTTTTCCAATGATCTACAGAATTATTTACAAATTTTTTTCCATCGTCTTCATTGGAACTGAAGTCATCTTCAAGATGTTATGAAAAAATGATTTTTTGGAACTTCTATAAGTTTTATTCGTCCTACGGTACATTAATACATTTTAATCTTTACGAAAAATATCCTTCTGGCATTAGTTTTCATTCACTTATATAAATTTTTATAGCGACATTTCTTGTCAACTGGACTTAAAATCGAACTTTGGAGTATCATTGTAACAATCAACGTATTTACCACCTCAACCACATCAGCACACAGGACAGTAACTGTTCAAAGTTCATACATACAGCGAGTATCCGTGAGAGTAAGTTTATGAGAGAAACTCGCTTCCTAGGAAGTCATGAAAATGCAAAGATTTCAATGCAGAAGAAATGCCAATTTATCTCATTTCCAAATGATCTTAGTGATCTTAGGCTTGTCATAACATAATTCCTTCAAAAATTCAACATATTAAGCAGAGTATATTTTTTTGATAAAATAATTTCATATTTAAAAACGAATAAATTATTTATTACTAGAAATACAAGTATTGAAATGATAAAAACTGGCCAATGGTTACAAATTATTTTTTCTTTCGTAAAAATTGGAGAAAAATCGTGGTTTTTATATAAATTAATTAATAATATTCGTTCCTTAATATAATCAAGATTTATCTTAACTTAAAAAAAATGCAGTAACGAATCCTTTGGAAGCAATCAAAATGACACTCTGCAGGAACAACTTCCGTACTTTTTCACTGTTTAACGTTTCAAAAAATTGACGCAAAAATTTTAAAAATCTCATAATATTAAAAAAACATAATTTAAAATGACATTCAATTTAATGTCCATTATCTCCGGATCCAAATACAGATTTCTAATCACGATTGTAATCATTGACACAATTAAAAAGTTCGTTACACTAGATTAATCTGCAGTAGATGTCATGCATTTAATTGCAGTTAATCTTGTGTGTTTAATATTGTGTGACATTTCATCAGGAGCAACAAAAGAAGAAAAAAGGATGTTCCCACACTCACCGAAGAGTCCTGTTTTTAGTCACCCACCCTCTTCTACTTTTTAATTGTTGTTTGTTACAAGAAACAAAAATAGACAACAATCAAATTGAACAACAAATTTGTCATGTCCTTGAAGGATCGACTTGACACAGACCACTACAATAAACGCGTCACTTACTTTTCAGCAGTGGCTGGCGGGTAAATCACGTGTTATCAAATCAAACCAAATACAAATCACAACAAACAAACAGTTCCTATCGCTTTTTGCATTCGGTTGCTGGTGATGGAATCACATCAAAAGTATTTTTGGGCAAATTATAAGTGGTTACACGTTGTCTGATAGTTTCATGGGTGTTAAATGTTAATTTTAATACGTTTGCGAGGCGTGAGAAAGTTTTTCCTTTTCGAATGATGAAACGTACCTCTCGCTGGCAAATCTATAAAAGCAAAAAAAAAAGAAGCGAAATGTGGAAAAACAACAATATGATAATTGCCTTTACGTGAACAATATGTCTTTTTCGCTTTTTGTTTTCTGGTATTAAAGATCCTTCAACTCTGATAGAGGATAGTGTGTGTGTGTGTGTTTGTGTTTAATTTTGGGTGGGGTTTCATTTTTGCTGAGAATATGCGGGTCAACCGTAAAAATCAAATGAATTAAGTTGCTTCCTAAAGGATTTTATTTGTGTGGCTGTGTGTGTATGTGCATGTGTGTGTTTTAAGGTTTTTATTAGATTCTAAAGTTTAGCTGGTTGCTGGTTGTGGTAGGGGTGATTTTCATGAGATGGTCATTGTTGAATTAATCGAACAGAACATGCAAAATCAGGGTGTGTGTTTGAGAGCGAACGACGAGTGTCTATTAAAAATATGTATATAGAATAATCAAATTTAAACATTTTCAACTAATGAATCCTTTCGTGAATAGAAGAAGATTCCATTGGATTTAAATTAATTGTTTCAACACGCAAAGGTATTGTCGACAATTAACCCTACAAGGAAGAAGAAAAAAATGCCAAATAATTTTTATAATCTAAATTAAAATAAAAAGCTCGGATTCGAAACTAAAACGACTGCCAGCCTTTACTAGGAACACGAATGGAAATGAAGAAATATATGTATATCGCTACATAATTGTCCTCTAGAAGTCAAAGGATGGCAGTTTCGATTCCTGCCAAGGGCTCTGAGTAAATTTGCAGACAGGTTAAGGTGGCATTGCATTTTGTGTATTTTTTTAGTAAAAGTGAAATTACTAAATGCCTGTGGCTCAGTGATCGACAACTATTATTCGGGTTAGAAGAGGTCTTCTCTGTAACATGTCTGCCACCGTAGGGTTAATGTATGTTTAAATGTTGTTTAACATGTTTCTGTTGTTTATTATATTGTTGGTATTTTGAAGCAAACCAAATAAACATAAACACTAATCAACTGCCTTTTTAAGCCTCTATATTTGCTTCTCTTCTTATTGTTGTCTGTCAAGGATTTACACTTTAACACTTACGTGCCAAGACAAACATTTATTGTGAGAATATTTTCCAAAAACGTTTTTTTTATCACTTTTTCAACTTTCAGAAAAAGCAAAATCGTGTTTTGTATACAAACATATTTTGAATTTATGCAACACGTGTCGTTCCTCTAGAATTAAAATATTTTCAAACTAAAATGTAAAAAGGAAACGAAATTAAAAGGAAAACTCACACCCTCGACATAAAAAATTGTTCCAAAAAATTAAAGACAGTCCTTAGACACTCGTTGTCATATGACATATTGTATCATTGTTCTTGTAATGTACACTATCGTTGCTTTATTTTACGTCATATGATGATACTTCAACATGTATGGCAAATGTCATTTATAAATATTTTACTTTTCCTTCGTGTTGCAAGCTGCCAACCCATCGTGTACTCGTATTTAAACACACACGTGTTGATAACATTTGTAATTTTTTTTGTTTTTGTATGAAAAATTTGCATTTTTCTCTAATTAATCGTAAAATTGTTGCCATCGAATTGTTGCTGGTGCTGCTGCTGCCACTAATGTTGTTGGTGTTCAGGCGAATGTCCTGGTTGTTGAAGAGTTCGTTAAGAATTCTATGCATTTTTAATTACAGTTGACAATTTATTTTGGGTTTGGGTGTGCATTTTATGATTTATGAATGCGTAACGAATGCGAAATGCAAAAAGTGAAATAAACAAATTATGAACATTAAATTATTATTAAAGAAGGTGGGTATAAATGTGCGAAGAACGCCTAATGAGCTGAAATTATTTTTCATGAATTTTCACGCCGAAAAGGGAGTGCGAAGCAAGGAATGGAAAAATGCTACTTTCATTCGGTAGCCTCGCTTGAGAGAACGTCACTCAAAATACTGTTTTGTGCATCACCATAAGGACTAGCAATTTTTAAAATTCTTTTACTTCAAAATTCCCATTATAAAGAAATTGAAATTATTCCTTCTGTGTTTTCACAAAAAAGAAGAAAAAATATCACGTTCAGCGTAAAGCAGTTGCTGTTATTCTTATACAGTTGTCAAGGCTTTGTATGGGTGTTTAGAGAAAAGAGTGTAATGGAATGCAATGACGTCATCATTTTGAGAGATTATAATCTGTCGTATGGAGATTTTGAATAAAATCAAAAGTATTGATGTTTTTGTTGTTTTGTGTAGGTATTTTTTAGGTTTCAAGTTTATCATACTAGGAAAGTGAAGCAAATACAGCACAAATAAAAAAGAACATAAATAATACAAACCGAATTAAGGTGACCATCAATAATAATTTTTATAATGTACTTACAAAAATACAAATGTTGAGAATATTCATTAGGATTTTGAATTGACTAAAAATGTATTGTATATGTACATATGTCGCATTTTTTAGTTCCATATGAATTTTTCTATTCCACACTAATTAGTTTAATATAGCAAAAGTATGGAGAGAAATATAGGTTAGGGGAGCACCTCCAAATAAATAAATTATCTCTAAAAATATAAAATCTATTTCTAAGAAAAATAAGTCAACTAAATAGAAACATAAAAAACGATTATAATTGTTTGTTGTGTTGTGTTTGTATAAAAGTTTTCTACAGCTATTATACTTGTAATATTATTAAAATATTCAAACTCGGGGTTTTATTTAGTGGTTAAATAATTATTGTAAAAAAGTTAAAAAAAATATAGAGATATTACTTTATTTGTATATTTTGTAAATTACAAATACAAAATTATGATTGAGTTCTGTTTGGATTCTCATATAGTATTTGTAGTCTGTGGCATAAGTATACGAGCTTGAATGCTTTTCAATTATAATTTTGCTAAAAGGGTACTGATGATTTGGTTAGCACCAATGAAGAGCAGGCCTATACCTAGCTAAGCCAACAACAAACAATAAAATGCTAAATGGTTACTGTTAATATTTTTTCTTAGAATTAATCTTCTCCCATTTGGATATTGTTTTTTATATTCTGAAATTAAAAATATTTTTAAACGTTTACAGTTTTACATACTGAAATATTAAATACCTCCTCTGTATTAAATTATACAGACACATTAAAAAAAATGTTTTTGTATGGTTCATCTGGTCACCCCATACATCAGTTTACTCTTTTTCTCACACCCACTTCGTGGAATACACAAATAATTGCTTGATGAACTTGACATCTTTTAATCTTTTAGTGGCTTCAGTTTTCTTTTGATCGTCCGCATAATCGTTTTATAATGAAGAGGTTGTTAGTTTCGTTTTTTATATTAAATGGTTTTAAATACATACATACTTATGTAAATAAAAGTGGTTAAATAAACAATAGTTTTGTTTCAGTGGCCGAATGAAGTGAAAATGAAAGAAGTAATAAAATTGAAAATTTAACAATTTGAATACATACTTACTTATGTAGTACATATGTATGTAGGTACATATGTATGCAAGTAGTTCCAGCTATGTATGTATGTACATACTTAGTACATATGTATTTATGTACATACTTACATACATATGTATGTACATATGTAGGTATAACTAAATGATAAGTCCCTACATATTTAAATATGTAAGTATGTATGTAAATATGCATATAGTACGTATGTAAGTATGTACATACATATGTATGTACATACATATATATGTACATCTACGTACATACTTATATACATATGTATGCATATAGAACTAATATTCCCACATACCCAATCATTTATATACTTACATATTTATAAGTATGCCAAGTGAATGTACCTACATACTTATGTATGTTTATGCATCCATACATACATAAGTGTGCATATAGTAAGTATGTACATATGTAAATGAGTTGATGCTCCTATAGTTTTTATATAATATTATTAAATTGCAATTAATTTATGTATTTGCTAGAGTATGCAACTTTTATATGTTGTTCTTTTACTCTAAAATTCCCATCATAAAGCAATTGAAATATTAAATACATATGTTTGTACATATGTATGTATGTTTTGTAAATATGTACTTATGTGCATAAGTACTCGTCTGTATAGTGTTTTTTTACAAAAAAGAAGAAAAAATTGAATGGGCCGCGTAGTGTAGTTCTTGTTATTCTTATTCTGTGGTCATTGCTTTGTATCAATGTTTAAAGAGAAGAGTGCAATGAAATGCAATGACGTCATCATTTTGAGAGATTATAATCTGTCGTGTCGGGATTTCGGTTAAAATCAAGAGTATTGATGTATAGTTGTTTGGAATGCTGATTGAAAGCAAGTAAGTAAAATAAAAATAACAGTAACTTTTATGTATTGTGTTGATATTGAAGTCTGTGACACTAGGAATGTAAAGGAAATCACCAGAAAAAAAAAACAACTACATAAATAATACAAATCCATTTAAGGTGACCATCAATTAAATTTTGTGTACATACATACATACATATCTATGTATGTACATAAGTATATTCTCAATATAAAATGTTCAGAATTTTCATTGAAATTTTTAATAGAGATACGGATGTACAAAGCTTGTTTTAGTTTTTTTTTTGGTAAATTTTTGATTTAAATTAACAATTTGAGTATCATATGAAAGTATACAAATTCCTATACGATACATTGCAGTTTTTAAATTAAATTTTTGTACAGGTATATTTTCATTTATAATAAAAAAATTTTTTTGGATAATAGATCCATGCCAGATGACTGTGTATTAGAATAGCCAGCTAGTGACTCATTAGTACCTTTTCATATTAATTTCCATAAACAATATATCTTTTTAATTAAATTAGTAACAATATAAAAAGTTAAATAATTATTTTTTATGCTTATTAAAAATGTTATGAATAGCAAACTTTCGACCAGACACAACATTTTCTCAGGTAGTTGTTGCTAAAGCGATTAATATTTATTTATTTATTTTTAAAATTTTTTTTAAGAGCTCATTATTTATGCTTTCAATATCGTTTAGGTTTTTTTAAGCTGGTTTTTAACCAATTTATGTAATTTGTTTCTGTACTTATACATTTATGGCTATTATTGGTAATGGAATTCTGGTAACAATTGATCTGATTTTTTTATATAAGACTATATAATGAGCGATTTGAACTGATAATGAAAATACTTATACATAATGCAAAAAACTATGCATCTGCAAATCGACATCAAATTAAATAAAATATAATAGTTTTAATAGATAAAAACAGTGGAGTTTGGTTATAACAAACTCGGCGTGAATGGGCATGTGTGTTCGTAAATATTATTTTCTTCCAATACAGTACATAAGTATGTATGTCTATTGTCTATGTATGTCTATTGTCTATTTCTTATCCCCCCAGGGGGCGCGGTCAATTCATGTTGTCTCGGTGGCTTGGTGTTGAACTCCCTGGGGTATAGGGTTATCAGGTTTCCGGACCTAGGCCTTTTTGCTGATAACCCCTAAAAACTTGTATGTTGCTACCCAATCCCTGAAACAACAGGGTAACGGGCGCGCATGCAAGTAAACTAAAGGTAAAAGCGGGTTCGCTCGCTCGTCCGGAGGGGTAGTTGGTCTTTCCAGACCTTGACCTTTGGCCAATTGCCCTAAAACTTAATATGTTACTACCCAATCCCTGAATACCAGGGTAACGGGCGTGCATATAAGTAATTAAGGAGGTAGCTTGCTACGCTAGTCTGGGTAGAGGTGTTACCGATGCCTCAGGTGTGCAAGGAAATCGGAGGTGCTTTAACACGCGGCTGACCAGAGTCCTATCTGGTGCCACGGGAACCAGTAGCCCCTAGGACGTGTCCTAGACTGGTTATTGGTGAGGGCTCTTAGGGGATCACGTGTTGGCTTTGGTTAAAACCCAAAAATACGCGGGGAGAGGTATGGGCTGGATGAGTGTGTCTTCAATCATGGGCTAGTGGCATGATGTGGATGTTCTCTTCAGGCCATATATCTCTAGGTGCTGTTGCTATTCGACAGAGCTGCTCTAATGGTTACGGTAGGTGAAGCCTCAGGTCAGATGGGGGTAAAAGTTCCACTGCCGTGCCATTTGGGTAGTAGGAGGTTAGATAGCTCCAAGCATCTTAGCAAGGTGTCTGTACATGGTCCAGCAGCCTGTACGGAACTTGCTACCATGTTGTCCCTGTCAGGGGCACATGTTAGTTGGCGCTCCAGTCATGTGCCTTTGGCAGGGGCTGCTGGGGCGGTGGTGAACGTGCTTTATTCACCCTTGTGCAATAGTGCACCGTCAGGTTAGGCCTTCGGGCAGGTACTGACGTAAATCTTTTGCAACTCTGTCTATTTCTTATTTTTTCCATATACATATTATATCTACATTTACAAATTTCACTTAATTTTCAATTTTTTCTCATCGCAAATAATGGCAAATACATAATTATTCTAATGGTTTAGAAAATAAGGGGAACATTTTGGCGAGTTTACACGCATTTTTGTTTTGCGTACTTTAAGAAAAGTTCGTAATACGCGAAAATTCTCTATGTATTTCGTCATAAAAATAATAAAATCTATTAAATAGTTGTATAAAACTATTGGGCCCGGAAATTTTGTTCATTGTTCGTATAGTATTTTTATTTCGAGTCCTTATTGTTACCATATCTACAATTTGATTCCTGAGCGCGAAGTCGACTTGTTTGACATTTTATTTAGAGAAAATTATTATGAAATCACACAAATTTTTTTTAATTTTAATTAAATTGATTTCATTGCCTGTAAGTCTTTAAATTAAAAATATGTATTTGTTTTGTAAAGTTATCAGTAATTGATATAGAAATTGTGAAATTTGTGAAAACAAAACTTGGAAATTTGATCTGGTTTCTTTCCAAAATTTTTGAACTAAGATTCCTTTTATAAAAATATATTTATTTATTATGAAAAACTTATGTAACAATTTTAATATGTTATTGTTTGTTGTTGGCTTAGCTAGGTATATGCCTGCATATACCTAGCTAAGCCAACAACAAACAATAACATATTAAAATAGTTATTTTGGAGAATATCTCGAATAACAAATTTGATAAATATTCTTATGTAACAATATTATTTTCCTTTCAAATTAGAACGTTCATTTCCAATTGTCCACTAAATCGCCACAATCCCCTTCATTACCATCTGCTTAAATATTTTTATTAATTATTTTTTTCTATGTGATATTCATTAAGTAATTATACACAATACATTTGTAATTTTGATTTTCAATATTATAGCAAATGCTAATTGTATGAATTGTCCCTAATATCCTGTCAGGGGCTCTGCGTGCCAGTTCTTTTCATAACAGAAAGCGAAAAAACCTAATGACGCGTAACGCATACTAATTTAAATGATATTAATATTACGTTACGCTCTTTTTTTAGTTAATCAAGCATTTATTACTATTTGATTCGATTTGAATTGTATATAGAGTTTTTCTCTTTGATTGACTTTTTGTTTTGCCAAAGTCCACAATGTAAAAAGTGGAGGGAAGAAAGAAATAATATTGGTAATTAACACTAAGTGTTGGTTTTGTGTGGTCACTGACAATATTATTGTCACTTTTGATTACTGTGACTTTTGAGCAAGTGGAAAAAGTTGCAAGTTGGAAAAAATGCTGTAAAATAGAAGGGCTTTAGCAAATAAATAAAAGATGACTTTTATAATGTAGAGCACGTGTGTTTGAAATTTCAAGTGGGATTGGGGGTTTTTTTGTGTTGCAACTGAGCGGAAGTTAGAAGAAAAATTGTGGTTTTGTTTTACTTTGCTGCAAATTACGTTATATTGTAGTTGCGTATATAGTTGAGACTGAATTTATAGCAGTAACGATTTTAAATGTGGACTCACCCATTCGTTCTGAACGAAATTTTCGTTCTGAACGCTTTTTTATATATATGTATTTCGACGTCTCTATTTTTGAGAGAGAGAGAGGAAGAGAGTAAATTTTCTGCTGAACAATTTAGCTCGAATTGGTTTAATTTTCGCCCTGAACGAATTGAACTGTGCTGCCAGCTACATACATAAATTTTTTATGCAAAATTTAAATGAGCTGCCACATCATATTATATGTATATATGTATGTATTATAATATACAATTATATTTGTAATTTTTTTATATTTATTTAACTCAATAGCTATTAGAACAAACACTCGACTTTTATTCATTTGTATATTTTTTATTTTATAAATTTTTTTTTTAATTTAGAACATATCAAATTGCAATCATCTGCCACTGTGCTGTCTGCTGGTAAAAGTAACACACATCATTTACAGAGTTTCTCCAGAACATTTGTTCGATGTGGGTGAATCTTTTGTGAGCAAACTCTCTGTAAACTAAAATTGTCTCACAACAAAAATTTCGTTCAGAACCTTAAGTGTATGAAAATATTCTTAGGGTGATACATATCCCAAGGTAGCAATCAATAGTTTCACCTAAAAGACGACTTTTCTGAAGAAAATGAAAATTTTTTGGAAGTTTTTTTAATCTTGACCTATATTTTGATTCTCAAAAAAAGCAAATTCCTAATATGACTTTTTAATGACTTCGATGTCAGCTATATACATAACTTTTTGAAAATTTCTCTTATATATTTGTGTGATTTCCATAGAGCTAATAACTTTTTCTGAACGAATTCGCTATAAAAAAAATTATTATTTTTATATACAAATTGATGATTTTATTCCACCTTAATTTTTATAAATCAATTGAATTATTTTTTTTTCGAGTTGTAGGTCTTTTTTATAAACAATATATTTATTTTTCAATATTTCAACACCCTGTGGGTGTCTTCATCAGGAAATTAAAAATATTTAATAAATTAATTATTATTCAATTAAATATTTTTTCCTGATTAAGACAACCACAGTGTGTAAAAATATTGAAAAATTAATATATTGTTTATAAAAAAGACCTAAAACTCGAAAAAATAAATCAACTGTTTTATTTTTATATAATTTAGTGAAAGCATGCAGTTTTTCCTCCTTCATCCTTAATATATAGAAACAACTGCTGTAAATAAAAATGTTAAAACATTAAAAAAAATTTATTTCGTCTAGATTGTGACTTTGAAGAAACCAAAAAGTTAATAAACTATCATAAATACACTCCAAGTGTATAGAAGATCCAATAGTGGAAATTTTATTGCTAAAATCTACATTGTGGAATTCAATAATCCGAATCATTTTGAAACGAATTTAAAGCCATTACAAATTTATTTTATTGTTTTGTACTAAGCTAATTTTGAAAAGACCCTCCTATTTTTTGACATACGGATTTGTATGCGTATTCGCCAAGTTCAGGTGAATATTTTTATAAAAAAAGTTTAAGTTAGAAAAAAACTATTAAGTTGCAATATCTTATTTTGAACTTAAAATAACACCATAATATTATTGCAGAAATCATGAACATGTTTAATGTTGGAGTTCATTAAAGATTAAATGATGTCGATTATGAAAGAAAGAAAATGATTTATTCTCGGTATATTATAATAATGTTGTAATTTTTTATTTATTGTTATTAATTGTGCTGAAATACTTTCCCTTTAATAACAATCTAATCCAACAATTTAATGAACGAAATTTCTATTTGGTATCGTTTTATAAAGTAGCCTTATGACATCCATTAAAATGTTTTGAAAATTTTTACAAAATATAATGTACGCGATTGAATTTTAAATATTAAATTTTGCAGACGTGTAAGTCGGACCATTCAGTCACTACTTCATACATACTTACATAGTGCTTCATTTACGCCCACTACTGTAAAAGCACGTACCATCAAGCGTTCAGCTCTTACTGCTTCCATTTCCATTCTTTCTCGCGACTAAATAAAATAATATAATAAATGTATTTTTATTGTCAATATTGCCTTTTTTTCAAATTGATTGGCTGTTTTTTGTCATTTGCTTCAATAATTATTTTTCATTGTATAAATTTTAGTTTTTTGTGAATTAATGACATTTTGAAATGCGTTAATTTGACACTTGAGTTGTCAGTTGGTAATTATATACCTTGTGTAAATAATCAAAAGCTATTCAAACATATTAACCATTATTAAAGTTAAAATAATACTTTCTCTAGATAGTGTTAATTTTGTTAAAAACGAAAAAAAAATAAAAAATCCAAAAATTACAGACATTAAACATAGAATTTTAATTATAAAAACATTTTTGTATGGAAGAAAATGTTTAATTTTTGATTTAACAAAATTTAATTATGTATTACGCCTTTTGTGGCAAATCGTCCGCATGAAAAGCCTGTCTCTTTGATTGTTATTAATTTAACAATTTTTTGCAAAAACAAGTAGCAAAAAATTTTTTCTTTTATAATCTTGTTTACGAATAGTTCCGAAAATGAAGGCAAGCCACTCCCTGTTTGAAAATAAACAGGGGCTTAAGTTGGTCAGCACCTGTTTAGATTCCCAGGCTTCTTGCATTCTTTAATTCACTCTAATTGACTGATTATTTTGGTTATGAAAACACCTCATACCGAATTAAAAACATACCACCAATTTGATCTAGTGAACTGTTTGTTGTGTTGCGCTCTAACACATCACCGGCCATCAAATGTTGTCATCTGTAATTTTAAGTCCTTTTCTGTTGTTTTGTGAAAAGCTATCAAAACATTTATATTTTTGTAATAACCTTTTGTATTTGCTTCACATGTTGGTCTGTTTGTTTGTTTGCGTTACAAATAAATTTTAGTGTTACTTATTTCATATACGATACGAAACATAATGATGGGTGTGGTTTTTCAGCTGTTAATTTTTTCTTTTAGCCTTTTCCTTGCCTGAGTTTTTTTTTCTCTAAGAGGTGGTTACCTTTGATGTTCTTGTGAAAGTTTTTGTTGTGGTTTTCCAAAGGCTGCCAAATAGAAAAAATAACAATTTGGTTTGTTATGCAAATAAGGCTTCGTGACACTTGTCATGGTTTTCCTTGAAACATTTTCTAGATAAGAAATGGTATCGCATTAATTAAGGGAGTATTTGTATGTGTTTTAATGTTAATTGTGATTTTTGATAAATATCCAAATTAGGTTGGTCATTTCGTGATGGGAAGCAGGGACAAAATACATCGCATTATGCAGTATTAAATAGAAAAATGCTCTTTGTAATCAGGGCTCTCGCTTAGCGTGCGTATCTATCAGCTTGAGGATGATGAATTCGATTCCCAAAAAACCTTCTAGTCTGCCTTCGATTTTTATTTATTCATCAATATTCATATTGTCCTCTTCAAAGTAAATCCTGTCCGACGCTTCATCGAATTTTCAAAGTACTTGTGATAAGCATTTTCCTGTTTAGCCTTGAGCTGTTTTAGCAATGCAGTATTTATATCCTTAATGGTTGACCTTTTCGGTTTTTTATGGGTCATCAGTTTTGGGAACAGGAAAAGGTCGCAATGGCTCAAATCTGATGAATATGATGCCTGTATTATCGACCAGGAAATCACTCACAAGCCACCATGAGAGAGCAGGTTTATTGCAGAAGAATTGTGATCAGCTGTTAAAGCTTGACGCTCAGGCTTAAACACTTGACTTGATATCAGAATAGTGATTAAGTTGAAAAAGCATGATTGTGTTAATAAAAAAAGTGTGGGTGTATTGACACTTGAAATTAAGAAATTGAACGTGTAACTGCCATGTTAACTCATCAGTAGACATGAACCTATTTGTGAAGCATTCAACCTCGTGTGTTTATATAAAAACTCCATATACAATAATTTTGTTGTGAGATTTGCATACAAGTATTCTAAGCCTATTGTGGTCATATATTATTTGCAATTTTCAAATACTGAATTTGTTAGAAATCGTATTGTTTTTATTTATTTATTATATATGAGGTTGAGGTCTGTTGATGAGCTGGTTAGCACCAGCGAAATATCAGACGTATAGGCAGCTTAACCCACAAAAAAACAAGGAACATTTTATACAACAATTCATTGGAGAATATCTCGAATAATTTTAATAAATATTGATGACAATTCTTCATGGTCTGTTATACCTTAAAATACGCTTCTGTGCAAAATTCGTTTTATAATCCTATGATGAGTAATATGAATTTATCGGTTAATAAATAAAAAATAAGTTCCACTAACTGAACAAATATGATTGAAGTCGTACTATTAAATCTTCCCTTCCGTCTAATGTACATTGCAACGTTATAAAAAATTATTGAGATTTTATGAGAAAAACATAAAGAATATTGCAATTAAACTGCTGCATCAAGTTTAGTTTTCTATACATGTGTGCATTAATTGTTAATATCCTCTTTTTAGGAAATATTTCCCTACTCTGGCAGACATCCTTAAGTTTAATAACCTTCTTCTGTTACTCTTTATTTGAACTTTATACTTTTTTTTAAATATGACTCATCGCTGCTGCAAGGGGTTTATAAAAAAGCTTAGAAAATGCAACTCTTGGCTAATGTTTTGCTCTCCTTCGCTTTTGAAATGTACGTGTATGTGTGTGTTAGTGAGCTGTTATTTGCAATGCAAGTTGCATAAAAATAACATTTTGCATCACTTTAACAACACCAACAACCCCTTTTTTCTTTTTGTTGCTCTCATATTTGTTGTTTGTAGAATTTTAAATCTTCTCTTTATAAAAATCCATTAAGTGAAGTACTCATGCTGTCCGTTGCAACTCAATTTGGGGCACTTTTCCTATATTATTTTGAATTTATTCTTTTTTTGTTTTTGCAAAATTTATCTCTTTTTGTTGCTATTTTGAATGCCAAGTATTCTGTTGTCTATCTGTTGAAATTTCCTTTTTTGTGCTCTTCCAAAACCGATTATATTTATGCGTATTCATGCCTTCTAGCGCTTTGTGCACTTTGAATTATCATGAATTGATTCTGTTTAGAAATGCAAATTTTCAAAGATTTTTTAGGAGACGGAAATAGATAGATCAAGGATAATAGTTTATTACATTTAATATATACCAGCCAAAACAATTTTTGTTTGTCTTTTTTAATTTGAACTTGAGGAATATCCCTAAAAGCTTATATTTCTATAGAACCATAAAAGTAACATTATGTTGATAAATAAATCTGTATCAACATGAAATCTTTCCCAGCAAGGAATTATTAAAGGACTTATTATTAAAAGACACAGAAATCTCTCTTTTCTCTTGAAAGGGAAAATAATTCTCCACTTCTTTTTAGAAAAGATCACACCACTTTATTTAGATCTAAAAAATCCATTGTCAACCCACTATAAGTGATAAATGTTGCTTCTGCTTGTAATTTTCCGCTGCCTATTACTTTAATTATATAAAACCCCTTATTTATTTATTTCTTTTCTTTCAAAGAAACCCAACAACTGTCACCCTTGTTTCTCTAACAACTTTGAATTGCATTCACCAACAGGTGCTAAAAAGTAGGTTAAGCCAATATCAATTTCATTAACTTGAGTTGAAAAGCATGACTCATTCAAGTTGCCTATAAAATTCCTCAAAACAAATTTTAATCTTTTTTCTTGGCTTCTTTTGTGCTGCATATGAATTTAAAAGTTGTATCTAGATGGGTGCTGTTCGCATACACACAAACTCCTCTCTATTGCTTAGAAGTTGGATAAATTGGTTGAAAAGTTCCCACACTGGGATAAAGATTTTTACAATTAAAAGGTTTTCTTTTTAGATTATGAAACACTTTATTCTTTCTTTGTAAATAGTTGTGAAGGAAAAAAGCTAAATCTGTTAAAATAACAAAAATTCACATTTTCAAAAAAAAAATACATTAAACAATTGACAACAGGTGTCCTAAAATGAGAGAGAAAAAAAGGTTTTCAAACAAACTGCGCATTAGAAAATAATTGTACAATAAAAACTGATTTCCAATAGTTACGCTTATAAGGTAAAGAACAATTAATTCATATACAGTAGAGTTCGGTTATATCATATATACACCGTTTATAAGGAATTGACGTCCATAACGAACTTTAGCTTTTAAGTATCGTTCAACCAAAAAAAATTTCTATAAAGTCTTACGCTTATAACGAACAAAACAAAGTTGCAACATATTCCAGCCGATTTTGTAAACTGTTGTTTAGTTACCATTTCTTCACAAACGGATTCAACTAATGTTGCTTACTTTTCATTGGAACTTACTCCGTTCATAACGAGGTTCGTATACAAAAATAACAAACAAAATTGCTCCGTCCGCAGAGTTCGTTATAACCGAACTCCATGTATTTAATATGCCACAATTGAATTAAACGATTGTGTTTATATGACACATTTTATTCTTCAACTTTGTTTTCTTGTTAACAAAAAAAGGGCTCTAAAGCACTTGAAAAGATCGTTTTATTCTGAGTTAAAGATCTATTGTTCGAATGAAACAAAAAAATGTTCCCCCTGTTTTACATGTTTCAGTTGCGTTTATTTTTTTATCACATTTTGTATCTTTTAAAAATCACTTGAAAAAAGGGAAATATTGCATTTGAATTTAAATACAGATTGAAGACCATGTGACAGTTTTGCTGCTTTAGAAACATTAAATTAATTTTGAGGCTGCATGCAACGTTTTCATTACTTCCATATATTTACAAGTCTTTATTAAATGCCAAAAATAAACATGAAAACGTTTCTTTTGTTGCACTTATTCTTTGTGTGATTTATGCTTTAATGCAAACACTTGTTTCATATTTTCTTTACTTACGAGTATCTTATTGTTGTAACCTGCATGTAGAGTCATTGATTATATTGGTATTTGTTGCAAGCCAATAGGCCGACTCAGAGACGACATTATGACATACTTGCCTCTTGCGAGTAAAATTGCAGGTGTTCGTTCGGTTTAATAAAATGTGTTCATTATTGTTTCGCAAAAAATATTGAATACGAGTATCTTTCGAAATCAATTACTTACTTTTGACAAATCTGTAGTTTTGTGAGGGATGAAATCAAAGTGTTTTGAAAATGATCGTTTCTTTGTTTAAGTCTTCTATTGTATGGTTTCTTGCAAGAACAAGCCTTTTTATTATTTAAAGGCAAATTTGTTAATCCAATGGTTCAAGTTTATAATTGATTGTAAATTTATAAATGGAGTGACAGACAATAGATTGTGCGAATGTTTTTAATAAATATTTTGAACTAAGAAAAAACTGCTCATAAGAATATTGCAATGGCTGTAATTAGAAAATAGCATTTACAATGGAAAATGATCAACTGGTTGAGCATGATAAATGTCGATAAAAGGGACATTCAGAAGTAACAGAAGTCGTTCAAAATTTATTATATCGGTTGGTCAAAATACAAGAATCTTTTTAAATCACATGTTATTTTGACACTGATAGATCTTTTCTGTCCGAATAACATTGATGCGATGCCATTTGTCCTTAGACAAGGTTTCCCAATTAAGTCGCAATCATTCAGAATGAAATATTCATCTGATTAAATATATCAAGCCAATTTCTATAGTCTTTTTATCTAAACAATGTAAATTAACTTAAAAAAAATATTTTTTTGTTCTGATATAGACTCTAAGCTAGTATATGTGGAAACTGCTATATAGTGATCCGTGCCAGGAGACTAAAGCTAACATGTAACGACATTTGTAGGAGCTGTCGAACGAAAATGAGGCGGAGAATGTTAAACTCCTCTTATGTCATTTCTCTGGTATCACTTAAGAGGGCCTGACTCACATGGGTAGTCCGCTGCTGCCCTGCGATATTGAAAGTATAAATTCTCTTATTCAGGAATCACTATGGCTTTATACCAGATTGAATGAGGGGACTAGGCAGAAGAATATACTTTATAGTTTGCTTCTCCTCAATCAGCAAAATGGGAGCAATCAGGACCCAAGTGGATCAGTTCATGTCTCAGAATTGACTGGCGGGCCTGTTTAACTTAACAGAACCTAATGACAGCTCAATAGTAGACCTCTAATTATGTTTTGAAAAGTGTGAAATGCTGTTACATAATTAATACAAATTTTCTCATTATATAATTTAGATTTTTTATAAAAACTTCAGAATATTTAAAATCTTAAACAAAAACTTAATAGTACGAGTAATTCTCTGCTTTCATATTATTTTTCTAACTTTATACAATTATAAGGCAAAACAGGAAATATACTTTTTCGAATTGATATTTGAATCCATTTTGTTTTACCAAAATTTAAACCCATTTAACCTTAAGACTTTAAAGCAAATAAATCTTATCGATTTAAAACCATGAAACATTATAAAGAAAATTATTTTAAATTAATGTTTTCTTTACAAGAACGAAGTTTTGAAATATGGTTCTTAGGCATTCATATCTTAATAATTTCTGGCAATAAAGCTTTTAGATGCTTTAAAAACATTAAAGGCAATCACAGTGAAATTAGAAATAAAGCGGATATGAACAAATTATTATTTTTGTATTATTATTATTAATTTTTTTTTTTCAAAAAGAAAGTTAAAAAGTTTTAAATTATGTATTCGCTATTTCATACTCTGGAAGAAAGCCTCTACCATTTTTAGTTGCTTTTCAGTCTCCCCACTTTGTTTTATTTTTTACCCCACTGTTCATAAATAAAAACATATAGATTAATCATAAGCGTAATAAATTTTTACGCTTCAGTTTGCTTTTTGCACACAAATTTTATAATGCGCGTAAGTAATTTTATGACTTGGTGGTTTTTGAGGTTGAAAAAATTGTTTTTTCATCTTCCCATTTCTTCGATTTATGCCTCGTATATTGTATAACTATTGTAGATACATTCCATAGCAAAACACTAAACAGATTTCGACATTATTAACCCGACACCCCTCCAGCCGCAAAGTAAAACTATTAATTTTTGTCTTTAGGAGTTTATTTAAACAGTAGAGTGATTTAAAAGAAAGGGAAGAGAGGAATGAAGCAAAGCAAAGGCGCCACTGTAAATCACTAAGAATTGTATGACATGTTGCACACAAACATACGAGTACAATAGTTTACAAGGACTGAAAGTTATTACTTCGGTTTCAAAATACCATCGATATTTATTTGCTATAGTTTTAAAACAAGTGTTACATAGTTGTTGTTATCTCTGTATTAAGGTCCTTTTTTGGTGTATTTGTGTTGCATGAATTTATGACTGTTTGCATGTGTTTGAGTGTGTGTTTCTGTGTGTGAGACAACATATTTATTTGATTAACTGCTTTGTACACACAAGTTGTAACTTTGTTGCTGCTGCAAAAAAATAAAGTAGCAGAAACACTTGCTACTTATGATTATTATCATAAATTAATGTTGTGACACTTATTATTACCCTGCGTGCAGTCACACATACAATGTCTAGGAAAAAATTGTGATGAAAAATGTAGCATCATTACCCAGTTTGAAAAAGGGCTCTAACACATAATATTTCCGTAAAGAAATCAGGTATGAATTCTTAATTAAAATATCAAGTTAATAGAATAAATTAATTAAGAGATTCTTCAGACTTCTGAAAATCATTAGTAGTTCTTTAACTCTACTTGAAGCGTTGCGAACATTGTTGACTTGTGTAAAAAAATACAAAATATAAAAGAGAATCTATATATATAAAAATAAGTCCGTATATGTACGTCGCCGAACTACTCATAAACGCGTCGAGCGATTTCAACCAAACTTATACACTACGTAGGCAGTGGCCCATATATGGTTTATATGAAGTTTGGTTAAAATCCGATAACGCATGTGTGTGCGGTGCGTATGTGAAGTGAATGTGTTTTTGGGAACAAAACCAACTTTATTAAAAACAAGTGTGTTTCTTTTCTTATTTTGTTTTGCCGTGCGAAGCAGGCAACGGGCCCGCTAGTTTCATATAAAAATCTTCCCAAAAAAATACATTTATACGACGTGTGTTGAAGAAGTGTAAAGTCATAACTATTTGTTTTTATAAAATTATGTTTTTTTTATTAATATTATTGTTGTGTCTCGAAGCACTTCTGATAAGCAGCCTAGAGGCCTTTTAGCAACTGGTTACAAATCTCTGATATTTAAAAATCTTTCTGCTTTCATGGTACATCTTAGTTTTGGGAACAGGAAAAAGTCTTAAGATGATAAACATGAGAGGATTTTCGACAACTCTATTTACTTCTTTCCTACATTCAGTAATATATTACACCAGGGATAGCAAATTAGGCATAATTGAATAATTTCTGGTACAGAAAAAATATTGATTCTAAAGTTAAATGTTGATGACAATGCCAGGATATCGCACAAATAGGTGCTGTCATCAGAAACAGGCAGGCAATATAAATAAGTACAAAGCGGTAATAGCGATAAACCAATAACACCTGCGACAGTCGGGACAACAAACACATGTCTGATTGCTCTTCAGAAAAAAAGGAAACGTGAGAACTGGGACTAATTCGCCACATTCGTGATCGGATAAGCTTCCGTATCGAATAGAATGTGATCAGTCAACAAAAACATAAAATTATAATATTATTTGATGTACATACATATGTACACTAATCTATTAAGTTGTGTTACTTTTCTTACTGTTTCTTGTCCTTGAATTCATTTTCGCAATATATTTTTGTCCAAATTAGAATGCTCAATTACGTATTGGGCCATAACATCATATTGCTTTCCATTTAACTCAGTAATATTTTTCCTACAAAATGTTTAGAATTTTCTTTTATTTACTTTAAATATATTTGTAAACTTAATTTTGTTGTCTTTTCTGTATATAAATTTAAACAAATGTTTTGCTTTCGATCGTATGTAGGGCTGAAAAGTTAAAAGGTTGGTACTCGATTGCATTCCCGTTATCGTATGATATGACATAAAATTTTTACAGTTCTTCGGCGTAATTCGGCACCTGTTCCCATTTCCAGCGCCGCTTAACATCTGAAGCAAAATTTAAAATCCTTTAAAGCACTTGTAGCAAAATATTCTCAAACTATTGCAGCAGTTTTAAAACTAAATGTGCCATCTCCGTTTTCCAAAAATAAAAATTTGAATCTTTGCAGCAAAAAAGTTGTTTAAAAGTTAATAAAAAAACTCATCGCATGAATAGGCACAAAGTAAAAGCACTATATTGATGCAAAAGCCTGGAATTATTTTTCTACATATCTGGGTGATTTTTTCATATTACTTCTTGCCAACGAGGCTTAACTTTAAAATAATACCTCGTATTGACCGTATAACGATTCCACAACACAATTTTATTCACTACATCAATGTTTTCATCAGTTGTTTATGTACTGGAGTGTCACGAGTGAAGTTCGTCATTGCCACCCTCCCGGCCTTCTGGGATGAGCTAAATTTACATCTACACATTTTATAAAAGTACTTTTTGTTCTAAGTGGACTCATCTCATTCAACTTTAAACAATCTAATTGATTTACACCGCTTAATTCTATTTATTTCATTTCTTTGCCAGCAAAAAATTGTCTAAACCTTCTAACCTTTATGTCTGTAATACTCGTAAGCAAATGCTATACAGTTCAAACTTTAGCCACAATTTCGATGCGAGTGTACCAAAATAAAATAATAAAATCGACTCTAGATACGGCTATAAATAAAAAAGTACACCCGTCGTTAGGATAAATCCACAACAAATAAAATTTGATTGATTTAATAGGAATTTTCATTTTAATTATGTACTTAAATTATATAAAATACTTTTAAGCTCCAACTCCTCGTTGGAGACACTTATAAAACTCAACAGATGGCTACAGACAGGTTTCGCTCATTTGGGTTCATGAATTGATCCCTTTGTACCACCTGTGATAGACAGAGAATTGGAAATAGAAAACTAAATAAGATAGAAATCAGAAACTTTGAGAGTCTACGGCATTCGTCGAACCTGTAACGTTCGCCCTAGTAGTCTAGTACACTAGCCACTAGTTTACGAGGGCATAAAAAAATTCAAAAAGTTTCTGGTTTAAAAAAAGATCCTTAAGCTTAAAAATGCAAGCAAAAACACACACAGAGGGCTGCAATATCTCTACATATATAAAAATTATGTGTATGTTCGTGATCGCTAAACTCAAAAACTACTGGACCGATTTTGGCCAGTTCGTCCGACAGATGGCTTAATATATAATTTTTTTGTGTTTTGCCCCATAGAGATTATCAATTAGAAACATCAATCCGCCATGACTTTGCAACGAAACCAGACTTGCATTGAAAATAAAATTTGAAGGCAAAACAACGTTTGCTAGTATTTTATAAAAATAAATTTTATTTTCAGTACAAATGCAACTTGCTTAGCGCAGCCGCCTTAAATAAATTGTTGCAAAGTCTAGAGTTCTAGGCTGAGTGTACTTCACGGTCTCTGGTTGATGCTACGAGCATATGAAAATGGCTTAGAAATTTGTTTTTTCTGTGACTTTTGAACTGAAACAATAGCAAATGCTATTTTTCTCAACACTTCTGTTTTTAAACATCGATATTGTTTAAACACTTTGTACTGTTTCTAGTTGAAAAGTTACGTGTTTGTTTATGACTTAAGTAGCCCAAGGAGATTTAAGTAAATGCCATACGAGCAAAGTAAAAATTAAAGCAAAAAAAGAAAAAAAAAGTTGTAAACTCATAAAATCATAAAATTTATTTTAACCAAATTATAAAAAAAATCTTTGCATACGTTTATCTTTTGTTAGAAAAGAGAAATGGACAAATGCCAATTATTGTTATGATTGCTACTCGTACTATTATTATTATTTTTATTGTTGCTGCTATTGTTCTAGTCCTTATTTGTGTAAAACATTTACTGTTAAGTTTAAAAATTGTTTTATTGCTTCAGCAAATAATATTTTTGTAACGTTAGGAAAATTATTTTAATGGAAATTTTATTTAAATAGACCCTTAGGGACATGTTATTGTTAACGATATTATTACAAGATTTTGTTGTTGTTTTTAGCGTAATTTACATATTCCTAGGAATAGTTAAAAGTTGTGGGAATCTCACAAATAAAAATGTACGCAAGAAAGAAAAATCAATATTTATTTAAATCAATCAAATTGCTTTAAAATGCCATTTGAGACTTAAAATCTAAACTCTTTAAATAATGTCGTTCTTAGTCATGCTTTGTTTGCGTTTCTCTATAAATCTCTGCCACATCGAAAAATAAATAATTTTATTTTTGTTGTAAAAAGCAAACAATAGTTATTTTCTTCCCCTACTGTGAAACCCTAAAAACAAATTGCATTTCTATACATTCATTATAAAGAAGAAAAGAAATATACAAAAACGAGTACGTGCAATGTTCATCCAACGTTTGTTAAAAAAAACCAATGGATAAATACGAGTACGGGTATGTATCTTTAAGTATGTTGCATGAAATTTACCAAGAATGCACCATGCTCTGTGTCAACGAAGCCAACAAGTTATGAGTCATCACATGCTTGTGTTTAGACATGAAAGGTCTCCCTCTCTGGGTTGGTTATTGAGTATGGTTATGTTGGGTATTTGTTTAACCAGCATAACTGTGGCAAATAATATGAAAATATGTACGTACCTAAACAGACATTTAAAAGGAGCAATTCACTAGAGATAAAATTAATATCGAGCTATTAAAAGTCGGTGGAAAAAATAGTAAATAGAAAGGAAATGACAATGGCTGGATACGAAAAAAGAACGTTCTTTTGATTATTTGTTTTAATTTTCAGTTCAACTAGACTGAAGTATTGTTTACATAGTCCAAACTGACAAATTGTCAGAAACTAAATACAAATTTTAGACAATTTGACTGCCGGGGCTATTTAGGCCGCACGCTGGATTTAGTGTTCCTTAATATGCGATAATTATTTAGGAGGGAGTACGTAATAACAAAAGGGAGTTACACATTTAAATTAGTAGAATAAATAGTTATTTTATTGTCAGTAAATGTTACGCTGTTTTCAGAACAGAGAACTCTGTTTGAGGCATAGTAAAAAAAAGTTTTATAAAAAGAAATTGAAAACAAAAAAAATCCTTTATCAACAAATTAATATAGAACAAGTTGTGAGAGCATCCTGAATGTTAAAAGCTTTTATAACTTAACAATGTCGGTGACTAACGGCCGTATTCATAAAAACTTAAAATAGGCTTAAAAACATTTGTTAGATGAAATTGCATTCAAAAACATTTATTAAATGATAATTGTATAATAAAGCCACACCTTTTATGAATCTTATTTCAAGTTTACAGATTCAAAAATGAATTTTTATTTTAAATATCTCTTTCAATACAACACATAGGGATTCATGTTACATCTAAGATCAAAACTGAAAATATTGGCTTTTAGTTGAGGGGCTACTATTTCTTTCGTTTGGTTGCAAATACGAGTATCATTAAATTATATAATTCAATTGAAATACGGAATAAAATTCATAAGAAAAACTAAAGAAAAAAATACAAAAAATATGTTAGTGGCGTCCATGCAATCAATGCCAGATATTTAAAAGTTCCCTTCGTTTGAATAAAAATATTCTTTTGAGTACTTCTCTATTCGTTTTACTTCTGTTTTATTCTTATTTCATTTGCAGGATGGAACCTCATAATTTTTGAAAATTGTTTATTCTGCTCCAAATAAATAAAAAAAATATCGAGTGTGTGATGATAAATTTGTAAGTAAAATACGATCTACACATCTGTTAACCACATTCCACAAAACTGTTATAAAAAAATTCAATATTAAATATGTATATTTTATTAAAAAAAAAAAAAAAAAAACAAAATAATTAACTTTTTTAAACAAATTTCTAGGAAAACAGTTCACTATTGTAATAGCAATATTCGTGTTCAAGTTCTGCTCATGTAGAGCTTTCGAGGAATGTATTGCGAGCTTAAGAAGGTCTCTGCGAAATGATCGCATCAAATAAAATTTCTCTCTATATTCTACTCATTGTAGCATCTTTCCCGAGAGCTGGATTAAAACACCGTTAACAGTTTTAGCACCTTCTTTCAAGAATCTGTTGATATTTGTTCAACAATTTTCTTTAGGACTATCCTAAATGGCTGTTTTTTGGTTGTTGCTAAGACACTAGTAATTGTATGTATGGGTATTCATGCCGAAATGAACTTGATATATAGTAGTATCTCCCGTGAGAAACAACACTTTTGGAACGATTCGCTAATAATCTTTCAGAAAATATGTGGCAAGTCGGTGCAGGTCGTTTGCAAATGCGTTGTAACCGGAAATTAGAGGTCTGCAACATAGAAAAAATTACAATAATAAATTTGTTTTTATTTTGATTGTGTAAAAAAAGCTATTTTGATTTTTAGCTTAAAAATATGTGTATTCAAAGTTGCATTTTTTTAATATTAGTGTGGAATGTAGTCAATGGAGGTGTGGGATATATTTTACTTGCGAGATCATCCCTACAACCTCAAAAATGTCTTCATAGTTCACTTTCCGATTGAACTTGTTATTGTTTTTGTACGTCACACACAAAATCATAAAAAGTGTTTTGAATTCAATTTCTCAAAAAACATTTATTAGCCTTAAATTTTTTTTAACTTATTTGGATTTTGAACCTGAGGTAAAATACTTATTTTGCATACAGCCACTTGTGTGTAACACTTTTTAAGTCAATTTTATTTCTAAAAAACTTTAGCATGAAATTAATTCTGAGTAATCAATTTTGAAAATCAGGTGTTGTTTGAAACTTCGATAAACTGTATATCAATCAAGACACCACAAGAGGTTTCAATTTCTATATTTTTCTTCTACCACTTAAAAAAATCACAACTTTTTTCATTGATAACACTTGACATTAACAAATTCATTTTCATTAATATTTTTGCTTTCCATTATATTTTTCCTTCAAAGCTACGTAATGAATTATGCAAATTTTTTCTCAAACTTACAATTATTTTTATTTTATTTCAAATATCAAGGCTCCTTTCACGTTTCTTGAAAAATAAAATCTATAAAGAAAGAATATCACGGAAATTATATCTGGTTGCAATAATTGCAGACATAAATTAAAATGTGAAAAAACTCCAGGACCCCTCATAGACCATTACAACAGCAAGGAACTGAAAGCTACCAACCCCCACCTTCACAAAAGAAAAATCAAAAAAAAAAACGTGAAAATAAATCGACAAAAAAATCTGTGATAAACATTCGAAACCAACAATGTATTAAATTTATAAATTTAAATGCCAACTGTAGACGTTTCATATTAAAAGTATAAAAACTTATTCAAGTGAACAATAATGATTTGGAATAATTTTCATTTGCAGCAGGATCTGCTTCTTTTGTGCTTCCACTTTTGTGTTCGAATTTTGAAGAGGCAAGATTATTTGAGGATTTTTTTGTTGCTTTCTCTAAATGTGCGAGTGTGTAAAAGATTGTAAATCTAGTGTTAACATCAATATCCTTTAAAGTCTGAGAGTATACCAAAATACCAACAATAACAAACAGCAATCTTTGTTGTCTTCATCATCATCATTTTTAGAATCTTTAGCAACCTCAAGATATCGATGTCCTTTTGTATCAAGTTGTTTTTTGTTCCTCTTTTTGAGAAACTCCCCTTCATTATGGTTGTGTTTCGAGGTTTTATTTTGCATTTGTTGCTACAATATTTTTGAATTATGCAAAGTTTCATTTTATTTATTTATTTTTTATACTCGTTGCAAAACCCGCATTTGAAAGAGCATCAAGTTAATAGTACTTGAGAGTTTTTTCTTCGCTGTTTAAATTATTGAATACAACAAGTATCTTGTTGCTGCATTGTGTCAGATTGTGTATGATTTTTTGTTTGTTTTTTTTCTCAAAATCATAATCTAAAAGTAATTTTTGTGAATAGAGCCTGTCAGGGCTTGAAAAACTGCACATTTTTCACACCAAGGAAAAATAAACAAAAATTAATTTGAAGAAAAATTTCTTGAAAGAAAACAAAATATTTTTTTTAATTTTTCAACGGTTACATTTTTTTCTTCGTTGGACTTTTATAAAACTGTTTTAATATTTTATTAACAAGTTTAATAAACAATATCTATAACAAACTATAAATATATTTTACTTAAGGTTTTTAGTAAAGGAAAAAGAAACCTTGCTGTTTTTTCTTAAAAAATTATTTTTAAAATTTCTTGTAAAAACCATAAAATCTTAAAAGCGGAGTTAAAAATTCCTTTAAAAAAATTTTAAAATCTTATTTGTTACTTTAGTTCAATGTTTATTGTTTTTTTTTTTTTTTTTCTTACATAAGACAAAAACATAATGTTTTGGCCCATAATTATTCTTGATTTTGTTTTATAAGCAAATTTTATATTCCAATTGAAACGTTAAGAAATGCTGTCATTAAATACGATTTTAGAACTTCACCAACAAAATATTTCTATTATATATTGGGATATTCTCCCCAACTGATTGTTAAAACAATTAGTTTTTAAAAAATGTTTCGTTTATTGTTTCTTTAGCTGTTCATATGCCGACATTTTATTAGTCACTAAACCAAATCGTTAGTGAACTTTAAGCAGTTTGAAAACATTAAAGTTCACTGCCGATTTGCTTTAACGACCAATGAAATGTCAGCATATGAAGAGCTAAAGCCACCACAAACAAAATATTTTTTTATAATTATTAATACTGAGGAAATTGTGATACTCTTGCACTGACAAAATCAGTGGAGAAGATTATTAAAATAAACTGATTATTAAAAGGTTAGTTTCACTCTTACCAACATTATTCATTGAACTATAGTCGAAAGTAGTTTAAATATGTTCTAGCTGAAAGTATTAAATATTTCGCGAGGTACGGCGTTATTTGTTTAACGCGAAACACTCGGTGTAATTAAATATAATTGTAATTAGCAAACCTAAACTGTAAAAACAATACCAATCTTCGCTGTAGGAGAGACTTGTAATTTTTTTTTTTTAATTTTACTGAATGTTTATCGCCCAAGAATTTTTTAAATCCTTTTTTAAAACCTATAATTACTTACAATTTGAATTTTCTTAGGATTGCATATCAAACCATTACGTTTTTTTCTCTAGTTTATTTCAAACCCTGCCATTTAATAATTCAAAAACTTTTGAAAACTTTTGACATTGAATTTTTGTGTAAAATATGGAAGAGAGTTTAAAAGCAAAATTCCTTATGAGTTCCAAATAAAAGTTCACCGGATATCATGTCTGCCATTATACTACTACAATTAAAACTGAATGAAATTGGGGAGAATGTTTTCGTATTTGTATGTGTGTTTTTTACACATATTTTTGTTGATTTGTTTCAAGTGATTAAATCTTAAAATTTTTTGTACTTTTCTCGCTGTATCTTGGTCGTATCAAGAAAATTAAATCTTACAAAATCACGTAAAATTTTGAATCTTGCACTTATTTATTATTAAAAATATCTACGAGTATGTATTTTCTGTGGTTGCTGTTGTTTAAGGTGATGTCATCAGCTACTTGAAAAATAAGGACTTGAGACACATACATAAATACACAAGGGTTTATAAGAACTGAATTATTTACTTAAGAAACCAACATTCAAAATGTTTCTTTTTTTCTTATTTAAAAAATTCTGATACAATATACAATTTTCCCGCCTAAATTATTATTTGTGCAACTGATGAACGATAATCCTATATCATTAAATCTGCTACTTTATGTACAGGATGCCCTCTTTCTCCCCTTAAAGAAGTAGCGACTGAGATATTTTATTCATTATCGACCACTTACTCAATATTGATACCTACAAAAGTCTCTAAGGACATAAATTAATCTCTAAAAAATCTTAACTTTATATTTTACTGCGTAATGTACGTATGCACGCTTTGAACCAGCAAGTTGAAATGAAACAATAAAATTAGAAATAGAAATGGTAATGAAAATGAAAAGATAAAAACCTTAATAGCAAAAACAGAAAAAGCTGCAAAGGCAGTTGTAATGTTCTGTATGATTTTCAGATGGATTAACTGATGTCGTTGTCTGTCAAACGAATATCCATGAGAAGGACTATCAAATTTTTGCCTCAAAGCAAAAGACAATTAAATGCATGTTAATGTTCTGCTCATACAGCTACCAAAAATAAAGACAAAAACAATACAATTAAACAGATTTCACACACATACATGTATAAATCGGAAATTTTATATTTATCGTCATTGCCTTACAAATTCACTTCTTACTTTCATTTTACGGCCAACCATTACGTGCAAATGATGCTGGTGAGGTGAGCAATTGTCCTTAAACTAATCACTGTTTGCAATAATCCCAGTAGAAAATTTCTTATAGACATCATACATGACTGACTACCAAATGCGCTAGTTGGCACAAATAGTAACTAGTTTAGAATTGAAAAAAGAAAAGGATTTCAGCAACTGAAATTTTTGTGTGCTGAAATTCAGCATTTTACTTGCATTAATTTTTTAGCTGTTCTTGTTAGATGTTTTAAGAAGTTTGACTCTTTTTGGCTCCCAGCCCACAAAGGTGCATATCAATTGGTCTTGGTAGCATAAAATGTTTTGCGTAGATTAAAAACTATTTGTTTTTTTTTCAAAAAATTTACGATTATTTGCCACTCCAATTTATTAAAATAGAATGTAGTCATCACCAAGCGCTTAATATTTTCTTTATAAAGGGTGATAAGATTTTCTAAAAAAAATTGTGAGATTGATTAGCAAAATTTTCTTTACCAATCAATTGTTGAAACGTGACTAAATATTTTCCATGGAAATTCCTTTGGGAATAGTTTAACTAAAACCAATTAAAAGGTAACGACAAAAGAATTCACGTAAGGTACAGCGTAATTTAGTCAATTGGAAACACTCGGTTCAGATAGTAACCATTTCAGCTTCCCTTTAGAGTTTTTCTGAAACATTAACATTTTCTGAGTGTAAACAATTTCCTATTGGAGCGCAGCTACTAACAACTCTGTTAGAACGGGCCCATGATTCACATTTATTGAATTTATGACACATCAAAAACATCATTAAGATGCACATAAAAACAATAGCGAAGCTTCAACTGAAATAAATTAAAAGGTAAAATTTGTAATGAACTCAAGCAAGAAGCGGGCAGGACAAGACAGAACCAGGAAGTAGAAAAAGACGCATGTAACCAGCAAAACAAAAACAATAAAAACAATGCTGTGTGTGATAAAACTGCAAGTCCTGTAATGATACTTACAAACATTTATGTCACTTAAACATTAGACGAAAATGTACGACAACATATCACTGTTGCCCAATCTATTGGCGTTTAAGGAAAATGAATGTTGTAAAATTCAGTAGCAAATCCCCAAACTACCCACCCATCCTGGTCACATAAAACAGCTTAAAGGTCCAGTTTTATGGCAAAGGTAGTTGTTGCTGTTGTTGAGGCTGACTTACTGACGTACGTGTGTGTCTTGGTCGTTGTCGTAATAAATGTTTAAGTTAATTTAACGTCTATTTTAGACGCCATTATTACCGCCATTGAATGGCGTCTTTTTAATTCTTATCTTTGTTACTTTTATTTGCCTGTTGGCATTAGAAGTCTATAAAATAGTTTTTTTTTTCGTCTATAATATTTGCTGTCTGAGGGCGGTAAGAGGGGAAGTAAGGCCAAGAAAATTATACTAAGTATCAATTGATCTCTATATTGACCCATAAAAACTCAGATTTAACTTTGAAATAAGAAAATGTTTAAGGAGAACAGAAACAACAAAACATTTGAAATTTAGATCTTGAGACGCTTAGAAGAGAGAATCCAATTTGACTAGAGAAGACTTTGCAGAATTCCAGGACATCAAAAACATAGAGAACCAAAATAATCAGTTGAAACAGTCTACTAAAAATTTCTTCAGCCACTTTAATGAATTTTCCATTAGTTTTATAGTCTACTTACACAATAAAATTTTGAAATAAAAAAACTAATAAGCGCAAATGTCTAAAATCAGACAAAAACACCGCAACGGTGAGTGTCCGACTATAGAAGCTTTCACTGTATATCATTTCTTTCTACCTCTACAGAAAATGAACGAAAAATAGAAAAGTACATGAATTAAATTGAATCGCCCTAAATTTTTGAACCTTCAAGCTCAGTTTTTACCATCCTTCTGGTTGCAAATGTCATTAATTCCCTACCAAGAGGTTAATAAAGTTTAACAAAATTTGTCACTGTTTATTTAGTTGTAATTCTAGACGGTTTTCCTGCTTAAATTAATTTCACAACATAATGCCAACGTCTGCACGCTAACTTTCTGCCACAAAGTCATAATTTAATAGCAATAAATAAAACTGAAGTTTAACAAAAAATGTTGACACTTGTAACAATCTAAGAAAATTATTTATTTTCAATTGGCAGACAAAATGCTTCACTGCTAAAATACAAATAATAATAAGAAAAGTAAAAAAGAATTAAATAAAATATATTTGTTGTTTCCTTTTGGCATCAGCCAATTATAAAAACATTATAAAAACGCGAGAAACACATAAAAATTTATGCACTTTGAGCGACACAAAGAAACAGCAAACAAGGAAACAATTTATAAATAGTGTGTTATAAATTTTCATTAGCCACCAACCATTACTTGCAACAAAATTAAAGGGAAACAGCTTTAAATACTATTGACACCCTTCCCTGTGACCTTGTTTAAAAAAAAAAACTTTTTGCAGAAAGTTGGTAGAAGGAAAAGTGCTTGAATTGACAATATTCAAATCAATTTCTTTATGCTTAGTTTCTTGTTAGAAATTGTCCCCTTTTTTATAAGAAGAAAATATAGTTTTGGGAAAAAACAGTTAAGAAAACCTTGAAATTACCCAGTAAATATTTTGAAATAAAATAATTTTTAAAAAATTTTATTATGTGTACTAGTCAAGATTATTATCTAAATTAAAATTATTTACTTTCTGATAGACACTAAATAGAAGCAAAACATTATGCCAGAAATCGCGCATGAATTTCTAATGGCATTTTAATTTTATTTATAGTTTAATTTTTGAAAAATTTTCAAAATAAAAAATAAATAAATAGTAGAGGTTTTAATCGTTTTGGGAGATGGGAAACTATTCTGATCTCCTTCTCCTGGATCTTACTATCGGCAAGATTAGTTGACTTCTAAAATATCTAAGTATTTAGAACCTTTTCGAAATTTGTCATGTAGTATGGCAAAGTGATGGGTGTACTGGGTTATCGCTTTATTATATTGTGCACGTGCTCTTATTACCTTGACTTTGAACATGGTTACACTCCCGGTAGTTGTATCAATCTTCCCATATAAAAATGCATCTTCATAATCTTTTTTTTATTTATATGAATGAATTGATTTTTCTTTCGCTTCCTCTCAGATCAAAGTTGCATATGAACAAACATTAGATGCAGACAATCTCTCTGCTTTTTTCTCTTTACTCGTATTTCTGTTTTTTCTTGTTGCTGTGTAATAAATGCAATATCTTGTTTGAATTACTTCCGCTTGGAAAATAAGTTTCAAATAGAAAAACAGGGACCCTCTATTGTGATTGTCCTTGAATTTAAAATGCTACGGGTGGCTGTTTGTTTATCCTTGCACTTGGACTGTAAGTAAAAGACACTAGAGTATCATGCACTTATCATGTTTCCAGCAATCTGCTGTTTGCAGTTGCTATTTGTATGTAAACTAAATGCCAAGGGCGTGTTATCCTGGAATTGGATGGATTGTAAAATAGAAAAAGTTTAAAACATTTTAATTTAATTTATAAGTTAAGTGAAGCACATATATGAAAAAGGATACAAGAAAACTAAGAAAAAGAGGGAGAGTCCTGGCAAAGAAAATATACAAACTGACAAGGACATTTGTAGTATTTACACTCTTAACTTTGAATTTTTTTTTTAAGTAAATATTTGCTCTTCATAACAAAATGAGTTAATTAAGTAAAAGATATTCGAGAGAAAAAGTCTTTAGCAAGAATTCCTTTTGACCAGTTTAAATAAATTAATGAAAAATTGCTCATAAATCAAAACACAAAATCTGCTGTCAAAATTGTCACTAACTTTATAATACAAAACAAGCCATAAATACTTGTTATAATGTTTAATAATCAATAGCTAAAGCGGACAATATATTGCAGTCTCAGGGGAACAATTCAACAAGACCATACAAAACAAAAGGACTTTCTAGGTATTAAGCAACAAAATAACTACTTTTACATGCATCCTTATTCTTATACAAACTTATATGAATTGTAAATTTTATTTTGTCTACTATGAACTGATTCCATGAATTATGGTGCAGAAAAAATTATTTCTCTCTTTTTTTTTTTTTGGGGGGAAAAACTAGAAGATTTATTTACAAGTGTGACCCCTGGCCACTACAATCGCTTGACCATAAGAAAAATCTAATTATGCCATATTAATCGCAAAAAAAAAAAATTATAAAGAATTTCTTTCACACATAAAAGCAACTGCATAATTGTATGTCTTTTAACGTCAGGACTTAGATCCTTGTTGAAATGTATAAATTTTCTTGGTTTTGCCACAACAAGAAACTCTTATCAATGCACTATAAATATTGTGTACTTTTATTAAGAACCAAAAGGACAAAACTAAAAATGAAATGAATACAAAAGGACATGGTTTCACTGCTAAAGCTCTTTCTTAAAGAATTTCCTCCTTTTTTTCATATAAAGCACTTGACCATAAATCTTTTCTCTTGCATTTAAGACACCTCAGCTTTTTGTTTTGTATTTGGCACAAGGATTTTTAACATCTAACAGACTCCTTTTGAAAACTTTATTGCAAAAATATATAAAAAAAAAAACTTAAAACAATAGCAATTATATGCAATTTATTCTGCTTAAAGATTGTAGATACAATTTCATTTCCTTTCAAATTTCATCTCTTTATTCTTTGCATTTTATTTCACAAAACAATAATGAAATGAAATGAAATGTTGAAGAAGATATAAAAATATTTACCAAAGTATAACAATTTCAAATACCTTTGGCCAAGTTTTATTGCTGAAGATGCCTTGATATGGTCAAACAGACAAAAACTATTCTGTCTTTATATCCAAAAATAGTTCTTTGTTGAGAAAAAACAAAATAAGAAATAATAATTTTTTGTTTTTAATAAAAATATTTGAAACTGAATTTAAGACAAGAATTAAAGCAGCAAACACTTATTGAAGTTAAAGGCTAAACGAGACAAAACAAAATTTGTTTTTTAGTTCCGGTGTTTTAATTTTTTACAGGACGTCTTATTCTAATTGTTGTTGTCGTCGACGTTGTCGTCGTCGTTAAATCAAGTCGAGCCACAAATTGTCAACAAATTCTTTGGATATTGGACTGACAGGATGAGCTATTGCTAAGACAGGTCCGGGAGTCATATGAATGAAATTGTGTACCATAAATAATGGCAATATTTTTTTCTATTTTTAAGGAAGCCACAATATACCGAGTGAAATATAGTTTAGTTTATTTCGTTTAATTTTCAAAAATATATTTGTATTTGGATCACCCGGTATATGTACATAAACACATTTAAATGGAAAATGCAAATTTTTTTATTTTTTTTAATTTTTTGTTCCTTATAGGACTAGAGTTTTATGTTCATATACCACAATTTATATCTATAATGATGCTGACCATCTATTTTCTGAATTAGTTATTAAAACATTCTTGAGAGTCCCTATTCGGCCTTGTAAAGGTTGCCAATTTTTGGCTTCAACTTCGACATGTTTGTACTGGAGTAAAAAATGGTACTCGATCTATTTACTCTAGTAAAAATTGTCGAAGTTGACGTCGAAAAACGTTAAGCTTGATATGGCCTCCTAATAGCGATTAATTGTTGCAAGCATACTTTCAACTTAAATTATACTTTACAATTTTGTCATCTTTAGATCTTATGGTTTGATCTTTCATCATCCTAAAAATCAATTGTGCTACATAGTCTATACATACTTACATGTGTGTTGTCGGTGTTTTCGTTTGAAACAAACACGGTTTATTTAAGAAAATTATAAAAATATGTATGAGTTTGTTTAAATAATTTTGTTCATCATTAAAAAGGATATTTGATTTAAAAAGATAATAAGCCATCGGTTGGAAATATCGATTTCAAAATTTTATTCCACATTTTTTTTTTAAATAAATTAAGAGAAATAACTGTCAAAATATAGCAAAAACAAATAAAAAGTTTTCTAGTTCCCATCAATGATAAAAAATACTGATTATGACAAACTTTTATAGATCATTGTCAATTGATTATGTTAAAAAATGCTGCAGCTGTGGGAATTACATTGCCATTATTAATATGCCATTCTAGTTATAAGCAATGAAAATCTATTGGCTTTGTTAATTTTGATAAAAAAATTTATAGATAAGGAAAATATTTAATAGATGTGACCGTCCTGCACCCAAAAAATCATCCTGTGTGTGGCTTCCCTCTCAATCTATATAAGAATAATGGGAATCATGTGTGAATTTTTTACTAGTTTTTATGTTCTTTTTATGAAAGTTATGTTTTGTTTACTTGTATGTGCGAAGGAGTAGATGTAAAACATTACAAAGCCCAAAGTCTTTTATTAATTTATTGTTTTGCATAATAGTTCAACTTCTAGTTCACCATATAAAGGTTAATTGAATCCATTCATTATGTTGACGACGAAATAGATCACATAGATTTCTATTATGATTATTGCACAATATCCCTCTATATACATAAATTGAGGAAAAAATAAAGTTTGTCAAAGACACAAATGAAATGGAAATCTTGTTAAATAAATAAACCCTTATAATAAAATTTTAACTCACTTTATGTTTTACATGTAACAGAAGTCGTTAATAGTCATTACATTTTATTGAACATGATTTTATTTGTACTTAAATCTATTTCATAAACTAAATACAAAATACAATCAATTGATTTTATAACAATTTAGCTAATAAAATTTTGAATATAAAGACAAACGAGCCAAAAGAAAGCAGAAAAAATAACAATGAATAAAAATAAAACTAAATACTTGTAGAGTAATGAACGTTGTTTAATTTAAACAAATAACGACGGCCAACCGTCTTTCCAATTTTTTTTTTTTTTTTTTTTTTGTTACAAAACATTAAAGCAAATCTAATACCACGATGTCTTTCCATAAGTGACTTTCTATTGCAAAGAATAAAAGAAGTTATATGTGAGTTTAACTTGAATGAAGCACCCATCAACTACTTAAAAAGCTCAATGAACCATTTAACCATTAAAATCAATCAAAATATTTATGGCTCAACATTGTTAAAAAAGAAAATAAAATGCTTAAGAGAAACTGAAATTAAATGACTAAGAAGATTTTTATGAAATCATAAAGTATTTAATAATAAAAAATTAAACACAACAAAAAAAGACAATAACTTATGCTTTTTGAGCAGCTTACGAATCTATTTCAATTGGCGGAGGGTCAAAACAAATCCCTTGCCTGTAAATTCTATTCACAGATAAAATAAAATGTAGCATTTTACTGACTTTACGAGCATGTTTTGTGTCCCGTACGCTCTCTTGAATGCTGGTTTTGTGTTAAAACTTTTTAGTGTTTTCGAATGAAAAATAAAAGGTTCTCGAATTAAACTTGATTCACTAAAAGTTTTTTACAGCGGCAATTAAAATTCATTTGCCAAACATTGTTTACAGACATTTTCCTAAAAGAAAGTTTTGTTCAATGGATAAAATATAAAAAAAAAAATCATTTATTGAAAATGGTCACTTATTTGCCTTAAGAAACAAACTGAAACTTCAGCTATTGAAAAATGACACATATGTATGTGCTTTTAACTTAATTTTTGAAGCCTTAAAACTTTTAACTACACCTTAACCTACTCCAAATTCCTCCTGGCCCTGACAAAGTCTACCAGCAGCCAACTGCAAGTTTTGCTCATTAAAACTCTTGTCAAACTCAAGCGCACGAGAACAGCAACTCTCGCACATCTTTTTGATAAAATGATTGATTACCTTTCAAAATAAATAAACGAAATTTATGCATAATGGTTAAAATTAAAATTGTATATTTAATCAAAACTCCCAGCTAAAGCCAACAGCTCCTTTTATTTCATTCATTTTTTGCAATCAAATTAACTCTTTGCAAAATGCGAGGAATCATCGCTGCTCGTTTAAATACATTTAATCTTCAAACGTCAACGTTTCATTTAACAATTTTTTTTATGCAAAAATGGAAAACAAGATGAATGACTGCCAACCATTAAAATTATTACAATATTTTCCCGCACAAGATTTTTGCACATCATGTTTTAAATCACGCATTTGCAAAAGAAAAATGTTTGCAACATAAAAACTGTGTTGCCGTTAAGCCATATTGGGTGTGTCGACATGAAATGCAAATTTTTCTTTTAATCTAAAATTTTAATACTATTAACTTTCAAGTTGTATAAAGTAAAGTAAATATATTATGTCCTTTGATACTTCCGGCAGTTTGACAATTTTTTTTTGTACGATTATTATTTGTTTCACCAAAAGTTGATGTATCATTTGATATTAAATTTATGTGTGTGCCATTTTAACATGTTCAATTGTCTAGAGTTGATGATGTTGTCATTTTTTTTTTAATTTTTAGCGAAAGAAAATAATTTTGCTTGGTCAGAAGGGTGTTGAAATATCATAAATGTTTCAATAAAACGATAATTTTAAAATTTTGAACGAATCCCTTTACAGATGCAGAGTAAATTTAGGGACGCATGGAAAAATTTCTACCGAAAGTTAAGATCCCTGTAATGAAAAGTTAACATATATTGGCAAATTAAGCGAGTTTTTAAGTTTCTCCGGAATTTCATCAAAACAGGCAAGCGTTTTATTTATTTTTAATAACAGAAGCTTAAACTCTTATTCACCAGCAATTCCTTGACAGTTGATGTCAACGTTATCAACTTTTAAATTTCAATCATCACTAGTATCAATAAAAAAAAATAATATAAAAATAAGTATTTATAAACAAATAAGTATTTATAAACAAATGTCTTCGAATAATGTCGTATATTTTGGCCAAATACAATCACAAACACTGAGCTCTGGCGGATAACAATAGAAGAACCAATAGTTCGTCAAATAAAAAGAACAAAGTGGAGATGGATAGGACTCACTCTCCGTAAACTTATTGGTAGCGTTATGATAACTTCATTAGAATGGAATCCCCAAGGAAGTCGGCGCTGCGGTCGTCCAAAAAAGGCATGGCGTAGAACAATTTTAAATGAACTTAAAAAAGTGAACAAATCTTTTGACGAAATTAAACTAATATGTTAGAAGTAGGTGGAATTTGATTGTATGTTCCCAAGTAGAACAAATAAAGGAAAAAAATATATAAATTTTTTACACTCTCCCACTACAAAATTTTCAAGTACGTGAACACTTTCCAGCAACAGTTAGTAAAAATTTTAGTTATTGAACTGAGTTACTAATATAGGATTTGGTTTAAAATTTCAAAGGTGGAAAGGATTTGGTCTGTATTTTTGGAATAATTAAAAAAAATATTTTTGGCAGGATAATGTTTTTCAAAACTTTAATCCGTATATTATAAAATTTCTGATAAGGTGTTAATATCGTTTGTAGGAAGTTAAATTCACTGCACAAATGGATGTTGTCTTTGAGCAATGTTCCGAGCGCTTTCCCATTTTATGGTCGCATTATGGTATTTCGTCTCTAATTTGGGACGATACCAATTCAAGGATATGTAGTTTCAACAGGACAGATATACGTGCCACACTGCACATGCAACATTGGACATTCTGCGCGAGTGATTTGATGGCGGGGTTATCTCTCGTGGGGGAGATGTGAATAGACCGCGATCAAAAAGTTCAGATACTGCCTTTGAAAGCATGTTGTTTCTATAAGGAGATCTATTGTCTATTATAAAATTTCCTGGTCTTGCTACATATATATTCCACAAAAATTATTAATTTTCTGGGATTTCAATGTTTTAAAGACTTTTTCGGTCTAAATGAAATAAGATAGTATGGTGCAACAGAGATTGAACCTTTTTAACTTTGGCAACCATGTTGTTCCTCTTTTAAAAAGCTTACGGAAACTGGTGTACGTGATAATAAAAGTTTATTTTATTTCAATGGAATCTTAGTGACTTCCAGATTTTTCGCGCTTAATACAGATCCCTCAAGCTGCTTTGGCTTGATTGTATCGATTATATCTTGTAGAGATGAAAGTTAAAAATGTAATTTTTTCAAATCAAATAATTTTGACGCTAAACAAGATGGTACGTGAAACTAATAAACTTTTTTATTTCAAATTAACTACAATCGTTAAGTACAAAACTGAAATCTGATTTTGAAGACGAGCTGTCACAAAGAGTTGAAGTTGTTGTGTCACAAGAAAATTAATCCCAGCTATGGATTCAATACATCTTCTAAAACATTGTGTAGGTGTATCTCACGAAAATTTTTCATTGAAAATTATTAACATCAATACGATAGTGTGTACAACCGATACAATAATAATAAAATTACAAGTTGCTTGTGAATTGGAAAATTGTTCGCTTTCTAAACAAGTTCTACTGGTCTTTGCTTCACATCTCGTGGATCATAGTATGGAATTTTCAAACTCAATTGAAAAACTATTCTACCTGAATATTTGCAACCAGAAATGTTACTAATTTTTATCTCTTTAATAATTTCATCTTAAAATCTACAAAAACTTTTTCACTTTTTTTGTTTTTGTTTTACTAAAAACCCATCATCAAAAAAACTTTAAATAACCATAACTTCAATGTCATGTTACATTAAAATTTAATAAATCATAAACTTTAAGAACCCTACAATAAAAAGAAAACAGGGATCATTGCACAAACCCATACCCAGGGATGCATACGAGTGAAATTGTAGCATAAAAATTGAATTACTCAACGAAACAATACAAAAAGGAAATTGCTTAAAATAGCAGAAAAAATTGCAGTGGACAGGAGCTAAAAATATAGAACTTGAAATTTAAAAGATTAAAAATTTTATTTATGTTTTTCTTCTTCTTATTTCAAATCTCCCATAACAAACAAATACAGGGGAGATTTATGACTTTCAACATACGAAGAAACACTTAAAAATATAAAACTTACAAAAATATTTTGATATAATTATAAAATATTACGGCAAAGTCTGTATTGTTCTAAAGAATGGAAAAAAACATCACATATGTTGCTAAGTCCTCTAATAATGGGACAAGCAAAGAGGATTTTCCAAAACAAGTGAGGGGTGGTTACGGATACTTGTACATAAGCAGATGAAGATACAGATACAGGTATTATTTATGTATGATTAACTAAATATAGACTCACAGATATTATTAAATTAAAACTATGGTTATGGAAAACAAAACATCAACAATGAGGAGGGGGTCGTCACTTTGAGGGATGACATATGTTTTCTAGTTACAAACTTGCGAGGGATATTTTTATCATTTACATCTGAAGGTTGAATTTTCTAAAAAAAATTAAAATTTTCCTCTCCAGCAAATTGAGGGTGGCTGGAGAAGAAGGTGTTTATTTGTATTAAAGTTCATAACTTTGTTAAACCATGAACTGAAGTGGATTCCTTGTCAGAGACTTGCATACACCCGCATGTGTGTGACATCATTGGCTTTTCAACATTGCGTGTTGTTGGATCAACGGGCCAAGTGCACAATACACCAACACCAGTGTCTGTCGCTCGTTTGGTGTCAGTGTCATTTTCAATTGTCATTAGTTTTTACAACACAAATATTTTCAATAATTTTAGGGATGCTTTTTTAATTGTATTTTATAATAATTGTGGTACAGTTTTGGCATTTCATACTAAAGACACATATACACACACTGCTGCCCCAAGAGTTTATTAAACCTTGCATGTTTACTTGAAATAATTACCGACAGACAGACGTACAATTAAACTGCGTTAAATTCATATAAAAAAATTATCTCAACATCAAGAAGCATGTAACATTCAATTGCATTAGTAATTAAAAAAGGTAAATTATTAGATTATAAAAATAAATATTTGTAAATGGTAAGGAAATAAAATTTTATATTTTTACAAATACACAGAGAGAATTTTACATTAAAAATATGTATATATGTACTCGTATATATTGAATAGCCGAACAGATTCAAACACTATGTCTTCTACTAAAAAGGCGTTGTAATCCTGGAATTGACTCTGCCTTGCATTAGTGCAATTCCGATAAATTGATTCGCGGTACTGAGGAAAAACCTCCCATGTGATTATACGATTACGGCATTCCTTTCACCATTTTTGGACTTGGTGTTTGTTTGTATGTAGTTGTCATTTCATTTCGTGTATTAGATATGTTGCATATCTCCAGACATTTGTTTTGTATAATTTGCATCGCTTTAGTTCACAGTTTTCTGGTCATATATAAGAATATTTAAGCAAATACTTTGAAAACTTAATCGCCTTTTTTATCAAATTTAATTTATATATGACTGTGGTACTCGGCTCCTTAGCAGCTTCGTTTCCCTATGGTAATTTCTAGGATGTTTTCATGGACTAATATAGCATTTACTCAGTTTTCAGTTGGCGTTAGAGTCCTCTAAAACCCATCAAATTTTGAAACCCCGTTGGAAGGGCGAAGAGTGACACTTTTCATTGTAATAGTCAACAAAATCTATTTTTCCCGCACTAATACGATCTTGTAGTTTTCTTAAAATCTAAATTAATGGAAATTGTTTAATCAAGAGAAATAAAACAACACATACATATCTCTGAAGAAATTAACCAGACTTCTTAAATCGTCGCTTGCAAAAATAGTAATAAAAATATTTTTTCTGTAAGAAAGAATTTCTAAATGTGTGACAAGATACATTGTTATGTTTTATGTGAACCTGAAGGGTTTACCCAAAGAACTCTTGATATCAATGTATTATTTTAACAAAAGGAACTCCTAGACCCGACTCAAATATCTTACTAGAACTGAAACTTAAATATATATGATTGTTTTTCTTATGATAACAACGCTTTTCATCAAGTCTAATTTAACTGTCTACAAAATTTATTTCCCGATAAGTACAATGCAAAAAGACAACCAAAAACATGAGATCTTAACGAAAATTAATTATAAATTTATGAATTAATTTAATGACAATTAAATTAAACAAATGGAAACTTGTGTAAACGACAAGATATTCATTCTCTGAAATATTTACAACCCACACTCGGCCACATCCCAATCATACATGCCGTCTTTACAAGCGTATTACAACTCGTATTAACAGTTTTCCAAATGATTGTTTTATAACGGTGTATAATGTCGTGCTTCCTCGACGCGAACATTAATTTAGCCAAGCAAAGTTATAGATACTGAGAGATACATACTTATGACTCCAATGGTTTCGCATGGCATTTTACGTAAGCGGCTGTTGCAGTAATAAAACGTACACACACACACCCAGAGACACATGGAAAAAAACGAAAACTTTATCGTCATGTTCATGATTAGTACTCGTAGAGTGGTAGAATATGTCATTTACAAAATCATCAATATTTCAATTTAAATTTACACGCATAAAATTTTATATTATACAATGATGTCTTTGTTATTTATCTATTGAACAGAGGAGTAAGAGAATGCGTTCGTCACAAAGTGCTAAGTTTTCCTTTGTCAGATAAATAACTTGATTTAAAAAAGGATTTTTTACTATTCTATGATGTTTACAATTAATAAAATTCGAGGAACTTTTTCTCGTAATATGTTCATTTGCATGAAAAATAATTTTTTTCATGCATTTGTAGTCGATACGGCACTGAATCGCACTACGCGAGAAAATTTTTTCTGACAAACCACAAACTCCATTCTCTTTATCCTACTTCCCAGAACATATTTTCTTAGTTCCAGCAGAATGCATTTTGTAAAGAAAGATTTAAACAAATGTTTTGGGAAAAAATCAGCTCAACAATATGGGTACCTCCCATGGAAAGATATTGATTTCAGCTAAACTAAGCGGCAAAAAATTTACAGAATACTTTCAAAAGTTGCAAAATATTGCTTAAATATGTATACGTCCTTTTTAGCAAAAAAAAAAAAAAAACAAAAGTTGTAATTTGTATATATTAATTTTTATATGATAGAAAATTTTTATATTTTATTTGATTGCTTAAGCACAAACATAAAAGTGTTGAATGTTTCAAACTGCTTAAAGTCCACTGGCGATTTGGTTTAGCGACCAATGAAATGTCGGCATATGAACAGCTAAAGCTACAACAAACAAATTTCAAATTTTTATACAGTATAACCCTTTTAATTACCCCACGTTTGATTACTTTACACGGTTCTTTATACTCTTTCTAACAAAAGACCACGGCTTATTAACTTCCAATTCGGGTAATTGCCATATATTTTTTATACCGAAAATAAAATTTCACTTCAATTTCTTTCCGTTGATTACCCAGAATACTTGCTTGTTTGTTTCGGGTCGAAAAGCGTAATCTTTTTGCTCAAGCTTTAATTAAGCTGGGAGAAAGACAGAGCAAGTTATGTGTTCCTGTATCTTTCTTGCAGTTAAATTTAAACTTAAACGAGAAAACGTGACGTGTTCGGACCAGGTATTGCAACCCTCCAAATTTTACACAAGTTTACTTTTCTATGTGAAATGAATTATTACTATTTAATGATTATGTCAATAACACCATCTTAGTTATTTTTTCATTAAATAGTCATTTGGAGTCATTATAGACGTAAGTACAAGAAGATGTACATATACGAGTATATGTAGGTAAAGTTAGATGAGTTAATTAAATGGTTTTTACTGTCTTTAAGATCTAAAAAACTTTGTCGCTAGTGGCAAATGTTTTCGTTACTTTCAAGCTCTGCCTGAAAACCTGAAATATCTTTCAAACGTTTCCAAATTGAAATACAATTGAAACTCAACGCACAACATGAATTTTTTTACATGTGTAAGTACATGTGTACATGCCAAGGTACATAAATATATATAAATGAATGCACATATAGTAAGTACATGCATACGTACATACGTGCATCTATATGTTTATTTTAATTGCGCAATTTTAGTATATATTTGTTCATACTTTAGCAAATAACAATGATTAGTTCTGCACGAATAATTTAAATTGTGAACCCCATAAACTAACAAAACATGCACGAATTCCTTCCATCCAGTCTACACTCTTCCCACTCCAAATCCCTCATTCTGCTTGCAACTAGTTTATATGTACCTTTTATTTGATAAGATTCTCCCTAAACTCTATTGAAAATCAGTAGTTTTTACGACTTGACAAAATGTCAACTACTTACAGCGGCAACGACAACGACAACGACTAATATTTATTTGTTTTTCATATTGCTGTCGGTTTGTGTGTGACCGAGTGTGTGTCTGATGTATGGTGCGTTCCAAAATTGTATTTATGTACTTTTTATGTTGCAAACAGATGACTACTCAGTAGAGAAAGCGAATGATATGGTAAGATAAAGTCACAACATTTATATTAAAGTCAGTGTTTTTATTAAATCATTGGTGGCGAGAAAAAGTATTTGCTTACATATTATTACTTCTTCCAAAGCTGTTGGAAAATAATTTAAAAAATCTGAAATGTGGCGGAAACAGGACTAGTGTTAGACACCCACGGCCATTACCGTAGCTAGAGAAGCGCAAGTAGCAATTAAGAGCGGAATGAAACAATGCTCAAAACAAGCGTCTAATTTCATTTGATTTGAGACGTATTTTACTTTAATTCATTCTTTGTGGAGTCTCCGAAACCGGCTTCGCTTTTTACAACATTTTTGTATTGCCAGGACTCAATTATTGTCTTCACTGATGCATGTGCTAATCCGGTTTAATTTTCTAACGGTTTTCCACATTTTAGACTTATGTATTTCATATTTTTTTGGTTTTAATTTTGTTGTTTTCTTTATTTTTTGCATTGAAGATATTTCCTTATAAAAAAAGTCCCAAAACTTCGGTTTATTTCCACTTGTTTTCAATGAAATCGTATCATCTTTTGGCACCAATAACTGACATTCTATATATTATCAGTAATAATGCAACAAAATTCGGCTTATTTGTTCGTTGTGGAAATATTTTAAGAAAACCGATGGTGATCGAAATATTGCGAAAAAAAAATAAAATATAACATTTAATAAACCATAAGGTCATTAAAATTAATAAATATATACTTTCAAATAATTTTAAATATCCTTGGCGAATTGGTTCTCTAAATTTTTTTAATTTTTTGAACGTTTTAAGTTGTTCCGAGTGCGGCAGATTTTATCTAAAACTCAACCATACATGTTTTTTCAGTTAAAGCCCGTACTACTTTTTCCCCTAACCAATTTAAAACATCTTACGTTTTTGTATTACATCAAGTATGTATGTATTTATGTTTTCAAAATATTTATTTAACTATATACATACTACATACATACATACATACATACATACATATGTATATTCAATTACTACTCCACATACTTTATTTTTTTAATTTCCATTACTAATTGCTTGTAAAAGTCATAGTCATGTGTGCCATTCGGAAGGATGAGGAGCAGGATTCACTACTAAATAGTTTTCCACTTTATTTTCCTTTTTTACAATTGAAATGATTTCCACCTGATGCTTTTATGCGGGCGCTTCATATAATAATTTATTATCCTTGCATGTGCGTTAAAGTTCCTTGTGTGTTTGTTTTAGACCTAATAATGTGTCTAATCATAGCCCTTAGTCGTTCGCATTCATGCACACTTATCTTTACGTGCGCCATGGAAAACATATAATTTTTCACTTTTCGTAATTTAAAAAAAGGAATCGACTTTTTTCTGTTATTCGAAAACTATTATCAAGTTTTTGTTATTCCTTTTTTATATAATGCATTGCATGAATGAGTTTATTTGCTTTAATAATGTGTTTCGTTTTAAAAATTATGACTAATTTTCACAATAAAGAAAGAACACGAAGAAAAAGTCTGAAACGAAAATTACATACAGTCCGTGAAAGGTTTAAAAAAATGTCTCCTTGTTTCTTTAAAATGTGAAAAAGCTACTGTTTTTTCCAAAATTTGTATTATAAAATTTTCAGGCACAAGGTTTGATCAAACGACTAAAGGACTTGGACTTTGCAGGAAACTCGTTCAGTTTTTTCTGTTTTATTTGTTTTTTTTATGTTACAAAAAAATTAAATGCATTTATATTTTTAAGATTGATATTTGTATAAAACATTTGTTTCATAAAGATTTTTTTCTTTAAAATGAACAAGTAATACGTCAATTAACTGTCAAATACTCAACAAAAGCCGCTGTATGGCGCCACTTCTTCATTTAGTTGGAAAAAAATAAACAAATCTTTATTTTAAATTATTCGAATACGATAACAATGGTTCCAAATCCAATTGCATAGATGAAAAAAACAGAAGAGAGAAAACGTGTCGTAGTTTCCGCACAAGTTGCTGTCAATCTTTGTAACGAAAAACAAAATAATCGCGCTGAATCTGTGCATTAAAATCCTGCATGCGGACACACGTACGTTGGAGTACTTGTTACAGGCATTTAAAATTCATTTTTTATACCAGATTTACAACAAAACAATTTCGTTTTTAAATAAATTTTAAATTCTCGCATGTAAGGATTAATCGAATTTATTTGAAAAAGGACTCGACAGCAGGCATGTAATTTGAGACGAATTTCTGGCAACAATTGATTGTGTTTCTTTTTAAAATTTTTTTTGTTACAAAATTTTGTTGTTGTCATTATGAATGTTTTTTTTATTTTTGATAAATCTTTTAAGAATAATTGAAATAATATTTTGTATTTATGGGTGTACTTTTATTAATTGATTTTAAAACATAATCTTTTTTAGTGATTTGCCCTATACTCGGCTTATCGTATGAATTACTCATTTATTTTATCTATCTAATGTCTAATAGCCTTGCTGCTTTAATAAAATATTGAAACAATTATTTAGGGTACAGGTGAATCCAAAATTAACCCGTGTTTCTGCCTTTCGGCCCAACTCCACTGTGCTCTGAACACTGGGTGAATTCAATGCGTCCACCACCGCCGCCGTTGATAATTTTTAAAATTAAAAAAAAAACTAGTATGAAATGACGTCAAATTTTCCATAATTTTTAATTTCTTGCAAAAAATAAATATTTCTTTTCAGATTTTTTTCAAGTGTTTCAAAATGTTCTGAAATAATTAATAAAAGAGATATTTTCTTTCATATTTTTTTTAGATTTCATATCGGCTTAGCATTTTATAGAATTCAGATTTGTTGTCATTATATAAAGAGAACCTTAAGGGAAACTTTTTCTCAGGTTATTTGAAAACTTTGAGCTTTTGAGATATGATTACGTCGTTTAATTTAAATGTCACATTGGCACTTTTCCGCTTGGCTTCAAATATGATTATGAAATTTTTCCTAGATACAAAGAGGATAATGGGAATACTTTTTCATCAATAGTACAAAAAAAAAAGTCTGATATCTGAGATAAGTCCTTTTGCATCAAAAGGGTTATATATAACCAATATTTTCGGCACTACTTTTCATAAATTTTGCTTATGGGATAAATTACTGTACGTTGGCTGCTGTTAATTTGTGTGGTGGCACTGAATATCAACGGCTTATATTCAAAAGCATCTATACAATGAATGTGACTCAATAAGTCAGTGACTTTTGAATTTCTACCCTCTTGACTGAAAGGACAACTCTATTCCTGTCAACAAGCATCTATCATTTGGCTCCTGTCAAAATTTGAGCAAGTTGCATCATTTAGCTTGTGTTTGACAGCAATTGGTAGCAGACTACCGCATGATTTAAGGAGAAAATGGAAAAAAGTGAATGTGAAATTCTCATTAAGCATTATATTTTGCGGAAAAAAGCATCACTCAAAACAAGGTGAAGATTATAAATATTATCGGAACTCTTTACTATCAATATCCTATTGTGGCCGTACAAGAACGAAAGATGCCAAAAGTTCGGCACGCCCAGTTGAATTCTCTACACATGAAACATTAAAAAAAATCAAGATATGGAGTTGAGCGTTCGGAGATTGAAAGTTTGAGAGATTGTGGAAGCCAAAAGCTCATCACGTGACTAAGTGGTACCAAATTTGAATGATCATCCTACTCCCTCATCCGCCTAATGACTATTTCTTGTTTCCAAACCTGAGAAAATGGCTCGGCGGAAAGAGATTTCACTCCAACGATAAAATCATCTCACAAACAATTGCCTATTTTGATAAACTCGACCCTCGACAAATCTTATTTTGTAGAACGGATATAAAAGTCTTTTAATCTGAAGATTTTTTAAAATCTTTGTTTCACAAGAAGAGCCCATACACATACAGATAAAACGCAGAAAGTGAAAATGGATAGGACACACAATGTAACCAGAAAATCGCCGGAATGGAACCCACAAAGAGGAAGACAAAAATTACCTGGCGTAGATCTGTAAGGAAAGAAGTAGATGACATCAACAAATCATGGGCAGAAGCAAAATTAATTGCGAACAACAGATTAAGCTGGAAATATCCTGTTGAAGCTCTATGTTCCCTCTAGGAATAAATAAAGGGGAAAAACTGTTTTCTTTTAATTTTTAATTTTTTTAAAATCTTTCTTACATAAAATATCTTAACATCTAGGCCTCAATCTTAAATATAATTAATTTTTAAAGTTTTTCATTATTGGGAATTTTATGAACAATCGAGGATTCAAAAATACTCGATAAATTTTTCTGCAATGAAAAAAATTCATTCAATGAATTAAGCAAATTATCAACACTTTTGTAAAAAGTTGGAAACAACGCCACGTTTTAATTGTTTTTTTTTTAAATTATTTGTTTTTTCTTTGAAATTCCAATAATAGAAACTGTCGTAAAGAAATCGTTACGTCATTGGAATTCCGTTTCTCAAACCTTCTATTTTTTTTTTATTTTTTTTTTATGTTGTTAGTGAACCGTAATTTATAGGTTTTAGTTCAATATAACCAACCTTTATATGGTTTCCTGCGACTATGGAGATAAGAGTAATAATTACATTAAAAAAATTTCACATTTGATGCTGCTAAATTAAATTTAGAGTCGATTTCAAAAATATTTACTACCAAATTTGTACTTAAAGTGGTTTTCGTCAAAATGGATTATGGTGCGCTTTTCTTTAGTTGGCCTGATATTATTTTTTAAGCCTGCTTTCAAATCGTATTGAATATTCGAATTAAAAATTATTTCTGAATTTAAGCAGAGAATTTAAAAACGAGTTTGATACTCAACATATTTTTATTTCGTTTAAAATTTACTTTGATTTACTTCTTGCAAAATATAAATTGTTTCTAAAACTTTTTGAAATATTCTATTTCAAAAAATATTCAAATCATCTTGCTGTACTTTATAATTCAAGGATTTTTTGAACTAAATTGTTACATCTCAATGCAGTGTTCCTTAAACATTGTCATAACCAGCCCGTGATTTATTCATAAATACACAATCTATTCACTCATATTGAAAAATGCAATTTTTATAAAACGCTTATTTGCTGCATGTTTACGGCTGTCAATACAAATCAAAATCAAACTTAAGAAAAACTTTTCGTGGGTAAAAAATATAATTATTAGAAAAGTACGTTATATAAATTCATGCTATTCTTTATGTTTCAAACGGTCTCTAGCAATTTTAACGAGTTTCCCTTATAACTTCTTCCATTTAGAAGAGAAAATTCTTTAGCTCAATAGAAATCATTTGGCTTTCATGCGTATTAAATATTTCATTAATAGATTTATTTTTCTTTTCTCTATTACAGTCAATAATGCAACGGAAATTGCGGTAAGTCTTTTGCTCATTACAAATATTTTTTCTATTTTTTAATTAACCCAAACATTAAAAATACTCGTAATCTAACCAAGAAATGTAACACACCTTAGGAGAGAGATCCTTAATCATTTAACCAAACAATAGGGTAAGAAAAAACTTAAAAAGCATTATTTGCAGCCAAAGTGGCTGTTTCCATAAACAAAAAAACTATAGAAATAATCATTTATCATTAGATCGACTAAAAACTATTAATAGTTTTATTTTCTCTTCATTATTTCACTCTTAGACGTAGTGGTTTTTCTTAAGCCATAACATTTTCAATTAATTTTTCTCTATTCAATTCAATTTTTATATTTGAAATGTCAAAGCATTAAATAACATCATTATTCATTAAGCGAGAAAATAAAATAAATTATTTTGTTACCAAAAGGCAGTCATTATTAAAAGCAAAAAGTACTTGCAAGAAGGTGGTAACCACGAAAATCACAGCATTACACTTCAAGGGTTAAAGTTCTCCTTCACAAAACAAATACCAAGTGGGGGTTGATTCCTATTTCAAAGGATCATGTGGAGTTTCAGAGATCTATTGCTTTTAGTAAATAATTTCCAAAACACATGTTATAGTTTGTGTGCGAGTATTGGAAAAAGGGGTTTGTGTTTCAACAAACTAATCAATTTTTTTAATTGATTATATAACCAAAACCCACAATTAAATAAATTAATAATTGTTATATTGACAGCTCGCATATCGACTTGTAAGTCAAGCATGTCTCAACTTATTGCTTTCTTACCCCAATAATAATTATAATTAATTATGTCACAAATAGAAAACCTTATTGCTCTATTGAGTGCTTTTGTTAATCAACGAAACTCATACAAATTCTAACACCTGTCTTTTTCTTCTTTGTTTTTATTCTAATATTACAGTCGAAACGTCCAGCTATTGATTGAATTTCAAAGTTTTTTATATTGTTATTGAAAAAATATAACTTGTGTAGCTTAAAAAATTTTTAATTTATGACGTATCAAAATTGTTTAGAAAAACTAATATTTGAAAACATGAAAAAATTAACAGAAATGTTTATGCAAATAGTATACTTTTCATATTCATGATGATACGCTGAAAGAAATAACGAACAAATCTAATGAACAAAACTTAAAAATAATTAGACCTAATGGACAAATTCAAGATGTGAACGAACGTTCACAACCATAAAATTTCTTAAGTAAAGCAAAAGTAAAGTTAATTAATTACAATTAAGGAAAATCAAAGTGAATTAAGCGGCCCTATGCTCCTCAAGAGAGTAAGAGGAACATATAACATTAAAGTACACCAAAAAAAATCTTCAAGCTTTCATTCTCAATAATTTTTCAACGCACAGAATCTAAAAAAATTGCTTTCAGTTATTCCATATATAGAAAGAATACTTGAATAACTTTCTACAGAAAGAACTTTAAACGGGACATATGTATGCCATAGAAAGAGGCATATTTTTCTATGGATAGACACGTTTATAGGATTTTTATTAATTTCTCAACGGATAATTTTTCTATAGAAAAAGTTACTATCGGAAACTTAAAAAAATGATCCTAATGGATACGTTCTTTACATTTACATTTTATACAAAAACATTTTCTAAATTTCCATTATTATTGAAAAAATATCCTAAAGTACTTATACATACTAGAAAAAGTTTCTAACAGACACGTTTTACACAGAAAAAGTCTCTAATTGACACATTTTATGTAGAAACAGTTTTCAAAGGACTTTTTTTATAAAATAAAACGGCAAATTTCTTTTATGGGATAAATTATTACCGGACAACTTTTTATACACAAAAATTTCCTAACGGACCCTTCACGTAGAAAAAAGGGTCCTAAAAAAAATTTTCATAAAGCAAAAGCTCGGCAATTGTTTGTGGATAAAATCCTTAAAGCTTTCACTTTTTACAGAAAAACTTTTTAACTGTCACTTTTTTATAAAAAAAAAAAATTTCTTTCTGACTTAAATTTTTTGTAGTAAAAATTCCTAACGGAGACGTTTTCTATAGAAAAGATTCCAGGTGATCACTTCTTCTGGAAAATAAGTTTCTAACGGAGACTTTTACGTAGAAAGTGTTTAAAGGACAATTCTGATATAGGAAATGTTAGTAAAGTTCTCTTTATATAGAAAAAGTTCTTGACTGAGCTTTTCTTACAGAATTAGTAACAAGCGAATTTTTTTCTGTACAAATAGTTCTCCTCAGACTCATTTTTATATAGAGAAAGCCCTTGACGAATTTTTTTAAGTTAAAAAAGATCCTAGCGGCAAATTTTTTATAACAAAATTCTTAACGGGCCTTTTTTAATAAAAATCTTCCTAACAGTCACTCTTTTGTAAAAAATATTCTAATCCTAACGGACACCTTATATAGAACAATTTTCAAGTGGTCAGTATTTCTGTAGAAAAGCTCTTAATTAATAATTTCTTCATTGGAAAATTCTTAAAAAATATTTTTTTCTACCGGAGAGTTCCTAACGAAAATTTTTCTTCTTGATCAAATTTTTATGTCTCCTTTTAATATGTTCACACAAACTCTTGCTTTTTAATATTTGATATTGTATGTACATACATACGTACATATGTAAGTATATTTTTTTCAAATAAACATGATTTGTATTTAATAAACAGCAAACAAACAAAAAATCTGTTTTGCCTGACAATTTCCCAGGTGTAAAAGGTTTAAGCAAATTCAGAATGGAATGAAAAAAATGTCCGTCTATAATATTAATAGAAAGTTTTTCTTTAAAAGAAGCTTCTAAGGAAAAAGTTCTCAACGAAAACTTTCTATAGGTTCTAGACTCGTGTTCTATAAATAAAATTTCCTGATGAATACTTTTTCTATAGAAAAATCTTCCGACAGACCAGACATATTTCTGCAGAATAAGGATCAAACGAATAATTTTTTATAGAAAAAGTTCTATGGATATACTACATATGTAAGTATGTACATATGTACAGTGTTGGGCAAAATATGACATACATGGTTGTAGAAGAGTCAGGGCTTTCTTCTTATTCGAGTATGTAAATAAGTATGTAGTATGTAAGTATGTACTAGGTGCGGATAACATGTACTCGTACAGATCTATAACATATGTATGTGCAGTACATACATACATACATACACCCATTCATACCTACATGTTACATACTAGTACATATGTACTTATTTACTTACATACATAAGTATGTACTTACATATGTATGTAGGTGCGGATAAGCTGTAGTCGTATAGTTCTATAAAATACATACATATGTATGTACATATGTTCAGTACATACATACACCCATACATACCTAGGTACATGTTACTAGATATAGGTATGTATGTACAGTCAGAGACTAAAGTTTAAATACAACTTTCAAATATGGACTTTAAAGAAAATTAAACATCTGACGAACATTTTTTATATGCAGTTTTATTAGTCAACATATTAGACTAAAAACAAAAGCAAAAAATATTTACTACATGGCGAACTTAAGGGTAAATCCTACAATAACAAAAAAGTGCATTGGACAAAAGTTTAAATACATGTTGAATATTACTCTCTTTTTTGCTATTTTGTTCCAAGTTATGTACCTTTAGTTTTCATATTTTGCTTAAATTAACTGTTAAGCTGCCAAACATTCATTTTAGTCGTATTCTTGTTGTGTTCTTGTCAGTTGAGTCGAAATTATGGACATAGGAAAAGAAATAGAATTTAGCGTAAAAACTTTAATAGTTAAACACTTCAAAGAAGGAAAGTCTTACCGAGAAATTTTAAAAGTATTAAATGTCCTATTTTCTAGTTTACAAAATATCATTAGAAAGCATAAACACAAAGATTTTTTGGAAAATATGTCTAGAAGTGGTCGACCAAAAAAACTCTCCAGTGGAGATGTTAGCCATATTCTCAGGAAAGTGAACAAAAACCCTAAATTAAGTGCCACAAAATTAGCCAATGACATCGAAAACACTCTAAACAAACATGTTCATCTGAAAACTGTGCAAAGGGCAATACGGGAGAACGGCTACAGAAGCAGAGTTCCACGCAAAAAACCGCTAATAAGCAAAAAGAATAGGCTAAGATTGCAGTTGCAAATAAATATAAAAGCAAGGACGTGGAATTCTGGAAAAGGTTATTTTCACAGACGAATTTAAGTTTCATTTGTTTACAAGCAATGGCCGCGCAAAAGTCTGGCGAAAACCTAACACTACCCTACTTACAAAAAATTTTGTTGCAACTATAAAGCATGGGGGCGGTAATATTATGGTTTGGGGAGCAATAGGAGTAGCTGGAGTGGGGAATTTGGCCTTCATTGATGATATAATGGACCAACACCAATATAAAATCATACTGCAACATAATTTAAAGCCTTCTGTCGACAAATTGGACCTTGGACCTCATTGGATCTTTCAACAAGACAATGATCCGAAACATACCGCACATTCGGTTAAAGAATGGCTGCTCTATTATGCTCCGCGCCAACTTCATAGCCCTCCCCAATCACCAGATTTAAACCATATAGAACATATTTGGGATTTAATGAAGAAAAAATTAGGAAAGGAACCAGTTACTAGCAAGGATACGCTGAAAAAGGCTCTCAAGAAAGTCTGGTCGGAAATAACGGTGTCCGAAACTGAAAAATTGGTCCTTTCCATTCCTCGGCGTCTTCAGGCAGTCATAGACAGCCAGGGTGGCCCAACAAAATATTGATTTTTAAATATTTTTTTCGTTAATGTAAGATTTGTTCTTCCTATTGAGTCTGTATTTAAACTTTTGTCCACTTAATTTTAGTTCTTTTGTATTGTTTGATATGAAATGTGCTTATATTCTTTGTTTTCCTGTGAAAATATTAAAGAAAATAAATAAAACTGCATATACAAAATTTTGGAATAACGTTTGGTATTTTTAGACTCAATATTTTACAGCTGTATTTAAACTTTAGTCTCTGACTGTATGTATGTAGTATATACATGTGTAATTGTAATTAAATTACAATAAACTTTTTGGTCGAAGATGCAATTTTTAAAGTTCTTATTCTTCAAAACTACCATCATAAAGCTATTCATTCTGTGTAAAAAAGAAGAAAATCATAACGTAGTTGTTGTTATTGTTATTCAGTGGTCATTGCTCTTTGTCAGTTTTTAAAGGAAGAGTGTATGGGAATGCAATGACGTCATCATGACATACATACATACATATAAATTTTGAGAGATTATAATCTGTCATGTCCGTATTTCCTAAAATCAAAAGTATTGATGTTCTTGTTGTTTTGAATGCCGCTTAAATGCAAGTAAGTGAAATAGTAATAAAAACAACGTTCATGAGTAGGTATTCAAGTTTACCATACTAGGAATGGAAAGCAAATCAGCAAAAATAAAAACAACAGCAAAAATAATACAAAATAAATTAAGGTGACCATTAATTGCAATATGGGTAGCTACAAAAATATGAATTTTTGAGAATATTCATCGGAATTTTTAATTCACTACATACATACATACAGTGGCTCACAGCTTATTTCGTGCAGATGCAAAATACAGCTTTGAACCGTTATTGCAAGAAAGCCAGAGATTTAATCAAAAAGAAAATTCTTGTGAAAACATTCCTTTATTGAAATAAAAAATTTGTACTAATGTTTTTAAGCATATGCAAAAGTAATTAAAAGAAAACTTAAAATATAAGAAAAATTCAAGTCACAGCTTATTTCGTGCAATGCCAGCAGCCTTAGAAAAAACTTAGATGAATTATGATTTAATATTTGGATTGGAATATTTGGCCTCCCTTTTGCTTAATTACACCTTTAAGATGATTTTCCATCGAGGCGACAAGTTTTTGTATAGTTTCGCGGGAGATCTTGTACCACTCCTCGACTAGAGCAGTTTTTAGTTCGTTCAGATTACTAATCTGCCTTTTCCGTATCGTCAATTCCAAAATTGAACACAAATTTTCTATTACGTTTAAGTCGGGAGATTTTGGAGGCGGATTCATGAGATGTGGGCAGTCCCATAGCAGCCACGACTGCACAATCCCAGATTTGTGCTTCGGGTCATTGTCTTGGTAATACCGAAAACGATTGCTTATACCCAAAGCATTGACACTTTGCAACAAATTGTCTTTCAATATGTTTAAATACATATTTTTGTCTATTGTGCCTTCGATAAAAACAATGTTACCAACTCCAGAGGCAGCCTTACAAGCCCAAACCATCACACTTCCACCACCGTGTTTGACAGTTGGTCTTAGGTGTTTGTTCTGGAGCTCTGTACTGGCCTTACGCCACATGTAATTTATGCCATCCGAACCAAAAATATTGAATTTTTGCTCGTCGGCAAAAATAACGTTTTCCCAGAACGTATTTGGCTTTATCACATGATCCTGGGCAAATTTAAACCGACTTTTTATTTTTGTGTGATATAAACGTCTTTTTTCGAGCTACTCGGCCGTGGAAGCCATGTTCCCGCAGCACACGGCGCACTGCTTCGGCACAGTATACTTTTCCCGTTTCATTTTCAATCTCCACCACCAACTTTATAGACGATATCTTTGGATTTTTTTTAATTTTCCGGACAATCTTCCTTTTGTCAGCATCCGTAAAAATTTTATTTGGAGCATTTTTGCCTTTGTCCGCCACTCGATTCTCGCGTACATATCGCTGTATAATGTATTGCACCGTACTAACACTCAGTCCTACCATTTCAGCTATTTTACGCTGACTTTTTCCTTTTTTTAAATGCATTACGCCCAATTCCCGTTTTTCTAAACTTGGCCGTTTACCCATCTTTCAAACCACACGTGATACTCTCTTTGGGTGCGATTTTAGAATACTTATACGCAAAACCACAGAATAGAATACTAAATAAAATAAAAAATAAGGGTATTCTATGTCGTATGTCGTATTTTGTATTAATAAAAGAAACTGCACGAAATAAGCTGTGAGCTTTTTTTCTCATAACTATTCTTATTTTGATCTTTATAAACGAAAAGATAAATTTTTTAAATTTTCTTTATTACGCATTTTATTATAAACATATTTAGTTAGAATTGAACGATAAATTTTTTTCGGTATCATCAATAGTTTTAATTCTTTAAGGTTAAAAAGTTTTGTTTTGCATCTGCACGAAATAAGCTGTGAGCCACTGTATGTATGTGTGTATGTCTGCTCTTATTTTTAATCTTATATACATACTTACATTTTTTCTATTCTGCACCAATTAGTTTACTTTTGAAAAATTATAGGGAGAAATCCAAATAAGAAAAATACCTTTAATGATGTAAAATTGAATTCTAAGAAAAATGAGTCAAAAACAAAAATCCTCGGAAATGCATGTTTCGGAGTCACGGATCTACAAAGTCTTACAACTCTTTTGGAATTTCCTCATAAATTTTTGATTCGGTGTAACAATATGGGTATCATATAAAAGTTTATAAAAATTATGATGATATTAAAAAATTTACTTGTTTATAGCGGGTATTAATTCTTTTATTTTGTGTGTATGTTTTTAGATAAAGTAAAAGTGATTATTAGCAGGGTTTATGTATAATCACAAATATTGATTTGGAATATGTTATTTCCATGTCAGCGGTCAGTGCATTATAATAAGATTCAGTTAGTGGTTAATTACTAGTTTTGTATAATAATTTCCCTGACTTTTTAATATTAACATTCCTTTTTCTATTAGTAACAAATATGAAAAAAAAGCTAAAAAGTTTGTGTTGACGTTCAATAAATGTATTATGGAACTTTCTCCGGTACGGCATTACAAATATCTAACTATCTTAACTAAAAATGTTTGCAAGGCTTTTTCCTAGTACAAAGGTTTGCACTCGATGGCATTACTATTATTCTATGTACATATATGTATATCTATATATATGTAGATATTAAAATTAACTCACCTGCTCTTAAAAGATTATAATGCCATTAAAAAACTATTAGCATTATCTTAGAGGTATTTTCACAAGCTTTCTAATCATATCTACATACATACATAAGTATGTACTATATCTACCTGATATGTTCAAGTATAATTTGCGCATAAATAATTATATGTATATTGAAAGTTCAGAGACCCACAAGTCGCAAATATGTTCTAAACTAAACTAAACTAAAATTAAGCGAAAAATCTTTAACAGTTGTTATCTATGTACATACATATATTACATAGTGTAATACTACATGCCGCCTTAGTATAAAATTATACATTCATGCACACGTAAACAGAAGTTTCCTTCGATAATTCATCTGGTCACCCCAAACATTAATTTACTTCTTTTTCTCACACCCTCTTCATGGAATGCAAAATAATTGCTTGATGAACTTGACATCTTTTAGTGGCTTCAGTTTTCTTTTGATCGTCCGCATAATCGTTTTATATTGAAGAGGTTGTTAGTTTCTTTTTTTATATTAAATGGTTTTCAATAAATAAAAGTGGTTAAATAGTTGTTTCAGTGGCCGAATGAAGTGAAAATGAAAGAAGTAATAAAATTGAAAATTTAGCAATTTGCATACATACTTATGTACATATGAATGTATGTACTTATGTATGTACATACATACATACATACATAGTCCCAGCTAATAGTACCACATTAGGATGTAAGTATGTATGTCCATACATATCTATGTAAGTATATATATATATATATATATATATATATATATATATATATATATATATATATATATATACATATATATATACATACATACATAAGTATAACTAAATGATGAGTTCCTACATATTTAAGTATGGATTGTGAATGAATGTACATACATACATACATACATACATACATATGTATGTAAATCCAAAAGGGCATACATATGTACATACTTATGTAGATATTTATATAAGTACGTGCATAAATCCATACATACATACTTACATAATACATATGAGTGAGTTGGATGCTCCTATAGTTTTTATAAAATGTTATTAAATTGCAATTAATTTATTTGGTAGAGTAAGCAACTTTTATACATAAGTATGTACACATGTACTATGTATGTAAATACATACTTATTTATGTACATATATGTATAAGTATACTTACATATGTATGTACATATGTACACAGTTCTTTTACTTTAAAATTCCCATCATAAAGCAATTGAAATATTAAATACATACATACGTATGTATGTATGTACATAAGTCCATATACTTAAGTATATGTACATAAGTACTCCTTGTATAGTGTTTAAAAAAAAAAAAGAAAAAAAAACAAATTTAATGGGACGCGTAGTGTAGTTGTTGTTATTCTTTTTCAGTGGACATTGTTTTGTGTCTGAGTTTAAAGAGAAGAGTGTAATGGAATGCAATGACGTCATGACTTTGAGAGATTATAATCTGTCGTGTCGCGATTTCGGGTAAAGTCAAAAATATTGATGTTCTTGTTGCTTTGAATGCTGAGTAAATGCAAGTAAGTAAAATAGACATAACAACAATATTGTTTTCGTATTCATGTCTCTCCTACTAGGAAGGTAAAGCAGAACAGCAAAAATAAAAATAACATACTTATGTATGTACTTACATAATATGTACATAAATAACACAAACCGAATTAAGGTGACCATTAGTTGAAATTCGTGCGCATACCCAGCTAGCATTATGTGAAAATAAAGGTGAATTCACCCGTTCGTTCTGAACGTTCCGAACGATTTTTTTTATATGTAGTTTGACGTCTCTATTTTTGAGAGAGTGGGAGAAAGAGAGTAAATTTAATGCGGAACAATTTTTCCTTGAATTGGATTAATTTTAATTATCGTCCCGAACGAATTGAACTGTGCTGCCAGATATATGCATTTTTTATGCAAAATTAAAATGAGCTGCCACATCATATTATATGTACATATGTATGTATAATAATGTACAGAGTATATTTGTAAATTTTTTACATTTATTTAACAAAATAGCAATTAGAATATGCACTCGACTTTTATTCATTTGTATATTTTTATTTTATAAATTTTTTTTGTAATTTAGAACACAGCAAATTACAATCATCTGCCACTGTGCTGCCTGCTTGTAAAAGTAACACACAACATTTACAGAGTTGTTGCATATGGTAGCTTTGTTTCTACAGGATATTTGTTCGACGCGGGTGAATCATCTTAGCAAACTCTCAGTAAACTAAAATTGTCTCTCAACGAAAATTTCCTGCAGAACGAACGGGTGAATTCACCTTAATGGTCAAAAAATAGTCACATTTGAATATTCTAGTTGATTAAAACTATCAAATATGCAATCATTTTCTAATCATAAATGATTCTTTCATCGGGAGAAAATGGTACCCTGCATGTGACTATTCCTGAATAGTCATTTATGATCTCTGCTTTAATGTAGTTTTCATGTACATTTGTTATCATATGCGGTAATATTTTCTGTTCACTTTTTAGTTTAATTTGCAGTCATTATATGATCATATTCTGCATCATTTTCGACCCATTTTTGAAATCGTTCAATGATCATATTTTGTATGATATTCGATAAATTTTTGAAACGAATCTTCTCATAATTTGAAGTCATATTATGATATATTATGTATAATATTTCTTCCCTTTTTTAATAGAAATTAGACTATAATTTGGTATAGTTTTATGATAAAATTTTTATTATAATTCAATTCTTATGCATTTACAAAACAAAACAAAATAATAAAATAATTTCTTAAATTCATTGCTCTTAAGTTATATGTACATATACTATTAATTAAAAAACAAAATAATATTAAAATAATATCAATGCATTTGCCCATTTACCCAATTCTTCACAAATATTATATTCGTCTTCCTCACTTTCACTGCTGGAAAAAACGGTTTCCTCTCCATTACTTTCAAATAATGTCTCAAAGCTATTATCCACTTCTGGCCGAGTTTCAATCTGCTTTTCCACATTTTGTTCACCTCTAAAATTGTGTGACATAATTTTTTCAGCTTCTCTTTTAGCAATACGTCTAATTTTTTTTGGCTGACATAGTGTTATTTGATTTTTTTAAATTTTCTAATTTTTTAATTTTTTTAATAGTAATTAATATTTTGTTTATTAATTATATTAACTTTTTTAATTTTTTCAATAAAAAACTTTTTTATAACAAAAATAGACACCAATTCTCACTTTAGCAATCAAAAACAAGACTTCTCGCTATGCAATCAAAACACAATATACTTACTTACATATAATGTTTTCTGCATTGCTTTTCCTTTGACCTGTTGGTTATCGGGAACTTGTTTACATGCTGATCGCTTTGAATGTTTGCGAAATGGTGGGGGTAAAAGAGTAAGTAAGATGATTACCGAATTGTATCACATTTTGGTCACCAAGAATAGTCAAAAAGAACTCAAGTAAATGATAAAAATTATTGTAATCAATTTTTAATCATAAAGAATAGACAATTTTGACTGTTATTTTTGATGAAATATATGAAAACTCAGTTTTTAATCACCAAAACTAGTCAAAAATGAGTGAGTAAGATGACTACTAAAAATTCAATCATCCAAATGCTATCTGGGTATGTACATATAAAATTGTGAATTTTTCAGAATATTCATTGGAATTCTTAAGTGATTGAATATACTTACATATACATATGTACGTGTATATAAGTATTTATGTATCTCATTTTTTAATCCTATATGAATTTTTCTATTCTAAACCTATAAGTTTAGTTTTGAAAAGGAAATCTAGTTAAGGGAAGCACCTCCAAATAAAAAAAATCTCTAGTGATATAAAATTAAATTCTAAGAAAAATAATTCAAGTACAAAAATCCTGGGAGAATTATATTTTCGGAGTCACGGATCTACAAAATTTTACAAATCCTTTGGCATTTTCTCGATAAATTTTTGATTCGATTCAAAATTATTAGTTATAAATATGTATGTATATGTACGTAAGAAAATTAACCTTTCTAGAACCGGCATTTTCCTTTTTGTAATTTTTTTTAATTAAACTTTGGTTTTTATTGGCAGAGTTAATGTATGATACCATGCAATAAAGTAAACTTTTCGAAGAAGTGCATACATACATACATATGTATGTACATATTTCCATGTCAGCGGATACGGCTTTAGAAGAAGCTAGTAATTTAATATTGCATTGTAGTTTTCATATATTTTTATTTTCAATATTTAATATTGAAATTTATTATTTCGGTATTGCTTCCATTAAGAAATTGATGCCAATTAGAAATTTAAAAAAAATATAAATTGGTTCCTGGACAGTTTGTTTATTTAAGCTTTTGTTTATTTAAGATCTCTGATGAATAGCTTAATCAAAAACAAACAAAAAACAGTTTTTCATACTTATTTTAAGTTTAATATCACTTTCAACTAGCAATAAATAATGAAATAAATTCTATAATATTTTTTTTGGATATTCGGCCTTGGTAGGACGTAAAGTTTTTCTCTTCTATGTTCTAACGACTTTCTGCATAGCCGGAATTCGACCAAATCCGCTTACTAAAGCTGTTTCAGAAATTCACTCACTATATGGTATACATTTTCACATGATATCTCTGTTGACCCGATATGTTTAAGAATATTATAAACAATCAGATACCTGCATATATATTAAAAATTCGGAGTCCCATCGCTCGGAAATTATATACTTAATATATTTTTTTAGAATTCAATTTTCTTTCTTACGATATTTGTTTTTTTTTTAACTAGATTTAAACCAAAGTATTTATTTACATACATACTTACATACATTCTTTCCTAAAGCATAAAATTTTTGAAAACTCATTTTTGAAAATTTAAAAAATTAAAATTAGTAATAAGAGAGCAGGTGATTCTGTGTTCGCCTGTCTGTTTCTTTTTAATAAATTCGCAGATATGTGTGTGTTTCTGAGTTTCACAAATTAAAATTTAAATAAAACAAAAAATTTTAATACCCATGAAAATGGATTTATTGAATATATAATTTTATGCCATTCACGTTTTAACTTCTAGTACTCACTGTCTTTGGCTAGTTGGCCTAGAGAAGTGACTTGATATGCCCTTAAATTTAATACACCAACGGCTTACGATAGTACGATCTTATTTGCCAATCTGCAGGATCATTACTTGAAATTACGTCAAATGTTTTTCTTGTCTATAAACTAATGAATTTCACAAATTTGCTAAGAGTGCTCCGGCGTGAATATTTATTATAAAAATGAAAACAACTGTCAGTTGCCAAAACTAAAAAAACAGAGCTGCCAAAATAAGAACGTTTAAAAATACTTCTTTTCCTCATATAATTATTTGTGATACTTATAATAATTATTTTTTAAAATATGATATAAAAATTATGACGCTAAAAATACATTAAGTAATATTTTTAAAGTTTATTTGAATATGTTCGAAACTCACTTTCTTAAACGTGAAATAAAATGAAAAATATTTTTGGATGGTTTTTTAAGTAAATCCGTAATACATACTTATGTATGCCTCTGTATTAATATATATATGTATACTTGTACATGTCCGTTCGAATTTAAAGACGTACAGTAGTTTGCCAATATAAAAAATTTGTGAGTTGCTGCTGCCTTTGTTAAACATATAAGTTAATTACATACAGTTTCTTCAAAGTAGTAATTTTAAATTAATGTAAAGCACATTGGGGGAAAAATAATTATAAAACTACTAATCCGTTCGAAAACGCGAACAAATTACTAAATAAAAATGCTGCATTGTAAATGACATCCTTACAAAATTATTTTCGCGTTAACTTGCTTTATCTGGTAATATCGCTCTTTTAATAAGTTATTTATATCGTTTTAAAATATTTTCTTTAAGACCAAATCAATTTAATAGTTCCTTTATGTTGGCTTATATTAAATTCCTTGACCTTTTTCTGTACATATGCACGTTACACTATCGTTCAAACCCAGAAAAGGGGAAATCTCAATAGAAAATCCATCGTTTTAGTTCCTTTTCTATGTCCTGATGTATCACTTGAATTTTCAAAAATTTCTTTATATTTTTTAATGATCATTTTATATTCTTTAATGTCACTTGATAAAACAGACAGTATTTTTCTAACAATCTTCCCTAATATTTTTTTAAATTATTTTGAAATATTTTTTTAATTTAAAATAAATAATAAATACATGTTTTAATTGAAAAAAACTGGACTGTTATTTTAAAGCAACATTTAGTGTATTTTGTCGGTATTTTCCAGCAGACATTGAGGCATCACTTCTCTAATTAAGTTTTGCATTTGAATGAATTTTATTTTTTTCTTACACAATATGTATAACGAGTATTTTATTTATTTATTTTCTGTTTGTTTTTAGTTTACGAATCACCCAACCTTTAAGTTCAAATTTTATGATCGTTTCCTCCTCCTCCTCCTCCTTTGTTGCGTTTCTGAAAAAACCCATAAAACATGCAAACTATACTTAATGCATGTAATCGTATGTTTGGACTATAAAATGCTTTTTGAAGTCCTTAAAATAAAATTAAAATAAATTTACGTTAGAAAAGCTGGAAGAAAAAAAGAAATTATTTTATGTCTTAAACACAGTCATAAAACTAAAGTGATATAAATTGAAGTGATACGATGGATACGAATAGAAGCAGTGAATGAATGAATAACTGTGTGATAACAAGACACTCCTTATTTTAATTCTTGCTTTTTATTATTATTTTATAACGTATGCATAGTTAAATCTATAAATAAAATAGGACAAGTGTGACTAATTCTGAAAATAAGTAGAACCATAGAAAAAAATACGTTTATGAATTTAGAAAAAAAATATTTGTGTGTAGCGCCAACAGGTCTGTAACGGTTAAAAATTTAAGAGCTTGATTTCATTAAATTTTTTTTTTAACTTTTATTTTAATTTCTCAAACCCTTCTCCTGTTGTTACCACCAGCCCATATTTCATAATATTGACTTAATGTTAAATGGCTTTGTTGTTTAAAATTTGTCTAAAATTATCACAAACGGAAGGATATAGATAATAAAAAGGGTTAACTGCAGAACTCTAAATGCTAATGGTAGTTTCTTTCAGCTAGAGGAAGTACGTGTTACAAAGTGTAGTATGTATAAACAGAACAACGGTAAACACACAAGGAAAAGGAAGTTGTGCTTTAGGTTTTTTCTTCCCTTCCTTTTAAGGATGTTAGAAAAGTTCAAGCTCTAGTGAACTTTAAGACTTAACCTCAGACACATAAAGTTGAAGTAAAAGAAATGTTTTTTCCGAGTTCTTCGTATAGTTTTATAATTAGTTGTTAAGCATGAATGTAACTGTTACACTTGTTATCCTTTCCCTATTTTTATCAAAAATCATTAGTCAATTTTTGGCAGCAGCATAAAAAAGTTTTCTTGTTTAAATAACGACTATAAAATAAACTAAATGAAGCCTTATTTTAATTTGCTGTGTGCACACAACTCTCTCAAAAACTTTAAATGAAACAAACATATTTCTTCCAAATAAAATATTCTTGATGACTTTTTTTAATATGTTTACATCACAAGTCCATGAGATGATGAAACGAAAATAAGCTTAAGCGGAAGAATGTTTGATAAGGAAAATTTCTGCATAAAACTCTCAACATGTTGAACATGATGTGTGTGATGAAAAACTGTTTCATTTTATTCTATATAAAGACTAAAAATGAAAAGCAAATGTTTTCCTTTTTGGTGTTTTTGTGGCTTAACGTGGCTATGTGCATTCATGTTGTATGTAATATATCCTGTCACTTGATAAATATTTATTATGCAAAACTTTATGTGTTTTGTTCAAAGTAGAAATGTTTTCAGTAGATATCCTTAGAATTCATTTTTTTGGGATCTGAGTAAAACAACTTAACCTTGGGTCATCTTATTAACCCATTGAGCAGACAAGATTGAGATTCTTTGTACGAGTAAGTTTTGCGTAAGAAAAAAAGCATGGTACTACGCGGTGTGAGAACAATATTACATAAAAATAACCATAATATTGTCTAAAATATTTATATTATGTTCATGCATAATCATTGTAATTAAATATCCATATTATCCAATCAGATAAAAAAGTCGTGCCCCATATCCGCAATATTGCTAAAAGTATTTATTACGTAGTAAATAATAATCAAATTATAATATGATATTAGTCATATAATGATTATCATGAAATTATGTATACTATTGTTACAGAGTATCGTAATGTAATTCAAAAATATAATGTTTAAAGGAGTTAAAATGTCGCAATTTCTAAATGAGTATGTCATTGAAATCTTGCACAACCGTAAAAATTTACCAACGGGATGTCAGAGGACATTTATCAGAGATGCTAGAGAAAGTAACCAACTGTAGGTTGTGTGTGGAAAAGCTTTGTAAACCTTAAGAGGTTAAAATATTTAATACTTTTAACCACAAATAATAAAAAAGAAACAATTGTAAGATGAAAACATGTTATGAAAAGTCTTATGAATATTATTAGAAAATGTAAATTTTGCTTAAATATGCAACTAAACAAGTGTGTGGCAACACAAAATGCTGAATATGCTTGTATGATTTAATCTCAACAAGGTAAAATGCAGGATGACACAATCTCCAGCATCACATAAAAGTATCACAATTATTTAGCTTAGAGTTTCATCTTTTTGGCAAGTTGATACTCGTATAATATTGGCATGATTTTATACGCCAAAATGCTTTTAATATGCAAAACAAAACAACGGAAAAACTTTTCAAACTTCATTCAACACCCAAATACTCTCAATGCCAATGTCCTTGTGTGGGTGTATGTACGTGTTCTAAAGGAAAAGCCCTTTTTCCTCATAATTTTCTTTACTTGCCCATCATTTCGTGTTGTATTTTGTTGCGCAGCTTTACAACGTGGCTTAATTTATGTTACGAGCCTGAGATTAGCAGCCGTTGGAGGACCCTGCAACTTTATTTTCGCCATAAAATTGGTTTATGGTTTGTGTGCGAGAAAATTTGGAAAATTAGATTTTCCATTAGACCTGCAAATAGACAAAAACGCGTACTTTCGCAGGGGTTGTCTCTTGAAGGCTTAACAATAGCATGAGCTCAAAAAAGGAGTCAAATCATAAAATTTAACGATTGTTTTGTAGTTTGTTAGAAGATTTGAAATGGAAATAAATTTATGATTTTGTTTTGGGTTTAAAATTTTTAATGATACTACTTTCTAATTAAGTAGATTGCCACTTAATTTTGTTTATAAGGCTATAAATTTTTATTAAGGGGAGGGTGCATAAGTTATTAAATTATTAGTTTAAACAAAATATATTGGAAAGGAGAAATTATATCTAAGCTCTATAATTCGATAAATTTTTAAAGTAGACATCAATGAAATATTGGCTTGAGAATTTTCTTTTTCTGGAAAATTTATAGGAATTATTTTAAAAGTTTTTTTACTTCTATGTTCCTACCCACAGGTACCCGTATTTACATTATAACGATTTCTTCTTCTTTTTCACATTTTTGTGTTTTAATCGTCTGAAAATATTACTAAAAATTAAGAAAATAAGACTAGATATATTTCAAAAATTTTGAATTTGCGATTTCGGACTATTCCTCCACCGTAAGCTTCTGAAAGCTTTCCGAAAAATCCAAACTTAGTATTACATCGATAATTGTTGCAGATATTTTCACCTATCGATAGAAATTTCTTTTCATCGGTGAGTGCACTATAACTCCGAATATTTCTTTTTATACAAATAAACCAAATTATTTTATATTAATTCATATTTTTAGTGAAACCCTTGTATATGTATGTATGTATATATACTTCTTAATGGTACCAATGCAAATAACTTAAAATTTTTCAAGTTCATGATAACTCCGAAAAAAAAATTAAGAACATTTTTAATTTTTCGATAAATGCTGATAATATTCTAAGAAAATATAATGCAATGCTATTTTATGACTACTACAATTCTTCTCCGAAACCGCAAAATAATCGATCAATTGAAAAATTTGCTAGAAAAATTTATTGATAGGTAGTTCTGAAAAAACTTCGACTACTCCGAATATATTTTAATATACACTTAAAGTTTTCAATATCTGCAATATATACATAAAACATTAAATAAATTAAAACATTAGGAATTATGCAAATAATTTTTACTCATTGCGGATACTTCGCAGTTTTATGCAAACTAAAAGTTGTCGACAGTTGCAATTTTTATTCTTGAATGGTGTGCATTACTCTTCGAACATGCGAATATTCACAAAAATTTCAACAATAAAAAACAAATTTCGTTGATTCCGAAATTGTTTCTTAACTGAACCGATAGCTTCATTACTTATTCTATAAAAAATGTCCATGATATTTCTATAGAACATTCAATGCAATCGAAAATTTTTCATGAGCAATTTGAAGTTACTGGTAGCTTAGATACGTATTTTAAGCTAATTTTAAAGTTTTCGAAGTTATCATCAAATTCGAAATTATGAAAAGTTCTACAGCTCAAAATAGACGCTTTGAAAATTATTATAATTGGATATAGAATTTAAAAAAACTTTTAAAACGTTTTTATTACTACCACAGTATTAAACACACACAAATCTTAAATTTCTTCTTGCAATCTAATTTCAAAAGAGTATGTGATCAATATCAGTAACAGCGAAAACTATTCGTACCCCCCATTGACAATTCTTTTTTGTTTTTGTTGCATCATGTCACAAAGTAAACTTACAAAAATGAATTTTCCCAAGACATATGACACACCCAGAAGGCGATAGGAACCCCTTTTTATCAATTACAACCTCTAACAACCCGTATAGAAAAATAAACTCTTTCAAACGCACAAATAATCCAAAAGCCACAAAACTTCAATGTCATGTGTTGGTATGTGTATCTATTATTTGTATGCCAGTAGACGTGGTCCCTGAGGTACAATTTTCTTTTATACTGAACGACACTAACAAACTAAATAAACATGACCTGAAGGTAAAGAAAAAAAAGAAACAAAATCATGAAAATCACCTTTTTATCGTTCACATCAGACATAATCCATCACATCTTTCGGAAATACTTGCATTCATAAGCAGTGCGAGCAGCCAGCGATTATGATAACGATGATAATTTTGATAAAAGCCCATCAATAAAAGCAATAAAATGTCTACAAATCAAACCGAAATTGGTACCTTATTACAGGAAAAAAAGGTTCTAAATATTCCTTTTTGGGGAGGGATGCTAATGACACATGCGAAAAATGTACGAGTGAAGGGAAACAAAAAAAAAACGTCTTAAGAGAAGGGTTACACTGGTACGGTAGAAAAGAAAACAAAACTTTAACAAGAAGTCACGTACCTCACGTTTTGGTAAATTTAATGGTTAAACACGCAAGTGTAACATGCCTGTTAGAAGAAAATTTAACCCTTCACCATGAAACGCGCTCAGAAAAGAGACAGTGAAGTTATATTTTAAGGTTTTCCGGCAGTTCCTTGACTGAAGCTGTATCGAGTATTTGAATGACCGTTGATGGATTAATTTTATTTAACTATTGCTGAAATGTTATTTCTACTAATAGCCTGGCTTAACACAAAGGGCGTTACCAGCATCAAAATTATTGAATATTCCTTTTTTGAATATTCTTAACAGACATTGACACCAAGCAGAGCTTTTCCCCTCTTTTGCTTTGTAAGACTTAATTTTATAAAGAATTTTTTTTTACTCTTACTAGCAACATTCCGTCAGACATTGTGTCTTTCGTTCACCCGCTGTGAGCATGTTACTAAGTGGTAGATATTTAGCCTCTAAAGAAGTAAAATTGTATTAAAAGCACCACAGTCTCATGTTGTTGTTGTTTTTTTATATATAATATTTTCCAATCGTTCACTCGTACGGTGTACTTATGTGATTAACTGTCATTGATGATCTATTAGTTTTCAATCAAACTGATATGACGTGTTTAAATAATCATATTCAAAAAAAGCCAAACAGTTGTATTACAAAGACGACCCCCTAAAGAGATTTGGGTTCGTTTGCATATTGTGGATGAAAATAAAAAAATTAAATATTTGAACCGATAAAGACGATAATGAAGCTTTATTTTTGTTACAAAGAGAAGATCTACATAAATAATTTCTTTTTTTCTTGTATTCCATCATCATTAAAATTATGAATTGATTTTTGCGATTTGTCATGCTTGTAAAGATCATTTTCCAAAAAAAGGAATAAATAAATAAATAAAAAATAAATAAAGGAAAACCAAACTGTTGAGAAGAAAATGATAATTAATTGTTTTTGTATTTAAATATTTTTTTTTTTTATTTTTCAAGCGATTTGTTTTTCTTTTACAAATATTAAATGTTAATGATTTTTTGTGTTTGAAAACAAACAAAAAAGTTGTTTGAATATTTAATCATTCTTTTGATCTTATTAAATCATTAAAAGTGATCTATCATTTCATATTGTAGGGACGTAGTGAAAAACCGAAATCTTATTATCAACAAAAATGTTTAATGTCAAAATAAAAAAAATTTATTCAATACGGAGATGGTACTTGCAGTCTGTCTACAATAAGATTGAAATGAAGCACTTTCCGTTACAAAATTTTTTTAATTCAAGTCTGGAAAGTTGTTTTGTGAAATGAAGAAATGTTTACTTTTTTAGTATTATTTTAATGGGGTTATTGTTTTTTTTTTCAAGTTATGATAATTTAAAACTTTTTAGGAATATATTGCCTGTTAAATGCAAAATTAACTTGGCCAAATGCAGCTAAAGTTTGAAAAATTTTAGCTTCTATATCGAAACTTTTTTGTATAATTTCGCCTTAGCATATGATGCAGATTTTTATTTTAAATAAAAAAGTATAAAACATTAAAGCAATTCTCGGAGTTGGAAAACTGAGGAAACTGTAATTTAATTTGCTTAAATTTAACTGATTTTAACTGCGATAAAAGTATATTTTAGTTGTTGAAACAAGTTTAGAAAGTTTTAAGTTTAATATAATTTTTAAATGATAACAAATTACTCTAATTTTTTTTACTAAGCTTTCATGATTACTTATTTATATTTGAAAGTTTCAATTATGTTACCCTTTTAGCCCGTAAATTTTGTAATTATTTCAATATAAACATTTTCCGACATTAAGCAACATGTATTTATTTCAATATTTCGACGCCTTTTTGGCCATCTTCTTCAGGAATTTTTTTTTTAAAGAAGACGCCCAAAGAGACGTCGAAGTATTGAAATAAATAAATTTGTTTTTTTTTATAAAAAGACTTAAATTTCGCTAATAAAATAAAAGATTTAGTTACAAAATTAATTTGATAATATTATCACGTGGTTTTTTGTAATTAAAGTTTTGTCAATTTAAACCAATTCTTATACACATTTTTTCGGAATTCCAAAAATATTTAACCATATCATCTCGTGGAACATTTTTCGTAGTTAAATTTGGATAACCTTTTCACCAATTTGTAAATAAATTTTAATATATTTAGATGAAATCGCTTTCCGTTAAAAAAAATGTTAGTTCCAAGTCATTAACTTGCATTTGGATACAAAGAAGTTATTCCTTCGAAAGTTACACACAAATGTTTTTTTGGACTTCACTTTTTTAAACTTTAAAAAATAATTTTTTGATGACGGAACCATCGAATCGCTTATAAAATATTCTCTGTAGTTTTTGATGTTTTCATTGAATTGGCCGAAATTCAAAAGTAATTGGGAAAAAAACAAATTTTTTCTCAAAATTGTTTTATTTATAACAGTCAATCTCTATAATCGCTACTTTAGAGTTTGGTGCATGATGTTTTCTTCCAATGCTTTTAAACCTCAAGATACGTAAGCGATTTTAATAAAGCATACATTCTGCGCTATGCTCTCGTCTTTTTATTACTTCTCAAATGTGGAATTTTTATGAAAATTTCGGAGTTTAGAGTAACTCGGAATCCTTCTAGTGCAGTTTTCCATACTGAAATTTTTTTGTAATATTGTTGTTTTAGTCAAATTATTTTTTCAGTTTGATATTTTTGCAAAATTTTTAATATAGTTCTTTTTTAATAGAACTTTTGTCAGCTTCAAAACAATTTGCCTATGAAAATCTCAAAGGACATTTTTCAGCTTTAAACCCAGTAAATCGATTTGCTTTTGAACCTAATGCAGTAGTCTTCTTTAAGACCTACACCCACATTATTTTTATTAAGACGTAAAAACGTTTTCTTGTCCTTTCATATTTTCCCTAGAGTTTAATTTACACCACAAAAATAATAAAATTTCTAAGAAAACTTCTCTGCATTGGCAATTTTAGGCAATTGTCGCAATAATCGTTACAATTTCAAATTGTATCCGGCCAATACAACTACAACAGCAACAACCTTTTACATATACTGAGTGACAAATGTCAAAATTACATCATTAGTTTCTATTGCCTAAAGCAGACAAAGAGGCTTTAAAGAGCCAAACATGGACAACTGAATATTTAGTGCGTTGCACTAGAGCAAAACTAGACAAATAGTTCAACTTAGATTTCGATCAAAATCCAGACAACATATTCGTAGACATGTTAAGAAAACAGTTAAATTTTATGTGATTTTATATTCTTTTTAGTGTCATTTCCGCGCCCAATTGTTGTTATTTCCTGTGAGGAGAATTAGTTTCCAGTTTCATTGCAAATAAATGAATTGACTTTTTCTTGCTGCTGTTGATTAGATTCTTAACTAAAGAGGCGGACATTTTCATTTTCTTTGTGTCACAAGAAATTAATACAAAAAAATCTGATACTTTTTTTCTATAAAAGTTAACAAAAAATGGTTAAGACGTACAAAAGTTTCAATTATTCGGTAGGAAACTGCAGTACAGGAAATTCAATAAAATTTTATTTTATTATTTTCCTTCATTTAGCAACATTTCTATGATTTTTTTTCTTTTGCGTAGCAACTTTACGTCATATTTTTCTTGCTAAAAGGAATATTTTTCTTAGCGAAAAATATATTGACCCATCGATTAAGTCCATAAAGATTTTTCTTTGGAAAGATATGGCAGGTTTACATTAATTTTTCGTTATTGTTTTGCAGTACAAGACATTAATTTTTATTTTTCCTTTTGTATTAAATAATTTTCAAACTTTATCTAGTATGTATAAATAAAGTCAAACTAAACAGAGTGAGATAGAATAAAAGTAATAGAGTTAGTACAAGCATCTTTTTTCATTGAGAAGTTTTGTTACGAATGCAATGTAAAGCCATTTCTTAAATCAGCAAGGACTCACTCTATTTAACATATCAATACAAAAATCATACATATATGCTTTTTTCAATACGAAAGCTTATTAAACAATACTCGTGTTACAAAGACAATATTCCATCCAGTTTATGTTTTAATTTCCGTAAAAGAAAAAAGTTTTTCTTTTTCACAAAAAATTTCTCGAAAAGTCTTAAACAATTTCCCCATCACTTAAACAGATAAAATCCATTCCTTAAAGTAGATTGTAATATGTGAGTAAATAAATAAATATTTGTACATTTTTGTTCTTTCAACATTGTATTTTAAATCACTTGTGACACATGCACATTTTATTCATTATGAATTTCTCTGAAGAAATTCAAAGGATGTGGCCCGAAACAATGTAAAAATGCCCATACTTAAATTTACTCGTACACCATTTCTTGTAGTCTATTGTACAACACATGTATTGTACGAAAAGGTGTTGCAGGCGGTGTGGGTGGGCGTGAAAGTGTGTAATCTTACACATGCTACTCACTCTCTGACAGAAGTGAGTGCGTATTAAAGATGCAACCATTTTTTGAGTGACATTTTCATACAATAGTGTTGGCATTTATTGTTTTCCAAAATGTTTTGTAAATTTTGTACAATTTTGTTGTGAAATTTATGCAAAAAGGAAGGATGTTATCAGTGGGCGTTTGAGGTGTGGGCATCAAGTGTAAGTAAGTTTTAAAAATTACCTGGGGTTCTATTGTTTGCAAGTGCACATAAATGCAACATTGTATTTGCATATAAAATACATACTTAAAGCTAGGACATAATCATTATGTGTGTGCGTATAGAGATGAGTGTTTGAAAGGTATAAGAATTATAACAATGTTTAGACAATTCTGCATGCCGTACAATAGCCAAAAGCAATAGTAGATTTTACGAACAAAATGCGAGTACAGGGTTCTAACACAAAACATGTAAGTAAAGCATTAGTCCTTTCATCTCTTCTTACCGTTTATTCACTCGGCCTGTTGTCGATTCTACAAACAATTTCTTAATATACTGTTTTATTTGTGGATATTGCTTGTTGCATTTCGGAATTGCTTTGATGCAGCCTGTGAGTGTGAAATTTCAAATTGCACAAATAGTTGTCCTGCCTATATAATATCAGTGTGCAAATATTCATTTTAAATTCACATACTCGTACATGCCTACGTTGTCCTTATAGAGTTTGAGGGCTAAAGCATTTAAGGCATTGTGTATGCATGAGTTACTAAATAATGTTGATTTTAACACTAAAGTAAATTCTTAAGCAGTAAATTGAGAAACATTATTTTTCTTGAAGAGACGTAGGGATCGGGTCAATTTAAAGGATAATGCTTTTAAAATACAATTAAATATTTAATTACTTACGCTCCTGCTACGTTTGTGAATGCGCTCGTGTGTGTGCTTGTGTGTGTATGTTTTCAGGCTGTTGAAAAGGATTTTCATTAAAGTGCTTCTTTAAATGATTTAAAATTGTTTGAGGTTGTTTTTAACCATAATTTTTTAAAACATTTCAATTATAAAGTCATGTTTGTTAAATTCTCTCTTGTTGTTTTAATTTAAATCACGTTTATTTTTTTAAATTTATTTTTTAATTTTAACATTAAAATGTTGATGGAGTCTTGTTACTATAGATAATGGAAATGTTTGTTTTTCATGGAGTTTCTCTTTCGATAAAGAGGCTACATTTGAAATACAGTGATTTAATGTAATTGCAAACAGCTTGTTTTAAAAATGTTTCAGAGTATCTGAAAGTTGCAAAATAAAGGTGCAATTCTGCCGGTTTCTTGTACACCGAAAGCAATTTGAATTGCGAGATCATAAAAGAAGGATACGAAATGTCCTTTTTATTCAGTTGTTAGTTTGAGGGATATTTTATGAAAAAAAAAATCCAATTATTCATTAGTAAGAAAAGAATCAAAAATTACTAAAGGTAAAGGGATGCTCTTCGCCAAGGATATCAGTTGTTATAATGCCAAAGTTTATTTTTAAGGGACTTAGAACTTTTTCAGTAAATAAAAATTTTTCTTTGCGTTGTCTGATATACGATTCTACATATATATCTTTCTTACTTGATTTCTATATGTGTTCTCTTGATTATGAAAACGAACGTATCGTAACTTTGTTAATCACCAAAAAATTTTTAAATTTAATTTGGTGTAGAAATGTAAATAAAAGTGATCCATGTGTGTATTCTTTTGTACGAACATAAAATTTATTATTTATTTCAATTGTTTCTAAGCGAAAATAAATTGCAATTCTGTTAAATTAAAAAAAATGTGTGTATGCAATGAAACTGTTTTTATGTTATTTTCACCTAAAGAAAATTTAAAATTAATTAATTCTATAAAACACACAAAAACTACGCTATTGCTTTCAAAGCCCGTTTACGAATATTTTATGTAACTGTCAATAGATATACATATAAGATATAAAACGTTTTGGCGAAAAAACACAAAATCCTGCTATATATCCTTTTTCGTTGAAAAAATATATTTCTAATTCGTAATATGTTTGCCTTTATATCATGTCTTAGGGCACACTATCGTATTGCTTATTGATATATTGCAAATCATAATATATTTCAACTTTCCTCTCTCCTGGAAGCTAGAAAGATTTTCGATATTGGTTCCTTGTTTTTCAAACTTAAATTTAAGCAGATTGTGGTGTATTCAACACTGGCACTAACAATTTATCCACAAATATTCTAGATGTTCTCGCAACTAATTTTAGAGATTGTTATTCGTTGTGGCCCGACTTAATCCACAACAAATAATTTTTTTTAACTTCAGATCCAAATATTATTGTAACTGTTACTGATACGAAAACGAGCAAAGAGGTTTGGTTGAAATTCGGGACACATTCCATAATTTAGATTAATTCCTTAGACTCTTTTTATCTTATTACTACGTAGAAAAGTAAATATTATTAAATTTCACTATAGTACTATAAAATTAAAGAAAACTTCAAACCATACACTTTATATCCTTCTGAATACATATGCAAAGTATTAATCGTTTTTGGAAATAAATACAAAACTTGGTATATTCCTTTTTCGAATCCAAAAATTAACAAGATTTTAAATTAATCGCACATGTATGGAATTTATTTTCTCTTAAATTATTTGCGTTCCATAAAGTATGGTAAGGTAAGAGTGGCAAGAGTGGAAGCAATTCCATTAGACTCACTCTTTTTGATATCACGGAAAGTTTAAGCGGCGTGTCAACCGTATCTTCTTAGCAAGCACATAATTTCTTGCAACTTAAAATTAAATAGATCCCGTTGTAACCTCTCGTCTTTTTGCTAATTCGACTCAGGCGACAGAAGTCGTTGTGTTCTGTCTAGGGACATTATGACGGTATGACTTCCAGAGTAGATATTAATAGAAGTGGTCGACATGACATTCATTCTCCAACAATCTTTAGTGGTGAGTATCTCTGTTTGAAAAATACTACAGGGATGCGGTAGTTGTTTTAATAGAAGCACTCTTGTGCTTCTTGGGACATTTGCTTAAAAGTTCAGTCCTCTTCTTCCTGAGTTACGGTTACTGCGCGCATCGCGGGTTGAAGCGGGTGAGGTGTAGCCCACTTTCCACGTGCTAGCTGCAGCGCTTACGGGTTGCAGAAGTCGTTGATCTCTGCATACCGACTGATTCCAATGGTAGAAGATGTAGATGCATTCTCAAAGCATTATTAGAAGTAGTGCGAAGAGCACTGCATTTATACAATGAGGGAATTTTTCAACCTTCTGTAACTTATCAAAATATGCCCTCTTTTGTCCAGAGCGGGCCATTGGATTATAATATTGCAAAAAGGAATAAGACGGACTTTAGTTGTGCCTCAATATCTTCCAATAGATCTCTTGCAGTAATATAGTGCAACAATCACCGTCTTCACTCTCCCAAGGAGCTGTTGATCTGTTGGTTGCTCTGTTTATCTTGATGTTGTTAAGAACAACGGGTCGGAAGTTAGGTATCCAAAATTTCTTAGTGAAAAGAACGCACTCCGTTATCTTATGGTCAACAGCAAGTACTTGACCTCCATCCCATTTGAATTAATGTACAAGGCATTCTTGCAGGATGTCTTGAAAATAAAAAAGGAATTACCCTATTACCACATCAACCAGCCACATTATCAGCGTTGTGTCAGTATAAGTATTTGAAATATTCTTCGGTCAAATCACTGTGCACCCAAATATTTTTTAAAGCTGCAATTTATACACAAAACAATCGTGCATAAGTGTATTATACTCGTACATGATGCATGTGGCAGTGGCAGCAGCAGAAGTAAGAAATAAATACAATACAAATTGTTTCAATTAACTAAATTAAATTTGCACTACAGTGTGTGCAAAAAGTTGTTTTTTGTTGCCAGTGAACAGTGTTCATTAACACATAAAGAACAACAGCAACGATTGAATGGGTTGTCACTTTTCAATTGCTTTTGTTGTTGAAATTGCAAGTGATTGAAGGAATCAATATAAATGTAGAAAATGACTGACATGGTTCAGCAAAAGTAAAACAAAAAGCAGCCTGTAAAAAGCTTGTGAAAAATTCAATTAATTGAAACGATGTTCCGTGTTTCCACCCCACAGAAAAGAAAAATTAATAAGAAATATAATTAAAAAAAATACTAAATTTAAAATAAAGTATTTTAACTGCTTGAAAATACGAATAAATATTAAACATTTTTGTAGTTGTCCCCTTAATTCGAAAAAGATGTGTTAACAAACTTGTTCAGGAAGTATTTCAACAACTAAAAACAGAAACCTCCCTCCTGATCAGCACCAGTCTTGTTGGCCACAATTTTATTCATGAGCCCATCCATCACTGACAGCAGATTTAATCGCCATTTAAAATTGTTACAATGTTTTCTGCTTTCCTTTCTGCTTCGAAAAAACATGCAGGATAATTTACCGCAGGCTTTTACAACAAAATAAAGTAGAAAGAAATTTTTATCATATGAGCGCTTTGGGTATGACACTGGTCAGCATTTACTTAAAACCGTATTATCACTTTATTTTTGTTGCTCTTATTTCTTTTCTTGCAACTGAAAACAAAACATACAAATCTATTTTGTTGGCCGCCAAACTAAAGGAAATGACAAACGCCAGCAATGGCCTTTGTCACTTATAATTTTTTTCTCTTCAGTTGAATGCGAAGACCAAATTGATATTCCCAAATGAAGAAGAAAGAATCTTGTATTGTTTTCTTTTTTATTGCAAGTGGAGCGGAGTCACGTGTCTTTTGTTGTTAAGGACACGTCTACTACTAAACGAAGTAAATAGTTTTTCATGCTTTCGGATTTATAATTGCAATAAATTAAATTTTCTCTGTTTTCCATACTTTTGTCAATTTATTATTGAAAAGGGATAGTTTTGTGGCAGAGTCCATTATTTGTTTGCCATCAACATAAATTAATAACGAATTCACTCGTATTGACCGTTGGGTGACCAGTGGACAGGACTAAATTATTTGGTCACATGTGCCTTTTGTACAGAAAACAATCAAAGTTTCTGTTCAACAATTCTCTTAATACATCAAATTAAAGGTGATTGTTGAGATAAGCGTAGCAAAAATAATAGGGTCGGTTATTTTGTTCTAGTAACGAAGGGATCTCAACTCTCTGCTAAATAAATTATAAACATTAAATATTTAAATGCATTCATAGAGAACTCTAATAAGTTAGTTGATAATGTGCTGCAGTATCAATTGATCCTTTTCACTAAAACGGCTTACGATGGCCGGTAAATTAATTTAAAATAAAATTTTTACAAATGCGTGGAACTCCTGGTTACTTTCCTAACTTTAGTTATTTTTCTGTTCTGCTATAGAATTTTGGCATCTTAAATCGGGTTATCCGTCCCTGCAATACCGGGCGGTTTATTTCATGTAAATTTTGCATTTACGAAAACGGATCGTTTAACGACCGAAGAACGCGTAAAAAATAGTTAAAACTGTGTTGGTTCAAATGTGGCGACTTTTCAAGTATTACGGGGTGATTATGGTCGTCATAACCGACCTACAATGCAAGGAATTGGAAAGATTATAAAGAAATTTGAAATAATAATAGTTTTAAATTTATGTATTTTTCAATAAATTTCGGATGCATTTGATGCATGTGAATTTTCATTGACATTTCTTTGATGATTTTTTATAATTTAAAGTTTAAACTACTCCAACCATTAATGAATCCATTTCCCGATATTAACTATGTTAGTTTTTTTAAACGGAAAAATCGTCTTCGAATCGATTTTCCTATGAAAAATTTTGATAAGGCTTCTGTGGATCAAATTGTAGCCATCACTCTGTCAAAAAATCTTGATTTTTTGGGCGATTTGTTTATTTTTAGTTTAAGTAAACTAAGGCCTGTCCTCGGAACATGTTACGCTATACCGTGCGTGATTTATATCCTTTTTTCTTTCTTTAAAACTTCAAATTCATTCATTTAGTGAATAATTTATGTTCACTCTATTTTGTATGTAATACTACGTTGATACGCAAGTCTTAGTTCTAAATAAAAATATTGCACTTTGACGTATAACCATTTGAATGGATATTTATTTGCAAATAACTAAATCACGAAAACTATTCATCCTTAATGAAACTATTTGGAAATAAAATATAGAAAGTTGCTAAATTTTTAACGATTTTAGTATTTGGAGATCAACAGTTTTCATCCACAATCGAGCTGTGCATTCTGCATTAGTGTTTTCATTGTAATATATTAAACTCTTTTTATACAAATTAAATATATATACTTCTACTTAATAATTGCTTAACATTAGGACACTATTTGACAATGAAATGTGGGAATCCTTTATACCCAATAGCCTTTGTTAGTTTTCAGCTTATCATTTTGAAAATCTAACATGTAAAACACAAAGTCCATTAACACTTCCTCCCACAATAATCAACTTATATTCCAAACAATACCTGGTAATGTGGTCAATTAATAAAAATTTACTTATAGAACATATATTCCCACAATTTATTTTCCCAACCAACTCCCATTTGAATAGTATAAGCGTTCTAATGCATAGTTCCAGTATGTGGTTAATGTATTTAGATAAAAATCAATAGAAGGAACAAATAAACTAAAGGATTTCCTTTATATAAAATTTCCGTTATTGTTCCAAATAAAAAAAAAACAACAATATAAAAATGATACATCATATTTGTCTATTTAAAAGAATCCTTTTGTCAGTATGCATTTCTATTACAGAGCTGTTTTATTCAACTAATTTACAGCAATTATTCACTTTAGCTTTGTGAAACGCCTTCAATTTGTTAAAATAAAGGGGAAATCAAACACAGAAAATGACAGACATTAGCGCCGCTATTGTTAATGGCCGCTATCATAAATCTATGATCTGTCTCCGGCTCTTTCAAAACAAATACTAAAATAATTTACAAGCCAAACAAAAACCTAGACTCCATATAACATGACATGCCATTAGCACAACATTTATTTTAATCAAACACAACTAAACTCTCACTCGTCTCACTAGACAGACCTAAATTTTTAGCCAGTTTTTGCTTAAACGAAAAGTGTACCTGTGAATACAAATACGAATGCACAGGTGATCTTTATCGTTTTTGGAAAAAAGCATATTTATGCACCTTGCATTTGTGTTTGTCGGAGTGTTTGCAGGCCGACCAACCACATGCTACAAGTTAATGTCCAACAATTAGTCAAACTAACGCGGCCTAAATGTCCAAAGAATTATTATTGCTCTTGCTCACCCATTGTGGCTCTGCTCCACTTGTTTTCTTTTCCTCTTTTTTTCATTTCTTTGGCAAAAGAAAGAAATTCCTTACCTCGTGTTTGTGTGTGCTAAAGACGTTTGACACTAATGAACGATTTTTATTTCCTGCCATTTAAGACATTTGATCATAATTTATGATAGTGTTGGTATGTTGTATATGTTGAACAGACCGCAAATGAAATGCAGAGCGTGTTTTAGGGGGTGCCATTCTTTTTTATGGTTTTGCATAATTTTTATTGCCCAAATATGCTTTTAAAACGAATATTTCTACATTGTTAACACATTAAAAGGTATTTCGATGAATATCTTTATTTTAAAACTAGACTCATTTGAATAATTTCTTTAAATGTTATTTCGGTGTGAGGTATTTAGGCACTTAAATAGCCATGACCAATTCCGCTTAATAAATTTTGTAAGAAACATTTTAATCAGGTGTCAAAATGACAACTTTATTAACCAACTTTAATATGCACAAAACATTTTAGGGGATTTTTAAATTTTAAGGTTTTAATGTGTCTAAAGAAAAACAACGAAATTACTTGTGTTCAAGATAAAAAGTATAATGAAATTAGTTGCTTTTAACTGAGATGTGATACAATTTACTGTTCTTAAAAGGGTGTTAATTTTGCACTTAAAATACGAGCAAAAAATTTCAACGGAAAGGAATATCGACCGACATGAATTTTGCAATTGTTCAATCCTGCGGTCTATACCGCAGGCTCTCAGCTGTTTAACATTCCGGGTGTGATCAATTCTGATTTGGTAATGAAAAAGATCCAGAAAAGCAGCCACTACCTGTGAAAGTACTTCTCGACAATGACGTGCGGGTTCTCAGAGCCCCAAACGTTGCAATTTTGTTTGTTGATATGACCGCTGAGCTGAAAATGTGTTTCATCAAAAATATGATTTTTCGATGTCCGATTGGTTTGAAATATTTCCCACCGTTGTTTAAGCGTAAAACGACTCATTTTGGTGCAAGGAAGTGTGGTACGGACTAATAGTCAATATTTCGGACATAAAAAACAATCAGTGTCTTAATAATATTATATTTAAAAAGATACCTGTATTTAGATCAACCTTTATATGCAGATGGAGACCATATATAATGATTTTGAATGACTTACCCTCTCCATCTCCAATGAAATTATATAGTCCTAATTAACATTCGATTTTCAATATAATTTCTTCTTCAGTTATTTTTTACCTTTCGCAAATATCGGGTTATATTCAGAAATTTATTTAAAAATTTTGAGCGGAAACATATACTTTTTGATTCCATAGTGAATGTTGTAAATAGGACAACATTTTTCAATGCCATTATGTATGTGGGACGCGTTCAACAGTTTCGAAATCCTTTAATTCTATTTTTAGTTGCCATAATCACATGCAGTTGTCTTTTGACGTTATCTTTTTTTCGTTTGTCTGATTTGGAACCCTTTTCACAATTGAACCCCCACCAAAATCGTCTTCTGTAGCAGAAACGTCTCCTTCACATCATCTAATCCCATCGATATTTCGTTGAAAATTTTAATCTGGTTTAATTTTTTCCTCTCATTTGCTTCTTGCAGTTTGTATTTTAAGCCGTGTGCTTAAAATTAGCATTTAATTAAATTTTAGATAAAACCACAATTTAACTTTCATACTCGGCAGACACATTCCATCTCCGCAGAAAACAACTAAACAATACTAATCCGCCACAAAAAGTTACCCCTTTATGGCAAAAATACATAATGAATCTAGGTGTGTGTGTGTGTGTGTGTGTGTCTGCATGTGTGTGTAATTGTATATATATGTAACTGCAAGTATAAACCCACTGACACCCACAAGTAATAAAACCAATACCATTGCATTATGTCAGCAGGGTTTAGGTGAATTTGAGCAAAGACGGCAACGACGACGATGACAATAACGACAGTTCAGCTTGATTGCACCTTAAAATGCGATTAAATAAATTTCATGGGAGCGTTTGACATTAGTAGAATTTACACTACTAATACATCCATAAACACCGATACTCGAACATCCATCCACTCATACAACAGTAAAAGCAAATGATTTTTAATAAGTTTGGAGGAATGATGCCTCAATGGTCTGCCATTTACAACCAAATCTTCAACATTAATCAGTGAGTGCAGGGTAAAGTTTGGTTGTTGCTTCTTCGCATTTATCTCAGATTTAGTTCAGAAGTAATGGAAGAGCATAAAGTACAGTTGACTATATGTACTCGTACATTTGAAGAGGAATCATTATTGTCAACATTACAAGGTGTTGCAAGTAACAAACGGGAGGGTGTGACCAGAAGAAAAACAACAAAATATTTGTTCGATATTAAGAAAAATCACACTTGAATGCTCGAATGAAAATTACAAATAACAAAAACTAAGGATGAAGTGTGCTTATTAATTTCTTGTCATTGCAACAGCACGTGTCCTAAATAAGTGGAACTAGATGATAGTGATTAAAGTTGAGGACAGAGGAGTCGTTTTTAAATCTTGACAATCACAGAGCAAAAGAAGAAAAAAAAACATGGGCAAAATGTAACCAAATTTATTTCAAATCAAATGCTTGACAAAATAATGCATTAACAAATTGAGGAACAGTGGTTAAGAAAGACACAAAATTGGGGAACATAATAAATTACATGAAAGGATTTTTTACTGTGACACATCGATGATCAGGAAGGGGCAGTTTTCACTCAGATATTTTTGACATTAAAAACTGTGGTGACAAATTTGTCTGACCTATACATTTTGTGGATAATACGAAGAAAAGATGATCATATTTTTTTAATTCGGTAACCAAGCATCCTCCTCAAAATCTTACATGTTTTTAAACTTACTATGGTTCATAGAAAATAAAAATTATCCAAAATCCTAAGGACCCCACTGCCTTCTATTTCGATTGAGATATTGCAAGTTCAATTCAATCCAAGCGCTCTAATCTATTTCACTAGCGCGTGTTGAGGTCTCTGTGCCAGAGTTTTTTAAACAATTACTTTATTAAGTCTATGAATACCGTAAACCACTGTGGCCAAGCAGCGGCTGTTTTTATTGAATTGTTTGTCTACAAACAAATTTCCATCATCGTCATCATCATTATCATTATTTTCATTACTAGAACTACTTTCCACCCAGCAAACATATTGGTTGGATATCTCTCGTAGTTGGAATAGGTTTGACACCGAACATGCCTCTTATAACGACAAAAAAAAATCGTCATCTCAACATGTTTGCTAATACTGTTTTTGAGTGTTGATTGCTTTTAAACAGTCTAACGAGTTTATTCTACTCTAGGCTTGTGTGATTTGTTGAACAGGCAAATTTTGAATGCATTTAAACACTTATGTTTGTTGGGTAACAGTTACGTTTTTCAGTCACTCATAGACTGTTTATTATATCAAGAGTTTGTCCGTGTATGTCTTGTCTTTGATTTCAAGTCATCGCTGTTTTCCCCAGTCTGTCAGATTTATGGGCTGTCAATGCATTTAATGTTCGGTTACATTTAATGAGTCTTAAGAAAAATGATTTGCAATTAATAATTATGTTCCTTATTGTTTTCCACAAATAAACAAAATACAAAAGTTCATTGATATTAAACCAATGACAACACGCTCCCATTCTTTCTCTTTGTGGACAGAAACAAAGCAACATTTTCGAGGACATGTTGCTGCATTTTGTACTTTTGATATTTCCTACATACTCGTACTTATCCAAAAAAGTGTTGCCTCTAATATTGTTATTATTATTAAGTCTGTCTGTCTGATGGTCTATCTTTATCCCGTGCTGGTTCATGGTTAATTTGTTTTTAGCGTGTCTAAAGATGGACTGCAAATGTTGTCTATTTAATGTCAGATATTTAATCATTTCAAATGAGAGCATACGAGTAAAGTTTTCCAATTTTCCTTTGTGGGGGTCTGGTGTGCTAATCTTTTTTCTATACATTGTCGTTTTTACTTACCATACATGTGGGTATGTTGATTTTAATAGAAATGAATCATTAGTTGCGTGTAGATATTGTTTCACTCATGAGAAGTTATTAAATGTTATATAAGGTTCTATTGCAAAGAATCATGGAATGAGAGGATATGAGCACTTTTTATTATTCTGTTATCCTTGTAATGTAGTCATTATTACAGGACTGTCAGCTTTTTTCCTATGATATTTGAACAATTAATAGAAGAAATAGATTTTCATTATATCAGCAAATTTCTACCAAAAATTTTTTTGCAACAATTATCCGAAGAGTAAAATTATTTAAGTAAAACATATTTATATTTGTATGATAAGCAAGGACTTGCAGTTTTACTAGCTCAACCAACTGTTAACTTTTTGCCAACATATGCACTAAATCTGCTTATAAAATGATTAAAGCTAATAAATCCTCATGAAAAGTCTAAACACTCTTACTCGCATTCATGATGAGGAGTCAATTACTGATGGAAGGAAATAAACACCACAAATTCCTCGAAACAAGCAAAACACTCGCAACAGAAACATGGTCTAGAGAAATTAAACAAAAGCAAATGAAAGTCATTGTAACGAAATTAAAGGTCGCCGGGTAACACACAAAAAATGAAAAATAAAATAATTAATGGGGTGGTGAAAATGGTTTTCTTTTTATAAACTAAAATTCTCTGAAAGCATTAAGACTTATTAAATATTGTAGAAAAAACTAATCCGATAATAAAAGATTTTGCACTTGTTCATTCACTTACACAACTAAAAATGCATATCAATGAACATAATAATTTTTAATTGTCATCACATGTGTGTGTTTGTGTGTATGTGTAGTGAAGTATCCTTCTTGTCGTTGACTTGAACAACAAAAAACTTGTAATAATTTCCCCTAGACAAAGACCCAAGCAAAACAAAGGGGCAGACTATAAAAAATAAATAATTCTAATCATAAAAAAACACAGGCAATTTATGGCCAATATTCAGTCTACTTTTGTGAAACGAAAACTGTTTATTATTTAAGACGATTATTTTGGCAATAAATGCAAATATTGCACGTGTACTTTTTTATTTTTGGTTAAATTTCTTCACCCGAGAACAGCATGAGTTTTTCAACTTCCCACCCGTATGGGTAGTTTTTAGCTTCACAATTTTTGTCTATTAATTTAGGACTTATTTGAATATATTTCCTTTTTTCCTTTTGTTAAAAATTTATACATTTATTTTGCTATTTGACTTTGTAAAGAAGATGTCGGTCTGTCTGTCCTTTTGCTGATTCAGCAAAAAGTAAAGATTAAAAAAATATAAAAGTATATATGTATTTATATTTTAACCACAATGAACGTTAGTCTATTGTTGTTATTTTGCTGGTTAAAAGTACAGTAAGGGAGAAAAGTACATGGCTGGTAAATATTATTTTTTTTTTTATAAATTTCTTTTTAAACTTAGCTACGAAATGACTACCCAATACTGTAATATTCTTGTTGTATTGTATTGGTCAAATAAATTTAAATTAAATTTAAATTAAAAAAGGATCATTGAAGAGCAATAAAGTGATTATCAAAACGGTAATGGAAAAGAGTGCCTTTAAAAATATTTTTCTAAATGCAGTCCCTGTTAAACGAAGGCTTTAATGGGAGTTTTAAAAAGCAATAAAGAATAATGAAAAATAGTCTGGTTTGGAAAACTTCTTGCCGAAAATTACTATTCTTGAAGAACGTTTTCAAGAAATTTTTTTCAAATAAAACGCTTTCCTACCCTGTACAACTTAAATAAACCCATAATTGCGTTGGTTTTATAAGCTGTTAATTGGCTTTTTGTTGGGTCTAGCTCCCTTGCAACTGAAGGTGACGAATTAAAAAATAAGTACCCTTTATAAAAAGATCCTTTATAAAAAGTTACATTTGAAAATAGTACCCTCTTGTACAAAATACCTCTGAGAAATACGACAATCTTTTAAATGTAAATACTTTTAAAAATACCATCAGTGAAAAGGTATTTTGCTAATACTTTCTTGGTGCTGCAGTGCACCCCTAAAGCCATGACTTTTTAGTTTTTTGCTATATTTCAATTAGTTTTTGCTGTTCCAACACTTTTGGCCTGTACTATCCGCCTTCAACAGCAAGTAATTTATTAAGTGTTGGGTGCATGTATGTTGGGGTGTTGCTGCCGGTTCATGTTTATAAAGATCTTTCAAGTCATTTAAATACAACAGATGTTTGCATACGGGGAAGCTTAATTTGTTTATTATCAGATTTTGTGAAAATGATAAAAAAAAACACTAAAGTGATAATATGAAAAAAGAATTGTTATTAAAAAAAGAATTACAATGTGTAGCTGTTTTTGTTAAATCATGGTCATAATTTATCAGATCAAAACCTGCTAAAATCTATAATTTAATAACTGCTCATATGGCTTCCAAGTCCGCAAGGTACTAATGAACCTTATGTTCAAATTAAATTGATTTCACAACCGTTATTTGACTTAAATAATTAACAGAGTAAATATATATTTTTTATTTGTCATGCCAGGCGTTAAATTTAATGACCTTTTTCATTAGACCAGCTCTACATACATCCTGATGAAATGTCAAGCCTAATAATGTTGTTTAGGAAACTGTCGATAGTGTGTTTTTCTTTTTCTTTTTCATCGAGAAACCAGGTGTTGTTTCTTTTTAAATGGAATTGAGTTTTTGATTTTTACGCTTTTACGTCAGCACCTTACGTCAAGCACAGGTGCCGTTCTGTGCATAAAACATGAAAAATAATTGTTTTAAAACCTTAATTATCCTGGGTTTCTAAAAATTTAATTTGTATTTGAGTTATGTCAAAAGGTCCTTTTTTTCCTAGTTTCCCTTTAATAAAGTTAATTTCCTAATTGTCATGTGTTTAGCTAATGTCAGTTAATTAACTTTGCTACTGAGTAATAAAAAAAAAACAAGTGTAATGAAATAATGCATGTCCAGAAAGGACTTATCGTCTAATAATGATTTTATAAGTTATTACCCCTAGAATTTTTAGTTAAATTAAAAATTTTGGCTTATATGATATCATTAAAAAATTCAACTCCCATCGTTGAAACCACAAATTATTTATAATATTTAGTTACATTTATTTCAGTTTTTGCTGCATCAGCAAAATAACGCTGCTAGACAAGAAAAAATTTACAACTAACTTTTTGCCTTTTGTGCAAATACACGCTAGACAGGATAGCAAATGCATGTACTCCTTTTGTATATTTATATTTATCCTTTCTTTCTCATGATCATGTATTTTGTAATGAAACAAACATTTGCTGACGGCCAAAATAAGCAAATAACAGACGGAGTAATTTTTTTGCTTTGCAAATTTTAAAAAATTTATTTCATTTCATCCTTTAACAAGGATAGTTTGTTGATGGCTGCTGTTTATTTAGCATAATTCAGTCATTAATCATTTTTTCCATTTTTCGCAAAAAGCATAAAATTAAAACCAACTAAAGTATAAAAAGAAAATTATATTAATGTTTAAAAAAAAATCCTGTTTAATTTTGATAAAAGCCTGAAAGAAATTTTTTTTAAGCGTACTCTTATGCCATACAATAATCCATTTTATTTGTTTACTATCGGTTTCATAAAATTTTCTTCTTTGTGTGGTTTTCGAGCATTTTATGCAATTTTTTATTGCACCAAGAAACTTCTTTTTAACCATAAAGAAGACCGAAAACTAAATTTGTTTGTCAATTGCAATAATAAAAGAAATTATTTTCTATGGATTCGATTTTATGGTTTAATCCAGTTACAGTTTTTTATCATTTTGTAGTAATAAAATATAGAAAAATTGTTTCATATATTTTTTGGCGTTAAATTGCGTGATTAAATTTTGCCATTTCGAATTCATATTGTGACGTGCTTAACAATGCATTCGAAAGATTTTAAGATTTATATCTCTAAGTAACAAATACACTTTTTTACGATCGAAGAATAATTTCTGCATATAAAATTTATTTTCTAACATGCAATACAATTTAATGTGAAATTGTTAGAAGAAAAACATTAAAATTTTATGAGAAAAATTTTCTTTTATTTATTGCCAAATAAATATTTAGAGAAAAAATTTCTTTTGTGGTGAAATATCTGCAAAAGAAAACAAATAATTCTCTTTCTTTCACTCCCTTTTTCTTCCAAATGATACTTTTAGAAGACTAAAATTTAATTCCCTTTTCAAATAGGGCCCTCTCAAAAAATTGTCTCACAAGAAGATTAGTTTTTATAAAAAGGGCTTTTTTGTGTGGAATTTTTTTCTGAAAAGCTGCTTTCGATAAGCAAAATATACTCGTGATTTATTTTTTTGTATACAAAATCGATCTTTTCATTCCTCTCACTTTCCTTGCGAATTGCACTCGTTTATTTTTAGAATAAAAATCTCAAAAATAAGAAAAATATCTCCTGTCAGTTCAGTTAATGACAGCTGTCATTTGCAAAGCCTATCAAAAACAGAAGAGAAGGAGAATACAGAACCTTGTCAATATTTAAGATTCGTTGTTCACCCCTTTTAAATTTTTTTATCTCCAACAAGAGCCCCGCCGCCCAAAAAAAAAAACATTCCTTGGCACACTGCAGTAACACAAAAACCACTTAAAGGGGGACCCCATTCAACTTGCAAAGATTTTAAAAAGTGCAGAGACAGCGTAGAAAAATTAACACACTCCTGCAAAACTGCAACAATTGTCATTAAAATAAAGACAAAACCAGGACACAAACTGTACAAAATTTTATTATTTTTAAAACTCTCGCTTTTGTTTCGCTCTTCAAAAGGGAAAATCGCATGAGTAATATGCAAAATATTTATGTATGTGAGTACGTATGTTCCTTTTTTAATGAAGTTGATGCAACATTATAATGAGTGAGAGAGAACAAGAGGTTGAATGACCTGGGTTAACATAAAAATCAATGGGATATTGCAAATTATTTTACAAAAAGGGAAAAATTTGAATTCTTTTAAGGGTTGTTTAAAGCACTTTTTATAAATTGTACTCCCTTTTTAAAGCCAAGTGTGTTGAATTGATTACAGTTGTGTTGCGTTGCATGGACTTGGCTTTCTTGCAATCATTTGTCTGGATTTTGAGGTTTTAGCATATAATTTAATTAATTTATCATATTATTATTATTTAAATGCATTTAAAGGTTTAATAATTGTTGGTTTAGTTGACTTAAGAAAACCATAACCCCACAAATAAAAACAATGGGAATGGTAATTGATGAATTGTATGGATATTTTCCATTAATTATATAGAGAGTCTTACAACTTCAATAACCCTTTTCTTTGTTTGTTTTTACGCTTGGCTGAGACATTCCTTTAAACTAAATTTCAAATCGGTAATCAAGGGTTCATATTGGTTTTTATTATTCTGTTGCTTGTACCATGTCCCATGTAATTATAGGCAATTTTGTTGTCAATATTCTGCCAATTGCCATTGCCACTTTCAACTCTCTGTAGTGAGGAGCTCTTTATATGTTTTATTCTATTGAGTTATTTTTTGTAATTACACTTATTGGACAATTTTGCACGCTTTTCTATTTAGTAATTACTTACTTCCATTGGCTTCCATATATAGTAGTCCTGAAATTGTTAGTTTTTGTGTTAAAATTAGCCAGGGTGGCATTTTGATTTGATTTTGTAACAAATTATCATCTAAAAAAGCTTAAAAAAATTTACTATCATCTGTCCATTGAAAAGTAGCTTTTAAAGTAGGGGTTTCAGTATCTAAAAGAGCCGATTTACATTAAGGACCTAATCGTATAACTCACTTGGGTTATGCGCATCTACTACGCTCTCATAAATCACTAGGACATTGTGTTAAAGCAGCGCTGAAATATTACGATAACTCCAGAATTTTCAAGTCTCGATTAAGGCTGGAAATAAAAATTTTAACAAGACAATATTTTTTTCGCGTTGTTTGATAAAGAAAATACATTTTGGTTGCAAAAGACAATATGCTAAAACTAAATACTAAACACTTTACAAAGTTTATTTGAAAATAAAATATATTTAATGTCCACTTAGATAAAAGATTAGACTTGTTTAATACTTATTTAGTTGGGATACAATCTGGAGCCATAACGTTTAAAAGTTTCATTCAAAAAATTACTTCTTAATGATTATTTTTGAAAAGTAATTTCTTGCTTGTGAAAATAAAAATTAATTTCTAGTGCTTCAATAATTTATTGTCGGCTGCGGCCTTAGCTGTTCATATGCCGACATATCATTGGCCGCTTAACCAAATCATCAGAGAACTTTAACGAGTTTGAAAAAAATTCAACTTCATATGTTTATGCCAAACGAATCATATACAAACAATATGAGAATTCTCTATCTTATAGTAGGCTTAGAATGCTTTTACACAAACGGCGGATCAAACAATTATATAGATTTTGCTTTTCGTTTTGCAGTTAAGAGGCGTATTTTTAAGTTAATGTATACTAGATTTATATCATCCCCTCTAGCGACTACATCTTATATCTATACCCAGGTGTGTAAATCAGGTTCAATTCTATATCAAAATCCTGTATTTAAATCCTTTCGACCATGTGCGGTCACATAGTATTGGGGCTCGAATTCGAATTCCGAGACAAAAATACTGAAATAGGAATTTTCCCTAAAACCCTATCTTCTAACATTTACAGGATAATTTCCCATCTATTCAATATTCATTTGACTGCAATGTTTTTTTTTTGTTCCATTGAAATGTTAAATTAACCTCATCAGAGTAGTTAGTGGTCATGTCCAATACACACTCTAGTGACTTTTATTATAAGAATCACGTCCTTTTTCAGTTATTATCTTCTAGCTTTGCGTATTACGTATTTAAAAAAGACGACATTGACTTTTTTCCAGTCTGTTCATTTCTTTACTTTTTTCTACATGACTTGACTTTGAAGTGGTTGATTTTTGTGGAAAATTCTTTGAATTTTCCTTTTACTTGATATTAACGAGAATATTTTTATTTTGCATTCAATTCGAAAGCATTTTGTAATTATGTACGAATTGTTGATTTTTAACTGTCAGTTGTGTTTGTTTTGTGATTTGATTAGAGGGCAATTTGGTTTTCAAAACTGATTTCCATTGGGGGTAAGAAGTATTTTAAATTTGTAATGATATATTTGTTTTGTTAAAAGTTCAATGCATAATTGATTTTTTGTAAAATAGAAATGTTTGATTTGTTAAGAAGTTGTTTGTAAAGGAAATTGTTTTTAAGAACAAAAAATAGCGTCTTTAGTGAAATAAATAAAAAAAGTGAAGACATTTTCTTGAATTTTCTTATATCATATCAACTTTAACAAAACTATCCTTGCTTGACTTTCCATGTTTGGCTTTATTTCATTGCATTCGTCCATAAACTTTGCTAAGCGTAGATTTCTAATTGACCTAAAAGAAGAAACCAGAGAGATGGTAGAAGTGTTTTTTTCTTAAAGTGGCGTAGATTTTTTAGAAAAAATCTTTTCAAAAGCATTATATTCTCACCTGAATATTTTAAATACTTTTTTAAGTTAAAGCTCTTAGAATTTATTTTTTATAATTTTTTAGCCGACATTAAAAAAAGGAGAAGGTTATAGATCTGCCAAATCGCTGGCATGGTCAGCGACCGATTTTGCAAATATTTATTTTATATAAAAGGGCATGTTTCAGAGGTAGCTTTATTTTAATCAATATCAGATGGGAATAAGGGGAAGGGTACCTATTGGAAACAGGCATGGGTTACTCTGTTCCCAATGCAGATATTTCAAAAATCGGCAAAAATAACTCGATGGGTGGATAAAATTATTACTTAAATTTTTTACTGACTAGAATATGAGAGTATTCAAATTTGATATATGCAGGAGGTAGTCGCGTTTTGATAAATATGTGAATAAAATAAGGGAAATCGTACCTTCCATAACGACCTCAAAATTAATCTCTTAAATGTTTAAATGAAAACTTTTGTAGAAAAAATTTAACTGACTTCAAAAATAAAATGACTGAAAGCTGTAAGTAAAATGATGGTGTTTCACATCTTTTGTGGCCCCAGTTTCGAGAAAGTTAATATGTAACGTCTTCATTAATATTGTAATTATTTCAAACTTTTTCTATTTTTTTAGGAAATCTATAATTAAAGTTTGTTTTTTGCCCAATGCCTTCAGGGGGATTCGTGTCCGCAACCCTGTAACTACTAGTATAAAACACTATTTGAAAGTCTATTTTTAAGAGGGAATAAACTGATTCCTTTAAAGCCATTTTCTGGCAATTATTTTAAGAAGTTTTAGCATTAAAATTTTTTTAAGGAGTTTAAAAAATTCAAATATTTTCAGTCAACAATTTCCTTTAAATTCAAATGTCAAGTAAGTTTTCAACGATCAGAAAAACAGCCACTTTTTGTAAGAAAAAATTTCAAACATCTCAAATATTTTTACACACAGTTGTTACTACCTGTCCTGCTGAGAAAATTGATTGCATTTTGTATCTTTAACAAAAACCAGCATCAACTGCACCGAACAATACAAAAAGCAGTTAAGAAAAAAACTATGATACAATTTTTACTTTTTGTTAGTCAAATATACCAAACAACTGAAAAACTTCGCAAAAAATATGCAAAAGGAAAAAATAGAGAAAATTTATAAATGGCCGTCATTTAGTGGAAATTGACTTGTAACCAACTACGATTCGCAAAAAATAAAGCTGTGGAGTATAATGGAGAAAAGTATATGAAAACATTCAACTTAAATGAAATGTAACTACCAAAGAGATGCAAAAAATACAAAAGAAATTTTAACTTCTGGACAATAAAGCCAACCTGCTGAGTTTGAAATACATAAAAATAAAAAAATTCAGTGCAGGAATGAGATTAAATTATGGCTTTAAGTTCTGAAATGAAATTATTTAAGTAGAATTGAAATATTGTATTCTACAAAAATGTTATTTTTCAAATTCTTATGAAATTTTTAAGCTACAAGACCGATCGATCGTCATTAAAAAGCGTGCATATCCATTTGATAGAAATAACATAAAAATTATCTAAAATATTACAAAATATTCGCTATGAAAGTTTAAAATTAATAAATTATTAAATTCATTCTCAGCTCTGCCTTCTATCATTTTTCCAATTTGTAACACAATGTTATGGGTCCATATGATTTTTTATTACTTTTCCCAGTAAATTTATCTAATAATGGTGATGTTAATTCTTCTACTGTTCAAATGGACAAACCTTTGAATTGTCTATATTATATATACCACCTCAACACTTTCTCGCTGCAGCCTTAAAAAACCTTTTAACGCATAAAACTGCATAAATATAACGCGTTGGAATTTATTATGATTGTGTCTACTGTCGAGCTGATAACAGTCAAAGTCATAAAATGACATTTGTGAAGCGACAATGTTTATGGTAATTATTTATTTTGACGTAACACCAAGAGGACTATCAGAAAACAGAGACTTAAAAGAATGTATCGTTTGTCACATAAAAGAATAATTTGTAGGAGAAACTCAAATAACTTGGCAAACAGAAAAAAATTAAGAAGCCAAAACAGTTCGTATGGAAGGATAATCAGTGATACTTTCTTCTTTATTTAAATAAAAAAAAAAAAAACTACATTATAGCTGCCGTTAATACAGTCCTTAAAGAATTTATAGATTATTACAAAAAATTTTGTAGCTGTGTCAACGCCTTCAGAAAAAAGAACAACAAGTACTCTTCTAATTCGCACTTTGAATATAAAAAAACACATCCACTCTTTTTACAGAAAATTCAAAGCAACGTTATACGTCAGCGTTATACGTCAATTGTCATCCCTCGGTTTAACTCAACTAAAACCAATTCAAAATCAAAAAGAGGTCAAAAATAAACTTTATAAATTTTGTCGACAAAACAAGGCAAAATTCATTCTAACCACACAAATTGTGGAAGATGGAAAATAAATTGTTAAGAAAGCAATCATTCGTAGCAAAACCGATAGACTAAATAAAAAGTTCCCTTTTTTAAAAGAAAAAAGAACTCAATTAATAAAAAAACGAATTTTCATTAATTATTTCATATGACCGAAAAAATCACATCCTTTCCATTTGAAAATTCCAATGAAAATTTCGAACTCAACAGTCAACTTATTTGTCAAGAGCTTCTGGATTTGATTTAAAAAAATATATAAAACTAGCGGACCAGGCGAACTTCGCCTCGCCCCAATTTTAAGCTTTCAGACAAACTTTCTAATTTTTAATTTGAAAAGCCATTAAGGAATAATTTCAAACAAAATTTCATAAAAAAAATTCGATTTTCGATTTTTCCAATTTTCCGGAGGGATTTTCCAAAATTTTGTTCCATAAAAACCTTCTCCTCGAAAATACGAACAACTGACAAAAGGTTTTACAGAAATCGGCCAAGCCGTTCTCATTTTATGAATTATTGGATTTTGCCACGCCCCTCCGCCCACAGACCGAAAATAAAAAATCGGACTTCACAGTGTCACCCGCCCGAGTATTCTAAAGGTTCCCTAAAAATTTCGTCAAAATCGGCCCATCCGTTTTGGAGCCATTACGTTACATACATACATACATACATACATACATACATGCATACATACATACACACATCCTATTTTATATATATAGATAGAAGATTTAGAGAAATGTGTGAAATATTTATTTGAGTCGATTGAACCATCTGTATAATTGAAGATTTTATATACATAAATATTAACCTCGGCTATGCCCCAAATGGTTCATACGCTGGGTCCAATTTTGGCATACTATCCGACATATTGGCGGGTACCTAACGAATAAGTAGTTCAATATTGGCTTCCAGTGCGCCAAGCGTGACGTGCTTGTTCCTATAGACATGAATTTTGATAATAAAATCCAATAATCTGCAAGCGTTGTTCATTTGTAAGTCGATTCATGGTTAAATTATAGACCAAACTGAACATGTTACATGAAAACAGCAGAGCTGCCAAAAAGAAAGTTGCTAAAAAAAATCACCCATTATTTAGGTACGAATCGTATGAATTTATTTCCAGTGATTCTTGTATATGAAACAAAGTACTGTGTTGTTCGGCTTGAGGCGACTTCGCTAGTATTTTATCCAAGATGAACTTATTCCTATAAGGATGAAGTAGTTCCTTTAAATCGCTTTGAGTAGAGGCAGACTGACATTTGCAATAATAATATTGCACTTTTTAATGTGAATATTATAGCATTAATTTTGCTGCTTCAATGCAAGTAAAAGTTTACGATGTTTATACAAATAAATTTAAATATTTCTAAAGGATTTTTTTTTCGTTGTTGTTGCAAACACGATATTGTCATTAGACACTTTTAACAACCAGTTAGCCACTAAGTCAGTTAGTCAGTCAGTCCCACAAGATAAATAATACAAATTACAGTTGCAACAAGCGCGTACAAACGCATTCTGTTCGTGCAAATACACTTCATTCATTTTCTCAGTGACTCAGTCATTAATTCATTCCGTTCGTCATTCATTATTTTGCTTTCAAAAGGTGGCTTTTATTTTTATATTTTTGATGAAATATTGTTATAGCCTTTTGTTTTTGTCATTTTGCTGCTGCTGCTGCTGCTGCCGTTGCTGTTGTTAATGCAAATAAATGTAAAATTTTATGTTTATTAGATTTTTCTGTTTATAAAGTTGAAATTGTTTGAAATGTCATTTACACTTGCAGAATCCCTGGCATTTACAGCATTAATATTAATGTTTATTTAAGGAAATTAAATTTAAGTTTATGCGCATAAAATACATTAAAAGGAGATAATTAAAATGAAAGTGTAATCCTTATGGCAAGTAGGAGCAAAAGGGAAGCTGCAAGTTATTTACAATATTATTCGGATGATTATATTCAGTTGTTGAAATAACATCATCTCTAATATTTGAGAGTGAGGAATAATTAGAAGGCAAACTAAGGGCCTAATTTTGTATTTTACAAAGGTGAATCGTTAGCGTCTGGCTCAGGCAGGTAGAATACGGAACCAGCCTTCTCCGCAACGAGAATATTCTGGCTTCGCATCGGCAATAATAGTACAGCGAAGCTCCTGAACTTTCCAAGGGTGCAATTGCGAAATCATGTTGCCACGATCGCTTAGCTTTGCAAATTCGGTACGCACACCAACAGGCTGGATCACCACTACAGTGACTTTTGTCTCAGCTGTAATTTCGATTAGAAGGAAGAGCTGGGAATCTGGCTGTCTGCTTGACAGTGAGCGCTTCAGTAGTACTCGTATATCTATGATATGGTCACAGTAGTTGAGGAATATAAAATCCTTCATTAAGAGGATCGGATCGTCCCGTCGCTGTTGTCATCACGATCCTTTTGTCTCTCTTTCTTTTCTACTCTTACTTTTCTCTCTACTCTCGCTGCCATTGCACTTTACCAAATGTTATACAAAGGGATCATAGAATAACACACGTGTTAAGCAAGTTGTCGAAGGACACTCCTCCAAAGCTTTAAAGAGAAACGTGGTTAGATCTGCGTTAGCCGTACATACATATATTTTATAAGGTTGTTACCCAACATATTAAAATTTTTGGTGCCTTGAAGTGTCACAGCATGCAAAAACTTCACAGCTGTAAGGAACGCCTCTGAAAGGCGTAAAGAAAGATTTGCAAGGAGTTCTACAAACACGTATAGAATTGCCTAGACCTCAACCTGCAGAATGTTTTGCCTACTACCGCGTTGAGGTGATTCGTCCAAGTAAGATTATTAATAAAAATAAAACCACGTGTTTACTACCTTATTTTTTTTCCTCGTTTGGAAAACTGTCGACATTTCTAATGAGATTTTTTTTAATAATTAAGAACTTTAATTAAAGCCGACTAAGCAAAAATCTCTTAGTGGAGGCCCAGTCAATTTTTTTCTGGCTTAATTAATTGTTAGTCTCACGATATTGTGGGAAACGGTGACTGTATGGACTTCCAGAACTATAAAAATAGAAGGAAGAAATTTTTTGTTAAATATAATTAATTATTTTGTTTGTTGTAGCTTTAGCTATACATATGCCGACATTTCATTTGTCGCTAAACCAAATCGTTAATTAGTTTGGGAGAATATCCCGATATAATAAATTTTAATAATTAATTATTTTAAAATATTTGACTTTCCTGCGAGCTAGTTCGAGCTAGAAATAATGCGATCATTGTTCGAGGCGAACAAACAGCATCAAAACTTATTTAGATATTTCCATTAAGCTTTATAATTTTTTTGTCCTTTTCTTTTGTATATTGTAACTAGTAAAACACTTGCTTTTGCCGATTACCATTGTAGGGTTAATACTTTTATTTGTACTTTTATTTCTAATTCATATCCCCACTCTCTATTTGTTATCAAATGTTTAAATCATGTTTGATTTTTCTTGCAGCATAACTTAACCAAAAATTATGAAAGTATTTTCTAGTTGCAGCATCTTGGGTTGATTTACCTTTCCACTAGTATTCACTTTAGGATTTTCCAAACTTCAATTTAATCAAATTCATTTATTTATTTACATTCATTATCTGCGCTTCTGTTATCATTCTTATTATTGAAATCTTAAAACTGACTGTATTACTTACCAAGTCATTAAGCATTTGCCAAGAATTAACGACAAGTCATAAAACAAATGCATAATTCCATTTCATAATTATTTTGCCAGCGTACAAAACTGAGAGAAGAATAATTTTAAATTAAACTAAAGTTATTAAAAGATTTGATGTTTTTCAAAATTCATAACTCGTTTTAACGAATTCATCAACCGGAGGGAGTTTCCGCCAGGGCAACAAGAGACTCCAGGACGATGATAAATTTATGAAATTATAATTAAACTTTTTGCTAAAGATACGCAACAAAACCATAAATGAACATTAACAATTTTCAGTTTTCTTTTTTTTCTGGTTTCTTCTAACGTGGAAATGCAAAAGAACTAAAATAGAAAGATGGACTGTGTTCAAATAAATAATTTTCTTTGTTTGTTTTTTCTTTGCGTTTTAGGATGTTAATGAGAAGGAGTTTTCAGCAAAAGTAAAAATTATTACGTTACGTCTAATAAATTGCAGTCATATAAAATGTAAACCTTTTCCTTCCAACTGCACAAGTGGCAGGAGATCGCTTGCGGGTTGTTTAAGCGTTTTAACACCCAACAGCCAGTCAGTGGATTAAAAACAAAAGCAAAAAAATACTTTCTGAAGATGATGAATTTTAAATAAAATACTTAAATACCTGTAATTTAACTTGTTGAAAAGTTTTTTGTTCACCTTCGGGTAAAGTTGGGGGAGTGAGTTGGAAAGTTCTAACACGCTTTTTATACTCTAGAGAAATAAACTGAGTTGATTTCAATACGACCAGCTTTAGCTGGCGAAAGGTTGTTGCTTGTTTTATGTTTTTTTAGCTGCTCTATTTTGTTTCCTTTTGCAATTTGGCAAAAGCATTTTAATTTAAATTGACTTCCCAATGGTAAAACAACAACTACATCATTTGCTTCTGCTTTTGTTTTTTTTCTATTTTCTTCGGTACAACTGCATAACTTTTCTTTTGGTTAAACTAATCAAAAAGCCATGAAAAACTTTGCTAAATAAACCAAAAGACGAATGAACAAAAAAAAAAGCGAAATAAAGAACCTTTAAAATGATGAAAAACTACAACTATTTTATGTTCTGAAGTGCGGTAGATACTACAGAAAAAAAAAAGAAACCGAGACTGGAAAAAATTAAAATGAAATTTCCCAAAAGCATGAAATATGTTTTCGCTGATGAATACTTAGGCGAAATAATTTACTCAGAAATAAAAAACAAGACACTAAATAAAACAAAAGAAAATTTATAAAAAATAATAAAAGTAAAAATTTCTGAGGACTTTAGACCAAAATCAAGTGAGAATATTAAACAGGACTTTAACGAAGTTTGATGTACAGTTCAGCTTTAAGCAGGGTTCCTCCAAAAATTGATTTCCAAATGGTGCTGCAGGGCTGACTTTGGTCTCAATTAAGGACATTTTCATTAGAAAAGAAAGTAATCTGTACTCTCTTCTATGAAAGAGGAATAACCCTTTGACATACATATATAAACGATGAAAATGCGAAATTATCTTTAAGCATTATAAATCACGCCTGAATCATTCCTGACCTTGAACGAAACTTTATCCTAGATGTTTGTCTTCATGTCGGCTTAAGGGGGAGTCGCTCATCCACACAAGGCATTTTGCTAGAACTAGAAAACTTGTTTATGGGAAGGATGATAGAGCGATTGGTGTTTGTGGGTATTAGATTTGAATTTTCCTATATTGAAAGTGACACGAAAGAACTGTCACAACGATCTCCAATAATTGATGTGCTTGCTTTTGACAAAACAAGTTGTTCGAAAAAAGGGGTTTCAGCAATTTGTCCTCTAATTTCACTAGAACGCATTCCACTGTATTATCTATCAAATAATGATATATGTTCGTCGATGCTTCAATGAATCAATTTAGTTGACTTTACTACCGTCATCGAATAACAGTGTTGCCAGTAGATTTTTTGAACAATACCCGCAGCTACTAAGAAAAATCCTTTTTTCCTTCCGCTACACGTTAAAAAAAAATATTCCCACTTATTTTTCAAATTGCAATTAAGAAAAAAACAATAGTTATAAAATCAGAATTTTATTCTCGCATGGTCTATTGTCGTAAGAAATAAATAAACATTGATAAAATTTTCAATAGAATTTATTTGCTTTTGCTGACGAATACAAAAGGATCGACCTAGTTTCAGCGAATTGCAAACAATAAGCATCACGGTTACATTTATAGCAAAAGCTCTGAAATGAAACATTTAGGCAAGCAAATTTGAAGAATTAAAATATTTCAGTAAAGGCACAAAATCTATGTACTAGTTAGTACCAATGTTCGTTCTTCCTTAAAATACCTTGCAACATAGAATAATATTTCAGACCTCAACTTTCTAAAAAAATCTTTGTGTTCTTTTGGTAATATAAATTTCAAGGGAGCTTCAAGAAAACTGAAGTCCTTTATCGTTTTTGAACATAAAAATATTTAAAAGAATGCAATTTTAGCGCATTTATTTACGGCAATTTTTAATTTGCTTTACAACAAGACTATATTTTATATTTAAGCTATAAGAATGGAAAATGTTAATGCGAAATCTTACAACATTCTAGTAATTATTTAAAATGATGCTAAAATCGTCGAAGTCTAGAAGATTTTAATTGAAATCTGTATGAAAATCTAAGCAATAAGCCTGTTGTCCTTCTATGATGTGGACCTAAAACTTCTTTTTTCTTTACATCTCTGGTTATAAATAGACCACCAGCTTAACTCGACAACGTTGGTTGTCAATTTCTTCCTAAGTTTCGCTTGAGAAGCCCATTTCGATATTTCGATATTTCGGATATCAACAACAATTAGAAAAACGATTATAATCAACTGCAATTGGTCTCAAAGAGCCATATAAAATTTATAATCGATTATTGCAGCAACTGTTAGTTTTTTTTTTCTTTCTGTCATTCCCAACTTGACAAAATTTTTATCTAACAAATTATACTTTTGACTTTTACTGTAGCATCTACCAGAAACACCTGTGTGCATTCTGCGCAAATTGAGATGGAGTTTGGGTTAGATGAAAGTGTGTATATTTTAAATATTCCTTTTACCTAACATCACGTAAAGTTGGTTCTGCTTATATTTCTAGCTGTAGCTTTACAGGATGCACTTAATATGCATTTTGTGGAATATTTAATAAAGTTAGTGGTTCTTGGGTTGGCTTTAGAGCCATGTTAAGTTTATAAATTTAATGCACTTTCGCACAGGAGCAAACAACAACAATAGCAACAACTACAACATTATCATTGGCAAAAGTAACAACCATTTGATGTCTTATTTTAAAGGTATTAAGTAATAAAAGTCTCTCTAAACTAGTTGAATTACCTGAAATTCTAAAGAAAATAAGTAGTTGTTACATTTTCTTTTCTTATTTTCTCTCTCATTTTACGACTAAACATGATGAAAAATTTAAAAGTTTTCAATAAACACGGAAAAGAAATGAGAATATGAACTGCTACAAGATGATGAAAGGTGACGATGGGGAATTCCGAAATGAAATTTGATGAATTTTAGCTTGAGAACAGTTTTATGACAAGAGTTGATGATGAATATTTAATTGAATGGAATAAATTTTCATACAATCGCTATAAACGAAATGAAATTTGTGTGAAATAAATCTGAAAAAAGAATGAAATCTTGTTTGAAAATACGATGAGGCTGAAATATGAGTGTTTTTGATCAGGGAGAATTTACAAAAATTTCTATGTGTAGAATAAAGACTACTTGGTCCAAAGAATGTAGAGGGATAAATTAGAATTTGAAAAAAAATATTTTAGACCAAGGGAAGATATGCAATTTGTATGAAGAAATTATTTCAAAGAAAAGGTTCCAAAGCCATTGCCGGGAAACGACCCTAGACTGCTAGTTTAACAATCTAGGGGAATTGTACGTATATACTATTTTGTGTCTTCCTTTATTTCTAATACCACCCTTTGCTTTATTTATCCGTTTTTCAATTTTAAATGTAAATTTTTTGCAACTTGAACAACCAATTAATACCAATAAGATTTAAAATTCAACATCATAGAAAATTCGTGTCTGCTGCAGGATGCAATCATAAAAAATATGATTTATATTCATTTAATGTATCCCTGGCAGTCTTGCATGTCTTCATTGTAGGTGTTAATGATTTTGAGTGTGTCCATGAATAGATTGCTCTCAACTTTATGAGAAAAAATTTATGACATTAGAGTAAAAAGTCCTTTCTTTATGGTCCTGGCAATGAAGTTGGGTTGTGCAAGTCATATGCATTTGAATAGGAGTGATATCATTTCTCTGTTTGACAAATGATTATTAACAGGTCCTTTTAAGCATGTAAAAGATAAGAAATAAAATAAAAGAACAAAACATATGAGACAAAAAGCTAAGGAAAGGAACTTAAGACATAAGCTGGCTAAAGGTTCTCGAAACACATGAGTGATATACAATATGTTTCTGTTTACACTAATTCCGTTGCTTAAAAGCTTTCGCCGTCAAAATTTTAAACTGAATGAGAGCCAGTTGGTCTATGTTAATAAGGAAAATATATTAATACTTTAAAACCCTTTAAAACTCTCGAATATCCTAGAAGTGGGCTCTTGGGTACCTTGAGTCATATTACATTCGCTTACAAAATTTACTAACGGAAAAAGTTGCTTCTATATTTATTTGCCCACATTTTTATTAATTTTTAATCACCCATTCGTCCTCACGCATGATTGCTTTTACATAATTAAAATCACTCCTGCTTCATCACTTCCTGATTTAAAAAAAATCATTCTTGTCATCTAGGTGGAGAAGAAGAGACATTTTTGTTTGTTGCTAGCAGGAATTGCAAAAGATTTTCTTATACAAAGAAGAGTTTGAATAGAGCTTTTGCACAAATTATTTTAAAAATCATAATACTCTTTCCCAAAATCATGTACACTTCTGCTAAAAATATTTTCCGTCACCATTATCCTAGAAAAAAATCTAGAAAATATAATGTCAATGAAAAAAACTGTCAACTACAGAAAATAAGTTTTACATATGAGTGTGCTTCTCGAAACACTTTCTTTTGCCACAAATGTGTGTTTAGTGCTAAATACTTGCTGCCTTAATTTCAACCTAAAATTAAAAGTAATAGTTAATCTTGAGCTGTCAAAAATTAATTTTATGCTTATTTTTATGAAATTCTTAAATGCTCGAACGCTTACCCTTTTCAAAGACAAAGTCACTGAAGTAGCAAATGTGTAAGAATGAGGGCGTATGTGATATGGCAACTACTAAGAATCATTATTAAGTATCTGTGTGCAACGTACATACATGTACTCGTATGATAGTACGGGTTTTTTGAAACAAAAATAAGAAACATTTTATTTTATTTCTTGTGAAAAAAAGAAATAAATTAAGCAACCATTCAAGCATATTTATTTATCTTTAAGTTTAAATTGGAAAATATATGTGATGTAGATGAAAATTTTTATTATATTCCTGAAAAAGTTGCCATTACAATTGCAATTAATTTTTTAAATGTCATGTTTTTTTATCCTTTTTGTGCTCTAGAATTGTATTTTTCTAACCATTTTATTCAAGTATAATAATCAATAGTTTCATAATAAATAAATGTATTTGTAAGAGAAATAACACATTAACCTTGACAATCACTTCATTTTAAAACACTCCCTGATATAAAATTTTACTCTCCTAAGTAATTTTCATTATCAAGGACTTCCAATGCCACTACTTGTGTTCGCTGCTGCTACTGCTGTTTCCGCTTTGTGAAACATAAAAACAATTGTAGCATTTCATGTAACTGCCACCAATGGATTTAGTTTTATAAGTCCACACATTTGATTCCTCTTCTCCCTTTGCCCCATTCCCCCATTTGTTATACTAAATTATGTTAAACTATTTCACTAACCCAGTTTCGCTGCTATGATTTTCCAACTTTCAAGGGACCTTGACAATGGAAACTGTTTCACTGTTTTCTGCTTAGCAACAATATTAAAGCTTTTCCTTTTTCGCTTCAAGTATAACTGAGGGTCCCTAATATCCCTCTCAGTTTTTCATATACGAGTGTTATTAGGGAGTTTAACTTAATAAACGATAAAACAAAATATCAAGGTCATTTAAGAAAATAATGTTGCAAAAATACAAGGTCAGTTTGTTGGATTTCGACATGTGCCACAAGAACTACAGTAGCACATTGTGGGTGTAATTTATTTTACTTGCAAATAGTTAAGAGTATTTGTCAATTTCTAGGGTAATTTACTGTTAAGTCTTTTTATTTCTTGTAGAAATAAAATGTGTCAAGTTTAAGGATTTTTCAATTTTGTTGCCAAGCTGTCACAAATTGTGTGTTCGCATGTAAAATTAGCTTTTTTTGTAAAAGTTTGTGTTCAAAATGTTAGGGAAATCCCATTAAAAAGTTAAAATGCAAAATACTTCTAATTATCAGATATTATTGCTTGGAAAGTTTTAACAAACATCTCTTTCAATCTATAAATTTCTTTAACTAATTCTCGTATACAAGTATGTGTTATTTATTCGGCCCTTTCCCATAAGAAATTATTTTAATTTTGCTCGAAGCATACTTACAATTATCAAAGCCTTCTATCAGTAATGAGAAATGAACAAAAGGAGTTTGGGTGCTCCAAATACAAGTATCTTTAGAAATCACATGTTATTTTTACAAATATTTATATTATCGACTATCTGACAGTATTATACCTCCGTGGTCCAAAATTAGTCGCTTTACGCCTGAAAAGCTTTGGAAAATATTGCCTAAAATTTATTATCTTAGTGAACTGAGTTGTCAAGTTTTATATTTTAAAGAACAACTTTCCCAGACAAAGGAATCTCATTAGATTGTCGAGTTATTTTGTAACACTTTCATTTACGAAATACCAATTTAGTTTAAGTATAGTTAAGCTATAGTTAAGTATAGTTAAGGTATTTAGTTTAAGTATAGTTAAGCTATTTGCCATGATCGATGGAAAGACCACGTTTATGTTTTGTATTGAAAATTACTTACCAAAGTACTTGCAACTAGTACGAATTTTTGCTTAAAGATTTTCTAGTATTAAATCAAATATTTATTTCTTAAGTAAACTTATTAAAAAAATTTAATTAATATCGAATCCATGTCCTACTGATATAATCAGAAAATAAAATTCTAAAATTTGCAAAATAATTTTCATTTAACATTTAGGAGATTTTTTCATATATAATTCAGGAGAAATGATGTATGAACCAAATAACACATACCTTTTCATTTGAATGCCACATTACAATGAAGTTGTTCTCTCAAGACCAGAGGAGAAATTTCGTATAAAATATTTTCTATAATTCAATAATCTTTACGCTCTATAATAGAGTTCGAAAAAGAAATTTCTCCTTATTCAAACAAAATTCGTTTATTCAAGCTCTTAATAAAGTTAGTTTTGCTTCATAAATTTCCGTCTAGAAAACTCTCCCCTGTTCCACAATGTTTCTATTTAATGCGAAAGCGAATAGCGGTAGAGAGTACATTTTTCTATCCTAAGTTCGAAATTTTTAAGGGTGATTATTTTCATTCGCTGCAGTTATACCGTTAAATTCAACTTCAGCGTACTTCCTCTGAGAGAACAGGAGAGTATTTACTTTCGAATTGAACAAGACTTAGAGGTACTAATGCAATTCTATATGGTAATTGGGAGAGGGCTTATTGCTTAATGAAAATTTGAGCACGTGAGTGTATGTGTTTTCAATTGTGGTGGTTTTGAACTTTTTTCTATTCCTGTCTTACTGTTGGGGTGAAATAATTTTACTTTACTTTTGTTTGGGTGAACTTTATGGGTATTGTTTGTGGATGAGGACTGTTGCTTCCTAGTAAATGTTCGATATTGCACGTAAGAGTGTGTTGCGTGTGTGTATTGTGAACCATGAAATGCAACTGAAGCAGGAAATGTTATAAAATTGTAAGCCACAAGGATATGCACAGTCAGTCTATTACGAACCAAGCACAAGACAACTTATAACCTTGTAGTGAAGGATATTTTCCAAGAGAAAAAATACAAAAAGTTAACAAAGCAGCAGTATTTGGCGTAAATAATTTTACATGTGAACTGAAATTTTTGGCGCCAAAAACTAAAAAAAGACAATAAAAAAGTGAAAATATTTTGAGTGAATTAAGTAAATTTAAAGTTAAAATTTTAAAGCAAAGAACAATTAAAGTTGAAAAATGGCCATTGCTTATTTCATACCAGACCAAGCGAAATTATTGGCCGGCCAGCGTCCCTCCAGAGGATCGAATAACTCCAATTCTAGACCCTCCAGCAACAATCAGCCGTCCTCAAGACGGCAGCAAAACAATCCAGCAAATGAGACTGCTTCCGTTAATAGCAATGTTAACAGAGGCTATGGAACCACCATCAATATATCAGTGCCTAGTTTTAACAATACAACACAAGAACCTCTAGGATGTTGGGATTTTTTGACACAAGTCTTTTGTCATGCCTTGAGATTTTACCATGAATCATCGCAACTACAGCCGACAGTTATACAAATATCGGTTAATTTCAATACACAAACGGCCACAACAAGTAGCACTGCAGCAACCTCAGCAAATGTGGCGACCACGAATACAACCACAACAAACAATCAGCAAACGCCGTCGGCCGCAGTACCACCAGCCTCTGCAACACCCGAAAACCACAAGCAAAGGAAATTTTCCAAACGAAAAAATTAATTCTAAACAAGAACACCAAATTCACATATTTTTCTGAAACAACGATGTATAATTTTTTTTCAAATTTGTTTCTTATATTTCCACAACTGAATGGAAGGAATTGTACTGTATTGTTATAAAAGTTAGGAAGGACGAAGAAAACAAATATTTTTTATTTTGTATTTTGTAGCTTTTAGCAGCTCAATCAAAGCAAATTGTGATTCCAAAAAAGAAAATAGCGTAGAAGTATGAATAAAAGGGTTTTAATTTTTTAAAACTTCTTAAGACTTAATAAATATTTTTCTTAGATTTTTAAAAAAATATGCATTACAAAAGTGATAATTTTTTGAAGAAAAATTTTCTAAGGAAATTTATTTTAGTTTTAAAACTTTTTTGGAAACTTTTTATATATATTTTTATAAAAAAATTTACCAAAAAATCACTTGCTAGTAAAACAAAAATTGTAAAAGAAAGGTTTCGTTTTGAAAGGAAAAATATAAAAAAAATCTTAACATACTTTAATAATTTTAAATTAACATTTAAGCAAAAATTTTAAATAAACTTTTTTTCTTTAAAAAAATTAGAATATTAATTGGCTGTATTTTTTTAGTTGGAATTATTATCGTAATTAGTGAGATCTTAAGCAAACGTACGTACGTTATAATCACATTTAAAAAAATTAAATAGAGGAAGAACATCCTGTCACCTAAATTTTATTTTAATGTGTGTAAACACCTCTAAAAAGTTTTTTTCTGTAATAATTGAGTACCAATCAGTATAAATTATTTTTTGTCTTTTACTTTGCTTCAAGAGAGGAAAAAAGTCCCTTTAAGCTTTTTTCGATTTAGACGTTCAGAAAAGTTTCTTGAAGAATTTTTCTTCTTGGTATTTTTTCATAATCATAATGGGTTAGATTCAGAAGACAGAAATAAGGATGAATTAAAACATAAAAGGATACTTTAAATAAAACAATTTACATACACTTATAGTTTTTATTGCGCAACAGATTACAAGTATAAATAGAAGTTTAATTGTTTTAAAAATTTAAAAAAAATCAAATCGATCAACTTTAAAATAATGTAAGAAAAAAATTTTGCATTCCCAAAAGGTTCACTTTATCCTTTAAGAATTTAAATGAGTCTTACCAGTTTAGAGCCTTATTTTGAGAAGTAATATGTACAAACTATTTTGCTTTTATTCATGCGAGTCATCAAATTATAATAAAAAATTTTGAAAAATTTCCGTAAAATTGTACATTTTAATTTATTTTTGACAATGGAACTAAAATTTTTGGTTTAAAATTAATACCAAAATGTACTATTGAGCACCTTGCATTAATTTTTATCACTTCAATTATAAGTTTCAAATATCACAATTCGAATTAATATCGAATTTCTGTGATAAACGACTATAATTTTAGAAATTTGAAATTTTTTTTCTGTTTATACTTTGCCACATTTATATGATTTTTAACTTAATTTATTTTTAACTCAAATCCATTCACCATTTTGCTTTAAAAAAATTAACAAATTAATGTAAATTTTGTAACAAATTACTAAAAAATTTTGATGCCAAACAACATCAAATGCACTCAATATTTGTTAATAAGTTTTAATAGTGGAATTTTCCCGAATTCCATAATTATATTGCAACTATTTCTGGCCAGTAAAATACTCCTTTTAACCTAAACACGTACTAAAACAGCTTGAAGGCTTGGCCGCGTAAACATATTGCCATGTTCCAACTATGTACTACCTTTTATCAATATTGTTCGTATATGATTGAATGATACGTTTGCTTAATTTACCACTTTGAGTTTTAATTTTTCAAAAAAGTTTCCACATTGATGATCTTATGTAAAAATAATTGATAGACATACTCGTATATAAATATTTACACACTAATAACTCTTAAACTAATAGAAAATAAATACTTTATAAAATAATACATTTTTTAAAATCAATCCCTACAAATACAACTCTGTAAACGTGACGTACAAGTTTAATAACGCTGATATTTAAAAAGAAAAACGCAGCTAATATAAAATATTTTAACGATTTCCAAAAAAGAAATACTTAAGCCAGCCACTACCGAAAACCAATAAAAAATTAATTACTAATAGTGTACAAACTATTAATTAAGGCAACAATTAAATAGATAAAAGATAAACAAACTATATTAAAATAATCCTACCGAATTAAATTTAATTAATTCATACATCAAATACTTACTTCAACACTTTGTATTCACTATGATAAATATTTAAGATTTTTGATACAAATTTATGTAGAACTATGAAAATGAAGTTATAAAAATAAAATAATCACTTTTATGGCAATTAAAAAAATCACTAATTTGTTTCTCTGGCAACGAATAGAAAATGGGAAAAAATAGGCTGACAAACATGGAGAATTACGTGCATCCAATCTATAAATATTAGAGATATAACAAATATTCGTTTTCGTATATCGCGGACTTGTATTCGTATTCGCCAAATTTGAGCGCATATTTTTCGAATATTTTCGCCCACTGAAAGTGCATAGTGCAATAACAAATTTTAAAGAAAAGTGTCAACTTTTGACAATTTCTATCAAAAAAGAAATAATTTAAAAAATTCTTTTACAACGTCCATTAAAAAAGAGAAGTTTAAAAGTTTATTTCTTTACATCATGTTAGATTACACAGTGCAAATTCTGAACACCGTTTAGGTAGCGCTTAGGTAGCCGCAAAAGTGAAAAAAGTGACGCGCTACCTAAACGGTGATCAGAATTATTCCCAGGAAGTTTATATGTTGTAGAAATTTGTTTATTGAGATCTTAGGTAAATTTTTGTAGTTGATTGTTTCCTTGAATTTTGAACGGTTTGCTACCTATGGACCTGAACAAGAGAAAAAGGTAAAAAAATCGAATTTTTTTAAGTTTTTTGCGATTTTATATGTTCGCAATTTTTGTTCTTTATGACAAGAGCTACAAGTTTGCCTCAGAGAGTAAATCGAAATTCGGAACGGTTTGCAAGATATGAGCCCGAGAAAATGATCACTTTTTTGCGAAAATGATACCGAGGCCCCAAATCTTTGGCGCCCCATAAAAAAAAGTGCATGACTTTAGGAAAAATTGGGAGACACGGGTGTTTTTTTTTAGTCTTTTGTCACGTAGTGGTGTCCGTATATGGTTATTTTTTTTCGTGTTGCACTGTGTAATCAAACCTCAGCAATATTGATGCTCAGCCGAACTACAAGAATTTGGGTGGAGTATGTCTTAATAATGTTAAGTGTAGCGGTGCGGTAATCTTTTTCGCAATTTATTGTTCTTAAGTATTTGAGTACTTTCCCGGTAATAATAATCCAGTAATTTCACGGTAGAAATTCATATGTATATCATAACGTGGTTTTAGGTAATCGATTTGCGATTTTATATGTTCGCAATTTTTGTTCTTTATGACAAGAGCTACAAGTTTGCCTCAGAGAGTAAATCGAAATTCGGAACGGTTTGCAAGATATGAGCCCGAGAAAATGATCACTTTTTTGCGAAAATGATACCGAGGCCCCAAATCTTTGGCGCCCCATAAAAAAAAGTGCATGACTTTAGGAAAAATTGGGAGACACGGGTGTTTTTTTTTAGTCTTTTGTCACGTAGTGGTGTCCGTATATGGTTATTTTTTTCGTGTTGCACTGTGTAATCAAACCTCAGCAATATTGATGCTCAGCCGAACTACAAGAATTTGGGTGGAGTATGTCTTAATAATGTTAAGTGTAGCGGTGCGGTAATCTTTTTCGCAATTTATTGTTCTTAAGTATTTGAGTACTTTCCCGGTAATAATAATCCAGTAATTTCACGGTAGAAATTCATATGTATATCATAACGTGGTTTTAGGTAATCGAGTGATATGTACGACTTGCGATAATTGTTAGACTGTGTTCAGACACATCATGTCTTATTGACATGATTCTTCCATTTTCTTCTTTGAACTTTCTTTGGCGTTCACACAAGTCATGTCTTGTTGACGAATTGTTTTTGTGTATGTGTACATAAAAAACGTTGTTTGAGCATTTTTTACATTACGAATGAGAAAGCAAAACGTACTGACAGAGTACGTAAACATGCGTACTCGTTTCTTTTCCCCTCGTCGATCTCGCCTATAAAATAGCAATCATGTCAATAAGACATGATGTGTCTGAACACAGTCTTACGAATTATAATGTACGCGGACAAGAAATTTTTTTTCAGTTAAATTAATTCGATATATTTCATTCTGCAGATGTATAAATCGAACCATAGATAAATATGTCTTGATTTAAAATTTGGTATTCATCTTCATTTTCCCGAATATCCAAAAATTGACGCTCATAACATCACTAATGTTGCTTGAAATAGTTTGGGCAAAAAAAAATTAAAAATAATGAATATTTATTGTTGCACAACAAACAGTTTATATACAATATGAACTTATTTTTCCTTAACCTGTGTACACTGAGATGCATTTGACATGACAGAATTCTCGTATTATATTTGTAGATTTTTTCTTTATAAAAATAAGTACTAGTTTGAATGCCTTCAAATGGGTTAAAGCTCACTGAACAACAAATACTTAATTTAAAAAACTGTAATTATTCAAATATGCGATAGGGGAAGCGGTTTGGCTTTTCTAAGGGTTAGAGAATTGAGTTTCTAGTAGTTGCAGTGGTCCTAAATTAACGAGCTGGGTAGTCAGAAATTTTGTTTTTGATATGCCGTTGAGAAACATAAGGAAGGTCTGAAGCTCTTGGTATATTGCATTCGTTGACATACAGTCTTATAGAGAGTAGCTTAAGAAATATAGAAAACTCACGAGGATATACAAAATAATAAAATAAATTTGTCAAAATTTTTTGTATCTTATAGCACATCATATGCTTTTCTTGACAAAGCAAATAAAAATTCTCGTATTCTATTTGTCGTTAGTCCATAATTAAATTCAAAATTGAGTGTCAGTGCGTTATGCAACTTTTCTATTTTAAATAAAAAAATCAATACAGAACTAAACCCAACCCAAAAATATTAACTCAGTTTTGTATGTGAAGTGTGACAACTTTAAACAATTACCTGACTTCAAATCAAGTGTTCCTTTTAATATTTGAGTACCACCCACATTTCAAATTGACTCTGAATTTGTTTTTTTAAGTCTTTAAAATAAAAAAAAACATACGATTTGCAACCTTTTCATATACCACTTTCGAAATCCTTATCGCTAATTTTGACTGTATGTGTACAACCAACAACTGTTACCATAAAATTTAATTAATGTCCTCGCATATGTTGCGCTAATATTTGTTGGACAATTACAAACATTTAATGACAATTGACAGAGAAACCTTTTCTAATAAAAATTTTAAACGTTTGTGGAACATGTATGCATGCATATGGATAATTTTTCTTTTTAAAATAATTGTAGGCGTTAAAAAATTCCTCACCTTTGGAAATGACTACAGAGTGAGTGACCACCACATTGTGTACGATTGCAGGGAGTTGTAACCAACCACAAGTCGCGACATATTTCGAGTCTGTAATTTTAATTCTTACAATTACAATTTTTTTATCTTGACCAATAAATCTTACACTCTTTTTAAGTGTAATTGTTAGATTAAGGGTCTACAGGCAGGTAAAACAAAAGCCACAATTAAATTAACCAAAATTTTGTGTTTTTCTATTTCGTTTTCCGATTTTGTTCTGAAGATAACAAACGAATTAGCGCTTGTATGAATGAGTATGAAATGTTTGCATAATTATTTTCATGAAATTTTATTAGGCAACATTCAGTGGAAAGTACGAAGTTGCCAAACACCGTTTAGGTATAACACAAGGAAGAAATAGAGAGTGACTGACTGTCTCTATTATAGTGACAATAAAAAAAATTTGGTGTGTTTTGTTGGTGTTATCTCTGCAAATAGATCATTTGTCACAGATGTTTGGATTATTAGTTTTATTTTTTTCCATCTATTTATGAGACGAAATCATTTAGTCTTGAAAGCTTTTTTGGCTGTTGCTGTTGTAATTGGTGTTGCACCACCATAATGATTTCATCGAGTTGAGTGCAGGTGGGGTGTTGAGTTCATCTATCCAGTCCTGTTCTATGTCTTTTGTCTTTGACTTTTGCCGTAGCAACCAAAAGTTATGATGACTTAACATTACATGATTGTGGTTAAACAAATGGTATTTAACCGTAACCTTTTAAAATTTTAACCCTTTAGCTTCATTTACCCAACCATTCAATTCATTCATTTTGTCTCCTTTAAAGTTTGCTTTTCATATTTTTATCTAGGGCTTTTCATTTCGAGTCTTTTTGTTCGATACGATTTCATTGTCTAGAGCATGACTTTGTAGAATTTATATAAGTTTAATTGTGATGACATATTGGTCTTTGATGTTTATCTATTAATGTTTGGTTGTTTTTTTTTTTGAAGTTGTTCTTGTTGTGGTTTAAAATTGAACAGGCTAAAATTTTAAAAAAGGGTGCAGAGGAAGAATTACCATCAGGATATGTCATCACTAAGTGGAAAATTTAAAGGATTTAACATTTGAAAAGATTTTAGAAGAAAAAATTCAAAAATCTGTTAAATGAATAAAACAATTTTGAATTCCAATTTGACTATGACGTCTTGGTGGGTGTTGGAAAATTATTTTTTTAAGCGTATAAAGCGAAAAAGTCTAGATGGCGAGAGTTTGTTATAGCAATTTAAAGCCCCTGCTTTCATCTACATTAGAGATTGAAGAAGATAATTTTTGGAAAAATAACAGTATAAATATACAAATTAGCTTCAGAAAAAAAATGAAAAAAATATAATAAAATGAAATAATTTTTTTTTATAACGTTCTTTTTTTCGGACTTGCATCAGAGAAGCGTCTGACGAATCGTTAAAAACTTACAATAAATAAATAAATAAATTTTATAATTGGTAAAAAATTTCAAATAGTTTTTCAAAAATATTCTATTAGAAAATTATATTTATTATTGTTCTATGTTTTATATGACTAGAAATGAAAGGAGAAGTAAATTTGTATACAAGCTGGGGGATTATGCGCAGCTTTGCTGTGTCGCCACACACCTCACCATCACCCAGTTCTACCACTTGGGCAAGTTTTGCTCAAAGAACTTCACTACTTAAAATTAAAATCATTGGAAAATGAATGCGAGAAATATTTTTTCTTTATCACTCACATTTTAGTTAATAACGAAATTTGTATACTTTGTCAAAGCTTAATCAACTTATTGTAATTTTCCCGATTTCATATATTACTACGTTTTAGCATCTCTACTAAAGGAATTATCAGATAACACCCTGCAGGAGATAAATGTTTTTAATGTTTTTGAGTATTTTTTAGTTCAACTGTATGGACAATATCAGACTTCATGATGAAATAGGAGTTTTTTATAATTAGATTTCATTAAATTATCAATCATACTTCCATTAGACAATTGAGTTAAATTAATGTAGAATTTGTATACTTCCGCATAAAATTTCTTTTATTTTTCTGGGCGAGTTTCTAATCGAAATTTCTCTAAATTTAGTGCAATAAAATAATTATTACTCAGACATTTATAAACTCATTCCACACTTAAATCAACCTGAATTTTGCATCTCACATTGCCCTTTGCTTAAGCGATTAAATAATATTCTTCTATACATTATTATACAAGTATAACCGTGACTTCTAAATTTATCAAACGTATTTTCTCCGGATAAATAATACAAAAGCATCTGTGATAAATTACATTTGTCAACTCTAAGGTGTGTTAAACACCACCAATTTTCCTTTTTCCTGGCTTGAACCACCGAACAATACATCAACTAATTTTTATAAATGGTCAACAGGCGTTTGAATGATTAGAATAAGTTAAAGACGGTGAAATGTCTTTTTAGTCTGTCAGGGCTCTCTCAAAGACACCGTGACATTTATTTCGTAACTTGCAACATTTGAAAATTAATTAGTAAAAATCACTCCTACTACTCCGGGGCAAAAAGACACGGAAATTACAAACACATTTTTAGCATTTTTCATTGTAGCAGTTACGACATTGACGGAAAGGAAAGTGTGAAAGAGGAAGGAAATGTGCGCTCTCTGCATTTAATCAAGGACAGTTTTTTTTTGTAATTTGTAAAATGCAGATTTCTGTGCTTATATTCAACTTAAGAAATTTTGAGGTTAAACATAAAAATGTTTATTAAATTGATTAATTAAAAGAAAAAACAACCATAAACCTCCCTGAAAAAAAACACTTTTTAACTCAGTGGGTAACTAATGAGGCTCACACACTTTGATAGCAGCAACCAACCAGATGATACACAGTTGGATAAATTATCTTGCAACTACTAATAAGTGGCACTGATTTAATGGCCACACGTAGCAACAACATTGTCTACAACTACCTAAAAGGAGCAGTACGAGCGCAGTGATACTAACAACACTGCGTGGCAACATACAATCACAAACACGCATATGTATTTTGATAAACTGCAGTTCGAAAGTCGAGAAGTAACATTATTAGAAAGATGAAGATGAAGAACAATAATCCAAAAAAAAAATAACTAAAAGCAACAGAACGCTGTCTATTTTCAATTTCGTTAATGACCCAAACGCCGTAAAGCAATTTATACTTCAACCAAAAATGAATAGAATCACCAAGGCAACCAGCCAGCCAGCCATCCAGCCATTCAGCCATTGAGCAACAACAACATTTTAAACGTCCAGTCATGATTAAACAGCAACAACTACAACACAAACTCCATGGACAATGTTCGACAAACCATTGAAGCATTTCGTCTATTTGTCTGCCCAGAAAGAAAATAAAAAACAAGCACCAACGACGACACATCTAACGTTTGTAAGAAGAATAGAATACAAAAATAGACAAATAATAGCGCAGCAGGACACTGACAACACTGCATCATCATACCTTTTTGTTAAAGTGTATGTGTGTAAGAAAACATTAGAGTAATAATTGACTCTATTGCATGTCGCCATAGTGCACATAACTAAGGTTTTCCTTCCCCCTCTCAACCAAAGTCTTTGAAAACTTTGTCTTCCATTTGTTGTATTTTGGTTCTTGGTCTTTGGGCCAACTTGAGCATTTCCTTTGGGTACCAACAAAATACGCAATCGTTAGCAATTTGGTTCGTTTAGTGCATTCACAACTGCATTGTTTTCCTTTTCCAAGGAGAAAAAATACCAAAGAACACAATTAATCATAAACCGTATATCACATGTTGAAGGGGCCTCTTCCTCCAACTTGAAGGCGTTACTTTTTCATTTTTCTTCAAAAGTTTAAAAAAAATACATACAAAAGTTTGACTTGCAACATTGATATCTTCACAAATCGTCTACTAATTTTATGTGTTTTAATAAATTTTCTTTCCAAAAAAATATCATCATTAATTTTCCTAAGGAAAAAACATTTTTCTTTATTAAATTCAAATTTATCAATTGTGTGATAAAAATAAAAAAGAAAAATGCATGCAACACAAGCCAAATGAAATAAATAATTGAATTGACGGGAAGGTATTGAAATGTTTTGGTGGGTGTTAACAACACCACTTGACGTCAGTTTTTTTTACAATAAGACTGTTCAGACCCTCAAATCATTTTAGAACTAGAAAAAAATAAAATTAATTGTAAATTTCTTGAAAAAAAAAAACTAAATAAAATTTATCCAGAAAATGTTGTTTTACTTGGATTAAATAATCAATTAATTTAAAATTAAAAAAAAAAATTAATTCCAAGCCAGAAATTTATAATAAAGATGAAAAGCAATGTATTATCGGATTAGCACGGTCCACGATAACAGCAAAAGCGTCTGAATTGTTTCACTGCAACTAAAGTATTCTAAATGAGAATCAAAACGTGCGTACTTTTCACTAATTGATTTATAGAATTGTATTAGATAAACTTGACAAAAAATTCTAATAAAAATAAATTCCTGCTGACAATTTTAATAAAAATTAAACTAAATTGAAGAAAAAACAACAATGAAAATTCTCTACCATTAAAAAATTTTAGCTGTCATATGACGAGGGCTTAACGAAAATAAAAATAATTACAAATAAATAAAGTTAAGTAATAAAATTGCCCATGTGCGCGTCCTACTTTTATCAAAAGGATGCTGAATATCGGTGTACAGCCACATCTTTTTATTTTTTAAACAATATTATTTTCAGTAATTGTTGCCATAGTGACCACTGTACACTTCTAAAGTCAAAATATTTTTCGTTAAATGTAACAAATTACCATAATTGTAAATTGTGTAGTTTCTTTAGTCCAATTTTTATTACACAAAAACAGTGTTCTTGGTTTTTGCAAAGTTTTATTTAAATGATTTTTGTTCACATTTTGAAGGGATTGTGTTTTACCGAAACTTAGAAAAACTCTATTTTATTTTGATGTACCAATAAAAAAAATTGAAGTTTAAGGATAAAATATGAAACGATTTCGAAAATAATATCTATTAAGTAAGTTGTTAATAGAAATTGCTTTTACATAATTGGCCTGAAAAGAAACATTTGAGTTCTTATACGCATAGATGTGGTTGATAAAAAGGAATTGGCATAAATAAAACTTGGCTTTTAAGTCTGGTTATAATAGTTTTTACTTTCATTTCACATTCGATGCGAATAAAATGCTTGATTCAGTCGAAGTTAATTCAAGTTTTTGCTGAATCCTTGTTTAAAGAATGATTAAAGGATAAGGGTAACCTACGACATACACGTACTTGTGTCTGCATGGTTGCCAAAAAGGATGTTGTGCCATGGACACTTCTGCCTTTTTGAAGACATACACTGTACACAAACTGACACATGCAAGTACAAACTAACACACATGTAGTGTGCATGTATATCGTATTTATGTGTTGATGTTGCAACAACATCACTTATGTCAAATTTTGGTCTTGCTCTGCTTTGTAGTGGCATACAAAATTGTTTTTTATGACTCTTTCACGCTGCGTGTGTGAGAGAGATTTAGATTTCAAAAATTCTTCACAGTAACCCTTTGAATGGGTTATTGGGTTTCTTTTTTTTAACAATTTAGTGCCACCATTAAGCACTCTCTGTTGAATGTTTAAAAAGTACGTGCGATTGTGTTTTTTATGTGTCAATAAGCTATAAATTACAAATTTCATTGATTTTTATTGAAACAATTGTAAAATCGTATGTTTTCAATGCGTGTGTATTTAATTTTTAAGTGTTTCGTTAGCGTGTTTTAGATTTTTTTGCAGGATATTCCAAATTTCCTTTTGTTTGCAATCGCTGTAGTGGAAAATGTTTATTTTGAAAATCTCAAGATTTCAAATTGTTTGGCCCGGCGTAAAAAGGGGTTTTAAAACGCAAAATGTTCAGCGGTAGCAATTTCAATTGATTAATTTTTATTTTGATTTTCTTAATGTTGCAAATAAAAATAAGTATTTTTCTTTGCAAAATTTTCTTTTTCAATTTTATTGTTATTGTAACAAAAGCAATTTGTTGCAAGCAAAAAAGGACTTTAAGAATTATTGTTTTTTGTTTTGATAAAACGTGAGAAAATGTTAAAGTATTTTTACAACAAATATTTTTATCAGGTTTCTTTCTTACGGGCTTTGGCAAACAATTGGCTCAATGTCTATGAGCTAATCAGGAATTTAATTATGGAAAAAACCCCTCTGTTCAAAGAATTTCTTTATTAGTTAATCATGGTGGTAGAAAGGAGCACAAAATCCAATTTTTGTAATTTTCAACCTCATACTCTCTACGATTGTTTATACAACTGCAACTATTATTTGTGGCAAGTATTAGTGTAAGTGGCTATTGCCTCTATGAAAACAAAGAAATGCCATTTACATGTTTCCACTTTGATATTTGATTTCCACTAATTGTTGTCTGTAGTTGTTGGTTTTCCTGCTCATATATTGCGTTTCACTTTTACTTTTTTGCCATATGGAATTTCAAATTGGTTGTTTTGTTGTTGTTGTTGTTAAGAAATTTAGTTTTTCCCCTCTCTTGCTAATGTCGCATTATTCCTAATAAATTTCAAAGAAGGTCTGGGCGTATTTGGATTTGTTTTAGAATTGAGGTCAGTAGTGTTATTGGCTAAACACGGAAGTTGATAATTATACCACTCAACCATATAAATATCTGGGTAGAATCAATAAAGATGAGGCTTAATTACATACTTGAAACATAAGTTTTTTGTTTAAGAGCAATAAACTACTTTTGCTTAAGTGAAGATGTTAACAAGTTGCGGGCAGATGGCTGCTAAATGCGTAATGAGTGAATGGAATTAATTTTCTAAGAATCTTTAAGAGGACTTGGAGGCAGTAGTCGACTTACATACATTAAGTTCCAAAATATTCACATCTTGCTGCTTTTGCTCTACCGTTTGGTTCAATATGCTTCCCATCAGCGGGTAAAAGGAAGTCGCATGCAAAAAATTTCATTAAAAAAGTGGGCTGTAAATTCAGTCATCGGTTAAATGAAATTCAATTGCTTGAAAAATATCTAACCAGCACCGCTTGAATACAAAAATTAATAAACCGATTGTTTTCAAATTGTATTATTCGGCAACTTACAACCTCCACCACAAATAGTAATCGATTACTTTAAAAGAACCGATTTATTTTCTTTAGCCTAAATAATCCAACAAGAAAGTTGAAATGTATTTCAAGTTTTGATTGACTTCAAGAAACTTTTCTGAAATTATGTTGTTTTTCGATTTTTTACAAGAGAAATGCAATCCAAAAAGTCGAATTGAGTCGAATACTCGCATATTCAAGAACATTTCCTTTTGTCGGTTGAAAAGGACTTGTCTTATATTGATAACAATCAATTGTTTGCAAAATATCAATCCAGCAATTGGTTAAATAATAAAGTGAACTGTTTATTTTCAGAGATCAAGTGCTTAAAAAAGCGAAATTTTTTTTGACAACAAAGGAATTTTTTGATTCAGTATTCGATTACTAAGAACAGTAACCGATTACCCACTATATCTTCAGCCTCATAACTTCAAAACAATAGTTGATATGACTGAAGTCTTCATTTAGTCCTTTAAAATCACAAAATTCTTTCCAATCGACATCAGAAAAGGAGGTGGTGTTTGTTTTTAAATGTTTGTACAGGCATATTTTTATAATTTGTGGACCGATTTTTAGTTTTTGAATGGGTTTGCTTGCAGGTTGGTGCCATAATTATTTTTTCGAAAATCGGACCTGGCAATTTGACTGCTCGAAATATTGATTATCTCATGACACATCCATTAATGGACCGATTAAAATTTGTTTATTTGAAATTGTAGCTGGCAGCTTTTAAGAAGGCATTTTAATCTTTCCCAGGAATAATTTAAACTAGAAATGGATTATATCTAAAACTAACCCATAGTTGCTTCAGTCTTGCAATCTGTTCGACTGGCTCTTGGTATTTAAATCGATTTTTTTCATAAATTATTTTAATAATCTACATATAAAAAGAGTAAAAACATATTATTCAACCCATAAACTTTAAAAATTAAAAAAGAATTGGTAAAAGGTAAACGGTTAGTTAATGTAATCGAAAAATAACCGAGTACTTGACATGTAGATGCATCTAAAGTTAACGTGGGTGGATAACTGCTGTTCGACTCAATTCCATAAATTTTAGCTCCTCGTTACTGGCTGAGTACCTGCTTCTATCTTGAAATTCTTAAATTCACGTCCGTTGCCCTATTCTTTTTAAGATTGGATAGTATGTACATTAGGCCGTATCACCTTACAAGGAGAAAAAAAAGTGCACCGTACACCCCCTAATATAAACTATTGTTCCAAGAATATTTCAAAAAAAATTTTGTTTGCCGAACGTAGGGGTCGCCTTTTTAGTTTTTTCCTTATATCTTCCGTATTTACAGTCCGATCTTAAAGTTTGATATAGCGAATTTTGTTGTCAGAGGGAGCCCACTATTTTTGCTTTTAGGTCCATTGACCTCAAGTGGCCCGTTCTGGTATTTGCCCCCAAAATCTCAGTTCCTACCACCCTAATGTGGCACCCTACGTTCCGCAACAAAATAATTATAAAACCATTTTTAAAATAGTTGCGCTGAAATTATCAATATACTTCCTTAGCAAAAGATTTATCATTTTTTGCGAGCTATAAATTTCGAACATTAGGGGGTCACATTAGGGTGGTAGGAACTGAGATTTTGGGGGTAAATACCAGAACGGGCCGCTTGAGGTCAATGGACCTAAAAGCAAAAATATTAAGCTCCCTCTGACAACAAAATTCGCTATATCAAAGATCGGACTGTAAATACGGAAGATATAAGGAAAAAACTAAAAAGGCGACCCCTACGTTCGGCAAAAAAAATTTTTTTTTGAAATGTCCTTGGAACAATAGTTTATATTAGGGGGTGTACGGTGCACTTTTTTTTCGAGACGGCCTAATGTACATACAAGTTTTTTTTGAGGGTTATCCACAAAAGCAGGCACAGATTCAAGCTACCAAAACAATATGCAAAACCGTGCCGCCTGGCGGGAGCTACAAAACACACAATTGAAACATGTGAAACTAAATAAAAAATAGATTTAGACCACAAACTCTTGTAATTAAAATTTTTCCTCTTTGACAACATAATTGATTATAAAACTGTTTCAGGACTTTATTCTTTGATTTCTCTATTCAAATACCGTGATTTGTTTGACAAACATTAGCCGGATGCTAAAAACAACACAGTAAATATTTCTAAATTTTTGTTTTGTTTTGTTTTGTTTGTTGGTATCCTGCTGGCCAACTTAAAGCCGGACATGTTGCGCAGCAATTGGCGCATGAATTGCAATATAAAAACCAAGTACACGCACGTGTGTTTCTATAAAAACTCAAGTGGTCTTAAGAAATGTTTTAAAATAAACTCAACAAGATCACGTGCAAAGATTTTAAAAGAACTAAAAATTTTTTTCACTATTAAAGGGGTCTTTAAAAAACTTTAGAAAAAACGAAACAATAGGATTGACAACATTCAGAAGTGTGTTTAAAACAATTTTTTAACTCTTTTTATTTTGTGTGACAAAAATGTCACACTTTGAGAACATTTAAGAAGCACCAAGTGATAACTTTATTGTTGTCCTTCATAAATGAACAGCTCTAATTTCCCTACATTCAAACGGCACGCTGGCAATTTAGTTTAGCTCGATTTTTAATATTTCCCGATACACACATACACACAGTAGCCACACAAAACACTCGTAATACCCTTTTCAATATTAATTCGGAAATATTTCTACCAACCAGTAAAATTGTTTTGTGAACACAAAACCATTTACAAAGACAATAAAAGTGTAACAAATTACCGGTTACTGAACTGATCCTCGTTCTTCACTCACTTTCGCACGCACACTCACACGTAAATGTTACCAAGGATTATAAGAGAGATGTTTTGCTGATGTTGTACTAAATAATCTTAATGCAGGATTAATCTGTGCGTATTTATTGTCATACCTACCCATAATCCAGCACGTGACTGTTGCCAAACTGGCGTGTATTTAGTCAAATACTAACAAACAATAAAGGACTCTTAGTACCTACTTCAATACACAATAAAGACAAACAAACAATCAATGAAATCAAAATGTCACATGGTTACTATATCAAACTAACGCTCTTACACACACGCAGGATTTTTTCAGGATAATTTTTCATTTCGAGTACTCGGATCCGTCTTTAGCTAATATTTGTATCAGTTTTTATTTTATTTTATTTTTTGTTGTTGTTGTTTGATTTTCTGTGTCAATAGTTAATGCCCACATTCGTCACGCATGATTTTCACATCTTAATTATAATAAAGCTGTTTTTGAGCAGCATACTCCCCATAAATGATGGTATGGATAAATTGATGAAAAGGGTCTGTTTGATGGAAGTTTAGCATAAAATCAATTTTCACTTTTGCATTAATTTTCATTTGTTGTTGCAATAAAAAGTATCGAAATTGTTATAGTCCGTTTTTAATGAAAGTGTCCTGTCAATTTAGACAATTAGCATGAACGAGTGTGTAGCATCGAGTGAGTCATTGATTATGACAATTAGCATAACGCGTGTCCAGCTTTTGTGTAGGCAACAAAATGAAAGGAAAAAATGCATGACCGGTACTTGGGTGATACGAGATCTTGGGTGACCATTCATGTCTGCTAATTCATGAAAATCGGGGAGTTTTTTTTTTGTTAAATACTTTCTCTGTCTCTGCCATTTAGTTTCTTCTTCAAAGTTCAAAAAGTTCATCATTTAATTAGTTTCAATTGGACGTCCAGTTTAGTCGAATTGACCAGCACTTCAGACTAATTTTGTTAATATAAATGATAATGATGATTGTTTTTTTATTCAGATTTTTTATGTGGGAACTTATTTTTAGCAAATGTTTTCCATTTGCAGAAAGAAACAAAAGGAAATTATGATGACCGTGCAATGATAATATGAGAGGCAGATGTACTTGGCGATGTTTTAAGGCAGATTTACATATAAGTAGATTAGCAGCTGCCTCTTGGAATTATAAATCATTTATCTTAAAATTTATTATCCCGTATAAACCTATTGGGAAACCGTCTCTTGTAATAGAAAGTCCCAGAGCAGCTCATATGACCAGAACTTTTGTACTGCCTAGAAAATCGCGGTGGCAGACATAAATTACGGACAAAATAAATTCTGATAATTGAGGTCTTACAAAGAACTCACTCACTGCTTTGCACACTAGGTAATCGAAGAGTATGAGTTCCTCCTGGTGCTGATTATGAAAAACATGGAACCAGCATAGTGCACTACTTAGGGTTTGTTGACTCATAATTTCTCTCAAGGACTGCATAGCTTCCAGCAAATTTATAAAAACAAATGCACAGCTTGCGCTTGTGTACAAAATAGTTTATAGTAGAAAACTTTAATAAAAAAAATAAATTACTTTAGGCGTTTGAATCCAAAAAACTCTTTCTTAAAGCAGGAATCAGGCACTGAATATAATAATGATGTTTGAATTTTCAAAGAAAAAATCAAATACCGAAATATATAGAAGCAGCAGATCAAGTGTCAAATAAGGACATAAATTAATTGAATTCAGTTTGAGGTCTTTTTTTATAAAAAACAATATATTTATTTTCAATGACTTTTCTGTTACTTAATCTATACATATATAAAAATTACGTGTATGTTCATGATCGCTAAACTCAAAAACTACTGCACAGATTTTGACCAAACTTTATATACATGCTCTATGGGGTGTGAGGAGTGTTTCTGTGTAGTTCGACAGATGGCGTAATATTTATCTTTTTTGTGTTTTGCCCGATAGAGATTAGCGCCATATGCCTATGCTGTGTTTCGCTGAAGGCGTTGGGTCCTTATCAGCGTGTAGTGGCGTTAATTAGCCAGATACCGGTATTTGAACAATAATTGCTATGTCGATTTAGTGCACCTTTCATTCTTCTTCGAAATATCGATCCGCCATGACTTTGCCAACGAAACCAGACTTGCAGTGAAAATAAAATTTGAAGGCAAAACAACTTTTGCCCGGGTCAGCTAGTAAAATATAATTTATTATGTATAAAATTTAAAAAGGTTTATTCATTTCCTCAATTGTATATATTCTGTATTGAAAATATTTAATTTGGTTCCAAATTTTATAAAATATTTTTAATTTCCTGAAGAAGACACCCACAGGGTGTTGAAATATTGAAAAGTCGTAAAAAATAAATAAATTGTTTTTTATAAAAAAAGAATACCTCAAACTCAATTCAATTATGTTATAAAAATAAAAGGGTCAAATAATATCATCAATTTATAACGACATAAACATCAACAAAATTAGTGCTCTAGGTATCAGTGGACACCGTAAAATTAGTGGAATGCCCCCATCTACATAAAATTTAAAAGACGACATCATGGGTTCCCGTTTAAAATATCAGCTGATATTTACCTAAGAGAATAGCTCATTGAAATCTAGGACCCTCAACACCTCCCGGCAAGAGATTGCGGAAGGAGAAAAAATGTAAGAAGCGCATTCGTGCTTTCAGGTCGCTGTTGGCACCTCCTGTGCAATTTTGGAACCACTTGTGATTGAACAGCTACACTTATCCGAGTACTTTTCATGTTGTCCTGATATTTTTATACGATCCACCAAGTACCGAAGTATATGTAGTGATGGTCTCTTCCTTTACACATACTTAGACGTAGAGGATATACATGCACGGTACCTGCAAATCTTTGACCATTTCGTGTACTTCTTGCTTAGAAATATTCAAGTTTTTGGTTCTTCTAGTTTGTGTGGTCCCCTTCTGAATTTGTTTAATTTTCAATAGCTTAAATATACCTTCGATAGTCATAAAAATATTTTTTTTTTATATTTTCATATTGATTATTAAAAAATTGGCTTCAACAACATTTCCCCCCAAAATAACGAAGCCACTACCGGTAGCAAATGTTATTAGGAAAAAATTATAAAAAAATTGCTGGAACTAAAAAAAGTTTTATCAAATTATGCATGATGTTGTTGTTGCTGTTGCTGCTGGTGTTATTGGTATCGTTGTTGCCATGAATTTCTAACGAATAGCGTGTTGTGCTAAAATTTGACAGTTAATATAACAACTGCTTGGCGGCATGTGGGTGGTACGACACTGACTTAAATGTCTAATTTAAATGCATGCAATTTTTTTAATTTCAGAATTTTTTTAACTATATTTTTTATTTCCGAACCAAGGAATACAAGAGAAAACAAGTTATAGAGAATTACATTTTTTGGTAGACAACAAATAGCGACAGAGATTGATGATTGCCAGGGGTATTGAACAAATAAATGCAAATAAAAGTGGAAAAAATAGAAGAAAAAATGAAATATTTTTGTGGCAAGCAAAACAATTTATTCTAAACGAAATTCAAACCAAACGAAACCTTAAAGCATTTATTTCCCTTTCTATTGAGCTTAAGGACTTTTAAAGTAGCTTGACGACTTCTCTGTTCTATTTAAGACAACGATTTGTTCTAAATCCTGGCGAGAACACTTAAATACAGCTGTCATTTAACACTGAAATATCAAAAGAATATTTTGGAAAACAAGAAGAAGAAAAAAGGAGAGCAACCATAACCTGGATCGTAAAAAAATAACAAACCTATAAAAAGTGAAACTCGTAAACTCGCAATTCCATCAAAGAAATTCAACTTTTTTCCAGAAATGGAATTGAACGAATTATGCATTTTGAACTAGAAGCTGATAAAAAAGGATTCTTTCTTTGCATGTTACAAAACAATTGAAATCAATCATTGACATTTCAAAACAAATCAAAATAAAGTCAAAATATCAAAAGTACAAAAGATTTGAGCAAATTTTTTTGTTTTTTTTGTTTTTGTTTTTTGCCAATAAAAACCAAAAGGGAATTTGCAGCAATAAAAATGCAATAAAATGCATTCAACTAAAATTCCCAGACTTTACGTTTGTGTTTTTTCTTTTTCTTATAAAAGGGGTGGTTTCCAAACAAATAAAATTGTTCAACAATTATAATTTTATTCCTCAAATAAATAAAAAACAACAACACAGCCAACACCAAAATCAATTCTTGCGAATAAAATATTTGAAAATTATCAAAAAGCAGCAAATCCCATCAATACAATTTAAGAAACCAATAAAAGCCTTTTTAAGTGGTTGTTACTTTTTTGAAAAATAATTTCAAAGAACTTTGTTTTTATTGCCTTTATAAAGAAATTTTTAAATTTTAAACTAAATAACCATAAATTAATGGAGACTGAAGGGTTCCTTTTTAACAATTCATGTGTGTGTTTATGCCTTGAGTTAGAAAAATGTTAACCCTTTTCTTCCTGTGCTGCTGCTGCTGGATTTGAGCTGAATGAATTGGGTGCTAACAAGGCATTCAAGCGTCAAGTAGTGGATTCAGCCACCAAAAGCGTATATAAATCATTTCTCTTCGATTAATTCGTTTGCTGACATGTGTTACATGTGTGTGTATAGAGGAGCGTTGAAATTGTAATTTGAGAGTGTGTGTCGCTAAAGCAGAACTAAATATTTATTTTTTTAAATTATTGCTACATTAAAACACAACTTGAAAGGGTTAAAAACAATGCCGGAAACGGTACTAATTAAACAAAAATATTTCAAAACTACATATCGAAAAAGTACCAATTTGAAAAAAATTTCCCAAATAATACTCCTGTCAACTTCTATAGAATGTGTCCTTGAAGAAAAGTACCTGATAAATTCGTAAAAAATTTTATATAGGCCTGCTCATGCTATGTACTGTGCTGGAATGAGGACACAAGGTTTTGTCCTTAGAAGAGGCACTGCTTGCAAAATTGCTTAAACAAATAATACTTTCTTAATCTTGCTTTAAGGAAACATTGATCCTTAAAAACAGAATATAATTATTTTGTTGTCCTTTTGAATTTTATTTCTCTACATGCTCTGCAAATACGAGTGGTTAACAGTTTATAACAAATTTATAATATTTCGATAAGAGTATTTCCACAAGTTCTTGCAAATTTTTTAAAATATTTTAAAATATAAGGTACTGATGAAGTTTTTATCTCGAATATTATATTGCAAATCATTTTCATCTTCGTATTCCTTGGTTCCAATCTGCTTAAGAAGCGAAAGAATCGTCTGGGAATAGATCTACGCCTGGAGAGACTATAGACTTTCTAATAGTTGCATTTTGTTTTGTTATTTATGTGAAAATAATTGTGGCATTTTATAACTGAAGAAAAGTATAATTTTTACGTAAATTTAAAGATGTTTTTACAAACTAGACCAGGGGACAAATTACGGCGGTCGATACTGATCGAAATTTCAGCACATATTAATAAAATATGGACCATAAATGGCCAGAATAGAATTTTGCAGGTTTGATGAAATCCAGATGCTGTTTATTTTGTTCTTAAAAGGTCGAAAAAATATAATAATGAATTTGGGAATACCATTCCTTAAGAACGATTTCCACTGGGTATAATATATTTAAACGTTGATACTGCAAGTTAATTAAAAATTCCCATGTATATATTATATCTAAGTTTGCACTGTCATTAATCTAATGCTTTTATTCAACTATTTTCTCCTCTTAACCCGGTGACATCACAACTTATGTCCCTGCGAACCTTAGATAGAAAACATATGTACGTTAAACAAACGTAATAGAAAACGTAATTAACGATTATGTTTAATCACAAAAAAATGACGCTTGCGAGTCGTATACACAATGAGAATTATTAGAAAAAATTTTAATTAAATGAAAATCAAAGATCATTTTGGGAAAAATCAAGAAACCGTAACTGACACCCAAAACAATCATTAATAAGACTTAAGCGAAATCGTACAAAAAAAAAAAAAAAAAAAAAAAACAAAAAAACGCCAATAGAAATCATTGCAACGATTGTGCGAAAATTCCCAGGATATTCAAATCAAATAAATAAAAAGTTAAAACGAAAAAAAGTTTTACAAATATTTATATCGAAATGAAAGAGTCAAATAAAAGAACAAAAGGGTTAATGACTCAAATAAACAAGAAACGCATAAAAACCAAATCAAAGATCTATAAAACAAAAATAAACAAATTAACTCGTCTGATTAATGATGTTTTATAGAAAACGTAACAAAATCCTTAAAACTTGTTTAAATTCGAAAAACAAACGAGCAGAAGAGCTGAGAAGAGGGGTTTGCAAAGGTATGCAAATTTTCCTCGAGCTCTGTGAAAAACAAATAGAGGAGAAAAAAATAACTTTACATAAAATCATTAATTAAAATGATTAAAGGAACCAACCAACAATACAACAAAGTGTAAAGCAAAGAAAATTTTGTTCAATATGCAAAATGCTCATGGAACATAAAAATAAAGTCCTTTTTTCCAAACGACATGTATAAACGTGTGAGAGAGTGTGCGTAAGAAAAATTAACAAACGAAAAAATATTGCGTTTGTGGTAATAAAAGAAAAAAATTGTATGTATGCAAATTTGTTATAAAGTTTGTGTTGTTGTGTCAAAAAGGCAATTTACCATAACCAAAATTGAACAAAAAAAAAAAAAATAATAATAATTTTAAAAAAACTGTTCAAACACACATCATACATACATAATTTCCAATTATAAATTCATTGAAATGACATTTAAGTTTCTGTCTTCGTTTTTTCACCTTGTCTACTGCAACAATAAAAACAAAACTGTTTGAAAAGAAGTTGAAGCAGAAAGCAATCAAACAACCAACCCAACACAACACAACCCAACCCAACCATCCGTCATCACAACATCATCCATTGAGTGCGAATCGCAGTTAAACAAATTCATGTAAGATAGACAGGCGGACGGACGGACAGATAGTGTTAATGATATTTTTGGTTAAAGAACAGAACGAAAAAGCCAAAATCAGGAAAAATGATGCTGTGACATATTTTTGTTATGAAAATTAATGAGCTTCCAGCTAAAAAAGTATAAAATCATCTAAATGTTTCGTATTTGTTTAGTCTTTGGCATTTAACACAATCGCAAAAAGGTAGAGGAAAACCCTCCCTTGTGTCATCTTAATTTTTTTTCAAGAAGAAATAAATGTTTATTTCTCACAGCTTAGATATGCAAATTTTTATCACAAGTAATTTTATCTATTTTCAAATGAAACTTATTATTTACCGCAGCCTAATGGGGATACCTAAAAAATTACTTTCAATCAATTAATTTTGATAAATAGAAAAAGAAAAACATACGAGTATTTAAAGGTTTACTGAAATTCAATATTCTTGACGATTCATTTACCATTTTCAAAATAATTTTATATAATAATCGGTTTACACTACAGGTCACCCTGTGGACGATGACTTAAAGCAATAGTCAAGATATTGTGCTTTTCTTCAAATATTTTAACCAGATAAAAGTTGCTAATACGCAGGGCAATCCGTACCGACTAGGGGATTATAAAACAATTCGGCGGTTTGAAGAGCACTTCAGGACATCAAGGTTTTTTTTCAGCCAAGTATAAATGGTCGAAGGGCTTTGTTTGGTCAAAAAGGGCAAGAGAGGTTTTTACTTGAATTATGAAAGTCTGCTTGCCTAATCTCTTAAGAGCTTTAAGTAGCCTCTGCTTAAAATTAAAGAAATTAATGTCTGTAGACTGAGCTTGCAAGAGTTGTATCAGCATCATAATCCTTTATCAGATTCCGACAGTCTAATTATATGTATATATTATGGAGTACTTTAGCTGCACGCAGAAGATGACGATTATAACAATCCCAGGTGTGGGAAACAAAGGAGACAACCATCAGTAGACAATTAGGAAACGTTTTAGACTAAAGCGAATATTGGTGATTGACTAAGTGATTACCAGCCGATTAAGCTAGAAATCAAGAGGGAATGTTGGGTATCGAAAATGCTTTGTATTTGTGTATTTAATTTTCAGTTTAAATATAGATGTCAGCTAAATATTACCTAGTGCAAGAGACAATCCCAAAAACTACGAGTATTGAAAATATTAATCGAGATTTCGAAAACTTAATTGAGCGTTAATTATTTATCAAAACGATATTTTGCAAATTGACTTTAAAAGTGCCAATATTTCAAAAGATCATTTGTTACGCATCGTTATTGAAAACAATATCGATATTTTCAATTGACATATGTATGTATTTAGGGCTCTCTAGATTAAACTGCAAAAGGCTAAACCCGAAAACAAACAGAAAACGTAAAAGGACAATTCAGACACTCAAATACTTGTACTTTTAGACAAAATAAACATGACCCATGCGGTAGATGCGGCATGAACTACAAAATAAATTTGAAATATTTTAAGCGCAACAAATTTACACCCCAATTTTAAACTATTTCAATGAACTCTCTCTCTACTGTTCTTGCCATTTGCTAAGTGAGACAAAACACTACCTTAAATGTCCTTTTTTTTGGACAGAGTCCTTATCGTAAATTAACAACAAAATCATAATCAGACTATTTTTATCACTTTGTCAAATTTAAAATGCTCATAAACGGAAGTTGTTGATTAGATTTCTCTTTTCCTTTGTTTGAATGACAAAATAAAATAAAAATACATACACGTATCCCACATTCATACGTACGAGTATGTGTTTTAAAATCATGTGCTTGAATGTTGCTTTATATGCAACCCTTACTTTAATGTCCTCATTATCATCTTTATCCTTTTCTCATGTGAGCGCGGGGATTTTGTCACTTAAAACAGATTTTTATTTTTGCATTTGATACTAGTAATAAAAACTTGTGATAGTTTTTGTCAATTTTTGATTTGAAAGAGTCCTTTTACAGTGCTATTGTCCTTGATGTTTATTTAACAAAGCTTCACTAAACTGATTCGTTAGAGATCGTAAATTTTAAACTACATAAATAGCTGTGCTAAAGGACTCAAAGGAGGAATGTAAAGGTCACTTTTATATGATTTGAACAAACAATAAACGACAATGACCATTGAAAAAAGCATAAAATAAAATTCATTTCAAAGGCAAAGCGGGGGAGCTTTAATCCAACCAAATAAAAAAATTATGGTAAAGTCAACACCTGCCTTTTATACGGAAGTCGTAGACAATACCAAACAGACTTTTTAAATTTACCTCACGCAAAGAGTTGGAATTAAATGAATTTCTAAACTAAAATGCGGGTTTTACGAATTTCTATTATAGATTTTCCAAATGCATGGCAAATCAACACGTAAATCGAAATTGGTTTCATCACGATAAACCATCAATTATGATCGCTGATGATGAATTCCTTTAAGCCCATTTAATCATTATCAGGGTTCAAAAGCACTAAATGGAAATGTTTATTTATTTTGATCTATTGCCTCAGAGCAAAGGGTTGAGTGCTTAGGAAAAACTAAGAAGCCCGCATAATAAAGAAATCTATTTAATAAAAACCATACGAAAAGGAAAACCTTTTCCTTTTTCGCATGAATGTACAATGAGGTGTGAATTACCAATGACTTTTTGACGGAGTCAATGAAAATTTACATAATCTTGAGAACTTTTTACGTTTTTTCTGGGTTTGTGTGCAAACAACAGGAAGATTTGCTGGGAAACTAAAAGAAACAGTTCCTTTAGAATATGAATAAAAAAAATAGATTTCTATTCACTATTAGAATTATTTATTAAATATTGCGCTAATGTTGTGCAACTTTAAAATATTTGTCGAGAGAGACTGTTTCACTAAGAGGGTACATTGTTTAGGGGGTATAGTTTTTTATTGTGGTTATCAGTGAATTAACTTGAGCACTCTACCTTTCAAGATGAGTATTATGAAATGGTCCTTTGATTCGTTATTTTCTGTCATAAAATGTATATTAATTCAGATATAAAGCAATTGCTTTTCCAATTTTCGAAGCACTTCTTAAGGGCTCGTTACTCTTTCATAAATGCTACGGCTTCGGAAACGATGTGGACTGCCTTAAATTTTCTAAGTTACTCCGAATACATAAACCCTTATAAACAGTGTTGTCAACGTTATAAAATAAAAACAAAATTTAATCTAAAAATCTAAAAAACTCATTACGTCATCTTACCATATGCGATCTGCAGGGTGCAATCAGTTCGTTTTATACCAATAAAACACCCTTAATGTTCCTTGTTTTTATTACTCCTTCAAATAGTAAAAAATATCTATGTAGTCGTATGTGTGTTTGTGTTACATTCCACTTATAATTTTATTTTTTAATAAATTGCCAAACATTTGTTTAATATTGTGATGTCATTTCGGAAATATTACGAATTATTAGCTTTTTTATTCTCCCAAAAGCAATATTTATGATAATCTAGATAATCAGTCATTTATTTATTTTTATAGAAAAATAAAGCAAGATAACTTTTTTTTAAATTATTATGGGTAATATTCTTTATAAGAGATAAAATTGGCAAAGATTTATGTTGAAACATTTAGTAAAATATGAAGAGGAAATTAATGAAAAATTTCGATAATCAACCAAATAAGGAAATGTAATCGAATTTCTCAAATTTTGGAACTCTGTAAATAAAAAGTTATTTAATAATTTTTTTCGACCTCTTGATATTATTTATTATATTCAACTATTTATTTATAAAAATTATTTATTTATTTATATTTATTTATTACTAGCGGACCAGGCGAACTTTGCCTCGCCCCAATTTTAAGCCTTCAGACAAACTTTCTATTTTTTAATTTGAAAAGCCATTAAGTAATAATTTCAAACAAAATTTCATACAAAAACTCGATTTTCGATTTTTTCCAAGTTTCCGACTTTTCCGGAAGGATTTTCCAAAATTTTCTTCCATAAAAACCTTCTCCTCAAAAATACGAACAACTGACAAAAAGTTTTACAGAAATCGGCCAAGCCGTTCTCATTTTATGAATTATTGGATTTTGCCACGCCCCTCCGCCCACAGACGGAAAATAAAAAATCGGAAAATTTCGTCAAAATCGGCCTAGCCGTTTTGGAGCCATTACGTTACATACATACATACATACATACACACATCCTATTTTATATATATAGATTTATAAAAATTAAGACACATTGGGTCTTTCAATAATGACTTCTAAGCAACGGCGGCCATATTGTTGAATTGGCTGTCATTTATTTAGCCTGATTTTCCAAATCACCACGAACGGGTAAAGTGTTCAACAACACATTCAAATGTATTTTATCAAAATGGGTATTCTGGTAAGTCAACGTTCAGCGAACTTAATGAAAAAATAATCTTTATAAATGAGGGCCATTTTTTACATAAAAAACTATAACTGCAGCCAAAGAAGGGTTTGGGTTCTAAAAGTTGGACTCTGCACCATAACTTTCAATGGTTTAGAATTGGTTGACTGAGGTACGCCGTTGTCACATAGACACAATGTGCGCCAAACGTTTAGGTTTCCGAAAACAGATCACCAGAAACAGTCGGAATGATATTGGACGACCGGGGTATGAAACTGCGTGGAGTGTTAGAGGCATCACATTTTGTATAAATATTTCGGTCTGAAAAAGCTGCAGCCTTTGCTGCTCATTTTCGACCATAATCATAAGCATGTGACCAAAAGATGTTTGGCGATTAACATGTGCAGTCTAAAAGAGTCTTTGCCACTTGTTGTAATTTTGGTCCAAACATGAATCCATTACAACATACTATAGACCAAAGAACAGTGAATTTCTTCAGGTAAACGTGCTCCAAACAAGCTTAAGTATGTCTGTCGGCCAACAAGAACATGACCACAGTTCTTTGAGATGTACACAGTGTCATCTTGTGATTATTTCCTGTTTCTAAATTTGAATAAGAGGTTGGGTGATAATAATTAAGAAGAGGTCATCATTGAAACAGACGCCTATTTTGAGGGTCTTGAAGATTTTTTTAATTTGTGGGGAAAAAGCTAGAAAGGTTCCGCACGGACCTTTCAAACCGTTCTCGTATATGTTATTTTGATGTAATGCTTTTTTGATACAATATTTTCCAAGTCAGACTTTAAAAAATTTTAAATTTTAAGCAATTTCGCAAAGGAAATTTTAATAAAATCTAAACTTTCAACCGATTTGTTATAGTATTCTGATTTGTTTATGTATTTGGAGTTCGATTTTTAAATGAATTTTTACGTGATTTCTCTTAAGAAAGATACCCTGAAGAATTTGATCTTCTTTAGTTTTTCCTCTGCTAAAATCATTTATTTAGCAATGATCATTCTAAATTTCACAATTGCTGCAAACACTTTCCCGCATCATTTATCTGTGCTCGACCGTCTACATCGTAAGGATCCCTTATTGTTTTGTTGGTCGTATACGCTTTGCCGCCCGCTTACCTGTTGAAGGTCATTTATCCCTCATCGGTCATTTACCTTTTATTAATCAATTACCTCTCCTTTATCGCTTATCCGCACATATTCGATTCCATAAGTGGAAAGATTTCACAGCTGTAGAGTATAATTATTGAAATATAAACATCTGAAGTAAAAAATCCCGCTGGATGGCGGCAGCCGGTATACTCTAATCTGTATTAAATATGTATTAATTTTCTTTCAATCTTTTTATGAACTTCTATTACCACCTAGACGATTTGCAACACCCAATTTCACACATTTCGCTAAAATAAGAACTACTTAAACTCTGTGTGAACAGAAAAAAACTCTAGTTAATTTAGCTATAAAATAAAATTTTAATAGTATTAAATACTTAAACCATTTTTTATTATTTGCTTGAACCACCTGCATTATTTCTTAGAAAATTTCTTAACGTAATGAAAGTCTCAGTTTATGACTTCATTGCTCACCACGTTCCCAGCAGGAGGATTAGCAAAAGTTTTATGATTTTCTTTAAGTAACACGTTAATATTTTCCCTCGTTCAACAGTAGCTTTGGCTGCTTAAGGAGTGACATCAAAATGTTTAATGTTAGAAGAATTAAAAAGCTGTAAATTTGATTTGAAAAAAAAAAATTAGTTTGACTGCTTGGTTTTATAAAAGCAAGTATTAGTTTGAAATGGAAAACATTTAATTGATACTAATTAAAATTGAAAATTGATTAATTATGTATAATTACAACGCAGCTAAAGCTTAAAGTCTTTTGGACAGCAGATTATTGGTTTTAAGCTGCAAGATTTGTTTAATTGAAATTTTACATGCAAGTTTTTGTTTCAAATTGATTTAACATTTCTCGTTGTTATTTATTGAATCTTTGATATGCGTGATATTGAACTAACAATAAGTTTTGACATATTAAATCTAAAATTATTAGTTATTTAAATCCAGCCAGTGACAGACGAAAACAACCAATTTCTATAGATTCGCCTGTGATTGACTTCACGTGTCACATGTTCAACTAAGACCAAGAATAGGGCTCCTTAGCAGCCGATTGTGACTGCTAAAATTTAAAATGCGGTGATGCGATGACTGAATTCTATAGCATCATATTGGCTTTGGAATCGAAGAAGAATTTGCAATCTAAGCTTTCATGTAAAATATTTTCCAATAAGCAATGTAATTTGAGTCGCTTTCAATTTCAGTTGGATCACCTTAGCGTCTATGTAGGTGTTCCATCTTAAACCATGAACAAGGAAATATCAAGCGTTTCGGTGTAAATTGGCTATTAACTTATTTTAAGGCACATATTTGCCTTCTCTATGTAAAATTAAATCTTAAAGATGTATAATTGTTAGAAGTGACATCACAAATTTAGAACAAAATCAATTTTGATGTACAATCAGCGCAACGGCAGTTAATTAACAGCGCTTCTCCTGTAAAATTTTTGGTTTTTTCTTTAAGGTTTTGTGGCAGTTGAGGTACGCTGTAGTCTGCAGTTCATTATGACAAAGAATTTGGTTCCACTACGAGGATTTCTTATACAAGGTGGCGCAAAACTAATATCATGATTTGAGCTGGCTGCCATTTTGTTATAAATAAAAAATTAGCTTTGCTTTCATAACAAGTTTATTTTTAAGTGTAAAATTGACGACATTAATTAAAAATATTATTTTGCTCATAATTGTGCCCATTTTACTACAAAACATTTGGCGACTCCTTCAATTCAATTTTAGCTTTCAAGAATTGAAAGGTTCGTGGCTTGTTGTTGTAAACGCGAGATTTCAAAAAGCCTCAAAGGAACAAGTTTGGTGCTATTATATCTGGCGATATGTACGGCTAGTATAAATATCCAAAACGGGAGATCACTCGACGTGGTATCACAAAATCTCCACCGATGTCCGAGCTGTGTGAACAGTTGTTCCGGTCTGTTGACACCAACAATGATATAGCCAAAATACAGCAATTTGCGGCATAAACAAAAAATTCGTTTAGGAACTGCCTGTAACGCTCACCATTTACGTTTAACTGTTTAGCACTTGGATCACAACGACGAACTTCATGCTGCGTTAAAACAACAGACTGAACATTTGACAAATAGACAGTAGTAATAATTCCACGTTCTTGAGGAGTGCATCGCTCCATGGCTTGTTGGCAATTAATTCTCTATACATCTACTCGTACATAACAAATGTCAAAGCACAGGACTAGTTGCGCAAATGGCAGCCAATTCAAATTATGATATTATTTTTGCATTTTGATGCAGGCTACTCAATCCGGCTGAATTAATTTAAATGAGACTTGATACCCAAATAGTTTTTCTAGGAATACGTGTAAAACACTAAAAGACGTGACTTAAACTCTTTTGTCACAAAACCATTATAAAAAGAATTTTACGATTTCTTATTAAGGAGGTGTTTTTAAAGAAGATTTTTAAAGAAATTAGGCATTGCCACTGTTGTTAAAGGTAGAAAAGTTTCACCTTAAATACAATATGCGTGTATTTATTTATGAAACCCGCTGGAAAGCTGGTTGGGAATCTCTTCACTCGGCTGGTAGATGAACAAGAAGGAAGAAATCAATACCAAAAAAAAAAAATGGAAACAACCTGTTAGACCTTTCGACTCTTTGACAGCTTCCTTTAGGCATTATTTACAGAAGAGGACGAACAATATTCAACTGTGAACAGCGAACATGTGCTTCGTTTAAAGAAAAAGGATCTGGATAGAGCGCAAAGCTCAACAGTATATGATAAAAATCCCATCATTAATAGTACTGACAACAACGGAGCTTTGGACGCAGTCGAGCAGTAGAGGGTGATTTGAAAACCCAGAGGGATCCACCTGGAAGTAATGCTTCAGCGGTGCCCAGGTGGGCAACATATCCAAAACACGATAAGGTGAATTTTTAGCCGGTAACCATCAAAGAGTCCGGCATACGGAGTGGAATGACGATCCGCGTATCATGCATAAAGCATGAAAAATCCTCCCAATACATAAAAGCTTCCATTCGCTTACGGCTCCGCTTTGTCCATAGCAATTGCAGTCCCTCTTCAAACAATTTTTTTTTCGTGAAGCCACCACCTCGACTCTTTAAGCTGCATTGATGTACGTGGGCGTGGTTAAATTTTATTTTAAAACTTGCTTTTTTTTTCAATTGCCTTAAATTTTCTAATGTATTAATTAACGGTTTTTAATAAAAAGCTTTAGTTTTCGTTTCCTCAAAAAATTTCCCTTAAAATGACACTTTCTCTTTATTTTACGAAATTAATTAATTTTATGTATAATTATAAAATTTTCACTTAACAAAATGTATCTGATGCTCAACAGTAATTTATCTTTATAATGATAAAGAGAAAATCAGATTAGAAAATCTTGTGTCAATTTCCGAACAAAACAAAATTTTTTTTGTCAAATGAACAACACTTGACATTTTAAATTTAAATCTCCAAAAACCTCCGAATTCCAGTAATAAATACATGCAACATGGCCATGCTTTTGTACATGAAAGACATTTTATTGGAAGCAGCGAATGGCAGCACAAGAAAAGAAGCCAAGCAAAACATTAGATAATTAAGTGTCAAGTTGGAATAGAGGGTCAGACAGACGGGACATCGAAATGTCACAAGGGCACTGGAGCTCTCTGCCTACAAGAAGGGTTTTCTCAATTCCTCTATCATCTAATTCCCCCTTTTTGAAAGAAAAATCTTAAATATTAATCTTTAACTTGAGACACGTGTTATATGAAAAATTATTAGGAAAATGTTTAGAAATAAACAAAATTTTTATTCTGTTTGTAAAATCATAATGATTAGTTGGACATTTTTATTATTTGTTGAAGTTGGGGTTACAGCAAATTAAATCGTTGGCTTTTAGGCATGACATGACACATTATCTCTTCCTACCATATCGCGGGTATCAGTGTTATGTGTTAAAAGACCCCTCGTATATGGGGGCCAGTATAATTTGGAACAATGATATGGTTGTCGCATGAGTGTTCTTCCAAAATAAACATAAGTGTGCTGTGAACAATGTGGTGTTAATTATAAAATTTTTAATTAGAAAGTTTTTAATTATACAATTTTGACTTAAATTAATCGTTTATTACAGCTTTCTTGACATTTCTTAAGAAATAATTAAAACAAATAAAATTTAATGGTTTTTACTAGAAAGTGAAATTATCATTATTGATTTCAATTTATTAAAGATATAATTTTCCCCCAAACTGGAAAGAAATCAAAGATAATGAAAATAAGGAAATAGAAATTCTACACTTAAGCTTATGGAATAATTACAAAATAGCAAATGAACAAATGCATTAGGATTCCTCACATATTTTTTTCCACAACATCCTTTGGCATTCAGGATAATTAATAAAATTTGTCATCCCTGTTCCTGTTAGTTGGGTGAGAGAGAACGGACGAAAAACCATCACATGACCGATTACTTTTAGTTTAAAAAATTAATTTGTTTTTCTTTTCTTGAAATCATTCATGTAAAATTAATCCTTTTTGTGCTCATTTTCTAGATGTCGTTACATCTCTCTTCTAAATTACATTTGCAGAGCTGTTGGCTCATCTGTATAATGTTCTAATATTTACGAGTTTTAATACCAACAACTGACATAACTAATCATGAAACGTGACGTTATTCGTTACGCCTTCATATTATGATTTTTATTAATGATTTTTATTTATTTTGATCCTTTTATTGGAAACAAAAATTTTCAACGAGAAGCAAAAAGTCATTAAGTGGCATTTCAATTTGTTGAACTCAAGCACATACATACACATGTACACGTGTATGTGTGGCTTGATGGAAATTAAGTTTTAATTAAAGTTTAACTTCTGTATTAGAAAATCCAGTTAACAGAATATCTTCTTGTACTCGATCCGATCGATTGTTTCTTTTTTTTTCTAAGAAGGATAGTTTTTCTCTACCATTAAAACATTTTGGAGAAATTTGTTTAACAAAAACTCTCATTCCGAGATCTTTCCTAGAAAAAGCTTCTGACAGAAGGTTTTCGGTAGATATAGTTTTCTGTCGAACAATTTAACTTGCGAGCCATCATCGGAAGGAACTTCTAGCCCATGTTAACATCGATTTGAGAAAAATGTTCGGAGTAATTAAAGATAGAACTCTTTTCGTTAAAAAAAAACAGCAGCTTTCGCTCGGAATTATTTATACGGAAAAAACTGTTACCGAAAACTTTCGGCAACATTATCTCTCGAATGCATAAAACGATTCGCCATAAATTGGCGGAATTCCAAACAGTTTTCTTAATTTTGAAATCGACGGAATCGTATCATCGATAAAAAAACGAGATATTTCTGTGCTGTTAAGAAGTATGGATTCGTAGTGAAAATCGGCCAGATTGTTTATTTTCGACAAATTGTATTCAATTGAATTTTTTTTTTGTGAGTAAATACCCAAAAATTTTATTCTTAAATTATATTTTTTTAAAAACTTTTAAAAATAAATTCAAAAACAAAAAACACAGATTTTCGTCGTCACTAATATACCAAAGATATTGTTCTAAGCCGAAAGGTACTTCAAGTTTCTAAATTTAAAATTTCATATTTTACTTAAAATTTTGCTATAAGTACAGCGAACAGAGATTCGTGTTGCATCTTAAATTAAATCTCTTAATGGGGTTTTTATTATTATTTCTTTCATTTTATGGCAAATATTATTGAATTAAAAAGTTTAATTAAAATAAAATAAAATTCATAAGAAAAATACCGAATTCGTAGACTAGTACATAGTGTACTGGACCAGAAATGTGGAATGTGCTGGTTCGATTTCCACCGAAGGCTCCGGATGTTTCTGAAATGAAAGCAAATATATAAGGCCCGATATTCAAATATGAATGAAGAGAGAATCCCGTGAAGTCTTCTTTATTTATTTTTTTGTTGATTTTATTTAGTTGTATTCTTTGCTATCATGATAAAACCCATAGTTTTTTTTAAATATTTTTTTCAAATTTTTAAATTTTTCTGCATCAGAAACTACAATTTGGTTTGTGAACACGATCGCTGTTGCCAATAAAAGATTAGACAAGAGTAATTTGAAAATGCTGATACTAAGGTTAGTAAGTAGTGAAAATTCGAATAATTTCCAATGGTTCTTACCATAGTTTTGTTATTGAATGATTTTCTCTTTTTTGGCTCCTATTCACAGATTTGGAAGCCATCTTTAATTTGTATAGAAAAATGCATTTTTATGGTTTTTTTTTGTGAATAAAATAATTTTATATTAAGTTACGGCTGGTTACAATAGGCACCATGTTTTACAGATGGAAAAAGGCACAAAACTTCTAATAGTCACCATTTATTTTCTAATAAAGACTTGTAGAAATTATTCATAAATTTTTATAAAAATTTTGTCAACTTGCCTTCTTAGGAAGTTGAAGAAATTCACTTTTCGACTTTTGGAAGCAAGGAAAACGTCGTTCCTTGGTAATGAATTCTATTTTTTCACAGGGTAGTTAAAGTAGTGTTTTGCATACGATATCTTAACCAACGTTTAGGGTGGCTGTGAAATAATGTGAACTTCAAAGTTAAAATAAACTAAATTTTTGCTATGTACGAATAAAGTTCTTTTATTACTACTAGCGCTGTTTTTAATGGCAAAAGTGAGTAGGGATTTTCGTGGGCGAAATTTGTTTTACATGTGGAAAAAAGGGAGTTTTGAAGTATACGGATTGTTCAAAAAACCTACTGGCAACACTGCATGAACGCATGAATCGATGTCAGTGAAATTGGAGTTAACTAATGTCATATATAGATTTTTTTAGTTTAAGAACAGATTGTAAATTAATATTTGTTTCAAACATTCATTCTTAAAAAAAAGTATTCGAAAATATCAGAATCTCTATCTATTTACTTCATATGAGTGAAATGAAAATCATCTTGTATCAGATACATACTAATTTTAGGCTAAGGTCTCATTAAGTTTTCGTCAGTTACTTAATATTTTTTGAGAAAAAATATTACGAAAATCATAAAATCTTTGGTGAAATCAAAATTATCAGAATGTCCAAATCGCTTGTATTAGCCAGTGTATGGTCGTTCAAAAGTTATGAAAGTCTTACATACACTCATAAAAACACACGTGCGAAGTAAATTTTCGGGTGTATGGTTTAGAATTGGTGTGAAATAACGAACTATGCATGCAACTTGATGGAGCCATCAGTGTATCGGAATACCAATAGAAACAAAAATATGTATGTATATGTATACATATAAGCATCAAAAGCAGTCAAAACAGAATCCTGGAACCTCAAAACGACGATATCTAATGAAAAGTCTATTTTTGAAAATGAAGTTAAATTCAGTAGCTTGCAATTTTTTGTCAGAGAAATGTAAAAACAATGTACGAGTATTAAAAAATATTAAATTCTTATTAAAAATTGTCTGCGTGTATTTTTAAAAAAATTCTCAATTTCAATAAGTTCAACACATTTTTTATGGATTTTCCACTACATTTAAGCTTGAAAAAAGTTCACATCCTTCAAATAAAAGTCCTGGTTTTTCAAAGTGATGCTTTAAAAACCGGTTATTTTAACCTAAATTCAAAAGTATGAAAAATATTTAATAAATGCAAAAAAAAGGAAACACAAAATTAAACAAAAGAAAAGTAATAATTTCCGCTTCATATGACCGATGGTCATAAATATTAAAATATTTGTTAATGCATCCCAGAAAGGAACAACAAAAAAATCCTGTTTGAAATTCATTGTCTCTCTGTGCAGCCGGATGCTGCAAGGGGAAGAACACGTTGTCAAGCATCAATCATAAACAAAGATGTTTCACTATCAAATTCATTTCTTAAGATTGTGTCTTTTTAGTTCCTGTTAAATTTGCATAAAAAAGCAACAATTTGTTGTGTTACTTAAAGAGAATGTTTTTTTTTTTTCTAATAAATTTCTTTTGCCAGGCTACTAATTATATTTAAATGCATGCGATTACATAAATTTCAAATATGAGTCCCATTAGGGTAGTTTAAATGGTCTTGTACTGGTCATGTTTTCAAATCGTCCTTTCTTTTGTCCGTTTGCCTGTTCTCGCTTTAGTTTGTTTATGAATTAGTATTGGTCTTCCTTCGTTCCTTTCAACACAATTGTCACTTGGTGTCATTGTCATCATTATTGTGTTCATTATCCCAGTTTAGATGTGTTAATGGCCTTACTCGTCTGTTTATGTCAAGGGGACTTTAGGTACCCCTTGGATTTTCTTGTGAGGATGTTTTTATTTATTGCTACTACTCTGCTCTGCCGGCTTAGGCTTGTAGGACAAAAGGGTTGTTGCTAATGTTTCAAATTACCAAACTGTTGAATAGCCATTTAATTTAATGTTTTCTTCTCTTATTCCTCTTATTTTTTCGTTTTGGGTAGAAAAAGATTTATTTAGTTTAGGACTATTTTGTAAGCAAAAGGGTTAAATTTGTTTGATTTTTTTCTTCGTACTGCTTAAAAATTCCATTAAGAGATCATTTTTATGCTTAATGGGCTTTAAGAATATTGTTGCCGATATTTATGATCTCGGTTTTGGTTGGCATTAGTGATGTGAAATTTAAATGTAGTAAATTTTGTTATGGTTTTATTATGTTTTTTTTTTCTTCTGGAAATTGGACATATTCAGATTTATGGCAATTAAAACTAACCAAGAAATTGTTTCCAGCTTAAAAGCAATAACCCACAAAATGCCTGGATATACTTCAATAATTTAAGTTTGCTTGCCGATAAATTGAAAGGACCACACAATATAATTGTCTTTCCAATAACTCTCATGCAAAATGAGTTTGACTATTGAAAAATTTATATAAATCAGATTACTTGTGAGTTCAATATCCTTTGTATTTGTTACTATTGTTTATGATTTTAGATTTTCGCTTAATAGTCCTTAATGGCAAGTCACGCTACGAATCCTGTATTGCACCTAAACATTTTATGACTAATGATATTTTAACACAAACTTTTATCAATTGTCTGCCATCAATAAACTAATGCAATACCCTTGTATATCTGTAACTAATAAAACAAGGAAAAACAGGAGCAAAAGGAAACATTATTCTGTAATATGAACCTAAAGAAATTTTCGTCATCATCATTAGAAACGTTAAGTAAATGCAATTTTATAGAAAGAAAATAAAACATCGGACGTTTATTTTTTTTAGTCCATGCAATCAATCCTTAATGCAGTCCATCAAATAACTTGTCTTTTTCAACTAATGTCTTGGTCATTTGACGACTAATGACTTGTTAAGCTTAACTACGTTGTACGTTGTATCTGTCTTAAATGACAGAATAGAGATGTTTACTCTAATAAATAATATTTTGCAATATTTTTTCTTTCAGTTTGCTGAACAAATATTCGACCGATTTTATTTGTATTTCGCCCTAAATGTTTAACGTCGAAGCAAATCATTGTCATTGCCAGCGGCGTAATTGCACTTCATTCATGTTTTTCTTACCACATGTTGCTCCCATTCATGCGTTTAGCGGAATATTTTCCTTTTTTCATTTCCATTTTCGCCGCCATAGAGTCTGTTATTAAATTAGCACAAACATTTTTTTCTTTGAAAGCATTTTCGTTGATGAGTGTTTTCTCTTCTTTGAAATTCAAGAAAATTTTTTTGCAACATAATTTTTAAAGTTTCATAAATTTCGCACGAGCACATTTCTCAAAAGAAAATTTTCTTAAATTTTTTCTTCTTATTTTATGATAAAGAATATCAGTGACACATTTTGTATAATAAATATTTTTACAGACATAATATCGAACCGAACTCCAGTTGGTAATTGTAGTTGCCAGTTTCATTCTGCATTATCATTTTTAGAAAAGATATCTTTGCTTGGCAACTCGCAACTGGCAACCAATTTGAATCCCCAATGGAACCTTTTTCTTTAGCAAAATATCATAAAGTCCCACAATTTTTATATTCAAAAACTTTCTAACGAACACTTTTTGTAGAGATCTTATTCCCAATTTACCGTTTGTACAGAAAAATTCTTAATGGAAATTTTTTATAAATGTACATGAGGTTACTACACAATTTTTCTTCCATAGAATAGTTCTCAAAGGATACTTTTTAATAGAAATCAAAACCCTAAGGGCCTTTTTTTTATATATAGAAAAAATAATAACGCGTATATTTTATACTGGAAAATTTCCTGACAGTCACTCTTTATATAGAATAAGCTTTTATTTTTCGTGCTTAGCACACTCTAATTTACTTAAAAGTTGCAATATAAAATTTAAACATTGTTACAGTTAAACAGCGCAATTTTCACTTGAGTACATTTTCCAAGTAGAAAATTTTCTTCAACTATAAATTTATTTGACGCGAATGTAAAAACCTGATATAACAGAGATCATTACAGTCATTATTTTATGGAATAAGCTTCCGACAGACTTTTTTATGTGGTAAGAGACACTTTTTATATAGAAAAGTTTCCAAACGGCCACTCTTTATACTTAAAAATTCCCCAACACTTTTTATATAATAAAACTACTAACGATTATTTTTAATATATAAAAATTTACTTACGCGCATCTTTTATACCGAATATATTGTTAACGGATCCATTCTCTATAGAAGAAGTTCCTAAGGGATACTTCTCTACAGAATTAGTTTCTTAAGAAAAGTCTTTCCATACAAAGACTTCAGAAATATTTTATATTGCGAAAAATCATTACTAACACTTTTTAAGTCTCCTAACGAACACTTTTCTTGCAGCAACATTATCTAACGGAAACTTAATATGGACGTTCCTAACGGACTTGTATGACATGTAATTCCGTGCTGTCTATAGTCTAGTTTTTTGTCTACTGATTAGATGAATAAATAGTTCTGGCAAAAAAAAATCGATTTCCACATAAAGAGTCAATCGAGCAGATTACAAAACCGAAGCAACGATGTGTTAGTTTAAAACCATAGCTTAAAATACGATAACAAATGCGATAACAAATATTACGAGGGAGTAGGGTGGATTGCCCGTCCGATTTTCGAAAAAATCTGGGATCAAACTACGAGAAAACAAACACTTTCAAACAAAAAAATAATTTTGAAAATCAATTCAGAAATAGAAAAGTTAAAAGTAAAAGAATGCACACGAATTGATAAGCTGCTCCTTATTTTGAAATCGGTTGAAAAATAATGAAATTTTTTTTTATATTGAAAAATTTTTTATTGTGGATTTAGCTCTTCATATGCCGACATTTCATTGGTTGCTAAAACCAAATCGTCAGTGAAGTTTAAGCAGTTTGATAACATTCCAATGAAATGTCGGCATATGAAGAGCTAAAGCCACAACTAACAATTTTTCAATGCATTTTGCAAAAAAACTAATTGTTTCTAACGATTAGTCGGGATATTCTCCCGAATAATAAATTTCAATATTAAATTTTTTTTTTATATATAAAAAGACCTTGCGTACACTTTTTACATGAAAAACTTTTTAATTGATATTTTTTATACAGAAAAATTTCCTAACTGACACTATATAGAAAAACTTCCATATGAACAGACTTTAAATAGCAAAATTCTTCTCTAACTAACACATTTTTAATAGATGTCCCTCACAAATACTTTATATACCGAAAAATTTAACAACGTTAACCTTTTATATAGAAAAAGGTTCTATTGGTCATCCTTTATATAGAAAAACTTACTAATGGATAGTATACTTACGTATCTAGTATATGCAAAAGGAACTATTTGTATAAACAATTTTTATACAGGAAGACTTCCTGGCCGATCATTTTATGTTGAAAAACCTCCTAATAGACACTTTTCTCATGCAAATCGTTCTTAACGGACACTTTTCACTTAGAAGAGTCCCTTACGAACACTACCTATGTACATAGAAAATCGCTTTGCAGACACTTTTTACTTGGAAACAGTTCCCCACGGATACCTTTGATAAACACTTCCTATGTAGAAAAAGCTCTTAAATGGCACTTTATATAACTCCAAAGAGTATTTGTTTTATAGAAAATGTTCCTGATGGATATTTTTAATATAGGAAAAGTTATTAATTGACATTTTCTTTGCAAATTTCAAATTTGAATACTCATTATTAGTATTTATAATGTATGTACGTACTTATATACTTACATAAATATTAATTCTTATTTGCTGGTACATACATGTACATCTGGTCACCCCAAACAGTAATTTATTTCTTTTTCTCACACCTTCTTCATGGAAGTATGCAAACATCAATATATAATTGCTTCTTGAACTTGACATTCTTTTAGTGGCTTCAGTTTTCTTTTGATCGTCCGCATAATCGTTTTACGAAGAAGTTCTTTTTAGTTTCTTTTTTTATATTAAATCATTTTAAATAAATAAAAGTGTTTAAATAAATAATAGTGTTAAATATCCGAATAAAGTGAAAATAATTTACATTTATGTATGTACATACATACGTACATACTTATGTATGTACATATACTTACATACTTACATACATATGTATGTATGTATGTATTTTTTGTAACAAATATGCATTATTTTAGCTTATATGTAAGTATGTACATCCATATATGTACATAATTTAATGAAAAGAAAAAATTTAATTCATACATAAGTATGTATGTATGTAAGTATATAAGTACATACATACATATGTATGATTGTATATACGTACATACATAAGTATGTACTTATATATGTACGTACATAAGTATGTACATATGTATGTATGTACATACATACATATGTACATACATATGTAAGTACATAGAAATGTACATACTTATATACATATGTACATACATACATAGTATGTAAATACTTACATACTAATTAAATTTCAATTAATTTTTTGGTAGTATGTACATACATGTGTATGTACATAAATGCAATTTTCAAGGTTCTACATATTACTGTAAAATTTCTATGGTAAAGCTTTAAAATTATTCCTAATTTTTTTTTTCACTAAAAAGAGAAAAATAATTGTATGTATGTACATGGTATAACGGGTTTTGTGATGTACATACTTATGTAGTGTTTATTTTTATTATTCAGTGTGTCAGTGTTTTAAGAGAAGAGTGCATTGGAAAGCAATGACGTCACCATCATGTTATAAATTTCGGGAGATTATAATATTTCGTGTCGCGTTTTCGGGTAAAATCAAACTAATTGTATTTGTTACTTAAATTCTCAAAGAAACTAGTAAGTAATATAAAAACGACAATAACAACATAGAGGTATTAAGTAGGTATACGATTGTATAATACAAGGAGAAAATGTAAATAAGACTCGCAAAAATAAAAACTTCATCATAAAGCAATAAAAAATTAGGGTGGTGATTATTATATGTATGTACATATGTATGTATGTATATGTACGCATATGAAAATTAGTGCAGATATGGTATTTACATACTTACATAAGTATTTATGTATGTACATTTGTATGGAGACACATGGTTTAATTGATAAAGTGATTTAATTTAAATACATAAATATTACGAACTATTATTTTCCAGCAATTTCGAACATAAAACAGTTTAGCAGTAAAATAGTGGGAGAGAGGTACAATAATAATAATTTTAGGAGAAGAAAAATTTTGAATTGACTATAATAAAAAATTAATGTGAATTGCATACGATCTTTCTTACTTACTCATATATGTAAGTACATACATATTATATTTATAATATGTACTTACATATGTACATATATGCACCATATACTTACATATACATATTATTTTCCTTTAGTAATTTTAAACCGCTCACTTGTCTTAAAAGGACCCTTTCAATTGGCCCCAGTTCTACTTTATTGATAATTGCGCTAAACAAATTCTTGTAATCTTCTACTTTTGCTTAACAATATGAAAGCACTTCTTACAGCTAGTTTATAACTTTGCTTCGAAAGAAAACTAACACAGATTTCCAAAAACAGAAGGAAATTGTGTATTTTTATAACATTATTTTCCTATATTTCCATAAAATTATATATGTATGTACAAATAATTTTATTTATTTAAAAGGTAAAGATATTGTCGGTGGCAGCATTTTGTGTTCATCAAAAAATAATAAGTTATTTAAGTCTAATGTACGTATACTTAACTGAAATAAAATATTAAAGGCATTTCATTGGATATTTAAATGTTATTTGTCATTTATAGTTGTACTGAATTTCGTATTTGAATAGAACTTAAAGATAAAAAATAACAGCCTTATTCAAAAAAACTTAACACAGGTTGGTAAACCAACTTTAAGCAAAATTCCTTAAAGTTTCATTCAAAAACGATTATTAGCTTAACACACGTACTTTAAACCAACTTTAACATTAAAGAATTTAAAGCAGCTACTCACCTACTTTAAAGCGATGTTAAAATATTTTATTGTTTTGACAAACGAAGTTTTGTGAACAAAATTATTGATAATATTTGAAATTGTGGGGATTTGTGAAATAAAAAAAATGGATATATTAAATTTAATGAACAGAATTGGTAAAATTAATTTTTATTTTATGTGAAAACTATTTTCCAATGTAATTTTTTATTTAGAACGTGCCGCAATTAACGTCTGCCACATAAAAATTTAGAAAACTGGTGGTGATGCCGTGCAATATTACAAGAAAATGCTATACTTAGAGCATTTATTGAAAAATATTTTTAAAACCAATTAAATTAAAATACATAATTGGAAAACATACATATATATATCTTGATGACATACATATATATATATCTTGATTTTATTTTGTTTTTCATTTAGAAATATTTATTAAAATACATATGTACATCCTTTTAAGTTCTTGTAATATCAAAAAATAACAAATAAAATTAATAAAACAAATACTAGTTCAAATATTGCAATGTAAATCAAATAAGGAATTGGTTTTATTTTAATTTACTTAACGTTTGTATTAATGCAGACTAGGTTACCAAAACAAAAAACATAATATTAATATTAAAAAGTTTTAAATAACTTAAAAGTAATTCCTTTTTTCCTTTTTCCACTGGTATTATTCTCATTGCTTATCTGTAGAACGAAATTTACTTCCAATGCTTTTTAAGGGTGTTTTTTCTATAATTAACATACTCGTATGTATGTAAGTATGTATGTTTCTTAGCAAAATAATGTAAATATACAAAACGTTATAGTGATGTACATACAACCAAAACAAGTAAACAAAGCTCGTTCTTCAAGTAATCGGTTTAAAACCTTTACAAAAAAATAGGCGTATTTATTTTACATTGCGATAAATCCATTTAGTTTATGTTTTTTATGTACTATACACATTAATTTACATCTTAAATAACGAAAAATTAAATTTTTTATTAAAACTATGCGAAACATTATCAATATATCCGACTATCCGGATGAGTAATACTCGTTTGTTTTGCATCGTTAACTATAAAGAGACAAGAGAGAATGATGGTGTTGCCGTATCAACATGTAAAATTTATTAAAGCATACACTAGCTAAAGTACTGTTTTTGAATAGGAATTTTTAACATAGGTTTGTTAGCCTTAAAGTCTTTGGTAACTAATGTGAACTTCAAGCCTCAATTAAGTTTTTTTTTGAATAAGGCTATAAGTCATTAACTGGCCCTTTCTTAAGTTAACAAAGAAAATAATGGAAATGTAAGCCGAAATTTTGAAAATGTATAAGAAATTTTTAATGTATCAATTAGATGGGGAGAATATAAGTTCCAAACAATTATTTGGAATTCATTTCTGTTGCTGTTGGCAGCTAAAAGTATCCACTAAAAAGCATAAATATTTACATCAGCTATCTGCATCTTGAAAATTGAAGCAGTTACAGAATTTCAGTTTTAAACACTTGAATTCTGATTAATTTAAGTTTTTTGTAAATGAATGCATATAAAATGGCACAGAAAAAAATTGTTTTTAAGATAACAAGTACAAACAGCGTAAAAATTAATTTACATCAGTGAAATAAATTAGATTTACAACAGATATACAAACCAAATTTTTTTGTTCGTACCTCTCATAATCTTCCGTATCGGTGAGGTTTGAATTTAAAAAAATCTGAAACTAAATTGTAATAAAGTATGCTTTAGCTTTTTGGAAAGTCCCAATGCTGATCGAGGGGTATCTAGTGATGACATCGACCGAAATCCCTAAAAATTAAACTGGTTAAATTTTTTTCTTAATTTATGCTTGAATATAAACAAAAACTGGACTAAACTTCAAGGACCAGCCAATCCAGTGGGCTTGTATTCATATTTTTATTCCATTAATGAGCTTTTGAGAAGTTTTTACTCGTAGGTTACTATTTGGATGAAAGAGTATAAATCGATTGGCATATAAACCCTGTTAAGTTACACTTTTCGCATGTAGATTGGTATGTACATTATTTTGCGCTGTCAGAGCAAAAAAAAAGTTTAAGGAGTTTTGTTGTTTTAACAATCTTATTAAAATTCTCTTAAACTTTAAAATAAAAAGTATTGATTAGAAAATGTGCAGATGCTATTATATTAACCATATTATTTTTCTTACTTGTACGCAGTTGTTATTAAGTGTGAAATTGTAATAATTACAATTTTTCGAATCTTTTTATAGAAAAACAAATATTATATAATACAATAACTGATAACATTTAAAAAAGCTAATTAAATTTCTGCAATGTATGTATGCTCAACAAATGAACAGATTAGAAAGATTTATGATGTTAAAGGCGCTATAATTAGAAGACGCGATCTAGGGGGTACAATATAAACCCTAGATTCGTATATTTATGAAAAAAATATATATGATTTTTACTAGAACTTACAAAATAAAATTCATATCTATTATAAAAGTGTTAAGTTTATCACAATTTCTGGTTTATTTGATTGTTCTTACACACTTTACAAAAAGGAGGGGACCGTCAGAAAAAATCTTAAAAAATTCAAAGTAGAATGTGAAATAATGGTAAAATTTGTATTTCTGCATTTTTTGTGTTAATATAATGTTAAATATATCCATATAGAAAGACAATAGATCTGTCTTGAAATGACATTTTTTGCTGTGCTTTTATGACACTGATTGACGTACAATAAATACATGCCAAAACTAGAAGAAACAGAAAAATAGGAGTGCCAAAGTATTTTTCTATTTACTTTTGCAATATTTTTTATCTACTTTATTTGAAACAAAGACAAAATTGAAATTTTTTGTTTGAGAACAATAAGTAAGAAAAGTTAAAAATTCAATTTCAAAAATAAATTTTTAGCTTAGGAAATTTGCAAGTGAAAAAAGTGAATAAGACGGCAATGAAATGATTTGTTAATGTGGTCTCTAAAATAGCTATATAAAGCTTGTATGACTTTGAGTTTTTCTTGAAGGTCATATATGAAGCTAAATTAAAAAAAAAATATTTTCATGAAGGAACTCATTACACTACAATTTACCAAATCGTCAAAAATAGGTCTGTTCATTTACTTTCCTAGCAAAAACTATGAAAGAGAGAGTAAAACAGAAACTTATGAAATTAATGAACACTTTATTAGAAAAAACTAGCAAGTAAATTTTATTGAGATCAGCAATGGTAATTACGATTCAAAAACTATTGCCTTGACCATAAAATCGTGCCTTTCTTTAAGTAATTGTAGTAAATACAGAAAATATCAAAAATTACTACATAAGTACGTACATAAGGTATTTTATTTATCACAAATAAAAAATAAATAGTGCGATACATTTATATATTGATTATTTGTTAATGCCGTTTTTAACTATTCTACCCATTAGTGATAGTGAAGACCAAAACAGAAATTGTGCGATAGACTTTTTTTCTTACTTGCCCGTCCGATACGTTAAGTCTTATGAATATTTTAATAAAATGATAATTTCTATGCGATTAAATGTGAATTTTATGGAGACCCTAATCGGGCAACATTTATTAAAAGACATTTCTTAAATGACAGACTGTCATTATATTTTATTGCTCTTAGCCTTTTTGAAGCAAAGCAAGAAGCAAGAATATTATAATAAAAAAATATTAACATGAATATAATATAAAATAAAACATACATATGTACATATGTTTTTGATTATTTTTGTGTGCTACTATCACATCGTCAATAGAGTTTGGTACGATTTTCTTTCCATATACGATAGAATTCGATCCGATTTTCACCTGAATGAATTGTACGATAGTGCAGGATAATTAAACACAGCCTTTACTATGTACAGTCACTGCTTATAAACCATTTTATTTAAATTATTTACAATAAAAATAAACCATAATAAATAAATATATTACACACTTAAAATTGCAATAAAAAACTGAATTGCCTTTTTTTAATGTCACCATTATCACTAGTGGTTTATTTATCATTTGATTAAAAATATGTGAAAATATATTTTGATATTCTATAATTTGTGATAGTTTTTCCTGTAAATATTTATACTCCTTGAGCAAAAATTAATACTCTTCGTGCGCCAAATATACAATAAAAATTTTTCCCATCTCTGTCACTTTCCGAATCGCTTTTAGTTACTGAACAGACCTAATGTTGTCAAAGATATTTGATTGTGAAAAACTAAATACTTATATAGATTTGAAGAAACTTTGCATTTACAAACTTAAGCGACGACTTTTTATTCAACTCATGCATAGTTTTAAAAAATACATCCATTATTGAACTTAAAAGACTTTTGACACATGTCATAAAATATGATTACGTTATACAGAATACTGTATATTGAGGATTTCAGCGACTATATTGCCATTGACAAAAGCTTTTAAATCTGTTTTGTTACTTAAAAGGAACATTAGCTACTTCTTATTTGTCACACAATCAGAATTAATAATTTAAATGGCATATGTTAACACATGACAAGCGAGAAATTGACTGTTAAGTATTTTAAAATAATAAAAACGATTCTAAAGTTTTAAGGTCAAGTTGTCGCAAGTTGTTCTTGCCAAATACTCATCTCTAATTTATCTAATGCTGAAAACAAATAAACTTGATCTCTAAAGTCTTTAATGATTCTAAAGAAATCTCAATAATCCTCTTCAAAACACATTTCAAACTGACATTGAAATTATTTTATGGGAATGAAAAATAAAGTATTGCAATCTCTTTTTTAACTTAAAAGTCATGACTTTCAAAAAATATAATTTTTATTAAGAAGAAATCTCACGCAAATTATATTGAGGTTCTATATACTTATGTATGAAGCTTGTGTCGTAACTTGTAATTAATTGGTGGCACAGTATTTTTTTGTTGAAAACAAGTTTTGAAATACTTGAAGCTTACAAGGATTGAAAGGAACTTATTTAAAATATTCTTAAGCAATAACCAGTTATTTCTTTGCAAAAAATAAACTTTGATTTGAATAAAAACAAAATGTTTATTAATTGCAGCATGAGTTATTATCATACATTTTGCTGAAAATTAATTATTATTTAACACCCTTTTATTGAGATAAAAACCATAAAAAAAACTTGAAAATTGACCAGTTGCTTCCCTAAACAAAACAAATTTCTTAAAAAAAATTCTTTTTATATTAAAGATGACAAAATTCTGATGATGCTGTGCACACAACAATTTTTTAAAAGATGTTTTCGTGTTACTTTTTTTCTCTATCGTAGATGATTTAGTGATTTATTAAAAATCATTAATCTTTTTCATTTAAAAATCTAAATTTTTCTTCTATTTTTTACATGTCATGAAAAGTGGTCAAGCATTTTCTAAAAAAAAAGAAAAGTATTTTGATTAATCACCAAATTATTCATTGTTGCCTTTTGTCAAAAGCTTTTTTAAATAGATAAGTTTGTGAGAATTTTTTAATGGAAATTCCTTTATTTACTTTTAGAAGTCAGCAGATGGCTTTTCTTAAGGACTCAGGTTTTCGTTTTGTTAAAACTCAAAAAGTTAATAAAATCGATGACGGGGTTATCATTGTCAGAATCCGTTCTGCGCTAATCTGTGTGACATAGAATTTTACGTCTTCGATGAAAATATTAATTGAAGCATTTTTTTATTATCGGTGTATATATTTAATTAGTATTTATTAATTTTTACAAGTAGTAACCTACAAATAGTGAGAAAAAACAACTTGTGTTTTTGAGAAATTTATTATCTTTTTTTATATCCTTTCACAAAAAGTTTTAAATACCAACCAGGTGTTTTTACCAACAAATTTCGTAGGCAGCCATTTAGCGATTGACTTTAATGTTTTGTTTTTTGTAATAAATTTACAAAAAGAAAGCCAAATAAACCACCACAAATGTCGACACATTGTGCTCTAATAATTTTTTATTTCATTGCAATGAAAGGAATTCCTTCACACTCGAAAATATCCCGCAGTTTTCTATCATTATCCCCCTCGTTGGCTGATCATGATTAAGTTACATATAAAAAATATACTGTTGAGTCTATTTGGTTGTTTTAGGTAATAAATGTCTAATAAAAGGAATTATAATTTTAATTATAACATTTTCTCCAATGACACCTTCAACTTTCACATCCTTTTAATATCGTTTTTAACTACATACTCTTTTTTTCATAAACAGGAAGATATAAATAAATTTGGCTTTTGGTTTGATTATTTCCTCGTTAACTAAATACGTATGTAGAGCCTTTTGTTATCTGGCAGTTTGTAATTCAATTTTTATTTATTCTTATCGTTCATTTATCTAGTGCTCTGTTGCTCTCATGTGTTGCTTCATTATTAAAGTATCCTGCAGGAATGTTGTGTATGTAGATTTTTATAGACTGGAATGAAAAAGAACGGTCATAAATTTTCTTAAGTGTATTTTTATTTGTGGTTTTTATGTCCTTTTATATATATTTTCCCATTCGTTTTTTTTCTGGGTGTGGAAAATTGTAATTTTATGTGTAAATTTGTTTATTAACTAAGTTCTTATTTTGTTTGGTAGAACATTTCCCCCAAAATATTCACACAAAAATTAATGAAATTTATTTGTGTTGAGAGTTTAAAGGTAAAAAGTGTAAGCAATTTATTATTTTAAGTGGATTTTCATTGGCTTATCATTAAAACAAATAATTATATGGGAGTGTCTTTGGCAATGAATTAATTAATTTTTATTTACGACACTTTCTGCTACACTTACGATTTGTTAAGAAACTATAGAGGGTATTTTAAAACTATATCAAACGGAATTGTATTGTATTCCGTTATAGAGAAATAATGATTTGTTTTTATTTTTATAAAAAAAAATATATATATATATATTTCAGGGAAAGAGATTAATTTGAAAGAAAATTAAAATTAATGGAAACTTACAAATTACAAAACGGGGAAGGATTTTTTTGTTTATATATTGAAAGACTTTAGAATTTGGTGCTGGGAATAATACAAAAAAAAAATATATTTTTCAGTAAGACTAAGAAGGTTTGAAGGGTAGTCTTACAAATTTGAAAATTAATTCCTAATTCAAAGTTGAAACTTTTATTTCTTCAAACTCTTACTCGTATATAGTAATAAATAACTGAATACAAAGAAGTCCATCGATATGTCCTTACAGTCAATCATTTATTTTATTCTGCTCGTGGCTTCTTAACGTTTTAAACTACAGGTAAACTTCCCATAACACGTTTTTATAGCGTGGTTTACTATTGACACAAATAGAAAACTACTTTTTATTTTATGTTTTTGTCTTAAACAAACTCAATGAAATATGAAAAGCAAAATGTTTAACATAATAAAATGTGTATAAAAGTATTAAATAAATATTAAAACGTCAGTTGTCTTCATTTATTTATCTTTTTGTGTTATATAACGCGATATCATCCAACAAGTCGCTTTTTGCAAGGTATATGCCGCTTTATGAGAGGGTTATCTGTAAATGCAAAATGATTTCACAGTATTCAAAAAATATATTTCATCACGCAATTATTTATTATCTCGCAAGTGTTTTATTTCAATATACCTATTAATTCTTTGTTTTTAATTTCTTTGCAGATTTAACCGCAGGATTCTGGTAAGTCGTAAAATAATTTATGTACTATATTACTTAATTGATAAGTTCGATATTTTACGATAAAACTGCAAACTAAACCAGTCAAACGCTTTTAATGTTAGTAAAACAATTTTATAACTTTTTTCCGTCAACAGTTTTTAAATTGTTTGACGTCTTCTTTAAAGACTTTCGTAGCAATATGACAAATACGCACATTAAATTAACAAAATATCTTTATTTAATATTAGTACGTAACACTCAAAATAAAAGTTTATATCTCAGCTTAATATAAACTTTTATTCAAAGTGTTATATATTAATCTTAAATAAAAGGTTCTTTTCTAAAATAAAATAAAAATATAACAAATTTTTTTTTTAAGATTTTGGCGTTATGTTTCATGATATGCGAATATGACTTTTGTCATAATGCTGTTCCTATTTTCACACACTTTTCGCAGATATTGTGGCCGTATTTAGGAAATAATTCGGCAAATATTATTATGCTCCCAGTATTCAATCATCTCTGTTTTATCGTCGGGGACAAATGACTTGACATGTTCCCATGGCAAATAATCCAATTGGTTAAGATCGCACGATCTTGGTCGCCAATTAACAATATCATTAGATGCAATTATTCGTTTGTCAAATCGTAAATCGAGTAAATTAATCGATTAATAAATTTGTATATAATTTGAGTGTGTAGCTCTGACGTGATTCTGTTCATTATAAAATGGCAAACAAAACTAATCACAAAACACATATCAACTGTCAACTCGGTTTCAAGCAAAATTGTGATAAAAGAAGAGTGATAAAGATATGAAAGTCCAAAATAACAACCCATATAGTTATTGCTAATTTAAAGCGAATATTAAACATATTATTACGAAAGCCGTCGAAGAAATTAACAAATAATTGACGAAATATTCGAAGAAAAAATATAAAATAATTTTATACTTGCATTAAAAATTGTTGGCCAGATTGGCTTGAAAAATCTGACTAATCACTATTTTTCTAGGACAGACAATTCTAATATCTAAATATTTTTTATAGTTCCGTTAAAGACTCATTGGGCGTTAGAGTGTTAAACAATATCTCAACTTTTTTCATTAACTATGAGTTTATTCTATCGCTATTATGAGTGTGTTTAGTAGATGATTATCGTTATTTATAACAATTTACAACAGTAGTTGCTTCTTAAATTATAACTTATTTAGCCGACAAAGTTGAAAATTATTGTTACCGCCTCTTCAAAAAGGCTCGATCCGAAAGCATGTACACACCTACAGAACTTTCAATTATTGAAAAAATTATTTATTTATTTTTTAAGGGTTAAACCATTTTTTTGTTATTAAAGTTCAACAAACAATCTTGGGAATAATTTGAAAAGAAAATTACGTTAATTTCCAGAATGTTGGTTTTGGAGGAAAGACTATTAAATTAAGAAAATAAAAAGAGCGTTTCATTCAAAATGAAGATGAGATAAATTAATGTATGAAAATGTTAAAAAAGTTACCCTTCCACAATTTGGTTGCTTGCATTGCACTGCATTTGTAATGCAAGTCGTTTGACTGTCTTTGTCCGCTTGTCACTCATCTAGCCGGTGTTTTCTTGGCTCTAGTCTAGACCTGTGTGTGTAAAGTGTATAATTGCTTCAAACTTTCCTTAATTTTCTTGTCTAAATCAAAAGTAAAAAAACGACAAAAGACAGACGACACACACTGACGTCGCGCCATCTTAAATAAATTTATTAGAGAGGAAACTACAAAATTGATGGAAAAGAAAATAACTTTAAAAACATTATTCAGTTTTTGTACATCTCGAAAATAAACAAAAACAAAAACTACACTTGATTTGGTTTGGTTTTCATTTACTATATTGATGATAAATTCAAATAAAATAAAAATAAAAAAATCTCACTGTAGGTTACATTTAATCAAGACCGCAACTGCAAAGTTGCTAAAATAATGTGTATAAAGAAACCAGATCGGTAATGACTTGAAGAGACGCTATATTCCTTAATGCTAAAAACATACAAAAAATAAAAATTATTTCAACTTCATCACATAATTAATCCAAAAATATATTGCAAGACAATTTCAAACTATTTTATTCATTAAATGACTAACATTACATGATTCGAAATTTCGCTATCATGATCGTAAATGTTTATAATAGTTCTATGCAAAGCATATGTAAATGTTTGTCTTTAATAATATTATGGTTGTGTGCCTGTAATAAAGTTTTTGTATTGTATTTTTTATAGCAATGATCAGGTTTTAATTGTAGTCCAATGATAAAAATTTTGTTAATGATAAAAATACAAGGATTTATAATATTTTTGCAAGGAACGTTGTTTAGTTATTATCTATCCACTTTCATTTTATATATAATTTTTCGTTTTATTTTGTGCGCCTGTTTTTTGGATAAAATGTATATACAATTGATAATATTTCCTTATGCTAAGACCAGAAAAGTGTCAATTGCCTCAATTAACTTTGCCACTTGTAAAAATGGTACGATTAATGGTACGATTAGTCAGTCTTATAGCGAAAAAATTTTGTTGCAGCTCAAAAATCTTTTAATCTTCTTATATCATCGTATTGAACTAATTTCAATCAGACTGATGGGTATTGGTATTAAAATCTTAAAAAGGATTATGCTTCAACACTATGGTCAGTTTTGGTAGGGTATTTGTTAAAAAGGAAAATTACCCAACGGCGTCATGACTTTGCGATATTTTGTCTGTTCAGTTCTGCGCTGTGCTGGGATGTTCTGGTTGCAGTTGCATTTGCGGTTAAAGTATTAAATTAAGATCTAATGATTCCCCATATTCCACTCTCTACTGTTTTGTATTGTTGTAGATGTATGTATGTTAATTTACGTCGCTACAACAACTAAAAAATAATGAAAAAAAGGAAGATAAATAACATTAAGTCTTAACCAAGAAGAGGAGTCGTTGTTGACTGGTTTTGTCTTTCCTTCTTTGTGCACTCTTTTCTTAAGATAATTTGTTATAATATCTATTTTTCTTTCCTTTTTGTTTGGTGACTCGGTCTGATTGTCCGTCTGTCCTAAATTTTACGTGATTTTAGTAATTTACTCAAGTGTGTCGAGAGGAAAAAGGTTCTAATGATGCTTCTAATTTGTATTTATTTTTATATATTTTATTCTTGATTACAAGAACCTACAATTAAATGCACAAAAATGACGACGTTTTCTTGCTTCAGATTGTACATTTTACGCTTTCTAATTTGAAATTGTTTTTCATGGCATTTTCTTCCAAATGATAAATTTTCGAAATGCATTAAAAACAAACGTTGAAAAAATGCATTTATTTTTCTTGTCATTATGCCTTTAAGGCTTAATTATAAATAATTTCTTTTCTTCTACCTTCTAATTGCCATCGAGGCTACTGGTTTTCTTAATTTCTTACAAATCATCTTCAAAATTTTAAACAATTTACAAATAAATTGTGTTTAGTCATTTGAGAGTATTTAAGGAAAATTATTAGGTTAGGTTAGGTTAGGTTAGGTTGATTGGAGGGGTGTGATAAGCCCATGTCATACGACATACACTTAAGCCAGTGAAGGCTTGTTGTGCGCTCCCTTTAATTATCAAACACAACTGCCAGAGTTCTGCGGCAGGATTCGAACCTGGGACCTTCGCACTACGAGTCTAGTACACTACCTACTAGTCTACGAAGGTCAGGAAAATTATTAGAGAGAAGGAATTTTTTTTGCTTGTAATCATTTTTACAAGCTGCTTAAAGGAGTCGAAACTACAAAATCCCCTCAATTTGTGCGTATGTGTGTGTGTATGTGCTTAATCCTGTTTAATTTGTCTGACTTTAGTTTTGCTTTACTAGTTTTGGCAAACTTCATTCATCGTTATGCTTTCGCATTTTTCACGCTTTTTGCCTTTAACAAATTGTGTAAATAAAAACCCTTTCTTTATCGTTTCTTCTGTTATTCGCTTCCTTGGGGGAATTCATAAGGTAATCAATCAATTATTTTCTTAATCTTGTATCTTTTACATGTCATTTTTATCTATATAGTTTTGTTTCCCTTCTTCTGTTGGCCAGTTTGCATTCAGTTCCCAGCGGAATTTCTGCCAACTATCTGGTCAATCAAATATTTGTTCAACAAAAAAGGGGTAAATAAAGACACGCACACGTTTAATTTTATTTAACTAGAACAAATTGTAAAATTATTTATGCCTTGTAAGAAAATGTTATTGATAAGGTCGAAAATGTACGTGTATTTAATGAAAGGGGATACGCGTTTTCTATAATAAATTTGAATCGAATGTGAAAATAAAAATTAATATCTACGGGACAGTTGGACTAAAGAATTTCATTAATATTTTTAATAATCTATACATTTTTGTCACTATATAAATGATGAGTTTTAGATTAAGGCATATCAAACGCATCAAATTGTTGAGAGATATTAGCTTTCGTTATATATCGCCATTAAACAAAAATTTAGTTACAAAATATTTTTAACTTTTAAAAAATTTAATTTCATTTCTTACTCTCTCGATTTACGTATATTTAGTATAATCAAACCGTGTATTTCCAATAAACAAATTACGCTATACCTTGTGCGATATTTTCTGGGCTCTATTCAAGTCCATTTTTTTGTGAAGCGCTTATTAGTTTGCAAAGTTCCATGAGGTTCACTTTGGGTAGAATTGGATATAATGTTGAAGGCCAGCTTTCAGCTTTTGTCGCAAAAAATTCTAATTCTATTATTTATATAGAAAGTAACGTGAAGTCATTTGAAGAAAATTAAAATTATTATTGCTGATTCTTATTTATGTTGATTCTGATTTAGAGCCAAAAGCTGTTCATCGAAACTTATTTTTAAATCTTTTGTAACCGCAAATGTAATCTCGCTGAAAGAATTATCACAATTACCAGCAAACAATAACTGTTGAAATGGATTTTCACACGAACTGGGAGATAAATCTTCAACCAACAAAAAAGCAATAATTGTTTATAAATTTTTTTTAAATTGCAAGGTGTAATAATTGAAGCAACTCAAACTCACTAAATTCAGAAGCCAAATTTTGTGGTTTTTTCTTTAACCACAAACGTCAAAAAAGTACTTTTAGCAGATCATTATTATCCAATTACTAGGGATATTCACAGTTTGAGTTTTATTAATATGTGACGTTTTACATAAAGAAGTGAAATATGGAAAATTTCAATTAACTTGTTACTGATGATAATTAAAGGACCAAAAGAGTTCAAAAAAAGTTACAATAGAAATAAAGTTTATATGATAATTTCGAAATTTTCCATATATTTTAATTAAATCCTCTCACAAATAGTGCTTTACCAAATTATTATGTTTAACACACATTAAACATATGGCCGGAATTTTTTTTTGCGATTATCAGAAAATCTTGGAAAAAGTTCTGCACCATAAAAATTTAATTTTTTGATTATGTCATATGCTTATTTATCTTTTTAATAAATTTATGTTGAAATTAATATTTATTTTTATTCTGTAATAAACTTCTTTCCTATTTCAACCAAAATAAGCTGCCTGAATATCAGAATAAGGATTTCTTCACATTCGAGACAAAAGTCAGTTTTCTTCTCTCATGGTTGAGGTTAAGTTCACATCCATTAGCATTAATAGTTTGCAAACAATTACAGTGGGTGACAATATAATAAAACTTTTCCAAATATAATTTTATACATTGCAGTATGTCAAAGATGCATAGTTTGCAAAATTTTCTGGTAAATATATTATTATTAGATTCAATTGTTGACTTAAATTATCTAGTATCAAAAACACAAGGAATACAAATTTTAATATTTCTAATTTATTAGATTTTTCAAGACAATGCAAACTGAACCTTTATTTTAATAAAGAGTCCTGTACCTCTTTTCGACTTCATATTTTATTGGATAAGTCTTATTATTTATTATTATTTCATAGGACCTGTGCATTGATCTCATAAAATTATCACTTGGAATCCTTTACCACTGGTTTATAACCGCATTTTATAGACATTATTTCTTGGTGTAGTGTCGTAGATTGAGATCCGGAAATGTTTTACGTCATTCCAAAACGCAAATGTCATTATAATCACTACATACATCCCCCAAAAGGTGTGTTTGTAATAATTGTCATATTGAAATCTTCTCTGCCAATTACACATCTTTAATATGACAATTTAAAAATAGGAGTGAAAAATTGGTTCATCCTTGCCTTTATTAATTGTGCTATCGAGGTCCACTCTGTTTTCCCTCGGCCTTCTTACAAATGTTCTCCCATCACTGCCTTTTAAAATTATATTGAAATGGGAACAGTGTTCAATTTCTATTTCTTTGGTATATATTTTTAATATGGGTGTGGTTTTTTAAGATAAAAGAGGTCTTTTTAACGGCCGATGGCATCCAAGACCTCTTCTAATCTAGGGCTATATGTTTAAGAAATAATTTGTAAACAGAGATTATTAATAACAATTCGTGGTAGATATTTTTCCAAACTCTTGCTAATAAATTATGTTGCCCTAGTGTTACTTGGTCTTCCCCACACATAATTAGTCTCTGTTCCTCTTACAAAACTTTTTTAAATTGCTGAGACTGTACAGTTATTTATCAGAAGTACTTACGCGCCCTAATCCTGCATTAAAACCTAAAAATTTTTAGACTTATTTTGAATAAAAAATGAAATAACAGCATTCCATGATTTTTTTGAAAAAAATTCCTTATCCTTAGTTTATTCTTGTACCATACATGAACAGAAAAATGTGCATTGTTTTGTCAATAATTATGTGTAGTTCACATAATACATTCAACTCGTCAACAACTCGTCTCAAAAGCACAACATTTATTGATTGCTTGACCCCCATATATTTTTTTTAGATGAAAATGCACATCCTTGTTAACCTGTTTTTTTATTTTTTCAAACTTGCTATATTTTTTATAAGAAAAGCCTCTTGTCAGAAATGTTCCTGCGGAAACTTAATTTTCAAGTATATCCTAAAATGTTAGACATCTTATCGAAAACCGAAAATACAGATTGAATTTTTTAAATTACATGCTTTATTTCACTCACTGTATGTGTATTTCACACTAACCTTTATAAAAACCACAAAATAAATTACCAAAAATTCATCAAATTTCCGTCTTGAGAAAAAATATTGGAAGAAACATATTTAAAAGAAAAAACAAAATATGGATAGTATATAATTTGTTCATACATATCAAATGAAGACTCCTTGAGGGAATCACTCACTTCCCTTTTCGAAGTTGCAAATATAGTGTTTGTAGTTATTACGACTTACAAACATCATTTATAACAACTTAAAAAAAACAAACGGTCACACTCATTGGTTAAATAAAAAGGGTTACACATATTTTCCATATAAACCAGACCATCTTAACCCTTACGTCGTTTTTCATTATTTTTTCTAAGGACATTTTTATAACAAAATTGTATTACATTAACATTTTTATTACATAAATTAAACAAAAAATAAACAAGTAAAATATAAAAAATTTACAAAATTTGTTGCGGTTGTTGAGTACTAGTGCCAGTACCAAAATGTTTTTTATTCGGACTCAAACTCTATCAACACACTTGACCACTTGTCAGTGAAAAACAAATTGTTTTGCTTGTCAAGAGAGGGTATTTTATCATTATTTGTTGCCTAAAGGGTTTATTTTCCTTATCATTTTGTTTTTTTAAGGACTTTTTGTGATTAAAACTTTTTCTATTCTAATATGTTTTCTTGCATTTCTTTCTGTTGGTCCATTTTAATAAGATTTTATTTATGCAGTTTATGTTTACAAATTACTTACGGTTAATAAATCATTCCGCTTGTCAAAATATAAAAAATAAGAGAAATGCATAAATTTTAAAATCACTTTGGCAATAGACAAATTGTTTGAAAAAAATGTCTGCGTGATGAGCGTAAAGAAATACAGAAATAAAATAATATTAAATCTAGAATTTGAATCCTTAAAGATTAAAAAATAAATAGTTTTTTCTTTAAATATTTTTGTTGCCCAATAAAATATGAAAAGTCCAGATATCGACAATCAAGAAGGCAGCCTACTGTGTAAGATACTGTATAATATTTGGTCAACGTATTATTTGTACCGACACAACATGAGAGCTAGTACGGAAATGTCAGACATATTGGAATAAAATGTCAAGTTATTCTGTTCTAAAGCTCTGTCTGTCAGGACATGCAGACGAGTCCAGCAACATCATCGAGGATTATGAATAGAAAATCGCATCCATGACAAGTCCATCGACTTGCTGTAGCTGCTGGTGAATAGCTGTAAGTCACTTTTTAGGAAAGCCGAAACTACATTATCCTCACAAACCACATATGTGGCCGCGAGATATATCCGTCCTAAATATGATCTTTAGCCATACTAAGAGTACCTAGGAAACAACTACAAACATCGCTGGCAGTACTGAGAGTACATTGCCTTCCAAGCACACACGCCAGGAGATAAAATCTTCCTTTAATGACTTATGCAGAAGTTGCCAGATCGCATGAGGCAAGATATTAACACATACGGGCACATCTTTTATGCACGAAATCCCATGTCTATCCAACTTTGATGTCGCATCAAGGGTATAAACTATTGTTTGGGAATCAGGTTGGTTCAACGATGATATATAGGATATCCATTGTCAGGTAAAAAAAGCACCAAACTGGACCCAGCTATAGTCATACTGCAACCTGAGCAGTATGACACAATTTAGTAAATATTTCGGAAATTTAAAGTACATTCCAGGATTAAAATATTTAGTCGTCGGGCACTTAAAAATTCTTCAATTTAATTATCCTATAGCAAACATTTTTAAAAAATTTCGTAGTGCATAGTGATTTTCTATTCTACTCATATTTCTTTTTTCAAAAAACATATTCATATTAATGATTAAAATTTTGGACTATCAAATAAATAATGAATAATACAACATATCGCCACATATTAGAACAAAGTTGTATATAGTAAAAACAATTGGTTGCACAGTGATCAAATTTACACAAATTATTTGTCTTGAGTATCGTGGCCATGTTCAGTCATTACTCTGTTTCGAAATTTTTATTCACACCTTTAAAAGAGAGTCTTTTCTTTATGTTAGAAGATGTTGTTAATTAAACTTGGCAATATTATTCTAGCATTATTTAAATTCGTTTGATTTTCCTACTAATTAAATTTGCTTAGTTCTTGAAATTATATACGAAACCTTTTTTTAACTCACAATTTAAGGGATTCGTTGTAATGTGGTGAAAAAAATATTGTTTATGACAGCTGTCAAAACTTTTAATAATCACTTTACAATTGTTTGCTATTTGTGGCAGATTTGAAACAATACTTTAAGTATTAACGTTTGTTGTTGCTGTGGTACAATTGCAAATTGGTAAGGCTTCTCAAATGTCACCAACATTTTTTGTTTACTTTGGATTTTAACAATTGTAAACTAAACACATACTTATGTATGTACGTAGACGCAGACACCATAAACAAATTTGAATAAATTTTCCAAAAACGTTGGCACCCCGCCCCCTTTTGAAAAAAAACTCAAATCAAATGATTCAATTAGGAACAGTTTATTTTGAAATCTAAAATCTATTTACGAGCAATTTTTGAAACAGAAATAATATATTTTTTGCAATTAGCCGAACATTCTGTTAAAATCAAAAGCTCAAACTCTTACTTTGACACAGAAACAGAAATAGACACCACCCTGCCGAAAATGGAAATTTTGAATCAGCAAAGAAGGAAGAGTATTTTATCAGGCTTTATCCTTGTTGTTAAAGTATTTATCTGTGTTTGCGTATATTTTCGTTGCTTTTTTATTTCGGTTGTTTTCGTTGTCATTTTGTTTATTTAACGTTAAATTAATTGCGGTCTCATATTTCGTTATGCAAAATTTCAAGCGTCCTTATTGTTCTCATTGTTTCTCTTGCTGTTGCTGCTGTTGTTTGCATATTTTATGAACGTCGAACTATTTGCGTAAGATTTACTTAACGGCAAAATGTATTTACGTTGCTAATTGAAGTAGAAATTCGATGTTTATTGTCATTGATGTTGTTGTTGTTTAATAAGCAACAGTGAGTATATTCTACCCCATTACTGTTGTCATAGTTGGGGCCGTTACGGCTGTCATTGTCACTGGTTATGGGTGGACTATTCCTCTTGTTTTTACTCCAATATGCAGCATTCTTGAGGCAGATGGGTAATAAGACACTTTTTAGCTTAATCTTAAATTGTTTGGCTGCATAAAAGATGAATAAGAAGCATAAGTTGTCGTCTCAAGTGTTGTAGTCGTTGATGTTTTGTCGCCATGTTGTTGGCTCAGGTTTTGTCTTGCTGTTTGTAGTTCAAGGGTGTAGTCATAAAATGTTTAGTCTTTTGTTCAGTTGGTAATTATTACAAAGTATACTGACACTAAAATTGCGAACTTAAGTGCTGATTCTCTTCTTTTTGTTTGTTTGTAACGGATCAGAGAAAGGTGAAGATTAAGGTAATTTCTAAATATTAATTAAACAACTTTAAAGTTATTTATAAAATTCTGAATATGTTAGAGATATTATCTATGTTTTTTATTAAATAAAATGTAACTTTTAGTGGCGTAAGACGTTTATAATCCTGCAGTTCTTTGCACCTAAATCGCAAAAAAAAAAATAAATAAATAAATAAAATGTTAGTCGTTTGTTTGTATTGTTTATGTATATGACAGTTATCTAATTCTATTATGGTTATATTTTTGCTGTTGTAATATTTAAACATGGTTGAATCTTTTGAAATTCTCATATTGTACGAGTTTGAATGCTATTCAGCCACATGTTGGTTGAAGTCTACTGATGAGTTGGAACTATAGCTCCAACTAATGCAAACCTATAGTCAGCTTAACAAACGTTTACTGCAAATAACAAAGTATTTTTTATTTTGCGTTAATGTAATCATGTGTTGACGTATGTACGGAAAATTATTTCTTAGCAACTTTTTTTCGTGTAATCGTCCAGAAATGTGGGTGGAAAATAATTCAAAATTTTTTCTTTTGTTTCGATATATGAAGCCTCGTATCCAAGATGATCTGTATGAAATACAATTTTGCCGATAATTTTTTTAAAAAGGCGAAATATTTACTTACATAAAAACTTTTTAAATATAGATTGCTGATTGTAACAAACATCCAATATTCAAGAAATCAATACAATAAAAAACTTGTTTTCGATATTTCATTGATGTTGGGAAACCACAATGTGAACTTAATAGTTTTAACGTTCTTTAAGTTATTTTAAATCAAGCATGTTTCATACTGCGATCTGTCCTTTTCCATCTTGTATGTCGCGACAGTAGAACTTGGTTATGACTTCCTTATTTATCTCTGACTTATCTAATGGAAATAAATTTTCTTCTGTATGCTTTGCATCTACGAAATTTCGTCGTAAATAGTCTATCGATTTAATCATATAATTACTTCAGCTCATTAATTAATAAAGTCACCAAGAATTTGTTTTAAAAATGTCCTCGTATAAGATTTGAATTAATATTGCTTCAACTGATATACTAGATAAGCTATTTGTGTATGTAAATGTACATTCTATAATAAGTAAATAGATAAAGCAGGGATATTAGGAGTGCAAAATATAGACTAGGCGGTCGATCGAATAATAATTTAATTAAATCTGCTGCTATAGTTTGGCCTTCTGATTAACTTAAGTTTTCTTTTATATTAGCATCAAATAAAATTATTAAATATAATGACTTGGATATCTTTACCGAGAAAATAGTTTGTAGGGCATCTTTCCTTGACAAGCATCTTTTTATTTGGTTCTTATCCAAAATAAATAATAAAATTTGGTTTATGTCTGTAATAATCATTCGCCATTGTTTGACATGAAATAATTTATTCTTTTGATTTCATTCCATTAAACCATGAACAATTTCACTATCTTCACATTTTTTGGAAAAACCACAAAACTTTATGTGTGTGTGTGCGTTTGGCTCTGTTTTGTTTTCAAAACTAGTTTTAAATTGATTTCCTCCCATTATGGGATATTAATCGTACTCCTTGCAAGTAGTTAAACACAAAAGGGTGAACCAAGGGAATTTCGTAGGTAACAAAAGATTTGTTGACTTTATTCATTCAGCAAGAAAACCAAAAGAGAGAGGATAAAAAAGTGAACATATTGAAAATACAGAAAATAAAAAAATCCATCAAAGAAAAAGAGTACATTCCATCAGAATTGATTATATCTTTTTATGTTGATGACAAATATCACCATCATCTATTCAGTCAGGCACTCTTGCATTCATTCGTTCCTCTATTGCCACATTATGTGGCAGTCTTTTCTTACAACCATATCGAAAAGAAAGTATTTTGTTATTTTAAACTACGTATTATTTATCAAGGTATTTATACAATTGTAGTCGTATATGGGAGAATTGCTCTTTGGAAGCTGAACACATATGAATATCCTTTTTCAAACAAACACAATAAAGAATTGTGTGGTTTGGCTGATACAGTAAACTGCACTACTAAACACAATATTTCCATAAGATATTTTTGAAATGACTTTCCTCCTTTAACCACTTAACATCTTTGTTTTGTAAACCATACACCTAGTTGTCGTGTTGTACCTTTACATTTGTGCGAAGAGTCCTTGTTGTATGTTTATAATATTTCTTTTCCTTTGTTTCTCCGTTTGTCACATGACTTTGTCGTTTTTGATATTTGATTTCCGCTAAATTGACTCGATTTGTTATTTTATAGTTTATTTATGTTACAAAATCAAGTTACAAAAAACATGAGTTGTAGTGCAGCATTACAACAAAGTCAGCCAGCAGCTATTGCTGCATTTGAAATAATAAAATGAATTCCTTAAGGTTTGTTGAACTTTTCGCTGTTCGGAATATTCGTGTGCAAAGTTGGGTTTTATGATGATTACTAAAATTATAGATATTTTTAAATCGGGTTTATTCACAGATAAAATAAATTGATTTTTGGTTATAGATTTCAAAAGGATTTAATTTAATGCTAGAACAAGGATCGGAGCTGACGTTGTTTATAATCAAAGTAAAGCTAAAAAGCAAACAACACATTTGCTTACCATTAATACGAGGTGAGTCTGGAAGGTAAGTGGCATGTCACAATCGTCTTGTTGCAGGCATAAGGGTTAGTTCGATGCTTGTGAGTGATTTTTTGATCGAAAATATAGACACCAGATTTATTGCTCCCAAAATTCCACACACTAATTAGAAGACGATTGATAAGGTTAAGATAGTATCGCTATTAAAGAGCTTGACTTTATGGTATAATGTTTATCAAAAGTTCGAGAATTGAGTAAACCATTTGATGGGAATTATCTCGAAGGGAAAAGTGTAAATGTTGATGAATAAAAACTATTTCTTCTTTAATATTATCAATCGACTTTCTTTTATTTGTAATAAGACGTTCGAAAAAGTTCTGAAATATTAATATTCTCGTAATCTATCAATAAACTTTATTCAACAAGTCAGTCCTTCCGCTTAACAACAGTGGTTTATTATTTTTTCTTTTTGCCAACAAAAAGTCACATTTTCAACACACCTTGTATACGAGTATCTAGAGTAAAATCTTGATAGTACGAACTAAAAAAAAAATTGGCTGGCACTATTCACATTTCCGATCGTTACAATTTGTAATACTACCTTCAACTGCAAACCTACAAAAATTTACGTTAAGTAAAACAACACACAGTAAAAAAATTATAAAGAAATGTTACAATGAGTTTTTTATTTCAAAGAAGCTCCCCAGGGAGATATTTTTACGAAACACGAAAAACTTTATCATTCCTTTTGAAATCGAATAATCGGATATTTTTTTGGAAATAATTTTAAAAACAATTTGAATTTATCACTATATTATTAAAGTTTGCAATTCATTTTAAAGCACACACATTTTCCTGAAAATTTCATTTATATTTTTTATATTTTTCTTAGAATAATTACAAATAATTTATAATCTAAGGATTTCGATTCTGTTAGGTGAATATGCATTTTAAATAAGATTCTGCAAATTTGTAGATTAATTTGATATTTTTATCGCATTTATTTCTAAAAAGTTCAGTTGGTGTATTCGATCCGAGAAGGAATGAAAATGGATGAATTGTAGTTAGTGCTTTCGTCGAGAAAATGAGTTGCAGCGAGGACAAACTGCAATTGGAGTTTTATAAAATAGATGATGTGATATACTTTTCAGTGACCAATTCTTAGTCGAACAAATAAAGTAGTTTCTCTATTGGAGCAGTTTCTTTTTTTTTTTTGGGTATAATGGTATGTCTCAAATTGGGCTTATGCGTTTGTGAATGAGCTGATATTCGGTCCATCTTTTCAGTGATATTAAAAATATATCGAGATGCCCAAGCTGAATATTTTATGAAGGATCGCCGTTTCGCTTTTTCTTCCAATTTGGCCTCATCAGAAGATACTCACATAACTTTGATTTACCTTCAATTTAGGATACAGATGTTTCTTAATTGATTGATTTTGATGGCAAGAGTAGATGAGATGCTGTCAGATCAGCCTTTGTTGAGTACTGCAATGCAATGAGGATGATCAATGCTTCAGCTATGAAACTGGAGCTGTGATTATTAATAAAACCGGTGATAATGAGGCTGCCGTTTTGAATAGCAGTGGCAAAAGTCGTGTAATCGGTAGATTTAGATCCATAGGTTAAAAAAAAACTACCAATTATCTGTAATGAAATCCTCGATAATAGCGGTAAAATACAGAACTATATTGATATTGAAATATATATTTATTGAACCCTCTGAAAAAATCGTGTTGGCTGTCCTTGAAAACGAATGTAAATACTTTAAATGACAAAATCAGGCAATGGTAGTCATTAAAACAAAACTTGTTTTAATTTTTTTAAAGAGTGGGGAATTTTTTCACGTTGTTCACTATTTGGAGCCATTAAGCTTTTTTCACTATCTATAATTCTCACTGAAAGTGGAGGTTCGCATTACCATGAAATCACTGTAGGCTATATTAATTAAATGTAATGACTAACAGTCAACTATTGTTTCGAAGGTACACCACTGAACCGACTATATATATTCGTAAACAAAATATTTTAGTTGAAGGTTTTACTTCTTTAAAGATTTGTCCTATGAACACAGATTTGAAATTACTTTTGCTACTAGCACATGCTTGAATCGTATTGTGTCCATCTGAAAAAATAAAACGAATTCCAGTAAAATCATCAAATTACGATTTTTTTTAAATATTTTAAGGCATTTTAAGGACAACAGTATCTAGTTGGGAAATATAGCGGTGTTCTTGACATTTCTCATACTCACCAGAAAGACGAACAGTCTGTTATAACCTTTGTTACGAAATACATTTCAGATCCTTATAATGTTTGCCTTAAGGCCACATAAAGTGGAAAGGCATCCTATTTGCAGTTACTTAATTAATAGTCGTGTAACTTAAAGCCTTTAGATGCATATTTACATATAAGTGTACAATAATACAAAAAAGAGAGAGCCTTTCACACTAGCTAAACCTTTTGTTAAAAAAAGAAGAAAATACCTCAATATCTGTTATTTTTAATTGAGAAATTTTAATTAATACTGTTTTTCGACCCTTTTAATTATATATCTTATTTAATAAAAAAAAAAACAAATTTATTTATTTTTTTTAAAGACCTAAATTTATTTTATTTAATAAGGTATAGGTATATTAAGAAAATTTTGTTATTATATATATCATGTAATATTCTCGTATCTATTGAAATGCTTCGACTATCGCTAAAGCGAAATTCTAGCAAAAACTGTCTAAAAACTTTTTTTCTTATTTCCCAAATTACTAGACTAGCAAATTTCCTTAATGACATTATATTACACATGTCGTGTGCACCAGTTTACAAACAAATATCTTCAAATATATGCATACCTACATAAACACATTTCCTATTAGTCACATTTTACGCATCAATAAACATGAAGAACTTTATTTAATTTTTTTTTCGTCCGCTTTTGTTCACACATGAATATAAAATACTTCTGTATATTTTTTACATCCACAATATAATCACTTTACGCGCGTAAATTCGGATTACAACCACTGAAATTTATATGACGTCGAGCTCCAAACTCAAACCAAAATGCCCCACTTAAAATAAGAAAAAATGTAATAAATAAATAATAATAGAAGAAAATTCCTGGTTACTGTTAAAATAAAAAAGTTCTATAGTTTACTACCACCATTCTTTGGATATTACGACTACAATTTGAAATTGAAGGATTCTCAGTTGTCATTTAAATGTGAAAATATATTGGCACATATATACCCACCTTCATATGCTGCAACATACGAAGGCAGCAATAAAAGTCATTTTTATATAGAAATGTACGTTAGAATTTGATGGCCATAAACGAAATCTAGAACTAGTTTTGATTTGTTGCCTCAATTTGAGATTATAAATTCCCTCAATATATTTTCGACATGACTTCTGTGTGTCTTGCTAAGGCATAATGCTTTTCAGGACACACAATTCATCTAATGCTCTACAAAATGTCACATTTTGACCAAAACGTTTTGAGGCAAGCAAAAGTCAATAGTCATTTCTTAAATTGTACGGCTGGATATTACCTACGTTGACCTAATATTTAAGCATGTACTTTGGCATCTTAAATATAAATATAAATGCATGCACCACCAGCCACTAATTGATAGAAGGCTAGAGTAGTTTTGTTAGCTTATCCCTTATTTGTGTATGTCTGCTGCATTTAAGAATGCGTCTCATTTTTTTGTTTTGAGGCTTTTGAAGCCTATATTTCGTTTCCTGCCTGCCTACGAACAGTCTGAACAGTTGAACAGTATTTAAAATGCAATTTAGCTGTTGTGTTATAGATATTTATGGTGGTGATAGTTGCTGAAATCTTATATCGAGTTCTTCTCGAGAATGCAATTTGCCAGCTTTCCTTTTACACACGTACATTAAATTTGGTACGAAGTTTAGCTTTTGTCCAGAATTATTGCCAGATATTTAATTTCCGCATATAATCGTATGGATCAGTGTATCATCAAAAACTTTAATCGCATTTTGCACAAGTTCGACTTTTTTGAGACATGATTATGTGGCATTTAAGAAGCGATATTTAAAAAGTTTCATCTTATTTTCGCAATGTCTTAAAATGCTCTTATTAATTGGCATTACGCCTTATTTTTACCTCTCGTTTCAAAAATATTTGAAATCTAATACGAATCTAAACGCATGGTAGTGCGCAAGACTACATTTCTTCCTAAGCACATTTTATGTATATTTTGAAATTTTTATTGAGGAACAATGTTTATCAAGTCTGTTTATATTGTTGTGGCCAAGTCATAGGCGTAGATAGGGCTGTGGGTAGGCTTGACCCGCCCCCGTCGGTAATTTTTCCTTATGGAGTTACCCACAAAAAAACTGTCAGAAAGTGTAGAATTATGGACAAGAAGTAAGGTGAGACTGAGTGCATTGTTGGTTTTAGATATCTCCAATCAATTTCTCCAATACATATCTCCAATCCATATCTCCAAGTCAATTACAATTCAAAGCTGCACTAACGATATTAAAAAAAAAAAAGATTTGTATTTTTATAAGACAAAAACTCTCACTCACAACAGTAATGAGATTCTTTGAGAAATAGATTTGCTCTTTTTTTTAAGAAATTTTAGTGATTTGTATTGCACCAAGCGAAAATTTGGTCCCCATATCCATCTCGGCTAAAATTTTTTTAAAAGAACTTGGCGCTATTTTCACATATTTAATTTTGTAGGTACTCACTTTATTTAGGGATGATGAATTTTGTTTTAATGAAATGAAATCCATCGCAACTTTTCCATCATCGGCATTAGGACTAGAAGAAAAGCCCCACCATTCGGCCAAATTATTACCAATTTATAAGTTTCAAACATTAAAATCCATTCTAAGAACTGCTGTCTTGGCACATCTATTTGATCGAAAAACATATTTGTGGCTTTTCTTGGCTCTAGGGGTTGGCTACAAATTTCAACTTTAGACCTTTAAGCACTTCCCAAACTGACCTCACACATACATATACAGTTTGTCCAATTGCAACCCGACCCCATCAAGGAGACACAATATCGAAACAGGCAAAACCCCCCTCTTTTTAATTACAAACACATAGTCATGACACTCGTTACAACGAGTACGAGTGCACCATATACGGCAACAACATTTAAGCAGCAGTGCGTGTGTGTGTGTGTCTAGTTGTACGTGTAACTAATGGTAATAGTAGTGGTAGATTAATATGAAAGTAAGTGAGTGTGTGCACGAATAATAGCGGCATAGATTTACATTAACAACAGTATCAAAGTACAAACTGTACCCTTTTTGTTGTTGCGAGGCATAAAGGCAGGGAAGTCAAACTAAATGAAACTGAGCTGAACCGAATGACTGAGTGGCGTCTTCACTGTTTGGGAGTCGGTTTTGTTGTCAGTTTGTCAGTCAAACTCTTAGTACGAGAAGAGATACGGGGATTCATGCGTTTAAAAGAAAAAAATAAAAGTAAAGTAGTACTGAAGTACTCGCAGTCTTACTACTTATTTATACAGTCAGTCTTCCTTAGCAGCAAAGTGGTCAGAGAGTTAAAGAATTATGGAAAAAATCCACCCCTATTCCAATCCATTGCAATGCAAATGTTGACGACGACGATGATGATGTTGGTGACTACGGCTGAGTTATGAAATGTAGATGTGTGTTGCAGTGAAATACAAAAAATAAATAAAAGAAGCGAAAAATAACCGCACATAGGCCAGAGACTGTCACATTTGGGCCAAGGGCGGGGTGGTGTTAAGCCAAAAGGAATGAATGTGTACAGTCAATTGTTCATATTTTTGTTTATGTTTTTTAAACAGTGGAAAGACGTTAAAAGCGAATGAAAGGAATAATGGAATATCTTGTAGATACAACACACATACAAGCATATTTATGTGCACATGTATGTATACATATGTATGTATATAAACCTTTAACATTGTACGAGTATTTGAAGTGCTACAGTGGGCTTAAGAATTTATAAAAAAAATTAATAATTTCTTAGAAGCGGAAAAATCGAATGTCCTTTTAAAAAAATCCCCTTTTTATTTTTAAATATGTACGTTCAAGTGATTTCATTAAGTGGCAGTTTCTTAAAAATTGTATTTTTCATTACGTACTTTATACATCAAAGGAAACTTTCTTGAAAAAGCATTTTCTTTTACGGATACTTCGGCAAGCATGTTTCACACGGATATTTCTTCAAATATTATTTTCTTGAAGTTCTTGAAAAAGTACTTTTTGAAAATGTACTTATTCATTAGGTACTTTTTCAAAGGATATTTTCAAAAAGGTAGTTTATGAAAGTTACTTTTTCCAAAAGGCACTTTTTTGACAGGTATAAGTAAATAGTGGGCTTTAAAAGAGTTTAATTTCAAGAGGTACTTTTCAAAGAGTACTTTTAGAAATGATACTAATCAAAGGGTGGTTTTACAGAACGTATTTTTTAAAACGTGTTTATTGAGAAGTTAATTTTGTAATACTCATGACAAAAATTATTATTATTTTTAGAGGGTAGCTTCCAGAACCTGCTTATTTCAAAAAGTACGTATTTTATATATATCTTATTGCATGGGTTTCTTAATTTTTTTCAAATGATACTTTTTTGAATGTTAATATTCATATTGAAACGTATTTTTACTAAAGATGCTTTTTACCAATTGCCTTTCAAAAGATAATTTTTCAAAACATTTATTTTTGAGGTAAATTTTTTAGGCTACGGCCAGTGTTGGGCAAAATACATGGTTTTGCGGTATTTAAAATACAAAATACTGACAAATCTGTATGTATTTAAAATACAAAATACGTATTTGTATTTTAAATACGTATTTCAAATAAATGTATTTCAAATACTGCCCAGCCCTGGCTACGGCCGAACCAATATCAGGAATGTAATGAAGAATGTAAATGCCGTAATATAATGATTTATTTGACCGCATATTATTTTTTTTTCGTTCCACTGTGCATACTGTAAATTTTAATATGCAACAAAAGATACGGAAATATCGTAGTTGTTGTGAGCGATGTATGACGGCAAATGACGATTTCGGTATTATGGTGTCTATGATGATGTTCATGATAATGATGACGTTGAAGTTTTTCTTTTCGCTTTATTGATGAGTGTGATTCCAAGCTGACCATCTGTCATGGTACGTCGAGCATATTTTGTGAACACTGACAACCATGTACGGACGGACGTTCCTGTAGCAATAATTCCTTAATAAAATTTTATCGAATCACGAATAAATATTTATCCTTTTATAGGTATAAGTGTGTGTGCGTGTGTGTGTAACTGTACCTTGTTTGACGATTGTATCAAGTCAGTGCGGTGCGCTGCTTCGGTCTTTCCGTTTCGCCTTGCACATCATTTTATAAGAAGAACCACTCGTTCTTAATCATACGTACCGTGCGCTAAAAAATCGTTTATACTGCCAGTAGTTGTTGTCATTGTTCGTTGGGGTTGGGGATTGAGTTGTGTGTATTATTTGTTGATGTTGTTGTTATGATATCAAGTTGTTGTAAATAGTAGAAGTAGTAAAATAACCAATAACACGTACACCCAACTGTAAGCGAAGGACAAGTGTTTTCAATATTCATTCTTTTCCAATACACAGTAACACACACTTACACTCAAACCATCGCGCCTGGTCCTTTGTTTTCATGTGAAAGACCAGGACTTCTTGTGGACTTGTAGTGGTTTTGCTCGAATGTATAAAAAAGTGGGTTTCACTTGGATTTTTTCCTTCAGTTATTGTTGTTGGTTTTGATGTGGGTAAAGTGATTATAATGCTTTGTATATTGAGTTTAATTCACAGCCAGTTGTAGTTTTTATTTTATTTATTTATTTTTTTGGTACCTTATTCTGTTGGGCTGTTTCGTGCATTGAACACGTGCAATATTGGCTGTGTCCTTTTTAACATGTACACATGTAAGTTTTATTGTATGTAGGTTTGAATGTTTAACATGTTCAAGTAATTTGTAGATATTGTAAAAGAATTATATTTTTTGAAAATCTTTTGAGTTTCGTTGGCCAAATAAAAGATAAAGTGAAAAAGTGTGTATTGGATTTTAAGCTTTTCTTTCCCTTTGTTCCTTATACAAGATTTCATTATATCTTTTTTGTTTGCGTTGAAGTGTCTGCTTTAATGACCAATTTACATATTGTCACTTCGTATGATTTTTTCGGCTTTTCTTTCAGAAAGTGTCTTATGCATCCTTGGATGCCTTAATACAATTATCAAGTAATTCAATAGTAAATTGGTATTATTGTGGCACACACACACACACATGTTTTTAGTAATAATATATTTACTCTACATAAATTCATTTATTGGGTTTTAATTTAAAGGATTCCAGAGATGTATTGCGTCAGCTTATGGTTCAGAAATAGTGTTCATGCGAACAGGACTTTTGTTGTGCCGGGCAAAAATTGTACAAGAGAATGCCACTTTAAGAACTAATTATAATTGAAACTATTTAAACATTGCATTATAATTTCCATAAATTGGCAATTTGAAAATTTTACTTTAAATCTATCATATTGAAAGCGACGGAAATAAGTATGCAGAGTTGTACTGAGTTGTATGAATTATAGTTAAATGATCAAAAAAATGTGAAGTTATAGATCACAGATTATTGATGGAGTTTTAATATTTTTTTGCATATACACGTTGGGATTCTTTTTTGGACGATATGGTTCTAATTCAAGAATATTTGAGAACCACATAAATTCATATACCGAATCCAATTTAAAATTTCTTAGATGTGCAAGAGATCATTACTATGGTTCGAAATTTTATTAAGTAATAAATAAATCGAAATGAAAATTTCTACAAGTTGTCCTCAGTGATGGTCACTATCTTTTTGCATCAAAAATAGTGCAATAATGAAATCGAGCTCAATAATTAATTCTTATTATAGAATTATTCTATTTGCAAAAGTTGAAAATTTTTTCTCTTCAACAAATTAAAATTTCAATAAATTGTGCAATAAACTGAAAGAAATTTTATAAATAAAACATGCTGCAACAGAACATGCTTAAAGACATATTTATAGCTTTAATACATCACGTTTATAACTCTATTAATATCAGAAACCACGATTAAACGAAGTAACGAGTAGAAAAAATTATGTGTTTTGAACAGCATTCATGTATGGCTTAACACTTCATCAAGTGGTGGTCAATGAAATGTCCATCAAAAGTGGTCGTGTAGAAAAATGAAATGCAAGGAAGTTTTTACAAATGAAAAGAAACGCAAGAGTCCATGTTCTAAAATGAAAATGAAACAAAAGGAAAATTGTTGAAGAATTAAACAACAAACGCAAGTGGTTTGTTACACAACAAAAATCAGCACGATTTTTATAATAAAAAATGGTTCTATTTTTGATGAACATAAGAGTGGAAGAAAAAAGGAAAAGTATTTTCTACATGATTGGGCAATGAAGTGGTATTATTTTGTTAGATGTTACACCAACAACCATGATAATATGGATTTAATGCAATTTTTAAGAGGGGACGAAGCAAATGTTTCAAGTGTTTGTATAAATGCAACAAATATCCGTGTATAGGAAAGAAAAAAAGTAATCATATTGACCATTGTTTAAACATTAAACGAACAAGAAACCCAAATCAATAATCAACAATGCACTTGATATTTATAGTCAAATAGGGGTTATACTTATGATTTTTTATTTTTTATTATGCTGTCCAAATTATGTATTTAGTCCAGACGAGGAGTTTATTTGCCACAGTACTTTTCAATGCACATGCAGCAGTAAAAACAACACAATGAAACCTTAAAAATATACAACAAATTATTTGCATTTCCAAATAAAAAAAATTACTACTCATTTGTCGGCTTCAAATCAAATAAAACCAGCCATAGTAACGTTACAGTTCAATTTGATGAAAAAAATATTACAAAGCAAAATCTCATTGCACTTTTGATATATTTTTTTTTAATACACAACGACTTGCTAACGCACTACACTAGATATTGTAGGCAAGTGAAAGTCATCTGTCTATTAAGGAAAAAAAGTTTAATTGATTTTTTTATCAACAATGTGTTCATCGTATAGACAATTTCAGTGATCACTGTTATAAATTTCAGCAATTCTTTCACAATATCTCAATTCAGAATTTTTTCTATCAAAATTGTTCACAGAAAATACAAAATTTTGTGTTCAGTAACCAAATTCTCTGAATCAGTAAATATTTTGTGTGAAAGCGGATATACAAAGAATTCTGTGAATTCTGATAAAAAAAATTTAAAATATTCACTGAAAAAATCATACGAGTATTTAATTATAAAAAAAATGTATTGTTTATTGTGGCTTTAGCTCTTCATTTTTTTAATTTTTTCATTTTTTCAATGCATTTTGGAAAAGCTCTAATTGTTTCAAACGATTAGTTGGGCAGAATATCCCAAATAATAAATTTCAATATTAAGTATTTAGTATTTAATTATTCTAAAAGCTCCAACTAATTATTAATAGGGGCATTAGCGTTAGTATAAATTTTAATACACAAGTTTTGGAATATCAATCAATCTGCCTTAACGTTGATCCAGATACAAAGTAGTCACGGCTTACAAATAAAAATATTCGATCCTTTTGATCACAAACTGGATCTACATTCCTGCATGAGTGTCGAGCTTATGTAGGCTGTCCTTGTAAAAAAGCCAAGAAATTAATGATTTTTCGCCTGAATTGCAATTATCAAACAATATCAGTTTTGCTCCTTGTTTTGTTTTTTTTAGCACAAAGTAAATATGTAAAGTGAACTGTGCTGTATATGGAAAAATAACAATAAAAACAATAACAATAATGAATTGTTTGTTGTTGCATAGCTTGTCGCAACAATAGTAATAGTAACAACTGTGGTCAAGCTGTCATTTCATTTCATTTTTTTATCCTTTATGCATTTTTTTTTTTCTGAAAACCAAATTTGTTTGTTCAAATGCAGCATATAGTTTTTTTTTTTAATTTTTACTCTTTGTTTAATTTGTAAAAAATTGCACATGTATTCCGCCATGTAGAACTGCATTTTTGGCTTCGTTTTTTTTCTGTTGGTTACGGAATAGCACTGGCGATGCACTTTCAGCTGTAATAACCCCCGAAGGTTTCCATTGTCCTTAATTTTCTTGTTTCATCGTCATGATGACCGACAATCATATCATTTGTTTTATTCGAATATCTAACAAAAATGTTCTCTTTTTTTATAATGTTAGTCTTATTTTTTCTGCGAGTATATGTTTTGTTGTAATATTGTTTGACATCTCATTTTTTATTTGTTCTGTTGCAATTTTTTAATTTTCCAAAACGAAAATTGAAAAAAGGAAAACATATAAACGAAATTATTCATTTGTTTGGTTTATGTTGTCAGCATCGCATCACTTCTATCAATATGTAGTGGGGATTTTGTGGCTTAATTGAGTTTTTTCTACTTGGTTGCATTTTTAATGAAAACTTTTAGGTTTGAAATTCATCACTGTAAAGCTGCACGAAAAATAAATTCAGAGCTGAATATTAGATGACAATTTGTTGCAAAAACTACCTTATAAATAAAATTTTTATAAATTCATCGCCAAGGCCTGGCCCTCGGTTTTCTTCACTTCATAACAGCCAACATGCCATCAAGTATCCGTTAGAGAAGTAATTAATTTAATTATAGAAATAAATTTAATCCTGTGTTTTAAAAACTTAGTTTAGAAAGGTAACTTAATACTTCCTAGTGCAGTGTATATAGTTTTTTATTTGCTTTAATAACGCAATGAAATTATTTATGGTCACTCCAATTTCAAATTAGTCATCACCCGTATCATAGAAATTTCACATCTGTTTTTATTCGCATTAATAGTCACATTTTTCTATTGTTTGTCTACGACATGAAACTGAAAAATGTTTAAAATTCTTCAGCCAAATGTCACTTTTCCAGAAAGCGGAAAATTTTGCTTGAAACTATTTTTCGCAACCGTTAAAACGACAATTTTAATAAGAATATGTCATGTCTATTTTGTTCTATTTTTATAATATTACGTTAATTTATACTAGATCTCCTAGACAAAAAAGGTGTTTGCTGTAATTACAATATTTTGAGTCACTTTAGCATTCGATGACATGTAAAAATGTTGTAGAAAATTATGCAAATTTTGGCTCAAAGGGTTGTTGTCTATTTGAAATAATCGTACTTCCCAAGTTGAGAGTGTGTGTGGCAACTATTCATATTGTTATAATAAATTTATTGACTTTTGGAGTGTAAATTTAATGAGTTTCCAGGCTAGAAAAGTTTGTTTTCAATGTGTTAATATAATTAAAAAAATAAAATAAAATAAATGAAATAGTCAAAGGTTGGTGTGGTTACATGTGCCTGTGGCGGAAACAAAGACAATAGAAAATACGGAGACGAAATGTCAGAAAAATAGTTAAGAAATTTAATTGGGCATAAAATTGTTTGTGTCAACCGGAATATATATTTAAATATCAAGCAGTTGAATGTGGCGCAAAAGGTGTTGAAAGTGGTTAATAAGGCAAAAGGAGGTGTCGACAGATGTATAAATTAAACAACATGAGTTGGGAATTTTTGTAACTAAATAAAAGTTTTTAAATTGGAAAGCGATTAAGCATTTTTGGAAAATTGCTGAGGGCTATTGTGTGCATTTTTAAAGTAATACTTCCTTCTTTGTATTTCGATTAGAATCAGAATGATAACAATTCATATTTGAAAGCTCTCAAATAGACTTTGTTTGCTTAGATGCTGCGATAAAATCATAATGCAGCAGCAGTTCCAAGTATTTGTAGGCTGCTTAGAGATTTTATTGAAGCCCACATTATTACTTGACCCAAAAAAAGATTCCTGTTTTAATTAAGTTTTTAATATTTAACTTGAAAATTTTCTTGTAAAGGGTTTTAATTATGAGTATTCTGGCAGGTGTATAGTGTTCAACGCAGTTTAATGGTGACTTGAAAAACTTTCACTACTTAAGCACGCGTTAGCACGTGGTATCAGATGTTTAAGTGCTTCTCTCCTATTTGTTCTTGATTGTAATATCCGATAAATAAATATTAAAGTCAAGTATTTTAAAAATTACTCGTTGTTCAATATGAATTCTAGGAACTCTTAGTTGCAGAGACACCTCAAAAGATGAATAAACAATTGTGCCACTTCATCGCAAAGATGCCCCATAGAGATGTCTCATTCTGTTTATGAACGATTTTTAGATGTTTAAAATACAAAAGCTTTTTTATGTCATGAAAAACCTTCTTGTTTTAGTTGTTTATATTTTCCACTTTTTTCTTGAACACGTGCGCTATTTCTGTAAACAAATAAACATTTTTATATGTAATTAAATTATTTGTTTTTATATTTCATGTGTATGTGTTTTTTAATTCATTTCAATTTGTTTTCAAGATCTTGAAAATGAAAGAAAATGAGTCTAAAAAAAGATACGAGTATTCGTATGCCATTGTCATGACATTTATGGAATAAAATTGTTATTTTAACACATCTCCATCCAAGACTTAAATGCTGATGATGCTACTGCCGCTGCTAAACAATCATAAATTTTTTTAGATGTTTAACATCTGCTTATGAGTTTGTATGTATCTGTGTTGTTAATATGAGGCATATTAAATACTTCAAAGTATCATATGCTCCATTCGTCTAGACTCCCAGTGGGTTTTATCAAAACACTTGTTCTCAAAAATTGTTTGTTGGGTTAATTTTTTTCTTCTAATTTTCATACTTTAACACTTGGTATTACTGACTGACTGACTACTCCCTCCCCCAAACATATTTTTCTTAATAAATAATAAATTTATTTTTATTTCTATAATTATCGTTTTTTATTTTCTTTACAAAGATAAAGAAATGATTAGTATTTAAATAGTATTTACATGCTTTAAGCCCAGGAGACTTGCACATAATTTCTTTTTGAGTTCGAAGTGTTGACAAGTGTAAATTTTCATTACGATTTTTCCACTTGATTCCATGTCGTTCCTTCTTTTTCCTTTTACAAATAGAAATTGTAGGGAAATTTTGTTAGCCTCAAGAAATATGCAGGGTTCTTAGCGTAAATGAAGCCCGCGATCCACGTTGGTACACTACCTACTAGAACTCATGTACGGAACTAAAAACATAGATCATTAGAACAATTGTAGCCACTCGATTTGGACCTTTATACATTGGTAGTGTCAGGATCAGTGACGCCATAGTTGATCATAAAAATATGATAAATTTTGTTGAAAAATATGCCTAAATAGACCAAAAAATATGCCAAAAATAGTGCTAAAAAACATAATGAAAAAAGCGTTTAGTAGACTTAGGAACACAAATCTCCATATCAAACTATATCTTTCCCATTTTTAATTCAGTTTCCTGACAAAAACAGTTGAAAATTTATTATTTAAAAAACCGACGATGCATGTTTGCATGCTTTAAAAACAGGTAACAGTTTACAACACAACCATAATATTTCGTTAAGAGTATTTGTTAAAGTTCTTGGATTTTTTTTAACAACAATTAAAATTAAAGCTAAAAGTAAATGTTTAACGACTCTTCATTCGAACCAGAAATGCTATAGAAGAAGATGATGTACAATCAAAACAAATAAAAAATCAATATTAAAATTATGTTTTCATTCGAAGAAAAAACTATCATCTGAATTCTTCTTCATTCATAACACTCTTCTTGTTTTGATGCCATATATAAATTTATTCGCTTTATTTTCAGGATAGATACTCATAATATTTGAATTTTTTTACAAATTTGACTATTCGAATAACGATTGCTTTGCAAATTGAATTCCGGAAATCATTAAATCCTGTTTTGAATACAATCTTAACAAACGTTTGTTATCCCTAAAGTGTTTGTTAACTAATTTGAACTTTAAGCCAACAGTAAAATTTTATTTTTAATTAGGCCGCTGGTCCACCAACAAATTATTATATTCTTTTTAAAAATAAGCTGAGAGAAAATTCTGAATAATTTGTTAATTGGAATTGCATCCATCTTATGCTTTGGCATAGAAATGTAATCCACTACATGAATTAAACTCGTTGTTAAGGAACGACACTAGTGTGCATTTGTTCCGATTACTAGAAAGTGAATAAAATCTTGATTGAAATTGATTGTTTTTGATAATGCTTATAAAAATCTACTCGTATATTAACACATTATTTTCTTTGATTGATAATTGATGCAATTATTTCCACATTAGAAAAAAAATCTTTTAAATTGGTAACGATGAGCATTTTCTAGATGTAAAGCATATTCTTGGGAGTAAAAAGCTTATCGAATACGGACGGTATAAACTGAATATTTTTTTGTATTGGAGGAATATGTTTCCCTTTCGCTATGTAAAAGCAATATGTACAGAATTTTGTTCGTTCTCCTTTATTTTTCATAGACGCTAAGGAATTTTACATCATCAGTAAACTTTGATATGTGAATATCATTGCTTATTGGCATGTCGGAGAGATACATCATAATCCAAAAGGTTGCGTCGAGGAATTCCTGCTGCTATTGGCTACAGAGTGCTTAGAAAGCTACTTTGTATAATAATATTTTTTCGATTACTTAAGTAGTCAACTAATACATTGCGAGTGTTTACAGATAAATTTTAATTTAATTTAATAACCAATCGTGGCATACTTTATTAAAATCCTGGGAAACATTGACGAAGAGAGCAGATATATCTTCTTTTTTTCTTCGAAAATATTTCTAACTACGTTAACAACTCTACGTATTTGTTCGATGGTACCTTGTTTCCTCCTGAAACCAAATTGGAATTCCGAGCTGCATCCAGTCTTATTAAGTTTAGGCGTCAGCGTCTTCAAAAATCGTGTCTTAAAATACTTTGAAACCTTAGATAATAGACTTGTAGGCTGGTATGACTCCAGTGTCGTATTGTCTTCCGTCCTTAGCACTCATAATAATGATCGAAAAATTCAGCTCAACGTACAGCAGATAACAATTTTTTTGCTAAACAAATTTAGTTTTTAGAAAAAATATTTGTGGCATAAATATAAAGACTGCTTCTAATGAAATATATTGATGACGATTTGAATCAGAATTTTCCCATGACAGATGTATGCAAATATTGCCTTACGACACTAAATTTTATTTGAATTTATTGATAATCTCATTAGTTTCAGGAGCTTTTATTACATCTTCAGGTATTTAAAATTTTTAATTCCCTTGTTGTTAGACAAAGATAAACAAAACCAATAATTTTTCAGTTTTATTGTTGTCCCAACTATTGTATCTCTTGTAAAAATTAAAATTGAAATCAAATAACAAATCTTTTCCACTGTAAAATCGTATGCAAATTATGTTGGTGTTTCTTTTAAATTAAAATCACACACACACATCAATACCAAATAACACTAATATCCAAACCATTTAAATCACTCGACTCTAACGAAATCAATTCGTTTACAAGGTAATAATGATATTTTTTTGGGGTTTTCAAAAATTTACATTTTCCCGAAACCATTAAAGTGTTTACAAAATTCTTACATGTGTAATATATTTTTTGTTACATTTTTTCAAACACATTAAATGTAATTTTATTTGAAATTTTCATTCAATATAATTTACATAATTTATTTTTTCTTGTCTTCGAACAATATACGAGTATAAAGATCGTAAAAATCTTGTTTAAGCGAAAACGAGTGAAAAGGGTTGAGTGATTCGTAAGTACGCGGATATTTTCTGTCGTTCTTGAATTCTATCAAGAAACATGGGATTAAGTTGTCATTTGTTGGCAACTGATGATGCTGATTTTGTTTCCTTTAACTTTTGCTGTTGTAGGGAAAAAAGGATTTCGAAAACTTGATTTTGACTTTCTTAATATTTGGATGAAATTTATCTGGGTATTAAAGGATTTTCTTTGTTGTTATTCGAATGCCATTTTGGGGAGGAAATTGTTGTTGTTTACGGAGAGGAAATCGAAAAGAAATTAACATGTTTTTGGATATACTAACAAGGGTTTTGTTTTTCAAATTGGATGTATCATTAACACATGAATTAAAATAAAACAAAGAGTTCATATAATCCTCTAAAGGAATACACAACTTATATCACTAATTTTGATGTCTGTTGGTTTAACAAATTTTCTTAAATTATTGTTTGGGCATTTTTTTGCAGAATATAGTGTGCAATGGCTGCTTTGCCCTCTACTAAATCTAATCACTTTGAGGAACTTATTCAATAAGAGCCACGAGTTATGGGTAATTCGTGGAAACAAAACGCAATTACATTCTTACTCCCAGATTTCAGTTTTTCGTATTAGACGATATATAGTATTATAAATTAATAAATTTAAAAAAAAGGATAAATAATTTGGTCCACATGTGATTTGTCATTTCATGATTTCAATTAAAGTTTTATGACGACTTGTGAGAACTTGAAATATTTTAATCAGGTTATGTTCGTATTGAAAATGTTTTAAAATCTGGGGTATCGCTTCTATTGCTATTATTTGTGGCAGCAATATCGATGTTGACTTCAAATTATACGAACTCTCCAAACCAAAACTTTGGAATTTTGATAAAGATCCTGTGTACATGAGTTTTTTTTATCTTCATTCCTCCTAGTTATTAATTCTTAAAACTCAACTTTATTCTGGTTCCAATTCTAGTAGCGCCTCAAAATTAAAATAAAAAAATTAACTAATTTGTTGGCCTTTAATTGAAATTGAAACTCGCTTCCACTATTTATCGTGAATTTAAGCAACAATGTCTGCTCTTAGGCAGAAATCAAACCACTAGTTCTTCCTTTGGTTACATCTATTTTAATCTCATATCTAGTTTTCATGGCATTTAGTTTTATGGTTCCTTTCTCTTGTTTGTTAAGTTGTGATTTTAATTTGACTTCTGGGTATTTAGAAATGTTTGAATTTCCTTTTTTTCTTGAATAAATAGTATTTAGTGTTACAAAACTGTTTCATAAAAACAAATTTTGTTCGTTTAACTTCTCGAGCTGTTTAGCAGTAAAAAGTCACATACGTACTTTTTTAATACATTATTATGAACAAAATAATGACATTTTTGTAGACGAAACTGTCTGATGAAAATACAGGATGTGGCGATTTTTCTTAGCTTTTATTGTTAATCAGGTTTGCAGTAGTCTGGCCTAGTTCAGTCAACAACAAAATCAGAATCAAACTTTAGTAAATAATTAAAAATTTTCTGTTTTTTTATTTTGTTTCAATGTCACATCATTTTGGCGTTATCCTGTTTCTTTCTCCATGTTGTGGTCAGTGTCAAAAAACGTAACAAAAAAGTGTTTAAAAGAAAAATCCACACAATATTCCCATCACATGTCGTGCTGTGTCATTTGCTGGTTGATAAGCTAAAATTTAATCTTTTTTAATGTCCATCACATTCAAAAATTGTTAGAAACGCACCAAAGGAATATTCTAATATTGCGACCAACAACATAAAGGAAAAAAAGGAAGTTTCCTCTAAGCACAAGGACAGACATCATCGTCGTAGAAAACTCAAATTCAAATAAACTTTGCAATTTATTTTCACATTTTATTAGCAACATTACAAATAAAGAAAACTTTTCCATATGAGTATGAACAATTTTGGACACAAAAACGCTTCGCAATGGACACGTACATGTGAAACTTAAATATTTTAAATTAAATGTTGCATGACATTAAATGTGGTTGTATCATGGGTAGATAATGAAAGGTAAAGGCAACCTAATTAAGATAACATATTAAATTTCTAAGTTGGATTTTATTAAAAGCAGTTTGTGTTTAACTGCAGTGGAAATTTCATTTAATGTTGCTCTTGATAAATAAAATTTATGACACAAACTGCATTGTAGCAGTAAGACTTTTGTGTGTTCGCAGATTTCCATAGAGATTTTTCAGTGTGTATACGTGTATTTTGTAAAATAAACACAAAATGCAAATAACGTTGTTTAGCTGAGCTGCAAAGTTACCGACGTGCGGCCATATTCCCTCTTATTATGATTGTCGCGTCGACGTCACATCAAGTCGACAGTAAATAAAGAAAGCAGTTCTGAACTCGGCAGTAATGAACTAATATTGATGGCCAATTGTAATTTTATAAGCCATAGTATTAGTAATATCTTATCAGCAATATTTAATAGTTCTAGATAACGATCCAATAAATTGATGTCGACTTGGTGTGACGTTGAAGTCCACAATCATAATAAATGCAATTATTTTTAGCTGATTTTGTGGGCTCCTAAAGGTACTATTACCACTGTCATTGAGGACTCGTGGCCATGCAGCAATACAATGTTGGAGGGAAATAGATTTTCCTTTGATTTTGTGTATATGTGTAGATAATTCCGTATTTTTTGCATCGTTCAATTATCTATTCCTTACAGTCGGTTTCTGGATAAGTCTTTTTAAGTCCTTTTAGTTGTGCAATAGTTATATAGTGCATCCAAATAACACTTTTTTTGATCGGTCCATAAAGGAAGGAGTTATGGTATTATTAATATTTCAGGGAGGGGGCAAGTTGCCCATCCAATGGTACTAAATTAAAATCAAACTTATGCGATCGTCAATTTTCGAACCAACCCTTTGAAACAACAACAAATTTTAAGGACGGTCTATAAATGATAAAGTTACGCGTGGACAATACGCACGTATCGGTTACTCTCTCCTTTTTTTAAGTCGGTTAAAAAGTCGTTTGCATGTTAATTTTGATATGACAATGAAGGAGGAAGTAAAGCTCTTTCTCAGATATTTTCTTATAAAAATATGTTGGTTAGCAAGCGGGATATATAAGCTTAAATAATATATGAAGAATACGGTAGAATACGGTATTTAACTTCTAGCTCCAGTTTGTGAAATAGTTAAAACTATTTTAAATTGAATTTAGTTACTGAAAACTGATTGTTTAAATAGAGGCATTTGAACTAAAAAGATTAGAGAAAGAAAATATTTTTGTTTACTGAATAAAATAATTTTATTTTGTTTCTCCCCACCCCATTTAAATCTTTTATAATTTTACTCTTCACTGTAAAAACAAATAAATCTTTTTAAGAAAATTTGGAATTCTATTTGATTTATTTATTCCTTTAACTCTGAAGCAAAAAAAAAATAGAAAAACATTTTAAACTTCAAAGCAATTAATAAAATGGCATTAAGTTTAACTTCACTTATCGTTAAAACCCCTACATATACATACGTTTAACCCACAACTCTTACCATGCCACATGCAGCAAGCAGTCAATTTCAGTAAAGTTTTACTTGCACAACGTTGTAATTAAGCAAAATATAATTAAGTTTATCATGCATGCAACATTGGCAACAATTTATTTACTTATGTTACAGCAATGACTGATTATCCTCTCACATACACACACACATATATGCATACACTAACACACATACATATATTCGCCTCTGAAAAATTAGATAACGGGTACAAAGACTTTTGGGGATATCATAAGAAAATGCTTTCATATCACACAACTAAAAGTGTTAAGTGCACTTATTTGCATTTAAAGGAATACGAGGAGGTCTCACTCTTCTCAACTGAGTCCTTACTTTTATTGCATATATAATATATTGGCTCATGGTCAACATTATTGTTTTATGAAATATTGTGTAAAACATGATTGTGCATATTATTTATCTAAAGTGTTTTTGAAGCAAGAAGTAGTTTATTTATTAGCAACACTGAGAAAAGTATTTGAATTGATTGAAGTAATTGCGAATTCTAAAATATTATATTGTATCCTTGTTGCAATATTTTGCAAGTGTAGCATATAAAATTCTAAGCCATAAATTGTTATTTGAAATTCATACTTAATAAATATCAACACTCATTAATCATCACTTGTCATTTGACTCAAGTCAATAAATAATTTAATGTGGTGTGAGAAATGTAATTTCTTCTTTCTGCAGCAGTTGTTCGCTTACGTGGGCAATTGACATAAGTTACATTTTAAAAAGCTTTACCAGGGGCACGAATAATAAAATCGCATGAAAACAATATATACAAAATTAACCACGAAAATTATTAATTTGCTGCAAATAATAAAACTTCATGCCGGAATGAATATTCTTCGTTAGTTTAAATCGATACACAGAACAATTAATTTTTTAATTCGTTTGAAAATATATTGTTACATTCAATAAAAATTTTTACTAAATTTGAAAAGGAAATCAAACAACAGGGAAAAATTTGCGAATTAAAAAGAAGAGAAATGTGTGAATTTTTAAATTGTCACAGCAGTTGTATTCTAAATAGAATTCAAACAAAAAGTTAAGTGAAACAATAAAAACATTTACTAAAAATATATTTTTATTTGAAACAAATGTTTAAACAAAACTTATTTGGGAATAATTTCTATGGGGCCTTACTACGATTCGGATAGTTTTTATTCCACCCCGTAGTGTTGTAAAATCTGATAATGTCATCTAGACCGGTCTATGATAATTCCGAAAAGTCTTAAACTTTCTGTCGCAATAATGTCATGATGGACATTCGTATAGATGATGGAAAATACTAGGAGGTATTGTAGGGAAGCTCAAACCTCATAACGTGTCTGCCTAAAAATTATCATCTGCCATAGCCTGCCTTCTAACACCCAGTGACCCATTAGCACTACGAGAGGCTGGTGATACCGTTTTGGTTTCTGTTCAGTTGTGGTGTGTTGTCAGTTATATTGAGCGCCCCTCGTTATAGCATGACTACATTTTCTTTTCTGACGACAGAACCTGAAGATATTGTTTCTAATAAAGTTAAACTACGTTCAAAGTGGAACCAGCCCTTATATAAATTTTATATCTTATCTAATCTGATTTCATGCAATTAATTGTCTTTCTAACCAAAGGATTACAAAAATGTCTTTATTCAAAATTTTTTTCTGAATTTTTGTGTGGCAGTATAATAGATTCATCAATAGTGCTTATTTTTAGTTAATTTTTGGTTTTGTTTTGGAAGTGGGGTCTATATAAATTTTTCCTTTATCCAGTTATTTTAATTAAAATAATTCCAAATTTCAAATAATTCCAAAAAATTTAATATCTGGAAACGAACACTTTCTTTTGTGACTCATCATATCAATAAAACGAAAATTACTTTGACATTCCACTGATAGAAAATTGACAAATTTGAAAATCAGATTTTATCAAGTGTAAGATGCAAATTTCAAATTCTTCCTTCTAAAACGAAAATGAAATGCAATTTGCAATGCATTAAACGTAATGGTCATAATGCAAAAGACATCTATTTGTGAATCTCATACATGCATTTGTGCACTTCATAGAAACTGAATGCAATTAACACCTCCTTCATTTTTGTAGATGGTTCTATGAAAGTGTGTATATGTGTGTGTGAGTGTGTGTCCTAAAGGATATTCTTAATCATATAAACTTTATACGTTGGTAAAAGCCAAAGCAAATGATAAATTAGACCCACACTTGCTAATATTCATCTGTTCTCTCTTTGTGTTCATCAATTTGCGAGGGTTTGTGTTACAAAAAGGCTTTTTGAATGTAATGAATCAAAGTGTAATCTAATTTATTTTCAAATATAATTTTAATCACACAAACAACAACTGCCAACATAAAGTTTTATATGCAATATTTGGGAAATATTCATTTAGACATTGAATTTTTATTGCAAAATTGTTTTTCTAGTTTCTTATTCAACAACACAAGACGAATACAAATCTATAAAATAAAAATGATCCTGGGAAAATGCAATGTGAAAGACGTGCAATAGTTCTAAATTATTCTACTGGCTTTACACAGCTGAACAAAAGTTTTCAAACGTTATATATTTGATTCATAGAATTAGGATTATGTAGCATGTAGTTTATCATATCCAATTCAGTTATTTGTCAGTATTAAACAAATTTTGTCGTTTTTATTATTGTAGATAAAGTTAAGCTGATTGCATTCTCTTTTATTTAAATATATTTCAAAATTGAATTTTCTCTGCCAAAAATACCAAATATACTGAATAAAACCAATTGGAAACATATGTCTTTTCCTTTGAACTATTTCATCCTCAAACATCCTTTACGTTAAGCCATAATGGCCTTAAGTATTTGTTTTGATATTTGCATTTTTTTTCTTTTGCCAAGAAAATTATTGATGCATGTCTTTAGACTGTACTTAACCAAAGAAAACTCAAGCAAAATAGCGTCACAAAGACATGATTATCCTGGCAAATAAATGAGACAATACGTTTGAAAATATATTAAGGTCCTTGATGGTGTAGTACTCATATTATTTAAGCAACTGCCATAAATAAAAATATAAAAAAATTAAAAACATAAAAAACACACTAAATGTTTGCATGCAACTAAAATAACAATTGAAACATAAATACGCTAATAAAAATTTACCGTGCGGAAAATTTGTTATAAAAACAAATAAATTGAAAAATTACGCTAAAATACACATTAGGGTGGCCCATTAAATTCTGAAGGGGTTTCACTGAAAAAAAATTTGGCTAGTGTCAGCCCAAAATTAAGTTTATTGTATTTCCAAAACGTCCGAAGCCAGAAAAAGCGAGAATCGTATTCCCAGCAAGTGAAAAACATCTAATGTGTGATAATGTGTTTCAATGAAGAGCCAATTAAATGAAAATCATCAGTCCTGTTCTGTAAATCACGTGAACTCGAATTACATGCCGTTACGAAATCACGAAAGTTATTCCTTTTGTTTTTATTTTTATTCCGGCTCTAGGTCATATATTAAATAAAACTTCTTTTTTTGTTTTATTTTATTTAAATTTTTATTTTTTATTCCATATTTCGATCACCATCGGTTCTCTTCTTCAGGAATTTAAGTAAAGCAAACTTTATCGTGTATGGTTGGTAAAGAATAAATAACAATGGTAAGACTGTTGTAAGTTAGTGAGGTGTAATTTGGGCTCTTCATTACAAAAAAAAAAAAAAAAAAAAAAAAAGTTTTCACAAATTGTGATACGATGAATCAAAAACAATTCTCGTATTACATTTACAGTGAAGGTTTGTATGAATAGCTGAAATATACATCAACTGACACCACAGAAGTGGGCCAAACACAAGAACGCTGATGATGAAAGTGTAGCGGCTTTCGAAAACAGCATGTTGTTCCGTTCTGCTAGTGTTTGTCAGAATGATTTACACATTTGTCTTTGTTGTAATTTGTTCTTTGATAACTATCACATGTAATTTGCCTTATAAAAAATACGATAAAGTTTGCTTTACTTAAATTCCTGAAGAAGAGAACCGATGCACAGTGGCTGAAAAACGTTTTTCATTGGCCAAAATTCTGTAACTTTTGAACCGATCAAAATATTGAAGTAATTCTTTTTTTAATGGATAGATATTTAATTCAGCTTGACTCAGTTTTAATTACATTGAAATTGATTGAGTACTTCTTAAGGACTTCTAGGTCAAAGTTGAACTTTTGATTTTTTTTTTACTTTTGGAGTGAAATATGGGTTTATTTTTTTTATTTGCATATTAAAAAATTTTATATTTTGATCTTAATAATAATTATAATTATTTTTTGTGATAATGGAATTTTTTTAATGTTACACTCAAAAAAATTTTTTACACTGAAAAAAATTTTTTACACTCAAAAAAATTTTTACACTCAAAAAAAATTTTAAAATTAACTGGAAACAAGGTTTAAATCCACTCCTGTTCTTTCAGATGCTGTTTCTGGATCTGAAAAGAATCTTCGTGCGGTATTGCCATCATTTGTATTGCCTGACCCTTGTTTTGGCTGATCTATAATCAATCCAATTTTGCGATATTCATCTTGAACATGTTTCTTTTTTGAACTTCTTAACTCTTTGTTGGTTTTATTGTTTCTTATGGATCCTGAAGACCCGAAATATAAATCATAATTGATTTTTAGTATATGTTCCATAAGTCGTATTCTTGCATGTAGTGGTGATAATCTAAATTCATATGCATCGGTATTATCTAATGCTTTTGTCGGAACTTGGTTTAATTGGCTTGATGCTGCTTGGCATATAATGCAACTGGATGCAGCCTTCGTGTTAGTCAAAGCCTGACCTACTTTTCCATCTATCATTGTAAGGACTAATTGGTAGCTTACTTCAATTTGCTGCCCATCTTACTGTAATTGTAATGGCTGTAGTGTTGCAATTTGGGCCTTGATATCACTAATTTCTTTGTTAATGGCATCACGAGTTTCTTCTTTGAATTCAAATTTGATTGGCCTGCAGTATTTCGTAGAAGATGGTGTCTCATTTTTCCAAATATCCATTGTTTGCATTGTACTAGTCGAAGGCTCTGAATCTTCCAAAATCTTTTTCAATCGCAATGGTACAATTGATACCATGAACATATCCGAGTCCGAAATATTTTCACATACAACTTGTTTGTATTGGTTATGTCCCGAAGAACCATCACATCCCCACTTGCAAAAAAGAATTAGCTTTGTGTTTCCATATTTCTTTAACGCATTTCCTGGTATTGATTGTAGCAAGCGTTCGGCTGTGTGATCAAGTAGAGATTGTAGTTGTACCTCTGCCGAAATTGGTGTGTTTGGTTAGTATCCTTCGATGGAAAACAGTCCATTTTAGTAGCAGTTATGTGATGATATGCTGGATAGATATTTGAGCCATTTCAATCGCACGCAATCTGAGCTTAATATATTGCTGTTTTGTTAATTTCAAATCCAGAAATAAGGCTAATGCCTCCTCATTTGTGCACTGTTTTGCATCGCTCGGAGTTGGTATACTTTTAAGAATTCGTTTTATTCTCACTGGACTAGCTTTAATAACTTTTTCAATGATATCCACTTTTGTTAATTGGTTCTGTGATCGTAATTGATGTAGGAAAGATTCTTTTATATTTGTACAACCAATTGCATCGTTAACATCTTTAAGTTTCCGCCTCTTAGATTTATCGCTGCAGTTGTCCAATGATTTGCGTGGTCTTCCAACCTTATCTTGCTTTGCTGTTTCTGCAGCGACCACTTCTAAACACTTTTCACTTTTTATATAAAACTTTTGTTTACTGTAGCTAACTTCTTTGTAGCGTTTTTTTAGTACTTTTACAAAATTAGATAATTGCTCTTGTATTTCGGTGCTACACGAATTTAAGCTTAATTTTATTTTAACGTAAGTAAGAACATCTTCCTGGTTTTTATTTCTAAAATACTGTTCGGCCAGTTCTTTATAACCGAAGCTCTCCATATTTTTCTGAATATTTTTATTTGAGTCTGTTATGATTTATCACTTGCAAATATACGTACGTACACGTAAAGGATTAACTTATTGTGTAATCCCTTATTGAATCCGTAGTTTTATATATTTTTAGATACATGTTATTCACACATTGATCTTCAATTTCATAGCAGGTAGTACTTAAATTGAACAAAACTGCACGTGTTATCCAGACCTTAATATCAGGTAAAACTAATTAGTATCTCGCCAATATGGGGTTCTTTTTATCTTTAGTCGTTTAATGTCGCGATTATTATTATAAAATTGTTTATGACTTTGGCTGACCCTAACAGTTATATTAGAAAGAGATCATACGTTTACTGTAGAACCTATTGTGATATTTTTATTACTGATTTTTTGCTGATCAAAACAAAGCCATAAAACCCTTTCGCAGGTATTATATTTAATTATTTTAGTTTTAGGTAGTCTAAAGTAAAAAACATAAACCCTTAGGCAAAAAAGTGAAAATTTAATACACCATTGTATACGAGTAATTATAGGGCTGTTTATATTAGAGTAATTTGATTTTTTTTGGAGTAATTTCATTAAAATTAAAAAAGTGTTCTACCGGCGGGTCGTGGCGGGTCCAAAAGTATATATTTGGGATGAAAGAAGACACCTTCGCCTTTCTTCGGGTGGTATACGTTTCTTGTTCCCTTTTCTTCCCTAGAAGTTCTATTCCACTAAAATTTAAATTTTAGAAAAATATAGTAGTTTCATAAATATTTCATAACACCTCTAATATTAAACGCTAGAGCGGTAACCACTTACAACAACTAAAGACTATAATCCTACCAATATTATAAAAAGACCGCAGGCCATTATCGATGATAGCTTGCGAGTAGTGACCATTTATTTTTGACAAAAAAACTGATAAAAAACACCTTTTACTGAAATAACAAAAAACAGTTGAGTTTGACAGCATGCCACGCCCACAATTATCAATAGTTTAACCTAATTTTTTGGCTACCTTAATATGGATATATTAGCTCCAAAATGGCGTAAAAATTTTAAAAATCGATGACAAAAAAAAATTTGACTTTTGGCCAATGAAAAACGATTTTCAGCCACTGTGCGATGGTGATCGAAATATGGAATAAAAAATAAAAATTTAAATAAAATAAAACAAAAAAAGAAGTTTTATTTAATATATGACCTAGAGCCGGAATAAAAATAAAAACAAAAATTACATATCATAAGGTCGGAAAAATTAACAAATATATACTTAAAGTTATTCTTTTTTGTTTTGGAAATCAAATTTTTGTGTATTTCGATGTAATTTAAACTATTGGAAAAGGCAGGTGAAGAAGCTGACTTTTTGATGATATTTTATTTTATTAAAAAATCGTGAAAATACATTAATTTGTGGTATAAATTGTCATTTCCTTTTAATTCTCCTTTAAGAATAAATTCGTTATGAAATACTTTTAAGTTTTTAAAGTTGGGCCGCAGAAACTTTGATACTGATAAGCAAAACAAGAAGTTGTCAAAGTTCGCACTCGAGCTTCTACTGTGCGCGATAAGCTTTTGTTGCAATTTGCTTATTATTTTTTAATTAGGCAATATTAGTAATACATGTTGATTATTTTAACTATGATTTAACTATAATAGTCGAGTTTTATAGGATACATTTTGCCTATTCACATAAATTAAATCAGTTTTGCAACTCTGGCAGGCATATGTGACCCATTGAAATCACAAAAGTAGAACAAATATTGCGTGTAGAGCACTTTTAATGTGGTTTGAAATGACTTTCACTAATCGCGATTTCCAGAACCTCCCTCTACATCAGCAATTTATTCTTTGTTGTTGGCTGAAATTAGTATATTTCAGCAGCTCAGTTCAGCTTTCCCATCCATTTGACAGTACGAAATCTTCTACGAAATTTTCTGTTGTTGTGGATATTTAAGTGAGACTAATTATGAAAAAATGGCATCGCGACTTTGAGCCTCCCTAATGCACATATAAACGCAAGCAAAGACAAAATATCTACATACATTATTTATGTATACGTATTCTTATTAAACATGATAATAAAATAATAACTGTTTATAAATTAATTTCTTTATTCAAATTAAAAAAATCTTCCAATTTAAATTCATTCTTGAGAAAACGATGAAATTACTACACAGAAAAATAAAATTATTTTCCAAATCGTACGACTACCCTTCCTAAAAATTTATCTTTTCGAAAAAAATTTTGAGAGCACCTTGTCTGAAAAGTACCCTTTAAATAAAGTTTCTTTCTTAAAGAAAAGTACTTTTTTCCTCTATGAATATCTATGTTTTTCAAAACGTTTCTTAGTTCAAACTTATCATATTTAGAAAGTATTTAATAAAAATTTAAAACTATATGATCCTTCTTTAAAAGTGCATCTATCGGAAAATGCATGCTTAAAAATCTCTAATTAAAAAATTGACCGCTTTTAGAATGAATATGTTTTAAAAGTGCTGCTTTGAAAAGTACCTTAAGAGTTAAAAAGAGTTGATATTTGAAAGAATATTTAGAAGTTTCTTTAAGAAACCTTTTTAAGTAAATTTTGAAGGAAGTACCTTTTTGAGAAATTACCTTTCATTAAAGTTCATAGGCCGATATCCTTTGTGGCTAGAGCTCTATACCCAAAACTTTATTATAATTTTACTTGTGATAATATCTAAGTAAATAAAGAAAAAGTTCCTTTTTATGGGAGTGGCGGTGGTTTTAAGAAGTGTTTTTTTAATGTACATTTTTTAAAGTACCGGTATAATAAAGTATCTTATATTGTGTAAGTAGATTTTTTAAAGTACTTTTTTAACAAAGTACCATTAATTTAAAAACACCTTTTTAGAAAAGTAAGTTCAAAAAATTTGTTTCCAAATATGCAATGGCTTTAAACAAAATCTGTACTGAAAATTACTTTTTTTAAATTACATTTAAGAAAAATTATCTAGGAGAAAATTACATCATTCGATATCGATTGAAATTTCATTACAAATCATGAAAATATAGTTTGAAATTTTGATCGATATTAAATGGCGCAATTTGCCCACTGATTTAAAACCACCTCTTTTAAAAATTATGGTTTTAAAAGCAAAATTTTTTAAAGTACCTTTTCAAAAAGTACTTTTATGGAAAAGAACCTCTTTAAAAATTGTCTTCTTTATAAAATACTCTTCCAAACTTTTTATAAAAAGTACGTTGGCCAATTGATATAATCCTTTTTTGAAAAGCAACCTTCAAAGTAGATCCTTTAAAAAGTTCCTCTTTTAAAAAGTAAATAAAAAAGGGACTGGCCTTTGAAACTTTTACAAAAACTATCATTGGAAGTCGATACAATAATACTTTTCAGAATTTGGGTGGCTTATATGACCTCTTTTAATTTCTTTCAATTGTTCCTTAATTTTAATTAAAATTTTATTAAAATTTATATGAGTCATAATCATCAAATATAAGTTAATGAAGAACACATGTAGTAATAAAACCATAAACTTTTTACAGTTCCGTGAACTACGAACATAAAACTCTACTAAAACAAAATTAATGTGTCTACAAATCAGTCTTTAACCGAAATGATAATATAAAATTTTGGAAAATTACAATTAATAAACTCCCTAGAAAAACATTATTGCCCATTTCCATTCCATCGAAATAATAGTGTCATTTAATGGAAATAAGACATTTTTCATTTTCTTAGTTTTTTTCCTCTTCATATAAAATAAACAAAAAAATTTAATGCTTTTTAACCCAAAAAATAATCATATAATTTTTTTATAAATTGAAATGAAATATCTTTAACACTTGATCTACAATATTTGTTGTGCGTCCAAAAAGGGGAGAATTCATAACGTCTTGTTTCCCAGTTCAAACACAATGATGTCGATTAGAAAGAAAAGGTGCTTTACAAATCTCTTTTTTTCACAAAACATTCAACATTTATTAGCTTTTTTTGTGTTCATAAGTATTTGAAAAATTTACAAAATAAAATCTTTGAGATGACTATAAATTATTTCTTAAGAATTCGTTTGAGAAGAAAAAGGCAAAAAGTGTCTTGTTCGTTTTATCTTTTAATTGTGTAATTTTTCTTATTGTAGTCAATTAACAAACCAAAATATGTTGTACGTGTTGGCATCCATTTATGGTTCATCGTTAAAACGAGAACCTTCAAGAACTGTACGCATTTATTTTTAAAACATTTTGAGCTTCTTGTTTTGACCGCCCTACAGCTTCATTGTTGACTTGGGAAAAATATAGATGGCCAGTTGTGATATATTTGAAGAAGAGAAAAAAAATTGGAATGTCTGAAAAAAGCTTAAATTCGTTTAGATTCTTATCAATTGTATTAAATTGGTCAGTTAATTTTACAATAATTTCCAAGTAATTCATCAAGTTTCTTTACGATGAAAACACACAAACAAATATTTAAAGATAATTTATGTGCTTCAAACTGGAGTCATAAATTTTGTTCATTCAAATATACGATACACAAACATACACGGATAGATGGAAGTACTCGTATGCATTACATGATTTTACAAAAAGAAATTTTAATTAAATCATTTTTATATCTACGAGTATGAAGGAATTGGAAATATCTTCAAATAAATAATAAATTTTTAGACCTCCTGACAGGAATATAAACTAAAATAAATTTAGATTATGGTTTGTGTACAATATCTTTTCGAAATGGCAGCAAGGATATCGGTACCTCTCATATATCCTTTTTTGAACAAAGCTACCAAGAACAAAAAAATTATCAAAGTAGCAAACATTATTAAAAGCACAGCAAGGATACCCTTGTATCCACGTTTGAAAAATTTTGATTTAAGATAAACTAAGCTATAAAAAACACACAATTTGACCAAAAATCACAAATAGTCCATTACAAAATTTTGTTGTTATCACTCATTTAAAGTTCAGTGAAACAATGAAATTTGATCACGCATCTCAGAAAGATATGTAACTCTTCACTATATCCTTTTTTGAAAAGGAAACTTCTCTACAATAGTTTCTTTAACTTCTCTAATATAAATAATTTTTGTATAATTCTATTACAGTTTTATTGAAGAGTTTTACAAAATTTTAAATGTTAAAAAATATAAACAGCGGCTCAAAAAATTCAACATCAAAAATACTCCTGTAATAATTCTTTATATATTAATGAAACTTCTTTAAGATTGAAGATGCCCATACAAAAAATTTAATTTCTCAAAACAAAGTTAATCGAAGATTCCCATAAAGATATCAATAATTGAAAATATTATAGCAATTTATAGGAAGAACTTGATTATACATTTAAAACGATAACTTTATCCGCGAAAAGCATGTAAAAACTATATGTTATTGTAAAAAGGTGCTGAATTTCCTTTTGATTTTCAATAGCCAATGCAATGCCTTTGACTACAAAAACTAAATATTTTTAAAATATTTTTTTCTGCACTCCATCAAACTTTTGGAAATTTTTGTTAGATAAATGAATATGAAATTCCTTTTTAGAGGACTCTTAATAAGCGCCCCTATCGTAAATAAAAAGTGAAAAACTGTTCATGTTTCACGTTTCTCATAAACAAAAATGTTTGAAAAGTTCATAAATATTGCAAACAGAACAACAACAATACATAATTGTCTATCGTAAATTGGGGAAAAGGGAATAGATTTAACGTGAAATTTTATTCACGATAGAGGTGATTACTTCTATGACAGACATACAAAATTATAATTTCTTATGGTGTCCTATATAGTATGTATATTAAAAGAAAAAAGGATGAGATCAATTCTGTAAATAAATTTATTTTTGGGAATAATTTTTCTTGTAATCAAAAAATTACATTCTTTCCACATGAAAATTATGAAAAAATTCTAATTTAGATACATATTATGACGTAACATTTAGTTCATTATGTGTTCTTACACGTATATTATATACGAGTTCAACGTACTTAATTTATTAAACATAAAAATTTTTGAATACTTAATATTGAAAATTCATTATTTGGGATATTCTCCCCAACTAATCGTTAGAAACAATTAGAGCTTTCGCAAAATGCATACAAAAAATCAAAAGTTTGTTGTGGCTTTAGCTCTTCATATGCCGACATTTCATTGGTTGCTAAAACCAAATCGTCAGTGAAGTTTAAGCAGTTTGAAAACATTCAACCTCGGATGTTTATGCCACATATGTATTTGTTGTAATTCATATGCGATATTGAAATTCTCATATTGTATTTGATTTATGTGGCATAAACATCCGAGGTTGAATGTTTTCAAACTGCTTAAACTTCACTGACGATTTGGTTTTAGCAACCAATGAAATGTCGGCATATGAAGAGCTAAAGCCACAACAAACTTTTGATAAAAATTTTTGCATACAATTTTAATAAAAAAACGACACGTTGTGGCTTTTTTTAAACAAAGTCAACAAACAAAAATAACGAAGTTAATTTCCTTCAATGCAGAAACACCCAGAGTCTTCGCCAGGAATCGATCCTGCTACCTTAGGATAACTGGTCTAGTACACTGGCCAATAGTCTGCGAAGGCCTTTTTGATACCCATTTAAAGATGTTAGAATGATATTGATTTAACATATTGAATAAAAATATTATAAAACGTAAATAAAAGCTTGTACTTCGAAAATCTAACATAAAATTTTGCTTTTTTGTAGCCTTGAATTTCACTTTGAATCCCTGAAAATCTTTCTTTTGTTAACTTCCGTCAAGATCTACAAATTTATATTACAATTTGTATTGTGAATATATGTCTGACTGTTGGTGATATTTTTTTATTGTTGTGAGCCAGACACTTGCTTATTGTTCATTGTCCTGGCTGATTTTTAATCAACGTTAAAATTTCTGCGACACCAAAAAAATTTTAAGAACAAACAAAAAAGGACGTTAATAAAAATATTAATGAGTCTTTAGCGTTTTTTTTTTGTATTTATATATTTATATTTGTTATTTTTCTTTTATTATTCGTATATCCGTCAGCCAAAAATTACTTGGAATTTATTTTCTCTTCATTTCCCAGACTCTATCGAACATACTTTTGTTTGTTAAATGCCATCTATGAAACAAATGTTAACAAGTCCTTGTTGTTGTTCTAACGTGGCGTGAATTTTTACACGCCATATAAATAATGAGATCTTTTTGTAGCAAAAAGTCCAACTTTTGTTCGGAACATACAAAAACAACTCCCTAAAAGCTTTTAACGGCAAAAGGTGGGAGCAACAGCGACTGGTTAATAAATGTCAAAATAACAACCCACCTTTAGTGGACACATTGCAAAAACCGACAAGAATTATTTGGCAGTATTTCATCAAAGCTGCTTGCATTTTTTGCGCTAAACTTTTTTTACCTTTATGAAGGTACTTAATTTTTTACGTGTTCGCAAAACTTTTATTTTCATTTGTGTGTAATTGCCACCCTTTAAGCTATTTAGTAGTATTTTTTTAATTTTTTACATGATTTTTATTATTAAGGAAAACTCTCGCAGTGATTATCCTTGATAAGAGTTTTGTTTAATTTTTTCCTCCAGTTGTTATGGGTTCATTTCCCAACGGTCAATTATTTTGACGTCTGTGATTTTTTTGTCACGTTTCAAGTTTCAGGTAGTTTCAGACTTTGTTATTTTTTTGATTTCTCTTGTCGTTTTTATTTTAATAATTTCATTTTAATTTCCGTTGAATTAAACAAATATATTATAAGCATGCATGCATGTTTAAGAGGATGCAAAATGTTTAAAATGAGTTCAAGAATAAAACAGTAGAACGGTTTTAAAATGCATTTGATATCGATAGTTTAAAAAAATATATTTAAAATTGGTTACTTGAAGTATAATTTATTATTGGCTTGTTTTAGATTATATTGCTCTTTATCCTCGATGGTCCTTGACAGTTTTAACTCAACTCCTATGTTGAATAATTACTTTTTATTTTTCGCTCCACTGTAGCTGTGGGTTAATTAACTTTTTCAACTTCAATTCTATGTGAAGCGTACACTTTGCACTCCACAGCTCTTGACAATACGTTTTGGAAATGACATTTTGAATACAAATTTGAAATAATGTGAAAAATAATTTTGTGAAGTATGTAAAGGGTTTTACACCTTTGAACAAATGAATTTTATTCAATACAAAAAGAAACTCAAACAAAAAGATTTGACGGGAATATTTTGCATAAAAAAATGTAATATGAATATAATACTTTCTTTCATCTCATTGAAATTTTCTAATGACTTTAATTGATCTAGAAACTGTAAAAATTTAATAGACCATCCGTAAGTTTAAAGGCTAACATTTATTCCAAACTGATAAACTTGTCAAATTTGTTTTATTACAAATTGGGATTTTTCCAAACATAAAATTTTATATCATGTTTTTTTAAAGAATTTCTATTTTTTATACTCTTAAACATCAGATAACAGAAAAGCTTCGTCGACAAATATCAATTAACCCCTTAAATACATGGGAGTAGTATTTATGTAACATGGATTTACAAAATCTTTGAGAAACGCATTAATTTCTTTACCTTTAACTTATTTAGAATTCCAAACATGTAGTGGTTTTCCATTTTTTTCTTTCCTATTTCAGTTTTGTGGAGTTGTTAAAAAGAAGTGATAACAATGAACAATAAAATATTAAGATCATCAACCAGATCATCACGATCATCATTTTCATCATCATTATTAAAATCTTTGGCATTATAAATTTCACACGCCTATGACTCACTTCGTTTCACCCATTTAAAGTGATATGTTGACTTTTCCTCTGGTCCAACCATACGTTTCATGTGGAATACCAAGGCATAGAAATAGATAGTTTAAACAGTTAAAAATTAAATATGAATCAGCAGACACTTTAAATAGTCATCGATACATTTCCGTCTAATTGTATACGCAAATAGAACATTTATTACCTCAAAGTGGCTTGAATTCTCGTACGTGCTTTTCTATTGTAGTTGTCTTGTAACAAATGATGGTTAATAATTTCTACAACTAATTAATTGTAAAGTTTTGTTTAATACTTTTGTTTGCATTCGGATTTTGTACGTTCCTTGTGTATAAAAAATATAATAAAAAATTAGGTTAACATTTCTGTTATACATTAATACGTACAAATATATGTACATGCAGACGACTAAGTATGTACAGATGGACTTATAAATGATATTTTATTTTTGACATTCAACAATATCGTTAAAAAAAAGAAATCAAATGATGGAATAGTTTTCTAATACAAATTAATGATGACTAATCATTGAACCCATCGATAAACACATCGTCAATCTTAATGTAAAAGAAATTTATCTTAAAAAAAGTCTATCTATGGAGATCGAATAAATAATAATCACAATGTTTCATAATTTGTACTTAAATGCGCTTAAAAAATTGTACCTTTTAGTGGTTTTTAAAAAAGTACTTTTCAAAAAAGTTTATTTAAAAAAATACCTATTAAGAACCATTTTTTGTAAAAGTGCCGTTTCAAAAAGTACCTTATCAAAAAGAAGCTTTTCAAAAAGTAATTTTGAAAAGGTACCTTTTCCAACAGCACAAGGAAGATATTTTTAAAAGTATCTTCTGAAAAATATTATTCAAAAAATTACCCTTTGAATGAGTAACTTTTAAGAAACTACCATGCAGCAAAAGTACATTTAAGAAAGACCCTTTTATTAGAGTACCTTCTATCGAAGTACCTTTTCAAAATAACCATTAAAAATGCCAAAAAAGGATAACTTTTACAAAATGCCCTCTTAAAAATATCATTTAAAAAACCATCTTTTTAGAAAGTGCTTTAAAGAGCCTTTTTTTAAAAGTAGTTTGCAAAAGTATTTTTCAAAAATTACCCTTCAAAAATTGTCTTTTAGAATAGTACATTTTAGAAAAGTAGTTCTTAAAAAGCACCTTTCAAAAATACCTTTAAAAAATCAAATTTTATAAAATTAACGATTATTTTTAAATAACACCTCTTAAAAAAGGTACTTTTTTAATATTTGTTTTATTGAATCTTGAACAAATTCAGCTGAAATTTAATGGTTTGAATATAAATTTACTAGCAAAGAACTTAATTTAACCTGTAATTATAAACAAATAGAAATCAATATTTTTAATTACTTCTATTAAAGACATTTCTATAAAATTTAGGTCATCACATAATTCCAACTTTTCTAAACTCAATTTAAAAACCATTTTGTTGTCAACATCGTAAATTAAAATGTGATTCAATATTTTTTGTTTTCCATTAGATATCGATAGTACGAGTAATAAAAATACCATTTCAATAATGCTTTAGAATTTACAACAAAGACATTAAATTGAACACTTAATGTGTTGTGATCTAATTGTTTTCTGGGAATGTGTGCTAAAGCAATGAAAAAGGAAAATTGGGAAAATATACATCTAAACTCGCATTTCACATTCAACGTTAACATATTAATGTTACAGGTCTATGTTTTGAATACTAAATAAAATAAAATGTTTTATGAAATTGTGATTTATAACCTTAAAAAACTTTAATAGGTCTCTGTTTACCTCCTGAACGGAGAAATTAGAATAATAAAAGAGCATTAAAGTTTTGTAGGACCACATAAAAACGCATATTACGTGTATTCGTTTGAGCATTTTTTTGTAATAAATTTTTTTTAGAAAACTAAGAAAAGACGCGTTTGTTTTTTGTACTTCTATTTTAATGTTCCCCGTCTTTTTTAATAAAATATGAAACCTTTGATGACTTTGACTCTCATGCTCAAGTTTTTAAAAGAAAACTTGTATTATGAGCCTTTTAAATTTTCAACAACTTCCAAATTAACACTTTGAAAGCATTTAATATTCACACAAAAGCTCGCACTCTTGCAAAGCCATATCATATCAAAAAAAGGCTGTAAAAAGGCCAATGCAACTCCTTTGATCCTTTTATGAATAGTTAACAACGCGTAAATTTTCACGCTATATTATTTGCCAAAGACAAAAAGATTTCCATAATAAATCTTTTGATATAAATCTTATTTCAATATGAAATAAAAACACACTTGATGGATGGCTTGATTATAAAGAGTTTAATTACCCACCCATAATTACATTGAATGTATATGAAACTGAGTGCGCTCTTTTCAGCTTTAATGTTGATTTTATTAATATTATCTTTACCTTTTTTTCTTGCCATTTTATGCTTCTTAACAATCAAATCACTTAATTTTAATGTTTTTACCAATTGAAGAAATCACTTGAGGCCCAGAGCACACATTTATGAAGCCATATAGATATTCGTATCTAAAGACCCTTTTAATGGCCAGAAACTTGCCACATATATACATATGTGTCGTTGACTGTGCAGTAGCTGTAGGTATTAATCCACCCAAATGCTCTTATAATGATTTTTTTTGCCAGTGTAATATACCCATTAATGCTAAACTTATGAATAATGCATAAATGAAATGTATAAATAAATATTTTATTTCCTTTTATTGTAGATATTTTTTTTTTCATAGAAACTATCCCTAAATGACCTGTCTCTCTCCATCATCTCTTTCTCTCTCTAACCATCTCTATCTCTCTCTCTCTTCTAAAGGCCAATGACAGACAAATGGATACTCATACGCATATACATACAAAAATTATAAGCAGGATATGCCTTTAATCTACAATGATTTCAATGGGAACTACTCACAAGTCGAGTCCGTATTAGTGTAATTGAATTTTCTCTTTGTTACTTATGCTTCATGATGTGGCAAAAATGCCAAAGAATAAATCGTAACAAGTGTGCAGTTTAATAAGTATCTTAATTAATTATTGGAAAACTGATGTGAAATGATAATTGAGAAAATAAGGATTTCCATGCTATTTGTCTCTAATTTATTTTTGTTCGCCTGAAAGTATGCAGTATGACTTTTTTATGATTTGTCATGTTCACTGCAATCAATCATAGAGGAGAAGGATGTGTGGTCGTCTTGATTTTAATTTTCAAAGTAGCAAAAGGAGGAAAATAAGTAGCAACAATTTATTAGAAGATTATGAAAAGTAAACAAGTAAACAAATGGGCATTTTTAATATTGATAGTTTTTAGTTGATTTTTATTTATTATTTAGTCTGCCGCAGAGCGTGAAAAAACCGTAACTGAAAACCGGATAACCGGGTTTTTGCTTTCCTGAACATAAAACGGTTTCGAATAATTATAGAATAATTGGGAATGATAATTCGGAAAATAATTTTAAATTTTTTGAAGATACGACTTTTTCTTATTTATTTTCAAATGGTTAAATTAATTAAATTAAATTCGTTTCATTTCTATTTTATTCGAAGCACTTTCCTTTTTTACATTTTTACACTGTCATGTTTTGGCATATATGCAAAGTACATATATGGAAGTATATGCAAATATGCAGCTTATATATATGCTGCCTCGACTTCTTGTCAAGGTCTCTATAAGCAGCATAAACACCATTTTTTCTGTATGGATATTTTAGACAGCAAAACTCTTTTTGATTGAAAAGTCGGAAAAGCAATTTCAATGATTCAAGTTCATGTATTGAAAATTCCAATAACTTGATTTTGGACTTACAATCAATAACAACCCAAAAATGTGGGGAATGGAATTCGCCACTGTATAACTATTTTATAGATGTATATGTATATGTACATTTGTGACGAGCAAAATAGCAAGGGACCTAAGGGTAAAAACCGGTTTTGTTAAGGAGAGACATTTTAAAGATTTAAATACGTGTATCTTTGGTGTACCATCACTTTCATAAAACGCCCATATCTCTGGGAGGGAACACTTTTGGGGCATGGGATCGGTCTCATTCGATGCTCAGATGTTGTCCACATCAAAAAAAAGTGAAAATTGATTTTTTACCCTTAGGTCCCTTTCTATATGCGCTGTCACATATGTACTGGAATAATTGCAATGAAGTGACAATTTGAGCAAACTTAACTTCAAGGACGAGTGTGCATTTTCTACCTCAAGTTTAATTAAAAATAAGCAAAAAATGTCGTTTGAAATGCCATCAACTTTATTGTATATTATATTCAAAATAATATTGAAAAAATATATTTAAAGCTAAAATTCGATAATTTTCAATGCGCTGCAGTTGTTAAAAAACAATTTGTATTAAAATACATTTTAAACTCAAATTGGGCTTCATGAATACGGCAGTTAATTTTAAATCAAGTATGTAATTGCTTGATTTAGATTGTTTTTTTTTTTTTATTAAAAATGCAACTTCAAAGTACATTCATTGAAATAACTTTAAATACAACTATGCATATATGGCTGTTATTGAATTGCTTATCCTTTTTTTGGTTTCAATAAAATTATCAACATTAAAGCCTGAACGATTATATTTCATAGAGACGGGTTAACCGGGTTTTAGTGCATAAAACTAAAAAAAGCTTAAAAAGGCTTCCAAAAGCCATCAAAAGTTAGTTCTTATACTCCACTCTGCTGTATCTTAAACTTAATCTTAAATGGCAGTCTTGGTGGCTCTAATTTTAGAATTTTCCTGGAAGGGGAAGAAGGTAACAATCCTTTTACGAAAAGGAAAACTATGACACTCATTGGAAATTCCACAAGCAGGAAACATTTCTTAGGGGGCTATATTTCTTCTGCTGGGTTAACGCTCCTTAACGGACCTATCCACGCCTATATGTGTCTGTTATAAATGTTTTAGTAAAATTGTATAGTACTACCGGCTTTTTGTGTTAGAACTACCCCGCTATTTTAATTGCTAAAGCCTTTCGAACGACTATTCACTCGAGTAAACATTTTGTATATGCATATCGAGCCTTAACCGCGAAAAAAACGTAAGTGAGAAACATGCAATTTTACAGGAGAAGTTTTGCTACTGGTTGCCTTTGCTTGATTTAAGTGTATGTTGCTGACTTCTGGTTTAATCGTTGAAACATTTTAGTTTAAATGATGGTGAATTATCGATTACGATTAAAAAGTGAACATCGAAACTTATATCGATTACAGTTTTTTTCTGTGGTAAGGGCACGATATGCCTATATGTGTCTCCTTTTAAAGAATAAAAGTCAGTCATTGCTAAGAATAACCATGAATACTTAATAATAAAACTTTAAACTTCATCACCATCATGTCAATTATTTACCAACTTCGTTGGGAAAATTTCTATGAAATGTTTTTGCTGCGCAGTGCACAAATTAAATTTAGTCACACTCCTTGTACGCAAACACTCGCTATGAGTGAGGAATATTGATTAGAAAATTATACTAAATAAATATTTTACTCCTCTATTGTAGTTGTTGTCTGCAAACGCAATAAATTATAACAGCTTCTATCAATCAAAATGAATTGTAATGAGAAGAATTGCATAGAATTGCATTTGTACTCAACTACTGAACGTTTAAAATATGATTTATATGAAAATAATGGCTGCTTTTAGCCCAGCTACTCTATTAATACTTAATTTATTCAACCACAACTGCAACAGCAACAACAAAAACATTGATAAATAATTTATAAATTTTATTAAAAACTTGCACACGTTTAATATGAACAAATTGTAACTGTCACAGAGTAGACCACAAATCGAAAATGATTTTTAAGTTTGAGACCAGTAAATGTGTCAGAATATCAAGAGAGACAAAAAATCTGATTGTGTGCCAAAAATGCCAGAGATTTATGAAATTGTAAAAAAGTGACAGAAATTGAAACGATTGTTGAACTATAAAATGCATTTTTATGAATTTATATCGGCAGCTAAATCAATTGAATTAATTACTGAAGCAGTTTTATGTACTGATATATTCAGTTCAAGATGTTAAAACTTATGTCCTTGAATTGACTCGAAGATAGCGTAGATAAAATGTGAAGAAAGAAATTAAAATAATTTCCACAAGACCAAAATAATGCCAAACATCCTGCTTAGCGCAAATGAGTTGCTAGTATTTATTAAAAGGACGCGCTTTTTGGGAAAATAATAAGAAAAAAACTGAGACTTTTGAACATCGTACTTTTGTCAAATTAAGTTAAAGGTATTTTCAAACGATCCTTTGCAGAAAAGTGTTTTCATAAAGTACTTTTTGAAAAGAATTAAAATATTAATTTTAAAAATATTAGAAAGGTATAGCGATGACAAAAAATAAATTATTCTTTAACACAGGCCAAGGAAATGAAACCTTTTAATTTCTTTTTAAAATAAAAATAGCTGACCCTTACGTGTTTGCCTCTTCCGATTACGAAAACATTTTGCAATTGAATAATTTCAGAATTTTATTTTATTCTTGGATAAATATTTCAATAGCCATAAAATAATTCATGGACCACTAATCTAAACAAGAATCACTTTCGATTGAGTTCAGTCATCTCGGTGTATATTTGAGGAAATTTTGCTTATATTTTAAGGATGTTGCCAATTAAGCTTTTTAGTTTAGTCCTTGATATAGACTGAAATATTACAACAATTTTATTCCTAAAATAGTATTAATACATAGCTAGAGGAAGAAAGGAATATTCCCCCCATGTATATAAAAGTAGATTCCGATTCGATTTCCTCCACGAACACGATTTTCGCAACTGCCCAACTTTTCGTTAGTTGCTGCTTTAAGCAAATTATTAGTTCTTTTGACTTGTCTCTTCCCTTTTGTTAAGTTTCTTGTATTGCTTTTTTTCTGACTAAATGCATTTTGATCTTCTCTATGATTGTCTCTACATCTGTAATATGTCCTGGTGAAAGCGTTCATTGCTGATTGAGAGTTTTTACACACTGGACGCTTTACAAACATGACGATTGAACTCTAATCGAAAATTGGTATTAGCTCCACCGAAATGAAGACAGCCACAAGAAATAGCAAAATTTTTTGGAATTCTTATTTAAAATTATTTAAAGAAATTTGTCGATGATATGGGGTTTTTACTAATATTTTCTGGATCGGAATAACAAATAACAGAGATATTAGCTAAAATTTTTGGGAAAACATTTTCATCATTGGCCTGCCTGTGTAACACTTTTCAATTTTAAAAATATATAATTTTTGTTTAGCAACAAACGCGATCTCTTGTGCAATTTTTTCAAGTCAAATTTGTTTTAAATATTTTTTAGACCTTCTGTCTTACTTTTAATTTCAAAAGAAAATTCTCAAGCTCTTAACAACTTGTGTAGTAGTTTTAAATTGTTTCGACAAGTACGAGTATTTCCAAGAAATTACGTTTTATTTTGTTTTTAATCTTTGCGCGCAAATTAATATGCATATAAATTTACAACCCACTCTTTGGAAGTTGGTAATATGTTTTTACTGAATTTGGTTGAAAAACAGTCAATAGCAGAAATTTTAAACCCGCATAGTTTTCTATTTTAATTTGCAAGTTCTATTAAAAATAATACTAACGTTTGTGTTTTTCTTTTCTCTATTGCAGGACGATTTTTCAAGGTAAGTTTTATTGATTTAAATATTTAAAATTTAAACTAAATCGCTTGAGACTGTGATACGGACCACAGAAAAAAAAACCTCCAAATAACAGGATAATTAATTTAATTGTAGCAACTTTAAAAGATTAATTGCATAGACCTCATGCAACTACTACAAGTTAATCGTATTGTCTTTATTATTCATGGCTCTTGTAAGCTTTTGACAAAAAAGCTGTCTAATGGCTTATTTATCTAACGTTTTTAAATCTTGTGTATCTAAATTATAATAATATTATACTTGATTTTGTCTGACAGTGCGACGGTGCTTGTGAGTGTATTTGTGTGTTGATTGTTTAAGCCCAACAAAACACCTTCGCTCAACAAATATTATCGGCTGGCTGGTAAGTTGGCTAAAAACAACCTGTTGTGGCTAAATGTTGATGTTGTGTTTCTTTGTTGTATTTTTAAGCACCATTCGATTTTTTATCTAGGTCTCTTGAAGGCTCACAAAGTTGGCTTTTAGTTGTTCGTTTTTTTTTCGTTTCTTTCTTTATCAAAGTTGGCAAATCTATCAACGTATGTTAAACGTAATTTAACTGCTGCTACTTTAAACGTGACGTAGGTGTTTATGTTTTGTAAGAACGAAAAAAGTCAAACTTTAATTTAGTCTTTGATTTTCAGAGAATTCAAGTCATTTGTCTTGCTATTGTAAATAAGGCAAAAGAAAAAAATAAATTTGCGTAATAAATTTTATCAGCAAGAATTAGAAACATTAAAAAATTACCAACAGGTGTCGAGTTTTATGAAATTTTAAATTATAATATCAATAACATGCACAAATTGATTGCAATTTCTTTTTGTAATTGTCAAACCTTGAAAACTAAAATTAATTTTTATTCAAACAAGAGAAGAGGCCCCCTTCATATCATCTGGGACAATACCCTCTTATGTTTTCCAAAATATCTGTCAGTTAAACCATTTTTAAAATTTTTTTCAAGGCAAAGAAGAGATTGCAAGAAAATAGTGCACAAATTGAAGAAGAACTTCCCTCTCTATATTTCTAACATGCTTATGCAATTATATCTGCTTCCACTAAATATACACATACATGCACCAATAAGCCTGATTATTATTATTTTTTTGCACAATACTTCGCTTCATATAGTTGGTATGCCACACTCTGGCGATGAAGTTTTCAAGATAACAAACAACTAATAGAAAACGAATACAAGTGAAATCCTCTGGAAATTCTAGTTTAATGCGAAATACATATGAGCTATAGAAAATTGTTCACAATACTTTTTTGTTGACAAAATTGCGGGAAGGCATTTACCATGATGTCTATCTGACTTCATGGCAGTCTTAATGACCATGTATTTTTCACAGGTGTTTCATGATAATTTGATACACACAGGTGGCAGAGGAGCCTTTGTAGCAACAGCAGCAAGTATTTGGCTGGTAATCAATGTTCGTAACTCCTCACGTGATTTCTGTTCGAATCACAGCCATCGACTGATGAACTTCAGAGCTGTCGCTAATAACTAGCCCAGCACAAAGTTCTAGTGGTCTACTGCTTCTTGCGCCACCTGATAGATATCTGCGCCATGATTAGATATCTTATGACAGTGTGGGGACTTGCCAAAATGGCATGCCAACAGAATCGTTAGCCCTACTGTCCTGTGTTAAATATCTTCCAAAAACAATAATCTCATCTTATAATGCATGAAATTCTAGATCATTCGGTTTACAAAAGTAGTGTCCTTGTTCTCATGCAAGGCATAAACGAGGATTATATTTTTTTATTGTTAACTTTTTTGCTAGGATTATTACTTTTTAAACGATTTAAAAGAATATTATTTAATCATTTATATATATTTTTTTGTTATATAGCGATTTTCTGTCATTTGTGGTTGGATTTAAAAATACAAATCGATTTAAGTAACATAATTTTGAATTTTCACCTTTTCATTGCAATCGATAGTTTGCGATCACTAAAATTAAAACTTTAAGTTTTAGCCCTACAACTTAGTGCAAAGACAGTTTATAAAAAAACACTGCTCCTGTGAAATTCACTTGATATTTTTTGGCTGTTAAGCCACGGTATGAAATGGTATGCTTCAGAGGTGGTTCTATTTTAAATATTTTATCACGCTCAATGTAATAGTGAGTCTGTTAAAATTGGCGTGGGTGAATTTGCGGCCAATTCACGCAGTCTTAAGAAAATCGACTGGATAGGAGCAATACAAATTAATTATCTCATATCTGGCTGACTATAACAGTGAGAGTGTTCAAAGTTGGAAAGATTATCGCCGAAATAAATATATTAGATATTATTGTCGAAATAAATATAAAATAAATAGAGCTGACGCCTAAATGCATAGTTTCAGACATCACGACATCAGATTCAAAGAACTCAGCAGATAACGCATATAATAGTATTATATTTATTTCAAACATTTTAGTGGCTGCACTTGAAGTCGGTTAAAGCTTTTTTTAAAAGTATATTTCATTAAAAAAAATTATACATTTATTTATTTATTTTATTTGTATTGAAAAGATCAACAGGCTTCTCTACTCCGTAGCGCCCGCTAAGACAGAATCTAAAAAGCAGCACAACAATCGAAACCAAAAATGGCAAATGGAAAATCTACTATTTTTGAAACACATACACACGCACCCTTATCTCATTTTATATCCTCATGAAGAAAAGCTTTTCCTCAAACACGTTTCAGAAGAAGTAAGTGTGTGATACGAGTCATGGTGATGTTTTGTATAAAATTTTGCGCGGGAAAACTGTACCCGGCTTATGTTTATTTTTCTAGATTTCGTTTTTCATTTTTCTTCCCAGTCGTATGAATTTAAAAATTTTAAAAATAAATCAACCGCAATGTTGCAAAAAAAGGGATATGAATAAACTGGAAAATAGAAGACAAGAAAAGCCACATGGCATTTTCATACATTTAATCTTTATGGATCGTTGGAGCGCATGCGCCAAAGACCACAAAAGAATAGTCGTCGTCTATATCATTTAGTCTAACTTTGTGTCGGTGTTATGTTATGACATGTTGCTGCAACTCGTTTGTTTTAAACTTCAAGATGCAACTAGCTGTTTTTTTAACTCTTGCTTTATGGTGCATCTTTTTTGTTGGTTTTCCTTGCTGACTGCTAGACGTATTATCTAATTTTCAATAAAATTACTATTAATTGTTGCAATTCTTGTTGCATGTACAAGAAGTTATTTAAAGAAATTATTGGTTTTTCTTGCAGCATCAATATTGGCACAAAAAAAAAACAGGCGGCAGCTGTATTTATGCCGCAAATTTAACGTTTATTTTTCCTGTCTCTTTTTTTGGTTTTTGATAGATATAATATGTGTGCAGAAAACACACACAGTGGTAGGAAAAGCTTTTGGCGTGCAATAATAATCAGTTCGATAATGACTGACATCAAGTAAAAATTTCTTAAAAAGTAATAAATAGAATTTTCTTCGTTAAATTGAATTCAAAAAATGTCTAAATTTTTATGAACACTAATATGCCATACAATTTTATAAAATTTCCAATTAGTATATAAATCAATTAATATTCGAAAAGTTCACTCCCCAATTCTTGAGTCCTTCTGGAATTTTAAGGCACGAATTCCTTCCTAATCACGCCGTTGAAATCCTACCGGGTAAAAATCTCTTATTTTTATAAAGTCAGGTTTAAACAAAAGTCATATTCCCTACACCGGCCTTTCTTACCGGTTTAACATCAACCAGACCATCTTGAAAAACCTTTTATGTATCGGTACTTGCGATTGAAGTCCATAAAAGTACTTAGATGGATCAATAAGTTTTTATATATTGTTTCTTTACTCTTAGACTCATTATACCACTGTTTATACAGAAGATAATATTTTTTATGATTTTAGTTTCACTATCTTTTTTTCGCAGTCATTCAATTTTTTCAGATGCCAATTTTAATTGATTTTTAATCTTTAAAATTATAATTGTAAAAAAACAATCCTACGGCCGCATGAAATCAAATAAACTTAATTAAGGCAATTAATTCTTGTACAATAAGTTTAATTGCATCATGATACTGATGATGTTGTTCAATTACTTCTGTTAATGCGTTAATTATGGCAAATTCATTTTTAAGAGTGGAGTAGAGCTCAAATAAAAACAGCAATTTAACCTTGAAGCACAAGGATGACGGAGTTCATTATCAATTAATAAATATTGCAATTTTAACAATGACTGAAAAGTTGAAAAAATAATTATTAAATCGAAAGATGAGAAACATAATTTCAAAAGTCGTCTAATCAATGCTCTTTATTATTGATAGAAGCCAGACAACATGTTTCTTGTAATTGTTTTTCGTTGCAACTAGAGTTTTCAAAACAGGGTTTCGAAAAACCGGGTTTGGAAAACCCGGTTTCCAGGTTTCGGGTTTATCGGAAAGCACGTTTTTCCGTGGTTAAATGTTCAACATTTTCGAATACTTTTCATTTTAATATATACAACTTTTGTTCTTTTCATTTCCATATTTGTATTGCATATCTAAATTTGTATTGCATATCCATACTTATGTCATCAGGCATTTCATTATGAAAATATTATATCAACAAAAATAGTCAAAATATATAAATATTTATCTTCAATAATTATAAGTATAATTTCACACATGCACTCGTATGTATCTATGTATTAAGAAGAACGTACCTTTCACTGACGGTTTAAATTTTTAGTTAAATCCATTCGCTTATTCGTATCGGGTCTTACATTATTCGAATCGGGTTTTACACCTATCGAAAACTGGTTTTTGGAAAACTTAGAACTGAAACTGAGAACTCTGCATTTAAACTTTGAATTGCATTATAATAATCTGAAAAAATCCATTAGTTTTATGTGTATTTTAATATTTTATAAAATAAACAAATTGTTTTACAGTTGTATTTTTTAAACACTTTCATTAAAGAAGAAAAAATAACATCACCAACTACCGATAGTTGAGATCTTCATTTCATTTTAAAAATACAAAAAACTCAGCAGGAGATCTAATTTCTTCCTCAACTAAACGTTTACAAAAAAAAAAATATATTTTCCCCCAATATTTTCCAACATTTTCATTTATTTTTATCAATTCAACAACCAAATCGGAACAGGCAGGCACACAATTCAAAAAAATTTTGCATTTAACAATTTCGTTGTGATTTCCCTTCTCGAGCTGCATTTCATTTTTAGAAGGGGATTTCCCGTGACACCAGCACGTGTCTTCTCCCCCCAAAAATTCTCTAAATCGGTCTATTTTTAAAGGTTAAACTAAAGAAAGATTGCATCTTTTTTGTGTTTAGTTTTTACACAAGAGCAAACGGAATCAAGACCATGGCCATATGTTGTCATCATAGTTCATAATGTTGCTGCTGCTGTTTTTATTAAAAGATTCCCCTAAATAAAAATTCAGCAGAATTGTTTCGTATGTACGAACATACTCGTACTCTGTTTACATTATGAATGGGGCAAAAATATATTTTGTTTTTTGTTCAAACCGCCATTCCATTTACAAACGAAAATATTACAGTCGAGTGGAGAATAGAATTCTAAAAAAAACTCCATTTATGCAAAAAAGATAAAACAGCAAAAGCACTGGAAGAAAAACTATGAAACGAAAAATATTGTTTTTTTTAAATTGCAGTAAATATGATTTTCTTTTAAAATAATAAATGAACGAATTGCAAGAGGGATCCTGAAAATTTCAAACAATATTAAGCTACACTACTTAATTATGGATGAACTGATCTAAGCTTTTTCTATGTTGTAAAACAACAACGAAACTCTTGCAATAATTTTTGTGTAAAAAAATTTATTACGATATTTATCGTACAGTATCTGCTTACAACGAAAAAGACATAGACTTTGAAGTGGGTAAGAAGAACAATTTTCCTTCCAAAACTTGGTCTATGACAGAATCTTTACTTCCCTCTGTTACATTATTGCTCCACTGTTGAGGTTAATTTTTAAGCATGTAATAGAACGTTAATATCATAATTTTAAAGTTCGTTTTTCTCAGTGTACTACAATCGCTAAATATTCAAAGCTCCTGCAATATTTTGCTTTTTATGAGACGCTTTATGACATTAGATGCATCTTTTTTTGTATTTACTGTTTGATAAAAGCAAACAATTACATAGTGGGGCTTATGTTCACTTAAATTTTAGCCCTCGACGTACAAGTACGCGCACCACACCGCCAACTTCTTGACAACTAACTAAAACCAACATGTGTTGCATGCTTATACGAGTTCGAGTACATTCAGCAGATAGTTTTTATGTTGTAAAAATGTCTGTTTAAATTTTGCTCTTTTCTGTCAATCAAAACCTAAAGATTTTTTGACACTTTGTATCTTTTTCTACTTCATCCGTTGTTGTTGGTTTTGTATAGTTGTTGATACGAGTGTGTTGCATTAGAATTTACGTATTCATAGACACATAGACTTGCTTACCGCTATTTTATTAAAAAACACTCCATAACTCAAGTGTGGCATGCGACATTAGTTTAAAAATTGTACTTGACAGTTTATTTTTTCGTTAGTTTATATTTAAGATACTCTGGTGGATTATGTTTGTAAATTTTTGTGGGGTTTTAAAATTGCATTCCTCTATATAAATAATTTGTTTCTGTTGTGTATGTTTAATAGGGATCAGTGATTTGTTTTGAATATGATTTCAATATTTCAAATATGTCATTTTGAATTCAACGATATTTGACAACACAGTTGCTGCTGTCAAATAAACTCTATTTATTTATTTAGGAGTTATAAAAATATATCTTCCTGAATGTATGGGACTTTAAATGCAAAAGTAAATTTTTGGAAAGATTTTATTTGTGTAATAGATACATGAAGGAGTATTACGGAAAAGCCTTATACTGGGGTACTTAAGGAATATTTTACTTTCTCAAAAAGCAGCCTTAAAAAAGGGAAAGTATTGATATGTATATTCCTTAAACGAATATATGTACATATATTTTTGGGTAACGATACGCGTGTGTATATAAATTTCAGCTGAATGTATCCAGTATTAAAAAAAATTATTCACTTCAGATTCATAACATTGATGGCTTTTTCACTCAAATGACCCATTCAGGTCATAAACTTGCATTAAACATTAAATGAGAACATTTCTTTCTGATTTCTACGGCGTCTTTGAAAACAAAATTTGTATTAATAATTAATTTTTCGATACACATTCGATACTAGAAGTACAACTTTCAACTAGAAATAATGAAAGAGTTTGACCCATCGACTTGGAACAATTTAAGTAGAACTCCCACTTGCGTACTCATTCCCCAGAAAATGATCCCATCTCATTAAGATAATGATATCAAGTCTCTTAAAATTAACTTGTGGTTTTCCGTCCCATCAGCTTCATTACGGCATATACATACTCGTATGTATATCTGTACACACTTCATTGCAACAACTCTATTCACTTGCATCCAGTTTAATTTTCAAATCGATTATAAACAATTTCATGCATTTCCCTCAATATTCATCATCAATTACAACTCTCTTACACAATTTAACATAATTCTCTAATATTGTTATTTTTAGTTATTACTCGTATAATTTTACAAATTCACAAAACGCTGAAACGATCATCACATTGAAATGTTAGTTCTATGAGTTTGTGTGTGTGTGTGTATTATTTTTGTGTGTGCGTGTGTATTTTTTTCACATAAATGTACATGCTAAGAAAAATATACTTTTGTTTTTCTCTTATCGCCTTAAGAAATAAAGAAAATGTCAATCAATTAAATGTGACTGAATCTATTCAATACGTATAACAATAATAACAAAAACAAAAGCGTTACAACAGCACAAGCAGAAGCAGCAACTACATTAACAACTCCCAAAGCAATCATCAATCTTAAAATGAGCATGAAGAACAAAACAGCAGACCTTACAATACTTTCAATATTCTCGTACGTTCAGCAGCAATAATAGAAACAACAACAACTACTACAGTATCGAAACAACAAGTATTTAATCAAGCATAGTTATTTATGTATCCATCCATCTATGTATCCAACCAAATGAACATTTTCAACCAACTCAATCTCTGCATTCATGAATTTAAACATCCATTCGTCCAACCAGCCAAGTAACCAAATTGATCATTACATCTATACTTATTAAACACATAGGCAGGGAGACGGACACACAAACACTCAGACAGACCGATAGACAGACAGACGGACGGATATTCTTTATCAGGCTACTCGTACTGCAGTACAAAAGTAGAAAAAGATTAAAAAACCCAAAATATTAAAAAAAATATTGAGCTTTTTTTTTCTTACAACAAATATTACTATTGCGTCCTACTACTGCAATAAATACTCCAACAACATGAGTGACTGAGTCTACTCCCCTTTCTTATCTTAATCTTTACAGTTTCATTTGTTTATTTAAAATTTACTCAAATCCTTATCGTTTCAATTCTAACCTCTATATGGAGCAAATCGCATTTTTAGTGCTCTAGACCCTAAAAGACATATCGACTAAAAAATAAAAAAATAAATAACTTGAAAGGTATATGGGGAACTAAACACTGTAATTTCCTAAAAGAGGTTCCTCTTTAAAGCTGAAACTGTGAAAAGGAACCATTATTAACAGACTAGTTTGCGAAAAGTTGTGTTCCAAGGAACAACTTAAACTCATTTCTTTCTGCCAAAGATAATTTTCCAAAGAATTGCTTTTTTCGAAAACAGTTATATTTAAAAAAAAAAGTACAATTAGAATAAATTTAGATTAAATTTAAACTTTATTACTAATATAGTTTCGGTTGTGCGAAAAGGTCTTTTATCGCAAAGGTACCCTTTCAGATTAGATTCGATGTGGTGCACAGTTCGCAAAGGTACTTCTAGAAAGAAGTCGCCCAAAGAGTTTTTTTCTAGAACGTATTTTTCAAGTTAATTTTAATACACTAAGGCCACTTTCTTTCGGAAAGTGCCTTTTCTTGAAATGATGCCACTTTTCTATAAAAGCAATTGCTATAGTTTTCCTTTCTATGAAATTCATTCATTCATTCATTCCATTAAATTCATTCGAGAAATTCTCCAAAATTATTATTTAAAAATTTATTGTAGCCGAAAATTGGGCTTTTTAAACAAAGTACTACTTCAAAAAAAATTATTGTTTGGTGTGGGCTTTGCTAGCTGCTCCTATGTCTATCGATCACTGGTGCTAACCGAATCATCGGTTGAACTTCACTGGTGACTTGACAAACACCAAGGAAATTATATGTAGATATTTGAACTGCTAAAACCACAACAACAAAACAAAAAGTTTGAAACTCTAATTGTGCAAAGGTTAAATGGGGAAAATAACCCAAATAATAAATTTTAATATTCCTTAATTTATTTAAATGTTATGACTACAGTTACAATTTATATCATAACTTGGGCTTAAAGAAAATGGTAATACAGACCTCTATTCGTTTGTAGTGAAGCAGGCCATAGTCATAGGTGGGAATCGAATCCACAACCTTCCTACTGATACACTAGTACATTATCTACTAGCATACCAAAGCACCCACATTTCTTTGAGTAAACTTCTGTTTCCAAAAGTCAGCTTTATAAAGAATTTTCTTAAAATGCATTATTATTAAAATTGTAGTTTTTTAAGAAAGTACATTAAAAAAATACTTCTAAATTGTACTTTTTAAAAAGATACTTCAAAAATGCAGGTACTTTTGCTTTAAAGGTACTTTTTCTATAAAAAAACTTTTTTTATAAAGGTACTTTTTCTGTAAAGGTACTCTTTCTATAAAGATACTTTTTTTATAAAGGTACTTTTTATATAAAGGTACTTTTTCGGTAAAAGTACTTTTTCTATAAAGGTACTTTTTCTGTAAAGGTACTTTTGCTTTAAAGGTACTTTTTCTATAAAGGTACTTTTTTTATAAAAGTAGATACTTTTTCTATAAAGGTACTTTTTATATAAAGGTACTTTTTCTATAAGAGTACTTCTTCTATACAGGTACTTTTTCTCTAAAAGTAGTTTTTCTATAAAGGTACTTTTTCTATAAAGGTGCTTTCTTTAACAAGCTACTACCTCTAATGAAGTACTTTTTCAAGCAAGTACTTCCTTTAAAAACCTAGTAAAATGCTGTTGTTTCTAAAAATGTAATTTCTCTTAAAAGACCGTTTCTCAAAAAGGAACTGCTTAAAAAAGTACCTCTTCAAATATGGTGCTTTTTCTATTAAGGTACTACTTCTAAACGGATACTTTCCTCTGAAATGTACCACGTTGAAACGTACTCTTTCAAAAAATTATCTGTTTTGAAAAGATGTACTCTTAAAAAAGTTATACATATATTAAAAAAGCCATGTTTCCAAAAAGCTAATTTTTGAGGTGGTTGTTTTTCCAAAAATGTACTTTTTAAAAAGGTAATTGTTATTTTAAAAAAGTACTTTTTTGTAAACAGGTACTTTTCTTACAAAGGTATATTTTTAATAGAATGTAGCTTGACTAAAAAGGTTTAATTTATAAATGGGCTTTTTCTACGAAAGTAACTTTTAAAAGAATTTTTTTTTTCAAAAAATTACCTTTTCCAAACGAGCTTTTCTTTTTTATTATAAAAAAGGCAATTATTCCACAGAAGCACTTTTCTCATAAGGTACTTTTTCCAAACGGGCAGTTTTATTTTTAAATTACTTTTTTCAAAAACGCATTACTTCATAAAAAGTACTTTGGAAAACAGTAATATTTCTCCAAAATTTAAAAAAGGTAATTTTTCTAAACTAGTACTTTTTCCTAAAAATGTGTGTCTTTTAAAAGGGTACGATGCTAAAAATGTACTTTTTTCTGAAAATGATTTTTTCCCGCAATTGCACTTCTGGTAAGGTATTTTTTCATAAAGTTACTTTCGCTAAATAGGAGGTACTCACCCAGTTGGGATATAATTGTGTAAACGTATGTAGGGTAAATTTAAATACGTTTCACGAGAGTATCAGTTCCTTGAATGTAGAAAACAAACAAAAATTAAGCAAGAAGCACTATGTTTACGACAGAACAATATAATAAAAGTTGCCTGTGATTTCCAACATATAAACCTCGGATGACGTGTTCAAATTCTCTTGAGATATTGTACGTGTTGTTTCTACGTATTACTTTGTTATTTTTAAATTTTAAGTTCTATAGCTGCACTTAATAGAAGTATCAAAAGTTCTAATGACAACGTTTTGATCAGCACTTTAGTAGCAGGCGTCTTATATCGAATGTATTGGCCCATGCATGTTGATTTATGTATTCTATGTTTCAATTTAATTAATTTTCATCACTTTCTCCTTTTTAATATTCCAATTCAATTCCTGATATACGAGTATTTATGTGCATATGGATGCGTATATACATACTTAACATTACAGAAAATTTCTAAAACTTTTGGTGTGTGATAGAAATATTCCTACGACAAATGAGGTAGAGGTGTACTAAAACGTTAAAATGTTTATGTATGCAGACGATGTCCGTAAATAAAAAGTTTTATATACAAAATATTGCTATCCTACTATTGCTGGTGCTGCTGCTGCTGCCTAAAAAATATATAGGTGTGTATTTTATGCTCACGCTACAACTACATGCTGCAACAGTAACTACAACATCAACAAATAATGCAGCGAGTAAGTATTTAGTACTTGTCGAAACATTAAGGCAATGACCTGTTTTTTATTTCGATAAGTTTAGGTTACATTTGATGGATGGATGGAAGTGCGGTGTCGAGCGTACGTATGAACGAGCGTTCATAAACTGTATGTGTGTATGTACGAGAATGTACATCCATCTACCAGATACCCATTTGTATATTTGTAGTAAGAAGAGAAATACTGTTGGGGCTTAATCGTATATTGGTTAGGTTAAACAGCAATTTTAAGTTTCATATTCACTGTTGTTTGTATATCGTAGTTATATACATATTTATGTATGTATGTGTGTGTATGCACTTTTGTTTATGTTTTGTCCCTTTCCAACCAACGCGTAACACATTAGGAAGATAAAAAAAACTACAAAAGGCTGTTTAGTTTGGCGTTTAAACGATGGGACGAACAGTCAGTCAAATAAAGTGCCAAGTTAAGTTGACGTTCTTGTTGAGGTTTATTTTATTCGTTTGGCGTTTTGGTTATATTTCAGGCAACAACAACTAGATTTAAACATAAAAATGATCGAGTGTGTAATCATATGCTGAAAAAAACAAGTTGAAAAGCAAAAAAGCAAAAAAAAAAAACGCAATCAGCTGCAGCTGTGTTTACATTTTGAACATGTTACAACTTGATTTTAGGTTTATATTTATACAATTTTTTCCCTCAAAATGTTGTTGGTGTACTTTTTTGTATGTTGTTGGTGTTGTTGTTATTATTCACATGATTATTCGTCAATATGTTGCAAGTTGAAAATATGATTCTTAAAGGAGAGTAAATAAAGATACTGCACAAGGCAGAATACTACTGCGTATTGTGCTCGCAAGATACTACGGAATAATATTCTGGGTGTAGTATTCTCCAATGTGCTGATCATACGATGTTGTGGTCAAACCAGTTCTTGATTTGTTGTTGTATAGTGGTGTTTTATCTAATGTAATTGTAAGCTTTTGCTACATTGGAGTTTATACAGCAAGAATCGCTGAGTAAAATGCAACTCACAAAAAGACAGGTCGGTTCAAAAATACCCTTTATTGCTGTTAACCATTAAAATGAATGCAGAATGTTCGTCACGGGATGTGTCTTTTTGACAGGAAGATATGTAATTTAAACCTTCGCAGAATAATTGCGTAATGTGAGCCTAGAACATTAAATTAAAACTAAATATACATATATTCGTATGGACGAGTATGTGGTGCTAGGATTTAGGTCATCTATAAACTACTTTCCTGCAGATATACGATAATCAGATATGAAACTCGAATCAAAATCTTAAGCCGAAATTCATTTGTCCTTTATTACAAGACGATTTCAGTTAGAGCTTTACGGCTTTTGCAGTTTAGAGCTGCAAGAGATTTCCGCCGAAACTTATGGTTGTATTATGGCAGAGCAAAATCAATTTGATCGACTTACCATTTAAAGATGATCTTGAACAGATTTTTTTTAACGTCAGTCCTGTTCGAAGATCCCTTGTGTTGTCATTTTTCATTTTAGTATATAGACTGCGTATTATTGATAAAATTCTGCTTGTCGGTCTTCTAAAAATAACCGCTCTTTTTTTCTTCTATGAAGTTGCGTTATTCTGGTACTTATCGATCTGTAATAGATATAAATTTAGCTTTTTGTCGATACATTTGCCTTTATTTTATATTTGGGCCTTTTGCTCGAGCAGACATATTTATGGGAAATTTAGTTTTCACATACTTGGACTCTCACTCTTTACAAATTTAACTGCTGATCATTTCGTGAGGCTACAAATTGGCGCGCAATTTTTCTATAGCCCAAAACTTCCGTAATGTTTATGGAAAAGAGCGCATTTAAAAGATGATTTTTAGTGTTTCGTTACATTTCCCATTGTTGTTGTTGCTGCTGCTTGTGCAAGTTGTGGTTTTAGTTTAGCACACACTTACGGGTGTGTTGCATTTGTTGCATTATTTATTAGGTTGGACTAGTCTATAGCTTTCAATACGTAAGAACTCCACCTTTTTTTGAAACCGCACTTGCTGTATATTTTTGGTGCGTTTGTCGATGGTTGCTGGGCCCGTGAGCTTGTCGAGGCAGAAGCATGTGCTTGCGTTCGCACCATCAGGCGTTGTTGGCAGCACGTTCCTCTTGTACTGTTCGTTGTTTGTTTTGCTTTTGTTTTTTTTTTATTCTGGTCTGAGTATTTTGCGCGTTAAACTATTTTCCAGTTTTCCCGGTTTTGCAACTCTTGGAAGAGTTTTTTAGTTCGGTCGGGTGTTTATTTGCTTTCTTAGTTATGTGTGTGTGTGAGTGTGTGTATGGTTTTAGTTTGTTGCTGCTATTTTGGTCTATGTGTGGTGTTTATTATTTTTTATATATAGTTTCCTTTTTTTGCGTCGTGTTTTTTTTATATTTATTATTTCGTTTGTATTGTTGCTTGTTACGGCTGCTGTTGCAAGTTTGCTGTGGGCTTTTTGTGATCTTGTGCTACTTAATGCCAGCAACAGGCTACAATCAGCAGTTCAGTTGATCGGTTTGGTTTGCAACACATACACACACATTCATGTGTGTGTATGTGTTGTATCATGGTGCTGGTTAAATTTGAATAGAAATAAAAAATAATTTGATGTCTCGAGGGCCTTGTTTTCTATTAACTTTTTTCTTGACCGTTGCGCAGGAAGAAATCGGAGGTTAAGAAGGGCCTGCCAAACAAACCTTTTTCGTTCTACTTATGTCTATGTGAGATTCTTATGATACTGTCGTATATTGTTGATTGAAAAGTCTCTCCTATTTGGTATATAATACAAAAATTTAGCACATTAAATTATTACTGCCAATTTAGGAGTATGTACTTATATCAAAATAAAATTAAATATCTAGCATTTATAAGCAGGGTTCATAAAGGTATGCATTTCAGAAATCCAATTAATAACCTCTCCCTGTGTTAAAATGTTTTTAAGGTACAGCCTAGAAACTGCGATTCAGTCCGAAAAATTCTAGTTCTGTGTCACATATCACAGCCGTTCTCTATAAACATTTGTCCGTACGTCCATATGGTGTGTTTCTTAGAGAGTAAAATACATTGTTTATTCAAATTCTATCTAAAAACTTTGAAATGTCAGACATTGCTGCCAATAAAATTTGCATTTTAAAAATATTCTCCGTTTAAACTGTAACTTTCATTTGTAATATTTTGCATATACGACCAATAGCAACAGTTGTGAAATCCTTATTATTTGAGAAATATTCATGTGTATATTTATTTATTTAAAATCCATTTAAAATTTTTGCCGTTCCATTAGTTTGTAATAAATAATAAAGACAATAACTTTTAAACTAAACAAAAATCTGTCTACAAGACAAAAAGATAACTTATCAAAACCTCTTGGTGGAAAAATATCAAATCAATCACGTATGATTCTAATAAACTTATTTATTACCACGAATAATGAATCTGAAAAAAATAAAATGTTAAAAATGTCGATAAGGCCAAAAAGGGGAGCATAACTGATATATATTTAATCTTAAACAAACAGTAGCACAATTCATAATTTCTCTTTTAAAAGTTCAAGTCAGTAACCAACAACAACAACAGCAACAACAACAACAGCAATAATATCAGCAGCATTCACCATGTTGCAGTTGCTACTGTATACGCGTGCGCGAAATCCAACAAAAACACCCGCTGGTTTTTAAATATTTTTTTTACTTATTCTTTTGTTGAGTTTTGGCCAAAATGCAGTTTTAACAAAAACCACAACAACAAACAACGCAATATGGACATTTTGACTGGTGTTGTCAATAATACGTACATATACACAAACAACACACACATACTAATAAAAAGTATTAGTATAGTAAAAAAAACTTGGCTCACGATAAGAGGTTGGAAGAGAGTCCAGAAATGTTGGTTGATTCTTAAGCCCGACAGCATGTAGCGCTTTCCTAACTTGGAGTAAAACGCTGCAAAACGAGGAAACTCGATTTTAAAGCTAAAGTCGCAATAAAAAGTGGTATGACCAGATTTCATTTAAAGTTTTAATAAAGTTTCAAACAGTGTTCTCTGATGTGTTGGAATAAAATAAAACACTGCGTTTGTTTTATTCAGAATCCTGCTTGCGATTGAGAATCGCTGTTTAGATTTTTCGAAACTCTAAAATAATAAATTCGTTTGTTTGTTTGTTTGTTGTAGTTTTTGTATACTTTTTGTTGTTTTGTTTAAACACTTGGGATGCGTATCTGTTTAGCTGGAGTTTGCAAAGCAAAAATAATGAAAAAAGAGTAACTAAAGCTTCTTTGCTTAAAATCAGGTTCAAACCAGTTTGTTAAACATACAACTGGCAGCTTTACGTCGTATTCTTAAGGTTCAAGTATCCACCTCCTTTTAATGGACGATACCAGCAAGCGTATGGTTGATGGCAGGCAGGCAGTCAGGCACGCAGATAGATGCCGGATGGTGGATGAATACGAGGTACTTGTATGCTTTAAAGCCCACTCTGAAGATCTAAAAGTTTAATTTTGTCTTGTCTGATTTTCTTATTTTTTGCCTGTTGTTCATCTTGCGATGATGCAGCTGCAGATTATGATGAGATGATGACTACGATGAGGTTGCTGATTATGTTGGTTGGTGGTTGAGTGTGTGGAGTTTGCGGCAGATGCAGCTAGTGCTACTAGTCCTAATACTATTGTTGTTGTTGTTGTTGCTGCTGCTTGTTAATGTTACGCATTCGGTAGCTACTATATTTTGAAGGCTCGTTGATTTCCTTTTCAATTTCATACTTATAGTTTTTTATTTACAATCCCTATTATAGATTAAAGCTTTGCATCTTTTGTTTGTTTTTCTTCTTCTGTCTTTTTGTATTGTGCACCTTTTCGTTGTTGTCTTTGTTGTTGCCAATGCTGGGTACTTCACTCATTGTCAATGTCGCTTTTAAATGTTTTATTTTACTGCTTGTGCGATTTTTTATTGCCTAGACAAATGGCTTTTGAAAGTTTTTAAATGCAACTACTACAACAACAACAATCAACTGCAGTTTCATTTATGTATGTATGTATGTACTTGTCTATGTATGCATGCATGTACGAATATATATATATATATATATATATATATATATATATATATATATATATATATATATATATATATATATATATATATTGTTTTTGTCGTTGTTTTTGTTTTTGTTCAAATGTTTGTTGTACATTAAGAGTTCTCTCCTAAAGTGTAGGCACGCGCTTAAGCTTTGCTTAGCTTTTTGTCTGTAATTGCCGTATGTTATACATGTAGGTTCTTTTTCTAATGTCCGTCCGAAGTTTATGCTTCAAATGCCCACTCTATGGACCAATATACAATCTCTCTAACATGTATTCATGTATACTCGTGTGTGTATGTGTATATACTTATGTATACATATACCTATGATCACCATTTGCTTAAACAATCATCATGATCAGTCCATTGGTACTTACAGACAAGCTCTTTGTTGTATTACTTAATGTCTGTCTGTTTTTAAGTCCGTCTGTCTTTCCGTTGGTCGTATATTGTTATTCACTCTAGTGTTTGGCATTTGTTTTTTGTTTATTTTGCTGCAGTTGGTCAAGTTCTTTTGATCCATTGTTGGAAAACATTTTCAAACATTTTAGATTAGTATTCCAACTACATGAAAGCCTGCACAAATACCTACACATATAATGGCAAGTACTAGGATCAATACTTAACAATAATGAGTAAAAATCTACTAACGCTTATAAATATATTATGATGTTTGCTTTGTTGTCACTTTTTAAAGAAAACTTTTTATGTAAAATATTTAAAATAAAATTATTTGTATGAACTATACATTCTTGAGTTTTCAGGTTTGCTTTTTAAAAGTAAAATGATCAATAGGAACAAATGATAAACTTATGAATAGAATTATGACGAGACTGCCAAAAACTTGTCGACCTTAAAGGGCTGAAACAGATTAATAAATGTCCCTTGATACTCTTATTAGGGAGCTAAGGCGAAAGAAATCAAGCTCTAACCACATAAGGAGGTTTCCAAATTAAAAGGAGGCTTCGTTATCAAAGCTTCAATTTCAAACTTTGCAAGTAAAACGCAAAGCAGTAAAGGCAAATTAGTATTTTTAGATGAAAACAAAGAAACATGCAGAACTGTGAGTTTTAGTGTTTAAAAATATGCCTGACTTGATGAGACAAACAGCCTTAAAGCGGCCTATGTGATTTCCAATCCTGAGTAAGAGAGTTTACTACTTATCTTGGTACCAGATGGGTCCCCAATTAGTTCTGAGTAAAATTTCACACTCTTCCTCTAGCTGTTGGCAGCTAGCTATCTGCACAAGGTGCACAAGGTTTCCCTACCCCATTTGTATTAACATCATACTCTCGAGAACCACTGTGTAGGAGTCATACCGTAGGCTTATGCTGTTGCCGTCATTGTTATATTTTTGTGGATATTAGTCTGCGTTAAAGAATGACATTTCTGGTGCTTTCAAAGTATCCGTTTTTCGACTTCTTAAGAAATTAAGTTGACAACGTCTTCATTAGAAACTTAAATTACTATTACAAACCTGTGGTGGTTTTTTCTTTTTCGTTAACAAAATTACGTATTTCTTCAAAATTACTAAATATATCGAACTATAGATTTTTTTATCTCTTACAAAATATCGAAGTCGGCAAGGACGGGCCTTATAATTGAAACTATATTTTGTTCCCAAGAAGGTATTGTATTCTCTCAGCATTTTTCCAACTTATTTTCATGTTCATTTTTACTTAGTCGCCCTTAATTTTTTACTCTTACAGCTGCTCTGCAAGATACTTTCTGTGCCGTTGTTTTTATAGAGAGTGGAGTAACTGAACAGGCAATTGAATTGTTTTTCAGATTAAGGATTCCGAAGTGCCAACTCTACATGCGTCAGTCTATAAAAATAACAATTACAATTTCTTGTAATGTAACATAATACAGTGGAGGCTCATAAAAGTTAAGACGCGCAAAAGTTAAGAATACGGAAAAGTTAAACAGCTTTCTGTCACCATACGGAACTCTAAAAAGTTAAGTGCTTCTTTACTTTTTTGAGTAATTTTTGTTTTTATTTAATTTTTTCTATTTTTAACATCATTTTGAATTCTTATATGTATGTCGATTGTTGCATTAATATATGTAGTACTATATAAGTACATGGGTAGCATAAAAAATTCAACACATATCCAATCGTCATTTACCGTTAAAAAATTCTTTACATTCGTACGTAATGTTTCATACTATTTTTGCATCAGTTATTAGTTTTCTTTTGATCGTAACAATGTCAGCAGCACGTAAGCAAAAAAGGTTATCAGTTGCCGAAAAATGCAAGATTTTAAAAAAATTAGATGAAGGCGTTTTGGCTAATCGATTGGCCATTAATTTTCATGATTCTGAATCTTCAATTTCTAAAATTAAAAGAAACAAAGCAAACATTTATGCTGCAGTGTCAGGTACATGTGACGAAATTGAGAGAAAGACTTTACATAAGGCAGAATTCGTAGATTTGGAGAAGCAGCTGTACAAATGGTTCTTATATCAACGTGAAAGAAACTGTCCACTAAGTGGTCCTATTTTAAAAGCTAAAAATTAATACATTTGCATACATACATATATACATGTGTATTAAATACATATTAATAATATATATACAATGTATAAATACATGTATAAACACATGCATTTTTCATATCACGGAAAAGTTAAGAATTCGGAAAAGTTAAGCACCCTCAAAACAAACTACTTAACTTTTTCGAGCCTCTACTGTAATACTTAAATGTAAGTAATTATTATATTTAGTAGGTTAGGTTAGGTTAGGTTGATTGGAGGGGTGTGATAGCCCATGTCATACGACATACACTTTAGCCAGTGAAGGCTTGTTGTGCGCTCCCTTTAATTATCAAACTTAAACTGCCAGAGTTCTGCGGCAGGATTCGAACCTGCGACCTTCGCACTACGAGTCTAGCACACTACCTACTAGTCTACGAAGGCCAGTTTATTTAGTAAATTTATAAAATTTTGATGCTTTTAATTTTTAAATTAAATAGGCGAGTCCCTGGATAAAGTAAAAAAAATTACGAATCGTTGGGAAATATTAATAAAAAAACTTTGAATTTTTATTGTCATAAAAACACGTTAGGACAAATTAGCTAAATAAAATAAATAACTGAAATAAGAAACATGTCATTTGTAAATAAAAATAGAAATTGAAAGCTATAATATGCTTTAGAATAAATTATATACTCTGGGAAGAAAAACACTCATGACTTCAAAACTAATGAATATGAATTAAAAAAAGAACATAACAAATCCCATATTAAAATCATCAAAAGCTACCCTAATTCCGGATCAGAACTACTAATTCATGTTGACTCCTTTGAGGTATTCTTTTTTTACTGGGATAACTTCAAATATAGGTGCTTGCTTAAGAGACGCTATTAGTTTTTAATTGGCCCATCAAAATCTACATTATTACTAGTTTCTTCTCTACTCAACTCCAGATAATTGTCTCATTAAGTATATGGTCCGTAACACTCAAAGGCTTGCAAAATTTTATGTAATAAAAGCTTCCACTATTCTTGGCAAATATTTTTTAACATTCCATGCGATACGTATTATTAAGTTTGCAACAAAACTATAATGAGGGAGGCAATAAATTCGATCACCAATTTGTGCGATAACTTTCACCCCCGACTGTAGATAAGTTTTAATACAATAGTGTTCAATTTTAACCAATGGCTGCAAATGAGTCTACATAATGTTTGAAAATTTATTAAAAAGTGATTTTTTGTTTGGTGCTGTTGCCGTAATTGTTGTTGTTGTTATTATTGCCATTGTTCTCATTGTAGAATAACAATTTTTCATCGCACGTGATATGACAATTGATTTTACATTTAACTTAATTTTTGTTCAATACATTTTCTGTTAGTTTTTTCTCTATATTTTTCACTTAAAAATCCATGGTTTGTTAAAATGTTTAGTGTCTCTTTTTAAGGTTTCATTTCTGGAAATTGTTCTTTTCTTAGGCATTGAATTGTTTATTATGGTCAGAAGTCCTAAAGCCAAACACCACCTCCAGTATAAGTGGTGGTGGTCACTTTGTTGTTTCTCATGTTTGACAGAGCCCATAGTGCCATTAATCATGTTCGCTTGATTGTATGGGTCTCGGTGTGTTACCAAAAGTTGTTTGTTTTACGTTTTCTATTTGAATGCTTGATATTGTTGTTGCTCTTGCATATGCAAAATTGTTGCCAGTTGATTGCTGGTGTTGTATTGTTGTATAAAATTTCTATTATATTGTAATTTTTATAAAAATAAAACTCGCTATTGTCCGAGTGTTGCCAGAGGGCGTGTCATTACAAGACAATCCAGCACGACTTCTAAGCAAAGTCATCTGTTCTGTCAATAATTGTTTTATCATGACAGTTTCGTTTTCATTATTTCATTGCAAACGATAGTAATAATTGCTTTTGAACAATTGTTTTAATTGACTTCGAAAACCCAAAGCAGCAACCTTGAAGATGCAAAATTATTTTTAATTGAAACAAAAGTGTATATGAATTAATATTGCTAAATATGGTATGGGAATAATATTAATAATGGGATGGGCCTTCGACAAAAATCTTAGTTGTACAAATGATATGGGCCATTTGCCATTAACTGAAAACTACGAATTCTAAATCCAATTGTACTTATAAGCATAGCAAATAAATATTTTTCTAGTTAGATGGTCATCAGAGAATTTGTACATGAATTTGGAAATCATTTCTAAATAATCCCTCTTATTATGATTGTCACGTCGACGTCACATCGACAGTAAAAAAAGACAGCAGTTTTGAACTCATTGTAGGCAATAATTAACTAATATTGATGCCCAATTGTAATTTTATAGGCCATAGTAGTAGTAATATGCTATCAATAATATTTAATAGTTCTCGATAATGATCCCACAATTGCCAATATATTGATCTCGACTTGGTGTGACGTCTCGACGTCGACAATTAGAATAAGGTCTATTTGCCCTTCTTTTTGAATTCGACTCAAGTTAATAAACTTTTGAAAATTTTTCAAGAAAATCAAGTAAGAATTTTACTTCACTAGTAACCCGCATGAATTTTTCAGCAGTATTATCTTAGACTAGACTGGAATTCTTTGTCAGGTTTATAGCGTTTGTCTAAGGATTGCTAGAGTTCTTTATTACATGATTTAGTCGGTTTTATCGCCGTCCAAACAGCTTCTACAAAGTGCTCTTGCAGGAATGAAGTGGAAGTGAAGTATTTGTAGCTGTTCTAACGACGATTTACTTCAAACTGATGACTGAAGTTTCTCTTTAAACAAAAATCAAAAACAAAAACCTCAATGAGCAACCGACACAAATTCACTAAACTTTCTAATTCTTTCTTTCTAATAAGAATTTTAATAATTTTAATAACATTCAACGATGAATATGTACAAGTATCCTTCGAATGTAACACTTATTTCAAACCTCAGCTATCGCTTTGAAAGCTTTGAATGGGACCATTTACACAAATCAAGGTGTATTATACGAGAATTTATAGTTCGTCCATCTTACTTTTAACGTTGTCATAAATTTTCAATTAAACATTAAACGCGCACTCATGACATTTTCAAAAGTAGTAAACAACAAACCATAAACCAATGAAAATTTAAATAAAATCAAAATGTTTATTGTTTGTTGTTGACTTCTTAAAAAAGCAGAAAACAAAACTAACAAATGAAAACTAAAACCTAATGGTGATGATGAGTAGAGCTTAATGGTTGTTCTCTAATGGAGTACAGAAATGATTGGCTGACTGTGCCTGGCTGAATGGTTAAGTAAGGTTTAGTTCATACTCGACTAGACTCTATCAACCACAATTAGAAGAGGCAGTCAGGACAGGTCTAGAATGAAGAAGAAAAAATTAAACACGTCACGATCATCACCATTATTATGATCATCATAATTCGAAGATATGTTTTTTTGATATTATTGTCAGGTTTGTTTGGACATTCAAAGTCTTGGCTGCTTTGTGTTTTTTTCTTCTGATTTTTTCGGCTCATGTTCATATTTATTTCAATCTTTAATGATTCAAGCAAAAGTTATCAACAGAGAGGCTATAGCAGCAAGTATCATAAAAATATATGATTATTATTAACAACCAGCAGAATATTTTTTCGAAAATAAAATCGTATTTTATGGTCCATATTCGTGTCAAGACTAAGTAGGAAAAGTATCGTTACAGTGGTTTGTTTACTTTTGATATCAAATAACAAATGCTAGGAATCTACAAATTAAATTAGTTTAAAGATAAATATTTAAATGACTATTGAATGAAATGGTTACTTGGAATTTGGAGCAATCTCTTCGAAAATCGAAAAAGATCAGGAATTAGCGGAAGATTTACTGTAAAAATACCAAAATTAAAATAAGAAATTAGCACAATAACCAACAGATTGTAATGTATTAAGAGTGCTTTTGTTAAATTTTTGCGAACTAATGCCTTCCTTATATATGGCAAGTATATTAGCCCGCCATGGTCCCTATGAATTACTTGTGCCCGATAGTGAGCAAAGTCCATTAGAATGTATTTGGTTCTTTAATTTCCTAAATTACCATATTGCTAGAATGGATAACAAAAATTTTATTTATCCTTAAAATCAAGAAACGAAAGTGTAGACAGCTTTATATTTCCCACTAACTCTTACTCTAAAAATAAAATTCGAGAATTTTGGATAAATGAAAACATTTTGTATGATTCGAAACTTTCATTCAAATTTCTTTACGGCGTTCGCTCTCAAATATATTTTCTTCGTCTATAGAATATATTTTTAAATAAACCATTTCTCTAATCGAAAATAGCTGGTGTAGGGTATTAACAAAAAATATGCTTGGACCGAAATGTCAATCATACTTGTTTTAGGTATTATTTGAGTTTTCTTTATGGGTCTTTTCATACTTCATTTTTGGTGTTTTTATGACGATTTTTAATTTTTCATAAAAACACTTACATACATAACTCCATACAAATCCCAACAGAAAATTGTGCACTCTTAACACATACACACGCAGAGCATTTGTGTTGTTGACTGCAGCGGCAGCGAAATCGGCTCATGATAATGATGATCATGGTATTATTACTCTTATTTTTGTTGTTGCTGTATGGTTATTTTTTATGAAGCTGATCTTTAAGTTGAACACCTGTGTTCTTTATAAAAACAGAAGTTGAGCGTAGGTTTGTTTATGTGTATATTGGTCATCTGAAAAGGGCTTTGATAATTAAAAAAAATGTGTAGAACATCACGATGTAATTGGTTGTTTCTTAGACATAGTGCCTGATGCAATTTTATAACCTACATTCCAGATGGTGTCTTATTATATATATATATAATATATATATTATATATATTATATATATATATATATATATATATATATATATATATATATATATATATATATATATATATATTCGTTGAATTACCGATGAAGTCCATAATTTAACAGTTGTGATATAAATTTATGTTTTACCATTCCCTCATATACTTTACGTTTGGATCTCGTACATAAGTATATAGAGTCTAGCGTGACCGTATTTTGTAGAAATTAAATATATTTAGCTTTGACGGACAAAGCCATCGATCACTTTCAAATTTTTATCCGGTGCCGTGGCTTGGTTTTGTGGGGTATAGGGTTACAAGGTTTCCGGACCTAGGCCTTTTTGCTGATAACGCCTAAAAACTTGTATGTTGCTACCCAATCCCTGAATTTACAGGGCAACGGGCGCGAATACAAGTAAATTAAAGGTAAAAGTGGTCTTTCCAGAACTTGACCTTTGGCCAGTTACCCATAGAACTTAATATGTTACTACGTGCATAAAAGTATACTTACTTATTATATAAGGTAGTAGCTGTACCTATGCTTGTCTGGGTAGAGGTGCAACCGACACTTCAGGTTCGCCTACCAGAGGTCCTATCTGGTACCACGGGAACCAGTAGCCTCTAGTCCTAGACTGCTTATTGCTGAGGCCCCTTCGGGGATCACGTGGTGACTGTGGTTAAGACCCAAAGATATTTGGGAAGAGTTATGGGTCGGATGAGTGTGTCTGCAATATGGTTCTGCAGCCTGTACAGAATTTGCTACCATGTCGTCCCTATTTGGGGCACATTTAGATCCTCTCCCTGTATGTGCCTTTGGAAGGGACGACGGGGACGGTAGTATACGGCTGTATTCACCCAGTGCGAAGAGCACCGTCAGGTTAGGTCTAATGACAGGTACTGACGTTAAATCTTTAACATATATACTCCTAGTTCACATCAGGATCAATACTTGATAATTAGGGAACAAAGTAGTTATTTAAAATGCTCGATAAGATCGTTGATGATGTGTACTAGCTACACCCCGCCACCCTCTGCTGTGACTCACTTCTATAAAACATAACTAATACTTATGCATCATTTTGAAATAACTAATAAAAACTTTTTAACAAAAAATTTAACCGACTTCAAAAAAGGATCAAAAAAGTTCAGCTAAAATACCTGCTGAGATTATAAATTTATTAATATCGCTTTCCATTCCCAATTCAAAGCAGAAAAAATCCTTTTATTTTTATTTTGTCTTTACAAAGAGAATTGGAAAAAAACGTACGCATTCTGTGTTTCCTTTCGGCTTACATGTATGTAACACGTGTGCATCTATTATTAGCAACTTTGAACGCTTACAGCTCCCAAAATGCTAAACCGATTTTTATAAAATATAGTTTAGGTACATCTGTAGTAATGTAGCCAAAAAATAAAGGAAATAAAATTTTTACGATGATTACAGAGGCATTCTTGTCATATTCCGATCTTAAGAATTAAATTAATAAATTTCCACTTTCCTCATAGATATCTTGTGTTAGTATATCATATCTATCTACGATCTACCAATTCTCTATATGGTGACAAACCGCTCTGCGGTAGTTAGCGGTACAAACAGCATTAATATCACCGTGTTAAATGTCAATGTAAATCTATATATAAATATTAAGTCCTCAGAAACTTATAATTATGTTAATCAGTTAAGATTTAAAAAAATAAATTATTATATTTTTTAAATACTTTTCGGCCTTCTCTCGTATAAGCGTGATCATACATATGTACATACATATGTATATATTCTGATCTTAAAGTGTTTGAGTTTTTGGTTCTTTGCCATTTAATGTTTGTTTTAGATTTTTTCTAAACGAAGGGGTTTCTTTAATGACATTTGGATTCTCGTCAGTATTGTATTATATTTTTTTCTTTCTTTTTTCAACAAAATACGCCTTGAAGTTTGAATACTTTATTTATTTTTCTAAATAAATAAAGTTCCCTCTTATGCGATAAAATTGAAACATGTTTAGACATGTTTAAATTGGTTTGATATCAAATAAAAAAGCACCAGTTTCGTTTTTATCTTTTATTTATTTTTTTAATTTAATGTCCGGATTTTGTTGTATTGGAGCGATGGATTTTTATGCTCCCCATTTGTGTTTATATTTTTATCACTGATCTTGAGGAGTTGTTGTCAGTGTATGTATGTATGTATGTATGTCTGATTTTATGTATAATATTGTGCGTGTGTGTACTGGAAACTGCTGTGACCGCCAATTAATTTTTTTAACCCTTTTGGCTTTTGAGTTTTGTGTTTAACCCCTTGGCTATGTTAAAAGAAAAAAAAAATACACTGGAGTTTGTGTACGTACATATATACACATATGCATACGCATGTACACATGTATGTATGTATGTGGGTATATATTTTACATTAATTTATTAAAGTAATAAATATATGATATCTTTTTTGATTATAGACTTTCTAACTTTTTTCTAGCAGTAATTATTTGAAATCAATATTTGTTATATATTGACATAATTAAGTCATTAATAACAATTTTGTGGAACGTACATACAGGTACATATATAAAAAAAATTTCACACCTAGTCAGTTTTGTCTGTTTGAAAAATGTATATAAAAATGTTAATTAATTTTTATTAATTTTTGGTTCAGAAATAACAAACAAATAAGCCACTTGACGTGTGTTGAGTTTATTGAACTTTAAATTAATTCCCGGTATTAAAGTCTTAAGTATTCGCATTAGCATTCTTAGTCATTTAGTAATCATGGATAATCTTTGTACTCAGTGTTTTTAAATAATTGATTGATTTGGCTTATAAATCATGCTTTTTATCGAGCCTAAAGGCATTTTGTGTTTAAGTAGTTTTATTAAATTAAAACGTACCTTAATTTCAATTAAAATGAAACACATACTGAATTTTCATCAAACGAATAATAAATCAAAATCGATTCCCTCAGCTGAAGTTAATTACATTGATAAAACAAAATTGTGTTGGTTAGAAGTTGAAGGTAAAGAGCATTAAATATTTTCAACTAAAGTAGGAAAGTAACGAACAACCATTAATTAAATAATTTACAAAATTAAAAATTGAATTCTTATATAATTTACCGAGTAGAAAAAACTTCATGGGCTTTAATTAAACAAATCTAAAAATGTGTGGCGGGAGTGGAAACCTAAACTCTTAAGGCTGATAGGTCTATTAAGCTCAAAAAATTTAATTAGTCGAACGTTGCTTTAGTCGTACTGTACCGCACTGTACTGTTAGGTAGCAGGTTTGTGCATTTATAGAACACTTAAAAACGTTTACAAACCGTGTTGAAACAACCAATTAAATTTTGTAACAAAAAAATTTTTAGATGTAATTAAATGAAAAAAGAGCCAATATATTTTCTTTATTTGTCGAAACGTAGTGTATAATTAAAATAATGTTTGTTTTTGGTTTTGTGTCTTTTTCCAAATCTAATTATTCATACATTATTTTATTATTTTAATTTCTCGGTTTTGCACTTCCGATCAGAGATCGATTTAAGACTATAATTTTTATTAAAAATTGAAGTAAATTTTAACCAAATTTTGGAATCAAGTTTTTCGATAGCTTTGTTCTATTTTTGCAATATAAGTTTTTATTAAGAGTTTTGCTCCTCCTTCAGCTTAAATTTTTTTAAAGAAATTGGAAGCTATTGATTGGCGATTTTTTTAATTGATGGTTATGATGTGTTTTTTTGCGTTGTAGAATCTTTTTGAATTTTTTTTTTGCAGAAATGTCTTTCTATGTTAAATGATTTTTCCAATTTTTAATTTATTAAAGGTTGCAGAAATTTCAGCTTACAGAACAAAATTTTCCAACTGAAATGAGAAAAATGTACACATCTACGCATTGAAGAAAAGTTGAACGAATTTTGGTTAAATATACCTAAAACGGCAACAGAAATATTATAAAATATTATTTCTGTAACTTTATTTTATTTCTTATTTTAATATCAAAATTAAACAGCTGTTTCAAAATAGTGATGGGAATTAAAAATTCCCAAATGGTGACTGTCGTATAGAAAAACTACTACATGACATTCGATACGAAATTCAAACTATAATTTTATTTCAATTGTCAACTGATAACAAAACAAAAAATTTTTATTATCAACTGTCATTTTCATAATGATGACACTAAAATTATCGAAAGATGTCGAAAGGAGCAAAATGGGATAGTAAGATCTTTTAATGTTAATCCTGTATAATACTTATTGGAAAATCTGAACATCTTGGAAAATTCATAATATGTAAATGTTAGTCAGTTTAAAAATGTTTTCACACCAAAGCACATGATGGATAATTGTAGACTTAATAAACTTTGTCTCCTAAAAGAAGTATGTGCTTCCTTCGAGTGTTTACATATTACAATAATCTTTTAGGTGCTTTTGAAAGCATGGTCCACTATATAAAGAAACCAAAACTAACAAAAAACAATGCCGAAAATAATGCTTGGCGGATAATTTTTTTTCGACGGTAGTTTTCAACACATTTGAGATGAGAAAAGTTTTACATATGTACATTCATATGTACTTATGGATATACATACATACTTACATGTATTCAAATCACTTAATCAAAAGAATTATAGTCTAGTCTGTCATTTCATATTACTTGTTTTTATTGTTATTTTAATTTCAAGTTCAAATTAAAAACCTGATAATACATCTGCTTTAACCGTGACAAAAACTATAAATCAAAATTTTAGCTATTTCTTCAATATCAATGTCATTGTCAATTATATGCTTAAATATGCATAGAAGTACATACTTACACACATATGTAAGTATACATACAGACATATCTGTATGCATATAGAACCATTTAAAATCTATAGTGGTTTAATCAATCCCAACCACTTCTCTGTTTTATAATTTTACTAGACTCGTAGTAGGGTATCTAATGCATATAAATAAAAGTATATGTACGTATTTACTTACACAAGCATCTATATTAGGGGGGCCTCAGTAGTACAAAATCGATAATTGTCAGTAAGCGTTTTGGTTATATTGTGGATGCATCCAATTTCTTTACACTGACATTTTAAGGACTGAACCTTTACCTATTTTAGGAATACAATTCTTTTATGTTTCCTCTTAATTGTAATTATATGAATGATTTTTTAAAGACTTAAATTATTTTATCTTCGGTATCTTCTCACAAGATTTGTCTCTGTTGCAGGGGCATTCCACACAAAGTAATTTCAAACTGAATGCTCCCATTGAAGGAGCTGATCCTATTTGCGAACGTATTGGACTGCTAGCGACAGGGGAAGCACAATAGATCAACAATGGTCGCAGTGCAAAGGGCCATCCTGGGGCAAACCCCCATTACATTACATTACATTACACTTTCAAATTGAATTATTGTACTCAATGGATTAAACAACATCAACTACATCGAGTACAAGACTGTGTATTAAAATATAGACGAACTTCTCGATACCGTAGTAGTTGGGTACAGACAAAATGCTTTATTCCCTCTTATTATGATTGTTGCGTCGACGTCACATCAATTCGACAGTAAAAAAAAGACAGCAGTTCTGAACTCGTTGTAGGCAATAATTAACTAATATTGATGGCCAATTGTAATTTTATAAGCCATAGTATTAGTAATATCCTATCAATAATATTTAATAGTTCTCGATAACGATCCAATAATTGCCAATATATTGATGTCGACTTGGTGTGACGTCGACGTCGACAATCATAATAAGGGCAATTATAAAAAAATATATATTGTGGGACTTGCCAAAATTTTAGTGATTTTTGTGACAACTAGGGCTCGTTTACATTCAAAACAATTTGTGTGTTATATGTTTAAGGGTGTGTTTGTTTACAAATTTTAGATAAATAAAGTCCTCAAAACTATTTTTTTTGCTAATATGAATTTATTGTATCTTCAAACTGAACTAACAATAAGTGTTCAAATCTTAAGTATAAATATAATCACCCTTATCGCGGTTGGCGATTTTGCGGCGAATTTGGACGTTTTTGTGGCGTTTTTAAAAATCGGAATCTTGGTTGGCAAATACGCCAGTAAATACGACACTGTTTGCCAATCTTTTACAAAAGCATTATCGTGGTTGGCGTATTTGACTGTCAAACGTTGAGAAAAAAGTCGTTAAGTTTTTTAATCACGACAGCATAACTATATACACAAAATTTTATTAAAATGGAGGGAAACAAGTAAGTTAAAAAAGTTTTAATTATAATTAATTTTAAAATATTTTTGCTATTTACTTTTACACATTTCAGGATTAAAATTACTACTCCAGCACAATTTGCAAAATTAGTTGAATTAATGGAAAAAAAGGCTTATTTGGCAAAAGGCTATAATAAAGGTCTAAGTAAAATAAACATTAAAGAAGAGTGGAACCATATTGCAGACGATCTAAACAGCATTGGCCCTCCATTTCGTTCAGGTGAAGGTTGGTTAAAGGTATGGGGCGACTATAAATTTAAATTAAAAAAAAAATTGGCACATAATAAGGCCGAAAGCCACGCTACAGGTGGAGGAACTTTTAAACAGTTCATTTTGACACCAGTGGAAGAGGCTGCAGTTAACTTATTGGAAATGCACGCTTTGGTAGACCACAAAGAACCTTTCGGTCTTAAACGAGCGAGACGTGCTTCCCCACAGCATAGCTTTACTGATAGTCAAATTCGTGATATAAACTTGACTATTGAAAATGAACAAACTAGTACACCTGCTAAAAGACCAAAAAAAATAAATACTATTAATAAAAACATAGATAAAAACGTAACTCAAGAAAACGAGGAACCTTGTACTTCTCAAACTATTATTGAAGAGAACGAGGGAACTTCTATTTTTAAAAGAACTCGCAGAAATAATGAAAATGATAAATTAAAATTATTAGAAGAACAAGTGGAACTCCAAAAAGACTTATGTCTGGTTTTAAAAAATAAATTGTCAGAAATAGAAAGATATACAAGAAAAACCTATAAAATTAAAGAAGAAAAGTTAAAACTTTATAAAGATGATTTGGAGAGAAAAGAAAAACACCGAAAGGAACTTTTAAAAATAAGAACAGCCGAACTTGAAATTAAAAAAAAGCGAATGGAAATTGACTTATTAAAAAATGACTTATAAAGCTTTTATTAATCTTTGGTGATTTATTGTTATTTAGCAAATGAAGTATTTTGTTTTTAAAATAAATATATGTATATGTATTTACTAGTTACACAGCTCTTGCATTATAATTGCAACGTGAGTACCGTCTATACAGCCTATTACACCAGGAAATCTTGTTTTTTGAAAGAAATGTTTTTTGATTTCATTTTTTTCATGTTCATCCGTTACAAATGAAATCCAACTAGGGCATAGTATACTATACATCGCTTCAATACATTCGTGAAATGCATCGCTTACAGAGGACTGGGAAAGATTAACATTTATGTCATTTCCTGCTCCTTTTTGGTAACTACCCTCAGCAAGAATTCGCAGTGTTGCAGTTAGTTTGACCAGTTTCGATACGCCGAATTTCTTTTTTGGATTTTTTAATTTTGGAGAAATTTCTTCTAGCACATACTTGAATGCTTCTTTGTTTAGCCTAAAATAGCTTATAAATCTAATATACACACATATATTTATAAAGTTAATTTAAGTTTTCACCAAACAAAATATATATGGATACTTACTTTTTGTTAGGCAGGGAAAATATATCACACTGCTGTCTTAATTGTTTTTTTAAAACTCGGTCAGCACTGTTAAACTCCTCATCATCTTCTTCAGATGAATAAAAACAAATACTCAACATAACTAAATTTTTATTTTTACTTTTTGATTTTTATTTTGAACAATTGCAATTTTTGACAGTTCTCACAACAGGTTGATTCAAAAACAAATAAAAATGGCAATTTATTACAATATGAATCTTTTACAAAACAGGCGGAGGCGAAAAATGTTTACGATGCCATTGAATTTTAAATACGCCTTCAAAAACGACAATCGTCTAAAAACGCCTACGCCAACCACGATAAGGGTGAATAATTAGGCCCAACCAGTGTCGGACATAAACTTAGTGATAGTAATTAATAGTACATAAATGTGTTAAGCACAAAAATATTCAAAATAGCACAAAAATATTCAAAAAATTCCATCTGAAGTGTGGCGTATTAAGGCCGTAGTATCCCTCTTTTTTAAGCGGATGTGTCCAGGAAAGTTCAAGATGTTACGAGCAAGGGGATTAGGATGGAACTCGAGTTTTGTTAAATATTTGCCTGCATATTTTGCAATTTCAGCGGACACAAGTGGCATATTTAAATCACGATGTAAAATTGAATTTTTCATTACCCTGGAGCCGATGTCATTAACCTTAATATTTTGTTTTCCATTCGTTGGATTCTCTCTACATTGGAAGCTGAAGCAGTGCCCCATAGTTGAATTCCGTAACACCATATGGGTTTCAAAAGCGACTTGTATATTAAAAGTTTACAATCTAGACTGAGGGTAGAATTTCTACCAATCAGCCAGTGTATCTGGGTTAATTTAAGCTTTATTTGTGTTAGCTTAAAGTCAATGTTGTGTTTCCATGTAAGCCGTCGGTCAAGGTGTATACCAAGGTATTTCACCTGTGAATGTTGAGGAACAACTTGGTTGTTGATTCGACTGGGGGAACAAGTGTCTCTTCGTAGAGTAAATGTGACATGAACACACTTTTATTCTCCATAAGTTCAACCACAGTTCCAACAGCTTAATATGTTCCTGGAGATAACGGGTAGCCTCGTGAGGGTTTTCATGCATACTAAGGCAGGCTGTATCATCGGCAAATGTAGAAGTGAGGATATTACTACTCAAAGGCATATCACAGGTATAAATCAAATACAAAACTGGCCCCAGTATACTACCCTGTGGCACACCGGATGAGATAGTTTCAGGCACACTCATGAAGTCTTCTTCCACAACAGTGAACTTCCGGGCAGGAATGTAACTTTCCAAAAGATTTACAATGTTTATTGGTAAATATGTCTTCACTTTTAGAATTAGGCCTTCATGCCACACTTTATCAAATGCGAGAGAAACATCAATAAAGAGGGAAGGACAATACTTCTTTTCTTCAAGTGTTCTTCTTATAAAATGAACCAATCTATGAGTTTGTTCAATGGTGCTATGCTGACTTTTAAAACCAAATTGATGGTCCGGTATGCACCCATTATCAGTTAGAATTGGGGGAAATTTTGTCATGAGCAGCTTTTCGAAGAGCTTTGAAATTGTTGACAATAAACTTATTGGCCTATATGACTCAGCCTTGGTAAGATCTTTGCCCGGCTTTGGAATCATTTTGACCATGGCAAGTTTCCAGCTGTGTGGAGAATACTCCAGTCGTAAAATGCCATTAAAAATAAACAACAGGATTTTAATAGCAACACAAGAAATATATAATTCCTTTCACAATTCCATAAATATTCTTATCATATTGAAAGATGAATGTGTTTGTATATTCATTACTCCTCGGTATAGGGAGACTGACAGTAGTGTCTTACTAAGAGGAACTGTATAGAGCAATTCGTTGTCAAGAGGCAAAAGTTTGAGAATAATCTTTCACAAAAGCATTATTCTCAAATGCGATTTATTAAAGTTAAAGTTTGCTGTCCTGGAGTTTGGTTAACTATTTATCTACATCCCTTAATTATATTAATACGATTTTTTGAATTTTATGAAAGATAATACGTTGTGCCAGGCATGTCAGAAATAACTTTTTCATGTTAACAAAAATTAAAATAAAAATTAATTATATTTTAAAATAACGCTCGTAATATGTTGTTGTTTATGTGCAATTCATTGCACATAAAAAGGGGGAGCCGCCCTAATATCCATACTTAGTGAGGTAAATACTCGTTTAAAGCTGTTAAACACTCCATATGATGAAAATTTTGGCGGGATACTGTACCCCAAAAACGAATAGAACGAACAAAACAAAAACGTAAAAAAACAACGAACGATAAGTACGACAATGGCAACAACAACAATACAATAAGATTTGTAAAACTCAAGAAATACAACTTCTTAAATAAATTAAACCCGTTTGGGATTTGGCGGCAAATACCCACACACTTGCAAATGAAACAACAACCAACACAATCAGAACGACTGAACAACAACAGGCTACAAGACAAGATCGAAGGAAATGAGGAAAAATCAATAGAATAAACTCTTCTAAGAGAATTTAAAAGTGCTCTTTTACCTTGATGGAAGAGAATTTTCGAAAAGGGTAAAATTACAACAAAAAAAAAACACAGGGTTGCCCCAAGAAGGTAGTAGATTTGAAAAATAAGAATATTGGAAATTTTGTAATAAAATTTATGGATGAAGTTTTAAATAAAATTTTATTTGTTGGTTGAACAATTAAAAAAATGTATTTTACCTCTAAACTTTTTTTAATTTCTTGCAAACTGATGTACATACTTACACGTATGTATAACATATACATATTTAAATCTACATAGATTATATATGTATATTTCTTAAGTATCTATTTTTATATACTTATACATATCTATTCTAATACATACTTATGTACATACACATCTGTGCATATACTTTTGTATTTGTTATTGCTGTTTTGTTTTTGGAGTAACTCCAACGATAACACGACAACAGCAGCAGAATAATAACAATAGTAAGAAAGAAAAAAAGCTGAAGCTAAAAACCGGTAGCTGCATGCATATGTAACGAATCTTTATGCTACTTGTTTAAAATTATGATTGTGGGCTCGCTTTATGTTCATTTACGATTACGACCACTACGCGAATGGAAGAGCGTAGTCAGTCTTAGTGGTTGTATTGTATCTGGTATCTTTTATTGTATTTTTCTGCTGTTGCTGTTGCTGCTACTGTTGTTGTTGTTCTGGCAGGTTTTATTATTGTTGATTATGCTGCAGCAGACAACTTTTGTTGTGATTGTAGTATATATTTGTTAAATACTATACTGTTTTCATTTTATATGTATATATTTTTTATTGCTTTCATCCTCAAAAGCTAAAATTCGTGGCACAGAATGATTTTTTTAGAGCAAGAAAGGAAAAAGAATGATATTTATTCATCTTCATACATACATACATACATATGTATGTACGATTATATATGTGTATATATTATTTTGTTTGGCTTATTTCAAGTTGAAGTTTGAATTTTATGTTTTAAGATGATTTGGTTTCCTAAAGAGGGATTTAAAAGAAAGGCAAGGCTTCTTAAGTTCATATTGATTATATGTTTCAATATCTTTCACTATACAGTAGGGTCGAGTCAATTATTCGAGTTTTATTTTGATTGGATAATAAATAATACAAAGCATTTATATTTTGTTGTTATTGTGATCTATTCGATTTTACAACTAATTTTTTGCTCGATTGTTCATCTATATTATGGATTTATACATTAAAGTCGAACAGTTTCAGATATTTATACTAATGACCAATTTATCAATTTGGTAATTAAATTAATAATTATTATCATAAAAGTCAGGCAATAAAAACTGAGAATTACCAACCTGAGAACATATTAATGCTACTAAGCTGGGTTCTGTATTAGTTTAATAATACATATTTTTACTAAATTGGAAATAACACAGTCAATTATGATAAATTTTATGGCACTATTATTCAATTCGTGAGAAGATTTTCTCTAATCATAATTTAACTGTGTGTTTTTTACGACATAAGTGTTTGGAAAAGATTTTATTTTGAATATAAAATCAACATTCAGAATTAAGCAAATGATACACGTGTGGCTGCAGCAAATCAGATATTTTGATCCTGTGTTTCTTCAGTATTCCTTTCATCGAACATGTGAGAACTTTGTTGTCAGAAATGTCACTCAAAATTGCTTGTTTCCACGATTACCCTTTGTGTAATTCACTCTATTATTAGTAATTATATTCCCATTTGTAAACTAATAAGGGTTTAATTAGTAGATATAAAAGAATGTCTAAATAAATACAATCCAGCATTGCGACACCTAATGGGTCATCTATGTCATAGATCTTTAACTAGTCTAAGTTTTGCATAACAGTTTTAATGAAACTCAATACATACTTAGGTTGTTGAATTCGCCCAACTTTATCTGAGCATGGGAGTAGCTAAAGAATTTCCTACGGAAGTCTAAACACCAGAGAATTTTTGTTATGGGAGACCACAATGCTTTAACGAAGATGAAAATTATGGCATTTACTACAAATTCCTTAATAAGGGAATCTAGAGGTATTGAATTTCTTCTGGGAGAGACTTAGCCCCTCCCCTAAATAGGCATATTACAGAGAATACGTGGCGTTGTTCCTAAACCTAAACGACACAAGGAACAGCGATTTTTTACATACCTTTAAAGGATTCCTCAGACCAAAATTGTCACAGAGAAAACCACTCCATTTGATTTCTAGGGTTCCTCTATATGAAAATGGTTTCACCAATGCTTTTGAGCTACAAAAGCTTTGCGATAAAAATTTCGGTATCCATGTAGTATACAGGAATACATAATTTTATATCCAAAGCAAGATTTATCACGAATATTCAGTAAAATATTAATAATAAAAATTTTACGAGTAATACAAATAGTACTCGTTCATTTTAAGGAAAATTAAGCTGTTAAAAACAATTTGCGATTGAACACTGTAACATGATGGTTGTTGAAAGTATTTGATTTGTACTTAATATATAGTGTCCTTGAAGGATATTTTCATATTGTTTTCCACACCATTTATTCGATCTTTTTTATAAGGGCTCTAGAACCACTTGTCGCATATATACAGTCTACATAAAAATGGAACCATATATATTGACCATGTCTAATAGCACTATTCTGATTTTCCTTGACCATTCCAATTACATTAACCGGAAGAGTTTACTTTATTGGAGATGTAAAAATTTTCTCTAAATAAATCATAGATCGTCTTTGTGTTTAACATGTCTGTGCATGATCAATAGATTATTAAAAAAATTATCTACGAGTATGTAAAAATAATAGAAAATCAGTGCCCTTCGTCTAGGCAGTGAAGCAAATAATACAACTTTCGCAGAAAAAGAAAAGAAACTAAACGATTGGAAGATGAAAATAAAAAATTGCAAAAAAAGGCAATGATGTAATTTGATAGTAGTTTTTTGCCTTTTATTCTTGCATAGTTTTTGTTGTTGTCCTCAGTGACTTAAGTTGTCAACTAATTGCCCTCATGAAGATGCAGTTTTCCTTACTGATATTGTTGTTGTTGTTGTTCGTTTTTGTATATTTTATGTACATGTTCCTAAGCAAATAACAAAAAACTCATGGTTTTGTTTGTTGATTGTTTGTTTCTTCTACATCAAGCATTAAAATTTTATATTTTATGCATGCAACATAAAGAAGCGCAACTGCTGGATGCAGCAGCCAATGCACTTAAACATTAAGAGTTCAAATCATACTAAAAAGATCACACTGACATCAAGAGGGCTTTTGTTTTAATGGCAAATGATGACGACAATGACGATGATGATCATGATCATGATGTTTAAATATAATAACAATAATTGCAACCCCCTCTCTTCAGGATAGCCCTAGCAAAAGTTTGAAAAAAATACGAATAAAAAAATCGATATTAAAGGTTCTTCAACTTTATATTTTATATAGCATACACACACACACTCTTGATGTTAAGCTTTTTTATGTTTTTCAAAGGGTTCTTCTTCATTTATTGTTGCATTACTGCTGCATGCAGTTGCAAACATCACGATCATCTACATAAGTATAAGAAAACTTCATTATTCTCCTTACAAACTTAGAAGAAAGAAATTTAAACGAACAAAAAACATCGTAATGAACGCTCATCCTGTTAATGTTTGATGAAAATAAAATTAATCTTTAAATTTACACTGAAACAAATACAAGTATATACAAGAGGAAAATCGCTTAATAGTTTGAAACTATAATACGGTATTATTCGAACGATTTTCTTATGAGTATGAATATGGGATGAATGATAATGCAGGAGTCTGCAAACGCTGGTGAAGGGGTTTAAGGATGTCACGATTAACTTGACTAATTCGTTACAATTGCTTGGCGGTGACGATTCAAAGTCAATGAGTAGCACCAGGAAGTTTGTGAAAGCTGTAAGAATGATAAATATGAAATAAATGATTATAAACTGGATTTTTATGAGAGAGTGGAAATATTTGACTCCATACGAGTAAAACTAATAATGACGTTTTACAGACACCCTCGCAAAGTGAAACCTTTTTCCACTTCACAATAGCATTGTAATAGTGCTTTCAAATATGTAATGTTCACATATTAACATTTATAAATTTTTCATAAGTCTTTTGCACAAAAACAAATATTTTTTCGGCAAGTAAACACCTTTGGAAAAAGGATAGTGCCATATCTAATTGAAGTCAAGATAAGTATAAAACGTGTAAAGTGTATTTATGTGGAATATGTTTGTAAAAGAAAATTTCCATTTTTGCACTACTGCTTATTAATTTTTTTGAACAGAACAAACATAAAGGAAGTACAAAATACCAGTATGTGTAACATTGTTGTTAGGATCGAAAATGGCATAACGTGTTTGGAGATATTTGCTTGTGACGAATCTTGGAAAGGGAATCGGAGAAAGGTAATCAGATGCATTCAAAATATTTGCCGAAAATAAATTTCTATAAGATTTGCTGAATAGAGATTAAATAACAGAAGTTCTTAGCATTCATTAGCCAGGAGCAGCTTAAACCGAAACAAACGGCGCGCTGCTCATTGAAAGGGAAAGGGATATGACACAGTAATAAAGAAAGAATGAAGAGGATATAGATTCTCTTCTGTATTTATATATCGCTTCTGTATTTATATCTATATCCCATACACGATTATAACTGAAATTCAGTTAGTGAGAGAGAGCGAGAGGTGTTAACGTGTCAGCTTTGGATTAAGTCCTTCCCATACTTATTTTTCAGTGTATTTCTGAGTATAATTTTATTTTATTGTTTTCTTTTTTTAATTTCAAACCACAAAAACCAAGTTTATCGTTTCTTTTGCTTTATTTGCCTGGATTTCTATTCGGTTAACATCATTATGAAGTAATAGTCAATAGTCGTAATGAAGTTTTATATACATATTTATTTTGTACAAGTCGTGAAGGATAAGTTCATTGACTTTGCTAGTTGCTTTTATTTTTGTTGTTGCTGGAGTAGTCATAGATGTTGTTTTTAGCAAAATAGTAAGACAGAAATAAGAAGAAAAAGTAAAAAAAAAGTTGAATAAAAAAACTCTTGTAGAAGTTCATTGCAATCATTCTATTGTTAAACTTCATTGGTTGGCTTTGCTTTGGTTGGGGTTTTCGTATAACTGCTGCACAAAACCACTGTCACAGTATAGACTTACATCGGAGCATGTACAGAGCCTGGCTGGCTGACTAACTGACTGAGTCTTTTGCAAAAAAAATAAAATAAAATAAAAAATAAAAAGAACAACTGGAGATACAGCCAAGAGTTGTACTCTTAATACAGATTTGTATTGAGTTTCGTTTGCAGCTCCAGCACATTCAGCTCACTTTCCTTTATATTGTGTAAATTTTTTTTAACCTTTTTTTATATTATAAAAATATTTTTGTTGTTCATTCGTGTTCCCCATAAAACCAGGAGTTTTTAAGATTCTAAACGATCCTCTAGAAGTTTTGCCTCATTTTACACTCTTTGTAAATAAGAATGTGTGTATGGAATAAAGTATTAGTATGTGTATGTGTGAATGTCTTTCTCTAGGATTAAATGTGTATTTCAAGTCGTGGTTAAACTGCAAACCAGGCATCATCATCATTGCCGTCATGAAGATGTGTGATAGTAATAGGGAATAAGAGTCAGAAACTTAAACTAAGAAATAAAGTCGAAGGTAAATATTAACTGACAGGGCACCGTACAACAACAGTTAAACTTTTGTTGTTGCTGTTGCAGTTGGTTTTTTTATATTTATTGTGCGGGACTCACAATTGTAGTTAGAGTTTCAAGCAACAACTACAAAAACGTTTTTTATTACTGAAAAAAATCAAACATCTGTGCCATAAACTATCACAATAATCACAGAAGGGAAATCAGGAAAAAAGCATATTTTCTATCCTACCATGACGTTTGAATTTGTGTTTGTGTTCTTCTTCTTTATCTTTTCTTGCAAGAAAAAAGGCAGACGATCCTTTCTTCTTGTTGTATTTCCTTTAATGGTTACTTCTCTTTACTTGTTTAAATATTAGTCCTATAGGTCAGTGATGTGGTTGGTGCTTTTCAATTTGTAACTTCATTTCTCCTCTTTTGGTGACGAGTTAAAAATTTTTTAATACGAAAAAATAATTTTTAAAGTTATTAAAGGAAATCAAGCAAGAATATGTGCTAATATATAGGTCGGTTAAAATTTTCTACAGATTTCAGTTGCTATTATTTATAATATTGTGTGGTCCCATGTAAGTTCAAATAAATATCGCTTGTGACCCATAATTAACTTGGTGTTTTCCAAAATCATTTTTAAGAGCTTGACCGTTACTGGGATTTCTTGACCAAGCAGATAACATCTGTGTTTTAACACAATGACACGACATTATGCAAGAGAAAATTAATTTATTGCAGGCAGGAGCAGAGTCAAAAAGGCCTTGGAATAAATAATGCCAAGACGGTCAAACTTAAACACCAGCATTCTTAACATCTAGAATAAAGTCCTGCTAGGCTTATTGAATTTCCGTTGTGTTGTCATTATATTGACATCATTTGGTGATTCAACTTCTAATATAAGCTGGCAGCCAAGCTTTCGGACCACCCACCGTTGCTTTCACATTTTAGTCAACACCAAAAAAAAAATCTTAGATTCTTATGCAAAGTTAATACTTCTATGTGAATGTGAGTCGTAGAAGGCAGTTACTAAAGATATAACTGCAGCCTGGATTAACATATGCCACAGCCTTCTAAGAATTCTTAAACAAATATTGCAGCCAGTAACCAAGTGGAAGTGAGGAAACATAGTGGCGACATTACCAAAACTGCCTCTTAACGATCCTATAAGTTGTCAGCTTTGTTCCTTAAATGAAAAAGTTCGTTATTAATATACTCGTAGAATAAAAAAGTATTATATTATTTATATTTTCATAATAATTTTTAGGCAAAATGTTCGAATATAATAGAATAAAAAGGAATAATTCGTATCAGTTTGTGAAATGATCCATTTACAAATTCAATAGGAATGACATACAGAATTTCTCGACCAATATCGGTTTGCTGAAATTTTCTTTTAGTGGCGTTTAATATCAATTGCGAAGTTAATAAGAGCATAATCGAGCTCTACTTTATGCTTGAAATGAGCATTATCAACTTCCTTTCTGTCAGCACGATTTTATTTACACGAAACTTACGTCCTAGATTGGAAATGTATCGTAAAATAATTTATTTCTGGTCATCTCACGCTGCGGTGATGTAAACTGGCCACCGAGATCGACTGCGAATAGGCCACAAACAAATACGGCCCTCAAATACATCACAACCTACGCTATCGGTTAAATTTAACATGATTTATGCGCCAGAGTCAATGAAAATTCGACATTTCGAATGCGTGAGAATAATTTTTTTCTTTCGATTGATTAAATTGCAATGTATGTACTTCTGATTTTGTTAGCCTAGATTATTAGGCCAATGCTTGTAACGTATCTTAGTTAAGAAGCTAATGGTCCAAAGTATACAAGGGAAAACTGCAACCTACGCAGCAAAACATGGCAATGCCGTTTTCGGAGGCCCTCGTGTGCATTTCATGCTTTTCGTCAGGTGACGCTGGTTGTATGTAAAAGGATAAGATATTTTATTTGAACTGCAATACTTACCAGATTTCCACCATGATATTTCTTGTTTGCATTTTTCTCTTTTATTTGCTGTATTTTAACCTTTTCAAACTTATTATTTGTGTTTTTTAATTATACCAGGTCACTCAGGTCATTATTTGACCTTAGGCAAAACAAATATTAAATATCTAGCCCCATAACGAAACCCTTCCACTGCAACAAATAAATATTTTCCAACTACTTTTCCCTTTTCAGACAAATCAAACACCACAACACCTGATCATTTAGGATAATATCAAATTTCTGGTCCTCTTCTCTAGAAACACCCTCCAAAAAGAAAATCGAAATCAATTTCTTTATTTGTTCTTGCTAAAAAATTAAAAACAAAATAATAGAAAAAAAAACTGAATTTGTTTTCAAACAATGGCTTGACAAACAAGTGCGTTGTTTTTCACTTTTTTAACTAAAATAAACTCTAAGCAAACAATAAAAATTTAAAGAAAATGTAAAATTGAATGACAGGTGCAACATGTCATTACATGAACCCTTATTCAGCAGATACTTACGCGTACTTACAACAACATTTCTTACGATACGCACTCGCATTTGATAAAGTATCTATAGAATCTTGACGAACCTTTTAAAAATAAAATTAAAGAAAAGGATATTGCTGATATTTTCATTAAAAGTAAAGATAAGAAAACAAGTATGAAAAAGGTTTCATATACACAACTACATAAATAAGTATGTACTCGCATATATATGTATGTATAATCGGTTTGCATGTCTATTTAAAAAAGTAAAAGAAGTAAAAGAATTTTAAAAGACTACAAGAACTGCTTTACAAAAAGGTTGTCTTATTTATGTTCCATAGATAGTTCTACCTTAATTTTTTTTCTTTCTTTCTATCTTTATTTTTTTAATTTTTGTACAAAATAAAAATGCCAAGGGTCTGTCTGTCAGTGCTGGTTGCTCTAGAAAATTATAACAATTGATGATGATCAGCAAATCAGCACTTGAGGGTCTTTTATTTTTTTGCTGGTGCTTCTCTGTGTGCCAACCTTCCCCTAGACACACTTCAAGAGCGCTTAAGGCACATGTACGAATAATTGTTAGGCTGTAGCAGGGTTGGCAATAGGGATTTTAAAATTGGATCAATCGACTTGAAAATTTTACTTTTCATATTCAATTTTGCTAAATTTAAATTTATAATCCATTTCGATAAAAAATTTCTTAATCTATAGTAAAAGATTGGCAATTTTGCGAATTGAATGGATCCTTTGCTTAGCTTAAACCACATGGAGTTGAAAACTTTGGTTTTTTTCTCTCTTTTGTTTTGAATATATTATGGCAAAGGAAAATTCTTTCCCAATTTGCGTATGAATTGTGATTTAGTTTTGAGATTTAGTTTTGAAATAATAATTCAGAAACTTTCGCATAGAAACCACTAATGATCAGTAGAAGCTCTACATTCCGAAATAATGTAAGAATTTTTGAATTCGTTGAAACATATTTTTATTAACAACAATATTATTTGTTAATATACATATCTATATTTTTTGACCTTTTTGTAATAATTTGTTTAATATAATATTCAAGCTTGAAGTCTTATTTTATCTTCTTTTAACAATTTTATTGAAAAACTATCGATATTTCGATACTTATTGAGTATCATCTTCAGAACAACTCTGTTTTTTTTAATATTAAAAAAAATTTTTGAAAATATTGCATTAGTTTTATTTAAGTCTCTCAAATTGATTTTCTTGGTATAATCGGTTCTATACCAGTTCCACAATAAGAAAAGATCCGTCAGAGTTAGACAATTTTTTTCCAATATAAGATTTATACCAGTTATACCGCATTTATCAAATACATCCTTATTTTTAAAATTAAAGAATTCGCAAAGTAAAATTTTGTTTAACAAATGGAACTGTAGTCATATAGACGAATTACTTTTGGAAAGATTCTGATAATTTCTTAATCTCGGTTGGCTATTGCCTTGTAAATGTTTTCAGATATTTTTGTATAACTCGCGTGGGAAGGATTACAGTGAATGGTACAACATGACTGGTTGATGCATTAATAAATAAAATAAAAGGTTACCTCATTTGCTATATTGTACTTGAATATTTCAAAATTATTGGGCATGAGTAACAAAGTGCATAAGCTTCTATGCAATTAGACTTTTATATTTGTAGATTCGTGAATTTTGCTATAGATGTAATAGAAGCGAAAAAGGATTCACACATGTACAATGCATTTTCAAATTCGTTTGTAGAAAATTTCACTTAACGTAACAATACAGTAGTTAGATTTAGGCTGGGGAAATAATTACTAATTTCACACTTTCAGATGAATACGAATGTCGACTTATATTCTTATCACAGAGTGCCTGCATGTCTGTCTTAACCTGAGGCCCCCTGCCAACACTTAAACTTATGGTCTGTCCTTTCAACCAAATGTTATCAAATGCTTAATGCGTAGTAACAGTAAACGATCAGCTCTTCACTAACGATCGCTGTGAATTTCAAACTATTTTTTGAGTCCCATTATTTTTAGAAAAAGTCACGTTTCAGAAAGAAAAAAACCCATAGATTTTTTTTTACAAAACAAGGGCTTTTATACAAAAACATTTTGAATTTTCTTTTCTCAAAGCCATTAATCTTCTTTGCCCTAGTGTAGCGTTTAACACTGATAAAATTGAAATTTTATTTCTTAGAAAGCACGTGTTAACCAAATGTTCGTGCATACACAGATACATACTTACATACTTACATACTTACATAGTATGTAAGTGCTTGAGTTTGTTTTAGTTTTTTCGCCAGTCCTTTTTAGTACTCAAGGGCGCCTGTTAAGAAGCAATAAAATTGTCATTAAACCTTCAACCAAACCCAATTTGACACTTCTTATTTATGTATGTTCCAAGTCAAGTGGTTGGTTCTACAGTTGACACTTTTCACCCACCAGCAACGAAGAGATACATATTTTACGATTTGTTTTTTTCAAAATTCATAATTTGAAGTACAGATCACATACATTTAGCCAAGGTTAAACAATTTGTTTTTATCTCTACGAAAGATAAAAAAATTTATATATTTTTTAAAACAACTTAAATAAATGGCCTCTGAATACTGAAGAAAAACAAAAACAAAACCAAAGCACTTAATATTCTTAAACGCATATTAATGTTTCAATGCTCCAAGTGAATTCTTTCTCTTCTATCTAAGTGAATGCATTAGCAATTGTCATACAAATGCAACTTGCCAACTTGTGAGCCGAACCAACAAATAAAAGAAATAAATAAAAAATTAGCACTACCATGTCAATTATTTCAGCAAATACCCATCATCATCATTATCATGATCAACGTCGTTATCATCCTCATCATCTTTATTTATCCATATCCATTTTATAATGTCTTACTTGTAGTTATTATGGCACTTTATAGATTGAAATACTGGAAAGCGCACATACACATCCCAACGCATGTTATTCGTCTTTGCAACTTCCAGTTGTACTCGAACTTCTATTCTATAAATTAAAAATGTATGACTTGACTTACTAACAGAGTGATCGACTGACTGGTTAATTTTATTTTTATTTATAAAAAAAAAACTAAAAGAAGAACTAACTTTGAGAACAAAGTGCGCAAATGCGCATTAGCAAATGTATAAATAGTTAAAATAACAACAACTTGTTGTTGCTGTCATTAACATTTCTGTTTCTGTTGTTGTTGTTCTTGTTGTTGTTGTTGCTGTAGTATATGTCAAATTAAGTACAGCTGCAAATGACTCTGGGACTGGGCAACAAGTGTACGACTATTTATTGGCTTTAGAGGGCCGCTCAAACGGCTCTATGGTGTGTGGGGGAGTATTCTGTGGTTAGTTAATGAATTTGTTACATATTCCAGGTAAAACTATATTCTGTTAATTACTCATATCCTATTAAGTATGCAAATGGTGTCAAATAAGTACCTATTTTGATGACCCTGACAAATTTTATTATTTGGAAGGGATAAAAATAATTGGAGAAACATTGGACAAAGTGTTCAAAGGAGACCATGTTGAAAAATAAAATGATTTTTATCCGAAAACTTGTGTTTCATTCAAAAAGTCGCGTTGCATAGTAATTGAGCCACCCTCGTAAATTGCAATGTTTCTGAAGAAATTGTATAAATTCCTTTTTGCTTATCGAATCGTAATTGCCAAAGAATTCAAAACAGTTAAACAAGCTGGGTTTTAAGTACGATTATGTTCTTGCAATTTCTCGTAGAATCTTTGTATTTATAGAAGTGAAGTGCTGCGTAGACCACAGCGGTCATAACTTACGAGTGTTACAAGTTTGCTCAATCAGTCAGTCTATAATGTTTATCCCAAGTAACATTTTTATTGAAATGTATGCTTACATTTTTCGTTGCATTAACAATCTAAATTTTTCACCATTTATCACAATGTCCTTAGAAATTGTGGCTATTATACTTTTTCTATGAATTATGATACGCATACATTCTTTGGGGTTTAAACACAGTCCATTTGCAGTTGCCCAGAGTTAGATTTATTCACATTTAAATTCACTATTCAAATGCACTATTCTGGGGGAAATACTATGTATTGTGTTACTTACGTAGAGATGCACATTATAAGTGGATTTTCTATATATTTTTCAAATTCCTGCTTGTTCGTATTCCTTCCTAGAAAAATTGTACTATAGGAACATGTTGCATAAAGAAAATATTTTGCTATGTTGTGTTCTGTTTAATTATCTTTAACATTTACACCTAAGGGGCGTAAATTAAGCATTTATACAATAAAAGGGCGTTTAATTGTATACGAGTACATGTTAAATAAACTCATATTGAGTATATTTGCTTCATGAGCTGTTGATATAAAAGAATTCTAAGCCTACTATGATTATTTTTAATAATCATATACGATAGAGAATTCTCATATTGTATTTTATTTGTTTGCCATAAACATGTGCTTAAAGTTCACTGACAATTTAGTTGTTTAGGGACCAATGAAATGTCGGCATATGAACATCTAAAGCTGTAGGAAGCAATAAAATTTTTAAACTCTTATTCTTTTAAACGAGAGAATGTCCCAAATAACAAATTTCAATAATAAATTTTTTTCTAATGTGCAAAAATCTCAAAAGTATGTATTAATATTTTATTTGTTTGAGTTTTACTTTTCTGAGTATTTTTTTTTTGTTCTTTTTATTATTTTTTTTCAGATAACAACTACAAAGTGAAATTTCTCTACAGAGTCCGTACAAGAAAAATTAAAAATAATATATACATATTTTCTAAGCAAAAAAAAAAAAAATAATAAATCTTAGACATTTAATCACCTTTACGGTTCCTGAGTGTAACATTAAGCACTAATTTTTCTTGTATTGTGAGCTGTAAGAAGGTATACATTTTTAAAGGTAAACTTTACATTGTAAAATGTGTTTCCCATTTTCAAGAAAACATTTTTTTCACAAAGAAAAAAACACAACTTTTGCACCAATAAAATTTTTAAAAAATTATTCCTACATTAAAAACACGAATGTAGCGTTCAGTTGTATCGTTGTGATCCTGTCCGATATTCATTAACGCTCTTTGTTACAGAACACATGTGTTAATATAACGAACAAAAAGTCAATTCATTTAAGATTTTTCAATAAAGAATCAAATTCTAAAAAACAACAGCAATAAATTTATTATAATCTTTGCATTAAGCTGGCAAATACAACAAGCCACAATGTGACTATTAAAAATATAATCACCGAAGAAAAACTAGTTCCACTTGGTTGCTTCCAATTACAGATTCGGTAGTTTTTTTTTTAACTAAAGACATTAACAACGACGGGCGATGTCTTATTTACAAGATTTACAGTTTTTTAATTTTCAGCAATAATCATATGATTTGCTTAAGACAAGCCATAATTCGTAGCATTACCAGATACTACTGCATAAAATTAATTTTTATCAATTTACAAGCCAAATACTCGTACTCGTACACTTGAGACTTAAAGATTCTGCTGCCACCGACAAATGTTTTTTGACTCTGTTCGGGTTCTCTTTTCATTTTACAACGACTCGTTAGTTTAGTGTTTTCTAAATGTTGTACAAACGTCCAAAAAAGTTTGAAAAATATTGTTATAGATCTTTAAAAGCATTGAAATAATAGTGTTTAAAAATGGTTTGCTTAACATTTAATAATAGAGCCATAGAGAACAATTGTGTTTTAATTTGTTAGAGAAAATGAATGGTTTCAATAATATTCAAGTTATTCTCATGATCACTGGTTACGTTGGCTTCTGCTGCTACACTTGTTTTATTAGAATTGGTTAGTAGAATTGCTGCAAAATAGAAGGCCTAGTGGCCAGTATTACAAGCACATGAGAATTAGTGGGACCTAATAGGTCCTTGAAAATAGCAAAAAAAAAAAAAATTCTGAACAATAGTATTTTGAAGGAAAATGTTGCCTCAAAAATAAATTTTCAAATTATCATTTTAAATATTGTTTCGCTTCTTGATATTGACTGACTTGATTCCCACCACAAGACGCTACAGAATGTGTTACTCGTACTAAAGAAACAAATTAAGTCTTTCTTTAAGATTGAACTTATAAAAAACTTATATTAAAATACAATAATGAAAAATCACCAGACCTTAACCAAACAGAATATTACAACTCAATGAAGCGTTCAAAATCTTCATCAAGTCTGACAAAAGTTTTACTCACCCTCACGCTGGCTGGCTGACTAACACGTCTGTGATCGACAAATTTTGCGTGAGAATTTAATGAAGGGTATAAAAAAAACAAACAAACAAACAAAAAAATATACAAGATTTTTAACAAGTTTATTACTTTTCATGTCTACTCGTATTATTATAAATAAATTATTTTAAATGAAATACAGCAAAATAAAACAAGGGTCCCATACGCATGTAGAACGAAATGCTCTGCATAATGTCTCTTCCTTTCATGGATCATGCCTGGCCAAGCATGTAAGTGCAAAAATTAAATTGTTTAATACGAAATTGATCACAATGAAATGCAATGGCCGGTCATTATTTTCTACGGCAGCAATTGAGATTTTCTAATCTTAAAAGTAGGCTTTTCTTGTAGATAATTGCTTTGGTTTTGTTGTAGAAATTAGTTTTTATGCTTGACTGCCGCTGAATCTTTAAGATTTGACTTAAGGTGAGGTTTCCTAGAGAAAAACTCCTTTAAAGGCGCTCCCCTCGCTTCTAAAGAAATTTAAGGGAGAGTGTGAGAATTATTTTGTAGTACAAGTTGTTAACATCTTTTACTATGGCCATGTTAAAATATTCATATAAAATTGTTTAGCCATTAAATGCTTCTTTATTCTTATTAACGTAACGCAACGATGAAGTGACTATTTTAGAAAACGTTATGTTTGAAAAATTAAGGAAATTTTGTTCTGAAGGTCTTAGTATTTTTTTTATACAGAAAATTGTGGCAAATCAATTCATAAGTTCCCAATTTCTAGCCAATATCACTTTAAAAATGAATTCTTGGCTGGCAAAAATCCACATTCTAATTCCCTACGATGACTAGCGAAATCATCAGATAAATCTGATCAAATTGATAAAAAATATTTTTGTTATTAAAATTGTCATAGTCTCAGAACTTTCGATCCAATTCTAATTGCAATTGAATTCCGATAGAACAGTTTTGCAATTGAAAAAAATATTAATAATAAATTCAGAAATACGATTCCCTGAAATTTGATTTTATTCCATTACTTTATTTGGTTTTATGTATTTGTAATTCCCTCAAGATGTTTTCAGGTCTTTTTTATTATACTTTCTGTGTCCCCTTTTCCATCCAACGATAATTTCTAAATTATTGATTAAAAGTGTTGCCTCTATCATGAAACTGATACACTTAAACCAGAAGACAAAAAATTAAATTAAATTCGAATCTCCATAACAATACGAGTATGAAGCCTTAAAATTGCCAATTGTTTGGTTGCATTCTTCTGTTACTGCCGTCGTCAATTTTAATATACATAGATTTCTTGAGTAAAAGTTCCCACGCACGCAAAAACACTACCAGGCACTCGCACTTTCAAGTAATAATCCATTCTTTTGTTATCGATGAAATACTTTACAAAACCAACAACTTTTTTTCACTACAAACTGACTGACAAGTACAAAAACTCGCAGCGAAACCTAACGATGACATATTGTCTACGAGTATAGAGAAGCACAGAAGTATAAATTGACTATGCATTTTAAAAGCATGAAGAATCTATTTAAGCCCTAAAAACAAAATCGAATTAGAAATAATCACGTATTTAAGAAACAGATGAACGAACCCCCCATCTTTTATGCATTCAATCACTTTCCAACAACAGCGACGGCGTCAATGCTACGCAACAACAAAAACAACACAACAGCTAAAAATTCTGCAGAACAGCTGTCAAATGTTTTGATATTCTCGTACACCAGTATGCCTGAGTTTTAACTCTTTTTTCATTCCCTTCGAACTTTAAGGGAGATAAAAGTGCGTAAACGCATTTAAATTTTCAGACCGGTTAATAAAGGGCCATAGAAAACAATAACATAGACAATAACAAATCGTTATGGATTGGAATTATATGCAAGTGTTACAAGAACCTGTAATTACGTGTTCACGATCGTTTAACGTAAAATTAACGATTGCACACACACACACTCACACTCCGACCATAGTAATTGCAGATGATGTCTGAGTGAGTGCATCATAATGGGGGAAAGGATCTACAATTTAGTATGGAAAACTCGGTGATTGATTCCCACGTTATACATTTTACAACAAAGAAACTTTGTAACGCAATTTTTGCTTTTGTTCTGATGATTTTAGACTGATTTTTTTTCTCTCTCTTGTTTTTCATTCAAACTAGAAAAAAGGTTAGAATTTTCACACGCCTTTTATTCATTATATTAAAGTGAATAACAATAATTGATCAGTATGGTATTGAAAACAGATGGATATTAACTCCACTACGAGTATTAAATAATATTTACTCCTTATAATCCATATTTAATACTCGTATCTCATCGAACTCAATGGATGGTTTCACTTAAAGGATTTTAAAGCCGTGATGCAAATGAGAACTATTATTATGAAATGGGTTAACGAAATAAAATGCCAATGAACGAGCTATTGAATTTGTTGAAAACTGATTTTTTTTATATGTAAATGCCCCGATTATCGTTTACAACACTTAACATTAATTTATTTTTTGATTACGGTTTACAACATCTAGGTGTTGTTTATGTCACGGAGTTGCATTTTATTTGCAGTACATATTTCCGTAAAAATACATTAGTGCATGCCAAAAACTGTTAAAGAAAGATTAAAGAAGCGTACATTTTCTTAGAAATAAATAAAAGAACAACAAAAAATACACTTAAATGGCACGTATCCTGAAAAGAATTCCAGACAGTTTAAATCCATTGGAACTACCATATATGGAATAAGTATGTATAATTTTTATAAAACCAAAAGTTATTACAATATCTTAATTACAATAATATACATAATTTATAGTTTTATAAAAATTTTCCGCATAAACAAGGATTGTTTCTTATTTTTGATAAAAAAAAATGAGCACTTTTCTAAAAACTAACTCTGCCATTCTTTAATATTTCTAATTTTCTGTCTCAAGCCATTTAATTGTTCATTAAAATGATCCTATTTTGTTATATCCAAATGGCAGCTTGCCTCGGCCAATATATGGATTAATTTTTCATCAGTCAACCAGCTTTGCCATTTGTTTTTTATTTGTAATTTTGCTAAGAAATATTTATTTTATTATTTTATTTTATTTTATTATTTTATATTTATTTATTTTAAAGTTCTGTATGTTTTGCAAAAGAAATTTTATATTTTTTTATACTAAAATTTTTTAACCTATTTCCGATTTTCAACTTGTAATGTTAATAAAACAACAGCTAATTAGCTGTTGTAGATTTTTGACAGTGCGAACAACACATACTGACAACAGCTGTAAACCATAATCGGGGCAAAAGTATCTTTTGTTGTCTTTAATGAAACGTAGCTTTTATAAAAACAGTTTTGGTGGAAAGTACCTCTTTTGGCAGTGTCTTGAAAAGTATCATTTGCTGCAAGCGTCTCTTTTGAAAGTTTTTTTTTTCGAAAAGTAAATTTTCTTTTTAAAAAGTCTAATAAAAAGTAATGCAAATTACATATTTTATTATCAAATTGTTATTTATGAAAAGTTTTTTTAGTATTGATTAAAAGAAACATGTATTTTCAAATTGGTTTAGTAAAAAAAGTATCATTCGTAGAAAGTTCATATTATGGAAAGTATCATGTGCAAACTATCATTCAGGAAAAATATTTATTATAAAAGGCCTATAATAAAAATATACTTTAAAAAAAGTTCTCAGTAAAAGTTGAATTTTTTTTAATAATATTGAATAGCAATTGTAAGAAATAATTTTTGTTCAAAAAACTCTCCGGCATCTTATTGCTATTTAGACCCGATAAGCAGTGAGTTTTTCGTACTTAACAAGTTATAAATTGTACTTAAAGTCCGTTTGTGGAAATTAAAAAAAAAAAAAAACACCGAAATTCTTTATCTTAAAATATGTTCCAAAAGCATAAGATTACCGAATTGAAAACCTTTTGATTAATTAAAACTGCAAAGCAGCAGAGAGAATCGACCTTTGTAATCACACCTGGCTCTAGAACTGTTAATTCTGCAAGTCTTTGTTTGCCTTAAATCAGCAAAAGAACATACAAAAAATGCTGACAAAGTATCTACAAGAAACCTAAATATTTGTTTTTTTTTTTTCAATTCAATTTTTGAATATTTATATTTTATGTGTTGCTGTTGCTGTTGTTGTTGTTATTGTCTCTCATGCCAGGTCATTTCGGATAGTTTTGTTTCAATTCAGTACCCACCCATTTTACGCGCAATGACAATTTAAGCAACATGTGGTCGTGCTAAGGACTTTTTTGTTTTGGTTGTAACCATTTCAATTCTGTGTTCTGACTTTAGTTTTGCTTTGTTTTAGGTTTTAATGTGCGGGTAATATGATCATTGGCAATTTCCGTTTGTTAAATATGTGTCAATATGACCCACATATTTTACAGGATTATCACAGCGATTTCTGTCTGTCCTGTTTTGTTTTCAATCTGTATATCTTTTTCTTTTCTTTAGTTTTACGGTCAGGGCGAGATAATTGATTTATGGCAGTTTTTGTTGTTGAGGCTTAAAGCTTTTTTTGTTTTTTAAGCCTTAATTTGGCTGTTGTAAACTGAAATGTATTGTAAATTAACAGTCAAATCGTATTTTATTTTGTGTTCGGAATGTTGAGAGGACTTTCGTTTTTATTGAGGTCACTTAATTAATGTGACTAATTAATCAAAGTTATTTGCTGGTCTCTGTCTGAAAGTGCCATCGTTTTAGCCTCAAAACATTTGGAATTAAATTTATTGAATTTTTTATTGAAGTTTGTCATACTTTTGTTTTTAAAATGAGTATGTAAATTAAACAAAAACAAATGTAGGTCGATTTGTTCTTTCTTACAGAAAGAGGGAAAATTTTTATCGTCGCCAACTTACAAATCTAAATTAAAAATTAATTTTCTACTGACTAATTAAATGCAATTTTTTATTCCCATGTCTTCGAAGTACAAACAAAGTTGATACTTCACAAAGAAGTAATCATGCAGATTACTGAACAAAAATCAAAAACCTGATGCTATCGGATACTTATCAATTTGTTGTTCATCATTTTTAATGCCAATTTGAAATGACATTTGAAATGATTCCATTTGATAATCTTTCTTTCTTCCAATGCCACTTAAAGCGAAAAGGTTCACTTTTCTGTTTCTCTTAATTTTATTGATTGATGATTTGTGTACCTGCTTATAATTGCTATCAGATTTAAATCCTTGTTTGTATCTTTTTATCATCTCTGGTAAACGCAAAATTTTGTTAAGACAATTGTTTGTTAATAACAAACAAACAACATGTTTTGGAGATTTTGATCTTGAATACGATTTCTGTTAAAATTTTTTTTTTGGACAATGATCTCTTTCAACAAAGAAATTTTGTAAAGTTATTCAACGAAATTGCTAATCCATAAGGATATTTCCTTAAATTGTTTAGGGTAATGTAAGCGATGGCAAGTCCCGCTCGGAGCATCCTTGTCAACTTATTGTGAGCTAAAAAATACACTATTAAAAAAACAAACCTTTTGAAAGAAAATGCTTCATTTACTAAGTAGTTATCTAAATGTACTAGATCTAAAAAGTTTGTTAATCTACAGAATACTTAGAAAAATCTATATGATTAAAAAAAACCTTCGTAGACTAGTAGGTAGTGTACTAGACTCGTAGTGCGAGGGTCCCAGGTTCGAATCCTGCCGCAGAACTCTGGCACTTTGCGTTTGATAATTAAAGGGAGCACACAACAAGCCTCCACTGGCTTATAAGTGTATGTCGTATGACATGGGCTATCACACCCCTCCAATCAACCTAACCTAATCTAACCTAAAAAAAAATACTTTATGAAAATAATATTAAAAAATAGGTTATTTTAAGTACTTTTTAAAAACTACTCCTTTTTAGGAGCATTCAGTGTTTAAAATACGTTACTTTTCGAGAAATGCCTTTTAGAAACGCATACTTTCAAAAAAGCACCTTTTTGAAAAAATAGAATTTCATAAAATATCACTACAAAATTATTATTTTGAAGAACTTTTAAAAATTAGAACTTATATAAAAATATCTTTTCATGTTTTTTTCATCTTTTTATAAAAGTATCTTTTTGTAAAAGTATATTTTTATGAAGTATCTTTTTATAAAAGTATCTTTTTGTAAAAGTATCTTTATAAAAATATCTTTTTATAACAGTATCTATTTATTAAAGTATCTTTATAAAGGTGTCATTTTATAAAAATATCTTTTTATAAAAGTATCTTTTTATAAAAATATATTTTTTTAAGTATCTTTTTATAAATGTATCTTATTGTAAAATATCTTATTATAAAAGTATCTTTTAATAAATTTACCGTTTTATAAACGTTTTAGTTGCCTACCTATGATTTTCTAACAGCAACAAAATTGTTCTACCGACTGACGAGGTTCGGTTACCATCTATAATGAATCAATAACTAAAAGCACTTTTTTGAATAAGTCGCATTTGAAAAACAGAATTTTTTAAAAATACTTGCCTTTTTTAAATGTACAAAATTCCTGGAGTAGTGTGTATCTCTGAGGTATTTTATTCTAAGAACTACCTTTTCAAAACTTTTTTAAAATGCATTTTTAGATAACACCCTTAATATCTAGGCATTAAATAAAGAAAGTTTTGGTATAGATCCTTAAAAAATTTAGATTTTTGAATAAAAGAACCTCTTGAACAACGGTTATTAAAAATATCCATTTTAGTAAAACTTTCCTTTTGGATGTAGTATCGTTTGAATAGTTTTTTTTTTTTGGAAGTGCGAATTTGGAATTTGGTTTTTGACAGACTACTTTAAATTCAGATGGAAAATTTTATGGAAAATAAAACGAAAACAACAAGTGTAATGCATTCTCGGGATTTGGAAAGTTTTTCATTTCCGGGAACCCGCAAACTCCCGAAAGAAAAGTTGTTATATTTCAAACTTTATTACATTTTATAAAGAAAATAAAGTGAATACATACAATACATTTTAATTGATTTAATTCAAGTGTACTTTTGATGTACGTTATTTAATTTAGCCATATTAAAAAAAATAATACATATTCTTAAAATTTTAAAAGAAATGGTTTTTCAAAATCACTAAACGGGTTCATCCGACAGACAATTTTTGATTTTGTTAACAGAATTTCCAAGAACTGAAACAACTTTTTCGCTTTCAATGACAATGAGTCCAGTTTTATAAATGTTTTACAAGTGATAATGTTGCCTTTTAGTCGTTTTAGTTCCATGGACTAACAAGTAAAATTCCCGGGAATCGGCAATAGTGAAATTGCAGAATTTTTCGACGCTTCCAGGGAACGACATACTGGGCTCCTCTTGTTTTTAAAACAATTCGAAAATCATACTTGTTTTCAATATGGATACAATAAATCTTGGACAATTACCTCGTGCAAACTTCCAGGAAATTTGGATAAAAATAAGGGAAAAGAAATAAATACCCTTAAATATTCCCGACGAAGCACTTATCCGAATATATTTATATATATGAATAAAATAGTATGTATGCATATGATGCATATCTATGAAGACTTCAATGAACTATTTGATGAAAACCAACAATTAAAATAGATTTAATTAAACGTTGTATTAAATGGTAATAATTCGCGTCAAATAAAAAAGTATATAAGTATTAAAATGTAACTCAATAAAAATATTTGCAGAATTGTAATCAGTAATTAAACGACAATTATTTAAGGGAAATTTTATTTTCGCCATAAAATACCAGGGGTAATTATCCGCATTCGATGGTTAAGGAAAATTAATTAACCAAGGACTTTTATTACAAAAAGAGAAAAAACGGGGATTTAAAAGGCTGGTAAATATGCGTGGAAAATAATTACTATAACATGGGCAAGACGTCCTATTGGAGTGTTTCAAATATTTGTTTCAAAGTAAATAATTTGGCTACAGTAATGTTGAAAATAGCTTCTGTGGGAGAAAAGTATTGGCATACAAAAACGTTTTATTGAAGTTGTGTGGTTTAAAAAGGATGTCAGTACATTTTAGAAGTTCAAAAATATTTTCCAAAGTTAAAAAATTCGCTACATTTCGCAAATGTCTTAAATACGACAACAAGACGCCTTATTCAGGTCTATGATAAATAAATGTCAGAACGATTTATTTATTTATTTATATATATATTTTTTTTAAATTTATATCACGACACAAATAACTTAACAAATAACAAATAACTTATTAAAAATATATTTTTTTAATTTAAAAAATTACATGTTCACAACAGAAATTATGTATTCATATTCATACCCTTCTTTCTTCTCTTTGGGTAAAGCATGACATTTATATGTAATTCTATTCCTGACCCAATTTGCGAAGCAATTCCAATGATCATATACAATATTATCAAACAAGACAAATGAAATTGTTCTTCAAGTGTCTAGAAAGTGAAACGTGTTTGTCAACATTAAGAACAGCTTAACATTGCTTCAGCAAATGCGTGTACGAGTAATTCTAGCAAAGCAATTTCTCATACACTTCACCATTGCAGCCATTAAATTAATGCAAAGATGAAAACTCTTGACAAACTTGACATGAAGATACTAGTGCTCAAACTCGAACTACTTATGACATGCTTCCACACATTGTTGCTGGCAACCGCCTGCTGCCTGAAATGCAATGGAAGAATACTTATAATTTGGTTTTTTTATTTTATTATTACATTTAGATAATGAACGACCTAAATTTTCCTAAATACACAAAATAATAAAATTATAAATAAAAAAAATTAAAAATAATGGAGAATGCCTATTCCTTCATTGTTAATGTTATAGAAATTGTGTGCGCGCACTCGTTCGTACTTTAATAAAAATAATAATGAATGTCATTAGAAACTTTATTTAATTTTTTTTATTGTAGAAAAAGAGACTACGGCACAGACAAACTAGATAAATTCATTCCAACAGTGCAGCTGTCAATCAAAATGCTGAAGCAAAATAAACCTTAAAAAAAATCATAAAAAAAGAAAACTTGAAAAAAGTTTAAAACGTTTAATGCCTAATTTGTTTGGCGCACTGGAGTCTTAGAATGGATATATAAATGGGTATATGTGCACACATGTGCGTGCGTGTGCTTGCGTGTGCGTGCGTGTCTGTTTGTCTGTGTGACTCTGTTTCATGATCTACTACTTCTTCTAAATTCTGTTCGAAAACTTAAAATATAATTTGAAATGACCCCCAGCTTGGTTTGGCCCATATTATGTGTTGTCTTTGTTGTTGCTTGTTGTTGTACGCTTAGTTTTTTCTTCTTCTGCATTTGTTGTAATAAAATCGTATTAAAAAATTAAAAGGAAAATACAAAAACAACAAAAGATTTCAAACACTGGGGTATATTCGAATAGGAACAGGGTACTTTTCTAATTTTGTCAAATGTATCGAATTTACACTTGTAAATGCTTCAGCTGCTACAAGCAATGGATTTCAAATTCTTGAATACGTGATTTTCAATTACAAGTACATAAAGACAAATAGAAAAATTTATAAGGGCTGGTAATTTCCATGTGATCTGCTGTAGTTGTTCTTAATGAATACTTTGAAAATAGATCAGCCTTTTTTCAATTTAATCAAAGTTAAGCAACAGGAACGATTGGTGTAAATAAAATTTAAGGACCTTCTAAGTTGATTAAAAAAATTTTACAGGAAAATTTACGATTTTGCGTTTCATTTACATGTTTAAACATGTTCTCTTTGTTTTTGCAACAATATACAAAAAATATAAAAGCGTATTTGTATACAGTGGAGTTCGTTTATAACCAACTCAATGAGGCCGGGTAATTTAGTTCGGTATAGACGAAGTTGTAAATATTTATAAATATTTATATATTCCAAATAAGTAAAATCAAACCATATTGTAATAGAATATTTTTTCTTTTCCTATTTTCTATGTATGAGACTTGTATTTGTATCTGCTTACAAAATTCATTGGTTTTATATTTCTATTTCACTGACTTCGTAGACTAGTAGGTAGTGTACTAGACTCGTAGTACGGAGGTCCCAGGTTCGAATCCTGCCGCAGAACTCTGGCAGTTTGTGTTTGATAATTAAAGGGAGCGCACAACAAGCCTTCACTGGCTTAAGTGTCTGTCGTATGACATGGGCTATCACACCCCTCCAATCAACCTAACCTAACCTAACCTATATTTCTATTTATCACTATGACAAATAGTGGTAAATAATTATTTTGACGGCTTTCCCAATGACTGAAAAACTCTTGCGATTTTGTTTTCTTCATTATAAGCGTACAACTTTACATGATCGCTATGACCGTAGTTCATTATAACCATAATTTCCATAAAATATTTGTAACAAAATGGTAGTTCATTGTAAATAAAGTTCGTAATATCTGAACTCCACTGTGTATACTCCTAACATGAGTTGTATTAATTATTTATAGGATTTTACTTTTATTGATCATGAAAAATATTGTTACACAGGATTTGCCGACACACATTTTTTGTTTTTTCTCTTCAATAGCGACACAGAAGTGGTTGATAGTTATTATCAAATATTAGTTAGTTATTGTCAAATCCTTAAAAGTTTCTAAATCACACAGGACCCACACTCTGACGCCCTAGAGCTCAAACACTTTTTAAAGGTTACAATTTCTATTTTTTCAAACTATTTTTGAGAAATTTCAAAACTTAAGGTCTACAATACCCTTAGTCCGTTAAAATTACAATATATACTCTAATCAAAAAAATTAAAATGTAATAAGTGAGTCAGTTCTATGGTCAAAGGTAATATAACAGCGACTCCACAGCAGCATTTACTTCTCGGCAATATTTTAATTTAAATTAATATTTTCCCCCAGAGGCCTTCAAAATAAGTGATTCTGTCACATGTTTAACACAGTGTAAACGCGCTGTTCTTAAATCATCCATAAACATTAGAACGTTTATTTTCCAAGTTTTTTTTAACGTTTTCTTCTTAAAACCCATATATTTATTTTTTACCATATTATTTGTTGTTGGTGTGTGTCTACTTTAAAGTTTTTATTCAAAATTTTTATGTGCTTCCTATTAGTTTTGTTCTTGTTGCTGCTTTATAAACAAACAACTTTACGAATGTTCATTTGTTTTGTTGAAATTATTGTTTATTTTGTATAAAATTTTCAATAGAATACGTCGCATCATTTTGTTTTAAATTATGTTTATTAAACAAACAGCCAATCGATTTGAAAACAGAGAACTATCGTTTGAATGTTAATTGAAATTTCGATGATGGTTTCTGTTCATACAAATTGTTTTGTAAATTATGTAAATGAGCTTTTAGGAGTCTGTGTTTGGAGCCACCTCCAAATGCCACAACCTGTTCACACTGGCCTTTATTGAGTGCAACTATGAGTCAGTCGTCATATTAGTAGAGGCGATGTTTATGTATCTTTAATATATTTTGAATCATAATATGAAGGTCATAATAAGTTTTGATTTAATCCACATTTATGGGCCATGATAGAGAAATTTTTTGGCCATATTTTTCAAGTTTATTAATCGGTTTTAGAAAACGCAAATTTTATTTTTCACAACGCAGTGGAAACTCTTTTAACTCACAGTGGGATATTACTTTGACAAAATGGCCATTTCAACGAATTTTTTATTTATTTTTAATTGATATTATTTAAAAAATGACATCGTACACATATTTGGATTTAAATTTGGTCAGAATTGTTGGTTGGTCATTATTGAAATTGCCTGTGGCTGCTGTTTAAAAAAGATAATTAAAATCTAGCCTATTTCATTTTTAATACAATTTATATAAATTTTTTTCGAATCCTTTTCTTTTAGAAAGGAAATAAAACCAACTTTCAGCCTTATCGTTGATAAGAGCCGAATATCATTTTTACATGAATCTTTTAACAAATAATAATTATGGAAAAATAAAACCGACTTGAATACAAAGAGCCAATCTAAGAGATTACATAACCGAAGCTACTACGGGTTAGTTTAAAACCCGATTGAATCCATTTTAAGTTTATATTTTTCTCCCAGGAAAGAATAAAATGCCTTTTTCAAAAACTGCAAGCTATAATATAAATTGAAATAAAAAAATAAAATATTCTATAATTTGAGAGTTATGTTATAATAATCTTTTTGAGGGTCACTTTGTCCGTCCGATTTCCGTTTAAATTTCTGTGAAACCAAACTGTAAGCTACACCTTCAAATAAATTTTTTTTCGAAAACGATCCGTGAATGAGAGGAGTTATGCGAAAATCAATATCTGGGGCGAGATGGGGGAAATTTACCCTTCCCATTTAAAAAAAAAAAAATATTATGGGACCGAACTACAAATCAAACCCTTTTAAGCAAAAAGTAATTTTGAAAATCGGATCACAAATTGAAATAAAAAATAGAAAAATGCACGCGGCCAATTGATTGATATCTCCTCATTTTCTGAAGGCGGTTCAAAATGATGAAAAATAAAAAGAAGTTTATAGAAAGACAATGATAATAAAAATTGTCGATCAAAATTTTGGTATAAGTCAAATTCTATTCACAATAATGGTGAATATGAAATAATTTTTTTTAACACAAATTTCATATGTCTAAATAAGTTGAAGGGGGTCTATGGTTTAGTTTTGTCTTTATAAGTTTGTGAAAATTCCGATTAAGCTGTCAATAACGAAAATTGCAATAGTAACAATAGTCGCCCACTAGAATTTCTCAATGAACATGTCCATAATAGATGTTAATTCTCATATGATCTCCAGGAATCATTTTATTGGCATAAGAAATCATAAAATAATAAAATTCAACAAAAATTATTTGTATGTGAAGAGAACTCGCCAAATAAAATATTTATTTTGTCCACATGAGAAAATCCACTTAAAAGCAAATATTTTTTGAGCCTTGTTTTTCTTCGTCCTTGTTGCTTCAGCAGCAACTTTTAAACTAGGACTATGACTGTTGATTTGCCTCAACAGGTTGTTTATTTACAACTTTTACAAGTAGATTTTAAAAACTCATCTATGTTTTTTTTTAGCTTTTTTCGCAATACTGCAACAAATATGGAAACTTCCGGTAAAAACATCCATTTTGATCACATCACGTCGCTTATTTCCATTAGAATTTGAAAAACAAGGAAAAACGTAATTTTTATTATCATTCATTGTATTTTTAGGACTGGAATCGAATTGATTGGCTTTAAATCGGGTGGCGTGTTGTGACTTGAATTGCCCGTGTAAGAAACTTGTTTACAAATAATTTTCTGTGCTACAACTTCAAATCTAAAGCTATAAAACAAGCATAAAAAACACATAAAAAACTTAAAATAGTAAAGAAAAACAAGTGACTGCTAATCCAGGTTTGCCGGTTTTTAGTCGCTCGTTGATGACATTCTGCTTATTATGAATAAACACTTTGCCAGCATCAAAATGTGATCATGAAATTTATTATGGATGTTTTATGATCCCAATAATTTCGGGTCCGAAGATTTGAAACGTCTCGACAATTTTTAGACATTGCACAGACATATGTGCTTCTTTGTTGGTTTCCTACAGGAAGTAAAATTTTAAAGCCGATAGTGTAGCAATTTGGCAACTGTCTTACTAAAGATTCGGAAATTAAAATAAAAAATTTTCTTTGATGGCGCGGAGGAAATGGTACCACATATACAAAGTAATTTTTAATTATTCTATAATTTGAGCACTTCAATATTGAGACTACCTAAAGTTTGGTGTGTGTGTTGCACTAGGAATAAAGTTTGTGCTTGAGGAAAGGTGTCGTGGTATTATAGGAAGAGAGAGACGTGTGCCGCCCAACACAAGTGTTTATCAATTATTCTATATATACGTATATAGAACTGCAATAATGAGAATATGAAGTGCTTTTCCAGCAAAAGGCTAGAGCTACACGAGGAGGGGGACTTCGCCTTATATTTGGGGAACTATAACACTGAGTCGTCAAATTTTGTGAGGGTTATTTTGCAGATAAAGTACAGAAAACTATTTGAATAGGAGCGGGAGACAAGGTTACCTTCTTAAAAAAAAAACCCATTATATATTTTGTTTTACCAGGAGTATTATATACTGGTATTAGGATTCAATACATATTTAAATTGTTTTTGTTTTCGATATCTTTTTCTAACCGTCTAATTCATAACAACTTAAAACAGCTTTATTAAGCATTTTTAAGGGAAATTTTATTAAAAATTTTTTCATCAAAATTATAAAGCGAGCAAATGATATTCTTTTAGTGGGAGTTTATTGTTACTTTCATGTAATAGAAATTGTAACAAAATTTTCCAATTGAATCTGACTGAAGAAAAAAACTTATAAGATTTGCTGTAGAATAAATATAAATGTAAAAAATATTCTCGTGGTGAACATTCAATCAAAACAAAAATGTCTTGTTCATTCGAATAAAAAGTATTTAGAGAATTGTTTTTTTTTTTTTCATTACATTCTTGTTGTTTTATTTCATAGACCAACTAATAAGCCGTACTATCGTGTCATAAACTCTGATTTTTTAATAACAAGTAATTTTTTGTATATTTGAATACTCGATTGACATTATAATCGATTTTGTACGTCATAAAATCGGCTTGTGAATACGATAGTGTTTATGAATAGAATTTCTTATTCAAAGTTTGGTAGCCTTATTTGTACTTTAAACACACACTAATTTTTTATGAATACGACGGTAAGTTTATAAAAATTTGTCAAATGATTTTCTTGAAGAAGATAACCACGGGGTGTAGAAATATAAAATTTTGTAAAATATTTTTTTTTTTATAAAAAGACCTCGCGCCTAATATCATATAATGTATGAGTAGCATATATTTTTTAATAGAAAAGTTACATATATAAACATATATTTGTATATAAACATTGTATAATGCGTCATCATAATTTATTGCTTTTACATAATGGTTGAAAGTCTATTGATAAGGTGGCATAATCACCGGTCAAATGCAGGCATACAGTAGCTAATCTAAAACAACTAACAAAAATGTCACATTAATATATAAACATTTATTAACGATTATTTAAGATCAGAATATTGTTTTCTGATTATTAATATAAACATTTGTCACTTTCTTATGTAGTATTGTCTGTAAATTTAAACATTTGTTCTTAAATTCTTTTATTGGAGCCTTTAATTTTGATACAAGTTGATTTCATATCTCCGTGACTGATCCATTGCAACGTCGCTTTAGAGGAAAGTAGTTTTTTTACTTCCATTATTGTATTAATATCGATACATATGCTTATCTAATGGTGCTGTTTGCTCTCACCATTTATTATTTTCATTTGAAAATAGCACAAAGTGTGAAATTTATACTATCATACCTTGTGATAAAATGTTTCTATGATGAAGTCTTCAAATATTTATGATTCATGTAAATAAAAATTCAAAGTAGTTTAATAAATTGATAAATAAATGCAGATATAAACAGGTCTACGAGTATAAACCGCAAGTATAACGAAATTTATATACAAAAAAGGAGACAAATTACAACAAAAAAAAAAAATAATACAAACTTGCTACCTACTCTGAAGCATTCATTTCGAATGAGTCAGTTAATAGCAAAAACAAAAAGTGTTTATAAAATACAAACATTGTGCCAAAAAAAATGCTTTAAAAAACTGATCAAAACAGACCACATAATTTCAGAAGGCTATTTAAACAAGTGCATTACTCACAAATAAAGAATTTTTACAACTCGTACTTTCAAAATAATTTCGTTTAAAACAAGAGCAATTGAAAAAGGTAAAGGTCTCGTTGCTTTTGTTTTTTCTTGCATTGAAAGCCATGAATAAGGGTATTTAAACAAAAAGTGTATCCAAAACACAAACTCCAGATTAAATGAGGCATTGAAATTTGTATAAAAAACAAATTCTATGGTTGCAATAATCCTCGATCCTTGAAACGCTGGGCATAAGTGTGTGTTGCAGCATCCGTAAATTAAAGAAAAAACAAAGATATTTAGTGGAATCAATGCGTTTTAAAGCAAAACATCATTATGTCCGTATGTGCATCATGTGTGTTGGCTTATTCGTACAACATTCATGTGGTGTATATTGTTTTAAATGTACGCATGTGCAGCAGCTTCTTTTTTGAAAGTTCCATGTTTCTTTTGTTTTGGATTTGATTGGCAATTATATGTCTGTGAATATTTTGTCTTTTGGATGAGAGAAAAAAAGCAAAGATGCCATCAGCCATCCTCTGCAATAGTTCGTATTTTGTTCTGGTCATCAGTATATTATGGTTTTCTATTCGCTGGAAGCATAAAAATAATCTTGAAAAATTATTGGTTTTATAAAAATTTATTATTGTCTAATTATACGAAATTAGATGCCACGAAGGGTTCATAAAAATAGATTTTGGAAAAAAATTCTATGGTAATTTGTATAAAAAAAATTTATTTATGCTTTAGCAAAATTATTAAAACTTTTTAAACTATATAAAAAGGGGACTTCTAATAAAGTCGCAAAACTGCAGAGCTGGCAATCCGAAAGTAGTGTAAGTTGGGATAATTTCGAATGATTTTAAAATGTTCGTGTCATTCTCTTGTTTAGTGTTCATTCAGCGAATCGTAATCCATTTTCAATATGTTTGGAATAATAAATTTGTATGTAATTTTGCAAAGCAAATAATTTTTTACATTCGGCCCTTAAATATGTAAATTATAAATGTAAATATAAATGTAAATGTATTTCAAAATGAATATATGTACGACTATGTATGCACATATTATGCAGTATGTATGTACAATGCACATACATAATTGCATACATACATATGTATGTATGCACATTGTACATACATACATACATATGTACATACATATGTTTATATACTTATGTAAAGTGTAATGTTTCCCAAAACGTACTTGCAAAAACAATTCTGTTTGAATACATTATTATTGAAAAGAGGTAGGATTACAAATGAGGGTCATTCTAAAAAAAAGTAATTTGAAAATTTTCTTATTGCCAATAATATAAAAACTGATTGTACAATTGTTTATTGAAGGTTCAGTTTGTAGTTTTCCATGTGGACTGTCTACAAGCATGAAAAGAAACATCTCCTTTTTATTATGATTATCTGTTCTAAAAAGATCATTGAAAAGTCGTAGGTAATTTTTCCTTAAACTAATAAAAAAATAAGGCTTATTGTATTTTTCGTACGCTGTTGTTAAATTTGTTCATACTCTTAATAACAACAACAAAACTCTTAACTTCATATGTACTCCTATGTGTATATATATTTATTTTATTATTTTTATTTTATTTATTTTTTTGTATAAAGTAACTCTACAACAACTTCAGTATACAACCTTTTTATAAAGAAAAAGCAACAACTAAACAATAAAAGCAACAACAGCAGCAACAACGATAACAAAAAAATTCACAGGCGTCGCCAGTTTGTCTGGCCATGATCATGGTATAGAAGTATGAAAACGTATCTGTGCGTTATGTTGTCAATGTGTGTTTTCAATGTATGATTGTGTACAATTTTCTTTTTATATACTTCATGCAGCAGCAACAACAATAACAAAGCAACAAACAACAGCATCTTAACAATCTCCACTTTTTCTCTTTCTCATCTTAGTTTTTATTATGATTTGTTTTTTTTACTTTTTCTTGGTTTAATTTTTAAAGTTGTTGTTTAACACAAAAGATCAGTTTGGTTTTCAATTTGATGTTGTTGTTTGTTGCTGTTGTTCTTTTATGTTGATTTTAGTGGAATAAAAAAAAATTGGAAATTTTCGTCCGTCTCTCTGTCCGTTTAAATCATGAAATAAGGTTCTGGTTGCATTCTACGGCCGAGTTGTTGCTCACTTCAGTTTGTATTCAACCATATTTTAATGCTTCCATGTACATAAAGATCGTTGGATGCATAATAAATATATACATGCAATACCCACACAAACATGCAAGTTCTTATACAACATCCATCACATGTACGTATGTAACAATGTATGTTTATGTGTGATGCATGCGAGTTTATTCTTCCATAATAAATTATTTTTTGGTTTTTTCCTCTAAAAGGTTCTGTTATGCTTCATTCCCTCTATGCACCTTTAAACACCAAGAGCAACATTTACTTCACAACAATTGAACTGTATTGAATTCGTTGGTTATCATAAGGTTATTTTGAAAATTGATTTAAAGTTTTTGCTCTCGTTTGGGATCCAAACTTTTGACAACAAATTAAAAAAATGTTCTTGTACTTCCAATAAATCTTTGTACTTTTATTTTGAGTATTGTACTGCAAAGCAGATTTTTTCAAAATTCATAATTGTTGAAAAGCTGTTTGTATAACGAAGCCTATTCTTACAAAGTGTTCTTTCTTTCTAATTTCAGTCATATTTTAGTCTCAAAAGATCGGCACTTTATTTTCGGAAATTGGTTAATTATAATTTGATTTGATTGAGGACACTTAGAATTTAATTAGTTAATTTAATAATTTCCCGTATTATCTTGTTTAAGGGTACACAATTTTGTTTAATTTTTTTTTCGGTTTAATTTAAAAGAAACCCCACCCAGAAAATCAAAATCACTGATTAATGCTGAGAAGCCAACTTCAAGATTCGTAAGAGAATTCCAATAAACAACAAAATTAAAAAAGCTTCTTTTAATCAAAGTACAAATAACCATAAAATTAAATAAACCTTAAGTGTTTGTTATTAATATTTTGTATTTAATACTTATTTATTAAGTTTTATCTCCATTTATGTTTATAAATGTCATTTAAATGCTTAAATTGTCATGTTGTTGTGCTCGCAATGATGGGAGTTGGAAAGGAACGTCTTATAACAGTAAATATTGTACTCGTAGAGTGAAGTTTTCTTTTTCAAGTCAATGTAGACTTTAGTCGTACACAAATCAATCTAAAGCCCAGTAACTGATATTCAAAACATATGCGCACTAGACTTCGACTGTCCCATACAGACCAATTGACGATTTGGTCTTCATAAATATATCGATTGCATTCAACCACAAGCACACTTTCTTACATACGAGTGCACTTATTATCTGAATTATTGTTGACTTTAAGCATTTAAAAAATTGAGGCCTGGCTTATGGGACACATAAAGAATATGAGTATTTGGTTGGTTGTACTTGTTGTATTTTTTTTTGTTGTAGTATGCGTTTCAAAATAAATAAGCCCCGTTGTTATTGTGTGTTGGCATAATTATTATTCATAACAACACTTGAGAGGACAAAAGTTGTAGTATGGGACAGAGCATTAGTTTTTAAAGTTGTAAACGATACTCGTGTTGCAAACATTTAGTCCCCAGTTCTCGGCTAAATAGTCACATCTTGCCATAATACTTCTTGTTTTCAAATATGTATATTTTACTAAGCGTATTTTTCACAAACACTAAAAAACAGGTTCCTTTGAAATGAATAGTACTTTTACAAAAGGTACCTTTTGCAAAAGTACAATACCTCATAATCATCAGGCGCCTCATAATCATCTATTGTATTTGATAATAATTTATTATTTTGAAAATAATCATAGTGATGAATGTCTGTCAATTTTAATATTTTATGAAAAAGGATTTATTTGTTTCAACAAGAAAATCAAAACTAATCTAAATCAAAAGTCAGTACAATGTTATTATGACCATTTTATAAATAATAAATAATTATTTGCAGCAAAATGCTTCTGATAGAACTAAAGGGAGAACATATAACACACATAAATATATCTGTGTTATAAGTCGACTTAAGCTCGGTGGGAGGTAATGGCTCCATTGTGATTTGCCAAATCAAAAGTACTCTTCAGATAAGTTGCACTTGTTTTGCAATTTTTTTTTTTACAAATTTACAGCGTAATGAATTTCTGCTTGTCTTTTTAATTTTTTGAAACAATAAGTGATTAAACTACGTCTGATAGTCTGTGAAATGTACTCGTAGAATAATTTGTTCCTAATACAAGAGGCTACAGAACATATATAATAGCCGAAGAATTTTTCCTTATGGGCAATAAAGTAGATAAGTTTAAGATGCCTACAATAAAATTACTTTTTACAAGATGCACTTTATGCAAAACGTACTTTTCAAAAAAGGTTTTTTAAAGGTAACTTTTGCAAATGGTACTTTTACAACAGGTACTTTTTTCAAAAGGTCTTTTTCATAAATGATACATTTACAAATGGAACTTTTTACGAATGGTACTTTTACAAATGCACTTTTTACAAAAGACATTCTTTTGACAAAAAGGTACATTTGACATAAGGTGCTTTTTGCAAAATTTAATTTTTACAGAAAGTGCTTTCTGCAAAATTTTTAAGACAATTTACAAAATAATAATTTTTACATACGCACATTTTTTCAAAAGCATTTCTTATAAAAGGTGTTTTTTACTAGAAGTATTTTGCTCAAAAAGGTACTTTCATAAAAGTACTTGCAGCAGAATTGCTAAACAATTAATGCAAACAAAATGTTTTGAATAGTTCGACTTTGTTTAAAGGCGTTGCAAAAGACATCGGTGTATGTTATTTATACTTTTTAATTTAAATTTAAATATTCAACTTCGTTTTTCATTCTACTCTCCATTTTTTATTGTTAATTTTTTATTCTTCTTTATCTTTTCAGAAACACCAACATCGATTGACAAGTAAAAAAGGTAATTTAAATTATAATGATGGGAATTGTAAATAGAAATATTGAAATAGTATTCATTTCTTAATCAAGTAATTTTCTTATCTACACTTTTTAACAAAAACATAAAAAAACAATTGTTAATTCAATCTATACAAATTTGTTAAGAATTTCAAATTGTCATAATATTACGATCAATAATAGAAAAAAATATACCGAAGCAATCCATAGAATTGCATACATTGTAACAAATGTTTACAGTGTGGGCGGAAAGTTGCGGTATTAATACTTTAAATATAATTTTAATTTACTTACACTCTGGGTTTACAAACTTTGGAATTTATAATAGTGGTTTGTCACCGGCTTGGGGCTTGCTGCCGGTTGTAATTCTAAACCCTATATCATTATTACGCTTAGATTTTTTGCCGAGCTCTAAAATAATAACTTTTAAACACACAATTCCCTCTTCCAATTGCTGCATAAAATTACTTGTGTTATTTATTTCAAGGAAAATCTAAACTTCCAAACATGTTGCTTTCCCACAGTATATTTCTTCTTTTTTTCTAATATTAAAATTTGTTACAAGGGTTATTAAGATACAATTGTCTTGAAATAAAATTTATTTTATTTCCTTTACTAAATTCTAATTTATTTGTAATCTATGCTAATGAGCGTTTTATAAAACGCTTCGACAGCCACATTTGTTGAGGGCGCAATTCAAATTTGTGGAAATTCAAAAGCAGTTGATTTATCTAAAATCAAATACTACGTAGAAAAATCGTATGTGACTTGTATTTTTTGTTTGTTTTCAAAACGTTGTAGCGCGTATTTATTATCTTTTATATTTATAAGCTTAATAGTTTTATTTATTTTTCTGTTGCATTTTGCATAAATTACTTGGCAAGATTACAATTTATTACTCAACTTTTATAAGTTGTTGCTTTAATCCGTTTGCTACTTCATTTTCAAGATCTTTTAGATACAACTTGAGATTGTTTTATTTATTTATTCATACGTTTTGCTTGTTCGCGTCTATAATTATGCTTGTGTCTCTAATATATAATTTGCCAAGTAATGGTGATTCAATTAAGCAAGTTGCAACAATACCCTCATTTAGTTGGTTCAACATTCTTATTAATCTGATTTTATCGGAATAGTTTTTGACCAAAAAATATATTTTTAAATTAATTTACATTCATGGAAATCTCGATCATAAAGATCGAACTGTATATAGCATAAATATATTTATAAAAAATATATAAAATTTAATTGCGATTTTAAACTAACAAAGAAATTTGTCAAGAACGGACACGGATTTATATTACGAGCTTAAATTTTTTTTTTTTGACCGACGCCTGAGTACGAACAATAAAGTTCGTCTATTTCCACACTATTTGTTTCTCTATTACAATTATTTTTTTTTAAATAAAAACTGCATTTTAATTCTTTTTTAATTCTAGATGTACAAGAGATAACAATAAAACATTAGTTGTTGTTTTAGCAGTTATAAATTGTTAAATTGTCAATGTCTGTATAAATAAATACTCGACGTGTTCGCTCGGCTCATGCAAACTTCAGTTTCTCGTATGATTTTGTGCGGATTTGGTAGATAGAAAACGTATTCACTGCAATAAGACAATCTACGAGTATATTTATTTATAAACCTTTATGGAATTGTTTAGAGTTTGCTTAAGTATTTTTCCCCTTGGTATCATTGGTGGCAGTCTATTTTTATTAATGACTAAAAATATTCCTCATCATCATAATTTTTCTGTTGCAAGCAAAAAATAACAACTTAAATGAAAAACATTTGTGGAAAAGATCTTTTTTGCGCAGTCGTGTTGAAAAAAGTCACATTTTTGTGCACAAAACGAAAAAGTGTATTTTTGCAACAGACTGTTGGGCGACTAGTTTAATTCAATGTTAAGAAAAATATTTTACAGTCATGAAAATAAAAATTTTCACAATCATTGTTGTTATTTTCTGTAGAGAATTTTTTTAATATTTTTAATGGGATTATAATAAATCAATTAATATCGAATAATTAAAAAAAATTGCAAAACTTCATACAAACTTGTAAATTTATAAATTTTTATATGAATGTGTTGACGTTCAGTCAAGAAAAAAACTCTACATACTGATTTTAAGTTTTAAACCAAGCGGTAACAAAAATAATAAAAATGCAAATGTAACTATTTAAGGCACTGGTCCATTGATTTATTTTCATAACAAGAATGTAGTCAACAAACATGGCAAGAACAATATACAAGAGAACATAAAAAAATTCATAAGAAAAAAGTTCAATTATATGTATATTTTGTGAAAATCTTAGTATTTTTACATCATTTAATATTTAGCTGATTCACACCCAGGAGGCGACGAGGCTTGAAGATACCAAGTTTTTGGTTGTTTCCGTCCAAGACTTTTCTAAAGCAAGTTTGAAAGATTCAGGGCTGCTTATGCCATATTTGTCCCTTCTTTATAGAAGATCCCATATGTATTCTATGGGTTTTACGTTCGGAAACTGAGGAGGTGAATTTAGCTGAGTTGGTCCATAATAGAGAAGCCAATCGGGAACAAGGTGTGATGTGTGTTAGGGGCTGTTATCCTGTTGAAAGAGAAAGCGATTTCTTAGACCCAAGCTGTAATATTCTTACCCACATGACGATTCCTGTTGCCATCAGTGAACACCAATTGGCCCTCACCCGAGAAAGCCATGTCTAACAAACCATAATCTCTGTTTTTTTTTAGTTGGTATATTATTTATATGCTCAAGTGCTGTATTTGGTTTTCTCCAAGTTGTTACGAAGGTGGACATTTTGATAACTTTCTTTAATATCTCAATAATGTATCTGTATAATTTTTGTCGTTCGAAAATTCTATCAATTCTAAAAAACCTTAATAACCAAAACCTGGATACCCAAAAAGAACCGACATTTTGATCGGTTACATTTCTGAGAAAGTGATTGATTGAGATAAAAATTTGTGGCGTTGCACCTTACTAAAGGAAATCTATGCGAATTTGGGGCAATAGACTTCGTACACTTTCGTACGCTTTTAATTTGGGAGAAATAAATGTTGGGTCATCTAAGAGGTACCTGTTGTAAAAATTATCCGATATCTATTGAAAATGCTTTTAGCTAAAAAAAAATTTTTACTATCTCATGCAAATTACCCTTGTGCCAAAAGTACTTTTCTGTAAAAAGTACCCTATTGTAAAAAGTCCTATTTTGAAAAGAAGGTTCTTGTAAAAAGTGTTTTTTTAAGTTCCTTTTCATAAAAACCGAATTTGTAAGACGTACCGATTGTTATTAAGAGTTTTTTTGCAAAAAGTACATGGTTTTTTGTAAACTGTATGATTTGTAAAAGGTATCATTTGTAATTTTATAATACATATAATATAATATAATATAATATAATATAATATAATTTTATAATAAATATTACTTTAGAAGTATCCTTTTGTAAAAAGTTTATTTTCATAGAAAGTACCAGTTTCTAGGAAGCGCCATTTCGTAGAAAGCGCGTATAGTGTGTTGTTCTTGTAAAAAGTACATTTTCGTAAGAAGTATCTTTTTGTAACAAGTGTTTTTTTGTAAGAAGTACTTATATGTGATAAATATCTATTTGTAAGAAGAGATAAAGAGTAGAAATTTTTCAAAAGTACCATTTTTTTATTATTTTTTATTTATTTCAAAAGTAATTTACAAAATAATTTTATTAAATTTTTCTAAAAAGTACTTTGGTCCCTTGTCATAAGAAGTTTGAAAATTCCCTTTTGTGAAAAGCACTATTTTATAAAAAAGAATATTTTCAAAAAGTTTCTTTCTTAAAACTGTCTTGTGAAAATTTCGTTTAGCGAAATCGTATGAAATATCTCTTGTAAAAGTACTCGCTAAAAATACCCTTTTTAAAATTCGAAATTTCTCGTACTTGATTACAACTTAATTAATAATGATATTGTTGGTTAATAATTTTGTAGAACTACTGCAAATGAATTTGAAATTACATGACTAATTCATTTTGTTTCTCCCACTTTGTTTTTTATGATCATTATCATTATAAGTCAGTTGGTGATCATTCCGGCGATGATGTGTTGCTTTGTCATTAAACGACTATAGAATGAAACAGGACCTCCTCATTTTTAGTTAACGTGTATTTACGTTTAATTAAATTGACATGTTGTCATGTGTAGAATGAAATACCGTTTTATTTCTGATCTTTTGTTGCAGAAAATTTTTAATGTTGTTGTGCAAAAAAGTTTCTTTGTTTCATAAATCGTTGAAACGTGTCAGTAAAACATTTATCTCTGACGACCTAATTTTTGATCATACATATTTTTGTGTAAAAGGAAACTGTTTTCGAATGCTTTTTTCACATCATCCTTGTCTTCTTTTGACTTCAGTTCAACTGAAATCGTTTTTTTTCGATCCGTTTATAATTTAATGAAATTTCTAAATATCAATAAATGATTCATTTGTTAATCGCATACCAAATCAAATAATACTTTAGAGTTAATCAAATTGTTGATTTAATTAATGCACGAAAGTTGTACTTGTCTCGCCACAATTGTAATTTTTATCTGCGATTTTTAGCAGCAAGATACACAGACGGCCAGGCGTGCCAGGTCGCCAGTTATTGATGCAGAAAATTGAATTTGTGTTTGTGTAGGTGTACTCGTATGCTTGCGTTTATCCGTCTGCCATAGTCTGGATGGCTTAAAAGAAGGTGTCATATTAAAATAATTTAAAAAGGCTTTCATACAATGAATTTTTAATGGATTTTTAATGAATATTCATTTACAAAAAAAGCATTAAGCAACTTGTCGTAGTCGCATTAATCATATTGTTTTATAGGAAATTGCAAAAGAAATTAATCGTTCAACCAAATTTGGTAACAAAATTCTTAATATAACAATTTATTTTAACAACCAAAAATATACAATATTTAGTTTTTTTTAATGATGAATAACTTCTTTCCTAAATTTTTAGAGTGATAATTCAATTACACATGATTCACGTTTGAAAGTAAACATTATAAATCGTCTGTAGCTTAGCAATTTTGACAGACTGGGGAAATTATATATGGAACTCAAATGTAAAAAACATGCCTTCTAAAACAACCCTTACATTGTGATTTTGTGCACCACTGAGGAAGGAGACCTACATTTTTCGTTCCTGCTCTCTTGACTCGGTATTTATTTTTAGTACTGAGATCTGAAGAATAAAAGGACTTGCAAGAATTTCATAAAATTCGGTTCAGAATACAAATAGTTTTGAATTTTGGATTGTCTCGATTTAATTCTTTTAATTGATTTCTTTCACAATAAGGCACTTTAAGCTTAAGCTTTAAATGCTTTTCCAAATTCCTTGTGCCAGATACATCAATTTTTAGCTTAAATTTTTACTTTTGTGTGTGTCACACTTATAAGTTGTATGTAATATATGCGGAGTATAAAAATAGTTTTAATTTTCGTAAAAAATTTTTTGAAGTAGTTGAACGCGGTAATTGTTATTGCTGTAGTTGTCAATTTTCATTTTATTTACTGTGTTTGTGAAGTCAAAAACGTCGTGACATTTTGCCCTAAACAAACTGAACAAAGAAATTTTATGATATCTTGTCGATGGGAAATTGTATGTGCCAAAAAATGGAACTAGGAGATTTTAAATTGGATTTTTTTTAATTTTCCCTATTAACAGCAGTACAACACTTATTTATTTAATCATCAATTTATTTTTATATATCTACTATATATCTTTCAATAGATAAAAAGCATTTCCCGACGGGAAAATGTATGTCTTAACATAAAATTCATAATTCATAAAATTCAAAATTGATGGATAATATTGACATCGTCTGTCACATAGATTCAAAGTTGTTACTAACACAAACGCAAAGATTGAAGCTAACAATTTATCTGTGTATTAGTCGCTTTAAACGAGCTGTGATTTTTTTTGGCGGCGACAATCTCTTATATGTATTTAAAATTCATTTTTTTTTTAATTTTGAAATTATGAATCATACACACAAGCAGTAGAACACGATTATAACGATCTCGAGGTGAGCACCAGTTTTGGCTGGTATCTTTGTATTTCTTGCAATAAATTAAAAAAGTCTGCTCTATTGTCATATTCATGCAGTTTTTTGTTGCCAATATTTGCAGCAGCCGCCTTTTTTTACATTTGCTGCACTCAATTAATTTGCTTTTCTGTTCAATTAAACCATGATAATAAAATAATAAAAAAATCAATTTACGAAATTTACATAAATCTGCGAATTTAGATAAATAGGAAACGCTAATCAAGCCTGCGGCTTCAATTTGTATGAGTAAATTTTTGGGTGTGTTTTTTTATTGGACAAAATAAAAAAAATTATTGATTTAAATAAAAATTAAAGTGTATGACTATTAACGAGACACAGTTTGATTATTTCACTTGTAACATTGCAAAGCAAGTGACAATTATGAAAATATTAATTGAAACTCTATGCAAAAGTTTTAAACAGCATTGTAAGCTTTCAAAATTCAATTGTGAGGAAATCAGAGGAGAGCTCTGTAGTACGCCTGGAAGTTATATATTAATAATATTTTTTTTTTAATTTTATTTATTTCACTTAATATTTGGATAAGTGCAGGTATTTTTTTGAAAATAATCACGTGTTGAAAAAAATATTCGTAACTATGCGTTATATTTAATTAATAAAAGAAAGTCCACTTTACCAAAAAAATGTTTAAATGAAACACTTGTTATTTGTAAGGAGACAAAATTATGTGACATAAACGCCGCTTACGATGCCCTTGTGGACTACTGACTGATGTACCTAATAGACTACTAGTCAGGGGGTCACAGGTTCTTTCCCTGCCGCAGTCTCCGATTGTTGTTTTGTGATTTCACACACACAACAAATTATATTAGATACTAGATATCGAATCCTATTTCTTTTTATATAATTATTCTGTTCTACAATAACGATGGTTGCATTTTTACCAAAATTTATCAAAATTATTCGGGATCATCTAACAAATATCTTTTTTCTCTGTTAATTGGGGAAATGAATATCTCGAATAATTTTGATACATTTTATATAATGATTTATAATATCTTATTTCTAATGTCATATTTTCCATTTTTGTTCCATAAAATCGTTATTAAAGTATTAAATTCGTTTGATCGAAAAAGTTTTCACTTCTTTTTGTTGTTCTTTTATTGAAGATCAAAGAAAATAAATTCCTATTGTTTTTTATTTTCGCTTGAACGAATTCGACTGTGTATGAGTAGTAAATAATGGATCGGAACCCCTTGGGCCTTGCAATGTATTATAGCTTAATGTACATCACCGTTAGACACAAAATCAAATCATATTCAAGGATTGGAGCTCATTTCACGGATATTAACAATATTTTTCAAGTTAAAGTTCTTGCCCTCTGAAAATTTTTTTATTTACACTTCATAATCCTAATTCTCTCCCCTACTAGATCTTATCTGGATAAAACTTTCTCTTTTTTCTATTTCTTTTTGAATTTTTTTTTTGTTTTGTATTTGAATAAAAACCCAAAATAAATTAATTTATGAGCTCGATCTTTCGTCCTCTAAGTATGTTGCGTGTATAGTGGTCTACATATTGTTTAACATCAAGATTTTTACCTTAAAACAAATTGTTGGTTTAAACAAAAAGAAAAAACAAAGATAAAACTTAGTTATCTTTTGTTATATTTATTTTCGGATTTATTTTTTCTTTCCCTAATACTTTTCAGCTACTACTCTTACGTAAATAACAAACAAATCGAGAAAAATAAGAAAAGAAAAAAAAAACAAAAACCCATAAATGATTTGTTTGGCTCGCTGGACATTAAAATACATATTTTAATAATTTATTACTTAAGTGAGGCTTACTAACAGCCGCAGTCACAGCCGTAGCTGCAGCAGCAGCAACGGCAATAGCAACAACTACACGTATAAGTGCATTTCTGAAAACCATTAATAATAAACAAATGAAAAAAGTAAAAATTCTATGTATCGATGTGTTTCTTTGTCTGTATGTGTCATGTTCTAAAAGTTTGTCATGTTTTTTTTCGAGATTTTTCGTTTTTTTCTGATTATTTTTTACAGAGACTAGGCTGGTTGACTGACTATACATTATACTTACATTTGAAATTTGTAACAACAGCAACAAAAGCAACATTCTTGTATCTGTTTGTAGTTGTGGAAATAGAAGTAATAATTGCGTAAAGCAGGTGGCTGTTATGATGATTAGTTATTGCCTTTCAGCTATTTGGTGATTAGTTGTTAGTTTTTATTTTCTAACCAATATTGTTTTTGTGTTGTTTATTGCTGCCTTGTTATGTTGTTTAGTTCTCTTTTTTAATTTTTTTTTAGGCTGTGTCTGTCAGTCAGCTCTAGTGTGTGTGGGTCTGTGTTTGTGTGTGTGATTTTTTCCTACTTCTCTATTTACGATCAAGTGTCAAATTAAGTGTGCACATGATTAATTTTTATTATCGTCAGTCAGTCTATATTATTGGTTTCTGCAGTTGTAAAATTTAAAATTTTTTTCTACTTGGTGTTGTTGTTTTGTTTTTATTTGAGTTGCATTTGATGTTGGCAACTGATTAACCATGACGTGTAATTTAAGTCAACTTTATAATAGAAGTTCATGTGTTCGTGGCAATAATGCAATAAAATTAATGATTGTACAATTATTTGTTTAGATTTTTAATGATTTTTAAAATATTCTAATATGTTTTTTTCTATGTATCTTTTAAAAATCAAAGATCATAATAAAGGGGCTTGTAAAAAAATGTGTTAATCTTTTTACGGCAGTTATAGGAATTATTGTCCTCTTAAAAGGAAATAAAAAAAAGTCTCATGCAAGAAATTTTATTAATATTTTTATACTGTAAATCGACCCAAATAAAATTTTTCAAACAAATTCTCCTCTAGAAATATTGCAACTTAAAAGTTATGTTTGTTACTAGTTTGAACTAGTTTCCTTATCTCATGAGAGAACACTCTCTTATAGTAGTGATAGAAATAACGAAGGGAATTACACACTACGACTACACTAGTGTCATCGATGAACTTCTTTTCCCTCTCCTAGGAGTCTAAGTTGTTACTCTCTTGTAAATTTGCGTTTTTCAATTGACCAATTAAAATTTAAAAAAGCTTGGCAAACAGTACTTCGGCTTTGTTCATAAAGAAATTTATCTGTATTGTTTTAGCGACCAATGAAGTGACGGCATATGAACAGCTAAGACCACGACAACCAAATTTGAAAAGTTAAAATATTTTATAAATATTTATTATTAGCAATTGAAGACTTCTAATGTATAATTAAGTTTTTTTTTTGTTTTTGTTCAAATGCTACTAATTGTGATAACAGTCTACGCAAACGCACACAAAATGACCTCCAATTTTGTGGCGAGTTTAATACGTGTGAATGCTGTTATCGTCACTCAGAATTTAAAACGTAAAATATCAAAATTTAAACACAATAGAAACACTCCAAAAATGTTAATCGAATTTTCCTAAAAGAAAAGTTACTTAATTTTTTTAGTTACTTGGATTGTGAAACGTGAAACATAATCTGGCCAAGTCTTATTATCAGCATAATCGTACATTCCCAATTGGGTAGAAACTATCCCTCAGAGTTACGTTTAGATAAAGTCCAGGAATGTCTCATGCGCTTTAGACTTTCTAGAATTTTACGACATCGAGAAGTCGAAAATTTTGTATGTTTTCTTTCTCTTTTGGACAACTTTAAAAAAATTTAAACGAAATATCTTCATAGTTTTGGTCAAATGAAGCTTAGAATACAAGTCTTATTGAAACTAAAAATACCTGTGAAATAGACCATCCTCTCAGCGATCTATTTTACATGTCTTTAAAGGCAATTTAAATTTAGATTTCAACCGATCAAAGGCGCTTTTACAATCTTAAATGGACTTGACTACCACACATCAACGCCATTCGAATAAACTGTGTGATAGTATTTATGAACGATATATATATGTAACGATGTATAAAGTTAAATAAAGGTTTGTTTTTCCTCTGTGACTTTGTGACACCTCCAGGAAAAAATCCATTTATTATTATATCAATTTATTTTCCTACAATTTTATTTTGTACATCAATAAAGAAACTGTAGTTTTGTTCTTCAATTGTACAAAGACAATAAACAATAAAGAAGGGAATAATAATGACTGAAAGTATTTCATTTCCATAAAATGACATTAAAAAATCAGTATCGTGTTCTTATTTTCACTCTTCGTTTCATAAATTAATTTAAATCAAAGACAAGTGTCGAGCCACTCATAAAACATGACACATTATTTATTTTGAAAATACAAAAAATATAGATTCTTTTTTTTTTCTTAATTATACAAACGCTTGATAAAGTTGAACACAAAATGTATTTATTGTTTTTGTATTTAATTTAATTTCATACACACACATGTGTCAACTCTTGAGAAATCAAGACGACTAGTTTTTTCTGCATTTGAGTGTTTGTATGCAATAAAAGAAACCTACAAAATACAAATTAAATAAACTCTTTGTTAATAAATAAATATTTTGACACACATTTTATCGCTCAAATACTCAGAATCAGCAAAAAGAATTCTTTTTTTAAGTAAATATTATTTTAAATTTTAAATTTACGTAATAGTATTTATGCTCGATCACAAAAAATACTACATACGTGATAATACACTTTGATACCGAAATTGAAGAATGGCTGCATATTTAGCGGTTTTTTATTTTAGCGTTTTTTTTTAATTAAAAGAACAGCAAACATCTCTGCATTAAAAAAAATTATATCAAACAATTTATAGAATGATTGATTGATATCAAAATTTAAAAAAAAGTTCGAGGATATTAAGCTAAAATTTTTAGAATATTTTAACACAATAGATATTTGTAGTGTTATCAGGGTGGGATATGTGGTTTTGCCGATGTATCATCGGTCGTAATACCCTTCAACTCAGATAGCTGAAGACAGATGGCACAAACTGAATATTTGCAAGGGAAATGTGCCCATGTTGCAACGACAGGTTCAAGATACAACTGACTGATACATATATACCGTACCATTGTTTTTAGACTCATTATAGATACTGATGACAAGTGATTGGGCGCTAAGCCTCCCTGTATAGCGGTCTGCCACAGCTGTGGTGAGGTAGATAGAAAGAAATGGTTTTCCACCTTTTTTGCAAATTCGCTGCGTGACAGAGATTCTTTTGCAAGCATTTACTGACGACCTTTCGGATTTTTAGAGACTGGTTAAAGCGATCTTAATTTGAGATTTCCTAATGGATTTGATCTTGCAACCGTACACCGACGGGTAGTGATTTTGTAAACGTAATCACTCGACTCTACTGGCCTGCACTTCATTTCTTTGCCAGATAATCTTACTCCTAAGTCATTCCCTTTAGCGTTTTATTATAACGCTACACTATCTGCACTGAACTACACTGGAATTTGGAATCGAAAAAATAAGAAACAAAAATAATGTTTCTTGATAACTGTGTCACATTCTAAGAGGAGGTAATTTTTAGTTTTAAAAAAAATATTTAATATTTTTCCACAACACTCGGGTAATAAATTTGTTTAAATGTTTGTATTTATATTAATTATTATATGAAATACACATTCGTGGTGCCTGAAAAGTTAATGCTGAAAAATCTTGATACAAATCTAAAGTGATGCAACTTTTTAATGTTTTTTTTATTTTGTGTTTTGATATTTTATATAAGGCATTGGATTATAAAAATTCTGTTTGTCGTAATATAAGCTGATCACAATTATTTCATGTGCGTTTTCTTTATTTAATTTTTGTTGCTCCAAAAAATCATGCTTACCACAAGTTCCAGTGTCTTAGGTTAAGGAGGGCAACACACAAATTGATCTGTGTATGTGAAATTTTAAATACATACATACATAATTATGAATGCATGTGTGTATTTCAATAAGAAAATTTTTGAAATATATAAAAAATATTTTAATACTTATCTGTGATATTTGTGCATTAAATGCAAATTGGTTCTGTGTTTATTCAAGTCATTCCAAATGTTACTGTTTTAATTATTTCTTTTTATTATATGTAAAGAACGTTTTGTGTACCTTCTTGACTTTTAAGCTTATTTTCTATTAGTCATCAATTCGGAACTAGGTATGTAAAAAGCAACTATTATTTATAAAATAATACAATTTGTTACACAGAAATTTAAAGTTGGAGTGCTCTTTGCTAATAAGTTTAAGGCAGGCGACTGAAAGAGTGAAATGATTTCACATCTTATTGCTAATACCTCAAATTGAGCACATATTATTCTCAGTCTTATTATTGATAATCGTAATATAAAATTGATTTATTATTTTCCATTATTGGATTAGAAATCGCAGTCATGCATTCATTTCAATTGATCGCGCACAGTTATTTGTTCCACTGTCAATGACTTTACAAATGCGTCATATATTGATTTCGGATTTCCACCTTTTACCTCCATCCATGCTAAAGTTACTACTCTGTCAAACATGATTCGTTCATTGAGATCTTGCCACTATAAAGTTGTAAATACTATGGAACTTTTAATGAAAGACTTAATGGTTGGTCAGCCAACTTCCCAAGGGCCAATTTAATCTTTCAAAGTTGTCGTGAACATAGAATAGAACTATCTTTGTATATAAATCATGCGACCAACGAACTGACAAAAAGCCACGCAACAAATACAAAGACTTAAATCCAGACTCAGATACATACAATTAAAAAAAATTTATATTATGCGAGTCATCATAATTTGTTGCTGTTTATTTTTTTTTTTTAACACTGTTGAAAATCTAAAAAGCTTATTATTGTAAAATCATTTGATGCGTAACGGATTATATTTTATATTTTTGTTCTGCTTGCTATTGTTGTCGTTGTTAAAATCCAAAAGATAGCAACTAATTGCCATCCTACTACTCATACTGATTCTCATTCTGCCACTACTTTGGCTTAAAACAACAGCAATAAAATACTTTTCGTTGGAAAATAAACTGACATGATGATGCGATTGTTTTCGCTTCCACATCATGAAAATGTGATATTGTTAATAATTTCGAAAGAAACTAAGAAATCAACAACAACAAAATAATAATAATAATTTGCAATATTCGTCATAATCCCACATTTTAATGCAAATTGCAACAAACAAACAAAAACAGAACAAAAAATTAATCATATTAAATTAATGGCCAAAAGCGGCAGCAACTAAATATGGCCTGAAAAAGTGTTAAAATTATATGAGTCTCATTTAAATAATGGTTAATTCTTTTGTCTGGTTTGGCTACAAACAGGCGCAACTCCTATACATATGCCGGCTGCTTGACTAAAAGTTAATGGTTTGGAACCTGCAGGTATTATTACACGAAAAAAGTCTTCAAAAATTAATCATACAATTATAATATAGAAATAATTAACTGTTTCATATTTGATGGTCGATCCTCTTGCCTTTGTTTTTATAAAATTTCTTTAGAAATCTTTCTTATCATCCATTTTCTTTGTTATCAATTCATATCGATGTTTGAGCTCATTCTCATTTGCAATTGCTTCAAAATTTAACCAGGAAATTGTTTATTAATACTCGTATGAACAACAATATCTGTGTCTCCTTGCATGTGATCATCAGTAGTCTGACTACTGCCATAAATTAAATATATATATATTTTTTTTTTTTCAAATTATATGTTTCTTTGTATGTGAACTGGCCTAGTGTTTCCTCAACTGCCTGTTTTTCTGCTGATATCTGGCTAAAGTTTTAGATCAGCGTTGCTAGATTAAAACAGATTTTATTATTTAACGGCTGCTGATGTCTGGTTCAATACGCCTTAGCCATAGAAAACTTGCAGGTCTTTTATTAAAAATGATCTAAACAGGTATTGTTGTGTGTGGAATAAGTTGTAAATCTGATTCTTATTATGCGCATATAATCAATTTAATTATAATTTTATGAACCATTTTTAAATTGCTAGTTATCGGAAAAGTTCTTTTTTATTGTTAATAGATGAAAATACATATTCAATTAGTTACAAATGAAAATTTAGGCAAACAAATAAATGCTTTATTTAAATATACAATATGTTTAAAGCAAATATTTAAAATGAACAAAATTAGTTTTTTCAAAAAAGTACTTTCATGAAAAAAGTATTTTTGGCCTTCAAAAGTTACTCATGAACTAATGACGCTTTCCATCTTCACCGAAAGAGTATATGGGAGTATCCGTGTACATTTTTTTAAAGTTCATTTTTAAGAAAATACATCGTGTTAGAAAGTACTATATTAAAAAAGCACTAAATAAAAAAGTACTTTTTGTGGAATCATGTCTTAGAAGAAGTGGTACTTATATGAAAACTTTGTTAATAAAAATCCCTTTTAAAAAGGTTATTAAAAATATTCTTAAACAAGAAATAACTTTCTAATGTTTTTTTAAACTTCATTTTATAGGAAAACGTTTTAGTAAATTAACGAAATTTTATCTGTTCTTAATAAAGCACCTTCTAAGAAAATTTTATTAAAAAAAATAAGTAAAGCGAGTTTTTGCAGAAAGTACCTTCCAGAAAAAAGTTGTACTTTAAAAAAATTAGTAACAGTACCTTTTGAAAACATTTAAAAACGGGTTTTAATAAAATGAAACATTTTTGTTCTTTTTATTTGCCAAATAATATTTTATTAAATTGCCGAAACACTTAAAAATATTTTCTAATTTTCTTGTCCAAATTTTTCTTGACAATTTCTGAATAATTTAAATATCAAATTGGATTTAGCTGCTTTGTGTAAAATACATATTTCGTGTTTTTTTTTAGATTTATTCAATGTTAAAAAGAAAAAGGGAGGTTTTTAAAAATGCTGAATCATCATTCAAATTAGTAAATTGTGACCCAGTTCTTTTAATTAATTGAAAATGTATTGTTGTTTCGAGGCTGCTTAAATTTTGCTCTTATAAATCGTTTAAAACGAACTTAAGCTTTTATCATAAAACATACAAATTTTGCAACCACCTAATGAAAAGATAAAAATACGTAAGTACGAGTACTCGTACATACAAACAAAAGCAGGCTGTAAAATCTTGACTCCTTAGTTTTATTAATTTTTTTTTTCATTGTGTTGAAATCAACAATAAGAAAACGCTCAACAGTCGGTCACAAGGACTGACTGAAAGATAGAGTGGAGCTTTTTATTTTATTAAAAAAAAACTTATAGCAATTAAGACTCACTAAATGAGGCAATGTCTGATAGAGTGACTGACCAAATGACTGACCAGTCGTCGTTTTGATGAAATGAATATACACATACGCATATACACACACACAAATGTGTTTGTGTAACAGATAAAACCGCAGTGGGGGCAAATGCATATGAAAAAGATAATAAAAAAGACAAAGCTTAACCACGCTTTATCACCTTTTAAGATCTTTCTGCTGGATCTTTTGTAAATTCATGAGTCTTTTTTGTATTGTTCAGCATTTTTTTACAAGGAGCGTTTTGCCGACAAATTTATAAACTACAAAATATTGGAGATTTTTCCTCCGTTTATTTGCTAAGCGCACGGATAAAAGATTTTTAAACTCACTTGTATGCACCGTGGCGCCGACGACCACTTTCTTTGAACAAAACTATATTTTTGACATTCTGCTTTAATCAGTTTAATGTTGCAAACTCTAGTCGACTTAGAATAAAATTGCTTTATGATTTTGTTAACATTAATCAACTGTTACATTTTACGATATAGATGTAATTTGCAAACAAGATTATTTGATTTTTTACCTGCAGTTCTTAGCCAAAAAATTACAAATTAAATTAAAAATTAAAAATAAATCATGAGAAACGTTTGGATTCCCAATTTTTTTCTGGTGATATTCGAAATCTTTAATGCACTTCTTAATACTTTAATAATCAAAGCAGCAGACATAAATAATATTCCGATATGCATAAGTAGAAGTAGTTGAACAAGAATATTTTTCATGAATTGGTGTGGCACTGCCCACTTTTCTAGTCATAATATTCCATTTTTAGAGCTTAATATATGCACAAAGTGTTATAAGATTCCGCAAAGTACAAGTAGTTAAAAACGGATACACTAGAGCCCCGACATGCGTCGTTCCGATTTGCGTCGTTTCGATTTGCGTCGCTTTTTAAAAACTGCAAAAATTCGATTTGCGTCGTTGCAATTTCAAGTTGCGTCGGTCAGAGTGGCGTCGTTTTGACCCCGATTTGCGTCGGTTCGATTTGCATCGTTTAGATTTCGATTTGAGTCGCTAAAAACGGTTAAATTGTTTACTACAGCATTGTGGATTACCATTTTTAGCATTTGTAGTGCCTGATATAGCATATTTTCTGTCTTCTAGCATTTTTACAACTTTTGGCCTGGACATTAAGAAGTTTTCAAATTGCGTGAAATAAGGGGAATTCCCTTTTCTTTGTTATATAAGTTGTGCTAAGAACAAAAGTCTGGTTATCATAAGAATTTCGTGTGATATTCGCCAAAATCCATCCAATCAAATGTTGTGATGTTGATTTAGATTTATCATCTGAAGAGAGCTCAATGTAAGCTAAATAAATTAAAATTTTTTCATGCATCTACTTTTTATGAATATACATTGTATGTAGTACATATGTATGTACATATGTAAATGAATTAAATTTTTATTATGTTTTTTCTTAATTTATTGTTTTATTTCTTTATAATAATTATAAACATTTGTTGAAGTAAATGAAATAAATAAAAATGTATTCATACTTGTTTTTATCAAAAATACAAAATTCTTTGCTTTGTTTTGAATATTTTCCCCAATAAATTAAATTTCAGTGCATTTATTTAGAAAAAGGAGATTCGATTTGCGTCGTTTCGATTTGCGTCGCGTTTCTCCGGTCCCCATTAACGACGCAAGTCGGGGCTCTAGTGTATTTACTTTTCTAATCATAATATTGTGTTCTCACAGGGTTTGAACATACAGCCCTTGCCACATGAATAGGACTCCCAAACACCTTTTCTTTGAAAACTGAATATCATCAATGTTAACAACATCAGCAACTTGAGTTCAGAGAAAGAAATATAACTATATTCTAAAGGAAATCACACGTAACATTGTCCTTACGCTGGCTGAAACATAATTATCGGCGTTAATTTGTGCTTTGAAGTTCGTGCTGCTGATCTAATATAAATGCACTTTTGCTACGGCCTTTCATTTCGCAAAAAAGTAGACACAGCATTTCGGCTTTTTCCAATTTTATTGGCGATTTTATGTATAGATAGGCCGACTTCATTATAAGTTTTTATTTTTTTTTTTCTAGTTCAGTTATTACTTTTCCTCCACCCATTTAAACTTATTCTAACTTAATATGCTCAATTTGCAAAGAAAAAATATTGTATTTTAAGATTACATGACCACTTGAACAAGAAATTGAACATTATACTAGAGGTCCTATTTATGTGACGCAAAACATTTCACGAATTTTTGGCACAAAACAAATTAGAAAAAAACCACTAACTTTATACATTTTTATTCTCACAGCAAGTTAATGTGATTATTTAATAAACAAAAATAAAACCAATACAAACTGTTCACAAACATTTCAGGAAATGTTAAAGAAATAAAAAGCAAGTGGGGGTCCTATTCAAGTGGCGAGCAGTGTATGTACAAAGTTTCATAAGAATCAATAAAGAACTTTGTTCTTAAATTGTTTTGTCAAAGAAAATGATCACCCGAATAGTGATACAGAAGAAAATTTATTCCTGCCTTATATAAAAAAAGTATTTACAAGAACGTACGTTTGTATGTAAATTGAAAACGAATGAATTGAACATTAGAAGAATTTGATTTAAAAAAATATTTATTTCCTTGAACTCGTGCGGTTTCTTAATACAATATGATCTCAGACTGTAAATTGATTAAGTTGATTATCAATACATATAATTTAAAGAGACTTTCTAAAACGTCTATGCTCACGAGCAAACAAATTATTCTTGCATGCATGCTCAGGCATGTTCTGGAAATTCTACTTTCCCAATTATTTTAAATAATAAATTTTATGCAAAAATACAATTTGTTCTTAGCATCATGAAGACAATAATTCAAGTCTTACATTTGTAACTCAAAATCTAAATACTCGTATAATGGATCCTTAAAAGTATCCTTTTATTATATAATTTTTTGAAGTTGATATGCATATGTATGTACATATGTAAGTACATAGTCCTGAATTTTCTGAATAATAAAATTTGTGGACCTACTTTTTTAAATCACGTTGTTAACATGATAACATAAAACTTTCAATAAAAAAATGTTTTTCCTAAAAAGTCTAAAACTTTTGATGGACTAAATTGAATGACTGAATTCCTATACGTCTGCTAAATTTCGTTCTATATCCTCGATCTTTCAAACAATTTAAAAACATCCCTTTAAAGCCTGATTCACGCCCATCTCTCATATGAAGATTTAAAATAAATTGTTGCTTCTCATTTATTTTATAAATTTTCGATTTCTTTGCGTTTTTGTTGTCTGAGCGTTTTTAAATGCCTATTTCGTATATATTTTATTATAGAAAAAAAATTATAGACTCAAACTATCAAGCCGAAAAGTTTTATTGCCGTAATTATGGTGGATTTGAGGTTTTCGGCTTGTCTTTTAAGTTTTCCTTTTTATTTATTAATTATGCATAAATGGCAGGATTATGGCTTACAGAAATTCTTAAGAATTTCCTGAGTTTTATTACAGCAAAAGGTGTTAAATTTTCTTGTAATTTTTTTATATTTTTTCTTGGTTTATTTATTTCGTGATAAAACTCTTATAATAAAGCTATAAATGTTGAATTTTTTATATTAAAATTTATTTAATATGACTCAAAGATAAACAATTATAATAATATTTTAAAATTTAATAACCAACAGCGGCACATTCCCTAAACTTTTGAATGAAAAAAATGTATATTTGTATCTCTTACTAAGAACTGGCAATCAACAATTACTTATTAGATTTTATACTTTGCGAATACAAAATACCCAGGGGGCCTATTGGCTCAGAGCCAACAAATAGAAAAACCGCCTGAAACATAAAAGTTCGTTTGCCACAGCCACCGCCATAACAGAAATTGAATTCACATTTTGTATACAAAATTAAAAAGCCATACATGAAAATCCCTCAACATTTGTTTAACTATTAGGGCTTTAACTTGCAACAACGACAATAACAACAGCTACAATTACTTGCAGCAACATCAGCAGGCAATTGCAGCTACAAATACAAATTACAGTTAAAGCAAAAAATTCTATAAATGGCATCAAAGTGCAACAAAAATGCTGTCAACACACATTTCGTATGAAAAGGGGGAGACTTTTCCTACTTTGAAAAAATATGCAATTTTCAAATTCATTTCGTTAGATTTATTTACGTTTTCTATTTTTTTTTTTTTTTTGCATGCAAACTAACAATTGTAATAACATGAAATAAACGAATTGCAACAAAAACAAAAAAAATTCATTAAAAAAATGCACTTCAAAATTTTGCTTTGTGTCTTTTTTCTTTGACTACTTAAGGGAAAAAGGGGTAACAGTGTAACGAAATAAGGCAACGAACTTTCTTTTCTCATATTTATAAAACCAAATGTAGTCAAAAAATTACAACGAAAAAAGGAAAATAATAAAATAAAATCTAAAATTATTTTTTCTAAGTTTTGCTTTATTTTTTTATAAATAATATTCAATGAAATTCTTTCTTATAAGTGATCGCTTTCTTTTGTTGGTATTGTAAGTAAAGTAAAATATATACTTAACGTTGCCGTTTTCGTTATATTTATCCAATTTTGGTTTAATTTTGTAAAAGGTGGCGCAGAAGTAACGTCATAATTTGAATAGGCTGCCATTTTTGCAGGTGTTGCCAAATGTCACTGTGCTTTGACATTTATGATGTAGATGTATATAGAATTTGTTGTCAAGAAGCCGTCGAGTGATACACAGCTCATGTGCTTAATTGACAAATTTTCAGTCATGGCGTGAAATTCGCCTTCGTTTTCTTATCAAAATTCATAATGAGCGATGAAGTCCATTTCCACTTTAGGGACAAAATTAGGGCTATAAAAATCTCTTAAAATAGAGAACAATTTCTAAGGAAAAAAAATAATTTCGCAGAAAAGAATTTAAAACCACTAAAAATTATTAATTACTCAAAATTCGAATAAACTTAAACATGGCGAGATCTTAATAAATTTCTTTGAAAAAATTAAAATTCCTTATAAAAATTTATACATATTGTAAAAAACCTTATAGAAAATCTAAAATTTGCGTGAAATTCACTTAAGCTTCAATTCTTAAATCAAATTTTTTTGTTCGGGCAGTACTGGTGACACTTATTAGAACTCATGGTCTAATACTTCTACATTAAAAACTCTGAATATACTAAAGGTTCTTGTGTGGATTTTTTCAAAAGCTGTAGTAAATTATATTTAATTTTTTTTTTGCTGTTGTGGTCTTGTAATGTAGTAGATTGAAAACGTCTTTTTGTTTTAAAAGGATATTTTAATACGAAGCGTAAATATTTATAAATATTTCTAATATAACCTGGAATCTGTTTATATGTTTTATTTCTTACCAATTTGTAAAACAATGCCCTTTTGAAAAATTTTTTTTATGGACCTTATAAAAAATTTCTGTTTCTGAAAACTATTGAGAACATTTTAAAAATTTTGTTAAATAACTAAGAAGATCCAGATCCTGAGCTCTTGCCTGCAGAGGGTCGCAAATAATTTATTGAAATGGCTGTTCCTAATTTTAGGTAAAAGTTTCCATTAAAGCACTTTAAGTAAAAGTTATAGCTTTTTTCTGAAAGATAGTAATAATAATAAAAACCCTCCCATAAAGCTTTTCTAACAGCTTCTATTTAAAGAAATTTTTACCTTACAGGGTCACTAAATTGTTTTTTTCTGTTGGCAAAACTTTCGTTATGAATTTTAAATTAATCTAAAATTATGGATTTTAAACAAACTAAAACATTCAATCGTAATAAATATAGATACATAAAATAATATTTTTCTAATATTTTCCCAGTACTTGTTACACTGTGCGCATTAACGCATTAAAACATCCACTTACACATTTACACTATATATGAGCAAATTTTTTTCTATTTAAGGAAGTATTTATAAATATTATTTTAACTGAAAAAAAATTTTGTATTTGAGCAACTAAAAATTAATAATTCCAAAGGAACGGCAATTCGGAGGCATTAAAGCATTTATGACTTTAAATATGATGATGGATTTGTATAAATTTTATGAGAGCAAATAAAAAATTCGAGAATTTTCTAGGCTGTGAAAAATGTAGCGTAATTGCATTTGCAATAATAAAAAAATTTAACAAAAAAAAGCACGCATATGCTATCATTTTAATCATACAATTACATACAAAAGTAATTGAAAAAGCATGCGAATGGAATCTAAATCAAATCGAAGTGCAAACCGATTATTTTTAATCAAATATTTACCTGCTGAGTTTTTGTAATTAATTTATTTCTTAAAATCAAAGGAAAATAAACTAAAGGACATTTTTTTTTAATTTATTTAAATTTCAAATTATAGAACTCATAAACAGCTGCAAAGTTTTAACAAAATCCCCAGTAAAATAGTAGGGTTTGTTTGTTTGCACTTAATGTTCTCTACACACCGCAGAGGCTGACAAGTGTTGACGTCTTTAAGTCTGATGAAAATGACATTTGCTATGCAATTCGCAAACTAATAACATTTTTTCCTCTTTTCAATTCACTTCAGTTACATAAACGGTGGCAAAATACTAGAGTATTTGAATTTTAAACGGCACATATAATTGGTTCCTTTGCAAAAAAAAATTATTTTTTTGGTCATTAATGAATAATAATACGTATGTACGTATTAATGAATTGTTAATTATTGCCGCAAGTTACATGCACGTACACACGTTCGACTTGACACTCAAAGAAAAATGATTGTAAATTTTCCTCGTACATTTTACTCGCACATGCTAAATGAGCCTTAATTGAGCTCAAATGACCATACAAGAACTCAATTAATAAATTAAGCAATTACTGCTCGATTGCACCACAAATTCTGTCAAGTAGACCATGCAACCCTTCTGTTTAGTGAAAAGAGAAAATTCTGTATAATGACAAAATTACGAGTAAATGTCATAAAAAGTTATGATAATTTAATTTTGATGATTTAAGGTCAGTTTCTAAATATGAAATGATTTTATTTACAATATTTCGTTACACTTAGAGTAACTAATGCAGGAAATATAAGTAATAATAAAAAAAACTGTCACAAAGAAAAAATAATTTGAAGTAAAAATTTAAAGGAAATAATGAACACACCACCAAAAGCTTAGTACTGTAAAAAATTTTAATAAAGTTCATTTCATATAATATTATTGCTATTCTTTGTAATCAAACAGTGTCCGTAATCTTGAGTAACATTATCGGTATATAATTTAAAGTTTATCCTATTTTCTAAGGATGTATTAATGATATGTACAATTTCTAGCATTTCTTCTCTAACGATTATTTCATGTATTTAATACTAAGACATTCTAATAAAGACATTCTAATATAGAACAATGATATGCTAATGCTGTGTTTTGTGCAGATATAATGTCTCTATATTTGTATTCGATATACATATATTCTGCAATCCTAGTGTTCAATTATTTCTAAATGCACCTCTATATAGTTTATTGCATGTAACGTTGTCCTAGCCTTTACAAGAAATCGTATAAACTATATTAGACTTATCCACCTTTCCTATTTTATTCTTCTTTTTACTAAAATTTAGCTAATGTATTATAATTTATATGTACTTTTATCACATATAATTGATTTTTCTAATCTTTCCGACATAAACCGTGTATATAAGTTAATGATTTGTATATTATTTTCTTAGAAACAATATTAACATAATTTAGTTTATTTTAAATTTGCCTATTAAAATATATGTTAATCCCATTAGAAAATTATTATCATTCAATATTTTCACAATTTTGTTTTAATTTTTCTTGTGGGTTTCCTTATCTTTTTTCTCTTTAAGATTCTAAAATTATGCAAAATAAATCGTTAACATATTTCGTGACCATCTCCATAACTATATCGGTTACATAGGATATGCTGGAGAACCCATTGGGAGTCCCTTCTGTTTTAAAAATATCTAGTTATTATATTTGAAATACCTATTACGAGTATGTGCTCGTAATTGCTGTTTCCCAATTTTCTTCAATAATATTATTTGCTAAATCTATATGAATGCTAAGGATAAGTGATATCACATCGAAGGAGATACAATTTTCATTATCACTTATGCTTATTTTCTCCTTAAATATAAATGAGTCCTGAACATTATAAATTTACTTTTTAAAGATTTTTGTTAGAAGTTCCCTAAGTTCATGACATGGTGAATGAAATTGGCAGGCAGGTAAAATTTTGACATTATTTTTGAGCAGACCTCTATTAACATAGTTGAAAGGAAAGGGTAACATTTAACCCCGAAAGAAAGTTGAGTGCAAAACATCTTAAATATTTTATGTGCAACATATTTAGAAATGATCATGTTCTTTTTTACCCTACTACTTATTATTATTTAACAGAAATCAAACATATAACGTTGCAATTACGAAATACTATTGAAATGGGTGTTATAGACGATGTGTAATGTCGCCCCTTTTTTTTTTGCTGCTAAAATAGTTTTTAAAGGCTTGTTTTTATTCTTGAAGATTATGTTGCTCTATACCCATAAAAACTATTTTGACAAATTGTCGGCATTTTTTTCGCAAGTGTCGCCTGCTTTAAGCTTCAAGTAAAATATGTATTCCACAAATTGCATTCAGTTACTTAAAGTGTTTCTTGAATACATCTTGCGTTTTGAGTGTAGTAATTGTGAGCGCTTGCAGCTAAAGCTAATGTTTCACGTTTGCAGCCAAGAGTGGACAACAACAATTTGGGCGATTAGTCAATATTTTTGCATCTGATTTTTTTGCATTCAGGCATACTTTCAAACATTTGAGTGTATACACTCGTACGTATGTATGTTTATACCACATGCATGAATGAGCGTATTAATTCATTTATTAATTGGTAGATCATGGGGGCTCGCTTTCGTTACTATTTTGTGTTTTTTCTTGTTGTTGCTGCTGTTGTTGAACGATAGAGCGCCATCTGCATACTTGTACATTTAAAATGCAATTTATGCTTAATTGTTGGCCAGTCTGCCAGTCAATTTATGTTTCTCTTTCTTAACACATACCAGAAGTTGACAACCTTGGCATGCAGATTTGCTAAATTTTTTGTGTTTAAGGAAAACTTGCATTTATGCATATAAGTTTGTGCAGTAATCGAATAAAAACAGCATGTTATCTTATAAAGAAGTCAAAATAAAAATTTTATTAGGATTTTCATAGAAAAGTAGGCCATGTTAGCGGAGAGAATTGGCCGTAAACAGTTTTAATAAAGATATTGAATAAAATAAAAATATCAAGAAATAAAAAAATATGTATTTGCTTTGATTATTTTGTTTTTAACGAAACCTTATGTATTTTCAAAGCTTGGGCTGCTAATATAATATCTAGAAATTTTGAATGGAATATTTTGCATCTATTAATTATTCGCAAGATGTCGTCAAATATTTGTTTTCTTCAATTTCTTTTCATTTAAAATCAAGCCGCATATCCACTAACATTTTTATTAAAATTTTAAACCTGTGCGTTAGCAAATCAAATTATGTTAAATGATTCAAGAAATACAATTGCCCAACTGGCTCCACCACCATATTAAAAGGAAATTTCTTCTATTTATAATTATTAAAAAAAAATCCGAGCGCAAGCGCTTTAAATCATATTGAGAACCACAATTTGTTCTATAGTGTATTTAAAAAAAAATAATGTTCTTAATTTTCGGTTTAGACGAAAATATAAACTCAACCGCAAGGAGTGACATTGATATCGATAAATTTTTAAAAGCGCATATGAATGGACACCTTTGATACATACATACTTACATATAAACTTAATGCCCAATTGATAATACGTATAAAAATATATCGTATCATAGATCTATAAAACAACTTTTGCATGATATTTTGTTTCATATATTTGTTATAAGCCTTCGATAAGATATAGACAAGATTACCATGACTATTTAGAATATTTTCAAACAGACAAATATTCTAAGTTTCTAATTATAAACATAAATTTACATAAATTTTAAATAAAATTTTTTTATGTTAATTCCACTTAACAGCATTAAACATGCGTTAGCATGCCTATGAAAGTATATACACATACATACATATCTAATACCCATTTCTGATAACTGCTGTTTTTTATCATTTTTATATAAAATGCTTGATTGGTCTAGCACTGCAGCGCTGTAATGCATTAGCAAATAGTATTGTACATAGTATAAGTACGTGGTGTATACAAAAAGTAAATCTATTTTTTATCTCTATAGAAAAATATTTATACTTATATGAATATTTGTATAGTTCCCTCCAAAGTTATGCATTTTCGGCGCTTTATCCAAATATGTGTCTTCGTTTTGAGAACAGGAAAAAATTTTCTACGGAACCAAATTTGGTGAATATTGTGGCTGTGTCATATTTAATTGAGCATTTAGTTGCATCATAGTAATAAAAAAACAAAAAAGTACTGCGATCGAGTTTGAAAAATCACTTTATATATTGATTTCTTGATCTGAGTTTTTAATTTCACTAATTCCTTATAAGAAGTAAATTTGTTTTCTTCTCTTTTCCTTATTCTTTTACAGTTGTTTTTAAACGTCCTTTGTGGGTCTTTATTTTTCATGGGTTTTGTTTTGATTTGCGAAAAAAAATTCAAGAAAAATTTAGCCAAATATCGAATTTCGAAAATTGCTTCTTTCCGAACTCCATAGTACAACTCGAACGTTAGACTTCTGTTAGAAAATTTCATATAAAACCCCTTTTGGAACCAAAGATCAATACCCCAAATCACCTACATATGTTGAAGACTTCAGTATATTAGCGACGAAGTCAAACTTTATTTAAAGTTTCTTAAGGACCTACGCAAGGATACTATTGTTATGCTTAATAACCTGACTTCATCATTGGCGATACCGGATTTCGACTGTTAATCTTTAATTAAAAACAAGCATAAATCAAAAAATAACCCTGATACTAAATAATAGTCGTTTAAACACCAAATCATTTTGTTCAGAAAAAAACAATCATATTCTTTTGCTTTTAAGATAAAGAATTGATTATGAGTTTTTTTCCGAACCCTACCTTTTTGCACTAAGAGCGATCACTTTTCCTGTACCTGCCTTTGTTTTTATTTTGTTATAGTTTTGTGTGATATCTGCTGCATGTATGTGTCTGTGTGTACTGTGTATTCCTTGTTTGAGGGAGGGTTGGTTGCATTTCGGAGCCATTATCTACATACATCAACAAGATTTATAATGGCAACCATTTGGAAGGTTTCCTCTTTTAATTTCTTACGCTTGCTAGGAAACTACGTAGCAAAAGTTTTAAATTTCTAAGAAATAAAAGCCAAGAGATCCCAAAAACTCAGAAAAAGAATTAAACAAAATGACGTTTTCAAAACGAACAAAAAAAAACAATAAATAAATTTGTTGCTTGTTGATTATTAAGGGCCATTTTAGTCCGACATTGTAGATACATTTTGTTACTTAAAGGCAAGTATTAAAAAAGACGGGCAAACAGACAGACAGACAGACAGACAGACAGTCAGACCTTCTAAGCAAAATGCTGATGAAACACTTCAATATTTATACTCTTATTTTTGTTAAATGTTTTTCTCTTATATTTTTATTTTTAATTTTTATGAATATTATCAATTTTTGTGTGTGTTTATTCGTTTTGTTTTGGCTCCAATTTTTCTATACACTTGTCTGTCTCTGTCCGTCTGTCCGTCCGTCTGTCCGTCCGTCCATCAGATCATGTTTATTCATGTACAATTGTCGTTGTCATTATTGTTGTTGTTGCTATTTTTATTACGTATGTATGTACATACTTACATATACATAATATGTAGTATGTCTTTTAATAGGGGCTATCAATGTATTTGGCTTTCAGGTTGTTTGTAGCCATTGAAATTGTTGTTGTTCTTGGTTTTCTTATTGTCTCGCATGTATTTAGATACAGGAGAGTAGTTGGTGTCTTAGCTGCAGCAATAACCTCAGTAGCAGTAGTTGTTTTGTAGTTGTTGTTATTGCTTTATTATATTGTGATTTGATTTTAAAATCATGCAGGTGTTTATAATATTACTTCCAATATTCATACAGACGTTTATACTGTACACTAACATAAAATACACATTTAAACTCACACAATCATACTGAAATTAATTTCATCAACGTCGTTAAAAATTTCAAAAAATCCATAAAATTAAAAAAAAACTCGTTTTTTTAAGTACAAAAAATAAACGTGGTACGTAAAGTTGATTATTATATAAACGCATAAAAATAAATAATATGAGAATTATTCTAAGCCGAACTGAAAACTAGGTCAAATAGTAAAGGCGGGATCAATTTGGCCATTTATTAATTTATTTGTCGTTTGCATTAATAATTGTCATCATGATAGACTTTGCTCTTTTTAATCAATACATTATCTCTCTTGGAAACGCTGTCCGATACTTCGCTATCAAAAGGAAAACCTGGCGGGAAGTTGTCGAATGCCAATATACCACTGGAGAAATCACATTCGAAGTTAGAAGCCTTGTGAAAACGATAATTGTAGGTTGTAGCAACGAAAACAAACTTGACGGGCAAACCCTGCCCCTCTACTCCCTTAGGCAACTTCAAATGATGGGGAAATCTGCAGTTTCCCGAATTAATATTCAAGGGATATTCATATTTCTCATTCAAGGCCAAGCGGGTGAAATGATATAGTTCCGTGTAGCTAAGGGAAGGTAGCATGTAGCCGTGAAAGTCCTTAGACTCACGCTCGATACTATTGTGGCCATTAGCTAAAGTGCTGACAAATGTATCTAGTTGAAATAGTTCAGTTGAAGCAGAGCATCCTACAACTGAACAATCACGCGCTAAAAATGTTCTCACTAAAACTGCTTGTGGCTTATCCGCGGTGAGATTGAACACATATTTAAATGGTTGATGCTGTAGACTCGGTTGTCTGGCCAACAACGATTTAAACCACAAGAAATTTCCTTCGAAATAGAAATTAGATGGCTGCAGTAGATTTGTTACATCCGTGTCGACTAATTCAAAATAAGTTTGTAATTCTGAGACCTCCACATCATTAATGGTTACGCCATCGCTTTGTAAATCTTGCGGCTTATAAGATTCAAAATTTGCTTTAAGAGACTTATATAGATTGATTATAAGTTCAGCGTAATAATAAAATTCCTTCGATCTCAACATGGTCTCAAAATATTGTAAAACTGTAGCCTCGTACTGTTTGTTTGTTGCAGACATAAATGCTTTTAAAACCTTTTCAATGGCAAAGTGTTCATTTAGAAAATATTCAAAATTTTCCGAATTATTTAAGTGCAACATTGTTTTATTTTCCAGTTCATACTTTTGCTCATTTAAAGCAATTTGAGTTTTAGCAAATAAATCGTTTATAAAACTTCTAATTCCCTCTGAAGATTTCTTATTGATTGTCTTATATTTAAGGCCTTGATAATTAATTAAAAATGGATCCGAATCGATTCTAGGTATCGCCGTTGTGCCTGCTTCCATTTTATATCTTACAACAATTTGCTGTAAATTCCAAAACCACCAATCTCTTACGGTCTTACTGTATAAATCATTTTGCCCTCGTTCATTTAACCATAAGCCCATATTGATGTAATACCAGTAGGCATTCCAAGATATATCGTCTGTTAAATATGTTACCGATCTCCCAGTCAATTCCCTTTTACCATTTAATTCGCGACTAAAGCCTACAGGCAGCCAGTAAAAGGTCACATCTTCTAATGCCTGCAGCCGTTTGCTAGAATTGCGCAAGTTTCCATAAATAGTTCTCGGCAATATAATGCTTTCCCTTTCCTCATAGATTTTAAATTGCAAATTTCTTTTACAGCACCACTGAACCCCTCTGCAGCTCATTTCTCTAGCCACATTTGAAGCTTTGTAATAATTCTGATACATATCTGTCTTGCTCCACTGGACATAATTAAAACGTTGCAAATTCCTTATGTATTTTTCAGCGAGGAAATGTTGAGGCCATATTTCATATATTTTGGGTAAATTGAGGTGGCTGAAATCTCCCCTTTTGATCATAACTTGTGTCAAGGCGAATACAAACATTTGGGCCTGTACATGGTAACGGGCCCAGCATATATTTTGCTTTAAGGTTTCAAAGTCTTTGGCATTGTAAAGAAAATAATATAGACCTTTTAATTCTTCCAGATGAGTTTCATCAGCCAAAATGGAAATCTCATTTAAAGGCAGTAACGCACTTGTATTGATCTTAATTAAATATTTTTTCATTAAGTTATTGAAATCCTGAAATTTTATGAAAAGAAAAATGAATATAGGATTACAAAAAAACAGATGACAACCAAAACTTACAATATAATTTGATTTTTCTATGACCAAATTTGTTCCCATATAAATCCATTCATTATATTCTAAAGGATTCTGCAGGTTGTGCACGATTTCAAATAAAAATTTTTGCTTCTCCAAAAAATATTTATTGGCTTTTTGAGAAACAAAACATTTACATTAAAAGGAAATTTTTCTATTTTGAACCATAGAATTATAAATCGCACTGACCTGTATTACCATCAGGTTGCCCCTGCACCACCGTAACAAATAAAATAGCCAAGACAATGACATTTTTATGAACTTGTTTATACAACATCCAAATTATTTAGTAACTTCTTAGCGAATTGCTGGACTATAATGCTGCTTAGTGTGGAAAAAAATATTTTCGAACTGCATATTTGCACTGAGCGTGTCAATAAAAAAATTGTCTACTTGATTTTTTGAAAAATATTTCTGTGTTATCAGCAGGAGCACAAATACACAAAGAAGTCTTTGCGATAACTAATCTTACGGTAATCATTTTTTTTTTTTTTTAAATTTGGACGTATAGTTATTTGAAAAAAAGGTTGTCTTTCAAAAGGTGCTTCTTTAGAATGTATTTTTTTAAATGTACTCGTTTTGAAAATGTATCTTTTTAAAAGTACTTTTTATAAGGTACTTTTATTAAAAGTACTTGCTTAAAATTAATTTTTGGAATAATATTTTTCTAAAGCTCCTTTTTAAAAACGTACTTATAACAAGTACTTTCATAAAAAAGTACTTTCATAGAAAAGTAATTTTTGAAAATAAATTTTTAGAGGTACGTTGATAAATGGTACGATCACTTTTTAAATGATTTTTCAAAGTTACTTTTGCAAAGAGTATTTTTAATGGTAGTATTTTAAAGGGGTTTTTTCAAAGGTAATTTTATAACAAGTACTTTTTTTGTTGCAATTCATAATTTCTCTTGCCACTCATAATCCCAAAATGCTTTTCGTGGCTTAAACAACATAATGGTTTCTTAAAAACTTCGTAAAGGTGCAGTAAAACAATCTGACTTTTTTAAATTAAATAAGTAATTTTTAATTTAACATGTAATGTATGTATGTATTTTAATTAAATTGTGTTTTATATAAACAGAGTTTAAATAAATTTTTTATTGTTGTGCTGTTTGTATAAAATAATCTCATATTGTATTTCATTTCTTTATCATAGGAATATGAGGTTGAATGTTTTCAAACTGCTTAAAATTCACTGACGATTTGTTTTAACGATCAATGAACAAACAATAAATTTTTTAAACTCTATTGTTTAAGCGATAAGTTGGGCAGAATATCCCAAACAATAAATTTCGATGTTAAATAATTTCTTATATTTATTTTTAATTTTGTAAATCATATAAACATAAATAAATAATTTTATTATTAAAATAAGCAATTTAAACTGAATGACTACAACCTGCCTATCACCTCATAATTTAATGTAATTTACAATTAGTCTTTAAAAGGAATTGATAGACATTTAGAAGAAGAGAAATATATTCCGCATAAACAGTTTGCCCCAGGCGAGTTTGTAACTCTCCTTCCGCAGCAAATTTTAGCTAAAATTTCTATTAGTGGCGTTAACACGAAGTTGCACTGCAGTTTCATGAAATTGTACTGATTTCAAATCTCATATTTCGGTATAGGATAACAAATTTCTTTTATATTTTTAAAATATTATCGTTTCCATTTCTATTTCGATTTTTAATGTCGTCTGTCATTAATCTGCTAAATTTACTTCTCTTGCTTTCCGGCGACTCAATCAATATCTGGCTTTATCATATCTCTTTTTAATATCTTTTTGCGTTTTAACAAGAAGCTTAATATTAATTCTTACTTTTTTCAAGTATTTATTTAATATTCGGCTCATGTCCCATCAAGAGGTCTTATTAACTTTTAGTTTTCTTTTTGTGTCGAACAAATTTTTTCATAAAGAACTTATAAGACAGTGACTCATCTTTAAAGTACAAAAAGAAAGAAAACTTAAACACAAACTTAAGCAGACCTACAAATCAAGCCAAGAGCAACAGCGGCAACAAAAATAAAACAAAAACAAAAGCACATCAAGTCAACATCACACTTTAAAGACAAAAGTGTGTTTATTTGTTTGTAAGTTTATGTGTATATTTGTTGTAGTTATTTTTTGTGTTGATTTTATTTAAAAGATCAGCGATCAGTGATCAGTTTTTGCCATTAAAATGTTTTAAAAAGATTTTTCAGGGTCTATATGTGTTTAATAACACAACGAAGAAGAAGGAGCAAAAAAAGGCCAAAACTTTTTTTATTCTTCTGCGATGTTTGCATTTTAACAGTGACTACCTGTTGTGGTTAAATTCAGTTTTCTTTAGCTAATATTAAGACAACTTACTAGGTTAGTTGAAATTCATACACTGAGCGAAAAATGTAGACTTTAATAAAAAATTTTGTTAAAAGAAAGCAGTAATGTATATGCGGCGTATACCGATAGACTCTCTAGGGAGAGTCAATCGGCTGAAATTCCATCCTGTTTACATAAAATATTTTTTTTTTTTTTTTGGTTTTTCTTCGTTTTCAACAGTTTAGCTCGACAATCGCTACATTGAAGATCAATCCCGAATTTATTCTGGGCTTATTACGTTTGATTCAAATATTGTTGGTTTTGGTGTTTAGCAGCTGTTAACGAGCATTAGTGTAAAATTAGCGTTTAATAGAAATCTATGAAGTATCATAAAAATTATAATCTTTTTAAGCAAACATCATGCATCCCGCAAACATTCAGATTTGGTCTTCAATGTAGCTGAATTCGATCTTGACTAATACCAAAAAAAAGAAGGCAATTAACAAAACTATTTTTGAGCAATCATGGTCGAATTTCGACCACTCAGTCATTATACGCTCGGCCATGCCGCTGCTTTTATCCAACCAAGAAGATTGTTTGGACCTGTTTTTCATTTGCGTATTTATATACAAATACATGTACATGCAAGGAGGTCCAAATTCAAGCATCCTTTTAAAAATCAAAAGATTATCCAAGTTCATGTCGTCACAGCATCTTCGAAAGAAAACGAAACCTAAATAAGCCAATGATGCCACCACTCCAAAATACACACCAAACTATCATTCTCTGTGCTTGCATTGGCTTCTCGACAATGACTTGCAGGTTTTCTGATTTCTTCCAGATGAATGTGTGCGTCGTCCGAAAAGGTGCTTTTTTCGTCCGAATTCGATGTCCGATTGTTTTGCAATATTTTCCATCATTGCTCAAACGTGAAGGGACTCATTTTGCTCCGCAGAGGGATGATACTGACTTGCGGTCAATATTTCGGACAGAACAAATCTATCAGTGTCAAAATATCATATGATTTAAATAGATATTGTATTTGGACTACCTAGTATGTAGATATATATTTTCTTCTAGATTTATTTGCTTTTGAAGCATAAGTGCTTTTTAATTTAAATGCCCAGTTACTTATTCACCATAATATAACTGCCTTTTAATAAAAATTTATAAATATTTCATATAAATTTTGCTCAATATCCAAATGGTCAACTTGATTGAAATTTAACCAGGCCTTTTCTCTCAGTGCGCGTGAGATGTACATACACTATGTTAAAAATCATTTTCATTCCGTCGATACTCTCTTGTAAATTGAAAAGGTTTTCTTAGGGATGACTCATGCAACGTGTTGGCTAAGTTTTTTTCTTCATCGTTTTTGGGTCTTTGGGATGTGATGTTGTTTATTGGAATTGGCTGGAGCCAGTTAGAAAAATGTGCTCTCAACGTTTTATAGAATTCGCAACCATTTAAAGCCAAAAAAACCAACAAAATACAAGAAATAAAAGCAGCGATGAAAGAGAAAAAAAAAACGTGTGAAGCAGGTACAAATAGTAACTTTTCAAGATCGCATATACAACTACATACTTACGTGCAAAAAGAAACTAGACATTTTGGTTATTCAAATAGAGGGTCAGACAATTTAGCCGCCTATATGAGTCATAATTTCAGAGCTTTTTTTTCGTAATTTCATTACCTTTATTTTGTTTCTTCTTGTTTTCCTCAATCAGCAAATACATACATAAATGTTCGTTCTTAAGCTGCAAGAAATGAATAAAAGTAGTTGTTAACAATTTGAAACTAATAAATGAATAATGATTAATTTGACTAGCAACAGCAGCAACAACAAAATTGTGCTAAAAATGGCGTGTCTATATTTTCCTTCACGATCATGACAACCGTTGCAAGATGATGACTAACAGCGTAAAATGTTTTTAAATAGGGTTTAAATTATTTAACTTTTACACCTCTTTTCAAACCCCTAATTCTCACCGAAATTAAATTTCAGTATAAATTATAATTTGAAAAAAAAAAAATTGCTTAATGTATGAAAATGTGATTTTCTTTTTAATTATTTTTTTAACACAAAAACGTGACGAAGTATTTTTTAAAGCAGATTGTCTGATTTTTATTTTAGAGAGAAGACAAAGAGCATCGCCTTGTAGAAATGGGTGCGTAATTTTTTTTATATAATTTTAATATTTTTGCCTAATCATTTAAGCGTCATATATGTATATGTTAAATACTCATTCAACTGGTTTGTTGTTTTTGTTGCTTCTAGTTTTAGTTTACCTCCGTTGCAGTTCTTGCAAATTCTGCACATGCGCAGACAGTTAATGTATTTTATGCAAAAGAAGTGTCAACTTATGAATACAAAACTCTTCATATTTTTATTGCGTTTTTTTAATGAAAGGCATTAAATAAGTTATTACAGAGAACCGTCAGTTGTAGTTAAATAGTTGAGGCTACAACGACAATTTTAGCACTCTGCAAATCCCTTAGTTGCCCTCAGAATTAATTTAATGGAATCAAAACCTTTAATAAAAACTTACAGCCTTTTCCCAGAAAAATTTTTTAATATATAGAGGAATACTTGGGCTACTTTGACATACATATGTATGTACATAGACAAAACAACTTACAAGCTGGCGAAATTTATTAGGCACCAATAAAAACAAGATTTCGGAAAACATAAGGAAAGCTAAGGAACCCAGGACTACCACCAAATTAGAATTTCGCGAACCACGCATTTAGCAATAAATGTACACTACCATACATTGGAAAAACGGATACACGATGCATTTACAGCATAGAGGTCGACAAGTGAACGTATTGGGAAATATGGAAGTATACAGACAGAATCCATTTGAAGGAAGAACAATAAATTAACAGATATGCACTACACTAGCCATAATATTCGAACCATTAAATCATTTTTTCACACAGCAGAACAATAGCACGGCGAAAGCCACCAACGCAACAACTCATGACCAAGACAAGAGAGGAAGCCAGAAATGAACAATTAGTGATCATTAGGCGTATAGAGAGAAAACAACAGGCATTTCATTACGCGCCCACGTAATGAAATGGGAAATTATGAATGTATTACACTTTTTGTGGCAAGCCTCTTGAATTTTCTTTTAAAACTGCCCCTTTGGTTAAACTCAGAGAGTATGTGTTAAATTTTTTGTAGAAAATGTAATACCGCTATAATGAGAATGACATAACAAAAGAGAAGTAACTTTGCGGTACAATCAAGTATGTACCCCTCTTTCTTCTTTTTTCTCTCTGCCATAAACTCGGACTTGATTCAAGAAGAAGTGATGTGTGTAAAAGCAGACATATGGTTGCAGAAATAGATGGTGAAGAGGGTTTGGTAAGGGGAGAGATATAGAAAGGAGGAGAGACGCAGGTAAAAGAACAAAAGGAAAGTCATACAAAGTACATCGAGAGATATACAGAGACAAACGAGCCGAAAAAACTATATAAGAACAACGAATGATAGTAAACGATTTGGTAAGGAATAGAACACCGCGGTGCACCGGTCTCTTTATTAAACACATTTGATGTGGGATGACGGAAAATCTTTCCAAATTTTTTATATTCTCTGACCACTTGATAATAAGGTTTTATATTCTCACTTCCATAATTTACACATTAAAAATATATTCTAATAGCGCTGAATTTTACGAATAATTTGATTCGTTAAAATGGTGTATTTCACGAAATGATCACGTGTCAAAGGTGTAAATGGATTATATTGCATACTACGTGTAAACTGTACGAAATCGATTCTTCCGTGTGTTTCGACAATGATGTATATTCATCGCTCTATATGCGAAAAACTCTTGTTTACTGACAAAAGCAACTTAACCACAAGGCACAAGAGTTCTCGGTAATTAATTCAGAATAAAGCATTTAGCGCCATTTTATTCGTGGTTTACTTCCAAATCAAACTAATCCGAAAGAAGGTTACAATTTCAAAACCCTCGCCTCCGGTATATTAAATGTCCAATGTGGAGTTCAAAGTTTCATATTTCAATTTCTGAAAACTCGGGAAAATAGCCAAATTTTTCATTGGTTTCAAGCAGTAATTTGAATGCGAAGATATTCAGTATTTATTCAGTAGTGAACCCGTTGACGGCGGTTTTTCACTTAAATTTAAGTCACTCCTTCACCTCCTATTTTCTTCTTTAAAAAAAAAAAACATTTTCTGCTCTTTAAAGAAGAAAAATGCTTCAGTGCTTATTAGTACATGCAAATTTACAAAAAAATACTTTTATATATTATTTTAAACTAAAAACTTTTTTGCACTTAAACATAAAAATATTACACTTTCTTTTAAGAAAAGAACACGGTATACACATGTATCGAACCATGCATACAGTTTAAATATAATAATAAATTTTTTTCATAAGATAGGGTACAAGAAAAATAAACCAACATAATTGCAAAATTAAAGAAGTAAATGAGTTTTTGAAAAGAAATCTACATAATCATAGCATCACGATCAATAATAATAAAATATTTTATACCTACAAACAGTTACAAAAAGAAACTAACGTGCTTTATTTGAAAGATCTAACAGACGCATCTGGCAACAACAAAAAAGTGCTACATTTTCTTAAATAATCTTCACACATACATACATAAATAAATAGCAAGCAGTTTTAAATTAAATATCCTCAGGGGTTAAAATCCTTTTTTATCTTCTAATTTAATGCTGGCACTTGAAAACGAATACTTTTTTATTGTCATTTATTCTATTCTATTTAAATCAACATTTGGATTATCATACATTTTGTAATCAAAAACTCATAAATCGTTTTCTTTCCTCTAGTTTAATTGCAAACTTTTTTATTCTGCTCGGCATTCATACTCTCCTATTTACTATCAGCGCATTTAGTGTCATACTATTCGAATGCCTTTACCCAGAGTGGTATAAAATTTTATAAATGTTTTGTCAAGCCCTCAAGGGTTTTAAGACTCAGCCAAAGATGAAGATGGAAAAAATGCAAATTGCTTTTCAATACCTGAACTAGAGAATGACTGTTGTATTATGGCGTTTTTTGTGTCTTGATATTTAAGATCTTGTTTTTTTATGAATTATGAATTTATAAGCCTTAAATGTTGTGATGCTTGAAATTTTTAAATACAATTTATGGCAAAAAAACCTGACGACGCTGCTCATTAACACTTGGAAGAAGAAAAAAAAAACATCAATCACTACAATAGGATTAACATGAATAAATTATCAGATGAATAGCGTAAAAGGGGTAAATATAATCGATTTTATTTAGATTAATTGAACTTTAAGTTAAACACAGTTTAAAAAAAAGAAAAGTATTCAAGGGTCGTGTCAGACTATATTTGTAGATCATATAGACCTTTAAATTCTTATGTAAAGCATTAACGTTTAAAAGATATTGTTTTAAACTCCAGTCAAGCATATTGTTCTACTTTTGTGAGCTTTTAAATTAATTAATTTTTAAGCAAAAGGTTGCTTAAAATTATGCTTGATCATTATAAATTAAATGATGGCTTTAAGCTTCCCTTTAAACCCTCATTATTCATTCAACTCCCTTTGCTGTAGTCATTTAAAGTTCATCTAATTTTTTAAAACAATTTGTGATTATAACTCACTGAGAGCTTTAGTTAAAAAATGAGATACAATCTTAAATAAACTGTGTGATCTTGTCTTAAGAACACGATTACAATAATTTTTTTTTTCAGTTTTTCATTAAGCGTTGAAAACAATTTTTCAATTATGACTTCCATAACGAACCAGTTTTTTTAAGTATATTTTTACACTCCAAAACGAACGAAACTACAGTTATGGCACGTGTCCATAGTCATGATTGCTCTAGTATATAAAATTGACCATATAAATTATTAAAAACTTAAAAAAAACATTAACAATGGCAAGTAATTTTTCAATTATTAAAAGAAATATTTTAACAACGAGCAATAAAAGATAAAAAATAAAAATGTTGAGAAATGGGGAAAAATTTTGTACATAAAAGTGAATAAATGGAATTAAAAGCTTTTAAAGAACCTTTAAGGAAATAGATTAAAAAACTTTTACTTGTTAAACACACTTTTTTAAATTGTACTTTTAAAGAAACACTATTCGCATCTAAAAAAAATTAATAATGTAAAATTATATTACAAATTGGGGGAAACCTTTATGGATATAAAAATAATTTTTCTGTTCTTTTTTGCAGACAGCTTTTATTTAAAAATGCTCTCTCTATTTTGAGTTGTTGTGTTTGAAATTTCTCATTATATCGTATAATTAATTTAATTGCTTTTTGCCAAATGTAGAAAAAGTCCAAAAATCTATTTCGCTAATAAATTTTACATCTTTACGAGTTTCATATATTTTGCCAACATTAATTGCAGTCGTATTTTATGACAGTGGAGGCCCCTGGTTAACCGTTACATGTCATCAGATTATGTGCAGTAAAACCGTATTTATTTAAGCGTTGCTTTTTTGCTCTTTTATCTCTACAATTCATTTTCACTTAATGTTTAGACTTGTTAGAATCTTTATGAGTCGTTTCCACTTCTACGAACAACAAACTGCAATTTACTAGAGTCAACAACACAAATAAACAAACCAGCAACAGCCTTAACATCCAAAACTGCTGATGCAATCCCGAAAAATTAAATGTTGGGCTTAGAAAAGATCTTCGAATGTATGTATGTAAGTATGTTTACATACATACATACAGATATGTACAAATGCACATGGCTAAGAAAACGACGAGGAAACTTAAAATCAAGCATCATCAGCATCTCCACCATCATGAAGATGCGTTAACAGTAACGGTCAAAACTATAAAAATAATCATCATACAAGGGGCTGTATGAAAAGATTTTGTATTTAATGCAGTGATTTTAAATTACAACAGTAAGAAAATGTTATTTACTCTACAACAACAGCAAGAAGAATAAATGGAAAAATAAACTTACAAGTTGCTACCGTATTACTTACCCCAAGACAGTCAGATAAGGCAGCAAAACAATTTGTTACTAAAAACTAAAATAAAAAATAGAAAGTTCGTTAAGATTTTTAAGCTCAACAAATAAAAAAAATATACAAAAGTCTACTTTTAATGTTTAAAAATTGTTAACGCCTATTTTCACACAATATTATTTTTAATAAACTTTTATTGTTGGTTCAGGAACAGCTAAAGCAACAGAATCAGCGTAATGATTTAAAGCAGTTCTTCTGTGTTCTCTCAACTAATAAATTTTTAACCCATTGGGATATAAATAAAATTTTGTGTGCAAATTAAATAGCCGTTAAATGAAGCAGCAGAGGGAATTATTTTAAAACTACCTACAGAAAAGGCTCCCATAACCGTACAACTTTGGTAGATTTTCATCATCAGTTTTTTTCATACAAAGTGGATTTCCCATGACCGGCCGTGGCCGCTCCAACAAATTCTTTCGTTTTTTACAAACTCTTCTTCTTTTTTACATATTCTGATTTATAGTTCAAAGCCTCTGGATATAAAGTTAAAGCCACAACCATACAAACTGTTGTAATAAGTCTGAATTCGCAGGAATTAGTAGTTATAGTCTTCATGATTTTGATAAGTTGCATTATATTCCACTGGCAACGTAAATGAAAGTGTCTACCCTTAATTTGACTGTTGAAATTTGGATTTCACTTGCTATAAATGAGTCTGAAGACGAGGTTAATATAGAAATATTGAATACAATAAATAATTTTGTATGATAAAACTTAAACATTTTAATTATATCCCCCTCCCCCCCCATAACTATGAGGGGGCTACATCTCTTATAATCGGAAGAAAAAATCACGGCAGTGACTGTCCGATTATGGGAGCTTTCGTTGTATACATTTTTCGCTTTTGATTTTAGTAATACCCTAGCTGCTAGTTGTGATTAATAATGGCTCCTTAATGGTCCCAAAGTGAAAAATGAAAGTTGACCCCAAATTTGCTCCATTAATAGGAAAAATCGTCCTAAAATTGTTTGTCGTTGTTTTCGACACAAAAGTTTTGGGGCAAAGTCTCACCACGTAGTGGCTCCATGGGAAATGAAAAATAGACCCAAAACTTTCCTATTGAAAACAATAAGAATTTTTTTTCATGATTAGAAAAAAAAACAGTAAAAATAAATTTCGGAAAACATGCAAACATTTTCGGTTCCGTCACACACCTCGTCTATCACATTTTCATCTTTTATCTAACTTAAGGGTGAATATACATACAAGAGGGCGAGATAGATTGAAGACCTATATTTGTTTTAAAAGTAAAATTCAGATGCTTTTGCAATAATTTTTGCTTGTTGTAATAAATTTAGGGTACTGCCAAAATATACTGACATCAAAGTCCATATGTTGGGCGTTTATTTTTTTCTAATGCAACATGCAAAGAAAATAAAACGTAATGAATAATTTGTCAGATCAGTCTTAGAAATGTCTGTGGGTTTTAAAGCGTTAATTTGTAATTAAAGAAATACAATACATTTTCCTTCAAATTTTTGTAGCTTTTTATCTCATTTCAGTCTTAAATATTACATCGTTCTCAAAGTTTTTGCTGTTGATGTACAAAGTGGAAAACAGAAAACAGAAATAAAATAAGTACCTATAAATCTTTCGGTTATTTACCTTATTTGACCGTGTTAAAACCTTTGATTGTAGGCTTTACTTAAGAAGCACGCGTCCGATCACTCATCTTTTTGTGCAGCTCTTTGAATTGTTTTCTTCAACATCATCTGTTTGATCGTGCACTTCAATTTCAAAAACTTCTTGTCAAAAGTAGTCGCAAACAAGCAGAAATAAGTGTTTTGTCATTCTTTTAACAGCGTAACTACAAAAAAATAAATAAATAAAAAAAGCTGAAGTGTTTTGTGTCTTCTGATTACAAGAAATACAGTATTTATACCTCATCTTGACCACGTGTCTTTTGTTATAGTTTTTCTTGTAAATCCGTGCAGTTGGCGACTTGATCTTGGTTTTTTTATGAACGTCTCGTAATAATTTCTTTAATCATTCTAATTTGGAGGAGTTTTCTTCATATTGTTTCGTCATCATTATCATCGTCGTCATCGTCATCGTCATCTTAATGATGGTTGTCATCTATTGCACAGGTGTCTTTTTGCTGGACTCTCTGTTTACTGTGTTGTTGCCGGCTTAAATTTAATAACATTCTTTTTACAACCTTTTATCTCGATTAAGTTATTTTTTCTGCAGTAATTTAAAAGTTCTACATTTTAAGTGGAAACATTTAAGTAAGTAATTGACTCTGATAACAATTCAAAACACTTTTTAATGATTAAATCAAACCAAAAGGCAGCCGCAGATTCCAAATTAGCTAATAAAGATTAACAAAAAAAATTAATGGAATAAAAAAGTTAAAATCATTGATTGATGCCATTAAAATGTAACTTTTAAAATAAAATCACATAACGTTACCTAAAACATTAAAACACTTCTTGTGATAAAGACACACTCATCTCCAACCACGATTCGTTCACAATCAAATTTCAAAGGTCTTGTCATTATCAAATAACTTAATTGTTACCCATATGGGCTGCTTTGAAATAATATTCCTTATATGTCTGGATGTTATTATGTTCTGTTCTTTCTGCTCTAATAGGCGTTCTTAAAGTTTTATTTAGAAAAACGAACTTAAACCAGCATTTAACAACAATAATGAATTGCTAGTAATTTTGTTGTAAAACGGTAACAACAGCTAAATATATAATCAACAACTTTGTTATAAATCACATTGATATTTACCCTGACGATCTTCGAGTACTCTTGGCACTACCATTAACTACTACCGCTGCTTATGTTGCCACAACTCGTTGCAATTTCATATACATATAGTAAGTGTTTGCATGCTAGTGGCCCATAGTATGTAAGTAAATGGCTCAATAGCTAAAAACTGATATTTTAAATTATTACAATATTTTATTATTGACTTGAAGTGTGGCACAATATTTCCTTAGAAATAGGAAAACTGGTTCGATTTTATTGTTTGATGAAGTAAATCATAATTTTGTATTTTTTTTTTTTCTTTTTGATCTCTTTTGGTACATGGCAGTTTTGTTACCATTTTCAACTGTATTTTCTTAGAAAAACGACAACATCAAGTACTTGGAAGCTTCTGCCTGCACATCACATCAGCTCGCTCGAAACAACTAAGAAAATTAATGTAAATAGAATATAAATATAAAACGATCAAACACAGAAAATTAACAGTCGTAAATGAAATTGTAGAAAAAAAAGAAATTTGTCTTCAAAAAAGATTTCAAAACAGAGATGGTTTTCGTAACTAGAAAATAATAATAGTATTGCAACCAGGAAGTAAACTTTTTATAAAATTTATTAACATAATAGATAGACTCGGGAATCGTATTTTTCACAAAGTCTAGGCTTGATTGGCCCCTTCGTGGCGAAATGTTATAGATCCCATATATATTCTTAAGCAGTTCAGTATTGAACCAATCCGATTTCTGAATAAAAGAGCTTAGTCCCTTATTTATAGCCGCATAGAACTAGACAGTAACAGCCGAAAGTATTCAAACGTTGCTTCTTCCTCTCCTTCGTTTAGGCAACTTGTACAGAAGTCTTTAAAGCGTAGGATTATCGCATGTGGGCCTACAGGACAATGCTTCTAGGAAAGTTTTATGGCATTTTCTTTTCTAAAAAAGTGTAATATTTTTGCCCTTTCGGAGAGGAAAAATTAAATTTAAAGTTTTTAAATAAACGCAAGCATATAAGGAAAATTATAGTTTTTTTTTTAATAAAATGTCGATTTTTAAAAAGTGTCTTGGTTGCTTGGTCAATGTACGTGACTGCTCCTAGAAAACAAACGACCGAGTCAAACTGTTGATGTCAGGCTCCAAGACCAGGTCCTGTGAATAGTACTGCATCCACCTTATGGTGTCGAGAAATGTGATCAGGTTATCTAGTCTGATCTTCGATAAATCATCTAGTAAATGATTTCCTGAAAACTTTCTGTCCCGAAGAATTTCGTGATGGACATTCGTATAGAAGATGGAAAGCCATCTCTACCTTATCTCTCCACAGCTGCGGCAGAACGCACTTGAAAGAATCGTGCCTATACAGCCCCCAATTATCTGTGTCATCAATGCGATGAGTCTAGAGATATCGTTACGGTTCAGTTATATTGAGAACCTGTCATTGCAACATGACTTTACAAGTGATCAGCTTGCGCCTTAAATTGCTTTTTACAAAAACAAATTTTTATATAGTATTAATATTAAAACAATTGTTTCTTTGATTTTCATATTTTGATAACATTTGTTAAAGAAAAATTCGCCGAATTAGTAACAATCATGATTTCCATTCCTGCATTGAAACATCTTTATCTCTGGTTGTTCATAACATTCAAAAGCCCCTTTTCGAAAATAATTTCAAATAATAACAACATATATTTGCTACTCGTACAACAATTGTTGCAACAGCAAACAAATAAACAAACGGCCAAAAGTGTATAAATATATTATTACTACCAAACTGTATCTTAGTCATTTTTCTAACACCTGCTTCGGTATTTGAATTTGATATTATTTTTGTTTTTGCTAATGTTTTTTTTTATTGCAAGATCTTGGAGCAATACTACACTTTGTACTGGATGGGTGCTAATTTTTTATATTTGTATTCTTTTTCCATTCGTATCTATTTGCCGTGTTGCTGCCACAACGATCATTTACAAGATGTAGAAGTTTCCATACAAAGTGTGGCGTCGCACATGCGCCCATAGATCCAATTTTGCACATTAAAATGGCAAAAAAAAAATACAAACACACAAAAAAGTAATAAGAAAATAGAATCCAACAACTCCAACGTAACCAAACAGGTTTCGAAACTGGACAAAACAGAACCCTTCTTTAGCTTCTTTTTTTTGTCATGCTGCAAACAGCTTCCTATTATACGAAAACTTCTTCTCCTTAACGCGATTTCCAGGTAAGACTAAGTATTGGCAACAAAAAAAAACCACAACAAATTTAATATGCATCTTGATGCATATATAAAATCTAAAGCAAAAACAAAAAATATCTCTTGAAAATAGATGCATGTGTGAGTATAAAGAAAAAAAAAAACAGAACTCAGAATCAAATGCACGTTCGTGTAGATAACAAGATTAAAATCTTAAACAACTACATCAGAATTGAAAACAGTATAAATAAAAAATAAAAAAACAAGAGTATAATTGGTAATAGTTCTTAGATTTTATGTTTGGCTTTCTGACCAGTTGTTGTTGTTGTTGTGGTCGTTGCTGTTACTGTTGCTGTCGTTGTTATATGATTAAGATTTGTTTCATCTTCGTATTTATTTCCTTTTCCACACTTGACATGATCAAATTACTTTTAGACGAAAAATCCTTTAGGTTGTCATTATCTTTAATTCACAGTTATTTATGCATCTCGCGCTCTTACAAATGCGTTTTCAAGTGTGTGACTACTAGACAAGAGATAATAAAATTGTGTTTCATGTGTTTAAGATTTTTGTCTTTCCTTAATTAAAATTGTTATTGGTCAGTGGTACGGCGTTAATAAAGATTGGGTTAGGATCCATTAGAAATTGTGGGAATTTGTCTTAACGATCAACTAGTGAGTCCGATATCCGCTCCAAAAATATCATGATACTTCTCTAATTAACTCTCCAAAAAAGCAAACACGAACAATGTTGATTATATGTGAATTAATTGTTTTAAAGGGAATTAATGCCACTTCAAATTTATTAAGGGAAGTTATACGAAAGGAAAAAACTCTTGCATTGAAAACTAAAAAATTTAATTATTTATTATTGAAATGTACGGCCAAAACTCTTTCAAATAATTTCCTTTCAAAAAGTACTTCTTTAATAAGAATTTTTTGTATTACAATAACTTTTTAAAATGTAACTTTTAAAAAGGTACTTATCGAAGAATGTAATTTTTATGTCTTGAAAAATAAACTTTTTAAAATGCAACTTTTAAAAAAGTACCCTTTAAAAGAGAACATTCTTGAAATGTAACTTTTAAAAAGAAGGTTTTTCAAAAATAGCTTTTAAAATTTTAGCTGTCAAATAGTGCCACTTGAAAAAGTAGCCTTGAAAAAAGTTCTCTTTTAAAAACACACCCATTGAAGAGGTAACTCTTTGGTAAAAGCCTTTATGAAAAGCATATATTTAACATGGCATTTTTAACTTTTTGAAAAAGTAGCAGTTAAAAAGTACATATTTATCAAAAATATATAAAGAGTACATATTTGTAAAATACCTTTAAAAAGTACCTATTTATAAGCTACTCTTTGACAAAATGACTGTTAAGGAGGTACCTATTAAGAAGGTACTTCTTAAAAATTACCTATTTATAAAGTACATTTAAAAAAGTACACATTGGAAAATATTTATTAAAAAGAACTTTTCCAAAAAGTACCTTTCAAAAACGTACCTTTCCAAAAAGTTCCTTTCGAAAAAGTACCTATCCAGAAAGTTATTTTTTAAAAGGTTTCTTTGTAAAAAGTATATGTATGTAGTAAAAAAGCAGATCTTAATAAAGTTCCTTCTAAAATACGAACCTTTAAAAAAGTAGCTTTCGAAATAGTACCTGTCTAAAAAGTACCCTGTTAAAAAAGTAGCTTTTGAAAGAGGGCCTTTTAAAAAAGTACCTCTTAAGAAGCATACATATTTTGAAGACTTTTTAAAAACTATATAGTGAAAAGTACCTTTCAAGAAGCATATTTTTTTAAATTAACAAAGGCAAACTGCGAAGCTACCTGGCTTGTCTGCAGAAACGCCCGGAGTCTGCGACAAGAGTCGAACCCGCGACCTTCGAACTACTACTTTAGTACACTAGCTGTTAGTCTACGAAACAACGTTCAAAACGACAGTCGTCGCTGGTGAAATTTTGGCAATACTCCTTCTACTCATATGTACATACATACATACATACATATGTATTACATTATCGCAAGTACGCGTGCACATGTACATACATGAATGTGTGCACGCTTGCATACTCATTTAGTTTTTTCTTAAAGTCCTAATAAATTGATGCAACTACATACATACATACATAAGTATGTATAAATTCAATGTAAAATTAGAATTCATATCGTACAGAAATGAGAAAAAAATATCAAACAGTAGGTGGAGACAGTAAACAGTGAAAAATAAATAATTTCTTTTCAATCATACAAAGAAAACTACATAAATTGAACCCAAAAAATTGTGAAGTGAAATTAAATAAAGTGAATCCTTATATGCACGCACATACACGTGCACATACATATGAATGCACATGCAACAAACTAATGAAAAACATCAAACTCAAAAATTATTGTAACGGCTTTCAAATCCAAAATGAACAAAGTTCTGAAAAAACTCTAATGCACAACACATACTCGTAGATATAAAAAATCAAATGAGAAACAGGTTTGGGTTTTTTATAGTTTTTCTTGATTTCTTTTATTATTCATTTAAGCGAAACACACAATTTAAGAAAAACGTAAATTTATTACAACGCAGTTTTTTTTCTTTAGGTATCGGTTGGTAAGTAGATTCAGTTGTTGTTGTTGCTTGGATGGATGGTATATTTCATAGATAGCATGGGGATAAGATTTTTTTCAAATACATATGTACATACATACATACATACATATGTATGTACATATACGAACAAGAACAACGAAATACAACACTAACAGCAACAACAAAATATTACTCACGTTGGATGCACACCTGCATCTGTAGTTCAAAACACACGAAAAAAGACAGAATCATGCTGTTCCTTAGCTTTAAAAGGCACCTTAAACACAGAAAACCTATAAAACAAACAAACAAACACACACAAACATTATGGATAAAAACACACGAACATACATAGATACAGGCATGTGAAGCAAATGTACACTCACAAGTACATATTAATGATATCAGAACCCAAGATAATGAAACGTGATTGACAATGATTTTGAACTGGCCCTACTTGTAAAAATTTATGCACTCGTACAAATGCGTATTGAACGTAGTAACATTCGAAAGGTGATCAGTAGACTTTCATCTTTGTTTTACCTCCCCTTGACTTCTGGCACTTTTTAATATTTCAGTTCCTGAAAATCTTCCTTAATATTTCTTATAACAAATTTATGACTAAATTTATCTAAGAAGCTGGACTTGACCATCAACAAAATATGTCTGCATTCAACGTTGCCACTTGTAGGGTTCAATTTGGATAACAAAAAAAATCTTGGTTTATTCATACTGGTGTTAAAAAATTATAGGTTTAACAACAACCATTCAAGCAACAACTACAACAACTACTTTGTATGTGACGGACTGATATACACATTTATTTACGTCAAGATTGCAACATACATACATAAGTACATATATTTACCATGAAAAAAAAAACGACACTACAATCAGATACTTAACTCACACACATTAATATATACAAGACACACAAAACAGAACGCACTGACTTCTTTTATTTAATTCTATTCTTGTGTTTTTATGTACATATATACATGCATTTATATTTTTGGTGTAAGACAGTAGCACTTCCCTTTTTGCCACAAAAAAAGAGAAGAAATGAAAATGCACTAAAAAACGAACCAAATCGCAGCCTGTTGTAATTGTCTTTTTTCTGTTTGTTCAAAAAGACACCAATAACAATAACAAATGGCCAAGAAACAAGTTCCTTTTGGTAACATGCTGTTTGCTGCATGTACTTACATGCATGTGTAGGTATTCATGCACATGCGTGAGTATGAGGCATGTTTCTACACTGAAAATAATTCACAAAGATACATACATATGGCACAAACATATTTTCGCACGTAATGCGAAATTTTGTTTGAAAAAATTGTGAAAATAGCAAATTTCTACATCATCATTCCATGTCAAAAACTGTTTCGATTCGGCAAGTAATTGAAAAAATTATACAATTTAAGAAATAAATATTTCTTAATGTAAGCGAATTGTTTAATAAACTATAAATGGGATATTTGTGAGGTAGGCGGCGCACAATCCCTTTATATATGTTCCTTTTACTCCGCTGGTATCGGTAATAGGAGTTATTTAAGACCTACAGTTTATTAGGCTATAGCGTCCGATCCTGGTGTTGGCGATACCAACATCGCCACCAGGTTGCGAAGTAAATGCCGGTATTTTGCGGTGCAATTATTAACGTTATACCGCCGATGGTATGGTCGTCGACAAGGCTCGACGTCGAGCCTTGTTAGCGTAACAGGTGAAATTAGTCCCGATCTCTTTATAAGAGACTGCAATTAACTATTGACAATATTCATGCTTAAGCCATAGATTTTTTTTCACTGTATGTTGGCGTTTAAAGTTTGCTTTAAATTATGAATTGACGTTGATGATGATGACGACCAGCATCGTAATTATGATAATGGTGATGGTTTCGTTAATACAATCTTGAATGTGTTTTCGTTTTCATTCTTTTTTTCTTTGTTTAAGATGGTTTTATTCCTGTTGCTGCACAGGCACTGGCCATATCATTAATTCCATACAATATCTAATACGTTCAGATCTTGCTAAGCATTTACTATTGTCCCCGTTTTCTTATATTTTTTGTATTCAAAGGATTTAAAATCGTCTACACTCTTCCAGTTATCAAACAGACTTTTATTTCTTCACCGGATTAATATAAATATTGTTTTGACATCTCTAGAAGTGCAGATTTAAAAATGTTATCGAAGAACAAATTAAACGATTCAATGGTTACGTAGCGATGGGCCGTTAAATCGCTGAAGCGAATTCTATTTGTTGCTTTTAATTTAAGGAAATATGATGTTTAAGTGACGTAATTTTAATTAACGACTACAATTACAGTGGATTTGCGAACTCAACGCTTTGTAGTTTAGCTTCCGTGTTGCAAGTATAAATTTCCGAAATGCACAATATCTCTACCAGATGTATTTTAATATATTCATCATGTTGATAAATAGTTTTTATAAAAATAGAATGTTTCAAAAATTAGAAATTGGTTTTGGGGAATCTATTGTACAGGTATAGAAGTATTAAATTCGCAATGATAAATCCTTATTAATTAATATTCAGCAGGAGAAACATTATGGATACGAAATGAATTTTAGAGATGGCTTAGAAACCATGTGCCTGCGTGGCTTAAACCTTGGAAGGTGAATTTGAATCTATACAGCTTCAAACTTTCATTTAGTAACGCAAAAGATGTAATAAGTATTTTAATACCTCATAACCAACACCTAGGCAATACCAATTCACGCGAAGTTCGCGAGAATAATGACTACAGATTAATGATGCCAAGTTGTTCGGTTTTATTTCAAACAATACGAGGGTTGCCAATTAATTGCACTAAAATATTTCTATACATTTATGCCTGCATGAAGTAACGCCCGAAAGAGTGAATGAAACAAGTCCCAAAATAATTTCACTATCGAATAATATAATTTTCTACTATCTATTTTTCATAAGATAAAATTATGAAAGTTTATTAAATAAACAAAACCAAAACAAGGCCCAAATATATTTATCAAATAAAACCCAAAAATTTTCATAAATTTTCGGAGTTTTTGTTGTATTTTCTTTTAAATTTGTATGTTATTTTTTTATTTAATTCTTTTTTGGAATACTTGTAACTTAATTTTTATTTTGAAGTTATTTCATTTTAGGAAAATACTTGAAGTAAAACCAAAAAATGTTCATACATCTCGAAAGTTAATGCATTATGAAATAAACTCTATTTATTTTTAATTTAGTTTTCTTTTAGAAATATTTTAATTTTCCAAAAATATTTTTTGGTGTTATTTCATATGTTGGCCGTAATTTATTTGCAACTTCGCTTTCTAAATCATGTTTGCATTGTCGGCCATCTCCCGGGTACAAAGACTTTTTCTCTTATAGAAATACTTTAGAATTTAGAACATTGGTATACCACAGATTAGAAAGTCCTCGTGCAACACAGGCATGCCTTGCATAGCGTCTATAACAGCGATTAACTCTGATAGAATATTTGGGATAACGGTGAGTTAATAAGACATTTGATTTGTGTGAATCATCATCTTAATTTCATAACAACAGTTGGAGCAAAAGTAATTATCATTATGTGAACTGGCTGCCGTTTTGTTACAAATGAATAAAATAGCACTGGTTTCCTAAAAGGTTAAATCTTGGGGTGTGTATCGATCCATGTCTTATTGACAACTCATTCTCCACATATTTACAGCATAAATGTCAAATGGCAAAATGGTAGCTAATTCAAGTTATGACATTACTTTTGCACCGGTCTGTATGTCATAATCACTTGACCGCTTGTAACTTTTACTCGTATGAAAAAATCCACTTCTTTTTATATTAAATAAAACAAATTTTCTTTTATTGTTAAAGAAACTTTTAAAGCTTTTAAAATTTAAAATTTCTACAATTTATTGCAGATCTTGCGGATTACAACAATTTCAACTTTTAATGTCGTCCTTTTGTGCGTGTTTTCTACAGTTCACGTCATAAGATTGTTGTGATGAGATTTGTTCTAACAGCACCCTCATAATAAATATTGTGAGGCTACGATAATATTAATTTGAAGTCTCTACGCGATTGAATTTCATGTTTTCATATTATGTCACGTGTGGACATCATATTAGAAAGCAAAGCCACCCATAAATACATATATCTTTTTACATCCAGGATATAAATACAAATATGTTTCTCTATGAGAAATTATCAAATTAATGAATGTGAAATAAGTATTTCTACATTGCCGGCCTTCGCAAGCTCATAAGAATTCTCTCCCCAGCTTAGCTTTCCGAAGCCTTTCTGCATTTTAATATTTCTTGGGTTTTGTCTCATTGGGACTCATTTTTATTTTTTTTTTTTTGCATGGGTGCTATTTTATTATGAAAAAGTATCACAATTTCGGTTTTATGTGAATTTTTCAGTTTTGGGAATAATTTAAGTTTCTTTAATATATAATTCATTAAATTTTCTTTTAAATTAAAAAATGTTTTCTGGGACATTTCATAGTTCTATTTGTCGCTCAGAAAAAATTTTCACTATCAATATAGAATTGTAACTTATGAACTAGATATTTTTTGGCAAATTCTTATAAGTGATATCCAAGGATTGTGTTATAATTATTAGCAACTTTTAATTATTTAATTCTTCAAAAAATATATTTAATTAATTGCGTCCAAACTGGGAACAACTATTTTAATTTTTTTAGGGGAAACTAAATTTGCTTATATTTTCGAGTTCTTTTATAATTTTTTTTTATTAGAACTTAAACAAATATAAATTGCTTTGTGCACATATTTCTTTAATCTTGTCTTTTGTATCTAAAATGTTCATAGAAGGAAGTAGAAATAAAAGGTTTATTTAAACCAAAATGTTCGATGCATATTAATTGGCTCTTGTGGTCACTTTTAAGCGTGTCTTCTTTGTGGTCTAGAGTACAAATAGTGGGAGTGCTTTCTCACACATTTCGAATTTAAGTGCAAGACACTTGTTGCCTTCTTGTGGCTTCAACATATTTTTTTATAATTTAATTAACCTTAAAAAGTATTTTAAAACATTTTGGCTTCCGCCTTTTATGGTGCCTGATTAAACATGTTTATCAAACCCATTTCCGTACTGGCAAAAAAGTCAATAAATAGACGAATAAAGAAACTGAATAAAAATCGCTTCTGAGAAATACCAACACGAAATTCTTTAAACCAAAAAACGTGAACAAATGAAACATAAAATGATGGTCGTTAAAGAATAATTATTGAAAACAATAAATCCAGAAAGAACTATTCGCTTTAGAATAATTGAAATCTATTAGTTGTAGATTTTTCGTCTAATACTAAACTTTGCTTTGATGTTTTTTTTTCAAAAATTTTTGCAAGGAGGGATATTCGAATATTTTGCTTTCTTTTAAGTTGCAGATTGTAAAACTATATGTTTTTTAATTTCATGATCCATTTACAGATTTAAAATCCTCTCTACAGCATTTAAACTCCACTTGTATAATTATAAATCAGCTTAAAATATTTTTTTAAATGTTGTTTGATTTCGCATAGTTTCTTGCCTTTGTATATCTGTTGCAAGAACTAAAATTTTAATCTAAAAAAAAACCTTTTTGTTAAATTATAATCTAAATATTCATTTCTATTTTTTCATCTTATTGCTTATTTTGCTTTAATGCCGCTGCTGCCCTTGCTTATGATATTCTAAACATACGATTTAAATCTAGATTTTAACAATTTGTGGCGCGTGTTGCATGCCACAACAAACACAAATGATAATTTTACATACATTAAACATAGGAAGGAAAAAAAACTAAACAGGGGTACTATAAAAACAACAACATCAACCATTTACAAGGAATATAAATGATACGTAAAGATTGCAACAGAAGATGCAGAGAAGAAGAAAACACAGCCTTAAACCCACACACTTTTCCACCAGCCAGAGCAATACTCTTCTGCTGCTTGCTTCCATGTATGCAATAATTTATTTGCAGTTTAAATTATTCCTAAATGGGGGGAAGTCTATAGAAACTAGTAAAAATAAAAATCTTAAATCAAAATATATATGCAAAAGAAAAAAATAATATGGTGGCAAGAGAAAAAAGTCAGCCCGGGGTAGTTGGAAGTACGAGTATTATTAGAATCTATAAATTTTCTCTGCTTATTAAAAAAGAAGGGTTTAATTATTTTTTATTTTTATTATTACATGCTGCACAAGAAAAAAAACTCCAGGAGATAAAATGCTTTTTATGTTTTTATGTTTGCATTTATGAAAGTGTATATGCATAATTAAAAAAATCCTCTTATTTATACAGGATTAATTAATTGTTTGATTCTGTGAGTACTTTTTATTATTATTTTTTTAATATTTTCCCTCTATTATTACAACCACTTGAATTTTATTGATTTGCTGTTGCCAGGCCTTTTCGTTTTTACTGCAATAATGTTGCAAGGTAGTTGCACATATCGCCATGATAATCATAATTACAAAGTTCCATAAAACTATATTAAGGAAACAGGAGTTGTTTGTTGGGGCCTCGCGTTTAGTGAAATAAATCAGCAGCTTAAGGCAGAATAAAGTCCAACCCCAGTCCAACATTCATTTGTTTAGCAACTGCACTTAGAAATCTTTACAGTTGGTAGAAGTAGAGATCAGAAGCCAACCTATAGCACGGACCGAAACTCTCGCCCTTAACCAATTAACTGCTACCCACGATTTCGATTTCGTTCACAGCCACTGCTTGATACACTAAGGTGCCTCATCAATAACCACTCCATTACAATTGTTGTAGGATAGTGGTTTCCCACGGAATCGAAAACTGAAACGGCAATATTAATTGCATGAACTTAATTTCTTAAATTTTAGGCCTATTGGTAGCGTTGCGTTTTTCTTTCAGAAATATTTACGAACTATCATCAAAGGTCCGAGGCATGTAAATCAGAATAATGACGTAGCGCGTTGACTACAAAGAAATTTATGACAGAACATCGGTTCGTCCATATTCAAGTCCAGTCATCAACATCGTAAATTTGTCTGATGTGGATTAGTGTGCCATTGCATTAGTTGTTGTTACAGTTTTGAGTGATGAAGGCATATCACTGGCCACAGAACAGTACTGGCAGGAATTGGAATGCTAAGGTACATCACGGCGTCCCTCTTTCGTCAATAGTAGCCGAAGTAAAAAAATAATAGAATTGCTTACAACACATACGGCTGAAGAAAGTTTATGCAACATTGCACAGTTCCATTGGAATTAAGCTCACTCTCCTTTTTATCATCTGTCCCATCTCCTCCACCATCCCTTTCAGAAAGAAGTAACACTTTAAGTAGTAGGCATCAATTGCAGACGTAGGGGCAGCCCTATCTATCTGCTACCCAACAGTGGGCCATAGCCTACTGAATGTTTCCTGTTGGATCCCGTGGTTTCCATGCTTACCAACCAGAAGGTAACAAAAGATCTCCATTGAATACAAGAAAGCTTTCTTCGATAAAACTTCTTATTCTTAACTCTATCTTTAACTACGTATATATTCTACAAAATGTCACAATTCGCAGTGTCTGAGACTTTTAATTCAGGGCCCTCTTGGCAACCGCCCCTGGTAGTTTCCCCAACCAAGTCAATAATTTAGAATAATAATGATTTAATAAATGAACAGTAAGTAGAAGTTGTGGCAAGCAATTAATTGCAAAACTCTTAAACTAACAAATAATAAATTCACAGTTTGAGTAGCCGGCATCTACTACCAAATCGCATTTTTACCATAGAATCTTTAAAAGTTAAACTCAACTAAACTACTTCACTAAGCCACTGGTGGAGTGCATATTTCAAACCATATAATTTAGCTAACAAAAGCTGCCACTAAACTGGACTAACAATCAAAGATGGTCTGCTACCTCCTGTTGAATTCGTTTTTATATTAAATGCATTTTATAGGGTATTTAACTCAACTCTTACTGTTTTGTTGCTGATCCTGTTTTAATGCATTTTTATTATGTAATATAAAGCCTAAAACCTGCAGAACTTCAGTTTAACTCAGTTTTGCTACATGCATACGATTAGTATTTTTTCCTCGGTTTTAATGGGAAATGGTTTGATCGAGCACCGGCTACCTGTCTTACACTTTTAAAGGTTTTTTTTTAGCTTGCAAGGTTTTTATTATTTTTTTTATATTGTTTTTTGTTGTTTTGTTTTTAACAAACAGACAAAAAACGTTTCTTACAGAGTTTTTTTTTTGCCCTGATAACGACCACGCTTAAGGCTCATTGTCAGCTCATCTATCTTGTCTTGAGCTTGTTAAGTGTCAAAAGCACGAACAAAAAAAAAATGCCAGTTATGAAAACAATCGAAAAGTTTTATTTGAGTGTTATTTTTTTCTTCTTTATAATTTTCCTTATAACGTTTCAAAATAATATGGAGTTTGAGGAAGGTTGGGCAATAAAGCGATGTCAGCGTTATATCTATGGCATTTTAAGAAACTCACGTACGCACTTACTTTATGACATTATCAGTTCTGAAATAAAACAAAAAGGAAAATTTATGAAAAGGTTTCTTTCTACGTTATTGTATAGTCAAAGGGTGATTATGTTGCAAAATAGTTCAATTGTTGAATTAAAATAATAAACTCTAGCAGAAACCTTCAAATGTGGAATAAGTATGATTCTACAATAATTATATAACAAATTCATATCGTTTATAATGCAACACAGTCACATCTCAAAAAACAACGAACTAGCAAAATACAATTGAATTTTTTAAAGCTTTAGCTTCCATATCCAAATGTTGTGGTATAACTTCGACTGAGCTTTAGATATAATTCTGCTATTTTCTATACATATCAAAAGGATATTTAGGTACACTTTTCCAATTTTAAAATTTCCAGTGTTCGACGCTTTTCTATACAACTTCGTTTAAGTTTCAGATATGATTCTGATTCTTTCCCCTGTAGCAAAAGAACACTTTTTTATTAAAAATATTGATCTTTGGCACATGTCGATGTTGCACTAATAGAGCGATATCAATGATACAGTGCTTCTTATACGTCTGTGTGGCAGTAAATTTACCAAAATCTCTATTTTTGCATTAATCCAGCACATAAATTAAATTCGATCTAACATTGCTTTATTCGCTGCAACAAAAATTCGACTTCACTCTTGGGAAAGTATGAAGAATGGCTTGATACATAATAAAGACATTTTCAGTATTAAGAATTTTATTTTATTTGAATCCCTTTTCAAAGTGTAAGAAAATCTGTTATTAAAAACACTACACAAGGACTGAGAAGTGTCCTTTAATGTGATAAGAAACAATATTTCCATTGTCACCAAAAATTCAATTGTGTTTAAACTACTTCTGGTAATTTTTGAAACTCTATTTGGAAATATTAATTTTCTTTTATATTAAATCCTTTCCATTTTAAATCTTTATGAAAATCAAGGCTTGAACGAGTCCCAAATGTGAAGTTGATTCCCATGTGAAGTTAATAATCAATTCTAATTTAATATTGAATTATTTTCTTAAAAAAATAATTATTAAAAGTTAATTTTCTTTAACATAATAAATATAGCTTCCAAATCGGTGAAAAGTACTTAATAAATAGAACATCCTGCAATGAAAAACCTGTGCTAAAATCATGGGAACTGATCGGAATTTGCTCTACTTTCGTATCCTGATTTTCATGACTTCTTTAGAAGCTCTTTTTCAATGGGTCATATAAAAAACAAGTTTGTCGTTTCTTTCTAACATTTATTATGTTGTCCCTAATTGGACTTTCTAGTTGCTCCAATTCTTTATCGCCATTCAGCTCCTCATATCGCCCCTTAGAGAAGTTTATTTAAGGTTTAGTGGTGTGTAAATATTTTGCGGGTACGCAGCTAGAATTACTTACTTGTATACGAGCATATGACTTTTATAGCCTCGTGCCGTGCCTTTTAAATAAATCCTAATCAAAGTGCAACTAAATGACATTTTACACGTACATACACACACATGCATTACATTTAAATGTGTGTGCGTGCGTGTGTGTGTGTGTCAGTTATTTGCAATGTAGACATGTAGAAATATTTTTTATTTTTATTAAAATTTTTGTAAATTTTTACATCTGTACAGTGCATGCAATAATTTGGATGCACAGCGCATTTGACTTAATGATTGTGACAGCGTGCGCTTTAATTTAATGTTAATTTAAATTTGTTTATACTCCGCGCTCAGTTAAATTCTTTTTGATGATTGTCGTTTTTTGTTCTGCAAAGTTTAACTACACACTAAAAAGTAGGACTTACGTATAATAAATATTAAAGTTATTTAAAATAATATGGTATACACAGAGAGAAAGAAGTTGAAATATTTTGTCGGAGGAAGAAAAACATTTTTGCTCTAGAGTAACAAATTTTTTACCAAAATTATTTGTTTGACGTGCTTAAAAATTTTGAAAATAAAATAATTGTACGTGGTGATCTTGGGTGTTTAAAACACTTTCTCCTGGAAGGGGGCTGTTGTGTAAAGAGTAGCTTCTCTCCAAAGGTTCTGATTTTATGAAACATTATTATTTACAGTTCGTTTAATGTTAAAATTTTTTAGGATTTTCTCTCCAACTAATCGTTTAAAATAATCAGAGTTTCAAAATTTTTTATTGTTTGTTGTAACAAAAATAAAATAGGCTCATGTTGGAATAATTGTTTGTTGCGCTGTTTGTAGAATAGCATTCTAAGCCTACTATGATCATGTATTTTTTAATACTCATACGCGATAGAAAATTCCCATATTGTGTTTGATTTGTTTGGCATAAGAATATGAGGTTGATTGGTTGGTTTAACGACCAATAAAATGTCGGCATATGAATTTCTAAAGCAACAACAAACAATAAAAAGTCTTTTTTTAATTAATCATATACTTACATATTTATATTCAGTTGATAGGCATATGTATGTCTATCTCCTTTTGAATTGATATCCATTTGCTTTTCTTGAGTGTAAATCTTTCAAAAAAATATTTTAAATTTTTATTATTATTGTGTAATATACTCGTACAATTTACTACAAAAACTATTGCCGCTGTTGTTGTTATCGTTGCGGTTTCTGTCCACTTTTTTCAATTGTCCGTTAGTTTTAATACCCATGTGTCCGTCCTTAAGCATTATGGTTCTCTTTTTTTCACAACATCTATAATTTTTGAGTTACAACCGGCCAATAAAAAAAAACGTATCCACATGCATGAAATAAAATAGATTGTTGAAATTGTAACTTCTAGTGCTTTTGAAGCTGCGGCTGCTGTTGCTGGTGGTTGGCTGGTTATTTAATGTGTATCGTCGTTATACTCATAAGTATTGTTCTACAAAAGTTTTGGATGTGTGCAGTATCTGTGTTATTCTTTGGTATTTTTAATACAAAAACGTTAAATATTGAAATTGCATATAAGACACAATCACACATTCAAATGCGAGCCATAAAAGTGTTTATTGTTGCATACATGTCATGTGTGTGGCTGTGTATCGGAAAATATTGCTGCTGTTGCTGCCGCTGTGTTCATTCTTGCTGCAGTTTGCAACACAAGTATTAAGTGAGCTCTGCACTCACACTTCGCTGAGACCAATAATAAAGTGTTGTTTGGGTCGCTGACCCAGAAATGTCAACAGGGAAGTAAAAATTGTTCTTTTATTATTATGAATGTTTGTCTGTTTGTATGATTTCGATGCTTAAACTTTATACGTAGCATGAGTATAGTTTTTAATGATTTTAATTTATTTATGACTGCATACATACATACAAACATACACAAACGCATATACAGAAAGAAGTCCATGCACAGATGTTAGTTAACTTGTGTTTATACTACATATTGTATTTTTGTGCTTATTTTCCCTCAAATGAATACATCATATTTCTTGAGTAGATTGTGATGTTTCTTGTAGAAACGTCATAAAAATAAAGGAGTTTTGTTTTTCTTCGGTTTCAAATGTTTACTTAAGTCTTACTTTTCTTATAAACAATTATTAATTTATAAAAAAATATTCTGTAAAAACGTGGAAAGAGGCGAAGAAAAAAACTACAAATTTGTTTAAGTGAAAGTCTATAATGAGTCATGCTACAGTGGCAATAAAATTAAGGTAATACACATACACATATGTACATGGTACATACACATATACGTACTTTCATGTATATTTTTTTATGTATTAATACATAAGTACATACATACATAAGTACATACATACATAAGTACATATGTATATACGTAAGTACATACATACAAGTACATAAAGCGAAAAATCTATGATAAACAAAAATCAACATCATCTGATTTAATATTAGTCAAGATGCTGGAAAAGTTACTACTATTTTATGGATTGCAACCGATTCTCTTTGGAGTTGTTACTTGTTAACAAAATGCAACTGGAAGTTGCAAATTTCTGCTGCTTATTTGCGTTTCTTATAACAACTACTTAAGGCTGACGTTCTGTTGTCATCCATAATCCAGTCATTACGTGCACACATACCACGCAAGTATGAAAGGCTATACTAAATTATTCACCTTCTAATTTATCAAAAATATTAACGGAAAATTTTTGGTAAGCAGGAATAAAAGGTAATCCCAAATTATACGTCAAATTAGTAATCGGACATGTGGCAACTACAATATTTTAGCGTCATTTCAAACTGAACTTTTGCATACTTACATACTTACATAAGTATTTAAGATGTGTTTAATTACTTATATGTATGTATGTGTATTTACGAGTTTTTCGATAAAATCGTCAGTAGTAGGAGACAAAGAAATCGACTCAAACCAACATTTCACAGTATCATTCGTCTATGTGTGTGTTAATTTTGCTTTTAGCAGCATTAAACGTTAATACAAACTGGTGTTTAAAGATAATGCAACGACAACAAAAACAGCATTATTTTATTTCGTATTGTTATGAAATTTCGATCATGCTCGTTCTTGTTCATTTGTGTTTCAATGTTGGACTCTTGCAGAACCTGTTTAAAATGCAGAAGGGTGTTTGTTGCATTAACATTTATGTATGTATTTTTTAGCTCGAACCGGGCAACTAAAAGCTTTAAAAGAAGTTTTAGAATTTACTCAATTGAGAATCTTTTGTTTTATTTTATTTGCCCAGTTTTCACATACATACATACATATGTATGTATGTACATATGTATGTATGTATGTACATTTGCATATATTACATTATTATACATATACATACTTATGTACATATATATGTATGTATGTATATATGTACGTATACCAGTATACATATGTGTGTATGTATATTATGTGGGTTAAATAAATGGTGCAGCATCAATTATTAATGCAAATTATTAAAATGAAGAAAAAAGGGTTAATTGCGCAAAAAGGGATGCTGAAAAACATGTTTAAACATGATTCAAAAATATTTTAAGGTTTGAGTTGCACGCATACATAGTACATACATACACCTGTATGTAGATGTTAACTATTGCGTTATATATGTACATATACTTATATATATATATATATATATATATATATATATATATATATATATATATATATATATACACATATATTTATATACTTATACATTCGAATGTGCATACTTACATGCTTACGTGTATACGTACTTATGTGTATATATGTACATATGCACATACTTATGTACATACATCAAAGTAGAAAGTGTTTGCTAGTTTCTTATCACAGGACACGCATTCATGTGCTGCAGGTTCACGGTATTCTTGACGAGCTAAAATTTTCATTTTAACCAATTATGTTGTTTAGGTCCATTGAATACAATTGTTAAAAGAATGAATAACCCATCTCTTTTGATTTTGCTTTAATAGCGTCATTACCATCGCCTTCACTGTACTCCCATACTACTGTTGTACAATCTATTTGTTTTCTGCTAAAAATACAAAGATCGACTTTTTCGGATACTTCGAGGATTGTTTCATAAAGATTATTGTAGAGTAAATGTGAAAGATTGCGATAACACAAAAAGTAATTTTTCAGCAAACATACTTATGTTTGAAATAAAATATTATTTTCAGTAGATGTTCTTACTGGGTCAGTTAACTTTTTGTTTGAATTTTATTTAGAACACAACCACTGGTCATAATAAAAAATTCATAACTCAGTTAACTTTTTGTTTGAATTTTATTTAGAACACAACCACTGGTCATAATAAAAAATTCATAAATTTTTTATATATTTTTAATTTGCTGTGCGTAAGTTTTCTTTTAAAAACAAATATTTTAAATATTGCTTTCAAAGGATATTTTCAAGAGGTTATTTTTTAACTTAATTTTCAAAACATATTTTTTAAACCAATCATTAAGATGAATTCCTCAGAAGAATCTGGCGGACAAAATGTCATTTGAATTGTTTTTCAGAAAACCGATTTATTTTTTTTTTGGCCAAGTGAAGAACTGCTTTAAAATCAATTGAAAATAATAATAAAGAATATTTGATTTTAATTAAGCGAGTTTTTCAATTAAAGTGTATGCGCTGATGCAAATTTGGCCGTAAGTTTGTATATTGTGGCCGTTGGAAAACATACTTATGTATGTATGTATGTGTGTATGTATGTGTAGCAAGTCTGCCCACACTGTATACACATCTTGATATTAAGGTCCTAAACTGTTAACGGTAAAATTTTCCCACTTGCTACAAATTTTTATTAGAGCCAAGTCAGCGAATAAGTTAATGTCGATTTTACTCGGTCATTAAATTGCACTTTATTAACTATTAAGTTCTTGTATAAAATATTTTCAATAAACTCCTACACATTCATTGATATCTACATACATAAGTATTTATGTATGTACATATGTATCTATGTGCCTAATCCATGTTTATATATAGATTTGTCTGAATGTTCAAATACGTGCTTTTATCATTCTAATTGAAACGTCTAATAAAATCTAATTACACATAAATTACCAACTAATTTATTGTTAAAGAAAATCATTTTATATATTCTCTCACTACTCTCGATATGCGGTGCGGTGTTGCTTGCACGAGCAAAAGACAAGCACAGGTTTCTTAAGGTAAAAAACAATTTCAATTTTTTTCATTATTTCAGTACGTTATTTAAAAAAGTGAGTGAGAACAAAAAACTTAATTTATGACTTTTGAGTGGTGTTTTGTTAAGTAAATTACAAAATTATAATGAAAAGTATTTAAATGAAGAAAAAGTTTATAAAGAAATTTATATTCAAAGGAGTCGACTAAAACCGTTTTGATGGTGCATAAAATTTAATGTTGGGGTTTGTTTAATAGATAAATGGGTTTAAAGAGGAATAGGCAAATGGGCACTTAAGGTTTAATACATCATAAAGAGGGATCAGTTGGAAAACAAAACCTACAAGTTTGTAAGTGCGTTCTCTCATTATGGTTTATACTGGTTTTGCTGATCGAAGATTCCAATTTCAAAGCCATTGTATTGTAAACTTCAATTAGTTATTATTACTACTAAAATAATTATTTGTTATTATTATATTTGGATTGCGGAAATTTCTGAAATTTCTGTTAGTTCATGTTTTATATATAAAGATGTTTCGAAAGCTTTGAGCTTTAGTGAAGTTTAATTTTACTATGCACGCATTTCGCAGCCGTTTATTTATTATTATTATTTTTTGTGAAAAAATTATTGGCAAATTATGGAGTAGAAAATTAAAAAATCGGCGCAGTCCTTGATTGCACTAAGCATTTTCTTTCTTTCCTGTCAAATGTCCTTTTATTGGTACCTTTTTTTGCTTTACATCGATTACTTGGAAAGCCCACAAAGCCCACATTTCGTTATTGATGCATTTCGTATAATGATTAATTATAAAATAGATGTATACATATACAGAATAGTATGTATTACATATATAGAATAGTATGTATTACACGTATTTTTTATGGTGATTATTTGCATTGTCATACACATTTTCCTCGAATGTATACGAGTATGGGAGCCTGAGATGCGTGATTTACAGATTACTTGGTGGTAAAGCTGTTTATTTTTGTTGTTATTTTTATGTTAATAATAGTACTGTTGGTGTTGTATTACATTGTATGTATATCTTTTTTCTATTAGAAGTGCATGAGTGCCACACCTTCCATAGCAATTTTGTTTTGTTGCATTAGAATTAACATCAGCAGAGACAAAACAAAAACACAATATTTTAATAAATTTTATATATTCTTTTTGCTGCGTTCAGTACTTATGACCTTCTCTTTTTTTATTTGTATGTATTTCTTCACCAAGTGGTGCTGAGTGCTTATTGTTATTTTAGACTAATTGATAATTTAAATTTTAGTTGCGTTTTGTTCTCTTTTTGGGTTTAGAAGTTACACAAATTTCAAAGAATTGAGTGTCTATTAGATGAAATCTAATATCAGTAGCAGTAAGATTTCGATAAGATTTAAAAAAATTTTCTTGAATATATAAAACTTTTAAAATTCAAAAGTTGTGAGTTATTGTCAAAAGATTATTCCCCAATATCCTCTGCACAATTAGAAACAAAATCTCAATTATATATGAAAATAAGCCGAAGTGATAACGAAAACTTTCGACATGGAGTTAAAACCTTAAAAACTTAAATCCATGCTAAAGACGTTGTTTTATTTTATATACCTTTATGTTGCATCATAGGAGCGATGTGTATATACTTATATACGTATGTACGTATAAAGATATATACAAATTCAGCACTATGCAAAAATACCATTCTTTGTTATAACCAAGGCAGTGTCTATTTAAAAATTATTTTTAATCTTGTCTATTAAAATTATCATTCAAGGTTTTGGCCACCACAAAACACTGCAAACGTTGGGAAATGTTAATAAGCACTTTCTCGTTATTACAGTGTCATCCTCTGGCAGGATATAAAAATGAAATCTTTTCAAACTCTCACTGCAGGTTTCTTTGTACAATTTTACACACTTCCTAGGTACGTTCTATAATTGTAGTTCCTTTACCTTTAAATAAATTTTATCACCCTGACTTTTGATGTTATTGAGCTTTTTGCTCTTGCCTCTAACATCTTTAAAATTGTTAACAGCGACAACAATTTAAATTTATATATATTTTCCGTACATTTTTATGATTGCTTATGTTGTTGTTGTTGGTGTTGGAGTTTCTGCTGCTGTTCAGTTTCTTGTTCTTCGGGCTGCTGTTGTAAATATAAAATTGTATCATAAAAACAAACTGAACTGAACTTCACTAGTGTGTTGTTTCATATTAAGCAGCAAAAGGCAACAACGACAACAATAAAATAAGAAAAATAACATCATCAACAACAGCAACAACAACAATTGCAACAACAAAAACACACTTTCGCCTATGACTTTGTATACATAAGTTGCCCTTAAGAAACCAACCATGTAGTGTAAAGAGTCTTTATTTCATAATTTATGTTTTTAAAGTGCAACATCATACATTCGCTGCACACATGTAACGTTCATACAAACGAATACAATCGGACAAATAAAACAAGAAAACATTTAGTAAAGAGAGCAAAAGCAAGACCCAGCACACGATAAAAAAATCAAACCAGTAAGTAAAAGTTACAAGACGACAAACTGCAGAGAAAGAAAAATTATGAATCCACTACTAATTGAACGTTCTCGACTGTACCGATTTAAATAATATGTGTTTGACCACCATTAGTTTTGTTGCCACATGTGTATTTCAATAGCAACAAATTTTTGTATGTGCTACATATGTATGTACATAAAGTACAACCCCTTTTCGTTCCAATTTTACAATAGAAACCTTCAAATAATCCGTCTTTTAAAAATATTATCAAGATTTGTGAATAAAATTTCTCCATGTGCACTCCTTTAATTTAAATAAGAACCAACTTCAACCAAGAAAAAGGCCAAGAAGAAAATCGACAGTAGCAGCATAAAATTTAGCTGAGAAAGAATTATACCAACTACACTCGCAGATTTTTAAAAATGGGCGTAGAGTCGAAGAAAAAGGAAAATTGATGTGTAGAGCGGCTTAGGGAATTCGATAGAAAACAAAATTTAAGAAGACATTAACGTTAAGTTTTTATTTCTTTGGAAAATAAATTCACAGATTAGACTGCACAACTGTCAGCTGTTTACACTTTGTCAAATAAAGATGGAGATGCACAATATCTGAAGGTCGCGCTTGCTTCCTACTTATTAGAAATTGTTCATGTTGTATCAAAGAATCATTTCGATTATTTTCGAGTGGTACAATACCACCTATAGAATTCGTTTTTTCTGTTTTTTAACAAAAATTACCTCTAAAAATGTTTATCTGGAGAACAGAACTAATACGTGCCACTATGTTGAAGCGGACATCGAGACAGCAAATGCCGCCAACAAACTGTTCCGTCCTCTTTAGTTTGCACTCGTTCATCTTTCATTTTTTTCTATACGCAAAAAACTAGGATTGTGTAACTAAACATTAGAAAATTGCAGTTGATTAGTTGATTAGGTGATGAGTTTCATTATATTTTCGTGGTCCAAATATTATAGAGATTATTTTATAGCAGTCGGAAGACCCCATGACTGCGAATTGTTCAAAATTTAAACAGGAAAAGGTTATAATTTTTTAATAAAGCAAAATAGATATCAGTAAAAACGTCCCTAATAATTATCCTTCAAAAAATTTGAAATAATAAATAATTCTGTTTGTATTAAATTGTTTGTAAAATAGAAATTGCTTGCAACTCCCTCGCATTTCGTAGTTGAATAAGTAAAACCTAGTGCCCCTAAATAAATTTCATCCCATGTTCTAAATACTCTACATAAAAATGTGTACATATTTACATGTATGTATGTACATAGAAATATTTTATTACATGCTTCTGCATGTATAGATGAGGTGGAATATGAGTACAGAATATACGCGCATTTAACAATTATACAGCTTCAACTAGGTCGCTGACCTATCAAGTGATTTTTGTTGCAGTAAAGCAGAAAAATATTGGCAAAATGTGGCAGTAACAGCAGCAGCAAGATAAACTAAAAGCAGCAAAACGGCAGCAACAGAAAATAGACAAAAAACCAAAACATTTAAGCAAAGGCCAACAACAGTAGCAGTTTGCTTGCTATATCTGCTGCTCTTGCCTCTGCAGCAAAGCGACAGCAACAACAACATTATAATAGTCATCATCTGTAACATAGGCTCCTTCAAGTTAAAAACTCTTTATACTAAATCCAACATACATACAAATTGAAAAAAAAACAGCCGGCAAAAAATGAAATGAAAACAGGGTTTTTTTTGTTGAGCTTAATGCAGCACAATACAAGTGGGAGAAGTTCTTTTGTGTTGCTATTTTTTCCTAACATTTTTATACAAAAATACACATAAACCAACAAAAAAGGGGATCCTACACAACAACAAGAATATAGAAAAAAATTTAGAAAAAATCAATGCTTGCAACAAAGTGTTGCCAACTGTGTTTTTATAAACACCACAACATATGGAGCCACAACTTGAAGATAAACCATAACAACCCATCATCATCATCGGAATCAGCATCATCCGCATATCCATCATACTCATGCTAGTGGCATGCACAGCACAAAAGGGAGTGCAGAGCAGGAAAATGCCTTTTTCAAACAATATCAAATAACAAAATATATTATATGTATCATTTTTAGCAAATTGCAACAGAAAAAAGGCTTCAGGGAAATTCAGCAAGCACATTTGTACATGCTACAAGAGCACTTTTAATGCTCTTAAATTGTACTATTTAGCAGTAAAATAGCTAATAGTTAGCCGACTCGTAGTACAAGTAATTTGTATAATTGGGTTAATATTTTAAACTACTCTATTTAATGTTAGTCCGTTTACTTGATATTAACTTGTGGCATGGTCATGAATTATCGCCATAATTTCTTCTGTTGGTTTGCACAAGGGCGGCGGTACATTATGTCTTTCCTTTCATTTGTATTTATTGTTAATTCTGCTTTCAATACTTGACCATTATTTTAATGGTGTGTGAACGATCCCAACTACTCTTAAATGCCGGCAACTTTGAGGTCAACAGTTAATAGAGCATTACACAACTTTAAATAAACATTTGCAAATGCGCTAAACAGAATAACAAAAACGATGTGTTTTTCTTTCTCCTCGTCAGCAACTCAATCGTCTACGGAAGATGCAAGAGGGATGTTGCTATTGCTGTTGCTGGCTTGTACAAATGTTGATTTGTTATATATTTGATGTGGTTAAGGCACACAGATATACACGCACACTTTCGCACATGTTGTTGGCATGTTGCTGTGATATTTAGCTGGCTGCTATCTTTTAATGATTTTATTTAAAATTTCCTTGACGTTTTCCAAGGAAAAACTTCTTTGCAAAAAAAAAAATTGAAGAAATCTTTTTATGCAATAGTTTGTACATATAGATTTGCTGAATTGATATTGTTTGATGTTATTAGATATTAAGTAATCAAGAAAAATATAAAAAAATCGTATCAACAGAATGCAATATCCTGTTTGCTATATAAAAACTACTTTACACCCTTCAAAGTCACCGCCTTGTTGAAGTGCGATCGATATGGAATCAACATAATATTTGCATTTTAACATGAATAAAAGTTTTTCGTATACACAAAAAAAAATAAATGCTATTTTCAGTAACCAAATTCTTTGAATTAATAATTATTTTGTTTGAATGTGAACCTATAAAGAAATTTATAAATTCTGATAAAAAATGTTGTAAAAATTGTAAAAGTTTCAACTAATAATTAAATTAAGAGCCGAACAAAGTTGAAGTGAAAATAAAATTGCTATTCGTCAACCGTTTTTTATGGCAATAATATTTTGTGTGCAGCTAGCCACTATTATTCAGTACTGTGCAACACCTTGCCATTTATTTTCCCTGCTTAAAAGTATTTAGTATTAAACGATTTTCAAATCCTTGTAATGTAACACAAGCTTTGTACAGGATATAAACAGAAATCTTTTTTGTATGCCATGCCTGTCGCTGTCCTAAGAGTTTCTACGGATCGGCGAGAAACAATTTTTAGTGACTGACGCATATATCCGGCTGAATTTGAACGATGACTTTACCTTCAAGGCATTGACCGATTTTCAGCCGTTTCATGTCTCACGAAGCGCTCTTGTATAATCTCACTTGATGTGTAGCACATAGAGTCATACTGCTGGGACCTGGTGTCTGTTGTATCAAGTTTGGGCCACGCTGAAATCTCACTACACAGCTTGGCAGTTGGTTGCATCTTATTCTCATTTATTCATGGACAATGGTGACGTTATCGGCCGTATGGGTCGTGGTTTTTAGTTTATTTTTATAGATTTGGAATATCCACCACGTTTATCGGAGATTAAGTATTGAATATTGGTATGGACAGTCCATCTTTGGGCTGAACTACCCACCTTAGAATGCAATTGACCTCTGGAATTTTAAAAATTACACTTATTGTGCACTTTTTTACTTAAATCGCAAAATCGGGCTTTGTCCCCGGAACAAGTTTTTTTAATTATTTCAATAGTAATATACGCCACAGACTGCCAGCGTCGAATCTCATTAATTGGAATTCCTGTTGTATTCGAGGAACTCCCAGAAAACTCTTGTTAGATCCCCTTTCTATTAAGTGTTAGTTTTCTTTTAGGTAATTCCAATTTTTTTCCAGCGACATTTTGAAAATTTAACAAAATTCTGCTCACGTCTGAGCATTATTTGATGAATAACGTATTCGAATACCATATATGGTTTTTTTTATTATATATTTTTAGACTCCTCCGATTTTTTTGTTTGTTTAATAATTACACATATTCTCCTTCTGTCTGCGCACCCATTTATTTCTCCCTATTTATAGCCCTGTAAGTTGGTCATTTTTATAAAAAATTAATAACACTAATCGCTGTATTACTTTGGAAGTTGTCATCAGTGTTAAAAAGTCCAGACTTCCTCTCTTCTATTAGAAAATTCATATGAATTATCATCTTGTTACAAGGACTCCTAAAATGAGAAATATCCTTTATTGTCAAATATTTTGAAATGGCCTTTATTTATTTTATCTTTGTGTTATTTTATCACAGAAAATGGACAAATTTAATTTTTTCCCCTAAAATTTCAAATTGGTTTTTAAATTTGTTCACAAGTTGTGACTGATTTTTTAAATTAACATTTTTCCGCGAATAAATATGTAATGGTTGTTTAAATTCTGCAACAAACAATAAAGAAGAATTAAAAGAAAAATAGAAAAATCCCTTTACGGAATATTTGAGAATAAAGAAATTTCGCGTTTTGGGGGTCCTTGCAATTAGTTACTATAAGAGAGAATGGTCCAACACTTTCTAAACTCTTCACTTTTGTTTGAATGTGATGACATTTTCCACAGTTATGCAGCGTTTAGCTATTAATTTATCACACAAAACTGTGGAGGGTTATAAAAATGGGTAGATGGATGGATGCCCAGACAGACGGAGTATATGTGTAATTATTATGAGGAGCCCAAATATAGCCTGGGTCGAAAATTTTTTTCCTAATTACCTAATTTTCCTAACTTTTTATACATTCACTAAAATGTAGTTTGTTTTTTTTTTTTTTTTTTTTTTTGGATACACGCTTCATGATGCCGACAACGTTAAATCTCTCTTCAAAACGTCTACTGATGGCTGAATGATCAAATATTTCAGACTTTTTTAAAATAGTTGTTCACATGATTTCAGGGAAAGGCTATCGCCAATATATGTATTAATATTTCATAATATACTCAAATATTTAAAAACTATTATAATATGAGTTGTTAGAGAAATTTTCAGAATTATTAAAAGGACTTATTATTCGATATTACGGCTCTTATACATACTACTTATATAGTACATATGTATGTATGTACTTATATGTATTGTATAGTCAATACTTTTAGTACTTTTTTGCGATCTTGTATTTAAATTACTACTATTTGTTTAATGTAAAATAAATTTGAGATGTTATGCATTTATTTTCACTCTCTTAAAAACATTGAGCATTAACTTTGGCTTCTCTTTTCATTTTTACATTCTATACAAATCACTAATACCAACGAACATGGTTGTTTTCACTCTTTGTTTATATTCTTCTCTAAATTTATGTTATGATAATGATATTCGCTCGCTAGCTGCCTGACTACCTAACTCAACAACAACAACAAGCGGCAGCAATAGCAACGACGACAATAACTACATTGTAGACTTCATAATGGTAAAAATTGTATATCAAAACAAAACAAGGGAAAAAAACCTGCAATCTTGTGTTTTGTTTTGCTTAAGCATTCGTTAACTATACAAAGTGTTTATACCTGCTGCTGCTTGCCATAATATGAATCCAATGGATTGACAGTAGAATAGAGCACAAAGAAAGAAATTTAAAAAATATATTTTTACATACACATGCATATAAACATATGTACGTACTTAAGTATATGTATATAAATATGTACATATTCATACATAAAAAGCAAAGAGCACAAGAATATAACATAAGGGACCGATTTCCGAATACGTACTCCTGGTATATTTCATAAAAGATACAAGGCATGCATGGATTTACGAATATGTATGAGTATGTTTATGTCTAGATATAGAACATACAAACAAATATACTGAACTATACGAATGCGGGAGTCGTCCCACAAATTTCTTGAAATTTCAAAAGTTGTCTCTATATGTACTTATGTACTATATACGTAAGTATATACATATGTATGTACATAAAGACAAGTCGTCAAAAATTTAATATGTACCAGTAAGTTTTTATTGCCTAATGCAAAATTCTTACTTGTTGTTATTAGAATTTAATATTCACACATGTACATATGTATGTACATATGTACATACATACATACGTAGTTCTCAAAAGTTGGCTAAAAAAATGAAACAAGTGCGCTCAGGAAGACTTTTCAGTCGACTTTCGCATACTTGTAATAAATCTTTTTGTATCTTATGGATTCTTTGCATTCGTTTTTTTTTTTTTTTTTTTTTTTTTTGTCAGAGTAGCCAAGTGAGTAGTAGTGCTCTTTGTTGTGTTTTCTATACACTCTGTTGCCAGACTTTTCGATCATATTTTGTTTTTTGTTGAGAAGATCGAAAGTGCTATTTAACCTTTTGCAATTTACATATAATTCTTTCTTTTTTATTTTACTGAAAAAGATTTTTGAGTCACCATGGTCGCCCTCCTTCCTATACCTTAGCGATTATAACGAATCCATTAAGATGGAAAACCCATTCTAGAGAGAGGGTTTCCCACTCAAAATTAGCTTGAATTTCTAAGAACCATTGTTATTCGACCTAAATTAAACACAACGGCTATGGGAAATATGGGCTATAAAATCAAAATCTTCAGTACTTACATTAGGTTCTAAGTTATCATCACCCCCGGTGAATATATCGTACATAGTTCGATGATTTTTATTTTATATATAGAATTTTAATTAACACTATTTTTTCGACCTTTTTTAATATATCTTCTTATTTCATAAACGAGCTTTAGGTTTATTTTATAAAAAATATACATATATTTTATTTCAATATTTCGACGCCTCTTTGGGCGTTTTCTTCAGAAAATTTTTTTATATGTGAACAAATTTTTTCATTCGTTATTGTTATATTGAAAAAAATAATTTATTGTTAAATTTTTTTTTAATTTTTTCCTGAAGAAGACGTTCAAAGAGGCATCGAAATATTGAAATCAAATAAATTTGTTTTTTTTTAATAAAAAGACCTAAAGCTCGTTTACGAAAAAAAGATAGATTTCTAATTTTATTCCAATCGAAATAATGAGATCGTTTTATTCTAGAAATAATGTCATGAAAATTCTAGCTGTTAAATATATGTATGTAAATAAATGAAATACATACAATTTCCCCGATTTTGTATAACAAATAATATGGCAATACGACCAACATAAACGTTTTTCTTATAGGCCTCTGCATACAAACAAGAGTATGCAAGTTGATTGCTCTCCAAAAAAATTGAAAACATAAAAAAATAAATCTCTGTATTCTTAGATTTTATTGTTAATAAAGGCTTTAATAGAGGACCCTACTAATGGAGGAGAGCAATTTTTCTTATATAGATTTTGTTGTTGATTATTACATGTTCCTTATATTTCTTGATTTGCTTTAGTATCCAGAGTAAATGTACTTTTTTTCTTATATTTTCTTCTTCATAGTTATTATTTTTTGTTAGTGCATGTCCATATGTAAGAATGTGTGTGTGCCTGTATGTCGCTAATGTACAGATCTGCATGCATGCAGGTTTGTGTGTTTGTTGCGTGCATGATTTTGTTGCTGCATTGCTAATGCATGCCTATACGTGCCAGTTTTTTTTTCTTACTTTTTTCACTCTTGTTGGTTTTTTATGTGTTGTATTTTCTATATTTTTCTTCCCAGTTTCCATTCTCATTCTGTAGCCTGTTCTGGTGTGTTTGTTTGTATAGGTTTTTGTTGTTGGATCTTTTAGTATTTTTTGTATTTTTTCTGAAGTAAGTGCATGATTGTGTTTTAGTATCGCTCCAACAACGAGTATGGTCTGAGGCACCTAACTTGTGTGCCAGCAGTTGAATTTGAACTACGAAGCGAGTAAGACGTGTGTTGTTGTAATTTTTTATATGTTCGACGACGTTTTAAGTGCTTTTAGTTGTTTTCTAATATTTAAAAAAATAACGACTTTTTATATTTCGAAAAAAAAAAATAATTTTTGACTTTTGTATAAATTTATTTATGCAAATAGTAAAGAAAAACTAATCAAAATTGTGCTAAACTACTAATTACGACTTTTTGTAAAAAAAATAAAACAACTGATTAATTTAAAAATAAACTTTGAAGAAAAACTAAAATTGATGAAATGATATTTCTCTTGTCATAAAAAAGTGTGTTACAAATTTAATATGTAAATAAACAAAAAAAGTTTATACTAAAACAGTTAAAAAATAAATACATCAATAAACCAAATAAAACTTAAAAAAGTGAAATAAATTAAAGTGTCCTGAAACAGTTAAATTGTTTTCATTTTTGCTTTTTTCATACTGACAACACCAACGTTTTCATCATTATTTTGATAATTTTGAAATTTTGTCATAACAATGGCTGTGCCCTTTTATTTGCCAGAGGGTGGTGCCGATGATACCGTTTCATCCGGCGGCACCACTTCATCCGATGCTAGCAGTGCAGGTAGCTCTTTGCAATCCTCCCCAAATACAACCTCATCGGCCACACAAACGCCCATGCAGGGTCCTTTGCTGCCTAGTGATTTATTGATGGCATTTTATGAGACTTTTTTTCGCTATTCAGTCAGTTCGGGTAAGTTGTTGAAAATTAAATAACAAAAAGGTTCTTCTTTATAATTTTTAATAAAATACAGTGTACCAGTACATGATTAATAAATATGGTTTATTGAAAATAAAATTTTACATCATAATTCTTATGTTTGAGCTTGCGAGATACATACATATGTATGTATAAAAGTTTAATAGAAAAAAATATAAAATTTTTTTCTATTATTTTAGACGTAATGTTCGTACGTACTTTTGATTTAGTAACTCTTCATATAATTTTTTGCCGATAAGAAAGTTTTGTAATATACATATGTATGTACTTAGATTGATTGTGGCGAAATTAATAAATTCTTGCCTGCATGTGCATGTCTTGTTATGCAATTATTGGTCAATTGTGTATGTATGTATGTATGTATGTATGTACATATATATGTATATGTGAAAATGTGTACGTATTTACATGCAAATGTATGTATGTATGTTTAAAAAAACTTGAAAGTGTCTAATGATAAGTAATGATGTATGTACCTATGTACACAGACTCACGTACTTACATATGTACATACATACACACATGTGTAGAGTAGAGTATTGAATTTTTTGTATGGTATAAAAATGCACAATTATAGTTCTTATAACTATTTTTACTGTACTCACAAAAGTATGTATGTATGTATATGTATGTGTGTATGTACATACATACATATATCTTGTAGTATCCACAATTTGAAATAGGACGAGATATTTTTAAACATTTTAATATGCATATACATATATAATGCACATGTAGTTATATAACTGATCAGAAAATTTAAACTGAATTTATTAATTTATTAATTATGGCCCGTTGTATGGAAACCATAATTCCATATAAGTATATATGTATATATATATATATATATATATATATATATATATATATATATATATATATATATGTATATGATATACCATATATATATATGTATATGATATACCATATATATATATATATATATATATATATATATATATATATATATATATATATATATATATATATATATATATATATATATGTATATGATATACCATATATATATATATATATATATATATATATAATATATATATATATATATATATATATATATATATATATATATATATATATATATATATATACATATATACTTATATGGAATTATGGTTTCCATACAACGGGCCATAATTAATAAATTAATAAATTCAGTTTAAATTTTCTGATCAGTTATATAACTACATGTGCATTTATATGTATTTATATATGTAGATACATAAGTACATATGTACATACAAACATAAGCATATAAATATAAATATTGAATTGATGATGTCTTCAGAGTATACTCGTAGATTAATAAAATGTTTGTAGGATGTACATAAATATATTTCTTATAATTCTTGAAAAACACACTAACTTGCCAATAAATGCATAATCTAGAAATTGCAGAAAAATACTGAAGTTGTGCTATAGACTAACTTATTTGTATGTATATGATGAATTTAGGCATCAAATGGAAAATCTAAAACCGATATGTTGCCTTTACCGCCAAGAAAAAGCTTAAGCTTAAGAATTTCAAATTTTCACTTTTTTCCGACAATTGATAATTTACTATTCCTAAAATTAAATTTGAAAATTACATAACCGTTAAGAGGGGCAATACCAATTTTACTCAATAGCGCTTCAACTCAATGCAAAACAGTCAACAAAAACTCTTCTGTAAAATGCTGTATTTTTCGCTTACGTCTTTTTAGGATCGTCTATTTAAGTATATATATTAATATGTTATTAAAAAAAAAACAAGAACATAAATATGCCACGAATAGAAACACTTAAACATGAGTTGATGTGTATTTAATATGTAAAATAGGCTCCTAAAAATAAAACAATTTTATCAGTTAAATAAGTATTTCTCAAAACACATATTTCAAATATAATAATGCTTAGAAGTGATATTTAGAATAAACCATTAAACAATATGCAGTTTAGAATAAAATATTCTGTTCTGACGAAATTCATATAAATAACCTGTAAAGAATTGTTTCAGGTTTTCGTGCAATTTATTGTAAATGTGATTCTTTTAAATTTAAACTAAAATTTATTTAAAAACATCTATAAAATATGAAAATTTATTCATTTTCCAAAACTTACAGTATGATTTAATAATGAAATACATTCATATTTGCATATTTTTTTATTTCCTCGGTTGCTACAGCATGGAACTAGAAAGATATATTATCTCAAACCTGTCTCAACGTTAAAAAAAATACGTTCCAAATACGAACTTTAATAGGTGTTGAAAAATGAGCGCCTTAAATTTGAATCCCAAAGTAATTTAAATCGTTTAAAGAACATAAAACCAATGCCTTGACTTTTCGAACTGTTTCTTTTTTCTCTTTGGAAATAAATTTACAATAATGAATCTTATGAAACAATTGTTTTATCACGTATTAATAATGAATAGAGTAGAGAAAGTACAAATAGAAAAAGTGTCGACTGTCTTAGTTGCAATTTTACTTATAAATGAAAATATTGATACGATTTTAATTAAAAAAACACCGTTGAAATAAAAATTTTAAAGTTAAAATCAAGATTTTCAACAGTTACTTACGAAAATATGTATAGAAAGGAATAGATGCTGTAGGGTTCACAAATAAAAAAGAAATAAAAATTCTTTTAATTTTTAATAATTATTTTTGCATAAATTATTTTGCCAAAAATCCACCTATTTAAAATTAATATTGACAATTAACAATTTGTTCAATGCTTATCTTGAAGGCTTTGCAATAATTTAGCCATTAGAATTCTTAGCCATAATTAACACCTGGATTAAAGGTTTTTTTTTTCGTTTTCTCCTCCTAAGCATACAATTTCAAACGTATAATAGAATTAGAGTGAAAACAATAAAAATATATTTGTGCAAGAAGATGGCAGGCATTTAAAAAGAAAAGTACACATACTATAAGTGTTAAATCAAATATCAGGTTTCATTAACCAAACTTCTTTATAGGTAAATGGAAAAAATACAATTAAAAATATTATTTTTTTGCAATTTTCGTCAGCATATAAGTACTTATGTCTTAAATTACCTACGAGTACATAGTGATAAGGATGACCATAAAAAAATTGCTAAACTATGCAAAATTTTTATGGTCGTGTTTATGTTATTGTTATACGTATTTATGAAAAGAGAATTAAAAAATCGCGATGCTTTTTTGCATTTAGTGTCAAGTTAGCTTAATAGTTTATCCTAGATGGCTATTTTTTCTGTACGAGTATTAAAACTTAAATGAGTCATAAAATGAAAGGTGTCTCTTTTGTGTTATTTATACTACAATTAACAATTAAATTTTATACTTATATTGAATATACAAAAAATAGTACTGATTTAATGGTTTAATTGAAAATAGTAATAAAAATTGAAAAATAACTTTTGGGAATATTTTAAAATTAAATTTCAAATGTTCTTTTCTCATACGAGTACATATCGCTATTATAGGTGATAGGGAATTGTGAATTCCACTAGCCAATTACTTTACATATGACATACATATGACGATTTTTGTTGTTGGAAATGTCCAGCCCTGTCTATGGGGGGTTACAGATGCTGTTCCTGTCAGATATTCTGTTTTTTTTAATAAATGAAAAATTATAGATAAATGAAAATAAATTTAGTAAATGTTTTTTAATGTTTGTATGACAAGATCTGTCTAGGAGCAGGTAATCCAAAAAAAAACTTTTTTTTATATATCGATAAGCACAAGCAACTTTTAATTGGTTTAAGCTCTTTCTCAACTAAATATTAATCATAATCAATTTAGCTTTGCCCAGATTTTAGTTCAGTTTTTATTTGTGTTCCTTTTCGTTTGAAACTTCGCTAAGGGGGTTTGTCTAATTCTGTTGGTAATTTAAACCAAAAACACAACTAACAAACGTCAGTGTGTACGAACTGCTGTGTAGCACATTTCAAACTTCACGTATCAGTTAAGTTGTTACAGTTTATCCAAAGTGTGTTTGTCGCGTGCTCATATTAAGCCGTGTTTACGGTCTTATTTTACTTTTTTTCAACTGCTTTAGCTATTGGTTTTTCGGTGCTGCTGCTATTTTACGTTTCGTATTCAATTTTATGCTGCTTGTAATATGTATCTTATTGCATTTTAATAAGCATTACACGCCCACTCTGTTCCTTTTTTTATCATGAAAAACATACATAAGTATAATTTGTTTTCCTGCTGCTGCTTCTAAATTGTAAGAAAATTTTTTTTTATATTTAGTTTGTACTCGTATAACTCGCGTGCTTGTACTAGTGTTTTAAAATATGGCTTTGTTAGTGTGTTAACTTGTTTGGAGTTGTTCAGTATTTGGTATGAAAAGTACGAACAAAATCTTGCTAGTTTACGTCTTGATTCAATCTCGAAAATCAGGTTTATTCTTGTAGTTTGCTTTGGATGTTTTGCTTACTTAGTATCCTTTGGCTTAAACTAGTTTTATGTATATTTTTCTTTTGTTTGTTGAAACTTAATGACCATTCGTTTGATGGAAGTGCTGTTGTTTGCTAATTTGTGCCAAAAAAGCTTGACTTTTTTGGTACCGTTCAAAAATAATTTGGGAGCTACTGGTATTCTGTTGAAACATATTTAAAGTGACCATAAAAATTTAAATAAAACAGTTTGCTGTATTTGCTTTCAATATGCTTCAGGTTATTCAAGGCTCGATTATGGATGGCAATCGGACTTTAGTTACTGTTCTGTTACTATTCGCCAACCACAAATTTGTAGTTGCCAGAAGCCTTCTGCATTATAATTTTTAGCCCAAAAGGACATATTCTTCTTTATAACAGATTTTTCTCTAAAAAACTATATAACCAGAAAGTTTCAAAAATGTATTTGTATTCAATTTATTCTTAATATTCTGTTAAATCTGGGCTTACAATTAAATTTTAAAATTGAATTTCAAAACAGCAAAAATAAATTTAAAAAAAAATGTTAATAAAACTATGTGCTTCCACAATAACATTGACTGGTATTGAAGAATATAAAAAAATAAAATTTGTCTACAAAACTTTCAACTCATATTGGTCAAATGAATGATAAAAAAATTTCAGTTTCCAATCTTGAACTTCATTTAATATTAAGAATTCATGCACAAATTGTGTGGCTTTCACTAAATTAAAACAATCATTCATAGAAATTTTAATAAAAAAAAATCTTGATGCAATTTAATGCAATTTTAAAATCGAGGTGATTAATCCCTTAAAAAACCCACGATTTTTTTAAATCTCATGCATTTAATAATTTAATGATATGTTTGATCATAAATTACTGAAATTAATTATTACAAGGAATATTTAAATTTTTAACAAAATATTTAAGACGGCTAAAGGAGGAATCAAATCAAATGTTTGTGTGTAGAAAAGAAAAGCTTCAAAATGATGAGTCATATTTGAAAAGCCACCACACTGACATGCAGTTTCATCATCTTCACCGATTCTCATTTCACCACAAGAACACAATAAAAACAATTTAAACAACTACATATAGACACAAGATGTAAATACTGTTATAGGTGTAATTTCTTCTCTCCTCTTCTAAAAAAAGAATTAGAAAATAAACATACAACCATAAGCGTAATAGGATTTTTGAATTCACACTCATTAAATCTCATGAACAACAACAGCAACATAGTTATATAGTCCTTTACAATCATTAAAATAATTCCTTTAAACACTTATACCCCTACATATACCATACATACACCACTTTCTTGCATGTATTAGTATCTTGTCATCTTATGTATGCGTGAATATGTTTGTATATGTGGGTTTGTTACAAAGAGCAAGAGAACAAACAAAAAAAAAAAAAACAGCAGAAAAATCCTTTATTTTCCGCATTGTTGTTGCTGCTGCCGTTTGCTTCCTTTTCCGATATAAATACAAAATCATGTTAACGGTTAAAAGAAGCCTATTTTATACTACGCTGCTGCTGCTGCCGCTATTGCAGCTTTAATGTGTTAAAATTTAAACGCCTTGTTGTTGTCAGGCGTTTCAGGCGTTACAATCATCTCATACTGACAAACATGTTCGTCAGTACACACGAAAAACTTACTAAAGGCAATGCTCTTGACTTTGCTGGCTGGTTGGTAATGGTTTATTTACATATTTTTTCCTTGTGACTTCCCACTTTTTCTGTTATATAGGTATAGAATTCATTTTTATTTTTCCACATTTATTTGTTGCCACATTTTTCAATTACATTCATATGTACATACATACATACATACATATTATTACTGTTATCGTTTATTTCCCTTTTCAGAGTCATGCTAAAAATCAGCTGTTGGCTTCTGCAAAAGTCTGCATAAACAATTTTTTTTTAAACACATACACAAACAGGAGTACATAAATTCTTATTTTTGTTGCTGCCTGCTCTTGGATTTATGGTAAAAGTTGTGTTGGTGTTGAAACTTGAATGTTTATATTTTTGTTCGTTTTGTTTTGCTCAGCAACTTCGTTGGTTAAATAATGTAGCCTAAAACAGGGCGCGTTCGCTTTTTAACTGTATGCAATAATAATCCTTTAAAAGGAAAATTTGCAAAAATAAAAAATGGCGGCAAATATGGCCGCCTAGAAACAGCTGCTTTAACAAGAGGGCTCGTCTTATTATTTCATTTTTATTTTTTAATTTTCAGGCCTATTTTTCTTGCCATTTACTTGCTGCTTTTCATTCTTTACACACACACACTCACGTGCTCTGCCGCTTTATTTTGTTAGTTTATATCTACTTTGTCTTTTTTGTGAAATTGCTTTGCTTATTATTCAATGCCATTGACTTTGTGTTTTTACATTAGTGCTTTTACATTTACGTAAAAATTATTTAAAACTTGATTTTTCGCTTTTATGGTTCGAAAGTTTTTGTTAAATTTAAGTTCACTGATCATCCATAAAGCGTCTACATTTCCTTTTCTAAAGTATGATTAATTTTTTCTTTAAACAAACATTCTTTGATCCTTTGTGCTTGCATTTTTAATATCCTTGTTTTAAACATTAACTTTTGTATGTACGAGTATGTATTGTTGTTTCTATACTTGATGCTATGATACGTGCCTAAGTTTTGTGTTGTATTAGATAAAAAGAAGGCAATTGTTTTTTAACAATGCCCATACCTTAGGGGCGGAACTAAAATATTGCAAAAGTGGATATTTCCCAAACAATAACATCGAGATATCGGTTTTATGCTGCTAAAGGATAATTGGAAAAAAATCCCTCCCATTAGCTCCATTAAGATACGCACCTCCCTGTTTAGACCTCTTTCCTTTGAAGAAATTTTCTATTCTATTTAATAATATAATACAGATAAGGTGCGCGCAGTAGCACAGCTGAGACTCGAGAGTAAACGTCAAATATTTCTTTATGTTTATATTTATTGTTTACAATCTGTGTAGTAGTAGTGTTGATAGAAATTATAGGGCCTTAAATATTTTTTCGATATTATATTAATTAAAATCAAAATAAGCATTTACTTCGAGACAAAAGAAAACGCTTGCGAAATGTCTTTCCACCCAATAAGGCTTTTTTTTAGAATGTGTGCACAATTTTTGTTGCACTGACAGCTGATCTATCCGTACCGTATTAATTTGCTTTGTGTGCTAGTATATAAATGGACGTACTCATATATTTTCTCTTAGATGTATATAAAATGAGATCCTCGGTAGGCTAGTGGGTATTGTACTAGCCTATCCGTGTGGAGGTTGTATGTTCGAGTGCCACCTAAGATCCTATTTTGCTGACATTTAATTAAATAAATAAAATTTAAAAAAATTTTATGAAAATATTTTCTTTTTATATCAAATTGGTGTCTAGTTTTAAACGTCCCTGTCACTATCGCTTTTGACTATTTTGGAAATTATTACAAATTTTGTTTTGAAATCATTAAAAGCATTTATTTTTCATTACTCATTCTTTGTGTTATACCGATTTGAAAAATCATTGTGTAGCATAACCAAAAATATCTTTATTAAATAATAAAGCGATAAATCTCCCAATCTACTTGATGATATTAAATTACTTGAATAAAAAACGTTTTAGAAGCCATTATTAATCATCATCTATATCTTTACACTTTTGGCTTTGTAAACTTAAGAAACAATAGTAAAACTAATAAAAATCAACGCAATTAAAATAATGAATAAAACAAAAAGACTACATGACTCTTAATGAAAATTGCACGTTTTGTTGAAAATGAGAAAATATAAACTGATATAGAAGTAAAAAAAAAAAAATAAAAATAACAATAAAACGTCACTCTACACTTGGAGAAATAAAACGGAATTTGTTGCATCATATTTTTCTGTTCTAATAATGAAAAATTAAACAAAGATTAAATTTAGCATAAGACTTTGAAATGTATTAAAAATAAAGGAATCGATTGCTTTTAACAAATAAATCATTTACAAATGTAAGAACAAAAAATAAAAACATTAATCATAATAAAATGTGCTATTTTTTCCAAATTTCTCAAAATTCATTCTCACATTACAAAATATTAAACAATTTCTATTGTTTGTGTTCCACAAATGAGTTTTCAAAAATCTATTTAATTTTCTATAATTAAGCATTTTTAATATTTTTGCTACCACTATTCATTGCCAAACCGGCATACCATACGTTGCTCATATATACTTTTGAATGTGTTGCACTATTCCACAAGCGCATTGCCACACACATCTGGCTGGTAATTATCGCAAAATGTTAATTGTTGTTGTATAATTAACTTAGCTTTGTAAAGTGCTTTTTAAACATAATGAGCTAAAATGCAGCCTCTATTGCGATTTCATTCATAAAATATTCAAACTATTGATAAGAACATTGCAAATGAAATGCGCTTTTTACTAGCAACAACAGTATAAATGTCAGGGTTAATCGAAGCCATTATCAGTTGTATGTGGTTAGGAAATATTCTATATCAATTGAAAAAATTGAACACCTTTTTGCGTGACGCATTCTTTTGAGAACAACAAAAATTTAATTAAATTTTTAAACAATCAATGAGAGAAGTCCATCAATGATTTTAGACAGTTGACAAATGATTGTTTAACACAAAAATAGTGTTGAATCTTAATGCAATCGAAATGTTGTTTTGGCCAAAATTGGTATTATGAGGAAAAACAGTCAATAAACATGACAAGTTTAATATGACACTCTTCACATAAAACAAATACATTTTATATAAAATGAAAAATTTTATATCTAAAAAAATCGTAACTTTTTTAAAATAATTTTAAACTGAAATAAAATGTACATAGTAATTAATTAACTTGATCTGTTTATGGTGAAACATTTTTCTGTTTTTTTCTCGAGCTTCTCTTTGAATCAAAGCCTTTGTTATATATTCCCAGTAAAAAAAAAACAATTAAAAATAGTATGCGGATGTAGAAATCAAATGTAGTTTTTCCAAAAAATATAATTTTCTTAATTCTAAACTACATAAAAGGATATTTGCTCAAATTAATTTATGAGGAAATATTTGTTCGTTCAATGGAAGGAAAATTTTCTCATTGTTGAAACAAAATGAAACAATATGGTTTGTGTGTGTATTTCCTATTACCAAAACTGTACAATTCGTTTTTCCAATTACACTTTCAATCACGCAGGCCTCCTTAAAGTAGGCAACGTGCACTATACCGTTATGATCGTGCTGTGTGTGCAATCCCCGCATGATCTAAAGGAAATAAAATTTGTTTTCCATAAAAATTTTAAATGTATTGTGGTGGGATTGAGTAGAGGACAAATACAGAAATGGTAATATGCATTACTTTTAATTGTAGACAGCCTCAAGCTACAATTGCGTAATTGTTTTATATACTTTTTATATTTTATTTAAAATGTTAGTTCCATTCAAAAGTTATTATTTTCGTAAAAGTAGCATTTCTAACAGTCCACATTTTCTGGAAGGTGCTTGTATATGAAAACTTTTTGTAGAGCGTTTTTTTTAAGTAATTTGTTTTTGATTTCTTTTTAAATTTATATTTTAAACTACTTTTATGATAATCGTAATTTTTTACTTTTCTTAATGCAGTTTTTCGTAATTTTTAAAGGGTGTTTGTTCTGGATTTCTCTTTTTCCAAAAGGTACTTTCTTTAATGATAAAATTTTCAACATAGAACTCTTTCATAATGTAACTTTTTTTCTCTGTCCTCTGTTTTAAAGAACTTTTCACTAAAAAGTACTTTTCTAATAATTTGGCTCAAAAGAGTATGTTTAACAACTTCTTTTTTTCTAACTTGAACTTATTATTTATTTTAAATTAATTTTTTTTTATATAAACCTGTTATTCTCATAAAAATTCAATATTTTTAAAGACACTGTGTTATTTTCTTTAAAATTCTTTATTTTAAAGTACTTTTTCTTAATAGCAATCGCTTGTTAAAATTAAGAAATTTTTTCTTAAAAAATTAGTTTTTATTCAGAGAATTTTTTAATTTAAAAGCCTTAATTTCTTAAAACTACTTCTATCAAAATACATAATTCTCTTCTAAATGTGTTTTAATTTTAAGGGGTTTTATTACTAGAAAATACATTTTATTTCAAATTTACTTCAACGCTATTTTCTTCAAAATAAATTATTTTATAAAATGTATTTATAAAAAATATTAACAAATCAAAAATCTGATATTTATAAAAATACATTCCATAGAATGGCAGGAACTGTTTTTGAGCTGCTTCTCTTTCTCATTGAATTTCATCAAATTAATCTAAACAATTCTTACTTCCAGACTTAGAAATTTTCTATCTAAACTAATCGCATGTTAGTCTAATCTTTATTTTTGTTATTGCAAATGTATTCATTTCACGCATTTAATATTTTACAAGTATAAATTTCTTAATATTGAAAATAATGGCAATTCATATGGTATGAGTAAAACAAAATTAAAAAGCTTATAAATCTTCTTACTCGCTAATTATAAAGCGATTGTTGTAAACGTTTGTTAGATAAACTTTAAATTGCGTACATAATTTTTATGAAAATATTTTTTTGGTAAATCTTCTTAAATTCATTGAAAAAACGAAGATGATCGCTGTGCGCTTCTCTTTATTAATACGTTTATTGTGTTTATTTTTTAAAAAAGATTTATCCTCGTACGGCTTTAAAAATTGTTAAACTTGTTGCATGCAAATAAGGCAGGAGAGTTTATGTGAGATGATTGATTTTGGTCAATAACAAACATGTTGCCGTATTGTGGCCCACCCACAATTCAACCATGATTTAACGGATTTAACAGAAACTCAATGGAACCATTAAAAAAAAAACAAAAATTAATAAGTGTTTTATTTGTCACCAAGTGTTGTTGTTTAATATTTCTCCACAAGTGTTCGTATGTAAAAACGTTAGCACAACTTTATGTGTACATATATAAGTATGTATGTACATATAAGGTAATTAACGAAATGTTTTTAATTTGGTTTACAGACAGCTTAAAATAACGGTTGTGGTTGCCAGTTTTTTTTTTTTTTTGTTAAGTCATTTATCATATTTGGCTTAAAAGTTTAAGTGATGATTTGACGTAAGAATTTACTGATTCATCAACGTGATATATTTTCTTCCTTTTTTTTAATTTTTGTTTTAATTTTATTGCTATTAAATATTGGCTTAAATAATCTGACCCTTGCAGCTACTGCTGCTGTTGCTGCTTAAACCATATACTAATTGTGTAATTACTTTGAACATAAATTATTTTACTTTGACCCACAATCCTTGATCTCAAGTTGTGCTTCAGAACTTTTGTTGGTTGTTCAACAGGCAGCAGCATGTTTGCGCATGCATATACATACATACATACATAGACATACATACATACATCAGGCTGTAGAAACAACAAAAAAAACAAGATCTTTTAGCAAAACATTTTGTTAATGATTGTAAATTTTAATTTGCAAAAATTTTTCACAATAATATTCTTTAACTAAAGACCTTAGGCTATACATACAAAAGTATTAAACCAAGCTAATGGCTGGGAGGGGAGAGAATTGCAGCGGAATTATAAACAAGAACAAAACTTTAAAGCATTTTTTGCTGCACATTTTTTAAATTAAATAAGCAGCAGGCATTAGCTGTTGAAGCGTAAAACACGATTTACAAAAGGAGTGGTTTAACTAAGTATATTACCAACAACTGCAATGTCTCTAAAAAAACCACAGCAATAAATTCATATTTTAAAGAAAATTGTTGTTGTTGTTGCTGTTGCAGCCACTGCAGTTCTCTAAGATGGTTGCATTAACCATTATTACTGAAATAGCATTTGAAACAAGTTTGATGACGCCTGATGTACTACAAATATTCGTTTTATCTTTTTTTTATAAACATCTTTCTTGGCAATTTGTAATTGTTATTGTTTTAGTTGATGTTGCTGTTGCTGTTGCTTGAACGTGTATTTTTAATGTCTGACATTGTTGAAGATTTCTGTGCAGCTGTACAAATGTTGTTTTCAGTGCAATAATACAACTTTGCTTCAATAATTCACGTGCTAGTGCTAAACTTAACCCTTTTTTGGAGGGAAGTTAAACTCTTTAACAACTTTGTATGGAAATTTTCTAAACCCCAATAATTCTTTAAAGCTCTATTTCTATTTCATAAAAATATTCCGAATTGATGCAAGCTGACCGACATCTTGCCACATGCCACAATCATAGTATACACCAGCCTCTCAAATCAAAATAATTTCTTAGATGCTTCACACACAAATTCTTTTATTCTAATTCCTCATTGAAACCCCCTTTACCATATTTAATAATGGTTTTTGTTTTAACAAATGAGGCTTGCGATAACTTTCTTTCACGTTTTCTTTTGTATCCATGTATGTATGTATGCCTCTAGATATACCAACTTCCCTAGGGGTAATTTCGTTTTAGGCTTGATTTCGTACCAGATCTGTAGTGCGATTCAGTAACTTTTAAAGACTGAATAGTGGTTAAATATAACAGCAACTAGTGTGGTTTGCACTAACCATTGTGCGATTCACTAACTTCGTTTTAACATCTTTGTTATAATTTGATATCAAGTGGCATCTCTGTTACAATAAGAGAAAAACACAAAGAGGAACAGAAAAAAAACAAAAGAATTTGTGTCGACCAAGCAGTGTATAATAATATATTTTCATGAATTACTTTAATTATGATTAATAAAAGTAAAATTCTATAAGAAAATAATATAAATGACATTGTATATCCAAATATTTTTATAATTTTACGTATTTGCTGCAAAATAACAACTTGCCCTCTTTGCAAAAGAGTACGTGCTTCTACTGAACAGCTGACTTGAATCGTTTCGTTAACCACACAAAAATTACTGCCGTTAAGATAACGCCAGTGAATGTGGTTAAAAATGTTACTGAATAGCAAAACCTTTAATTTTGCTGTTAAAATTTTTAACCAACTCAACAGTCTTTAAATAAAGTTACTGAATCGCACTACTGCTCTACAGCGATATTGAAGGGTTAAACAACAAATATGTAATAACGAGTTGTATTAGAAAAAAGCGCGCGCTTTACTTCAAAACAAATTTAACCTTGAAAAACCAGCAGCGTCGTTAATTTTTTTCTATCAAATGAACACATTTTATAAATACAAATATGTGTATGCACACATGCACATACATATGAATATAAATTGTTTATGCAGTCTGCATTTGAGGCATCATTAGCAGTTGGAGAAAAAAATGAAGAAAAATTTAAACAAAACTTGTCTTGGAATAAAAACTTTTTACAGACATTTGAAAACTGTATAGAATTTTGTAAAATACAATCATTGTTATTAAATAAAAAAAATCTATTTGCATAATATTTAAATTAATAATTTTGAATTATATACTCGTTTCAAAACAACGAGCGAAACATCTCAAACACATGTTAGTGTACGAGAAGTATCTATTAGTTATAATATTTATAATCAAACGTCTATTTTCTTTCTAAGCAAAGTGCAAGTTAGAAAAAAATCAAACGCCAACAATAATGACTGTAATGATAAATTAATTCCATAAAAAGTTCTAGTGTTGAAAAAATGTTTATGACAATATAGCAAGTTTAGCAAATGAAAAACTTACACACACACACACACATGCACCTACATGTAGAAACATGATACACGTGATATTTCAAAGATTTTCTTTTGAAACTTATTAGAGAAAAATAATTGAAAAAATAAGTATTAACAAGTATAAAGAATATCAACCACAGCAGATTATTCTTATATAAATCATACTTAGACAGAGTGTCTAGCAAAATCTGTAATCAATCGAACACAAACAACAATTTATAGAAGCCTTCATTATAAAAAAAAACCATTTGAAATGCAACTCAAAGTTATTGTTGCTTTTAATTAATATTTTATTAAGTATACGTTTTCAAGTTTTTTTTTTTAGAAAATTGTTAATTTTTAAAAATTCTTAAGCAAAAATTATTTCCATTATTTGCTGCAGCTGACAATAATCAATCAAATCGGATGATAATGTTTAATAATTGTGAACAAAATTTTTTTGATTTGCAAAACATGTTTTAAAGCTTTAACAAGACATTATCATTTCTTTATCTTCGAATGGCAATAGTTTTTGGTTCGGAGCCTTAAATAACCATGAATCTTTTATTTAACTTTAATTAATAACATATTATTATTGAATACAAGAAAAAAGATGAAGGTATATTTTGTTCAACCTTTTGTGTTATTTAAGGGAACTATTTGTTTCCATTTCCTAAGTTTTTGCCAAATTTTATCAAAATTATTCAGAAAATTTTTTCAAATAATTTTTTTTTTTAAATTTATGCAGGCAAACAACAAATAACGAATGAGAATTTTGCAAAAAAGAACAAAATATTAAATTACTCAAAGTTTAAAAACAGTTTAAGATCTACCGATTTTTATCTTAAGAAATTAAAAAATTGGTAGTTTTAACAAAACAATTTTTGAATTGTGGTACAAAACATCAATTAAAGTTGATATATCTATAGGACTTACCGAATTTTAGACTCTCAAAAAATTTTAGCTGTCCTTGCAAAATTATACACGATTATAAATTCATTAATAATTTAAAAAGAAAAAAATCAATTATTTTCTGTCTAGTATTTTATTTGTGGGAATAAATTTTCATTCTCTAAATAATAAAAATCTCTGAAATGTTGACATTCAATTTACTTATTTTAATAAAGCAATTATATTCTTTATGAATTTTGCATATAATTATAGCGCCTGTTAAGCGCCTACATACACACAAGCGATAAAATGAAAACCAGTAGCGTTATATGGAGATTACACAACTATTACATAAAAAAAATTTCATAGTATATAACACTGATCGACAGCAATTCCGCTTATCAGGCATACATAATTACACTCCTTCTAATGCATTCTTTGATACTAGAAACTAGAGTTAGAAATTAGCAGAATTTTAAAAATTAAACAGGAATACGAAATTTTAAGAGCCATTGCAACGGCAACTAATATCCCGACACAGAATTATACTCAACCGTAACGCGAAAATTTTTTCCTGCGAAATACTTAATTTTTTAAACGATTTTTCCTCTCTTGAAATAATTTCACTTTTCCCTTTGCTGTGTTCATTTTATTTTTGCTTAAAAACTTTTAGGAAGTTAAGAGTAAAATATCAAAGAATTTAAATTAAATTCTGAGTGTTTTTTATTTTGTTAAAAAAGATATGCAAATAAAATAAAAAATAAAATATTTTTAGAAAAAAAATGCAAAAAAAATTTGATAACGACTTTGATATATTTGTACCAATACATTAAGCTCTACACAGGTTTTCTATAGTCAGAACGTCGATTTCTTGATTTGTCATCTATAATACGAATAATACTATTATATTCGTAATTTCTTGTATACACATTTGAACATTTGAAAACTTTACTCTTTATATTATTCAACACAATTAAAATTTCTTTTAGAAAACTCATTCTTCTTGTTTACATTCAATGTGCATTGACAGCTTTCTTGATCTGGAACAGCTGTTCAATGAAGGTAATAGAAACTCCACCATAAAATCATGATAGTAATTTTCACTTCCAGGAGAATAAAAATTTCATGGGAACATAGAGGAGTATATTTCAGAAAAAGAAGCATATACGATTACAGTAACCACGAAAAAATTTTTTTTGTCAGAGTTAGTAACAACTAGTAGAGAAGAAGCTCCGAAAAATAAATTTTTGTTGATTAGTGTAATATGTAAATATTTAATTATTTATTGTGATGATTATAAGAATCATTGGGGACTGGTAACTTATTAGTGGTTGTAAGAAATATTCCAAATTATTTTGATATAAGATTGTATTGTAAAAAGTTTCACTTCATATAAAAATCCAATAAATAAATTATCAAAAACTTGTCCAAACTGCAAAAAAAAATTTACATAATTTCATACGTAATTAGTAACAGGGCAAGCCTCATCTTTTATGATCATATACATAAATACTTATACATATTTATTTTAGACAAACAAATGGTCAACTGATCTTTACCACTTAAGAGTCATCATGACCCTGAGAGTGCGCAACAAGCATTGCACCTGATTATTAAATGCAGCAACTGAGCGAATGCGATCATTAAGCCAATAATAAAAAATGTAATAAAAAAAAATAAATAAACTTAATGTGCGGTAGAGCTGAAAATGCTTGAGTGATTTTTTAAACAAAAAATGAAACTAAATTATGCACATCACTTGAAGTGAGTTTAACTAAAACAATCATGTGTGCGAATCTTGTTCAGATTAAATGATCCATGCCAAAAAGGTGTAGTTAAATTGTATTTACTTAAACAGCAATAAAATTGCATTTTTTTAAATCGTAACAAATAAACGTACAACAATTAAAAATTTGCATACACGGACGTTTTAAATAAGATGATTTTGTTTATGTTAATTAAGAAAATAAAATGAAAAACTTACAATTAAATTCAAATTAATTCGCTTTTCTGTAATTTGCTATTATTAACACTTTGATAAATAGAAATGTTTGGCTGTAAATCAAATTTCTTTAAAAACTTACAACAAAATCTAAATTGTCATGTGTGTATGAATGTATGCACATCAATTATTTTCTAGACTTTCAGAGTTGTTTTTCCTTTAGGAAAATAGAGATAAAATTTTCCATTTGTCATCACTGGAAGTTGTTTTTAATTTTCCTAACGAAAATCTTTAATGCCTTTTTTCTCTTACCATCATAAAATATGCTGAAATTGTGGGAAGAGTTGCCGAGTTGAGTGCAATAAATATTATGCAAAATTGTTTATGACAAAACCTGCATGTTTATGACTGATTTAAATAGTTTTTGTCATATAAAGGTAAATTTTATGATGGCACAGACAGAATTTTTTATATCTTCATGCGAAATGGTTAAAAGTCATAAAGACAACTATAAGTCGCTTAAAAAACTGGCACATTAAAATGATATTTATTACTAAAGAAAAAAAATAGAAAACCGAAAAATTTTGTAAAGCTCACAGTAGGAAGATGAAAAAAGGCTTTGAATCTTAGTAAAAAATAATAAAAAATGTGCAATCAAGTTAAATGTTCGGAAATGCATAATATGAAATAGTTTTGCAAATAGAATTGCAAAAGAATTAAATAAAAACATTTTCAATTTCTTTAACAATAAATACCTAAATTGGTAACAGAGTTTAATGTTATAAATTTGTGTTCATGTCATGTTTTTTTATTTAGTTAGTTCAGATCAGGTGCGATGAAAATTCATGGTAAAGACGGCTGAATAGTCCACCTCATTCACAATTTTTTTTAATAAGACTAACAGTAAAGACTTATTCATTAAATTAGTTGATTCTTGTGGTTTCAGACCTTTTTTTCAGTGAAATTTAAATTTGAAATGTAATTTTTAATGTATTCAATAAATTTAATTTCAGGTGCTCCAGTATTCCAATATCCAACACCCCCCAGTCCCTCATGCTCAGTACATAGTCCATCCTATACAGGAGGAGATGTATTCTTTCCACGCAGTCGCAGTACACCCCGAATCCCACGTACAAGTGTCAGTTTTGCCGCCGGCGATGAAGTGAACTTCTTTCATCAGTCAGCGCCCGCTTCATCTAGTGGCAATGCTCAAACTCAAACCTCACAAGCACCTCAGTCAGCTCCGCCAGTACCAAACGGTCATCAGCACAACCAGCATCAGCTTCATGGCCATTATCCACAATTTGCCTACCAGCATAATGGATCTGGTGGCGGCTATTATCAATATACCCCGCCACCAACACCCAACACAGCCACGGCCGCCACATCAACAGGTACTTCAGCTAGTGGAGCCCACAGAAGCTTGCATCGGTCTCTCTCAGACTCAGCAAGAAGGTAAATTTCTCACAAAGCTTCCTCTTAAATAAAAACTATTAGCCTGTCAAATTTAATAGCACTTACGATAATGAAGCAGACAGTCGTCATTTATATTCAAAGTCCATTGCACTCTAATTTTGTTTTTGCTGTTGCTGCTGTAACTAGTCTCTTTATGTTTGAATACTAATTCTCCCATGACTGACTTGTCTATAAAAACAGACTTTTAATTACCACATCATCAACATCGTCAGCACCAGCATCAGCAACGATTGCAACAAAAGGCCCTTGTTATTAAAATATGAAATTAAGATAAGCTTCCTACTCTTCCCATCAGCAGCTCCATTAAGAACAGCAACAGAGAAAAATACTTAAATTAGTATTTATGTATTTGTGCCATTTTTCTCAATCATAAATATTATTTTATTGTTGCTGTTATTTTTTTTATGTTTTGGTTTTATAATAATTAATTGTTGTATGTTAAACTTCTTAATTGCAGATCACGTTTAACCTCAACGGGAGAGGATGAGCGAGAATATCAAAGCGAACATGAGACCAGTTGGGACGAGTTCGATGATCGTTATGATAATTTTACAGCGGGCCGAGAAAGACTGCAGGAGTTCAATGGAAGGATTCCACCACGCAAAAAGAAAAAGGATGTGCCAAAAATCAAACCAGAAAAAAAGGTGAGATTTCTCTTTCACATACGTAAATCTGATCAATGAATTAATCGACTTGACGAAAAGGTCATTAACTCATAAAACAACTTAAGAATCATTGCAAATATTACACATTTCTCCCAAACCCATGTGGGACTGCAAGCATTGAACTAAAAGAACAACTTGCAAGAAACTTTTCTATTTTTCACTTACTCGAAGCAACATCTGTTAAGTTAGAGAAAACAAAAACAACAAAAAATTATAACAATAAATGCAACATAAAACGGCTGGCAATTGAACTAAATGCACAGACTGAATGCACGTGCTGTTCGATTTGAAATTGTTGAGCGCAGAAAACTTAATTAGGAGAAAACAAATCATTGCCGTCAATGTGCAAAGCAATAACACGCTTCGAGCAAGTGACAAATTGCCAGCAAAGTATGGTGAGCAACCTACAATACAAAATAAAACAACTGAAGCGATCAAGTCAAAATCATAAAATCCAACCCAACGACACGCCAATTCAACTCATCTTACAATGCGTTCAAAAGTCAAAATCAAACAAAAACGATACATACATACTCACACATACTCGTACATAGTAAAAATATAAAAATTATAATAAATACTTGAACGTGTGCAGATACATATTTTTATAAAGAACTACAACTGCATACACACACTTACTCGCACAAGCTGAATGCAACCTAAAACTATAAATAAAAATGCAAATTTGCGATAAAAATTAATTGCGCAGTGCTACAAGTATAATAAAATTAAAAATTGCCATACACACATACTCGTACATACGGTTCTATACTTGTTTTATAAATAAAAATAAAATAAAATTAACTAGCAACAAACAACTAGTGAAATATTCCTTTCTTATTTTGCCCTATTCACGCTGCAGCACAAGCTGCAAGAGTAATAAATTTTATGAAAAATTTTAGAAGAAATATTCGAGATTTTTCATATAATTCCACAGAATGCAAGTCCAAATTAGTTTTTTGTTTTCCACGTAAATACAAATGGCGATGCTGCAAATTTTAGCAAATTGCGGCATTTAAAACAAACATTTTACATGATTGTGGCATGGCAATAACTATATTATGGTTCCTAAAATATAACGAACAGATTTCTTTTTAAATATCTTAAACATGATTTTATCCATAGCAGAAGGGTCTATTTAATATTTTAATAATATATTATTATCACTGGAACGAAAAACAATAATAATAATAATTTTGAACATTCCACATGAGATTAAAGCATGCGGATCCGTTGGAGTATCGTTGTTTTAAAAACGTTTTTGCCACTTCTTGTGGATTGTTATAAAGGATTATGATCATTTCAACTATATATTTTTCTTTTCTGTAATTACATGGTTCTCCGAAATATAAACATGAATGTGCATTTAGTTTGAAAGCCAGCCTGCCCCCTACCTAAACAACAATTTTTTAATATATATTTCATAAAGCCTTTAAGGCCAAATAAGATTCATATTCTTATATATTTAAAATCCAAAATCGACAACAAAAAAAAAAATAAATTAACACGGTAAATGATGGGGCAAATCTGCCACCGCAGTTCATTATCAGAGCAAAGCCTTTAATTGAATTTTTTCAAGTCGATCTCTTTCGTCTATGTCTCCATGATATCATTGCAGCAATAAAAGAGCAAAGAATATAAAGTTGTAGTTAAAGTCTATTTAGTTTAACAATAAAGGGCCGCGCCCTGTCATATACTTTTGTGCCCATACGCTTCGTTAAATGTTTTCTTTGCAAATATTACTTTTTTAATTATTTTTTAAACTTATTTATAATTTTTACAAGCCTTATTTCATTAACTCTTACACATGTGTCACTCGAACTGAGTGCTGTGCTGCAAAACAAATTTTGTTGTTGTTGTTTTTTTTGGTTTATTTCATTTTTCTTTCTTTAATTATTTACAATGTAAGTTTCTGTTTGTTGTTGTTGCTGTCGTTTTAGTTATTTTGTATCTTAAACTCGTGCTGTGCAACGAGTTGGAGCTTTGGAGAACAAAGGATTAGCTATTCTAGAAATATTAAGCAGAAGAAGCAAAAGTGCAATTTAAAGGTTGTAACGAAACACTGGAACACTGCAATAGCTTACGTGTGTGTGTATGTGTGTGTGTACATTAAAACGATTAATTTACAACGCAATTTTGTAAAAAAAATTATTTAATTTATTTTTTGTGAATGGCGTGATTAAATTTATTAAAAAGGGTTTGGAATTAAATAACAAAGTCAATGTAACCAGCTTAAAACGATAAATAAATGGTTCGTAAACTGTGATATAAAAAAATTTATAATAAAATAATTAAGATAATTAGTAGAAGTTCCATGGTGTATGGAATTCGGCTTAACAGATGATTTCTACATTATATGTATATTAAATGCGGTCCAATTAATGACGATAAACTATTATCTGATTTGTAATGCTTTTAATTTTTAAGGGATCGAGACTGACAAAAAATGGAATTGTTAAAGAAGAACCCCTGTATATATTTTTCGTTCACTTATTGTATATTAAAGTTTTTCTTGTTTATTTTCAAATAAAGTTTTTTTTAAGGAAAAATAATATCTATAACTATAATACAAGAAGTAAATAACTGGCCACCTCGCAATCTCTCTGGCTAAATATTTTGATTGTACTTAAGGTACATAAATATTTCAGTTACTGTACCCACGGGATTAATAAATACGCACGAAGCGTTAACATAATTTTTTTTACATCTTCAAGCATTCAATCTCAACAACTACACCCCCCTAGAAACCACACATAAATATATATAAATTGCTAAAATAGCGAAGTCCTTGTTGCAAGCAGCATTGTGGCAAGGTGGTGACCTTCTTAGTTGTTATAGCACAACAAACAATTAAAGGTTGTGTCAGATAAAAGGAAAATAAAATATACATCCTGTTCTACATTACACATGGCAAAATAGATGAATACCAAATTCATAATTTTGACCACAAATATTCACTCAAGTTGGGGGATGAAATAAATTATTTTCATGCTGTTGACTAACCAAAAATTTTATTACACTTTCAACACAAGATAGGGGCATTCCCCTTATTGTACTTTATTTATTTTTTTAATTTATATACCACTTTGCTAATGTGGCAAAAATCTATAACAATACTTTAATAATTATATTTGATAGACTTGCATTAGTTTTTCCGCTATTCTGTTTCATTTGCTTAAACAGAAACAGAACAAGTGTTTTTAGTTGCTCTATAAATTATGGATTTTGTAAATAATCGTTGGATGTAATACTGTTCCATACAATAATGAAATAAAATTTGTTTTAGTTACACTTGAATACATACACACATACATAAGTATTTAAATGATAATAAAATAACTTTTGTTTTTCCTTCTCGCATTAAAAGAATGATTTTTGTCCTTCAACATTAGCATAAATGAAACGTTTATCACATGTGTCAGGATTTTCCTTAACAACATTTAAAAATTAAATTTTATTGGTTACAATCTCAAAAGGTGCCTTTTCCGGAAGATACTCACTGGAAGATGCTTTGGTAAAAAGTATTTTTCTCACGATAATCTTCTTGAATGTAACTTTTAAATGGAATGAATAATCCATTTATCAAATGGAAATTTTTTTGTAGATCCTTTTTTTAAAGCTTCATTTTAAGACATTTCAGGCACTTTTTAAGATCTGTTTCAAAAGTTGAATTTTTTTAAATGCTTTTTTTAAGGTGCCATTTTAAAAGATAATTGTCTATAACTTAGTTTCTCAAAACATCTCCAATCGAAAGGTGTTTCTTCATAAATTTAAATCTTCAAAAAGAAACTTTTTCAAAAGATAACACATTTTTTTAAAAAGTACTCATTCTTAAAAGGTAAATTTTCAAAACGTACTCACTTTCTTTCTTAAAAGCTTTATTTAATCCCAATTCTGTAAATAAACTTTTTGTCTTAATTTTTAAAACTTCTATTTTAATGAAGATGTTACTACTTTATATTATCATATTCCTAAGATTATTGTATTTTCTTTATCTTTCCAGGAGCATAGCTTTACTTGGCCCGCTGTCGTGACAGTTTTCGTTTTTGCCATGGGTTGTGGTTTTCTTGTGGCCCGATGAGCTTAAACAGGGATCTGAAAAAGATGGAATAATTATTTTTTTTAACAAGAAAAACCAACATGCAACAAAAAAAAAAGCAAAACAACGAATTTATTTAAAAAACAGAAATAACTAGTTCATTGTTTGAGTCAAATAAGCCACATAAAGGGTCACAAAAGAAATGTCGGCGGGCGCATTTACAACCAACTCAGAGGTAAAAATAAATGGGATTAACATTTCAAAACGTGGGTAAGCAACAACAAGAAAAAAAGGAACAAAAAAAGGAAGAAAAGTTTTTCTACAGTCAGACTTACACTTACAAAAATTAGAAAAAAAGAAAGCTTTTTTTATATAACGATTTTTTTCCAATGAAACAAAACAATTTAGACTGGCAGCAAACCATTAAAATATTATATACAAAATATCCTTTATACGATATAAATATACTCTTAGAAAGAATATAGAAAAACATATTTTGGTATGAATATTTACAACAAACAAAATTTTTTGATACAAAATCACTAATTATAAGAGCTTAACCTTTTTTTGTTATAATTTGCAAAAAGAAATTTTAAGAAACTGGAAGTAAAGAAAAACTGCCTTTTTATACAGTATTTTTACATAAAACAGATAAACTTAACATTCATCAATTTTACAACAAGTATTTTAGAATTACATAAACCCTTAATATGAACTTATTAATTACTTTAACGTTCTTTTTTGCCATAAAATAGCACTACTGCCACATACTTCCATTCCGATCGAGAATGAAATCCATTTAATAGAACAAATATTTCCACAAAAAGTAAAAAGTCGGATTAAAATATCTTTCTCAATTTTTTTTTTTTTTTTTGTCTTAAAAAAAGTTTAATTTCCAATAAATTTATTAAGACGAAAGATGAAACTGTTGCACTGACTGTTGAATAAAGATAGAAGCTAAAAGGAAATAAATAGAAATCGGTGCTAGAGAATCAAGGCTCTGACGAATGGAGTGTGTGATAGGTCCGTACAAATCATATCCATAAAAGATCGATGACTTTTTTCCTAAAAAAATGTAAATTGAAATAAAAAAATTATCAAAGAGCCTCTAACATGTCGTGTCATGTCACTTTCTTTAATGCGAAAGATTTAAAAAGAAACGAGACACCGAAAAATGGAAGACTTTTTATAATCTTTTTATTTTGGGAAAAAGTCATCATATAAATCGAATCTAAGTACACAATTCCATAAATTTATTAACATAGTTCATGAAGGCCATCACATTTGTTAAATATATATATATTTTTTTTTTTAATAAAATTTGTTTTCATAAATTTTTCTCAAAAAAAGTTTAAGTTTGGGCCTGGTGTTAGTAGACTCTCCTACAATTTGTTTTATTTTGACTTTGGTTTAAGGTGCTTCAAATTGAATTTTTTTAATGTTATAAATACTTATATCATACTATATAACTTAATACTTAATATATTAAATACTTATTTGACTTTATAGAAAAATTCTATAAAGTTTCCAAAAATCCATGTCTTCTTTCGTAATATTAATTACATTTATTTTTAATTTTCGTATAATTTAAATTGATTTATATATCTTGCAATTGGTTTTAAAACTTAAGTCGCTATTCAGAACTTGCTTTAGTTGTGTCTGTCTGACTCTATTTGTTTTAGAACTAATAACTTCAAAAATTATTCTCGTATTTGTTTTAATACAATACACGATTTTCATTTAGTCTTACATTAGTTTTAATTTTTTTATAATAATTTTTCGAAGCCAGTTTTGTGATTTTGTTTTAAATTTTTTTTCTTGAATTTTTTTTATAATTTTATTTTGTGTTATTTAATTTTCATAGTAGCAATTGTTTATTTTTTGTTTTGTTAAAGAAAAAGAAAAATTATTTAAAATTAATACAACCAGCAGTAAATATTAAGTTTGAAACATAAATAAAGTTTTCAAATTGGTCTCATTTTTTGTGGGTGTTTTTTTTTAGAATTTAAGCAAATGTGTAAAAATTTACAGATCTCGTTAAATTTTCCAGTCATTATTTGTGTAATAAAATTATAAAATAGTAAATTTTATAGATATTTGAATTTGATCAAAGAAAAGGAAAGATCTCTTTAGCCAAGGTTTTGTTTTTTTTTTGCTCTCATGTTTGTTTAAAGAATTTTGTAAAATATTTGCTTAAATTCTTATTTTAAAACATTTGCTTAAATCAAAAAAAAAAAAAAAAATCAAAAAAAATAAAAAAAATATTTTAATGAAAAGATTATATAAAATAAACAATTCCCAAATACAAAATGATCTCATGAACAAATTTGTTTGTTTTTTTATTATTATTAAAATTAAAATAAATATATTTAGTTTTAAGAAGTGAATGAAATATTCTTAAACTTTTATGAAATAAAAAACGCCAAGCGTTCAAAGTTTAACAATATGCTCTAAATAATATATAAATATATAAATAATATATAAATAATAAAATAAATGTTAAATATGGTTTATGCACAATTTCTTGTCATTAGACAGTTTTGTTTAGTTGTAATTTTGTACATTTTTTTTTACCATTTTGATAAGTCCTTAATTTAGTATTTTTGTAAATTAATTTGAGTTTTCCCCTTCAATGAAGCTTGAAACAATGTTTTTGATTTTGTAAATAGTTCAAATATTCAGCTTTTAAGAGAGTTATTTTTTTTTTCTAAATAAAATAAACCTTTTTAACTTTTCTTTAGAATACACATTTATTTCAAAAAATCGAATAGAAAGAAAATATTGTTGGTAACAGTTTTTGAAATAAGGAATAAGTAGAGCAGCCGGTTACGCCTTGTTTCCATGTCTAAACATTTTCCTTGTTTGCAGATAAATTAAACATAAATGAAAATATGGTAGAAGGCTGTTGTTTTCCTAATATGGAACCATCTCTCTTTGTCTCTCCCACCCCCTCTCTATTCTGTTCTCACAGAGCACTAACTTGCAGTTTTTGTAAGAAGCTCCTGTCTTATATTGCAATATTGCTTATACACGTATGCATGTATTGCCATGGCCAATCACAGGCCATGTGTGTATGTACTGTGTACGTGTACATACAAAATGAAGAAACTAACGATATTTTCTTTCCGCATCTTCAATATTGTATTTTTCCTAATTTTAGTGAAACTTTTCTTCCACTCTCAAATAGTACAAGTGCTTAATTTTAATTTAATTTTATTTACCATTTCATTACTTCATTAGTACTATATTTTTTATACTAAATAATAAAGAAACATTTCCATTATTTTAAAAATAAACGTAAAATTGTAAATTTCGAAAATTATGAACTTTATATAAGAAGAAACAATGAAATGCTTGAAAAAAATTAATTCACTTTAAATTGTTTAAAACGTGTAAAATAAAGTTCATATTTTTTGCTTGGTAGTTTTCACAATGATCTCGGTATGAATTTTGTTCGCTTAAAAGACAAATTTTATTTATAAAAGTATTTTTATGTATAAAAATAAAAATATCTATAAATAAAGTGTATTTTAAGCCTTTAATTACAAAAAAATTACAGTTGCATAGTAGAATTAAAAAAGTAATAATAATTTAAAATTTTGTTTAAATTTTTTTTTCTAAAAAAACAAAAAGATTAAATCATTTGATATTTAAAGTCATTCAATCATATGTTTATCTTTTTAAAAAATAGTTTTTGTAATTTTTAGTTTTTTTATATTAAACTAAGTTGTATATACCATAAAACAATTTTATATGTTAAACAATAAGTTCTTTTTTTCATAATTTGCTGCCAATTTAAATTCTATAAATTTTTTTCTATTTGCTTAAAGTAATTAAGTTTAATTTGCAATTTTTTATAAAAAAAAATAACAACAATTGCTTTCATATAAGCAAATGTATGGATATTTTTAGTGATGCTTTCTTTTTCTTTTCTGGAAAGCTTTTTATAAATATATAAATTTTTATTTCTTTTCAAATTGTAATATTGCAATTTTAAAAATTAATATAAGAGATTTCACAGTTCCACTGGTCAGGGTAGAAATATATTTTAAAATAAATATTAAAGCAGTCTTTCAAGGAGTTGTAACCAGCAGCCTTATGCTAGGCTCTAGTATTTATTTTAAATACTTTATTAGTTCATTTATAAAATGTTTGAGCATATAGAACTGTGAATGCAACTATTGTATAAAACTTCTATTGTTTGTAATTCAAAGAAAAATATTATAGCATTTAATTGAAGAAAAATATTACATCGCATAAATAAATAAAATATGTATTTTATATATCATTATTATGATCTCATAAATGTTCATACAATAAATCTAAAAAAAATTTGAATAGTTTTTTAAAATAATTTTTTAACAGCGAAATGAAATACGTGAGTATTATAATTTTTAATCTGCTTATATTTTTAACTAATTACAGTGATATACTTAGTTTGAAAGCTGATTTGACAAACTATTTTATATACGAAGTTGCTTGCAACCATATTAATTTTATAAAATTAGGGATTTAGCACCATGGAAACATAATTATTTATAACCAGTTGTGGTTTAATAATAAATAGTAGAAATCCTGACAAAATAAATCACAGCCTTTTTCTAGTTCTCATACATTTATCATCTTCCCCTTCCCAAAAGCAGGCAATATTTTTTCCATAAATTTACTCTTAAATTTATACTTTTACATTAGTTTTAGTGGGGTGCCTAATTTTATGCTTTTGTTTTTGTTTTGTATTTTTGCAATTATTTGGGTTGCATGATAATTACTTTGCTCGCGGTTTTTGGCATGAGCTTAGCGATTGTGTTTTGTCTTGGTGGTTCAGTTCGAATAAATATAGTTTTAAGTATAGATATAAGGAGAGCCCAGCATGTTTAACAATATGTGACTGTAATTTATGTGATTCAATAATTTAAATATTCAAATACATGTGAGGTCTGAGGTTAAATTTCCACCAAGACAAAAATTAATTTATTTTGAATTTGAATAGTTTATAAAAATTTTACTTTTCTCCAATTACATGTAAACTCTTGCAATTTGCTTACATATATATCTTAAAAACAAATTTTTCACATTTTCCGAAATGTAAATTAATATTCATGTTGTATTTGTAGTCTATCGGGGTCTGTATTTGTAGTCTGTATCATCTGAGGTGAATACAAATAATGATATTTGTGAATAAAGAAGTGTAACCTTAATAAAATTTTATTAAATGCATTCTGTAGTATTCAACAATGTTATAATATCTAATTTGTTTAGAATTAAAATTCACAAAAAAGTTTTTTGTAGCAGCAAAAATTTAAATTTAATACAAAATAAATCTAATTATGGATTTAAAATAAATCAAGAATCCATACATCCAATCGCATTTTAAATTATTTATTATGAGTTTTATAAAGTAAATTAGAGAGAATCATAATTGATAACATGTAGTTTTTTATTTTTGGTCACGTGCCTCAATCTGAACAACGTGTCTCAGCAGCAACTGTACTGGTTTTACTTATAATTTCAACAGCAGGCCTTACCTTTACTTTTCTTTCTGCGAAGTGTTCGCTGAAAATGCCCGTGAGGCATTTTAACACGCTTTTCGAAGAACACAAGGGTACATAGATCCCAACATTATTTGAATAGCAGGACATTAAAGAATTTTAGCAACACCCCAGGAGTGTGCATGTTTGATTTTGAATCAGAGACACATGTCGGGTAGAGTTGCAGTTTAGCTGTTAAGACAGTTGCGGCCGATTAACATACTTATATAAATTTCTAATTTATTGTGAGATAAAACTATTTAAAAAAAGAGCGAAATTTGAGGTAAACCTGCAGATGAAATAAAAACTCTTCTTTAGGTTTGTAAAACAGTCCAACACCATATGCTTAAAAATGTGTACTTGAATCTTTTTAGTTGTGACACATTCGTTTTTAGTTTTACTGAATTTTAATTGTGGCTAGCAAGGCAGCTTCCAGTTGATAGAGTTTATAATCACGACATTTATAGGAGTTTATAGCATTTTTTAAAATAAGTTTTAGCAAAATCCACATGCAACCAGCTTCTGTATCGCAATTAAAATTGCTTTTAGGACAATCACCTCTATATCCTTTGAACTATTATACGTACAGAGCTCAAAATGCTAGATAATACTCCAAATCGCATTCTAGCAACTGGCCAAGTCCCATTTTCTTATCTTGAACAACTTCGGAATTATTAACTGACGAATTTGACCTTAAAACAAAAAGTTGTACATCAGATATCTCGGAAACCGCTCGGAATTTTTTAACGATAAAATTTAAGCCAATACGTGGCCGGGAAGAGGCAGTAGTAGAACAGGTTACCATTTTGGCCATAACTTGCTTAGTTTTCAAGATATCGACTTGATTTCTTTTGCGTTGGATAGATAAACGTATTGGCTTTAATTCGAATACATGCATACATATACACTGTACCTTACAATATTTAATATCCTTTTGCGTTTTAAATAATAAAAATCATATTATACAGTGCCCCACAATACAGATTTTTTTCGCTATTAACATAAATAATTTTTTTCTTTTTAAAAATTTTTTATTTACGACCTATAAAACTTTTATTTATAATATAAAAATGTCATCTTTGACATATATACCTTGTATTTAATGTATAATAGCAAATAATTTCCTTTATTCACTTTTTAAATTTACAATTTTTAATAAATAATAATTATTATTTTAATTTAAAATATTGGACAAATTGTGAGTTTTTATTCCGTTGCCACCAAAAATCTAAAATAAGAAAAGGTAAGAAAAAAATTAATTAATTTTAAGCAACTTACAAATTAACTCGACAAAGTGCTATTAAAGCTTTTAAAATGTTAGCCTCCATATCGACACTTTTCGGTGCAACATCGGTTTAGCTTCAGATATAGTCCTGATGCTATTTTCTACACATAAATAAATAGGATGTTAGTTTTTTGGAGATATAACTATGTTTCATCAAATATACGATATATATTTATTAGCCAAAAAATCAATAACACCTGAATGAAACCTTTGTAATTTTCGAAAATTTAATGTAATTAAAATTGTTATCAAATTTTTTTACCTTTCCTTCCCACTGTGGTTGGGTTTTTTTGTAAATGAATTTTTAGAATATCAAACTTCTACCAGGCCAACAGAAATAAAAGGAGGTAAAAAATATTGTTTACATATTACAAAGAAATTTTTAAATTATTTTTTCTGTTTTCCTTCTTTATTTCTTTGTTTCTTTTAATGTAAACAAACACTCTGGCTTAATACCAGGTGTTCAAAATAATCAGCAAGTGGACAAGTTAAGAAATATTTTTGTTTGAGTGAGAGGGACAGCAATTAAATATAGAGATAGAGAAGGCAGTTGTTTCTTTCAAGCAAATTGATTTTTGAATTTTTTACAAAATTATGCTGCCTTGCAATATCATTGTACCAGGTGAAAAGAGATTTTAGCAAGACCTAAAACTTTTTTACTTCTCGATCTCTATCCTATCACTCTTTCTCATTCGCAAGGAGATATTTCTTAATTTGTCGGCTTGTTTATGTTCAAATAAAACAGAAAAGAAAAACAAGGAAAAAAACATTTTGTGTAATATGTAAACAAAATTTTTACCTCCTGCGTATTTCTGTTTGCTTGGTAGAATTTTGATACTTTAAAAATTCATTTTCAAAAGTCCAACAGTGGGGAAGAAAGGTAAAAATTTGGAAAATAATTTGTTTGTTTCCTTCCCACTGTGTGGGGTTTAAAAATGAATTTTCTAAATGTCAAATTTCTACCAGGCGAACAGAAATACATAGGAAGTAACAAATATTGTTTACATATTATATATTCTTTGTTTTTATTTTTTTTATTTCTTTCAATGTAAACAAACAAGCATTCTTGAATGGTCAAGCGGACAAATTAAGGAATATTTCCTAGCGAATGAGAGAGACAGAGAATAGAGATCCAGAAGTATCAAAATCCCTTGCTAAAATTTCTTTTCATCTGGTACAATCTTATTACAAGGCAGCGTTTTATAAAAAAATATTAAAAATCATTTACTTGAAAGAATGAATTGATGGATAGATACTCTAATGAATACCACCAACCCTTATGTACAATTTTAAGCTCAATAATACTATTTTCAGACAAGCACCTTAACTACGCAACTAAGGTCTATATTGTGCTCAATTTAACACAAAAATTTTAAATTCAGCTTAATTTCATATGCAAGCCTTCTGAAGTGTGTTTAGTGAGAAGAAAAGCTTCTTTCTGTACAATGACAAACTTAAATTTCATGAAATATTATTTTCGAAAAATATTTAAAAATAGACTTCCTCGAAATATACATATTTGGTATAAAAAATTGCCAAAATATATTTTTTCTTGTCAATATATGTATGTAAGTATGTAGTCATATCATTTTTTCTGATTAGAAATATGGAGCCACAGTTTTTTTAGTTAAAACATTCTAATTGGATAAAGCAATTTGTATCTGTGTGAGCGTTTCAGAAACTTTCAGAACTTTGTTGACTGACTTTATATGCAAATAAATTATTTATTTATTTTTATTGAAAAATGATTATCTTAAGCCTCTGCATGAATTATTAATATATAAAATATTTTTTATACAAAGAAGTTTCTCTCCCTAACGGTTTCCTTATTCTGCCAACAAACATTAACCCTGCAAACATTTTCAATTGCGAAATACAATCAAACTATAATTATATTAGTAACAATTACATACACGGTTAGTTTTGCAATATAACCATCAATCTTTTAAATGCTCGTAGGGTAATATCAAATGCAGTCAGTATTCCTTCTCTGTCTCTACCTCTATTTACTGTCCTTCTCGATCACTCGAAATTATTGTTATACTTGTCCAATTGCTAATTTTTCTGAACATAGAGGATTAAGCAAGAATATTGGTTTACATTGAAAGAAAAGAGAAAAAAATAATAATAAAAAAAAACATTTTGTGTAATATGTAAACAAAATTTTTACCTCCTGTGTATTTCTGTTCGCTTGGTAGAATTTTGATACTTTAAAAATTCATTTTCAGAAGCCCCAACAGTGGGGAAGAAAGGTAAAAATTTGGAAAATAATTTTTTTAAGAAAATTGTTATATAAATAAAATGTTCGAAAATTACAAAGTTTCCAGGTGATATTAATTAATTCTTTGGCTAATAACTAGATATCGTATATTTGATGAAACATTAGTTATTTCTTAACATCCTATTTATTTGTAGACATTATACCAAAAAGTGCCGATAAGGAACGATAAGGACGTTTTAAAAAATTTAATCGCACTTTGCCAAGTTAATTTCGAGCGATATTTATATATGTACATACGTAAGTATCTGGTATAAAATTAATTAATTTTCTTTATTTTATTTTAATTTTCTCATTTTTAGATTTTTGGTGGCAACTTAACGGAATAAAAACTTGTCCAATATTTTAAATTAAAATAATTAATATTCTGGTTACCTTTTTTGTCATAACTTGCTTAGTTTTCAAGATATCGGCTTGACTTCTTTTGCGTTGGATGGATAAACGGATTGGCTTTAATTCGAATACATATGTACATACATATACACTGTACTTTACAATATTTAATATCCTTTTGCGTTTTAAATAATAAAAATCATATTATACAGTGCCCCACAATACAGATTTTTTTCGCTATTAACATAAATAATTTTTTTCTGTTTAAAAATTTTTTATTTACGACCTATAAAACTTTTATTTATAATATAAAAATGTCATCTTTGACATACATATATACCTTGTATTTAATGTATAATAGCAAATAATTTCCTTTATTCACTTTTTAAATTTACAATTTTTAATAAATAATAATTATTATTTTAATTTAAAATATTGGACAAATTGTGAGTTTATTCCGTTGCCACCAAAAATCTAAAATAAGAAAAGGTAAGAAAAAAAATTAATTAATTTTAAGCAACTTACAAATTAACTCGACAAAGTGCTATTAAAGCTTTTAAAATCTTAGCCTCCATATCGACACTTTTCGGTGCAACATCGGTTTAGCTTCAGATATAGTCCTGATGCTATTTTCTACACATAAATAAATAGGATGTTAGTTTTTTGGAGATATAACTATGTTTCATCAAATATACGATATATATTTATTAGCCAAAAAATCAATAACACCTGAATGAAACCTTTGTAATTTTCGAAAATTTAATGTAATTAAAATTGTTATCAAATTTTTTTACCTTTCCTTCCCACTGTGGTTGGGTTTTTTTGTAAATGAATTTTTAGAATATCAAACTTCTACCAGGCCAACAGAAATAAAAAGAGGTAAAAAATATTGTTTACATATTACAAAGAAATTTTTAAATTATTTTTTCTGTTTTCCTTCTTTATTTCTTTGTTTCTTTTAATGTAAACAAACACTCTGGCTTAATACCAGGTGTTCAAAATAATCAGCAAGTGGACAAGTTAAGAAATATTTTTGTTTGAGTGAGAGGGACAGCAATTAAATATAGAGATAGAGAAGGCAGTTGTTTCTTTCAAGCAAATTGATTTTTGAATTTTTTACAAAATTATGCTGCCTTGCAATATCATTGTACCAGGTGAAAAGAGATTTTAGCAAGACCTAAAACTTTTTTACTTCTCGATCTCTATCCTATCACTCTTTCTCATTCGCAAGGAGATATTTCTTAATTTGTCGGCTTGTTTATGTTCAAATAAAACAGAAAAGAAAAACAAGGAAAAAAACATTTTGTGTAATATGTAAACAAAATTTTTACCTCCTGCGTATTTCTGTTTGCTTGGTAGAATTTTGATACTTTAAAAATTCATTTTCAAAAGTCCAACAGTGGGGAAGAAAGGTAAAAATTTGGAAAATAATTTGTTTGTTTCCTTCCCACTGTGTGGGGTTTAAAAATGAATTTTCTAAATGTCAAATTTCTACCAGGCGAACAGAAATACATAGGAAGTAACAAATATTGTTTACATATTATATATTCTTTGTTTTTATTTTTTTTATTTCTTTCAATGTAAACAAACAAGCATTCTTGAATGGTCAAGCGGACAAATTAAGGAATATTTCCTAGCGAATGAGAGAGACAGAGAATAGAGATCCAGAAGTATCAAAATCCCTTGCTAAAATTTCTTTTCATCTGGTACAATCTTATTACAAGGCAGCGTTTTATAAAAAAATATTAAAAATCATTTACTTGAAAGAATGAATTGATGGATAGATACTCTAATGAATACCACCAACCCTTATGTACAATTTTAAGCTCAATAATACTATTTTCAGACAAGCACCTTAACTACGCAACTAAGGTCTATATTGTGCTCAATTTAACACAAAAATTTTAAATTCAGCTTAATTTCATATGCAAGCCTTCTGAAGTGTGTTTAGTGAGAAGAAAAGCTTCTTTCTGTACAATGACAAACTTAAATTTCATGAAATATTATTTTCGAAAAATATTTAAAAATAGACTTCCTCGAAATATACATATTTGGTATAAAAAATTGCCAAAATATATTTTTTCTTGTCAATATATGTATGTAAGTATGTAGTCATATCATTTTTTCTGATTAGAAATATGGAGCCACAGTTTTTTTAGTTAAAACATTCTAATTGGATAAAGCAATTTGTATCTGTGTGAGCGTTTCAGAAACTTTCAGAACTTTGTTGACTGACTTTATATGCAAATAAATTATTTATTTATTTTTATTGAAAAATGATTATCTTAAGCCTCTGCATGAATTATTAATATATAAAATATTTTTTATACAAAGAAGTTTCTCTCCCTAACGGTTTCCTTATTCTGCCAACAAACATTAACCCTGCAAACATTTTCAATTGCGAAATACAATCAAACTATAATTATATTAGTAACAATTACATACACGGTTAGTTTTGCAATATAACCATCAATCTTTTAAATGCTCGTAGGGTAATATCAAATGCAGTCAGTATTCCTTCTCTGTCTCTACCTCTATTTACTGTCCTTCTCGATCACTCGAAATTATTGTTATACATGTCCAATTGCTAATTTTTCTGAACATAGAGGATTAAGCAAGAATATTGGTTTACATTGAAAGAAAAGAGAAAAAAATAATAATAAAAAAAAAACATTTTGTGTAATATGTAAACAAAATTTTTACCTCCTGCGTATTTCTGTTCGCTTGGTAGAATTTTGATACTTTAAAAATTCATTTTCAGAAGCCCCAACAGTGGGGAAGAAAGGTAAAAATTTGGAAAATAATTTTTTTAAGAAAATTGTTATATAAATAAAATGTTCGAAAATTACAAAGTTTCCAGGTGATATTAATTAATTCTTTGGCTAATAACTAGATATCGTATATTTGATGAAACATTAGTTATTTCTTAACATCCTATTTATTTGTAGACATTATACCAAAAAGTGCCGATAAGGAACGATAAGGACGTTTTAAAAAATTTAATCGCACTTTGCCAAGTTAATTTCGAGCGATATTTATATATGTACATACGTAAGTATCTGGTATAAAATTAATTAATTTTCTTTATTTTATTTTAATTTTCTCATTTTTAGATTTTTGGTGGCAACTTAACGGAATAAAAACTTGTCCAATATTTTAAATTAAAATAATTAATATTCTGGTTACCTTTTTGGTCATAACTTGCTTAGTTTTCAAGATATCGGCTTGACTTCTTTTGCGTTGGATGGATAAACGGATTGGCTTTAATTCGAATACATATGTACATACATATACACTGTACCTTACAATATTTAATATCCTTTTGCGTTTTAAATAATAAAAATCATATTATACAGTGCCCCACAATACAGATTTTTTTCGCTATTAACATAAATAATTTTTTTCTGTTTAAAAATTTTTTATTTACGACCTATAAAACTTTTATTTATAATATAAAAATGTCATCTTTGACATACATATATACCTTGTATTTAATGTATAATAGCAAATAATTTCCTTTATTCACTTTTTAAATTTACAATTTTTAATAAATAATAATTATTATTTTAATTTAAAATATTGGACAAATTGTTAGTTTATTCCGTTGCCACCAAAAATCTAAAATAAGAAAAGGTAAGAAAAAAAATTAATTAATTTTAAGCAACTTACAAATTAACTCGACAAAGTGCTATTAAAGCTTTTAAAATCTTAGCCTCCATATCGACACTTTTCGGTGCAACATCGGTTTAGCTTCAGATATAGTCCTGATGCTATTTTCTACACATAAATAAATAGGATGTTAGTTTTTTGGAGATATAACTATGTTTCATCAAATATACGATATATATTTATTAGCCAAAAAATCAATAACACCTGAATGAAACCTTTGTAATTTTCGAAAATTTAATGTAATTAAAATTGTTATCAAATTTTTTTACCTTTCCTTCCCACTGTGGTTGGGTTTTTTTGTAAATGAATTTTTAGAATATCAAACTTCTACCAGGCCAACAGAAATAAAAGGAGGTAAAAAATATTGTTTACATATTACAAAGAAATTTTTAAATTATTTTTTCTGTTTTCCTTCTTTATTTCTTTGTTTCTTTTAATGTAAACAAACACTCTGGCTTAATACCAGGTGTTCAAAATAATCAGCAAGTGGACAAGTTAAGAAATATTTTTGTTTGAGTGAGAGGGACAGCAATTAAATATAGAGATAGAGAAGGCAGTTGTTTCTTTCAAGCAAATTGATTTTTGAATTTTTTACAAAATTATGCTGCCTTGCAATATCATTGTACCAGGTGAAAAGAGATTTTAGCAAGACCTAAAACTTTTTTACTTCTCGATCTCTATCCTATCACTCTTTCTCATTCGCAAGGAGATATTTCTTAATTTGTCGGCTTGTTTATGTTCAAATAAAACAGAAAAGAAAAACAAGGAAAAAAACATTTTGTGTAATATGTAAACAAAATTTTTACCTCCTGCGTATTTCTGTTTGCTTGGTAGAATTTTGATACTTTAAAAATTCATTTTCAAAAGTCCAACAGTGGGGAAGAAAGGTAAAAATTTAGAAAATAATTTGTTTGTTTCCTTCCCACTGTGTGGGGTTTAAAAATGAATTTTCTAAATGTCAAATTTCTACCAGGCGAACAGAAATACATAGGAAGTAACAAATATTGTTTACATATTATATATTCTTTGTTTTTATTTTTTTTATTTCTTTCAATGTAAACAAACAAGCATTCTTGAATGGTCAAGCGGACAAATTAAGGAATATTTCCTAGCGAATGAGAGAGACAGAGAATAGAGATCCAGAAGTATCAAAATCCCTTGCTAAAATTTCTTTTCATCTGGTACAATCTTATTACAAGGCAGCGTTTTATAAAAAAATATTAAAAGTCATTTACTTGAAAGAATGAATTGATGGATAGATACTCTAATGAATACCACCAACCCTTATGTACAATTTTAAGCTCAATAATACTATTTTCAGACAAGCACCTTAACTACGCAACTAAGGTCTATATTGTGCTCAATTTAACACAAAAATTTTAAATTCAGCTTAATTTCATATGCAAGCCTTCTGAAGTGTGTTTAGTGAGAAGAAAAGCTTCTTTCTGTACAATGACAAACTTAAATTTCATGAAATATTATTTTCGAAAAATATTTAAAAATAGACTTCCTCGAAATATACATATTTGGTATAAAAAATTGCCAAAATATATTTTTTCTTGTCAATATATGTATGTAAGTATGTAGTCATATCATTTTTTCTGATTAAGGTCTATATTGTGCTCAATTTAACACAAAAATTTTAAATTCAGCTTAATTTCATATGCAAGCCTTCTGAAGTGTGTTTAGTGAGAAGAAAAGCTTCTTTCTGTACAATGACAAACTTAAATTTCATGAAATATTATTTTCGAAAAATATTTAAAAATAGACTTCCTCGAAATATACATATTTGGTATAAAAAATTGCCAAAATATATTTTTTCTTGTCAATATATGTATGTAAGTATGTAGTCATATCATTTTTTCTGATTAGAAATATGGAGCCACAGTTTTTTTAGTTAAAACATTCTAATTGGATAAAGCAATTAGTATCTGTGTGAGCGTTTCAGAAACTTTCAGAACTTTGTTGACTGACTTTATATGCAAATAAATTATTTATTTATTTTTATTGAAAAATGATTATCTTAAGCCTCTGCATGAATTATTAATATATAAAATATTTTTTATACAAAGAAGTTTCTCTCCCTAACGGTTTCCTTATTCTGCCAACAAACATTAACCCTGCAAACATTTTCAATTGCGAAATACAATCAAACTATAATTATATTAGTAACAATTACATACACGGTTAGTTTTGCAATATAACCATCAATCTTTTAAATGCTCGTAGGGTAATATCAAATGCAGTCAGTATTCCTTCTCTGTCTCTACCTCTATTTACTGTCCTTCTCGATCACTCGAAATTATTGTTATACATGTCCAATTGCTAATTTTTCTGAACATAGAGGATTAAGCAAGAATATTGGTTTACATTGAAAGAAAAGAGAAAAAAATAATAATAAAAAAAAAAACATTTTGTGTAATATGTAAACAAAATTTTTACCTCCTGCGTATTTCTGTTCGCTTGGTAGAATTTTGATACTTTAAAAATTCATTTTCAGAAGCCCCAACAGTGGGGAAGAAAGGTAAAAATTTGGAAAATAATTTTTTTAAGAAAATTGTTATATAAATAAAATGTTCGAAAATTACAAAGTTTCCAGGTGATATTAATTAATTCTTTGGCTAATAACTAGATATCGTATATTTGATGAAACATTAGTTATTTCTTAACATCCTATTTATTTGTAGACATTATACCAAAAAGTGCCGATAAGGAACGATAAGGACGTTTTAAAAAATTTAATCGCACTTTGCCAAGTTAATTTCGAGCGATATTTATATATGTACATACGTAAGTATCTGGTATAAAATTAATTAATTTTCTTTATTTTATTTTAATTTTCTCATTTTTAGATTTTTGGTGGCAACTTAACGGAATAAAAACTTGTCCAATATTTTAAATTAAAATAATTAATATTCTGGTTACCTTTTTGGTCATAACTTGCTTAGTTTTCAAGATATCGGCTTGACTTCTTTTGCGTTGGATGGATAAACGGATTGGCTTTAATTCGAATACATATGTACATACATATACACTGTACCTTACAATATTTAATATCCTTTTGCGTTTTAAATAATAAAAATCATATTATACAGTGCCCCACAATACAGATTTTTTTCGCTATTAACATAAATAATTTTTTTCTGTTTAAAAATTTTTTATTTACGACCTATAAAACTTTTATTTATAATATAAAAATGTCATCTTTGACATACATATATACCTTGTATTTAATGTATAATAGCAAATAATTTCCTTTATTCACTTTTTAAATTTACAATTTTTAATAAATAATAATTATTATTTTAATTTAAAATATTGGACAAATTGTTAGTTTATTCCGTTGCCACCAAAAATCTAAAATAAGAAAAGGTAAGAAAAAAAATTAATTAATTTTAAGCAACTTACAAATTAACTCGACAAAGTGCTATTAAAGCTTTTAAAATCTTAGCCTCCATATCGACACTTTTCGGTGCAACATCGGTTTAGCTTCAGATATAGTCCTGATGCTATTTTCTACACATAAATAAATAGGATGTTAGTTTTTTGGAGATATAACTATGTTTCATCAAATATACGATATATATTTATTAGCCAAAAAATCAATAACACCTGAATGAAACCTTTGTAATTTTCGAAAATTTAATGTAATTAAAATTGTTATCAAATTTTTTTACCTTTCCTTCCCACTGTGGTTGGGTTTTTTTGTAAATGAATTTTTAGAATATCAAACTTCTACCAGGCCAACAGAAATAAAAGGAGGTAAAAAATATTGTTTACATATTACAAAGAAATTTTTAAATTATTTTTTCTGTTTTCCTTCTTTATTTCTTTGTTTCTTTTAATGTAAACAAACACTCTGGCTTAATACCAGGTGTTCAAAATAATCAGCAAGTGGACAAGTTAAGAAATATTTTTGTTTGAGTGAGAGGGACAGCAATTAAATATAGAGATAGAGAAGGCAGTTGTTTCTTTCAAGCAAATTGATTTTTGAATTTTTTACAAAATTATGCTGCCTTGCAATATCATTGTACCAGGTGAAAAGAGATTTTAGCAAGACCTAAAACTTTTTTACTTCTCGATCTCTATCCTATCACTCTTTCTCATTCGCAAGGAGATATTTCTTAATTTGTCGGCTTGTTTATGTTCAAATAAAACAGAAAAGAAAAACAAGGAAAAAAACATTTTGTGTAATATGTAAACAAAATTTTTACCTCCTGCGTATTTCTGTTTGCTTGGTAGAATTTTGATACTTTAAAAATTCATTTTCAAAAGTCCAACAGTGGGGAAGAAAGGTAAAAATTTAGAAAATAATTTGTTTGTTTCCTTCCCACTGTGTGGGGTTTAAAAATGAATTTTCTAAATGTCAAATTTCTACCAGGCGAACAGAAATACATAGGAAGTAACAAATATTGTTTACATATTATATATTCTTTGTTTTTATTTTTTTTATTTCTTTCAATGTAAACAAACAAGCATTCTTGAATGGTCAAGCGGACAAATTAAGGAATATTTCCTAGCGAATGAGAGAGACAGAGAATAGAGATCCAGAAGTATCAAAATCCCTTGCTAAAATTTCTTTTCATCTGGTACAATCTTATTACAAGGCAGCGTTTTATAAAAAAATATTAAAAGTCATTTACTTGAAAGAATGAATTGATGGATAGATACTCTAATGAATACCACCAACCCTTATGTACAATTTTAAGCTCAATAATACTATTTTCAGACAAGCACCTTAACTACGCAACTAAGGTCTATATTGTGCTCAATTTAACACAAAAATTTTAAATTCAGCTTAATTTCATATGCAAGCCTTCTGAAGTGTGTTTAGTGAGAAGAAAAGCTTCTTTCTGTACAATGACAAACTTAAATTTCATGAAATATTATTTTCGAAAAATATTTAAAAATAGACTTCCTCGAAATATACATATTTGGTATAAAAAATTGCCAAAATATATTTTTTCTTGTCAATATATGTATGTAAGTATGTAGTCATATCATTTTTTCTGATTAGAAATATGGAGCCACAGTTTTTTTAGTTAAAACATTCTAATTGGATAAAGCAATTAGTATCTGTGTGAGCGTTTCAGAAACTTTCAGAACTTTGTTGACTGACTTTATATGCAAATAAATTATTTATTTATTTTTATTGAAAAATGATTATCTTAAGCCTCTGCATGAATTATTAATATATAAAATATTTTTTATACAAAGAAGTTTCTCTCCCTAACGGTTTCCTTATTCTGCCAACAAACATTAACCCTGCAAACATTTTCAATTGCGAAATACAATCAAACTATAATTATATTAGTAACAATTACATACACGGTTAGTTTTGCAATATAACCATCAATCTTTTAAATGCTCGTAGGGTAATATCAAATGCAGTCAGTATTCCTTCTCTGTCTCTACCTCTATTTACTGTCCTTCTCGATCACTCGAAATTATTGTTATACTTGTCCAATTGCTAATTTTTCTGAACATAGAGGATTAAGCAAGAATATTGGTTTACATTGAAAGAAAAGAGAAAAAAATAATAATAAAAAAAAACATTTTGTGTAATATGTAAACAAAATTTTTACCTCCTGTGTATTTCTGTTCGCTTGGTAGAATTTTGATACTTTAAAAATTCATTTTCAGAAGCCCCAACAGTGGGGAAGAAAGGTAAAAATTTGGAAAATAATTTTTTTAAGAAAATTGTTATATAAATAAAATGTTCGAAAATTACAAAGTTTCCAGGTGATATTAATTAATTCTTTGGCTAATAACTAGATATCGTATATTTGATGAAACATTAGTTATTTCTTAACATCCTATTTATTTGTAGACATTATACCAAAAAGTGCCGATAAGGAACGATAAGGACGTTTTAAAAAATTTAATCGCACTTTGCCAAGTTAATTTCGAGCGATATTTATATATGTACATACGTAAGTATCTGGTATAAAATTAATTAATTTTCTTTATTTTATTTTAATTTTCTCATTTTTAGATTTTTGGTGGCAACTTAACGGAATAAAAACTTGTCCAATATTTTAAATTAAAATAATTAATATTCTGGTTACCTTTTTTGTCATAACTTGCTTAGTTTTCAAGATATCGGCTTGACTTCTTTTGCGTTGGATGGATAAACGGATTGGCTTTAATTCGAATACATATGTACATACATATACACTGTACCTTACAATATTTAATATCCTTTTGCGTTTTAAATAATAAAAATCATATTATACAGTGCCCCACAATACAGATTTTTTTCGCTATTAACATAAATAATTTTTTTCTGTTAAAAAATTTTTTATTTACGACCTATAAAACTTTTATTTATAATATAAAAATGTCATCTTTGACATACATATATACCTTGTATTTAATGTATAATAGCAAATAATTTCCTTTATTCACTTTTTAAATTTACAATTTTTAATAAATAATAATTATTATTTTAATTTAAAATATTGGACAAATTGTGAGTTTATTCCGTTGCCACCAAAAATCTAAAATAAGAAAAGGTAAGAAAAAAAATTAATTAATTTTAAGCAACTTACAAATTAACTCGACAAAGTGCTATTAAAGCTTTTAAAATCTTAGCCTCCATATCGACACTTTTCGGTGCAACATCGGTTTAGCTTCAGATATAGTCCTGATGCTATTTTCTACACATAAATAAATAGGATGTTAGTTTTTTGGAGATATAACTATGTTTCATCAAATATACGATATATATTTATTAGCCAAAAAATCAATAACACCTGAATGAAACCTTTGTAATTTTCGAAAATTTAATGTAATTAAAATTGTTATCAAATTTTTTTACCTTTCCTTCCCACTGTGGTTGGGTTTTTTTGTAAATGAATTTTTAGAATATCAAACTTCTACCAGGCCAACAGAAATAAAAGGAGGTAAAAAATATTGTTTACATATTACAAAGAAATTTTTAAATTATTTTTTCTGTTTTCCTTCTTTATTTCTTTGTTTCTTTTAATGTAAACAAACACTCTGGCTTAATACCAGGTGTTCAAAATAATCAGCAAGTGGACAAGTTAAGAAATATTTTTGTTTGAGTGAGAGGGACAGCAATTAAATATAGAGATAGAGAAGGCAGTTGTTTCTTTCAAGCAAATTGATTTTTGAATTTTTTACAAAATTATGCTGCCTTGCAATATCATTGTACCAGGTGAAAAGAGATTTTAGCAAGACCTAAAACTTTTTTACTTCTCGATCTCTATCCTATCACTCTTTCTCATTCGCAAGGAGATATTTCTTAATTTGTCGGCTTGTTTATGTTCAAATAAAACAGAAAAGAAAAACAAGGAAAAAAACATTTTGTGTAATATGTAAACAAAATTTTTACCTCCTGCGTATTTCTGTTTGCTTGGTAGAATTTTGATACTTTAAAAATTCATTTTCAAAAGTCCAACAGTGGGGAAGAAAGGTAAAAATTTAGAAAATAATTTGTTTGTTTCCTTCCCACTGTGTGGGGTTTAAAAATGAATTTTCTAAATGTCAAATTTCTACCAGGCGAACAGAAATACATAGGAAGTAACAAATATTGTTTACATATTATATATTCTTTGTTTTTATTTTTTTTATTTCTTTCAATGTAAACAAACAAGCATTCTTGAATGGTCAAGCGGACAAATTAAGGAATATTTCCTAGCGAATGAGAGAGACAGAGAATAGAGATCCAGAAGTATCAAAATCCCTTGCTAAAATTTCTTTTCATCTGGTACAATCTTATTACAAGGCAGCGTTTTATAAAAAAATATTAAAAGTCATTTACTTGAAAGAATGAATTGATGGATAGATACTCTAATGAATACCACCAACCCTTATGTACAATTTTAAGCTCAATAATACTATTTTCAGACAAGCACCTTAACTACGCAACTAAGGTCTATATTGTGCTCAATTTAACACAAAAATTTTAAATTCAGCTTAATTTCATATGCAAGCCTTCTGAAGTGTGTTTAGTGAGAAGAAAAGCTTCTTTCTGTACAATGACAAACTTAAATTTCATGAAATATTATTTTCGAAAAATATTTAAAAATAGACTTCCTCGAAATATACATATTTGGTATAAAAAATTGCCAAAATATATTTTTTCTTGTCAATATATGTATGTAAGTATGTAGTCATATCATTTTTTCTGATTAAGGTCTATATTGTGCTCAATTTAACACAAAAATTTTAAATTCAGCTTAATTTCATATGCAAGCCTTCTGAAGTGTGTTTAGTGAGAAGAAAAGCTTCTTTCTGTACAATGACAAACTTAAATTTCATGAAATATTATTTTCGAAAAATATTTAAAAATAGACTTCCTCGAAATATACATATTTGGTATAAAAAATTGCCAAAATATATTTTTTCTTGTCAATATATGTATGTAAGTATGTAGTCATATCATTTTTTCTGATTAGAAATATGGAGCCACAGTTTTTTTAGTTAAAACATTCTAATTGGATAAAGCAATTTGTATCTGTGTGAGCGTTTCAGAAACTTTCAGAACTTTGTTGACTGACTTTATATGCAAATAAATTATTTATTTATTTTTATTGAAAAATGATTATCTTAAGCCTCTGCATGAATTATTAATATATAAAATATTTTTTATAGAAAGAAGTTTCTCTCCCTAACGGTTTCCTTATTCTGCCAACAAACATTAACCCTGCAAACATTTTCAATTGCGAAATACAATCAAACTATAATTATATTAGTAACAATTACATACACGGTTAGTTTTGCAATATAACCATCAATCTTTTAAATGCTCGTAGGGTAATATCAAATGCAGTCAGTATTCCTTCTCTGTCTCTACCTCTATTTACTGTCCTTCTCGATCACTCGAAATTATTGTTATACATGTCCAATTGCTAATTTTTCTGAACATAGAGGATTAAGCAAGAATATTGGTTTACATTGAAAGAAAAGAGAAAAAAATAATAATAAAAAAAAAACATTTTGTGTAATATGTAAACAAAATTTTTACCTCCTGCGTATTTCTGTTCGCTTGGTAGAATTTTGATACTTTAAAAATTCATTTTCAGAAGCCCCAACAGTGGGGAAGAAAGGTAAAAATTTGGAAAATAATTTTTTTAAGAAAATTGTTATATAAATAAAATGTTCGAAAATTACAAAGTTTCCAGGTGATATTAATTAATTCTTTGGCTAATAACTAGATATCGTATATTTGATGAAACATTAGTTATTTCTTAACATCCTATTTATTTGTAGACATTATACCAAAAAGTGCCGATAAGGAACGATAAGGACGTTTTAAAAAATTTAATCGCACTTTGCCAAGTTAATTTCGAGCGATATTTATATATGTACATACGTAAGTATCTGGTATAAAATTAATTAATTTTCTTTATTTTATTTTAATTTTCTCATTTTTAGATTTTTGGTGGCAACTTAACGGAATAAAAACTTGTCCAATATTTTAAATTAAAATAATTAATATTCTGGTTACCTTTTTGGTCATAACTTGCTTAGTTTTCAAGATATCGGCTTGACTTCTTTTGCGTTGGATGGATAAACGGATTGGCTTTAATTCGAATACATATGTACATACATATACACTGTACCTTACAATATTTAATATCCTTTTGCGTTTTAAATAATAAAAATCATATTATACAGTGCCCCACAATACAGATTTTTTTCGCTATTAACATAAATAATTTTTTTCTGTTTAAAAATTTTTTATTTACGACCTATAAAACTTTTATTTATAATATAAAAATGTCATCTTTGACATACATATATACCTTGTATTTAATGTATAATAGCAAATAATTTCCTTTATTCACTTTTTAAATTTACAATTTTTAATAAATAATAATTATTATTTTAATTTAAAACATTGGACAAATTGTTAGTTTATTCCGTTGCCACCAAAAATCTAAAATAAGAAAAGGTAAGAAAAAAAATTAATTAATTTTAAGCAACTTACAAATTAACTCGACAAAGTGCTATTAAAGCTTTTAAAATCTTAGCCTCCATATCGACACTTTTCGGTGCAACATCGGTTTAGCTTCAGATATAGTCCTGATGCTATTTTCTACACATAAATAAATAGGATGTTAGTTTTTTGGAGATATAACTATGTTTCATCAAATATACGATATATATTTATTAGCCAAAAAATCAATAACACCTGAATGAAACCTTTGTAATTTTCGAAAATTTAATGTAATTAAAATTGTTATCAAATTTTTTTACCTTTCCTTCCCACTGTGGTTGGGTTTTTTTGTAAATGAATTTTTAGAATATCAAACTTCTACCAGGCCAACAGAAATAAAAAGAGGTAAAAAATATTGTTTACATATTACAAAGAAATTTTTAAATTATTTTTTCTGTTTTCCTTCTTTATTTCTTTGTTTCTTTTAATGTAAACAAACACTCTGGCTTAATACCAGGTGTTCAAAATAATCAGCAAGTGGACAAGTTAAGAAATATTTTTGTTTGAGTGAGAGGGACAGCAATTAAATATAGAGATAGAGAAGGCAGTTGTTTCTTTCAAGCAAATTGATTTTTGAATTTTTTACAAAATTATGCTGCCTTGCAATATCATTGTACCAGGTGAAAAGAGATTTTAGCAAGACCTAAAACTTTTTTACTTCTCGATCTCTATCCTATCACTCTTTCTCATTCGCAAGGAGATATTTCTTAATTTGTCGGCTTGTTTATGTTCAAATAAAACAGAAAAGAAAAACAAGGAAAAAAACATTTTGTGTAATATGTAAACAAAATTTTTACCTCCTGCGTATTTCTGTTTGCTTGGTAGAATTTTGATACTTTAAAAATTCATTTTCAAAAGTCCAACAGTGGGGAAGAAAGGTAAAAATTTAGAAAATAATTTGTTTGTTTCCTTCCCACTGTGTGGGGTTTAAAAATGAATTTTCTAAATGTCAAATTTCTACCAGGCGAACAGAAATACATAGGAAGTAACAAATATTGTTTACATATTATATATTCTTTGTTTTTATTTTTTTTATTTCTTTCAATGTAAACAAACAAGCATTCTTGAATGGTCAAGCGGACAAATTAAGGAATATTTCCTGGCGAATGAGAGAGACAGAGAATAGAGATCCAGAAGTATCAAAATCCCTTGCTAAAATTTCTTTTCATCTGGTACAATCTTATTACAAGGCAGCGTTTTATAAAAAAATATTAAAAATCATTTACTTGAAAGAATGAATTGATGGATAGATACTCTAATGAATACCACCAACCCTTATGTACAATTTTAAGCTCAATAATACTATTTTCAGACAAGCACCTTAACTACGCAACTAAGGTCTATATTGTGCTCAATTTAACACAAAAATTTTAAATTCAGCTTAATTTCATATGCAAGCCTTCTGAAGTGTGTTTAGTGAGAAGAAAAGCTTCTTTCTGTACAATGACAAACTTAAATTTCATGAAATATTATTTTCGAAAAATATTTAAAAATAGACTTCCTCGAAATATACATATTTGGTATAAAAAATTGCCAAAATATATTTTTTCTTGTCAATATATGTATGTAAGTATGTAGTCATATCATTTTTTCTGATTAGAAATATGGAGCCACAGTTTTTTTAGTTAAAACATTCTAATTGGATAAAGCAATTAGTATCTGTGTGAGCGTTTCAGAAACTTTCAGAACTTTGTTGACTGACTTTATATGCAAATAAATTATTTATTTATTTTTATTGAAAAATGATTATCTTAAGCCTCTGCATGAATTATTAATATATAAAATATTTTTTATACAAAGAAGTTTCTCTCCCTAACGGTTTCCTTATTCTGCCAACAAACATTAACCCTGCAAACATTTTCAATTGCGAAATACAATCAAACTATAATTATATTAGTAACAATTACATACACGGTTAGTTTTGCAATATAACCATCAATCTTTTAAATGCTCGTAGGGTAATATCAAATGCAGTCAGTATTCCTTCTCTGTCTCTACCTCTATTTACTGTCCTTCTCGATCACTCGAAATTATTGTTATACTTGTCCAATTGCTAATTTTTCTGAACATAGAGGATTAAGCAAGAATATTGGTTTACATTGAAAGAAAAGAGAAAAAAATAATAATAAAAAAAAACATTTTGTGTAATATGTAAACAAAATTTTTACCTCCTGTGTATTTCTGTTCGCTTGGTAGAATTTTGATACTTTAAAAATTCATTTTCAGAAGCCCCAACAGTGGGGAAGAAAGGTAAAAATTTGGAAAATAATTTTTTTAAGAAAATTGTTATATAAATAAAATGTTCGAAAATTACAAAGTTTCCAGGTGATATTAATTAATTCTTTGGCTAATAACTAGATATCGTATATTTGATGAAACATTAGTTATTTCTTAACATCCTATTTATTTGTAGACATTATACCAAAAAGTGCCGATAAGGAACGATAAGGACGTTTTAAAAAATTTAATCGCACTTTGCCAAGTTAATTTCGAGCGATATTTATATATGTACATACGTAAGTATCTGGTATAAAATTAATTAATTTTCTTTATTTTATTTTAATTTTCTCATTTTTAGATTTTTGGTGGCAACTTAACGGAATAAAAACTTGTCCAATATTTTAAATTAAAATAATTAATATTCTGGTTACCTTTTTTGTCATAACTTGCTTAGTTTTCAAGATATCGGCTTGACTTCTTTTGCGTTGGATGGATAAACGGATTGGCTTTAATTCGAATACATATGTACATACATATACACTGTACCTTACAATATTTAATATCCTTTTGCGTTTTAAATAATAAAAATCATATTATACAGTGCCCCACAATACAGATTTTTTTCGCTATTAACATAAATAATTTTTTTCTGTTAAAAAATTTTTTATTTACGACCTATAAAACTTTTATTTATAATATAAAAATGTCATCTTTGACATACATATATACCTTGTATTTAATGTATAATAGCAAATAATTTCCTTTATTCACTTTTTAAATTTACAATTTTTAATAAATAATAATTATTATTTTAATTTAAAATATTGGACAAATTGTGAGTTTATTCCGTTGCCACCAAAAATCTAAAATAAGAAAAGGTAAGAAAAAAAATTAATTAATTTTAAGCAACTTACAAATTAACTCGACAAAGTGCTATTAAAGCTTTTAAAATCTTAGCCTCCATATCGACACTTTTCGGTGCAACATCGGTTTAGCTTCAGATATAGTCCTGATGCTATTTTCTACACATAAATAAATAGGATGTTAGTTTTTTGGAGATATAACTATGTTTCATCAAATATACGATATATATTTATTAGCCAAAAAATCAATAACACCTGAATGAAACCTTTGTAATTTTCGAAAATTTAATGTAATTAAAATTGTTATCAAATTTTTTTACCTTTCCTTCCCACTGTGGTTGGGTTTTTTTGTAAATGAATTTTTAGAATATCAAACTTCTACCAGGCCAACAGAAATAAAAAGAGGTAAAAAATATTGTTTACATATTACAAAGAAATTTTTAAATTATTTTTTCTGTTTTCCTTCTTTATTTCTTTGTTTCTTTTAATGTAAACAAACACTCTGGCTTAATACCAGGTGTTCAAAATAATCAGCAAGTGGACAAGTTAAGAAATATTTTTGTTTGAGTGAGAGGGACAGCAATTAAATATAGAGATAGAGAAGGCAGTTGTTTCTTTCAAGCAAATTGATTTTTGAATTTTTTACAAAATTATGCTGCCTTGCAATATCATTGTACCAGGTGAAAAGAGATTTTAGCAAGACCTAAAACTTTTTTACTTCTCGATCTCTATCCTATCACTCTTTCTCATTCGCAAGGAGATATTTCTTAATTTGTCGGCTTGTTTATGTTCAAATAAAACAGAAAAGAAAAACAAGGAAAAAAACATTTTGTGTAATATGTAAACAAAATTTTTACCTCCTGCGTATTTCTGTTTGCTTGGTAGAATTTTGATACTTTAAAAATTCATTTTCAAAAGTCCAACAGTGGGGAAGAAAGGTAAAAATTTAGAAAATAATTTGTTTGTTTCCTTCCCACTGTGTGGGGTTTAAAAATGAATTTTCTAAATGTCAAATTTCTACCAGGCGAACAGAAATACATAGGAAGTAACAAATATTGTTTACATATTATATATTCTTTGTTTTTATTTTTTTTATTTCTTTCAATGTAAACAAACAAGCATTCTTGAATGGTCAAGCGGACAAATTAAGGAATATTTCCTAGCGAATGAGAGAGACAGAGAATAGAGATCCAGAAGTATCAAAATCCCTTGCTAAAATTTCTTTTCATCTGGTACAATCTTATTACAAGGCAGCGTTTTATAAAAAAATATTAAAAGTCATTTACTTGAAAGAATGAATTGATGGATAGATACTCTAATGAATACCACCAACCCTTATGTACAATTTTAAGCTCAATAATACTATTTTCAGACAAGCACCTTAACTACGCAACTAAGGTCTATATTGTGCTCAATTTAACACAAAAATTTTAAATTCAGCTTAATTTCATATGCAAGCCTTCTGAAGTGTGTTTAGTGAGAAGAAAAGCTTCTTTCTGTACAATGACAAACTTAAATTTCATGAAATATTATTTTCGAAAAATATTTAAAAATAGACTTCCTCGAAATATACATATTTGGTATAAAAAATTGCCAAAATATATTTTTTCTTGTCAATATATGTATGTAAGTATGTAGTCATATCATTTTTTCTGATTAAGGTCTATATTGTGCTCAATTTAACACAAAAATTTTAAATTCAGCTTAATTTCATATGCAAGCCTTCTGAAGTGTGTTTAGTGAGAAGAAAAGCTTCTTTCTGTACAATGACAAACTTAAATTTCATGAAATATTATTTTCGAAAAATATTTAAAAATAGACTTCCTCGAAATATACATATTTGGTATAAAAAATTGCCAAAATATATTTTTTCTTGTCAATATATGTATGTAAGTATGTAGTCATATCATTTTTTCTGATTAGAAATATGGAGCCACAGTTTTTTTAGTTAAAACATTCTAATTGGATAAAGCAATTAGTATCTGTGTGAGCGTTTCAGAAACTTTCAGAACTTTGTTGACTGACTTTATATGCAAATAAATTATTTATTTATTTTTATTGAAAAATGATTATCTTAAGCCTCTGCATGAATTATTAATATATAAAATATTTTTTATACAAAGAAGTTTCTCTCCCTAACGGTTTCCTTATTCTGCCAACAAACATTAACCCTGCAAACATTTTCAATTGCGAAATACAATCAAACTATAATTATATTAGTAACAATTACATACACGGTTAGTTTTGCAATATAACCATCAATCTTTTAAATGCTCGTAGGGTAATATCAAATGCAGTCAGTATTCCTTCTCTGTCTCTACCTCTATTTACTGTCCTTCTCGATCACTCGAAATTATTGTTATACATGTCCAATTGCTAATTTTTCTGAACATAGAGGATTAAGCAAGAATATTGGTTTACATTGAAAGAAAAGAGAAAAAAATAATAATAAAAAAAAAACATTTTGTGTAATATGTAAACAAAATTTTTACCTCCTGCGTATTTCTGTTCGCTTGGTAGAATTTTGATACTTTAAAAATTCATTTTCAGAAGCCCCAACAGTGGGGAAGAAAGGTAAAAATTTGGAAAATAATTTTTTTAAGAAAATTGTTATATAAATAAAATGTTCGAAAATTACAAAGTTTCCAGGTGATATTAATTAATTCTTTGGCTAATAACTAGATATCGTATATTTGATGAAACATTAGTTATTTCTTAACATCCTATTTATTTGTAGACATTATACCAAAAAGTGCCGATAAGGAACGATAAGGACGTTTTAAAAAATTTAATCGCACTTTGCCAAGTTAATTTCGAGCGATATTTATATATGTACATACGTAAGTATCTGGTATAAAATTAATTAATTTTCTTTATTTTATTTTAATTTTCTCATTTTTAGATTTTTGGTGGCAACTTAACGGAATAAAAACTTGTCCAATATTTTAAATTAAAATAATTAATATTCTGGTTACCTTTTTGGTCATAACTTGCTTAGTTTTCAAGATATCGGCTTGACTTCTTTTGCGTTGGATGGATAAACGGATTGGCTTTAATTCGAATACATATGTACATACATATACACTGTACCTTACAATATTTAATATCCTTTTGCGTTTTAAATAATAAAAATCATATTATACAGTGCCCCACAATACAGATTTTTTTCGCTATTAACATAAATAATTTTTTTCTGTTTAAAAATTTTTTATTTACGACCTATAAAACTTTTATTTATAATATAAAAATGTCATCTTTGACATACATATATACCTTGTATTTAATGTATAATAGCAAATAATTTCCTTTATTCACTTTTTAAATTTACAATTTTTAATAAATAATAATTATTATTTTAATTTAAAATATTGGACAAATTGTGAGTTTATTCCGTTGCCACCAAAAATCTAAAATAAGAAAAGGTAAGAAAAAAAATTAATTAATTTTAAGCAACTTACAAATTAACTCGACAAAGTGCTATTAAAGCTTTTAAAATCTTAGCCTCCATATCGACACTTTTCGGTGCAACATCGGTTTAGCTTCAGATATAGTCCTGATGCTATTTTCTACACATAAATAAATAGGATGTTAGTTTTTTGGAGATATAACTATGTTTCATCAAATATACGATATATATTTATTAGCCAAAAAATCAATAACACCTGAATGAAACCTTTGTAATTTTCGAAAATTTAATGTAATTAAAATTTAATGTAATTAAAATTGTTATCAATTTTTTTTTACCTTTCCTTCCCACTGTGTAAAATATAAAATATTTTTTATACAAAGAACAGATTCAGATACAGATACAAAGGACAGATAAACGGATTGGTTTTAATTCGAATTTTTCTTTTCGCGGGTACTGCGAAAAAATTTTTTTCCACAAAAAATTTTGATGACGTTTATCTATCCAACGCAAAAAAAATCAAGTCGATATCTTGAAAACTTAGCAAGTTATGACCAAAATGGTAACCAGTTCTACTAAAAGGTGGCAGGGAAGAGGCAGTAGTAGAACTGGTTACCATTTTGGCCATAATTTGCTTAGTTTTCAAGATATCGACTTGATTTCTTTTGCGTTGGATAGATAAACATATTGGCTTTAATTCGAATTTTTTTCCGCGGGTAGTGCGAAAAAAGTTTTTTTCCTCAAAAAAATTCATAAAGCTTTAACCATCAAAGTTGGTTATTCTGTGTACAGCACTACCTCTTTTTTAACGACAACAAAATTTACACTTTATTTTTAAGAAAACGCCAATAGATTTTTCGGAGGACCGATATCACGACGAATTCATAACAGTTGCAATTGACAGCGGAGCTGATAAACTTTTTGCAAAGTTTTTTTGTTGATCAATGTCAAAATTGTTCATTTGTTTTGACTATTTTCCTATTTAGTCTACTGCTTTTGACATGGAGCAATCAGAAAGTTGTATTTGTTAATTTGATGAGTTTGCCTGGTATAAAGTCGCCGTGGTTCATTTTCTTACGTACTGGTCTCGTCCGAAACTTTACATGTCTTGCACAAAAAGACCATTAATCACACTTCTTCTAGCAAATTTATGCTTGCAACGGATCAGAATTGTTTTCCTTAAAACACTTGCATTTTAACTTTTAGAAACGGTCAAAGGATTATAAAATCTATGAACTTTTTAGTGTAGCATACGCTCTCAAGCCCTTTACACGATTATATCGAATAATCCTGGCTCTTTTTTTTCTTTCAAAGGATTGTACCATTTTAAACGTTTACAATACCGGCATACAGAAGGAAGATCTGCATTTTTTATAGTTTTGAAAGCGAGACACAATATAAAAAATGTTCATTTTGTTTACTTGTGGAAAAAATGATTGACATTTTATAAGCAACCGCCACCATAGAGGAGATTAGTTACGCTTGTGGGAAAACAATCCGTATTAAGGAGTATGATATTCTATCAACACAAGAACAGTTAAGAATTGTTATATTAAATGTAATTATAGTTATTAAATATGTATTGAAAATATTAAATACACGGCTCTAAATAATTGGGCATTGTATTTCAAAAAGAAAACTATAGATTGTGTGGTTGATTTTAGCATAACGAGTGCCAGAAATTTCCTATACATTCGGTGGAATGAATGAGTTTATAAGGACGCGTGTTCATGCTACAATTTCAACACTAAATTACAATTTCGACAGTTTAATCGCAACCACAAAAATAGCGGCAAACTATTGTCTAGAACAATATAATTGGAACGCAACACCCTCTTAATAAAAACGTATACATGTATGCACGAGTATGTATAAATAGTGTATGTGAAGAGCGTAGTCAGGGGTTAAATATCCTGTTATATGTCCTTTTGATTGCATAGAAGGTCTAGTTTCCTTACGTGTGCGAGATTACTTTTGCGTGTGTTGTAATGACCTACTAAAGCATTCCCTGAGGCTTTCAGGATGTTGAGATTTGAACTATTTTATCGTGTACAATATTTTTATTTCATTTTGGTATCACATAAATTTTTATTTCTGTGCAAACGATAGATGGCATGTCGAAAATTACTTAATTGTTGTTCAATCGGTATTGAGGTTAGTTTTGCATGTTAATAATCAATTATGAATGTTTAAATAGTTTCTTTATTTCTTCATTTTTACGAAAATATAAATTCATGCAACTTGCCCAGACTCCATAAAATACAATGCGATCGGCAAAAGTAATAATTCACTGCCGATAATACTTACAAAGAGGAACTGTCCCTTTGACAAAGGATGTCAGACAACTCAACTCTAATTCATATCGGGGATCCACTACTCAACAAAAAGTTCTGAGGACTAAGTAAATATCATTGGACGAAAAGTCCCCTTATAAGTGAGTAATGCATTTTGCAGGTTACCAAAGCCTTTGAAAACTGGTGGCATTTTTATGTTCACAATAGAACACAAATAGTTGCTTGGTGTTACATTTATCATTACTGTATACTAAAATTGTGCATTCTTTAGTTATAGAGTATTTGTCACTGTTCAAACGATTTTCACAATTATGTGGGTAACAACTCTTTCCATTTATAATACTTTATATTCATTCACTTTTTCATTGGCATAGTTAGACATTTATGTGGAGCAAACAGATAATGACGGCGTGTGGTGTTTAGGTTGTTTTAGTGACATCTGTCTAATGAGTTGTTTGTTGCTCAGTCGGCGATGTCAGATCACCATGGGATAAAGGACTTGAGATCCTTACGACATTTTCACTTTTCTTAATTTGAAGTCTTTGAATATTTCGCCTTGCGAAACTGACTGCTTCAAGACTTTTTATTAGAAACAAAAAAGTGCAAAACCAATCCTTTTTCCCCCATTTTTGTTACGTTTATTTATTTATTATTATTATTATTTTTTTTTTTTGCGAAAGACGCAAATAACCTTTTTGGTTTAAGAATTTTGCTTGAAACTTACGATTTTGTTAATAAAATTATTGTTTTTAGTTGCAGTTGATACGTTGAGTCATAATCAATTAAAATGTCTATTTAAAATTTTTTTTCAACTTACGGATTTTTTGATTTCATATAAAAATATGACGAATGCTCGTATATACTACGAACGAAAATATTATTTGAATAATCGCAGTGGTTAAAGTAGTTAAAGGAAAGTATAGTAAGTAATTTAACCCCGAAATAAAGTTGAATGTAAAACATGTGTTTTGTACAAAGTATTTAGAAAAGAATATGCTTTTTGCACTATTACATATTTAAGAAAGAAAAGAACACAAATATGAAGGAAGGGCAACATTTTTCTCATAAAATCAAATGCCAGTTTCAACTTTAATTTATAAAAAAAAATTACTGCAATGAGAATACATTCATTAACTACAACTATGTTAATTTTGCACAAGGTTTGAATCCTTTAAGCAGGATTAAATATTAGTGCTGGATTAAATATTAATGCTGGAAAAGCTAATGGAAAGCTATGGCTTTATCCTTTCAAATCAAACGTTTTCATTTCATTATTAAAATCTTAAAATAAGAAAAATTAATATACAAAACTAAATAGAGAAAAGGATAATTTGTTATGCCAAAAAATTTATATATTTGCAGAGACTCCATTGACAATCACACGTAATAGCCTCTAGGAAGACATGAGTATGACTGAGACTGTCTTTTTTTCTTCTTTTTTTTGTTTGTGAGGAAACAAAAGTCACAAAGAAAAGAATTCGATGATTAAAGTGATGCTGATGATGATGTTAGTAGAGACGGTCATATAGAAAACATGCTTTATTGACAATCTAATAAAAATACTGTTGAGCCAGGCATTTGTATGAAAATGAATAAATGAATGTCCTGTCAATCCTGGTATATGGAATGTGTGGAGACAACAAAACGATTTATTAAAATAATGATAACATACTGACAAACACATAGAAACGCATGCAGAGGATGTATCCTGCGAGTAAATGTGAAAAGACATTTTGACGACGATGTGAGTAATTTGTTTTCTGGCTTTTAATGGTCAAAACTTTTGTTGCTGATGTTATTGCGGTAGCTATGGCTAAAAAATGAAAACAAAACAAGGATATTCATCCTGACATGATAATAACCATGATGTGTAGATGATGATTATAAGGATAGTTTATGTTTGCTACACATAGTTTAAGCACGTTCGTACTTAACATACTTTGGCATTGTTTATTACACTCCTGCCTCTTCTATAGTGGCTTTTATACCCTGTTTTATATGACTAAAACGGAAACCGGAAGTCAAAAGCACAAACTCACATAAGAAAAGCTTCTGCCAATATGGAAAATGTATCCTTACATGCATCTCGAAATTTGCTACAACAAAACACCAACAAAAAGGACCTCATATACTATATCTGACGACTATCTCCATAAGTGGTTTGTTAATTCATATTCTACTAGTGGCAATTTTGGTAAATATAATTTATATTAGAAGAACGGGCAGCGACTGTGAGTTATAAAGCAAACGCACACTCGTCATCATCATAATTCATTGTGTTCGTATGAGATCGTTTTGTGTGCATAAGACATATTAGTTTTTATTACAGATGATGTCCTGCTAAAGGATATTAAAATATTGTTCTGCTTTAATGCAATAGATGTCTGTGACCAAATTCGCAGAGTTGGGGTCACAAAAAAGGTGAAATTTGTCATTACTTTAGATGCCAACAGGCTTTTAATAAATAATTTTATGTTTTGTTGCACAAATATTAAATGTTGCTCGCATATGTTTGTTGAAGAAGGGATATCCCGCATAAAAGGCAAATGGTAAACGAGTTGCAGACATATTTAATAATATGTAATAAAAATTGCTTGTAAGACTTCCAAATTTAAATCAATTAGAGAAATTCTGATTAAAGAGAAGATATTACATTTAAAAAGTGTGTTACTGAAGTTTTTTTGTCCAGATATTTTTAAAAATTAGTTAATTCTGTGGAAACAATGATTTTTTAGTAAGAACTTTTTCATTATTTTAAACTCGTTTAATTTCCTTTGGACTGTCAGTGATGCATTGTGCACCGAAAAGTTGGCATGGAAAATACAAGTATCTTGTTGAAAATTAAATTGGTTGTGATTCTGCTGAAGCCAAAGATTATACAGGTCCATATGTTCCATTTCAGGACGTAAAAAGTCCATAGTCAGTGTTTGCTCGGCAGCGTTTGCTGTTGACTAAAAAGCTGTTTCCAGCAGCATTTTTGGAGAAAAATGGGACAATGATGCCAAAATTCAAACTAAACTGTTGCTCACTGGCTTCTCTCGACAATGATGTGGGTGAGTTTTCGACAAACAGATGCCTCAATTCTGTTTGCCGAAATCAAAATGAGATTTGCCAGAAAAGATTCCAGGTTCAATTGTTTTGCAATATTTCCAAGCATAAAGCAACTCATTTTGGTCCGCCGAGTCTTGTTACTGACAGAAAGAATTCATCAATGTCAACATAAGATATGATTTAAGAAAATACTTGTATTTGGACCATCCGTACATAAATTCAACATGAAATTCATTTCATTGTACCATTTAAATAAATTGCAAAACCTTCCCTATGAGAAATACACACACATGTACATGTCAATGACACAAATAAATTTTGGAGCATCACCCCACGCATCCATAACAAACAGAGTAAAAATTACAGTGGAGTTCGTTTATAACAAACTACAAGCGACAGTACAATTTACTTCTTTATAGACGAAGTTCATTGCAAATAGAGTATATATTCTTTTCTTCCAATAAATAAAATAAAAGACAGGCCAGTTCTGATATCACGGTGGCTTTAAATCAGGAACGATTTAAAATCACGTTGAAGATTTTATGGTGTTCAGCAAATCACCTGATTTTAAGTTTTTGCGCGTTATTTTTTTCTTTTGTTCGAAACCAGGATTTCTCTTTACAATTAAGCATTTATATACATATAAATGTGTACATATGTATTGGCAAGTTACGTATGTAAATATATCAGAAGAGAAAACAGCCTTAAAAGTGAGAAAGCAAAGCAGCGATGCTGCCACGGTTGCAAGTAATTTTATGCTTTTGTGTCATACAATTTAGCACATTATAATTATTTGCCATTTTAAAATTTCCTAACTAAATTTCATTAGGCTTTCATTTAATTCAAATATCATGTTTAATTTACCATATTAGCCGCATTTTAGATGGATCTAACATTTTGCGACTCTGGTAGGTTAAGTTAGGTTAGGTTGATTGGAGGGGTGTTATAGCCCATGTCATATGACATACACTTAAGCCAGTGAAGGCTTGTTGTGCGCTCCCTTTTAATTATCAGACACAAACTGCCAGAGTTCTGCGGCAGGATTCGAACCTGGGACCTTCGCACTACGAGTCTAGCACACTACCTACTAGTCTACGAAAGTCAGCGACTCTGGTAACTGCAGATGTATTTTCTAACAATACAAATCAGCTGAGGACTAAAAAGGAAAAAGCGAGTCATGAAGAATACCAAACAGAACTAATTTATTTTTGCAAACGGAGCGATATGAAATATACGTATAATGATGTAAAAAATAAATAAAATACGTTTCATATACCAACTCAATTTATTATTTAGTTGGAAATGAAATATTTGTAAAAAAATGTGCACGTGTTTAGAAATCGGCAGTCGCTTAGATGAACGGTTTCAAATCAGGACATTACAAAATTTTAGGTGTACAGAACATGATTTTCAGAACAGGCCTGATAGATTAACTCTATTTCTTTTTTTTCTATGCAACATACATATTGCATATCTGTTTACAAACTCTACTTATTTTCTATTATTTTTTAATACATTTTTTTTCAAATGAATATTTTATGCAAATAATTATTTTAAGTGCTTAGAAAATTAGTGGACAAATTTTGCAACTTTGGTTTATTCGTTATAAAACTTTTGGGACCCTATAAGTTGTTCGTTATACGCGATAATTCGTTATAACCGGTGTATGTTTTATCCGAACTTCACTTTACATACTATAAGCGCGCCGTCAAATTATTTTGAAGTTGAATCATATATGTGTGTATATGCATGTGAATGTATGAGGAGCAACAAAAACATTTAAAATTATTGAAAACTTATCAACAATTCGTTTCAAACAAAACCTGACCATTTCAATTTCACTTTCATTGACCGCTAAAATCAAATTAAATGAATTTAAATAAAATTTAACTCAATACCGGCTTTTTGTAGAGAAAAGCCAAACAACAATTTGTTAACAGAGAGTACAAAAGCGAAATAAAAGCTAACTTTTTCAGTTTAAAATTTATTAAAAGACCTCTCAGGCGGAAATCCCCCACTTTAGAGAATAAAACAAGCAAAACAAAACAACGTGTTTGAAGTTCGCTCGTATGGAGAGTGTGAGTTAATCATACCAAATCATACCAGTTTGTACTTTTTTATATTATTACTTAATATTTATCCCATCTACTAGTAGGAAAAAATCCAAAAGCTGTATAAACTATAAGCAACATAACATTGTCGACGTCATAGTCTTTTTTTCTTTTTGCAGGTTACAGTTTTAGAGATTCCCAAATTCCCTGTTAAAAAAAATCAATAAAATCGTTAAAAGCAAAAATAGTGATCCGGAATTATCGCAAATTCAGGTTATTTGATTTATGAAATGAGTTTTACCCAGGCTTCACCCAGCAAGAATTGGAAGCCATCTTCTTATATTTTGAGAGTTGTAGGTTTCTTACATTATTTTGGTAAGAAAATAATTTAATATTAATTTTATATTAAAATCTTGCTTTATTGCATGCTCTGGGCTTAGCTATTCATATATTGATGTTTCATTGGTGGTAACTAACTCATCAGAGAACTTCAATCGTTTTGTGAGCACTCAGCTCCGTATGCGATTATATAAAAACCATTAAAACAATTTCAGTTTGACCGGATCTAAATTTGTAGCCTTGTGTATGATCACATTGTGGTGAAAATATTTCTTATACTAAAAAAGGAGCCATATGACTGTAAAATTTTTAATGTTTTTTTTTGCTCTCAAGGTGAAATGGTTTTATTAAGTACTGTTGTTAAGATGATACCTTTCAGATTGAGAACCACTGACGTGAAGCATTAAACACACAATCGTAAACAAAACTTTCTCTGGCTACAAAAATCATTTTCCTTGATTTTGCAGTTCATGGCTTCCACCTCTTTATTATTATTTTTTTTCACTTGAGTCATTGAAAGACGGAACAGAGGTTCAGCTTGTCTAGAAATGAGAGTTTGTTTTGGCCAATGTTTTGTATCTCTTCTTTTACGGCGACAAAAAGCCATGCACATATGCAAGCATTACAAGTTAAAAGTTGACTTGTTAATAAATTATACTTACGAGATGATATTATGCCAAAATGCAAAAAAAAAGAAGAAATGTAGGTTTGTTTATATGCGCGGATGCCAAAAATATAATCAAAAAAGTCAAAATGTTGTAATTTGCACTTAAAAATTCAAACGATCAATACGCAAATGGTGTGATTTCTCAATATTTGAATAAGATTTTTTCGTATTCCCTCGCCTGAGTGAATACTACCAATTAAACAAAGTAAGAAAAAAACAATGAATTCATTTTATAAAATTGGAAAATATCAAATCTATAAATTATTTTGATATAAGTCATATAAATCGATTTGGAATAACAAAATATTTACTTCTCAAAATCAAACACTCTATTGTACAAACAAATTTATTATTACAGTGAAAGATCCCAGAATGAGACACTCAATGTTACGGTATTATAATCCAGTTATGGAAGATTTCCGCTAATGAGAGAGGCCCGCGTTTTCTTTATTTAAAATTCATTATTTAATTCTAACTATAGCAGTAAGGAATAAGTGTTTAAGTCGACTTTAGCTCTAAACGAATTAATAGTATCATTGTGATTTCCCATTTCAAAAGTAGTCCGCAGCAAAATTTCACCCATTTTGCGACGTTACGAGTATAATGATTTTTTTTCTGCTTGCCTTTTTTTATGTACAATTGCATTTGGAATAATAGCTCATGAAATTGCATATTATAGTTTGTAAAAAGTAGAATATTTTTATCCTTATATATAAGTACAAATTTGTTTGGTGTGGCTTTAGCTGTTCATATGCCTACATTTCATTGGTCGCTAAGCTAAATTATTAGTAAAATTTAGGCTGTTTGAAAATATTCTTTCTATGTCAAAACATTCATATACTATATGAGAATTGTATATGAATATTACAAAATACAGAATGCGTTTATACAAGCAACACAACATATATCAATATTATATATTCGATATGAAGTTATTTCTTGAAATTTTATATGCAATTAAATTCTCATATTGTACATGCTGATTTTTCTATAAATATACGATATTGAATGCTTACAAGCTGATTGAAATTCACTGATGATTTGGTTTAGTGACCATCTAAAGGGACAGCAAACAAATTAGAAAAGTGAGATATTCAATTAGTTAGAAAAATTTATTTATATTAGACTGCATCGACGTTTTCGATGGACAATAGGCCTTAAAGGAGGCATTTCTTTCAAAACTTCAATCATATGAAGTTATCGATACAGTTATTTCTATAATGATCTTTAGAATCATGTTTCTTTAGAATCATGTCCACACAATCTCTCAATTTCTTTATTTTACGAATTCGCCTCGATCCTCGGCATTAACATACTGAAGACTATAGTTAACTGCTGTAAGTCCACTTTTTATCGCTGTAGCTTCAACTTTATCTCAAGAGGCCTTAATAATGAATCAGTTATGAATCACATTTGGTAAAAAGCAGAAGTACGTATTTAATTCAAGGTGAATTGACAGTTTACTTCTTGATAGTTTTAAGCTAAAGTGGATTGCGTGAATTCCCCACTGCTGCTACTTATTTTATGCGGCTTGAATATTTGTTTGTGTTTATACAGCAGCTAGAGACATTTTAAACAAAATATTAGTAAATCTTGGGTAGAACAGTCAGTTATGTGAGTTTTCACTTTTAGTGCATTACAAAATTAGGTTTTTGAGATAAATAAATTGTTTTTATTAATAAGCCAAAACCAAAAAATTGTAAACATAAACAAATCTTCCTCTCTTTACCATTTCACTCATTGAATTATCAATGACTTTGAAGCACAACGGTCGTGTCTATGAACAAGAAACTTTACAAGTAGACTTGAGCAGTTAAACGTGTGGTAGACTTGAAACAAAACGGCCACAAGCCACCACGCGCATGTGCACAACAATTTTAAATTACTTTTTTACGTTACGGTTTGAAGAGCAAAAGTGAAAAAATGTAAGTGACTTAAAAAATAAAATATACATAATAATCCGGTAATAGAATTAGTAAAGAAAAAACAAGTTAAAAATTTAAATTAAACTAACAATGACTATTCAAAATAAATTAAGTCATTTAATGGGAAAAATATAAGCTTTACACAAAAAAAAGTTATTACAAAAAAAAAAAAAAACTACAAAAGGAAATAAGCAGTATTTTATGAAAAAGAAAGAAATGGAAAAAGTAAAAAATTATGTACCACGTACCATGTACGAATCACAAATTGAGCAATCAAGAGAAATTAAGTAAATAATAACAATAGCAAAATAGAAAATAACAAACTTGAAAATATTTTACTAATTTAAATTTAAACTAAATATGGTGGATAATAATTGCGAATTATTAAATTTAAAAATCTCTCCCAAGTTGTGAACTTGAAGTGTTCAACAAGCAACTCATACTTTACAAAGGCACAAGCCAAATCTACATAAAAGCATAAAGGCACTTGTTCCTTCCTTAAAAGGGACTTGGCTTGGGTTAGTGAGAAGAAAAAAAAAAAGAAAACAAGACAACCCAAGTTTTAACAAGGAAAATATTTTTAAAATTCAAAACACGTACACACATATTATGTCGACATTTTCCAGTGAGCTTGTTATGACATGTTCAAATGACATTTCCGTTTCCTTTTTTTAGTGTTTACTGAAAAGTATCGAGTTCAAAAAAAGCAAGGATAACAAAAACTAAACATAAAAAATAACAATTGCTTGAGAGAAAGAAGCTGAGAATTTGCCTTCATCTTTCTATATAGAAGCATATTATTGTCATTTTATTTGCATGAAATTCCAAATAAAAAAGCACCTAAAAAGTTCTCTTTGAAATTTTGTAAGAACAAATTAAAACTCAAGATTTATCTATAAATTGCGACAATAATTTGACCCATAACAATAACAAATTTATGTACTCACATGGCAGATTACGGCAGGCGGTTGATAACTTCAAAATATGCTTGACTAGAGTTGCTGTTTAAAACAGATTTTTAGAAATTGTTGGTTGAGATCTCCTGACTCCGATATGTAAGTTTTGCAAAAACCTGTAAAGAAAAAGCAAAGAGTTTCTGAATACTCGCATATAATTGTTGAGGTAGGATCGAGTGTCTATATTTGGCATGGTGGCCTTTGAATGCTGATTTCTTCAAAGTTACCTTTTTCAGTGACAGACTATACTATACTAACTAAACTACAGCCGTCATATACAAAAATTGACAACCATGAGTCAGCACCTCATGCATGGGAGCTCTAAGGCCTTAGTTTATCCCTAACCATAACCTGCTTGCGGTTTTGTATAAAGAGGTATTTACAGAGTCTTTTAATGATTCTGATTGCTTTTAAAAAAGTGCTTTTTCCAAAATTCTAATTTTTCTAAAGTGACACTTTTTTTTCCTAAAGTGGTACTTTTACTTTTTCTAAAAAAGAGTATTTCCCAAAAGGTACGAGTCACTAAAACTTATTTTTTACCATTGTACATGCCAGATCCTACTACAGAAGAGCAATCAAGTAGTATCGAAAGATTTCGCTTGCCAATCTTTTTTAAAGTTATTTTGAAAAGAATTTTTTTTCAAATCACTTTTTCGCAAAATTTTTTCATTCGCCATTGAGTTATTTATGTTTTTAATTTTAGTAATCCTTCCCATTCAACAATAGAAGCTGACAATAAAATATGGTTGTAAATGTATGGCCATATTACAAAACAAAATGACACTCAGGATGTGTGGTGTGGTACGGGGTATCATCAAATACACAAAATAAACTGAGAACGAAGCAAATATACAAGTGCTGTTAAAAAGGTTGCAAGGTTTGTTACATGCTCCACGACATCTTAAAGGATCAAGAGTAGTTTTTGTAACTCAAACACCTGCTACTGGCACAATCGACCGATATGCAGAAGCAGCAATTGAAGCTCAACTATTATTTTAACAGTTGTAGAAAATGCATTTGAATTTAATGTTTTTGCAAAAATGATTATTAGCTGCATTGCGTATGGTAAAGTTTTCCTTGTTTCTAAATGGTTAACTAAATAAAAAGGGTAGAAATGTGTTAAACAAAGCAAAAACTCCGTTTTCTAATTTGGTAATTTGTGCAACAAAACGTGTTAGTTTTAATTAAAGTCTTTTCTAACATAAAGGTACAAATAACAAAAATTAAAAATATTCAAATTCAAAGAAAATGTTCACTTAATGTGAAATGCAGCAGCAACTGCAAAAGTTTCGAAATTTTATAACCGAAATTTTCTAAACAAAAAGAAAATCAAGTGAATCGAATCGTCTGCTGTATTTGTGGAAGTGAGATTTAACACTCAAACTTTGTTAAATTTGTTTGAGCGTCTAAATATGATTAAGCCAAGATATTTTATGGTGTATTTGTTATTTTATTTTTTTTTTTTAATTTATATGAAGTTTGCAAATGTGACTTTGCATAATCACTTGTTATAAATTTGCCAGGCAGCAATAAGAAATGATTTTAAAAATTATTCTCACTTGCAGCATGGAGAGGAATAATCGTAATAAGAAGAAAATACTTCTTTTCCCCAAGGATTGTATTTATAATGCAAAGTGTTGCTAAGTCTTAATTCAAGTATTTTTTATTCCTGCTTCATGTTTTTGCTGCCAACATAATATTTAACGTGATGATCTGTTGTACTTTGTATACCATACAATATTTGCTATACTTGAGGATAATAACTGAAATTATATGCTGGAGTAGCTTTCATTTATGAATCGCTTTGCTGACGCGTCAAAAAGTTAAAAAAATATAAAAACTGAACCAAAATATGTATCCTTTGTCATCTTATTAAACGTGTGACATTTGCTAAAATTATTTTTCTTAATTTTTTTTCACAAGTGCATGCGTATAATAAGAATTGCTTATTTGAAGGCGAGGTAAAATACGAAGGACGGCTGTTAAACAAATTTAAACTAAAGAAATACTTCAGATAGCAGTTTTGAAAAATGCTATAGAAAAATATATATCCTAATTATGTATGTAAGTTGTATGATACGAGTGTCATAGTTTTTGATCTTTATGTGGGGGTAAGTTTACAAAGTCGTAAATGTTAAAGATTTTGTGATTGTGTTAGTGTTTTCTTAGAATGGATATTTTGTATGAAATGCCCTAAAAAAGTGGAATGGTCACCTACAATAAATCACATTGTTGTTAGTTTATGTTTTTTTAAGCTTATCCTTCTCGCGCAACTCTCGTACAATGCCATGTTGTGTTTATTAACGCTTTTTTGTCCCCATTTTGATTGTCTGTTATATTTTGTATTCGGTAATATTTGGTCTGAGTTCTTATTTTAATATAATTTTCTATTGTTTGCTTTCCTCTATCTATACACATACATACATATATTATATTTTTCGATTTTTTCTCTCTTTGTTGTAGTTGCCCCGGTAATCGCTGTCATCATACAAATGTCAAAATGTTTCATTTGTTGGCAACAACAAAATGTAAGCGACAACAAATTGCAATACTAATTATATCATTTTTCGCGTACGTGGCTGGCATACGTAATGAGGGTAACAATATGTTGCTCCAGCAGCAAGCGCTGCTCCAGCAGCAAGCGCTGCTCCAGCAGCAGCAAACAACAATTGAAAATTTCAATAATGAAAGGTAAGTGCAGGGAGCTAAGAAAAGAGCACTATATAAATAATGCTGCAAATAAAGTAGTACACTAACAATAATTTTTTTACTAAACATTTCAAACCATTGCAGTTAATATTTTTGAAAGTTTCATAAGAAATGTTTTTGTTTTTTAAAAGCTATACTAAATAAATTGTCACATATAGTAGAAGCTGTCCTATTAACGTTTTATAAATACAAGATATTTATTATGAATTCGATCGTAAATATTCAGCTTCTAAAATATCAAGAATTCTTAAAAACTTTTGTTCTCCTTCCAATTTAGACAACTTCTTAGTGGAGAATAATTTACACATGTTTTCTAGTGACTTTTGAATTTTGGATATAAATACAAAATCCAGTTAACTTATGTTTGCTTTTTCTATTTTAGTCCAATAACTGATTTCAAACAACAATTGGCTTTAAATTTTCGACCATCACTAATCGATTTTACACCAGCAGATGCTGCTATACCAGAGCAATTTAAACCCACACGCAGAGAACACCAATATTCTACCACCACTAATATAAACATTCGTTACAACAATGAAAATAACAACAATAATAATAACATTAATAACAATATTGCACAAAAACAAGAAACACAAAATGTTAATAGACGGTATACGACTGAAACGGCTGGAACACATGGAAATGCTGCAAAAAAGCGATTTTCATTTCCTAATGAGCAACAACAACAGCAAATACCACAATATCTAACAGATAAGCCTATTTATATCTACAGAGATCCATTTACAAATGAGAATTACCATTCTACACCATCTGAGACCTTTGTCAAGCACACAACAATACCAACAACATACAATCACAACAGTTACAGCAACAATGCTTACAAGCAACAAAATTCACATCAGCATGTTGAACATGATAATAATCAGGAATATTTAGTTCAATCAAGCATGATAGTAGGCACGCAACAACAGAAACATCAGCAGCAAGAAACCAATCCCCTTAGACCTTACATGAGCTTATCGGCTGACAAGGATGTGTATCTTAAACATCCTGGTTTTGTGTATGACGAGAAACCAGGTTACAATCATCCCAATTCCGTGATGGAGAAGAAAAGTGAAGAGATGCACACATTGAAAGTAAATAAAATTTCTTATGATTCACATGATTATCCACCGCCGAGCTATTTTCAACAGCAGACTTCTAATTTTTTGCCAACTCCACTGCCGACGCAACGCTCAACTCCACGACCTCCCTCGCCAACGAGGCCACGTTTTAGGCCACCATTACCAACGCAACCAACAATATTTGGTCAACAACGACCGCAACACCAACGTTTACAACCATCACAGTCCACGTTGGCTAATTATGCAAACAGTATTGATAATTATTTGTTGAATAAACAGCAAACAAGCGACTATTATAGAACAGAATCCCCGCCGTCACCCACAATTTTACAACAAAAACAACAACAGCCGCACATACAATATCAATATGAAAGTCGGCCACCTTCTTTTCCGTATGATTCTTCTATGCCACCGCCCGCGCACGAACAGCATCTTCAATATTTCTCCCGACCACCTTATAATTCTGCAGAAATTCTTCATCCTCAATACGAGGCAACCAGGCCACCACCTCCCGGCAGACCTACCTACAATAATTATTATGACTATCAAATAGGTGAAATACCACCCCCTCAAGCTTCATCAGTGCTTTCACAACAGTTTAACTACCCCTACCTCAGACCAACTTCTCCCCAATATCCATATCAGAGGCCATACAGGCCCCCTCCACCTGCTCAGCAACAGCAGCAAAGTGGTTTAGCAACATTAGCCCAATATGCACCACAATTTACTTCACTTCTTCTAGGACAAATTGGTAGTGGGGGTACGAGTTCCAACACTAATGGTCCATTAGGCAGTCTTATAGGCGCTCTAACTGGTACCACAACATCACAACAAACATCATCATCATCATCATCATCATCATCTTACAACAGAAGACCCATTAACTCCCAACTCATTAGGGCATTAGAGAATATCGCACACAACGACGATTTGCAATGTGTGCCAAAAGTTTTATGCCAAATGATTGCTGCCCAAACACAACGTGGTCAGTTGCCCATATTCATTACTTCACCCGCCATCACCAAGTAAGTTCATTATGTGTGTACGTGTATTTATGCTATTTCCTAAGTTGCTACAGATACTTCATTATACAGATGTTGTCGAAGGATGGCCTCCTTCTACGAACATCTTCTAATTTAGTTATTAATCAACAATTAAAACTGCACAACAATTAAATTCACCTTAAATTGAAATTGAAAATTCTTGTAAACAATTAAAAAAAACATTATGGGATTCGAAAACAATTAAATCTAATGTTAATTGTAAATTTGTAACACTAAGAATAAAATAAACCCCATTTCAAATTTAATGATTCAATATAGTAAAAGTGTCCTTTTTGACTTGTAGTTTTCTAGCTGGTTTTCCTGCTGCCTCACCTGCTCTCATATACGGAAGAGCTGCTCTGTTAGGTCTGAGTGGTGGAGAGAAAAGTTGTCATCAAACGTATGTGAAATGCCCCAAGGATGAGGTAAGTGCATTTTAGTTTAAAAAAAACCAACAACATTTGGCAACATTTTTATTAATCTTAATCTTCCATAGGATGAAATAATTTATTATCTCAACAACCATCGTGGCGGTTTTTTCAAATTCTTTAGTGAGCCAGAGCAGCAACAACAGGCTATAAATCATGATGCCACACAGCAAGGTGCTACATCGCTGTTCAGCATTTTATCAGCCTTAACTGGTGCGCCACAAACAACCACGACAACGCCCAGACCAACACCAAAACCTGAAACACCCTCAACAGATGTCACAAGTGGCATAGGAAATTTCTTTACCCAACTATTGTCTGATTACATGGGTGGTGCATCAGTGGAATACCAAAGAAGATTTAAAAGAAGAACCAGGAGATCGGTGGACGATAAAATTAAATTTGAAGACGAAAGCGAGGAAAGCCACAGGGATATGGTGAAATTTCAAGACGAAAGCAGAGAAGGTCAAAGAGATGTATTCAAATTTAAAGATGAAGACTTTGACTTTAATATTGATGGAGATGCTCATCCAGATAATGAAGAAGATTTTCATGATGAGGAGGACGAAGAAGATACACAACCAGGCGTACTACTCGATAGTAATAAAGAGCAGGACTATTTAGAAGATAGCGAAGATGGGATATTGTATAAAACGTTGATGAGAGGAAAGCCCTTCAAATTCGTTCCGGAATTGATTGATGAGAGTTCAGGTGAAATTGAAAACTTAAAACGAATCATAGAAAAGTATAACGATTTTAATAGAGAAAGAAAATTGAAATTTCCAACAGCCACCGATGAGCGTAAATATGATGACGTTTTATATAAAAGACTAAAGCGAGGTAAACTACTAAACGATAAAACGGCTTTAAATGAACAAAATTATGGCCACCAATTTAGCAATTATATTGAAAATAATTTTGATGATTTTCAAAAGGAAACACGAAAACTAAAATTCATAGACAATGATAAACGAGAGGGCAATAAAGATCCGGTACAATCTTTATATTCGAATCATTTTAAAAGTCCGCGAAAGCAGAAAACAAGTGTTGTTTTTCCTGAAAGAGAGGGTAAAATATTAAATCATGCCCATTACGCTGTTTCCTATTTGCATGATTATCAAAATGGAGGGGAAGAGATAGCTCAGGATGACAAATTTATTATAACTAATGACCAAAGACCGGTGCACTATACTGAATTTCCTCCAACCTCTTCAATAAGTGTTTACGACACACACATTAACTCTCTCAATGCACCAAATAGCTTTACATCTAACATGCCCGGGAGCAACAACATTTATATTGAGTCTTTTCCCGCTGATATTGAAAGCAACCGTAATCACTTTTTACCCACACCATCACCTTCAGATAAAGATTTTACGAGTTCTTCTAATTCTATTTACTCAAACAAAGTCTACGGCAATAACCAACACAACAACAATATTTTAAAGCAAAATGATCACTACATGCCACAAAAGAATCCTCCTTCCAGACCATCTTTGACGTCATCTTTTCTTGGCGGCAGCCATAATTTCTATAAACCTCAAAGTTATAATAGTGAAACTAATTTTAATCGATATCATTCTTCTCTATACACAACTACAAAGCGACCTACACCCACGACCGGGAAATCCGATGACAAAAATATTTACGTAACGAATTCACGAGGTGTAACTGAATATTATGTAACGCCAGATGGCAGAAAAATATATTTGTAGCTTTAATTATTCAAATACTCGTAAGAGTTAGTAAATTTAATTTTAATTTATATGCGTGTGTTTTTTTAGTGTTTGAATATCAAACACACAAACAACTCATACTCTAACATAAGTCAGTTATTTTTGCAATAATATGATCACCTCCTTAAAGTGTACCCTTCATCAATATATGGAGACGCACGATAGTGTGCCAGGCCAATTGGCCTGTTTTCAAAGCCTTCATAATTTTTTTCTCTCTTAATCGTAAAATGATAACATTTAAAACGTAAAAATACCACATATGGGTGACTTTATTTCTGAAATTTCGAATGTATTTTGTAGTACTCACTGACTTACTCATCAATATTATGGGGCATTTCAACCCTAAAATTTGGGTAATCCGAAATCCCTGAAATCGAAAACTATTTATCTCTAATTATTTTTATCAGTGGCGTATTATGTGCGTGTATGAACACCACACATGTTTTTCACGCACTCACAGAGTGAGTACACTCTCTTGGGCTCTACTGCTTTGATTGGGTATTGGAAGGTATTTCAATGTTTCACTTACAAATTTTTACTTTTATTCTCTCAATTGAGTGTATGGTGTGAGCTGATTGCAAAGAGAGCATGAGAGGATTATATTTATTTTTGGCTTCGTTAAGCAAGGAATCATACTATTTACTCTTTACTTAACATTAGTGAAGGTTTTACATGATATTGACTAGGATATGTCTAGAACCAAACATCCTTACATCCTTACTTTCATCCTGACTTGTTTTTCTTCTATAATTCTTTTCCATATTAGAAGGGTAAAAAGATTTTCTTTATTTTTTATAGAAAATGTACAACTGTCCTATCATTATTTGTTGTAATTTGAAATCTAACTGGTTTTCAATGGGTTCAAAAGTTGTTACAGTTTTTTTTTATTATTACTAATTATAATTAAAATTTCGTGGCATTTTGCATTTCAATATTGTTAAAGCGGCACACAAATATTGCTTGGAATCTAAATCGTATATTGCATTGGAAATTTCACAAAAGTGCCCGATATGCCCAATTTCTGATGGTTATAAAAGTGGAACCGACTGGGTTAAGCATCATGTAATGACATACATAACAAATTTAGAAAAAATTAAAAATTTTAAACAATTTAAAATTTTAATAATGATACGAATAAAAGTGAGCCCTGTTCTATTAATTTTTAAGGACATGAAGAAAATCGTTTAAGTTTGAAATTATGAAAAATATTTTATATTTTTTGGGGGACACGGTCCCCATAATACAATTTTCACACTCTTATGTTAAGAAGCAAGTATAATGTGACCGTAACTAATGGGTTTGTAATGATTATTTGTATATTATGCGCTCATATGAAAAATTTAATCTCGTTTAAAGGATTATTTTTTTTTTAATTTCATACCGAATTTAATTATCGAGCATTCTAGAAAGCAATTCCAATAATTTAATTTAAGTTTGAAAGCTTAAAGAAAATACTTCCTTGGAAATAGCAAGAAGAAAAACTACAAAAGTTTGGCTTTTGAGATAGGGGCCACTTATAATTAAGGTTTTCTAAGCTCCATCAATTTTAAAATAGTAAATTATACTTTTTTCAACAAAATGATAATTTGTATTTTAAATTTTGTGTCGAAAATTCCAGTTAAAAGATCATAAAATTAAAATAAATTGAAATGCTGGTATGTACTTATATGAATATTATGTAGGTACATACATTTTGAATGTCGTATTCATAAAATTTTAGATTTATAAACATTTTATAAAAGAAATTTTTTATATTAATTTGTTTTAAAAGCTACTAATGGCTTTTAAAACAAATTAATATACAAAAGTTTTATGAATAAGGCTATTCGATTTTGGCAGGAGAGTTTATATTTGTATAATATACCAATAAATCTGTTTTATTAATAACCACTGATTTAGTTATTCTGGAAATGAATTTGTAAATAATTCCCATTTATCGTTTTGATATACACGTAATACACAATTTTGATAAAATGTTTTTTTTTACCATTTGGTAAATTTTTTTTTGCATTTAAAAGAATTTTGCATTTAATTCGAACTACATCAAAATTAATTTTGACGTACACTGTAGCTAAAAAAGACTACAGCCTTAACTTATACTCTACAAAAACCAACTCTCTACAATAGCATTCATTAAAAACTAAAGTCTACACAAATTCAAAATTAAACAACACATTTTTTATTCGTAGTTATAATACAATTTTTTACATTTATTTTAATAACAACAATTACTTACTAACTACAATTTAAAATATACATTCTACAGAACAAAATAAATTATTACAATAAAACTACTGGTTGACAATCAAAAAAACTTAAATTAAAAAATTTCTGAAACGATAGTAACAATTGAAAATGAGAAGACCGAAAATATTACAGCAATTTCGTTTGTAAAATGCAAAAAAAAAGAATAAATAAAATAACGGACAGAAACCATTTGGAGCAAAAATCAACAAGTTAAGCCATGATGGTATTAAATGTACAGGAATGTAATGGCTGTCGAAGAAAGAAAAAACAAAATTGTGCATGGCAAACAAAATAAAAAATAAGAAAAAAAAATAGGAAACAGGAGCAAAAACATCCTCGACAAAAGTACAAAATTAAATTGTGTTGCATAGTAAATTTAGTACGACGATGCACTCTGTTTTTTTGTTACACATAGAGCAGTGCAACTGTGTTTGTGAAATTATGTCGATGTGGTAAAGACGTCCTCTTGAAAAAAAAACTACGAAACATAAAACGTAAAATACTTTTTTTGATCTACACTAGAGTAACACTTCGATTTCATGTCTGTCTGTCAGACGGTGAGTGTATTTGCGTTTACATGCAACGGTATCAATATGGTAAGGCGCTTAACATGTTGCATGCATTTCATTTAATACATTTTGTCAACAATTTGTTCGAATTTATATCCAAAGATTTGCAACAATTGTTATTTTTTCGTTTTTGTTACATTTTTTCAATTTAATGAAAAAAATTCAGCATTTCCTTTTTTGTGCTTTTGATTGCTGACAAAATGAAATCGTTTGTAATCGTATTAACAAAAAATCCCACTCTAAAGCGTATGTATGCGTGTATGCATCTCAGACTCAAACAATATCAAATGACAGTGGAAAAGCAACTACAATTACTTTAGAACAATGAAAAAGCGGTCTGTTATTGTTATAAAAAAAGTAAAAAGTAAAATAAAATTTCATGATGGCTCAGTTGATCCAATCATAAAAAATCATAATTACTTTAAAAGGAAAACCTCAGTAACTTCTTTTGAATTGATTAACTAATAAATTAAATAATTAACTTTTAAATTAAAAAACTAATGCCGTCCCTAATACTTTGTTGTGGGACCACCAACAACCGCAACAATATGAACATTAAACACTGAAGAATAAAAAATACAATTTGTCAGACTTGCCTTACTTTTTAATTTATTTAAAATGGTGTTACCAGCAGTTGGATTTTCTTTGGGAATTGGAAAACTACAAATGCAGTTTGAAAGAATTCGCTTTTTAATTATAAAACAATTTTCAGTTAATTTCTAGATTTGGCGGTCATTGTTAAAACATCTTTAAATTTATTTCCATCTCTATTTAAAAAAAAGTAAGAAATGCAAGTAAGATTTTTCGCTGTAATATTTTCACTTCTCATTCAGTAAAAAGATATAGAATTAAAAAAGTTGAAACAAACAAATAAAAAAGAAAACAAATACCATTAAATATAAATAAAAAAGGGTAGAATTTTGCATTGGATATAAAAAGGAAACAACATTACTAAGAGGTAGTCAAAAGAGGTGGATACTACTTCTGGATACTATTTCTACATTTTACTGTTAACATTCAAACATAATACATACTTAACGGGGTTGTGGAGGTGGCAGGGGACCAGTGCCTGGACATGGCATTCTCTTAGCCAACAAATGGCACAGGGGTACATCACGCACAGCATCGCCAATGAATAAAGACAGCAAATACCATTGTTTCATACCGGTTGATTGCACTTGGTAGTTACTGGAAAAAGGAGAGATAATAAAAAAATTATACAGAATAAAATCATACAAATGTAAAAATTACAAGTATAAGTTTGTGTATTAAAATAAAGCCAATGCTTAAATGCATACAACACAAAAAAGACCAAAGTAAGTAGTAAAAATTGCATTGTATATGCGTAAAAAAATTATATACACTGAAATATAAAAGCGGATTAAAAACAATAATATCTCATAAGTAGCAGTAGAAGCAGTAGAGTGATATACATACATACACACATACTTTATTTAAGTATATTTTTGCTTTACTTATTTCTATAAAAAAAACGAATAAAATAAAATAATGTTGAAGTAGTTAAACAAAGACTACTTCAATGTAGAAAAATATGGGAGATTTATAAAGGAGGAAAAGAAAATTGCAATAGTGATATTGTTTCTAATAAATCAAGTGCAAATGAAAGTTGAGAAAATATAACTGAAGATTAGTAGAAAAATTAAAATAAAAAACTCATATTTAAAGGGGATTTAAAATAATTCATTTCAGCAGGTCTTTTATGTTCAGTGGTATTACTACCAAACAAGGATAATGGTGCCTTAAAGTAGGCAAGCTAACAAGAATACATTTACAATGGCTTTAAAGAGCATTTTCCACTTAGGCATCAATGTTCATGTTCCTTGGAATTGTTTTTAATATATTAATTCTCAACTTTAACTCGAAGTGATTTGCATTTTCATTTGTAAACTTCTTTCCTTGCCAAAAGTTATTTCAATTCTTTTGTTTTCATTTAAAACAAAAGTAATTTTACAAATTAATTCATTCTTGTTTTCATACCTTTTTTCCCTGTGTGCACTTGTGCAAGGACCCAGAAGGTATTTATTTCATTATTTCCATATCAAAATTTTTACTAATGCATTTTGACACTTGAGGAAAAAACAAAACAAACTCAATTTAAAATCCATTCAAAACCATACATGCTTGCAAAAGAGAAAGTAAACAAACTTACATTGATTTCAAGAACTTTACATACCCATGTTTTTTTATGTGTGAATGTAAGAGCGCAGCAGCAACTAAAATAATCATATTATAAATATAAAATAATGATATAGTCCATACGAATATAAGTTTCACTATAACTTTTCGTATGATATGCTTACACCAGCTCATCTCATCAATTAATTATTGATTTAGGTTAGGTTAGGTTGATTGGAGGGGTGTGATAGCCCATGTCATATGACATACACTTAAGCCAGTGAAGGATTGTTGTGCGCTCCCTTTAATTATCAAACACAAATTGCCAGAGTTCTGCAGCAGGATTCGAACCTGCGACCTCCGTACTACGAGTCTAGTACACTACCTACTAGTCTACGAAGGTCAGTATTATTGATTTACTTTCTTGTGTTACAACAACGAAATTTTGAAGGATACTTCTTTTTTTACTATTTCACTGAATTTCATTGTGCAATTCTAGATCATACTCAATTTCATTAAATAAATGTGTCATACGTACTGAGGCACCCGTTGCGAGAACTTGTGCATGAAGGGTTCCTCATACACACACACACATGCACACACGCAGCCGCACAAACACAATTCATAAAAAACCATATTATCAACACATTGTTAAAATAAGCTGGTACTTTAACAACAATAACAATAACAACAAAAACAAAAAGTAAATTTTAAATAAAGTTTCTAATACAATGATATTTGCATATATTTTTGCCACTAAAAAAACGAGAGCATTTCGCACTCTCCATTCCAACAACTAGAGCAAGCACCATCCCAACAATAACGTTGAACTTATTGTGCATAACAGTAACAACAACACAATGCAAATAGGAAAGTTTACATATGTCAAGTACATTCATACAATTCAAAATTTTTCGTTTGGTTTTTCTACGTCTATATATGAGTAAAATGGGTTGATGAAGGGAAATAGTTCAAGAGTAAAAAAGTTTATTTTAGTTATTAAGTTTCAAAATTTCGTTAAGGTTTTTTTGTTGCTGTTGTTTTTGTTAACGTAAGATATGGAAGGGAGATTGTAGGTAAAACATAATGTATTTTTGAGCAACAACACTAATCGACGGCCGAAAAAATTACTTTTCATGCGAAATACCATTTGAAATAAGTCATGGGAGCGAGGAGTTTAAGTGTTTCACATACTTATACACATATTATTGACTTTCAACCAAAACACCAATATTCATCAGCTTTGTTATGCTAAATCCGAGTTCAGTTATAGAGAAGCTTTTTCTGAAAACTTTTTGTTAATTATTCATTTTTCTGTGTAAACATCAAAATAGACATACAAAGAGATAAATATTTGTAATCTTTCCTGAATTAAAAAAAATCAAAGTCAAATGTTTGCAAAAATGCGAAATAAAGAAGTTTATCCTAAAAGTATTACAAATGCAAACATTTCTATGTACATACTTATATTTATTGCTCCGATCAACTATGACACACATAACACATATATAAGTCGGACAAGTGATGTATACTTATTTTGCACACTCTGTTATGTGTAAATATATTCCCTTCACTCCTGGAGGAAGAATAAAATTGATTCTTCTTAACAACTCGTAAGTACGTGTATTAGAAAAGGTCTATTACTCGTACATAGAGAGATTCAAAAATTTACAATTTGTCGATTAGTGTAATTCCTTTATTTGCATGCAACAAATGTCCAGCAGTACATTAATGTAAACAAAGAATTTTTAGTATAAAACAAAAGTAATTATAAAAGAAATGCTAAAGAGAGTGGGTAAAAATTTAAAAATAGCAAAATATGATTAAAAATTTTTTTCATTTCCAAGCAAAATAAGCAAATTATAATTTAATTAAACTTTCTGCATTTGATAAAGCATACTTTTCGAAATAAGTGAAAAAAGTTAAAATTGATATGATAATACTGTAGGTAATGACATAAATTTTGAATTATGTGTTTAAATTATTAAAGCGAGTTTTGTCTTTGCAACGCATGAGTTCCAATAGTGAACAAGAAATTTGCCAACAGCCGAAAAACTTAAATCTGATTATTATCGCAGAAATTCCAATATATCAAAAGAGTGCAATTTTTTTATTAGGTTTTTCATAATTTAACTAGGGAACATATGGCTGTGAATAAGAATTATTTAATCTAAAACGAAATTCTTGTTCACTCGCCACAGAATACAAGTTCTCTACTCTGCTGATATCAAGTTGCAGACATCGAAAGAGAAAAATATCAACTAGAATAATCATATCCTAATCGCTTAGAAATTAATGCAGTTTAAAATTATTTTTAGAAATCTGTTCTAAATAAGCTGTAGTTTAAAGTTTTGCCAGATAGGATTATTACTCATATCAAATCTTTTCCTGCAGAATTCTATCCAAAAGAACTTTTGGTCATACCATAAAAACTTCGTTAAGCGGAATAACATTCGAAGCCATGTAGAAGAAAGGTAAAAGAAAAATTTTAGAGTTTTCCAAAACACCAAAGCTATCGAAGAATTTTGGCTATTATAACTCCGCAGATGCCTTTAGCAGTCCTAGTTCAAATCCATACTAAGCATCAAAACAGATTATGTGGAAGGTGATGGTGTCCACCTGAAATTTCATAAACTAATAATAAATTATATACTTCCGCAAATAACGCTGTTGGTAATCACTACTATAACAGCATCTGCTTTACCATTGACATGGAAATGTGCAAAGACCAGAGCTGTATGATAAATGTACTACTGCCATGTTTATTAAAAGTTGTTGAAAATCTTGTTCTCACGTACATAGATTGCCGAGTACTTGTATAGAAAAAACATGCTCTCTGATAGGCAATCTGGTTCAAGACCTAAATATAGTTGCATCTTAAATGATGTTACTGGAGAGCTGTAGTCATTTTCGATCTTAGTTGCTCATTCCAACGCATTCGATACCATTTCACACATTTAACACTAATGCTTTCGTCGTAACTACATGGTAGAAGTCAAATAGTGTACTATGGTACTCTATGTTTAAAAAGCTCTGAACGACACAACATTTTGCTACAATCAACATTCGCTGTGTTTTCCAGCTGTGATACAAAAAGGAGGGAATGCTGAAATCCGCATTCATTGAAATCGATATTTACAAAAAGTCCAAAGTTGATGCTGATGTAAACTTGATGGAGTGCTGGGATGAAAAAAAAAAAGATTTATACCCCTTTTTACGGGAGCCATACATGTCGTATGTAGGAGTATATATTTCAACATTAGAAGACTGTGACATGCCAGCAAAAACAATTAGGGGTCCTGTTACGCACTTTGCACATGTATGTAGGGAATCCGATTGATTATTTCTATTCCAGAGAGACTTTTGCGAAAATTTAAGTAAGGGGGCATATCAGGGTATCTCAATAGTAGGTGGTGTACAAGGCTAGTAGTCTGAGGGTTGTGGGTTCGATTACTGCCAAAGACTGTGGACGTTTCGCAGACAAGCCAAAACACCTTCGCAGGTTATGTTTGTTTAAAAACCTTCATCTTGCCTCCGCGGAAAAGAAGATTTTTAACCGCAATTCTAAAAGGAAACACCTACTTCTGTTCATATCCTTAAGCATCCAAACAGCTTTTAACTGAATATCTTATTCATTCCGCTTCTTACAACAGTAAGAACATTTAATTATTCCAAAATCCTTTTAAATTTGTTATTCCAATGTTGTTATCAAATTTATCGCTCTCTTAAACTTTCTTTGTTTTCTTTAGAGCCATAACATTTTTTATATTGCGAAAGGTCAGTGGCTTAAGAACAAAAACTGTACGAGTTGTTAAAAAAATCTTAGCAACTATAACTTTTTTATCGATTTTTCTTCTTTCACTTTAATTTATGTATATTATCATTTCGAGTCATAAAATTATGGAAAATAAAAATATTTTTCTCTTTTTCTTTTTTTGCTTTTACGCAATTGTAAATTAAATGATATGAGCGCTGTTGTACAGTCAGTCGTAAAAGTTTTGCGATCTTTTTTTCTTTCATTTGCTAACAATAAACGTTAATCAGGGATTACAAAGACCATGTGTAAATGAAGAATAACATTAAGGGAAATTAGTTGCATGTTGCCAGAGGAAACACAACTGGAATTTTGACAAGTAAATTAAGGAGTAAATGAGCAGTATTGTAAAAACAAAAATTCATGAGTCCTACTTGTATGTATCATTGTTGTGTATTTTATCTTTAAAAAAGCAACACAAATTATTATTTTTCAAAAATAACATAAACATTCGTCAATTTAGTATAATCTTATGATTTCAATTCAAAAGAAATTCACGCAAAATTTATATATTTCATATTTTAAACAGATTGGCACAAGGACTAGTGGTAAAAATTTTACCAAATAAAGTTAAAAGTGTCCAAAGTGACACATCTCACAATCTGCTTAAAATTTCTAATATATAACTTTTCCATTACTGCGATTCACAATTTCGAAAAAAAGTAAGCATCCTAATATACGAATACATACATACATACATATTTATTGCTTTTCAGGTTTCTTTTCTTAGGTGGCAGCTCTTAAAAAACGTCCCTTATATACTTGAGTATATAAAAAAAAAATTTAAATCTAAAATATTAAAGCAAACTGACTACAAATTTCTTCCAACAAATTTAACAAATGAAATCGTCAACGTTCTCGTACTTTCAACTCCACTCATCGTCTTCACAAATTTTTGTGAATTAATGTATGGACAAAGTTTTTCATGTTTTATCTGAGAGTTTTACAAGTGAAGAAGACATTAAATTATGCACAAATGAGTTGGCACTTTTCAAATAAAAATTGATTGAAAAACATTTCGACAACATGCTGCTGCCACAAATACTGCTATCGATGCAGCATCACTTAGCTGAAGCAATAATAACAAATGAAATGCATTTGACAATGACATTTTAACAAGAACAAAAAAATCTGTATTCTGCAAACGATGTTAAGGAACAATGGAAAACTATCGAAAATCTCAACTCATCACACTTGTGAACGGTTAAATAAATGTGGAAAGGAAGCGTAAATTCCAAAAGGCCAATATATTTTAGTCTTGTATCCTTCACTTCGAAGTGCTTTCCAATTGCTAATGTGTATATTTTGAGAATATAAGTATATATAATTGTTACACGATCTAATTAACATTTAATTTTATAATTTATGTAAAATAAATTTCCCGAAGATGATACATAAAGAGTACCGAGATATCGATAAATAAAATAAAATAAAAGCTTAAGATAAATAATTAAAATTGATTAATTCAAATAAAACGATCAAAAAACTAAAAATATAAAATTGAATTGTGTGAATAAAGCATTAATGTAATAAACATGCTTTTCATATATGTACATTACAATGCATAATGTACTGTGCAACAAACAACATTTAAAGAACTTTCAAAAAATTTTTTTATCACTTCCCCTCAAAAATGCCGAAATCAGTATCTTCCCATTTCAGTATCTTCCCATTTTTTAATACGTCAATGACGCACAGATTTATAAAAGTAGTTCATATTTATAATCATGATTTTCTAACTTGATTCCTTGGTTGGAAAAATGCGCCTTTGGATTTTTAGAAGGATCAAAAATATCGTCCTTTACGAATAACTTCCATTTTTTTTCACTAAATACGTACATGCATCTCTACAAGAAAAACAATTTAACAAGAAGACGAGGCAGCATGAATGATAAGGTGTCTACTTGCATATACTTTTCATATGTCAAAAACGTGACAGAGTAAAAATGTAAAAACGGAAGTATTTGGAATAAGCAATTCAAAAAATATTAATTCCAGGCATTTTGTTTTTCATCCAAAGCTTAAAAGTTAAAAAAAAAACTGTTAAGAGAGTTATTCGAAATCGGTTTATCTTCGGTTCACCAATGAACCTTTTTGCAACAAACAAAAATATTTTCAATAACTAATGAGGGTAGTATCGAGAATAATTTTAATATGTATTGAAAAAAGTTTGTGAAACTCGGAATTTTTACAAATTATTCGTATTCTCCGTTGAAGGCTACTTAATAGTTGACAATTTTTTTAAATTTCAATAATTGATTATGATGTAAAAACTATTTAAATACAACGAAAGCAAAGTTATTTCTTGCAGTGCACAAAAATAACAACTTGCCAAATTTGAAATTTTTTCAAAACAAAATTTTTTTAAATAAAGAGTTTAATGACTTACCTAAATATTTCACGCCAATTAAGATGAGTTTGTGAAGCACGCCCTGGTCGTGACGCATGCATGCGACACGGTTCTTCTACAATACAAGCTCTAGGCCCAAATTCGCGTAAAATTTCCTTTTGAGCAATGTCGGCATCATATGCCAGTAAAGCCGTATCGCGTTTGTTGCGAGAACGATAAGTGTCTGAAATATAAGAAGAAAAATTAATAAATTAGTTCAATTAAAGGAAAAGCAATTAAATTATTTGTTGAGTATTTGAAGCCATAAGCCTGCAACGCAAGTATTTGTTTTTGAAATATTTTTGTCACCGTGCTTGTGTTTTTAATAGCTAAAGTCTCTTATAAAACTTACTATAGAAATACAACATAAGCGTCAATCTTACAATTTGTTTAGGCACACACTTGTTTACATATTGGTATTTATTTGGATGAAGTAGCATGAATTAACTTACGGATGTATAGGAATTTCCCCCAACAATTTGCTGTCGATTTTTGTAGCCTTGACCCGTTTTTGCATTTTTTAAATTTATTTATTGTGTATATTGTTGTGACTTTTACCTCTTCAGCGATTGGTAAGACATACATTCATCGTACGTATGAATTGAAATAAGAAAACATGCTCATGAAAGAGCCTGCCAATAAAGTAAGAAATGCTGTGCGGTATAAGAATTCATACGTGCCGTGACACAAGTTGAAGACCTTTCGATATTCATTCCATATGTTGAGAAGAGGTTTTTAAGGGTTATTGTTGTTGCGAAAGACTAACTTTTTCATGCAACGTATGAATATAAAAATAATAATTGGGTTAAGAGGCCTAATGTCAAGTACAAAATTTAAAGCTTTTTTGTGTTTTGAATATTGAAAAGAATCACGCTAAGGGCGAACTTTATATTAGTATTTAAATGCTAGTTTTTCAAATACCTTTATAAAAATGTGTGCAAAGTTTGAGTAAAGTAAGCGAGAACACTATTTTGCCCCACTATATATTTTTACATAATATTTACATGTCATTTATTTTTATTTAAATTTATTCAATGCAAACTCGTTTTATAGTACAATCGTGTGCCAAATTTCGACTTCGACATTTTGTACTGTATTAACAAATTTCGCGTGCTGTTTTTAACATGTTGAGGTTATAAATCGCCAACCACAGTACGGCCGATGCGTTTGATTAAACGAGACCATTAGCCAAGAAACGATTACTCTAACTTTGTCAAAAATACATGAAAATGGTTTATTTAAGAAAATATTTGCGTTGTTGTCTATTCAACGTTAAATCAAGGCGGTTGAAATATCTTCATAATTGTTGCTGTATTATTTATTTGCGGGGAGTATGAAAATGGATTAGATTTATAACATAAAAACTAATAAACTTTGGAGAAGTATTACTTCCTAAAAACTCGTAAGTGGAATTATTGGTGGAGTTCTCTATTTGATTTTCACCAAAATTTCCGGTTTACGAAAACAGATTTTGATAAACATGGTTAGAAAACTGTGTCACCATGCAATTTGTTTTTGTAATATTTCAAAATACATACATATATGCATGTATATGTGTTTATATTCACTAATCGGATTTCTACTTACTTGGATTCAAGGAATAGGCCAATTTTTTAGCAAATTGTGAGAGACGTACAGATAATACAATCACTGGAAAACCAACTAATTGCACTGGCAATTCAAATAGGGGATCTGGATTCTGAGCAACACCATTTTCCACAAACTCGATTAGTAAAACAAACAAAACGTACAAACTGGGTATAAGTGTTAAACAAAATATTTGATGTAGATTCATTTTAAGGCTTCTTATTCTTCTAATAATTGAAATTAAAAGATATTTATAGCAGAACCGACTGGTTGGTCGAAATAATAAAAAAAAGACTTTGACACTGTATTTAATTTTTATTTTTTATTGTTTGGTTTGCTTCTTTAGGTACTACCGCTTTTAAGCAGCGAATTCCTGCAACTGATTATAAGTTTCTTTCAAAACTAAAAACTTGGTCTCAACTTCAGGTTTAAACGATGAATGAAGCAAGTCGTATAAAATGAAGGCAGTGAGAGGATGACAAACAAAACGACATATTTGTTAACATTTAAATCAAACTATCAAATAAACAAAGAAACAGCTTTAAAATATGTTGTTAACCGCCAAATTATTTAATCATAAAAACACAATTTTACAACTCTCGAGTTTAATATGATAAACAAACAAATGCTAAACTTGCAGCTGCAGCTCTCTTAGCCAAAGTATTGCTTTGTTACCAAACTTTTGATTGCAGAGGAAGAAAGAGAGCATAAATGAAATCTTTTCCTATACTCATTTATGCCAAAGACATAAAGTTACCAGCCACAAAGAAATATGGCAAAAGGAAAAATTTTAAAGAAGAGTTCAAAAAAATTGTCCAACCCCAGCTTATGGGAGTATCGAGTAAAAAAAGCCAACCAACTCAAATAGCAAATAGATCAATTATTGCTTTACTTTCAAAATGTGTCCATGGAGCACTGGAAAATTACGTACTTTGATAATTAAGCAACAGTTGACATCAAAACTGTGGGGAAAAAAGTTGATCTAGTAAATGTTCCACCACAACAAACTCTAGCAATGCACAATTTTTAGAAGCCTGGTAACACGGTTATAGCCATTAAACTATTTTGGTTAAAATAAAAAGAGCATAAATCTTAAGTTTTTTTAATTAAAATGAGCGTGCAAGTGAAAGCATTTGTTTTTTCTTTTTTCTATTCCATGTGCCTTATACGTAGTGTACCGGACCTGCCTTAAAAACTATTTGTATTGAAAAATTTTTGTTTTTTAAACTTAATTTAATAAATAAAATGCATTATTAAAATTCATATGCTGTGGTTATTGCCGAACGATATCGATTTTCAAACAAAAATGTGTCCATTTTAATGGCACGAGTATTATTATGAAATTTATTGGGTCTATTTTGCATTTACATTTAAGGTAATACTGTCATTAATTTCATATTAAAATTTGCCAACTAATGAAAAGGGAAATTCGAGGGAAGTACAACAAGCAGAAATAGTTCATAGTTACTATTTGTTCGGCATTATATTAAGAAATAAAAGCGAATGAAAAGTTTGGATTTGTTAAAGTAACATTTTTTAATTTTCATTACATTTACTTCGTTAAGTTTGTGCACAGCCACATCGTTCGTACCTTTTGAAATATAAGTTTTATTAAGCGAAACTAAACTAAAAAACTAATTTTTTAAAATAATTTTTCTGCCTCTAGAAATAAGAATAAACATTAAATCTATTTAAATTATTAGACCTGCATATTCAATTAAAATTACTACAGTTTAGCCAAAGACTAACATAATCTAGTTTGAATGATGCAGTTTACAAAATTTGCTTAAACTAAAATCATAGAATTTTTTGTATATTCCACCTTGATGTATGAACTAAAAACTTAATCACAAAATAAGGGTTAGCCAATTTTTTACAAATTTGCAATTTGCTTCTACAAATTCTCTTACATTGTTAATTAGCTATACTTCCCTTTGTAATAAATAAAACAATAACATACACGACCACCTCCTCTCAATAGCAATACCAGCATGAGTGTCTTTTTATTATTATGGCCTAATCACAACTCTTACGAATTACAGCCAAACCAGTTTTGCATAAAATTTCCGCATATTTGGCAACAATACCGACAAGAAATTTCCTCTAAAAAATATTAAATTTCATTGCTTTTCCCCAAAGAGAAAAACCAAATACAATACAAAAATTTTGCTAAAAGATATTCTGCCAAAAAAGTAGGCTTTTTACAAAAATCAGTAGTTCCCCGGTGTTGCACTATAATTGAGCAGACCCCAAACGAAATAAAAAAGTAGGCAAACAGCGTTAAACAAAAGCCTGCTAAGAAAAACAACTACAACAAAACAAAAATACCAAAACTAAGGCAATGGTGCAAGTAAAAACTGGTGAAGTAAAAACTTAATCACAAAATAAGGGTTAGCCAATTTTTTACAAATTTGCAATTTGCTTCTACAAATTCTCTTACATTGTTAATTAGCTATACTTCCCTTTGTAATAAATAAAACAATAACATACACGACCACCTCCTCTCAATAGCAATACCAGCATGAGTGTCTTTTTATTATTATGGCCTAATCACAACTCTTACGAATTACAGCCAAACCAGTTTTGCATAAAATTTCCGCATATTTGGCAACAATACCGACAAGAAATTTCCTCTAAAAAATATTAAATTTCATTGCTTTTCCCCAAAGAGAAAAACCAAATACAATACAAAAATTTTGCTAAAAGATATTCTGCCAAAAAAGTAGGCTTTTTACAAAAATCAGTAGTTCCCCGGTGTTGCACTATAATTGAGCAGACCCCAAACGAAATAAAAAAGTAGGCAAACAGCGTTAAACAAAAGCCTGCTAAGAAAAACAACTACAACAAAACAAAAATACCAAAACTAAGGCAATGGTGCAACAGCACACAATTATTTGCGGCAACCAGCAAACGCCGCTATTCGGTCAAAATGCATGTTTCAATGTGAAGCCAACCAAACGTACAAAATATAGGAATACATACTCGTACTGGCAAGTTTAATGGTACACAGTCACATTGTTGTTAGAGTTACCATTAGTTAATGTTGTTTTTAATAAGAGATTGGATATGGGGGATTGGTAGAATAGACTATATTCAGAAATTTTGGGCAGAAATATTGTTGGTCGTTTAAGATTTGATTGTCTATTATTTTTCCTTTCCAGAAAATTCAAATCTTTAAAAGCATCAACAGAAAAATACTTCGTCTAACAAAAAACAGACGAATATTTTCGACGATTTTGATTAAACGTGTTTTTTGACGAAAGCTACCGGTACTCGTATAAGCCCATATTTAAAAATTGACAAGGTGTATTTAAAAATAAAGGATTCATACTGAACGATCAAATTATAATTTAATATGAAACAAGTTCCCAGTACAGATGCTCTAAATAAATATCGCCAAAGAATCATTCAAGTGCCTCGATTTTTTAAGACGGTGTAAGAGATACTTCACCCCTTCTGTTATCCTCACTATTTATACCACCTACATCCGTCCGAAAATGGAATAGAACTCTCATGTTATGGGCCGGTGCTTCAAAGTTTATTTTGAAGCTACTGGACCGAGTACAGGAGAGGGCCAACTCTATTGACTCACTGGAGCATCGTCGCAACGTGGGGTGTGTTACGCTGTTTTATCGTTAATTCAATGGAATGTGCTCTAATGAGGAACATATTCCCGAGATACGCTCTTACTTACGAGCAACATGTTCCTCATTAAGAGCACATCCATTTGTGGTCGATAAAGAAGCGAATCGCAGTACGCATTACAGAAATAATTCGTTCTTTGATCGAACGGTTCGTATGTGGAACGAGCTCCAGGCAGATATCTTTCCTGCGTTGACGAGATTCAAATCGAATGTCCACAGGCACTACTCCTGCTATCCTCCTCACCCTATCCTATTTTCCTAGTTCCAGCACAATGCACTGCATAAATAGGAGTCGTCCACTGAGTACTGGTCTAATTGCAAAAAAATGTGTGTAAAGATAAATTTAATGTGAACATTTATCTCACACTATATGAAAATGGTACTCCAAACGGGTCCAGATGGTCACTTCTAAGCGAAAAACAAATACTGGTTGGGATTTCTAAGGTTTTTGGCTAAAAAACCAAGATCTTTAGAGCCTTTTCTTTAGAGAGTCTAACACGATTTTTTGATGAACGGCCGGCCAAACGGTAAATGCTAAAATGCTAGATGGGCGAAAACCTGGTATTGGAGAGTATTTCGGACATTTTTCAGAAATTGTAGAGAAGAAGAATTTTAATTATTTGGCCTGAATTAAAAATTAATTCAAATTGTGATTGGATTTTCTAAATTTCTATTGGTTGCGGTAAACGAAATTACAGTGCATTGAGGTTCTGATCGACAAGCAGTGCGAGTACGGATCATTTTCATTGACTAAGAAAAGCACAGAAACACAGAAAAAATTATTACAAAAAAAATTTCCCGATAAATATTTTGTCTAAATAAAATAATTTTTCGGAAAATCGCTTTTATTTCCACAGATAATTATTTGTTTGAGTCTTTAGAATGCAAGAATTTATAAAATTCTTTGTAGGTCCGGTTTCTTACAAAATATTTATTGATTCCATGAATTTGGTAACTGAACACGATATTTAGTTTTTTTCAGAATATTATTTTGCAATTAAAATATATGAAATTGCAATAAGCTATTTACCACTGAAAATAGACCTTATACATCATAAAAAGCCATTGTCTGTAGAAATGCCCAGAGTCTTTGGATGAAGTCGGACCTGTGACTCTCATACTACTAGTGTAGTACACTCGTCTCTAATATACGAGGGTACCCTAAGCGAAATGCAGACAACTATCCTATGTTCAAAATTTCTTTTCTCTAATGTGAAATAATTGTATCAATTATTAATTTAAAAAAGTTTTTCATGTAAATTTAAAAACATACGTATATGTTTAACACAAGAAAAGTGGTTTCAAAAAAGAAAACAGTTTCGCAAAATTTTTAGAAGCAATTTCTAATCAAATTTCTATCAACTTGATTTTCTAAAAAGTTGAACAAATGCACTAATGGATTTTTGGAAGCAATGAAAATATCGTTCCTTAAAATTGACTTGGGTTTTCTCTTTTCTTAATCCTAACAAATTTTTCCTTTTAAATTTAAATTGATTTTAAAATACCGAATATGTTGAATTAACTAGTCAATGGCAACTTTAGTAACATTTTACTGCTAAAAACCAAGTCTTACCAACAATTATTGCCAATACTGGCGTACATAGTTACATAATGCTATAAGTTGGTAGCGTTTTTTCTTTTTGGCTTATTTTTCTTTTGTATGGTTGTGGCAGAAAAAGTCTATAACCATTCAAGGCGTCTTGCATTGTCTGTCTACGTGATAAAATACAAGTAGACTGGAAGCAACAAGCGATTTGTGATGGTGTTATAAAACACTTCCTAGTTGGGGTTTGTTTGTTTTGTATTATTTGAATTTCATAACATGCACTTTGAAATTATACTTAAATTAGAAATTTAAGAAAGAGACATTTAGCTTTGCACTAAGATATCTAACCGCAAACTAGGCATCAAAGGCAAATATCCATACTCAAGGATTTTATTATTATTTCAAACCAAGTCGAATTTATGATAGAAAACTGTTTTGAATTTAGAAAAATTAATATCATTGTTTTCATTTTTATAAATTTTTGGTGAAGAAAAAATATTAATTGAAAACTCTGTTAGCAGTTCTCCACGGTTTTTTTTATATCGTGACTAATCATAGTGTTGGTCAAAGAGTGCGGCAGAAACACAACGCGATCCTGAAAAGGCCGCTACAATAAAGAGCCCATAAAGAAATTCCGCGACTAAGTGGTTCCCGTCATGTCCGATAGCACTGTGGTCAGCCTTTTTATTCGAGGATGCAGAAACATCAAAGTGTCGTGCATCACCTAGATTGTAAGCTCCCGGTGCACCATACAATAATTAAACAATATGATGAATAAACTTATAAAATTATAAAAAACGTCCGTTTTTTGTAAATTTTCTCTCTTAATTTTTTGTTTTATCACTTGGTTAGACTAAAAATTGGAAGTTCCCCTAACGTTTTCAAATCTCGAATTTATTCACAATAAAAGTGTTTTCTTTATAGTTATAGTTGAGATAATTTATAGCAAAATATAAGAATCAAGACATTTTCGAATTTTATTTTTGTTTCAAATATAAATTAGAAAACGAAACTAACTTCTCCTTTCATGAACATAAATTGTTTTATTTTTAAAATTTTGTTAATTTAAAGAAAATGTGTATATAAACGTAAACAAACATTTCAGTAATTAGTAACAAACACTCAGTTTATAAAGTGTCCTCCTTCTAACCAAGTTTTATTGTCATTCTATGACCGTGTTATTTATTTCAAATTTTTATTTTCAACAACAATGACAATGGTAATAGATAGTTATTATTTTTTACATGTTCTAGCAACTAATAAGTTAATTTGATGATTAGCCAATTTTCCTACACACACTTACATAAGTAAATGCACGTTTACAAATGCCAGTGATTTGAATTACTTTTGAAAAAATGCCCACTTCAAAAAAACATATATTTATACGAGTATATAAATTATATGCAGGGCGCTTGGTATAATTTTATTTAATAACATTAATTGAAATATTAAAAATAAAAGAACGTTAACTTAATTATTAAATAAATTTAAATTGCAATAAAATTGTTTCAACGTGTGGTGGCCCATTTGTGGAGACAAGATTATTATGGGATTGCCCGGACATAAGGTCGGCGATTTGCTTGAAAACGTCGTCAACGAAATAAAGTTATTTTACATTAAGTCCAGTTTCATTTAATAAATAAAAACCTGTATGCATATTCTAGTTTCTATGCAGGTATTAATTCACAAGATTTCTGTGCATGTGAATAGTTACAAAGACTATTAGAGTTTCAATTGATATTAGAGATAATTACTTGACATCTGAGAGGTGTGAATTACAAATGATCACAAGTAATTAAAAATTCCAATCAATCTAAATATCCAAACGCGATGTAAATTTCAAATAATAAATTTTCACCAAACTTGTCGCATAAAACTTTTTTTACTTCGCAACTGAAAACCAAACAATCACTCATATTTCTGCTGGCGATTTTCGACTTCCATTTCGACGCTTTGTACTAGATTCAGAATAAAAAGCAATATTTTTCTGTAATATAGTACAAAATGTCGAAGTTGAAAGCGATATTCACCAACATCAATTCCAATATTATACTCGTATGTATACAGTTGCACAAAATCATGTCTCCTAAAATTAATAATTTGACAAAGATATTTTTTTCGTTAATTGCAAAATGCGATGATGTGTGTCACATGATGCTGTTTTTAGGAAGCCACGTGATATAAGTACACATGTGAGGATACTTAAGTTCTTTTGAATTAATTCATATTTTGGGGTGTGTTTTATAGTTCATGACATTTCTCGTACAAGCATATTAATTCCCATTTACCCAAATCAAATCACTTTTAATGGGTATTCGAAAAATGCCGTTAATCTTTTATTAAAATTCTCACTCATATTTACATAAGAGCTTTACTTTTTGGAGAAAAAAGTCTCAAATAATTAAAAAATTGACATACATAAATTAAAAATACACTAAATTAATGAAATTATGATTAATAACGATCAATAGAAAGAAATATTACGGACTAGTATACATGTTTAACATAAGATTAGGACTATAGTCAGAACTTAGAAGTATTTAGACGTAAGCAAATAAATACAAAGCCAGATTTATAAAAATAAACTTAAAATTATATATACATGTATATACACACAACAATTTGAATATTCAAAACAAGCCAAGTCTATATTATACATATTTTTCGAAGCAATAAAATAGTTTATGATTTAAAATTAAAAAGACTTAAAAAGTGTTGACTTAAAGTAATCCTAGTTTAACGTGAAACTAATATATATGTTAATAGGAATCTTTAAAAATTTAGCATAATTCAAAACAATCATTAACAACATACAACATACATACAACATGTACATATATTTCGTATGATTCCTTGCCATCAAGTCCGCTTCCGAAAATTCTTTTTAGTAATATCATGATATTAAAAAAAATTTTCAAGAATTAAGCATTTCATATTAAAAAAAGTCAAAACCTTTTCATAGTTTCACTTTATATGATAGTTTCATTAATTTCTTAGAGCTAATAGGGCAATTTGGCCATAAGTTTGCACAGCCCATTGGTCCGCTTAGTTCATCTCCTGTATAGCGTAAGAGTTCACCCATGTGTGCTGCAAAATGCCACTTGCTCGGTGCGCCATTCATTGCCAACGACATGGACGAAGATCTAAAATAACAAACATTAATCATTTTTATTCAAAGCAATTAAAAATTAAATAGACAAAAGACACGACAGCATGGATCATAAAAAACGGAACGAATTTCCTTCATATGCTCTTAAATTCAATCTCTACATTGATAATAAACTAGTTCCTATAATTAAGTAAATCAGATTGATTTGTTTTGCGTCATGAACTTTTCCTACACTGCAAAAAAAAGAAGTTTTGAGGATCAGAATTACAAAAAAAATATAAGACACATATGTTATGCTCTATCTCATGGAAGTAAAGACAGTGTCTTGAAAGGCAATTCAGAAAGTTGTTGTATTTCTCGAAAATTATAATTTAACGCTATGGAATAAAATAAGTAACTTGTAATGCAAAATGCCAATAAATAATATTGGTATTTTCGTTACTTTTATAAATCTACTGGTTAGCAAAAATAAAATATCGATATGTGAACAGCTAAGCCCACAACAACCAGTAAAATTTTTGAAACTTCTATAAATAAATATCTTGATCTTAAAGCTTAATTAATTATAAATAATACATGACTGGAAATGTAAGTTGATTAAGAGGATTATAGCGTACAGCGAAATGTGTTTAACTAGAACACTCCGCTCGAAAAATCCTATAATAAAAATGTTACCTACCATAATCATCTGCATTGGCCTTTCGTAAATGGAAGGTAAGAGAATTACATCCGACAATTTACTCGTATGAAAGACAACGTCGAGGAAAATGCTGCATTATGGTAAAATATTATCTAAGCTAACGTATCATGAACGATGATAATTCAATCCTTTTAGCTTCCGACGAAACCCAAGATCATGGACAATGCAGCTGCACTATAATTACTCTAAAGCGCATTATACCACTGGTTAATTACAGTTTGCTTTGGCATCAACAAATTGAAACAACAATTGGCGACGCTGCACACCCATGACCGCAACATTATCTATGCTGCCCAAATACTTGGAGCTGCCAACTTGTCTTCTCCATAGAGGAACAAATCCAGACAAAATATACTGCGGCGCAGAAAATATGTATCCCATGTAATGATCGGTTTCTCCGTTTAAAATATGATGCTGATGGCATAAGTAAGTGGTGCTACAGAATATAATATATTCCGCGCTTCCCCCCACCCCTGAGATAAAATTTAAAACATTTTCGTTTCTAACTACGAATTGATTGCAATTATTCATCTCAATAAATAATTTGCACTATGCACACAGAATTATGCTAAAAGCATTATTTTCTACTTATAAATACGATGTTTTTTGATGGAGTTGTTAAGTTTATTTTTCGGAAGAGGTTTCTAATATCGACATATTTTTTGTTAAGCGTTTTGTTTTTCAACTTTTTTCAGGTGTAGCTTTACATTCGAGTATATAATCGTACAAACATACATTTCCACTAACGAATGGCATTTGGAATTCATGTTTATTATTCCAAAAGCGTTTTTATTTCTATATTTAGAATCGAATACAATTACTAAATAAACGAATGTTTGTTCTAACCAAATTGCCTTCGAGTCAAGTGCGAGGTTGTGAATAAAAATTTTAAATTACAGTAATCGTTTTGTATTAGAAAATCAGTGAAATGGAAACAATTATGTAGTTCATAATTGTTATTGCGAATATTTTGCAACCCAAAATATTTGACTGTAATTTACTAAAAAATTTTAGAAATTGTTTATGCAAATGAACAGTTTGATATTATTTGAAATTATGTACGAGAGACCACCCAACGTCAATTCTGAAAGAGTTATAGTTTCCTCCTTTCTAAAATTCAACTGAATACTATGAATAACATAGAAACTTTGAGTGTTTATACTTATCTGGAGTTTGAACTTTTAAAGCCTGTTTCTCTTTAACAATTTAACTTTGCTGACGTCAAATTTAAATTTAATAAATATTCATGATCTTTTATACTCGTACGTCATGGAACATAATTTTTGTTTTCATTCAAAACTAATATGCAGCTCTTCAAACAAATGGAGCAAAAGTAAGACAAGGAACAAGTCAATGAATTCCATACATGAATTTCACAGATTGTCCATACAATAACAAAAAGCATAGAAGAAGGAATTTAATATCGTTATTGGCTGTCGCCAATTTTCTCAACTAATTGAATAAAATTTGCATTAGATGCTTCGTAATATTTTTTGTTAGACATAGTTACCTTATCAGATTCATTAGATCTTTTTCTTTTTCCGTCAGCATGTATTCAGGTTTTGAGGCCATTTCACACAGCATTTTTGGCAGGCAAGAGTCCTTAATGGCATCTGCTAGCTGGGATTTTATTCGTTTTTGTTGTATGACACCTGTTGAAAACTGAGTAAAATCAGCATCTAAAGCAAAATTCAATTATTTAATTAAACATATTATTAACATTTATAAATTTAGAGGAATGGCAATGACTAATGAACAATACAAATAAATAACAAAAAACAAAAAAAAAAGACAAAAGACAAATGCATTTTAAATAAGGAAATTAGAAAGTTAACAAAATCAAGGTTATTTGAAACGCCTTGAGTGTTTTTTTTTTAATTTATATCCAAAAGGAAATTTTGTCATGTGTCTAAGAACCTGTTAAATTTGTATCATGATGATTTTCTTTTGCAAGTGTTGATTGGATTTGAAACATCGTTCTTACAAATTTGTTTAAATTATTAAATGTAATAAAATAAAATTAAATATTTCCGCTTGACAAATGGCACATATTAATTATAGTCACTCAAAATAAATTAAATTATTCATTTCAAGTTATTTATTAAAATATAAAAATTTAGCAATACTCATAAAAATGTAAAGACGACTACATCGATTTTTAACCTTCAATTAATGTTAAATTAACAAAAAAAAAAATAAATTTTAACAAAAACAGCTAAATAAACAAATGTAATTTATATTTGTGTACTATACGTTAATGCCAACGATTTGTTTCTTAGTACAAAGTCATTTGTCAATGAATTTTTTTAAGTGACTGCAAAGTACCAGCATTTAACTTAAAAGCTAAAAAAATTATAAAAATTTAAGAAATATAGCTTAAGCGAAGACTATTTTGCTTTAAGAAAAAAAATATATTGCGAAATAAAGCTCAAATTTCTTTTCCCGATTAAGCTAAAAAAATAACAGCGGGTTGTAGTAGGGCGGTTTGGAATATTGAGCTGAATCATATACATATTCAAACTTTAATTAGAGTTAGGATTTGGATTTTATTATTATCTCGTACATCTTTTCTCTACTTCTTGTTGTCCCATATGTCGTATAACAATTTTTTTTTAAATTTAGTTTTTTAAAGCTCGCAGTTAAAGGTAACTTTAGTTGAAGTGATTAATAAAGTGGTATTTAAGTATTTTCCCTTATTATACAGGCATGTTCACATATTGTGAAAGTAATTTTAAACCAATCACATGAGTCTCAATCGACTTAAAATCACTTGCTTATTTTATCGAGTACTTTACTTTAAACTTCACAAATAAACTCCATAAATAAATAACTTAAAGTGTTTCTGATAGATTTTTGCAGTAAAATTTGACATTTTCCAATGAAAAATACATAAAATTGGAAAAAATATTGGAGACACTTCTCATTATAGGAAATGTTATTTGCTTTTGTGATTTGTTTGAGATTTTGCTTGTGATGTGACTTTTACTTTTTTGTAGTGATATGACTTAGTAATTTTACTAATTTTCAGCGAAAAATTGTACTTAAATATAATTAGGTTAGGTTGATTGGAGGGGTGTGATAGTCCATGTCATACGACATACACTTAAGCTTAATTATCAAACACAAACTGCCAGAGAGTACCTGAAGTTATTAGGCCATATTTGAAATAATTAGTAGCTATTTTCTATTTTACCTGTTATAAGGCATAAGTTTAAAGCGAACTGTGGCAACTTCTGGCTTTACTAATTAAAATTAAGGTTTTTGCAACTCGACTTTAAGAATTTAAAAAAATTTCATAATGTAAAATTTTTTGTATAAAAATAAAATTATTTCATTTTATTTGCAATCGAAAAATTTACACCATGTAATTAATAATAATGCAATCCAACCAACACAAAAAAGCATCTGCTTCCATGTGTCTCCGAATTGAAACACCTCGAAAACGTTTCATTTTTGGAGCAAGAACAAATCGATGTGAGCATTTCAATTTGATTTCATGTGATTTACAGAACAGGTCCGATGACTTGTTTATAAACTAGAATTACATTTTTTTCTTAAATACTGGCGATGTTAGAGCAAAACCCGAATACTTTGGGCAATAAATTTAGCACGTGGTATCAATGACGTACTTTTATTTATTCCCCCTTATTATGGTTGTCGACGTCGACGTCACACCAAGTCGACATCAATATATTGGCAATTGTGGGATCGTTATCGAGAACTATTAAATATTATTGATAGGATATTACTATTACTATGGCTTATAAAATTACAATTGGCCATCAATATTAGTTAATTATTGCTTACAAGGAGTTCAGGAACTGCTGTCTTTTTACTGTCGACTTGATGTGACGTCGACGTCGACGATCATAATAAGGGGGATTATCTTGGGTACAATAAAAAAAAACGGAAACTTTTTAGACGCTCTACTTTCAAATTGGGTATTCTCATGATATCGTCCAACTAGTTTATATATAAAATTAACGTGGTTCGCTTTCTATTTTTGTATGTTTATGTATAAAAATAAACTAATATGGATTTAATTTCTCTTTAGCTTATCGAGCACTTTGGCTTGAAATATATTTATAATAATGAATAATTAATTACCTGTTCGATAACATCCTGACTTTGTTATAATAACATCGCTTAGTATTTTAAAACAGGGTTAGAGTTAATAAAGCATCTATGTATGTTTCCCATTGAATTTATGTATGGGGTGGATTGACAAAATATTGAACAAGTTACTTCCAAAACAGCAGACCATTTTTTTGCTTTTTACGTAGGATCCTAATGTCTAATGGTTTCAATCCTAAATGATGTGTTTTAAACTGTACTTGTGGCAACTTGGAACATAAATTTAGCAACATGCAATGTTGTCTTTTGCGGTATGTATTTATTTCCTATTTTAGGCTTTCCTTTTCCAAAATCAAGAGCTCATGAAACTTTCGACCTTATTGCATTAGAAATTAGCATTTAAGCAATTCAATAACTTTAAAGAGCTTTCAGTAAACAAAACAAATTTCATTTAGCGGCAAACAGTTACCAACATAATACGAAAATAGGAGCTGTTGAATACTTGATATTTTACAATAAACTTGGTTTTTTAGCAACAATCATATGGTGAGTAACTGTTTCAAACACGTTTATTTTTAAGTTCAAACAACTATCTTCTGATTAAAATAAAACAAGGTAATTATTGCTAAAAATAAAATTAATTTATTTCTATACTTCCGCATCAACTCTAGATTTATCAACAACCGTCATATACAAATAATTCTCAATAGACAAATACTTTTGTAAGTCTATCACGAAACTTCCAGTAAAATAACTATAATTTCTACAAAAATCTAAAAGTCTTTAGCATAATTTAGTCTTTCTGATTCACGAATTCCACACATTTTTATACGATACTAAAAAAGATTTAACGCCATAACAAATAATTTTGGCAATTGGTATTTAAAACTTATATAAATCAAAAATAATTGTGATGAATAAAGCGGTTAATATTTAAATAAATGTGGAAATATTTATGAGTAATTTTGAGAGTTTGGTTTTATTTTCGCTCTATAACTTTATAGACATAATTTATCATTTCTCACTCATACCAGATATAAAAACAGATGGCGATACTATGAAATCATTGCATTATGCTAAAAAAATTATTTAAAATATATTTAGATGCAACTGTATTAACAGTAAAGTTCTTTAATAAACTTGAGATATTTCGACAAGGTAAAATTTCGTTCGTTTCGTAAAACTAAGTATTATTAATCTAAAAAAATGTATTACTTCAGTTGGCATTGAAAACTTAAATACAAAAGCGGTATTCCGAATAGGCAGTGCACTTTTCCACATGATTTTCTTTTTATGAGAAGTTAAATTTATAAACTCCATCTATAATTGAAAAAGAACATCTACTATAGTATTGGAGACGAATAGGGCAACAGAGGTTTTGCTAGTTGATCATGAAAGAGATTATACAAGCGCAACATTTGCAAATTCTCCAAGTTTATTTTGAAAGGCGTGGTTTCACGCGACATTTCCGCATTTGGTGAAAATCCATAAACAATTATCAGAATGTCGTTAGAAAAATTAATAATGTAGAATCATTGGTCTATATACATTAGATTGGTCCTTTTGACAATGATTTTTTTTCTTCTAATTTTTAGAACAGGAACCACTTAATATGTGACTTCTAGAAAAAAAATTTCCAATCGATATTTTAATTTCAACATGCCGCATTGAGATATATATCCATGTATTACTCAGCTAACGTATCAAAATACTATTGCATTTCCTGCTCGACAGTCGTTTATACAGGCGCAATTTTGTATTTGTTGCAAAATATTTATGTATATTAGCATTAGGTCGCCTGAAAAAATAATTGTAGTATTTAAAAAACGTATTGTTTGTTGTTGGCTTAGTTGTCGCTACCCGAATTATCAGTACTCTTTAGCCAAATCATGCCTAAAGAGTTTTCAAACTCATATACATAAATACTTATAAAAAAATCAACATATACTGTTTGAGAATTCTATAGAATTCAGTTATATTTTTTAGCTTGTGAACTACAAAATATATAATAAATATGATTGTCGTATGTTATATACATACATATGTATGTTCATACATATATAAACTTTTTCAGACAAAGGTTTGCGATTTTTTTGTTGTTGAAAATTGTAAAATAAATGTATACTGGACTTTCCTGTCATATTAATTACTATGTTAAAAACAATCATTCGTTGTCCTGTTACCTCTTATTTTGAAAACACTATTAACAAAACAGCTCTTTGGAATTCTGAAATTCCTTCAACAATGGGTAGAGAAGTTTCCGGAAGCAGTATTTACTACCCCATGATGAATTGAAAGAGTTTTTGGAGAAAAAAGTTACCTAGTAAGCTGATGATAAAAAGTCCTTCAATTTATTTACACTTTTTAAAATAAGTTCATAATTTATTCAAATTGATGCCAGTGAAACTTATATATAATTAAAAGTTAGGCAAAACTCTTAGGCAAAACTCTTAAGTTTAGGGCAGGAATGTGTCATATATAGTATGTGACGCATTGCATTTGTACTATAAATGCACAAGTACATACATAACAAGTTAAAATGTTCGATACTACTTTAGAAAACAAGCATCACTCTGACACACATGTCTTCAAAAATAAGCAGCCTTTACTGAAAGGCCTTAATGTTGCCTTGTCTGTCATACAGCCTACTATTACCACACTTTAAAGGTATTATAGCATACCCTTATAGAATAGCCTTATTAAAGAACACATATGTACTCCGAGGAATAGCAAATGCAATTCGCTAGAAACCAAATTAAGTACTTGGCGGAAAAATAGTCTGATTTAATGAGAAGAAAAAGCGACAATTAGACATGCTATTAAAATATCTTTTATATAAATTTAATTTCACCGATATTACAAATTATTTATCTCAAAATGCATCCTTTATGTATGTTATGACATGTTAGAAAACTTTACATTCCTATTTATCTGCTCTACGGAATAACTTCTAAAAGGATGCAAAATAATTGTTTTGTCATGAACGAGCATTTCTTCATGATAATGCGAATGGAATTTATCATTTAAAATGGAAATTGAAAATGTAAATAAAAATAACAATAACAATGGCAAATGCAGTGCAAACAACAAAGTTCATAAGTAAAAACGATTGGAATTTCTTGTAGAATTTCACAAAGTATTTTTTATTATGCTAATAAAGTGTATTTTTCTATTAATTGCGCAACCATTCTGCAAAATTTATTTAATTGGCACAATTTGCATATTATAGGTTGCTATAAAAATATTTTCTTTGAAAAAAAAATATATGTATATAAATATTTATTTGTAGTTTTTGAACCATTTCGAGTCTGTAACTTGTTAAGTGATTTTCTATTTTTCTTACTTTAATTCATTGACATCACGTTTCTCTTATTTTACACAACATTTGCAATATAAATAATATAAATTACATGAACGTATAATTTTCACTTTCACCTTCAATGAACCTCAAAGTAATACAACAGCAGCCACACAAACAGTGGCAAGATTACATTCAGCCAAATAACCGGCCAAATGTTAAGAAAACAACCTTAAACACAGTCGTCAAACAAAACGTGATATTTTTTTAAAATAAATTGTTTAATACAATTTTACAATCAAACGTTTTTTGTTTTAATGTCTATGTATGTATAGTATGTGTGTATGTATATCTTTTGAAATTTCAACAAGTTTTATTTTCTTATAAAAGTGTGATTTGTCAAATGTTGTCGTTCCAGTGTGTGGAAACAAGATACTGGTACTACTGCCGCTATGGATGTGAATATTGGGTAAGACTTCGTATAGGAAATACAAATGACAGAAATAAAAAAACAAGTAAATCGCAATTATTACAACATAATGAAATAATTTACTTGAGGCAGTCATTAAAAACTAAGTCGGTTCGAAAGTTGTGGTCAGAGGTGGATAGTACATATTAACATTGATATAGACAATGTATTAAATATATGAAATTTATTTAAGTTTTAAACAAAATATGCAGCGTAATTTTCAACTCATTATTTTGCAGCGATCGGGCCATGAACTCTTTTTATAAGTTCATGGGACCCGATATACATACATAAGTATGCAAACAAATTAGTGTCTTTTGTTTTTTGTTATTTATCGGTTTTACGTTTTTACGACAGCAATATAAAATTATATTTATTAAAGAAACAATTTAAAAACAAACTTACCTTCACTGATTTCGATTTCGGCATTTTTTTGTTGGAATTTAGCAGCCCCCGCAGTTTCTTGATTCGGATCAGATTTAACACCACGCAATACACCGACGTAACCGAAAATGTCACCAAATATCATCAGGGCCAAGGCTGCGAATATCATTATACGAAAACGCCAAGCCACATCCATTTTCAATTAGGAATATTTTAGTTTTATAAAAAAAAAAATTCAAGAAAATGTTTCACAATTTTTTTTTTCTAATACTTTCTCAAATTTATATTACTGTGGTTTTACTTTCCTATATTTTTCGAATCACAAACTTGGCATTAATACGCGATTACATTTGCTAATTAGTTTCTTGGATGAACATAAGTAAGTACATATACACACACAAGTGTTATTACAACTCATCAAACAGATATTACGGCAAGTTTCAAACTTATCAAGAACTTATAATAATTATTTATTTTTTATTAAGTTGTTGGTATTTTTGAGTTTTCGAAACCATTACTTTCCGTTGTATATTTTGCCTTAAATGAAGCGTTTTTTGAGCGATTCGTTTATGTGTCTGTCCGTCAGCCCGTCCACTCTATGGCTCGTTTGCTTTTAAACTAAGCTTAACAACTGTTGTGAAGCCACCATACCAGCAAGTTTCAGTCAAGCAATTCAAATCCATTAGAAAATACCCATACAATCACTAAATGTGAAGTAATAATCAACAAGCACAGCACATGTACTGCCAGGCAGAGCATGAATACTCGTTTTAATGTTGACAATTGAATATTTTATGTATTGAATTTTAATAACAGGTAAAAAGAGAGTAAAACATTTGGGTTTTAACAGGTAGCGAGTAGATTAAATAAGTTGCTCGCTCTTACATTTTGGACAAAAGCCATATGTTATTTAAAAAAAAATTAACTTCAGCATTGAAATCCAACTTTGAACTTAAAAAAAGTATTTTTTTATGATTAAAAACGTATCATACATCTAAGCCAAAAATATAAAATCTTTGTATGATTGTTTTGGCATTTTAGATCATGTCATTAAGTGTTTTGTAACAGCGATTATGCAAATGAATACAGACGATTCGATACAAAAACAAATGCTTCTAAGCATGAAAAAAGAAACGAAATTGTAGAGCGTTTTGCATCTACACGCTTTACTACACTTCTGTTATATTTTTACGTTCAACATGAATTTTGTATGCCCTTCAGTGAGTGAAACGCTACTATTCATTACTTCCACATTGACATTTAATCTCATTGAGCGATGTCATTGGCGGTATTCACGTCTGAGGAGTCTAACTTAATAGATATCACTGTATGTGCAAGGCACAATAAAAAGCATATGCCAGTTTGATGTACAATTTAAACCAAATAAAAAGCAATTTATTTACCTGTAACTATTCAATGCAACAACTTGAAGGTACTACATTCGGTGTGTACTGTGTCACTGAGTCGTACATATATTCTAAAACAGCTGTTTAAAGTTTTACAAATTTAGGAACTTATTTTTAATTAAACAAAAAATTATTTCAGTGTCAATTGTCACATGCAACACTATTTAAATTGAAGTGAGCATTTAATTACTATTTGTCTCTTGCAGTTTTGAAATAATTTATTTCAATTTATAAATTTAATTTTTTCAGGAGATGGTACTCAATGAGTACCGAAATATTGATTAATAACAATCAAAATGGAGAGACCTTGAGCTTGAAACTTAAATTCATGATTGATGAACTGGGCCTACATATATGTCAAAAAACATAAGGATTGTCAGCACATTGTAACTAATGGCAAGCGCTATACAGGTTTCGTTAATTGTGCTACATCTGGAAAGCTTTAACGTTACAAAAATGTGGCTTCAACATACTCGTAATGGCAATTAAATCATTGATAAAATAGACATTTGGCAAACGCGAAATTCGAAAAAAGACAATTTAAGGTCCGACTTACACGACAATGTTAACCGAAATACAATTTTTCATGGGCTATTTATACTCGTAAATATTAAAAGTTCAGTGTTTAGCTAAATATTCTAGGATTTATTTAGATTTGTAAGAATTGTCTCAAGAAAAGTGAATAAATAAATATAAATAATAAATGTAATAAATATGCCATACGTAGTGACTTCCAAATTAAATCTCACAAAAAATTTCCGGTTAAATAAGTTTTATAAATATAGAAAAAAAATTATTTTGAACAACTTCACTGATTTAAACGTGATCAAAATTTAGCACAATAGTTAATAAGAAAACAGCTGAATTAAATAGTCGTGCAATTCTTGTAAACAAGTGGCCTCCAAAGCATTAAGTGAAGTCATGAAAAAAATGAAAATAAAATATAGCGAAAAAATCAATTGTATTTAAACCAGTTTGAAAAAGCCACTCTTGCTCTTTTCACTTGGTGTGTATTTAATAAGAGCAGATAAATAAATTTGGCATAAATATTAATATAAAATATACAAAGCGAAATGCCACTTTCAAATACTTCTGCTGGCAGCCAAACAGCAATTTTTCACTTTTGTACGATTGCCTGTCTAAAATTTAAACTCAAAAGCTCTTGTATTCAATTCAAAGTGAAGGTCAACTGGTCGGTTGATGTCGAATAATGAAATGTAACCACGAGCCTGAATGCAACCGGTGAACCAGTCTTGGTTGTAACCAACCATTGGACCTGAATTCACACATGTGTAACAAAACAAATAAGCAGACACATACACATACAAGCGAACACATTTATGCACTTACACTTACACATTTAGAAACATTTGCTGATTGAATTACTTTATTTTAAGTTAAATTCAATTTATTTAATAAGTTTTAATTTGGCAAGGCAAATTTAGCGGTAGGGGAATATTAATGTTCTTTAATTTAGTTTGTGGTGAAACTTTTCTCTATAAATTTAAATTACAATTTATAGTGCTGCAGATTTTTTTGTGTGGAAATAATCGGTTGAAATTTATGAATTTGTAAAAATGCTAAAAGCGTGTTGTCATGGAGGTAAGCGCTTTCATTTACAATAACGTAAATTTAAAAAATCGTGGCGCTTGTTGCTTATCAAACTAAAATAAGTTTATAATTAAAAAAATTACTTACATACCTTCAAATAACCGTTGGCGCAAAGTTCTGAAAAGAAAGAACGATGTTTTAATATTTAGTTTAAAATGCAAATATGTACAAGAAGTTAATATATTTATTATCGTCTATATCTTAATATCACCGATTATTCGATTATTTTTCGTTTGTAGGACAATAGCAACAATACCGCAACAACAATTAAAATATAAATAACAGATTATTAATTTATTATTCAATTATGAATGTTAATGTGCGCAGGAACCCATAAATAATGAGCAAGTTTGATATTAAATAATTTATTAGTTGCAACACTGACAAACATATTATAGCAGTATCTGAAGAAAACTGTTGCTCTATTGTTCCATTGTTGACAATTATCGGTGTTGATGAGTGTTGTCAACATTATTATGAAAACATAATAATTTTCATAACACAACAATGATAGTGACAACAAAATGGTTATTAACCTCACAAACCTTTTATATTGCGAAAGTCAGCAAGAAATAACTTTTTTATAAAGGGTATTTCATTAAGGGGTTCTGTCTTTAAATTTAAATAAAACAAAGTGCGTGTTAGATATTCTTAAAAATTTATTAATTTGGAAGGACGTTGTGCAAATGTCCGACGTGGTTTTTAATGAATGCGAGAGTCCAAACTGTCCAATTTTTAATGGCTCTGGCATATAAATCAGGTTGAATTTGGCCGATAGGATGGGGTTATGTTTTTATTAAAGACCACTATCGTTTGTGACATGCGAATCAAGAAAACCCCACAGCAAAAAGTTTAATTTGATAAAATTGCACGATTTTGGCGACCAGTTAACATCACCACCACGTGAAATGCCCATGCTCTCAAATATCTCGTGCCGAATGTGGCATGAGCTGTGTGGCACGTAGCGCCGTAATAATGTAACCATATTCGTTGGTGACCATATCATACAATTCACCCCTAAAGGAAATTAACAATCAGCCCAAAATCTAAAAAAATGTATTCTATAGTTGCAACAATTATACAGTAACTTTTTAAGTAACATTAGAGCTCCAAATCTCACCAGACGAATACCAAAAGAAAATAGGTAGAAAATTAAAGGAAAACCGAGGAGAACACAGCATAAACATCAAATTATTAGAAAAATCGTAAGTGGCTTATCAGCAATACCTACTGCAAGCGTTGCAAAAGAGGTTGATCAATATTAATAGAAAATATTTACAGTTGCAAGAATTTGCAAAATACCAAACGCCAAAGATTGCAAAACCTGTTCATATTTTTTATACGTAAAATGTATTTATCCATACACGGATCATATAATTGTTGCAAGTGTAGAATAAATTTTGATTTTGTTGATTGTATTTTATGTTTGACGAAGTATGGCACGAAGTATTAATCCGGAAACTAAAACATTCCCCAAAATACTCGCAAGCTATTTGAAAGCTGTTTAACTCGATGAAAATTCGTGGTTAAATTACAGGCAATTTTTTGAACTCACACCAAACATTTTTTATATCAATAACTAAATTATACTAAAACTTTCAATACATAATAATAAATGATAGAAAAGTATTTGCAAAGCAAATTTAGTCTATCTGCATTTGTATTCAATAATGAATATTCAATCGATTTTATGTTATTCCACTTCATTTTATTTGGTATATTTTATGTAAAATTGCATAAAAGTTTCTACAAAAACAAGCTGCTGTTTTTCTAAGCCTATGAATTTAAAATTGCATAAAATATTAAATCAACAGAAAAAAATTTAAATTTAAAATCTTAAAGCTGGTCAAAACAATTAAGTCGCAAGCTCTCAGCAGTAGTCTTATTTTAATCAATGCACCCATACGATGCCACTAACTGTGAACATCGTTTGCATAATGTATAACCAAATAAAGTTAAAGTATAAAGCAAATTATTAGGTTTTGTCCTCATGTCACATATTTAAGCCATACCCTTATTAGGAGATTTTCTTATAACTGCGTTTAAATTGATTTCGGCACAAATTGTGGTTTTGGTATCCAAGTGAACTTCGGCAATGAAGAAAAAAATTAAAACGCTTTAATTGTCAATAGAACGTGAAAATATGGGATATTCCACTACAGAAATTCTTTATATAAAATAAATCTTAAAAACACTTAAGTTTGGAGATTAAATTGTTAAATATTTTGTCAGTAGCTTTTCCTCCTCAGTGCCACTGTACTTTCATATTAAAATGAATATTTATATTCATTTTGTTTTTACTCATTAATTTCGTCGTTATAATAAAAATTTTGTTTAGGTATCAAACCATATCTTAAATATTTGACATAAATTTAATTTTACATTTGCTGAACGAAATAGCCGATATTTCCACACATTTGAATAGATATTTTTTTTGCTGGACAATAAATTTTAATTAGCCACCAAAACCACACATTATGCCAAACTCAAATTAAATACAGTTATAACTGAAGTATCTAATACGACTCAATTTTATGCCCCAAGGATATAATACAGACATACAAACTACAAGTGAAAATGGACATACACACATGTTACCTTCAAAAGTTATGTGTAGGTGCCATTTTGTTTGCTTATATACACATACATATATACATATACGATGTACGTATGTATTTTCTTAGCTGTTGCAATAATTAACAATCTAAAGGTAAATGAGAAGATACATGTCTGTATACAAATATCCAACATACACACATTTCTTAGTTAATAATAATCATAATAATTTGTTTGAAATCATTAAAATAATAATGACGAAGAAACCGAAAATTGTATATTATTTACATTACAACAACAAAAATTGCATGTCAGATAATATTCAAACAAACACAGCTTCGTTTTAATGTAATATTTACAATACAACGGATATGTTTTTAATTACATACATGCAGACAGCTTTATAAGTGGATGTGTATGTATTGCAAATACACAAACATGGACACGAACATGAACGTATTATGTAAATAGGTTTAATTGACAACAACGATAATTACAAAATTTAACAACCAACGATGGGCATATCATTTCCTTATTATGCTTCTTCACATTGTTGTAATAATTGTTATTTTTCTTATGTTTTTCTAATACGCCTGCTTTCAATTTGTGGAGGAGTGTGGCTGAAGTTAAAGTAAAACCCATATGCAATTATATTGTTCAATAAAATGTAAACACACACACATGCAAATCTATATCAATTTATAATTACCTTTTGAACGGAAACACACAAACTCTCTCTCTCTTCTCGTACTCTCCTATAAACTGCTTTGATAATGTTCCATAGCAATATTTAAATATCCTTAAGGTTTCTTATAAGACATTTAACAAAAGTGTCAATCGTATTAAATGCACATACTCTCTCACTTATATAGATAAATGACTTGATAAAATCTTAAGCTATAACCCACCAAACATTCTCTATAGCGAAAGTCGCTATGAAGTGATATCAATATGATTAAATTAGTCGAACGCACAAACGGCTATTTACTTATGTTTTAAATTTTACAAAACGAGAATTATAATCGTTACATCAAGTCGCTGCCAAGTTATCTTACATTGTGCATAAATTATGCAATTGCCTTACTTGTGTTATTCATTGTTTTGTATTATCTTTTAAGTCACTTCTTGAAGATAATTTTCTGATAGTATATTTTGTTTCTCTAAGATTCTTATTATCACACGCCCATTAATCAGAAGAGATTACAAAGTTCGTAAAAAAATAAAAATTTTTGATTAATATTGTAAATTCATTATTCGGGATATTCTCCCCAACTAATCGTACGTGGCATAAACATCCGAGGTTGAATGTTTTCAAACTGCTTAAACTTTACTGACGATTTGGTTTTAGCAACCAATGAAATGTCGGCATATGAAGAGCTAAAGCCACAACAAACTTTTGAATTTTTTATTAAATTTATAAACTAGCTGTCGACTATCACTCTTAAGAGAAAAAGACGAGACGTGCATGAGCAACAATTTAAAAATGCTTATGGGGAACGCACGTCAACTATGGACATTTCAATGTCTTGTCTCTTAAGATACGAATAGTAGTGCAAACATGTATGTGTTTGGGTCATTCTCAAGTAAATTACCTGCCAATTTGCATTTATTACACTTGACACTTTCTTTATATCAGTATTTATGAAAACACATCTGATGGTATTTATATCATAATGCTTTTATCATCATCTGATGAATTTTAAACGCAACTTTTTGAGTGAAAACAAAAACAAATTTAGGTTTTTATATTTGTTTTCAATATAAATTGTTCACAGTTTAAGAATTGTAAAGGAATTTCGAAGAACTATGTTTTAAAGGCTAAAAGTTTATTTTCCATATCCACACAAAAGTTTAAATATTTTATAACATATTACTTTTGAAGTAAAGATGCACTTTTAAGTAAAAAATATATTATGGAAAAAAATGTACATGCATTAATTGCATGTTAATTGCAATTTTTGTGTAAAATAAAATTGAAAAGCATTCAATCAATTCAAACAATTATTAATTAAAATAATTACTTTTTCATTGATAATTGCATTGTTAAACGGAAAAAACAAAATCAGCAACAAAAAAAAAAAAAAATAAACATTCATTATGGTTCACATCCTGGCAGTTTTTTTACACTTTGATTTATTCGTTGAATTTCTCTTTTTTATCGCACTATAAATTTTGTTAAAAATTGCACACATTCATCCTTTAAGCTTTTTAACAAGTATAACAATTGGTGGACAGACGAACAGAAGTGCCCTGCAAATTCTTGATTTAATGTGGACCAAAACACATGATTAAGGAAAGTGAGCTGAATCTTCCTTAAAACATAAATTTACTTTCTCCTACGAGTTGTCTAGATAAGTAGGCTAATTTTCCCAAAGTGTTTGAGTTAATAAAGCATTAGTCATAAGACAATATTCCAAACACAAGAAAGAAAAGTTAAACAAACTTTGATTCCAATCTATGCAGCAGAACAAAACGTTTTTTTAAGGTCACCAGACGGCCTCTTCAGAGCTCATGTATAATTCATGCTTTTCGTCTGGCGATGGCTGTATGTAAATATGGAAATTTATTTTATTCTCGCATATACCAAATAAGATTTATGTTCAAGTCCTTCGCCAACTTCTTAACACTTTATTTTCTATTCAAGTCAAACTTATTTGGTTCGATTTTTAATACTTAAGTACGAGCAAATTTATAAAGTGCAAGTCAGTTTATAATTTTTTATGTTTAATTCAAAATTAATTAATTAAATTTATTTTCTCTGAAATTACTTAAATAAATAATAAAAATCATGTCCACAAAAAATAACTTGAGATCCACAACACGAAAAGCGAAAAAATATTTAAGGTTGGCAGAAATAGAAAATTGGCATTATCAGAACTACATGTTGATTTGATGATAAATGAAAAAAAAAAACACATGCTACATAATGTCAAGGACTTTGTCGTTACAATAAACATGAATTTTTTCTTGATATTTTCCTTTCTTGCATTTTAGTACTATTCGCTATGTAAAGCAATGAACACAGTGAGCTAAAGGATTTTAACAATTTGACCGGTGGCAGATATTTTTTAATGCTACAGAAAATGTTAGAATTTTAGTCAATATTTATGTACTAGTATATGAGGATCTTTTTAAAGTGATATATTTTTAATTTTAGTTACCTTTTCCAAATTTTAGTTTATCCGAATTTTGTTCTTACTCAGTTAAATTTTTTTTAAATTAAATATTTCTTTTACCACTGTAAGCGTAAGCGTACATTAAAAAAATAATAATTCTACTAACAAGAGTGTTAGAAATAAATATATATCACTTTTAAGCTTAATTCTAATGCATGTGCTGTTTAAATATTTTACTTCATATCCTTGTTATTCGTCTGTTGTCTGTTCTCCATTATTCGCTTTATCTTGTGCTAGTGGCAAAGGATTTATTGCGAGTTTTTTTTTCTAAGGACTTACACAAGACAATTTGTAAAACAGTTTTTGGGATTTGAACAAAATCCAAGAGTTAAAAAGTCTCAATGAAACGTATTGTTTAAAGGGATTTATATCAACAATATACAGGAATAATTCAAAAGGCAGGATATAAAAGCAATGGAATAAAGTAACACTAAAATCAATTTTTGTTATAAACTGTCCAAAAATTAAATTTTGCGTAATTGAGTTAAATTAAGCTGGCCCAAGTTTAATAATTTTTTTGAATTATTTTTCATCAGGGAGAAGTCAATTAATACACTAACACAGAACAGACCAGTACTGTTTTCGATTGCTGCTACACCATCATCACCTCTTTTCAGGAGACGGAAAAATACTTGAAGCAAAATGTTTATTGTATTATTTATCAGTTTGACTAGACCGTCAGTTCAATCCAAAAATTTTGGAGTGTTTGGTAAATAAATAATTACAAAGTGGTGTTATTATTAATAATATTGTTGTATGTATGTACGCGGTATGTTCAAAAAGTGAGATGACTTTGAATTTTGAGACATTTCACATGGGCTTTTTTTATGATGAACGTACGGATTTAACTATATCTACCATATACTTGTGGCAAAGTTTGCGAATATGTTGTGTAAGAATTTAGCTAAATTTTTCACAAAAAAAAAAATCAAAAATATTGCCGATGTCGCACAATAAGTTCACTATATGAGAAAATAAAATAATTATATGTCAGACAAAAACTCTTCAAGAAGGCTCGCAAGGTTTTGCTTGAGTAATGTGGCGAATTGCAACAGGATTCCTTACCACGAGTTCGCAAGGTCAATATTACTTCAAGTTATGCGCCATTTGCTGGAATCATTACAAATGCCCGAAATTATGATAATGCACCTGCTCGCGCTTCGTTGTGTAGATTGATTTTTATTAGAAAAAAAATATAAAGTTGAAGGATTTCGACCCCAGGACTGAAGTGACTTATATGGGGATTTGCATTGATTGATTGCACCGTAGAGAGAGGGGGAAAGAAAGAGATAGCGAGAGAGACCATAAAGTGCTTAACGGAAGTGCTTTTCTGAGGGAAAATATTTTGATCAAGACAATATAAATAAGGCTGAATCAAAAAATCATATTTTAATAAAAATTAAAAATGACATTACTTTTTCAAACACATCTCATAAATAAAATAGCGTTTAGTAATTAATGAGTTTGAAATATGGCACTTCATTATAAGAAGTTCGAAAAGAAAAAGATGATTTTTGAACGAAAGTTTGTAATAAATGTTTTGTAATGGAGAAGAGAAACTAAGCGCCAGCTGAAGGCGTTTAGTCTTGTACACAATATCCATCCTGCTTTCCTACGAAAAAGTCAATCCAAAAATACTTTACCCCTACCGCATGCAAATCATTAAAACATCTATGACTGTTAACCGGCACTATGGTAAAATGATTTCCGAAATCAAAAGATTCTAAGCTGCGGTTCATGATACAATTGCGTTTGACTTTTTAGCACTTAAAACAAATTCGTTTTTAATTAAACGTAAAATAGATATCGAACTTACTTTGACAATATGCAGATCTAAATTCATAGTCTAATGTTGGACGGCACTGACAATAGCAAATAGATAATATTTCGTTTTGCTTGCCGTCATTATTTTAATTTTAAATTCAGTGAATTTTTATTTTGATTTTATTCTTTTATGCAACTAAGATTGCTTAGGGTTTTAGCATAAAAATTGCTCTAATGTTTTCGTTATCAGCAAATTTGGCTATAAACGGGTTTGATTTTTTGCCGCATTATTCATAAATGAAACTTGTATGTAGTCAATGGAAGTAGGCACTGAACGATTTCGGTAGCAACCTGAATAAAAACAACAGTAAAGTGTTTTTAAAATCATTTCACAAAATATACGAAAGCTATAAAATCAAAAAGTTTTATAGTCTATTTTTGATAGAGACAGACTTCTATTATCTGCCACACATAGACATACATACAGAAGAATGTAGTGCAAGTTCAAGGCAAATAGTCATAAAAATGGTTTGAACGTGAGAGTGCTCTTATGATTTTGTATTTGTAAGCATTATGTAACAATGCTATCATGCGTTTCTCCGATAAATTTATATAAACTGCAATAAAATTTAACTTAAATTTATGCACAAATTGTGATTTTTGTATATCAAATTGATACTTAATGTGTTTCTCTTCGTTTGTTAAATATTTATTGCCAAATATCTATCTAAGCATGGCTAAAAGGGTTGTAATTTTAATGTTTGTTTCAGTTTAAGTAGCGTAGCAAATACCCATGTAGATAATATATAAATTTAGTTAAATAAAAAAGAATTGATTTTGAAACAAGCGAACTCGAATGAAATAAAATTTTACAAGATATTGGAATCGAAATTTTGTATAATTTCCTATCGCTTTGAACTGCTTTATAATAAGTAGGTCACAATATAACTAAATAAGATTTTCTGATTATATTAATCTAAGTTCACTGGTCCTTACATATGTGAACACATTTTATTAATTTTTCCTGTACTGGAACGTATGATTTGTATCCTCCCATTATGAGTTTTCATACTTTTTTCAACAAACATAGTTACTTTTTTTTGCTACAATCCATTTTCTTTGACATTTTCATATTAATTAATGTAATTATTTAATTAACAAACATTATTTTTTGATAAACTGAAATTATTTAATGCGAATTAATTAAAAATCAATATAAAATTATTAACAAAATGCACGAAGCATATAATTCTAAAGCAAATATTTGAAGAGGAGTAACAAGCATATTAAGCCTATTGAAATAAATACACATTATTGATAAAACTTAACATTAATAATAAAAACGAAGGAAATTATGACAATAATTGTTAATAACAAAAAACATACAAATAGTATGTGAGCAAAAAATTTTTTTAATTAGTTACATGTTACATAGACATGTCTATAAAGTATTACAATATTGTATATGTGACACACGTATTCACATACAAACAAATAAAAACGTGTTCTCACTTTATTAAATAAATAAATTTACATATTTTTGTAATTTACATAAATTTAAATTAAGCTCAAAAAATAATTACTATAATAACACCAACACATTTACATTCACTTGTACATTTACATTTGCATATACTCGTTAGTGTGTTTGTGTGTAGAAAATATATAAAATTTTACAACAACTATAACGAGAATGCAACATTTGCATTTAATGCACTGGCCCCTTAATATATGCAACAAAAACTATTATATTTGTTTTCCCCCTATTTTATTTTCCTCTTCACGTATCAAACACTATTGTTTGTAAATGAAAATTTACAAAAAGTTTTCTTTTTTTCCTTCAAAATTTTCCATTTTAACCAAAACTTTTGTCAACTCTATATGTGTATTTATCCCTGGAAAACCTCAACTTTTAACCACAAACATAAATACATGTTTAAGCATCAGTGGCAAAAAGAGGAAATGCATAAAAACAAACAGTGGAGATTTTCGAAGGGGGATAGATTCACTTTGATTTCGTTATATTTAAATGAAAAATCCCTCTTTTATGCTCCAGCTTTGGTGCCTGCTCTGTTAGTAATACACTAGTGTACGAGTATTTGAAAGCTCCAGTAAAGATTTCTCACAACTCAATATTCGAGTAACTATTCACATGTATTTTGTTATATTGTATTGCACATCTGGATGTGCGTACATGTGTGTGACAGTGTGTGTGTCATATAAATTGCAGCATTACTATGCAAAATTGTTACATATTCACTTGTGTATACGTAACGTTTTTTTCTCATTTGTTTTGAGTATTTCTGCTTTTAAATATTTGCCTTTTAAACATTTTCTGACATATTCAACTTGGGTGTGTGTGTGTGAGTTTTTGCATGAACATGTTTGTGTCTGTAAACATAACTTTAAATTAAAATTTTAATGCGAAGTATTAAAATGTATCCGTGTTAACTAAAGCATTGCATTTTTACAATTTATACACTGTATGGGATAATATTCCAGCCACACGTTACCGTTTGATTTTAACTGCAACATTCTGGCTGCTGAAAATCCAGTGGATTTTGTTGACTGTAAATTTTTATGTTTAAGAATTATTGAAATTATTAACTTAATGTAGCTAAATGCTAATGCACACTCTGTTTTAACTCATAAAAATATTAAAGGCATACACCGCACAGAATTAGTTTGCAGGAAAGTTAGTCCGTAAACTGGAGATGGATAATCTAGTGAACTGCGTCGGCGCACTCTTGCAACTCATTGCGAGTGTTAGAAGACGGCTCAAGAAAAGTAATTAAAATTTTTAGAGGATAGCTTTTATATATAAATTAACATGATAATAAGAGCAATTAATCCCCACATCAGTTCCGAATCTAGAAGGTGTGACATTATCTCTATAAAAAAAAAATTATGTCTTATTTATGGTACCGCTTTCCAAAAATGTTCAGCGAGATTCGCACACTTCGCTCATTAAATAGACAAAGAATCGATGAATTTTGCATCCAAAATGGAAAATGTAAAAAATGGATTACAATACCAAAACATAATTTGAAGAAACCAATCAGATTAGTAAAACATTAGAACTCAGCTTTAGAGCACGCATAGATGACTAGCTGAAACTAAATAAAGTTAACAGTCGGAGCTCCATCAGTTCCTCATGATTACACTCCGATAGTTTCTTTTTACGTTCTTAAATTGTTGACATTGGGTCTAAGGTAATTGATTCTGTAAACAATTATACTCCTTAAAAACAATAAATTTACGCAAAGTTACGAAATATAACATTGCGCATCCTGTTCACTCTTTTAATTTTATAATTTCAATTAGAAAATTGGCAAGTAAAAAAAAAATAAATAAATTTTCACACAAACTAGTAATGAAGCTCGTCATCTTTATTGTCGCCCATCACCGTTTATCACACATTACTCATCTGAGAGGTACAGATACATTTATTTGCAATATTTACAGTAAAAATATTTCATGAATTTTTCTAACATTCATAACTTGTCATAAAAACACATACTTATATAGAAATCTATAAAACATTGAAAAATGTTTGCATCCAAAGTAAACCAGAAAGAAAATAGCAGAATGAAAAAGGAAATAAAAACTAACACCCATAAATTGCATTTGGAAATCAAAATTATTCATCACCAACACAGATGTGTAGTTTTTCAAACTCATAAATCTTAATATCTTTATGCTTTCTCTTCAAAACTATAGAACAAAATTCGTTGTTTGAAGTGCATGAAAATAACTTTCAGCGAAATTGCAAAGAGTGGGGAGAAGTTGATTTGAAAAACTTTTAATTTTTTATTAAATATATGTTAAATATTTATGGATATTTATAAAATATGAAAAAGGATTTAAAAACACATAAAAATGAATTTATTTCATCATAAAAATACTAACGAAAATTTATGTAGAGAAAAACTTGGCTTTCATTTTGATAAAAATATTTACAAAGAGTAAAATTACAAACGTTCATGCATGAACTTTAAAAGCAAAAATATTTTATTAATTAGCAAATGCTAGTTAATTAAATTTGTTCTGTCGAAACATGTAAAATATGCATAAAAAATATACTTTTGTTCATGTTTACACATGTACATGTATATGAATGTACGAGTATGTGTTTTTCAATGCACTAAACAGCTTTTAGTTCTTGTTTCCTGAAATTCTTTGATTGAAAATTTTGTTCTGGTGGCCATTTGTAATTTAATAACAACAATAAATTAGTGCAACGAAGAAAAAAAAGAAATAAAGAGACTATGTATGACAAGTAAAATACAATTAATGAAATTCCAATGATTTTGCACGAGCATCACTGCCAACTGTCTCACACATTTTGATTTCTAAACTGAATTTATTGAATATATGCGACTGTTTTAATTAAAATCATAATAAGAACGTTATTGGTCGTAGTGTCAAGTTAAAATAAGCCATGGCGGACTAAGAAATATATGGTGGAGTGCGGTTACAATGAACTCCTTCGACCGGTCTAATTAGTTTGTTATAGACGAAGTTTGTTACAACCGTAGTTAAAAAATGCTATTTCAATGGATGAAAATAAACAATATATGCCTTCTTTTTACATATCATTATAATGATATAATTATAGAATATTTCTATTAACTCCTTGAGCGTCTTCTTTAGGAAATTAAAAAAAATCGTGAAGAAGACGCCCAAAGAGGAGTCGAAATATTGAAAGAAAATAAATTTGTTTTTTTTATAAAAAGACCTAAAATTCGTTTATGAAATCAAAGATATATTAAAAAAGGTCGAAAAAGTAGTGCTAATTAATTATTTCTATTACCTTTTTTTATCACTTTGTCGAATAATTGCAAGAAATTACTTAAGGGATTTGGAATATTAGCGGAAGAGAAGACGTGCTTTCACTAAACAGTTGCCTTTTATCGCTCCAGTAGCATAACCAAAAATTATTGGCGTTAAAATTAGCGGTCACTAAATGTCTTTAAATGATATTAAATATAAAAAAACGTCAATTTCGCTGTAAAGTCTTCTTATCGACTCAGTAGTACTGCAGGTGTTAGATATTAGTAAATTTTACAGAAATTTGTATAAATATTTATGTCTAAAAATCGCTAAATTTAAAGATAAAACAGCCAACTTTTTCTACAAATAAAAATGTAGGGAAACTCTTTTTATTAAAATATATAGTTTAAGATACGTTTGGAAGAAAATCCGAATACATGCGTTTGACGAAAATTAGCTGATACCAGCCACTTCAACGGTAATTAATAAAAATCAGGTCGGCACCGGCTGTAAGCCGACTATGAACCACAGGAATCGGTTCACTACCTATCAAATCATCTTAAAGCTGACTTTGTAGTGCAAAACGTGCAACGTTAAAGCGATAACCAACAATAGCAAATAATCTTTGCATCGAAATTCCATAGCAAGTTTTCTAATATAAAAAAGAGAGTGTATGTGTGTGTAGTAAGACCGCAAGAGCTGCAGGGCAACAATGTGTAAGTGTATGAATAAAAATTTTATTACTTATTGTAAACTGCTTCTTACTTTTCATAGTTACTTAAGATTTCTTTTACAGCATGTTTTTTTTTCAAACTAAATACCTGATGTTGCATTTATGAATGTACAGGCAAAGATAATATTTTACAAAATTTGTGATTTTTCAATTCATTCACATACACCCCTAAACACATGCAAGTACATAAAGCAGAAGTGTCAATTTTCTAAAGTAAAATAAATAGAATATTTCTAACTTTATCTATTTATTTATTATTCATTTTATACGCATTCATACACACATACATATTTACATATATGCGTAGGACTTAGTACGTGCTTCAAAATTAATTTACAACAAACGAGTAACTGAGCGCTTTGTTTTTATTTTATCATACAAATTACTTTGTTAAAATAAAGAAAACTTTGGTTTATTGTGTGTATTTATGCAGTATTTTAAACTCAGATCATTCTTTTGAATTTCCGTTTCCGGTTTTGGTAATAAACTTTATCTAACATTTGCATGTTAGGATTTAACAACAGCATTGTTGTTGTTCTATGGATTATAAGCAGTTGGTAATATTTTCAGTTGTTGCATGTTGTATGTATTATGGTTTTTGCGGTATCATTGTTGAAAAGAAAATCATACATGAAATTTTGCAGACATTTTCTGAATTGAAAGTTTATAATTTTTGGTATTATTGGTTTGGCTTATGACTTGCATATAAAAAATGTTCGAATCTTGATTTAAATAATGGAGATGACATGCATTTTCTTCTACAGAGGTATACGTATTAGAGCGTAAAAGCGTATTAACGAACCATTTTAGAATTCAAACAAGTAATATTGGGAAAGAGGTACGCCATTTCGCCGTTCCTATTGGAATGATTTCTTTTCAATATTTCACATAACAAACGACGCAAACGTTTATTTGCGTTTCGAACCTTAAGCATATGGCATATAATAATTCCAAGCAAATGGTAAAACATTTCCATATATTTCACTCAGATAATTGAAACTGATCTGCTTCATTCAGAATGAAATCGTTCTTTGACTTCAAACTACGAAAAATTCGAAAAACATTTTCGTTCCCGCACTAGCACTTTAATATACACGTACATACAAAGTTGATATAAATATTTCTTTTTTTTTTTTTGTATTGGTGGTATCATCATTCCATGTTTTTTCGAAACTGCGAGTAGCACATAGAAGTGATTATGGACTTTTTATGCCTCAAATGGAAGATATGAACTTGGATAATAGTTGATTTTAGCAGAATGGCGCACCATGTTACACAGCTCATCACCACATTATTACAGTTCATTTAGTTTTTTTTAAGGATAATTGCATTTGCACCATTTTATTTTATAATTTTTATAATTTCATCCCAAGTAAAAAAACACTATGAGAGTTTTTTTTAATACTTTATGAAAACTTCTTTGTATTTCAGTTTTAACAAATTCCAAATATTACAATTCCTAATTTCGAAAAGTTTAATTAAAAAGTAACAGATTTTCAATACAAAAAGAAAAAGAAAAATTGTAACAAAAGTTTTTCGTTTATACACACACACACACACTCACACATGTAAGATTTTAATGATAGACAATCTATTTAAAATTTTCGTATAAATAACTTACAGAGTCCTTTCTTTGAAAGGAGTCATAAAAATATTTTAATAGTTTAGAACTCGATGTGCATGAAAATACATTTAAGCTTCTAAGGTAATTAGTTTTTCCAGACTGAGAAAACCCTGTATCTGTTGTTATATTTCGAACAAAAGTAACAAAAATAACCCACCATTATTTGAAAACCAAAACATAAAAGTGAACATAAAACGATTGATTTTAATAGTCAACATAGTAACAGCTGAAATGTGAGCAGAAGGACATGTTGCTGCTGAAGGTTTTTATGGAGACTTGCATCGTGTAAGTCATTAAAATATTCGTAAATGGATTTGCGTATGAGAATTATGGCGTCTAAATAATTTTAAATCGTTCATGTGCAATTTATGTATTGTTGAGATTTACAATAAAATTCGGCTCTAAATGGCATAAAAAAGCGTGAAAAGACCGTTTCATGATGATTCGTTTTACTCATATGCTTAAGCCACTAACTGAATTCAAAACTTGTAAAATTTTATATTATTTAAATAGGAAAATGTTGATAGATAAACAAATCTTGTAATGAAAAAAGCTTTTAAAATAATTGTTGCTGAAAATGGAATAAATGCAACTTAAAATACATTTTTAGGTGTGTAGGAATTTATGTAACGGTTTTGGTGCGAAGTTTTCAAAATATCAAATAGAGAAAACTTTTTTCCCGGTGTTTTAATCCATTAAAATTTGCTGTTAAATTTTCTATGCAACACATTCCAAACGAATAAAAGTTTTTATTTTGATTTATTTGATTGAAACCTTTTGTCGTTTCTTTTTTTATATATTTTTAAATTGGTAAGAGAAGAAAAATGTGGAAAATAATCAGAAATAATACGGAAAATGGGAAAACTGACAATAAAAGTGTCATAAAAATAAAGATGGAATGGAAAGTTGTAAAGACATATGTGCTTTTTTTATTTTTTTTTTTTAGCACAAGAGCATAATAAAAGAGAAGAAAATTTAAGAATAATTCATTTGCTTCCTTGAAGCAATTACATTTTCTACTCGTATTTACTATATTTCACAATTGCCCTAAGTCCTGTTTAAATATTATAAAATGGCTTAATCGAACTGAAACCAACATGCCCACATGTGTTCAGTTTAAATGTTTGTTCATGGCTGCATTTGGGGCGTTGTGTGTAGGTTCTTATGTTTATTGTATTTATACAAGCAAATGTTGTTGTGTAATTATTATTGTCCTGTTTGCTTTCACATTTTGAAGTATTACTTTTTACTTTGATTTAAGACTATTTTATGGTCATATTAAGCCTCTTGAATTGCTAAAAGTCACATTATTTGTTGTGGCTTATTTAAATTGTGTTGCCCTGTTTTATACAGTCCCTTATAGAGAAATTAAATAAAGGGGAGTCCTTTTAAGAAGCCGCATCATACTAACTCATTACGCCCCCTCCCCCTAATTCTTAAAGAAATCTTTAAGGGAACTTTGTTTACAAAGCAGTTTTAAACAAAGTTTATGCTTATTTTAATATGAGTACACATATTCATTAGTTAACTTAAGCTTTATAAGACATAAAAGTAATTGAAACCCTTTTTACAAAATGTAGTTTTATATTACAAAATAATTTCTTAATGCACCAAAATTGCTTTGAGAATGTTAATACTAATTAAAGTTAATGTATATACATACACTCGCTCACACTACATGATAATGAATAAAGAACAAACTCCTTCTTACGGCAGCGAAAAACTTTTTCTTCACTCAACTTATATGAAATTTAAGTTTTTATTTTCAAATTCATTAAATTTGCTTAAATTTTTTTTATAATATTCATACATATATATTCATTCTGAGCACTGCTTTAAGCCAATCTGCTATGTACAACCAATGATGAAAATTTTTACAGGAAACGGAAGTTCATTACATACATTAAGCTTGTTTTATTGTGGGATGAAGGAATAAGCAGACAAATTTAATTTTTAACGAAATAAATTACCTTCAATTTTGCTTAATTTTAAGAATTTCGTTGCATATTTTTCAATGTATTGTGAGGATGGAAAGTTTTTTTTATTTTTAATTTTACTTACAGAATCCAATATAGTCTGCTACTTAAAGCAATACAAAATTCAAGACATATTAAGTTGATGCACGGGTTTGTTGGATGAGAATGAAAAATATGTGGTGTTAAGAGGCAGATATAATATACATTTAATGACTAGAGTTGTCATATTAAAATATATTTTTAATATATTTTAAATTCTGGAAAAAAATTCCTTTTTTCTGCCAAAAAATCTTTTTTTTATAAATCATAAAAAACATTTAGTTTTACTTTGAAAACATAAATAAATAATATACTTCATACATTGTCCGCTTATGTATGGTATGTATGTGCATATGTGCATAAAAAGTATGTATAAGAAATTTAAATTCAACAAATAAATTTTCTGATTGTTAAATCAAAGTCTACAATAAGTTTTTATTTATAATTTATTTCTTATTTCGTTTTTGTTTATATGAATTTTAAAAAAATATTCGCTTCACGTTGGCTGGGAATATATGAACAGAGAGAAACGCGTATATAAATTATTTCAAATAAGAAAAAACAGATCCATCACATAGTATTGAATTTTTTTTAAGGAAACTAGAATTAGAGAAGCAACATCATTGTTTTTTTTTTCAGGCTTGATCAATTTCCATAGATTCTGATCTCATCTCTAATTATTTCCTTCCAAAGTACCTACATTTTATTAAAATGACATTAAGTTCTTTTTTTTGCAGGAAAATAATTTGAAAATTGGATGAATTATTATCAAAATTGACCGAAATTCAACAAACCACTTCAAATCGATAGATTTCCGCCACATATCTGATAATTTTATTTAGAAACTAATGCAAATTATGTACAAATATACTTGTGAATATTTTTTAACAAAAAGAACTTTTTACTAGGAAAAAAATCTTAAAAAAGCAGTTAAAAAAGTTGCTGATTTTGATTTAAAATATAAATAAAGATGTGGAACCTAGCAAAAGTTGAAAGAGTTGTTGTTCAAATAACGAGCCTACCGGAAGCACGAGATTAGCATGAAGTATGTAAAGCTTTCTGTTCAAATCTGTTTCTTCAACTGATATCCCCTGCCTTAAATTTATCTTCTTTGTTATTTTTACAGCGCTATTGATTCGGAAAGAATATGCGTTGCAGATTGAAAAATAAGCAAACTTTTTTCGCACAACAACACAATACGAGTGCTGTATTGATTTTTTTCTTATTATTCGTACTTAATAAAGGTATCGTACGACTATATGTATGATTGTGTGTATTGTATGTGTATGAGTGAAGTGAAGGAGTGGGAGTATAATTGTAGTTAAAAATAAAGATATCATATTTTATTTGTTAACCATTATAAACATTATGCAATGGCAAGTCAACAAGCCAAGTCAACACAAACCAACTACCAGACAACCGAGCCAGCAATTCAACGAATCACTCAGTCAATCTTATTACAGTTTTATTATTATTTATTTTTTTATTTTAAGAAATTCAATATCTTTGGCCATGTAATTTACGAGCATGAAACTTATTTAAATAAAAAATAAATGCATCTGTCAAAAAAGTCTGTAAAATAAGGAAGCAATAATTTGCACAAGGATTCATTTTATTGTCACATTTATCTGTATGTGTGAATCAGTATTTTCCGCTGCATAAGTTTATGTGTCTATTGCAATGTGTAACGCACTGTTAACATATTTTTAATGTTTTTCTTTTATAGTTTATATTTTTTCCAAATTTTAAAGGCAGATAACAAAAAAATGTGTTTTATGAACAATTTTATTTTGCAATAGGTTTAGATATTCCTATGAGGAGAGGAAAGAGCGGGTGTTTCAGCAAACAGGTCTTATTATTTAAGTATTCTTATCATTCTGTGATGGAGACAAGACGGCGTCTTTATTTTGTAAAAGGATACATATTTATCTTCATCAGTATCGGTGTTTTTAGTATTGTTGGCTTATATTTACTTATTTTATTGTGTTTATCAACAAAAAAAGGAAAATCCCATTTTTTAAGTAAATGTGTACGTACAGAAATGATTTTGAAAATTATAAATAAACCCCTTTTGAAAAAGTTCTGGTGGAACAGACAATTCGAAAACGCTGTACGAGTATAAAGTGAAGACAAAATAAATTTTAACACTGCGTATTTTTAAATATCATCCAATAGTGTGATTATAAAGCCTTTCCGTAAATAGATAGAAAATCAAGGACGCAGAATAAGAATGATTTTAAAAAATTTGTAAAATTAACTGATCATAAAAAAAATATGCAAAAAAAACTTTTATTTGCGATATCATATATTTATTTTAAGATACATCTATAAGAGCTGGAAATTTCATGAGTTTACTTCTTTTATTTCAAAAGTTCTGATTGCATTTCTTCGTGCCACAAAATTAATTTTTTTAGAAATTTTTATGTAGAAAATTAATTTATAAGAAACAACGATAAAATATGTATGTATTGTATAATTTATTTATTTTTTTACAAAACACACATATAAATCTTTTTAAGGAAATGTAAAAAATATTATTTCTAAAGATTTTTAAAAATTTTTTTCAGGTCACCTTCAAGATTTTTGACTTAAATTATCTGATATAAGCAGAAATTAAAAAATCAGACCCTTCCCTATTATTTGGCACCAGTACTGCTAAGAAATATTACATTCTAACTTGGAAAAAAAATCCAACAAAAATGTCGCAAAAAAACGTATAGTTCTTTAAAAAAATCAATTACGCAGGCAGTTTGCCTATGTCTTATCTCTAGATTAATGGTATATTTCCATTAATCTAGACATAAAACATAGTCAAACTGAAAAAAAATATATAAATAAAATTTGTAAAACGGTTCTATTCCAAATTCATATTTTCTGGCGGCTCGAGTACCCATCTGATCAGACCCCAGTCGACGTTTTTTTTTAGTTTTTTATACAAAAACAAGAAAAAGAAATTTTACAAAATATTTATAATTTTCGTGGTTTTTGCATAAGATTAGGAGGATCCATCCCACTCTATGGGAATTTGTTCCACCCCACTTTAACGTATTTGCTGTCCAGAAATTTTCATTGAAAATTCACTATTAATTTCTGCTATTAAAATGGAAAACACTGAATGAATGGAATGGAAATTTTTAAGCCGTAATCATGACGAGAATTTATTACAGCCACAAGAGCCATAACATGTCCTGCATTGATTAGAGCGTCGCAAAATCATTAGTATAGCGCCCAAATAGGTTCTGGTGTATATATGAGTTCTATATAACATTTCATATACTTTACTTACACACTTTTCACACCACCCTCGTTTTGTTTCTCATTTCCTAATTTTTTTGGCATTCTCTAATTAGCTGAACTGATTCGAACTACTGATGCTTGTGGGGTCAGGATTGTTTAGAAAAATTAAAAAGTTGAGCTGCAAGAAAGGGAATTAGGACGACTATTAAATGTACGTCTGTAGTTGACATATATTTTTTTATTTGCTTTAGATTTCGTCATTTCTCGTTTGTTTGTTTGTTTTTTCACAAACTACACCATTTTTTATAGCAAAAGGCAGACCGAGTTTTTCACAAATGAAATGAATAACAATATGTATTTTAATTAAATTAAAAACGAAACAAACACAAAATAAAACAAAGCAGAGTAACAAGTTACTTTAAGATATAAAACAGTATTTAGTGGAACTAAGTTCAACATCAGAAAGGGTTTGATAATTTGAAAATGGAAAAAGAAAGAAGAAAAGTATCCTTTTTTCAAGAGCAGATATAATTTTTTTATATCATTTTAATGTTTTTAAACATTAAGCTGTGTGCGTCTGCATGGACAACATTTTATTGTTATTTTTATAACAGAATAAACAATCATCAAAATTATATCCTTGGTCACCTCAAACAGCATTAGAAAAAACAGATGGGATTGCAAGAATCTGCCACTTTTGTTATTTTATTTTTATTTGGATAGATCTATTTAGACAGATAAATAAATTTCAAAAGCAGACAGTTAATGGCAAATATTATTGCTGCTGATGTCGTTTTTGTTTTCTATTATTTTTTATCACTTTGCAAAACAAATAAAACTTTTACTTTGACTTTGAGAGTTGATTCCTTTTTAATTTTTTGACGAATTGTGTTGAATAATTAAAACATTCTGCCCTCGGGCTCAACATTCACTCACTCAGTTTATTGTGAGCAGATTGTTGTGTACAGTTAACAGTGAAAAAAGGGGTTAATCATAAACAGTTATACTTTAACGGTAATTAAAAATGCTTAAACAAAATACAGTTGCAGTTTTACTTCCTTACCCCCGGTATCTGTGTGTGAAGTTATGGAATTATGAAAATGGTTTAATATTTTGATGGGCTGGTTTCGAGAAAGTTTAATTGAAGGGGTTAGTTTTTTATTATTTTCATTATTTATTTTTATTGTTGCAGGGAAAACAAGTAATAAAAATATGACTATAAAATCATTTTTATTTCGACTTCAAGTATAAATTTTTCGTAATTTTTTACGACTTTCTTATGACCATCTTTAATTTGGCTACAAATATCAAATGGATTTTAATTACTACAAAAAATCTCCATTTTTTAAATAAAAATTTTAGGTCTTATATTATACTTTTATTTATTTTTTTCCTGTTTAATATGCAAACTTGTTAAAGCAATTAGAAGTGCACTTCCGCAGACACACCTCGGTTTTTATTTCGCGCATTGAACCAAGTCGGGTAATAACTTTTTACGATTTTTTTTCAAGAATTATATTCTAAAATTAAAACTGTGCAATTTAATGACAAAAAAAGTAATTATATATAATTTTTAAGTATGAAAACACATAATTTCATTTCATGGGAGTAATTTTTGAAAAATCTTATCACATTGAATTTTTTAAATATTAATAGTATCATAAGAAAGAGTAGCTCAAAGCAGTTTTGGTAGTATCTGAATTGCCCCAATTACTAACACCAGCGTTACTAGAGCCTAGATTTTACAAAATCAAAACTAAATAATGTACCATACATAATGAGTATTAATAGGAAAATTGAAAGGATTACAGAAAGAAAAAAGTGGTTGATACAAACATAATTACAAACTATCATTTATGTTTGCCCCAGTGATTATAATATCCTTTTAAACATACCGTGATGTTCATCACAACTATATTACTAATAAAGATAATATAAAGAAATTTCTTTTATTTCTCTATGCTTTTATATGAAATTAATTCATGTACACGTACATACATACATATAAGCAATGTATGCATTAAATATATTATCTAATATGCACAAACTTACGTCCAGTATACGCGATTTCGTCCACTTCCGGGTGGAAATGATACTTTGCTGGGTTGTTAAAATAATAATTGAACAACACGAAATGGTAAATGTGGTTTTGCGTTCATACATATTTCAAGTTAACACACTTCTATAGAGGACGCTGAGCAGAGAATCTTGAGCAGACCTACATTGAGAATGGATTGGGCAAGGAGAACTCATATGTATTGCTACCACAATCGTGTTTGGACTTGAGACTAGTCAATGGTCCTTGTAAATGCTTATTTTAGGTGAATCTGCAGACAAATGTAAATGGCGAATTCTCAAGGATAAATACGATAAACACGGTCGCTTGCTTGATTTGCCTTTCCAGCTCTTTAATGTTGCACAATTGGGCATCAGTAGGTCTGAGGTTCTAGCTGGAGTTATTGTAAGCAATATTTTTTACTTACTCCGTATTTATTGGTATGTATGCTTTTGATTCCCCGATTTAAAAATATAACATTTTTTGTAAATTTTATTCGCGTGCTCAATTTTTATTATAAATGTTGTGTTAGCGCGGAGAAATTTCCAAAATAAGTTCACTTTCTCTCTGTTGGAAATTAGATTTTTCCATTTATGTATGTTTCTAGTAGACCCTGTTCGATGCTGTTCAATGCATGTTTCTCATCTGGTGGTGTACTCCACCAACCTAATTATCTAGCCGTCTCCGCAAAAAAAAAATAAATTTTCTTTTAATGATCCCAATAATATTCCCATAATAAAAAGACGTAAAATTCTATAGAATTACGATATTGCCCTAAAATGGGTTAAACCATGTTTTTATGCCGACAAAAATTATTTTATGTATTAAGAAAAACCATCTGTACTTTAATATTAAAGAATCATAATAATTATTAAAACAGTGTAGAGTCATATATTAATATAATCGAGTTAAAATATAAATGATCAAATACTGAACATAAAATAGTCGTAATGATCATTTATTAATCATTTTTTTCTTTGCATGTGATTTCACTTCCCTTAATGATTTTTAAAATTTAAGAATACAAAAAAATAATAAAACGTAAACACATGCATAAAATTTTACATTTGTAGAAAATGATAAAACGTATTCACCATGTGGAAAAGAGGTAACAATTTCAAAAGGCTGAACTGGAAACTAAAGTAAAATCGGTTGAAACAATTGCAAGCAATCATGCCACAGACGGTTACACTTACGTGTACATTAATTTTATAAGGCTGCTTTGTGTTCGTCGGAAATCTAGTGTCAAATTTAAAATCTGTTTTCATTTTCTCATTTTTCTATATTGAAAATCAAGCCATGAAATCAAATTATTAATCTTTAAATATTATTAACTTTAAAGATTTATTGCAATTAAGTATTAGAAATATTAATATGCCTGAGTGAAAACCTTTTCATAAAACAATAGTACACAGCAACCATCATAGAAAAATAATAATCTTTAAAAAAATAATAACAATAATAAAATCCCCAAACTGTTTATCCAAAAACAATAATTTTAATGGAAATACAAAAAAAATTTGTTTCCCTAAATTTTAATATCAATGTTAAGAAAAAATAATAAAAGAAATTCTTAAGATTTCAGAAGACAAATAAATGTTCATTATTTTTTACTCATTTTCTCTTCAAACATAAAGGGAATTCACAGTTTGCGAAATTATTGCACACAACATGCATATTTGTTTTATACAGAAATTCTGTTATAAAAGAAAATAATTAAAAATATCGTCAAACTGATTGATAATAAATTCGTGAATTTGTATAAATATCCATATTAATTAAAAAAATTTTTTCTTATAATCGAAATTATTAGGCATTTTAATTAGAAATATATTTTAGAAAGCTGTAGTGTGATTACACTAAATGCGAGTTGCTTTTAGAAAATTACTTATTTGTCAAAACATTTGTGATGCTGGCGTCTTGCTTTTTAACGTCTTGAAAGAAATCTTTTGTTCACTTGACTTAGACACGAAAAGGCGTGGACAGTTTTTCTGCTTAATTGTTTCGTTTAAAGTGTCAGCTTTTAAAATGACCATTAAATGGGATGTGAAAACAAAAATTAAAAATGAATACTACTACAAGTTATAAATAACTTCAAAAAGTTTATCACAAAAGCACAAGCCTTCATATTTCATTTAATACGTAGGATCCTTTGCATTGAGAGAGAAATTTGTTTTATATACCGACACGGAGGCATGAAATAACTAGCCACATAATAACTTCCCAAACGCAATATACTTCCAAATATTGGAGTACTATTTCATATGCAGTAACACTCCAATTTTTAATATGAAATAAAGCCACAACGAAACGAAATTACACCGCAAATATAAATGAAACAAGGACTCATTATTAAGGATTTATTATAAATGAAATAAACCCCAATATACGTTTACAATTCTGAAACATAAATTATTTATTTAAATTTTCCAGATAACTCTATAGAAATTGTACTTTAAATGAAAAATGGGCTGTAACGGACCAATGAAGTAAGTTCCATGTAAAAAAGTGAAATAGTTTCCAATGAAATAAAACTAAAAAAATATTAACCAAAACCAATATGTAGAAATGCTTTAGAAAGTTAAGCCGGGCTCACAGGAGAAAAGCCGACAGAAATACTTTTTTTAATTTAATAATTTCTCATAGAGAAACATGTACAGACACATATTCGCTTTTTTAAGTATTTCTGCAGTACCGGCCTTTGGACAGGCGAAAGGACTTTCTTCTATGGTGTTCTTAAGCCTGCGTAGGCATTGCTGCATTGCCGGCCTTAGGCCGGAAGTAAAAAGTTACTCTCCTGTGAAATGTATACAGGGAGCCTCGCTTTATAAAGCAACGCATAAATGCTCCAGAAAGCGAAGCCAGATTATAACATACCACAGACGAGAAAGTCCTTGCGACTGCTCTAAGGCCTGCCTTGCAGGAATGCGAATTCGGTGCTTGGATATATTGTTTCTGTGTGAAAAATTTATATATTGAAGTCATAAAAAATGATATTTCATTATATGAAAATTTTTGGGGCGATATTTCATATGAAATAATTCCCCAAAATAAGCACTAAACCTACTCCCCAACATATTAAATTAAACTCCAAAAACGAAATTTTTCCTTCTGTGCATTTTTAAGTCTTACTTCATTTTTGGTCTGGGGAGTTATTGCCAGAGAGATATTTCATGGCGCCTATAGATGCATGCATATTGCTACTTTAATGCAACATGGCCATATCTCAAAAAAAGCTGAACTTGGCGTAATACGATCAAAGTTTTTGAAGTCTTAGCTTCTACATCAACTTTTTTGCTATAACTTCAGTTTATATGCAATAAAAGAGCAATACATATGCCAAGAATTGCTGAGCAAGATTCGGCATTCAATAGGACTATATATATATATATATATATATATATATATATATATATATATATATATATATATATATATATATATATATATATTTTTTTTTTTTTTTTTTTTTTCAAAAAATGCCACCTAGTTATTAAATAGCATCTAATTTTAATCTTTAAAATTGCTCACAACTTTTCGTATTACTCTGCCATATTAGATAACGTCGTTACATAAGAGGAAAAAAAGACGAAATGTGGATAACCATAAAACCACAATTTGTGGCTTTTGAAGACCAAACCCTTAAATTTGTTGTCAGCCTTTGCGGTAACCACCAGTTGGAAAAAAAACTTTTATACAAAACGGCCAAATAAAGAAGTACGCATAGGAATAGAGAAAGAATTTTATATGGCAACAAAAATTTCATACATTTTTTCTTAAATTTTAATTTAAAATATGTAACCCTTTTTCCAGGTTTTGATTTTCACTGGCACCCTTTAATAGATTTGTGTTTTACTGTGGCACTTGAAATATTGGCAAAATATATACGCCATGTGTTACCGTTGCTTTTCTCGTTTCCCATTCTTTTATTAAAATTCGATTTAAATTTATGAATTGACAATTTAATTTTTTTTATTAATACTCAAATATTGTATTTAACTTGGTTTTCTGCCAGTAATACAACGATTTCATCGTTATTTACATTTCAAATGGAATTGTGGCATGAGTTTAAAAACATGTACAATGATAAATTGTAATACAATTGTGACAAGCTAATGCAACATGGTTGATACATACATACGAATATGTATGTACATTTGTGTGGTTAACCGCAGATGTTGCACTCATACTTCATACGCATATGTAAATTTAACTCTTAAATGTTTATGGGGCATCTTTATTTCCTAAACAACTGTTAAACTGACAACTCCGAATTGAGTACAAAATTGAAACAAAAAGCTTATGAAAAGAAATTTAATTCCGAAATCCGGATTGTGTTGTCCAAGCTTAAATGTATATAATTTAAACAGTTCATAATATCGTATGGACAACAGAGCAACTGTTTAGGATTTTGATTGTGGATACATCATACCCAAAATTTCACGCAAAGTAACGACGAGGAATTTAAACAAGTTGTATTTAGAACCCCATTTTGTAAAACGAAAATTTTGAAACTTGTATTGAAAACATTCCAATATCAAACGAATCTCCTTGAATAGTTCTTTTGAGTTAACAAATAAAAGTAAAGCGGACTAAATTAATTTTTGTAATTAACCGCTGTTCAAATTAATCGAGCTAATCGCTAGAGACAAATTTGTAATGAATTAAATTTTAATGTGCAACATTTTTTTAAGAAATTGAAACGATGAATTGTTAGGAATTTGCTTATATATTCTTTATAACTAAAATTAAAAATTACTTTCTCTTTCAAAAATGAACAAAGTGTCGTTATAACTACTTGTATGTTTTTTGGAAGTAAATAATTAAAAATAACAATTTATTCAAAATTCAATAAACCACTTAAAAAAATAACATCGTTGCAATAGAAGAAATGACTTTAAAGTTTAACAAGACATGCACCTACAACCTGTAACTTTATTAACACAATATTTCCATGCCCTCATTATATATTTAAATGGATTTTGATATTGAGTTCGCTTGTTTGCTGAATTTAATTTTTGTATACTTTATACGCACATACATACTCACATATATGTCGACAATGTATGTAGTATAGTATTTATTTATGTTTTTACACATACAGTTCTAATGTTTTTTTAATGACTTTTTAAAAAGAAATTCGGTCGAAAGTTTTTAGTCCAGAAATCAAAAGATTTAAAAAATTATATACGATTCTGAGTAAAACGTGTTCATGGATTAAAACCAACTTTAAACTTTTATACCTCCCAAAATACCGAGCCGATAATTTGTGTCAAAATTGGTGATACAATGTGAACGTAGAAGGAAGGACATTATTGATTATATAGATACCATTTTCACAAAGAAAAATCTCAATTGCAGAGCTTTGCGGAGCAATCGCTCTATATGAATTCACAAATTTTCTTCTCAACGATAATGTTAACGCCTTCGAATGCCCAAATAGAAGGGATTACTTATGAAAATTTTTAAGAAAATTTTAATTTCATATACATCCTTTTTGCAAAAAGAATATTTGACGCACAGAAGAAGTGTTACTTACAAATGATGCATGCAACATACGAGAATGTAGAAGATCACGTATTAAAAAAATTTTAATTTCTTTTTTTTTACAATATTATGTATCTTAGACACATCAATCATTATTTACCTACAAATGAATTTTGAATAAGTAATTTATTTTGTATTTTCCAACCAGCCGTATCGATTTTCCAAAACAAAACATTCAATATCAAAAATTTTTTACTTTCAATTGTGTTCGAGCACTTTCAGTGATTTTAAGGGTTTGATGTTGTATTACGTTTATTGAAAATTCAGTGTTGGTGTTTTAAGTTTTTGTTTTTTTTTTCTTTCCTACACATTTATTTTATCAATTTCCCTGGGTATAACAAATATTTTCTATTACGTTTTTTACATTTGGTTAAACCAATGGCAAATGTATGAGGTTCTGCAACAAATAAATTTACAAACGGAATAAAAAAACATAAAAAAACCATTTCAAAATATGATTTAATAAAATTTCTAACATTTTAATTCTAAAGTTAGCAACATTTTTAGCCTCCAAAATAATGCAAGTATTATCTTTCTAACACAAATAACTTTGAACTTTGACTACTTATTCAAAGAAAGATAATAATTGCATTACTTTAGAGGCTATAAGTGTTGCTAACTTGAGAATTAAAATGTTAAAAATTTGAATAAGTAGTCAAAGTTCAAAGTTATTTGTGTTAGAAAGATAATACTTGCATTATTTTGGAGGCTAAAAATGTTGCTAACTTTGGAATTAAAATGTTTATTAAACAACCAAATATAATAAATCAAAATTTTTTCTTTTGGTACATTCATGATTAACTAAAAGTTGGATTAAAATTAAATCACATTTTGAAATGGTTTTTTTTTTTTTGTTTTTTTAGTAGCTTTTGTTCTTTCATTAAAGTTCATTAAAGAAAATTTTAAATTTCATACATTCAATAATTATTTGCAGAATCTGCTGGTCGGGAAAGGAGCCAACTCTGCATTATCAAATTAACCTGAATTGCATAAATATGGACATTGTGGGACTCGGTATCACCTCATGCACATGTAAAATTCAGAAAGTCGTTTATACTAAATGAAAAAATATCCAAACGTATTAAAACAATTCAAGTGACAAATAAATTTCGAATATTTGTTGGTACTTGTGAACAAGAGTGTAAAAATCTTTTAACAAATACCATTCAAGTATTTTAAAAAAGCTTTTCCATTGCAAGGTCTGAAAATAGATTTTATTTTTATGTGCGCTTTATTCCTTTCAAGTTATTTTCGTTGTAAGTATTAAACAAAGAGATTGGGAGTACTTTTCCAAAAGTGCTTTATTAACACATTCTCTTGATCTCAAAAATAAATATTGATTAAATATTTGCGGCAACGAACAACACGCACTTGGTATTCGCTAGTCTTGTTGTGTTTGGAACTGAAATTATATTAAAAATATTACAAGTGTTTAAGTTGAGGTGACGAAAAGAATTTAAGTAAATTTTTTACACTTCGTCGACCATCAACAAGTTAAGATGACAGCTTTTTTGAAGTCCTTTCCCCAAAAGTTTGCAAATTTATGTTTCTTATCTTCACAAAGGGATACTTAAATACTGAATTGAAATTCTTGCTCGAAATATACAGAGGATTCACTTTAAAAATCCAAATATGACTTTGCTTCTGCCGTTCCCTTTTCCAAAGTATAATTTAGCAATTGTAAAAATAAAATAAACACTTTTTCTAGAGGACATACAAACGTAACACGGTTAAAAAATTATTAACATTGGAGGAATAAATTTAGTTCTCAAATATTTGTTAATATTTTCACCGAGCTTTTTAATAAGAAAAATTTTTTAAATGAAACACTCCTATTGTTCTCTTATCAATATTTAAGTAAATTATACTTGTGAGTGCAAGACCGTAATTAACACGGCCATAAAACAAATGTTACCCTTAATTTATACTCTGTTTTGTCAAGTCATATCATGGTTGCATGCATACCATATTTGCACTCCATACTTCTTTTTTTTATTAAAGAAATTCTCCATACATCTTGCAAATATACACAAACACAAGTGTATATTTGTAAATGCATGTATAGACAATGTAAGCATTTGTTTGGTAAAGCTGGTTTGGTTATTCAAAAGAAAGCTAGTAAATCAACTTCCGTTGAAAATGCATTTAAATGTTTACATTTCTAAGAGATGAACGAAGGCAAAGGATTAGAAGATGCACAAGAAGAAGGAAAGGTTAATGCTATTGATTCACCCTGTTGGCCACAAAGTTTGAGTTAAATAAAATTGTGCAGTTTTAATTAAGACATATTAAGAGAAGAACATCAAAAAACTGCTTTGCACATCAGTTATAATAATAAAAAAATTACAAATATAAAAAAATAATAGTGATAACAATAATAATAGACTTATGGGAACTGGATATGAACCCAAAGAATTCGATCCACAAATCTTATAGACCTGATCTTGGCGTCAAACCCTTGCAGGACCAGCCGCCATGTTTTCCCGTCATATACGATTACCATTTCTATGGCATCCATATTATCACACACTCCGCCCAGATATTTTAAATTAATTCAATTTATCTCCAATATTTATGAACGACTCTGTTCTGTTCTGATTTAATTCAAGAGCAACGGAAATTAAATTTTCTAAAATCAGTAAAAAACGAGTTTCCAAGGAAGTCACGAAACTGCATTTTATAAAGAAGAGAAGCGTGATATTCCAATTACTATGACATGTTAAGACTGGTCCCCAGAGGCAGATAATGCCAGGCGGAGGAGCATTGATGTTAGGGTTTAGCAAGACGCCATTTAAGTCCATCAGCAAGGATGAAGTCCCATTCTTTAAAAAGATTTGAGATGAATTTTTCTTCATACTCATTACCGGCAAGGTATACCGGAGAAGGGCATATGCAGATCTCACAGCCTTCAAACAAGTCTAAAAATTCAATGGACAAGTCTTTCAGTGAGGCAGCATAAATCCATCGCGATATAGTCTTGTCCCACGGGAAATGCCGCGCAGAGTGATGACGGGAGCGTTTTTGGAATCAATTCTAAACTCTCCTCTTAGTTTAAGGTATCATGCTATTCTCACACAATCAACCAGTAATGCTGTACAAGCATGACATCAGATCGATCTTTTCCTTGACCCAACTTGGTTTTTTTAGATTCAAAAAATCTCCAATGAGAGCTTTTTTAATTGTATTAGTGGCACTTTTGTTGTTAGTTTTCCTTGTTTTTTGTCCTGCACTTCAAAATAAACTAGTACTATATACATATTTCGTTTTTCGATCACAACTTCAACAAAATGTGTGAATTGGATATTCAGTCTCTGTATTGAAGAAAACAGAAACAGATCTAACAGATCTGAGGTGTATGAGTCTTTTAACTTATTTTAAATAGAGAAAATATCATTGATATTAGAAAAAAATTTGTCATGTTTTTTGCAATAAGATCCCTTGAAAAATTAGCAATAATTTCAAATATAAACTCATCTGTCTTAGTGAAATAGTGTCAAACATTTTTTTCCTTAAGAGATAAGGACAGAAGGTTCGACTTGCAAAAGCATTTTCATTTCTACATTTTGTTACTTTAAATTAAATATATAGCAAATTTTATCCCTACTACGCCAATACCTTTTCAAAAACAAATGAAACTTTATTATAATTCAAGAAGTCACTGTGTGTATTCTATCATACGAATATTGCTACGATCCCCAAGTTCTGCACACAAATTCATATTGGAAATTGTTTTTTTAAACCGACATTAACAGAATGAATTTACGATATGATTTTATGCAATTTCAAAATGTGTCTCACCTTTCAATTAGAGTGGTTAGACGTAGAATGTTGTCTTAAAGCTTAAAAATACTCGTACGTATTCGCATTTGAACTGGTGAAATGATGTGTCTGTGAGAAGTTGCCTTCTACAAACGTTCATTCAAAGACTAACACTAAAGCAATATTATTACTACTTATATGCATGCACTTCCGTTTCCACCACATACCACTTGTTCAACTTATATATAGATTGCAATGAAAAAGCAGATGCATTCAAATGGTCGGACATATTGAAAATGCACTTTACTTCCTGCCTACTAATATTAAAATTTTCTTCGTGTGTAAAGATGTGTGTGTGTATGTTTATGTTGGTGTTTGTGTACATTTTTATTGGTATCTTGAGTAAGAGAATTAAATAGATCTGAGTGAGAGAAACGATGCCAGCCAATTTAATTGAAAGTGCTATTTGATGCCTTTTACGAAAATGCAATTAAATGCCCGCAAAACATTTTTAAGATAATAAATACTTGTATTAAGTGGAATGATTTCAAACAAATGAAGAAAATATATTCAGCATGTACAGTTTTTCTATTTGTTTAATCATCTTTCTCAATTTGGGGTTGCTAATCTTATCATCGTATCATCATATTTAAGAAAAATAAACTTTGCATTAATTTTTTTTTTAATTTCTCTATATGGTCGCATTTTTGCTTAATCATCTTTTATATTTTAAAATGTTCAATCATTAATTGTAGTCAAATTTTAATTGCGTCTTAGTACATCCTGCTGCTTATTATCAAAACTGGCATGTGTGTAAAAATGGAACGTAGGAAAGCTTTTAATGACAAGTGATAAATTGTCCTTGCCAAAGGATACACACTCCCTGCAATCATTGAGGTTTATTTTTCTACAGAATGAAAAATTAAAAATAATTTTGACGAGTGTCATCACATGTTTCTACGAGTACATTTTTGTCTATTTATACAAACATAAATGGAAATGACTTTTCCAGTTTTTGACGAAACCAAAAAGTGTTGAATACTAATTATATGCTTTTTAAGGTTTCCACATCAGCATAACACATGAATAATCATTAATCTTAACTGAAATTTTTAATCATGTGTGTATATATGTATATATATGTGTGTTTATGTATGTAAAAGATGTGATGGAGTTAGAAGAAAAATCCTTTTTTGAAAGTGTTCGTCATTTAAACGAGCATATTTGGAAAAATAAATCAGGGAGTATTTAGGTATTTTGTCAGTACTAGAACAAGCAGGGTGGCTAAATGTTAATTTGAGTTAAGTGCCTATTAAAACTATCACTGGGTGTTAATCTTAACATCATTTATTTCTTAACTATGTACATACAGAGATACCTACGGAGGTATTTGGGTCACATGAATGCCATTGAAGAAAGGGTTACAAGAGGAGATAATTCTTTACTACTTTTAATCAAAATTAAGTGCATTCAAAGCAAGTTTTCATTTCTACGACTAAGTACGTACATAGTTCTATATTGGTAGATACGAGGGCAGTTCTATAAATGCGTGACGTTTTGTATTTACCAGCGCAGTAACATTTAATGCAATTAAAGTGTTATTTATTATCTATTACACGAATTTCGAGCAAACTGGGTCTATTAGTTTATTTTTGGCATCCAGATAACCTCGTCTGTTTTAGCGCAAATAGAAAAGGGAATTTCGTGTTCTGATTAAACATTATGTTTTTACTTTTGAAATTTGTTTGTTATAGTTTTAGTCGACATTTCATTGGTCGCTAAGCCAACTCAACAGTGAACTTTAAGCAGTTTGAAAACATTCCACCTCGAATGTTTATGCGGGAACATTAAAATGAAATAAGAGAAATCTCTATCGTATATATATTGTCACCCAAAGGTTGTCTAATTGCACACAGGTTGCAAAAAAATAAAATAGATTCATATCGAATACACAAATTATTTGTGCTGCTGTTTGTATCAAAGTACAAAAATACATTTTTATTTTAGCGTTAAAAAAAGAAACTTAAACAATAAAATAGTCACAATCACAATAAAAGTTCTGAATACTAAATCGTCAGATTTAAAAATTAAATATATATGTAAATAAATGAAAAATAATAATTATTTCTGCCCAAATATAATAATAATGATAAATGCGGAAAATCACGATTACATTTTTTTTGTGCTTATTTTTTTTAAATATATTTATTGGTCACGTTTTTTAAATATTAAAAGGGCACACAAAAAGTGTATCGAGCTCTATTTTATAAGCATAAGATCAACTCTAACAACTATAAAAATTACAGAAATAATTTCACAACTTTGTAATTTATTATCTGTTAAAGCTAAAATAAATAGAGAGATTCCCCCAACTACTCAAGAATGTAATCAATTTTATTGTCCCTCTATACTAATTAATCATTTTGCAAATATCTCAATACTTTTCCGTTAACTGTCCAAGAGATCATAATCAGTTATCGGATGTAGCCAAAGCAGGAAGTCCAAAATATACGAATGTTTTTATTATAAAATAATATTCAAAGTTTCTAGGTCAATCTACAAGTAATCCCTATAAAGAATAACCATAACATCCTGTATTTCAGACGCCTGTTAGTCTTTCAACGTTAACGATATAATTTATAGCTTTTCCTACTACAAACATATAAAAAAAACATCCTTTTGTGTTCCTTGAAATTTGCACTCAATAAATCTTTCAAAGAAAAATGCTTAAATTTCGGGGGAGAAAAAGTTCGTAATTATAACAACTGAGGGGTCAATTCCTTAAACGATAATACATGACAAAAGGCTTAAAGTAGCAAAAGAAATATTTATACTGATTTATAGATAAAATATAAATTAGTTTTACCATAAATATTTTAAATGATTTACTTATTTGCACAATAACTACAGAATAAAGTAACCACCACTCCATTTAAAAATGGGTTTTTATCAAAACTAATGACCACTCGTTAGAATTTTTCCACCGAAACGTTTGCCATAAATTTCCTATGGAAATTAGAATACTCAACAACCACTTTACAAACAGACATACGAGTATATGCTACATACATACATATGTAATTTAAACATATTAGGATATAGATATGAAAAACATAGAAACGAATACATATATGAATTACTCATATGTAAATATGTAAATTGCACACGATTTATCATTTTAATAGTTTAACATTAATAATTTTGCTTTAAAAACAATTTGATATGCATAAAAAATCAGCAACAAAGCAAAAAAACACATACAGTTGGATCCCTTTCTTAGTTGTAGAGACAGACGACCATTTATATTTGTGGTAATTGAAATTACAGGCATGCCTACATATTTCAAATTAGGGTGATCATCGGTTGTAATTTACAGATCAGAAAATTTACACAGAATATATACAAATATATACAAAAATTTTGTTATAAATATATTTTTGTTAGGAAAAGTGTTCCTTAGAGGTAACGATATGTCCGTTCATTATTAAACAGGAAATATAAATAAATAGAATACAATAATGCGAAATAATTCAAAAGAAGTGTTTTAAGGTACCCATACACTACTTTATTATTGTCGTTTTACTCCACACTACCCAATAAGTTGCTCAATATTTTTAAACAAAATATGCCGCAACTTTCCTTAAAATACATGTAAGAGTAAACAAAACCTGGACACATCCGCAGATATACATATTTAAGTAAACTGTACTATACATTTAAAGCAAATTAAACAATTTAGCATTAAATATTAAAGAAAATACAAAGATAATTATCTCCTCATATCATTATTGTCCCATGAAGACAACACATTACAAAATTTTAAGTTTCGCGTAATATAAATCAAAAGACTTTTAATTTGGTCAATATCTATTTAACGATATAATGTACACACAAGCAATTTTATTGTACAATATCAATTAAATGGGTACCTTTGAGCTATGAAAATTCAAACAAACACCCCAAAAGAAATATTATTTAACTTCTTCTCCTCTGTGGAACACCCTTAATATGAGTATTTTTGCCTACACTTGCAAGTTGTTTGTGTATGTTTGTCATTTTGAAGAAAAATTAAGGCTATATTAACCCAACAATGGTAATTGTTATACTTGTAAGTATATTTATTAGAATGTGAGAATGTGTGTGTGTTTTTTTTTTCTAAATTGAAACACATTAGTTGCATGTTTGCTTACGTCAAAACGATAACAAAGGACTCACGCTTCTTTTTATAGCGTCACATTAGAGGATGTATGACAATATTGTATCTTTTAAAAAAGGAAAAAGGAAGAAGACACCATTATCCAAGTTCAAATGTGGGGAAATTTACATATGAATGCAAAATAAATATGTGAAGGTCTATTGTTTGATATAATGAAAAATTATTGGATAATCAGCAACAGTTTTTCAAATGTCTAAAATACTAAAGGATATATTTTATTGTTTAAAAATAAATTGCAGAGTCATTTGTTAATGTCTTCAAAATATAAGAATATATTAAACTTTAGAAAATGATAAAATTTTATAAAAGTTTTGCTTGACAACAAAATTGAAGGGAAAGACTTGAATAATTTCGAAAGTAATCGCCTGCCAATAAATTGACTTTTAAGACAAATTTGAATTTTCGAAATATTATTAATTAATGGAAAAAAGAATTTCATTAAAAATATATGTGTATAAAAAGTTAACACTCATTAAAATAAGACAATGAGTGTTAATATACCAGCCAATGAGGCAAGTTTTACTTAAAAGAATCTCTGCATATAATTTATTAAATTAATATTCTATTTCCAGCGTTCAAGAGATAGAAATACATTTGGAATCTATTGTGTCAACTTCTTTGGTTCCGGCTTAAATTCCATTAAAGATGAATTTAAACGCCAAGTGGGCACAGGTTTGCGCCGTAACGTTTTCGTACTCGATTTAGCTGAAGTTCAAAGTGAACTCAATAATCAGCCACGTAATACCAAAATGAGAAAAGAATTGAAGGACAATGCGAATAAACATTTAATGAATTTAGTACTGCAACATATACAAGAATTCTGCAAGACTTACGAGTTGAAAAGCAAGAAAATCAACGAAGAACTAAAATTTGACTTGTACCAATATTGGCTTAAAGATATAAGCTCCGATAAGGCCAAGAGTAATAAATCAGTCAAGGACATGAAAGAAACCAATAAAAGCACTTTAGTAACCAAACAGCACAACATATTAGGCCATTCCCCGGCTTTGAGCAAAAAAAAGGTTCGTTAATACACTGAAGTTTCATATTTAAATTTTCAACTCTGAATACTCTTTTAGTACATCAAAGATGAACCCATCTTGGGAAAATTATACATAATTATTTTGGGTCAAATGGGTAGTCTGTTTTACATGGATTTATTAAGGTAAATTATTTCCCTGTACTTTATTTAGTTCTTTTAAATCTGTAATTTCATACCTTAAGTGTTTCTTAAGAGCTTTATTGTTAAAACTTTGTTTTGTGTTTTTTTCTGTTTAATTTTTTTGCATCTTAAACTCTTTCTTTTCATGTGAGTCGTAAGCATTTTGAACAATAAATTGCTATTTAAATACCGGAGTCTTAACTTGACATGACACTTACCAACTTATGCAAAACCTTTCGAAGCCATTTACTTGTATATGTGCAAGTTTCCACACAAAAAGTTTGAACAACAAACTAACAAGTGTTTATTTTCAAAAGAACTTTTTCTATACAACAACTTGAGTTGTTTAAAAATGTATTGTACACGTATACATACATACGTACTCGTAATGGGACGACGGGAGTCTGTACTCTAATTCTTAGGAATGATTATTGCTACTTCCAACTGAAGAATTGGTAAATGAGAATCCCAAATGGCTACTACGACAAATACATTTATTAGAATTTGCTAAAACTAAAAAAATTAAAAACAGCTTGCGATTTCGATAAGTTAAGATATTTATGAGCTGGAATGATAAATGTAACTTAATACTACCAAGTTGTATTCACTTTGCCAAGTGCATTCTGTTTCTAATACATATTAGAAACGTTTAATTCATGTCTATTTTCCAATTGTAGAGCGCCTACATCGAGAATAATAACAGCATTTGAACAAGAAATTTCCTAAAGACTCAATTACATTAAATGGACAACAACGAGTACAAGAATTCAATATTTATAGCATCAAAGTAATATAAGGCCCAACATTTTTCGAAAGTTTAGGAATGCAATCCCTTAATAGCTGAGGTGGATGATGAGTGCAGGGCATGTAGGGAGGACTTCTCCTGTCATTGCCTATCTTTTGTGCATTCGCGATTCCGATTTTTTCGCGGATGATACCGGTCATTACTCACCTCAGTTGTATTGACTGGAGAGAATTGAAGAACAAACTAAAGAAGAAAAAATTCCTTGCATCTCATAGGTTCATATAGATGCATGCCATAGTTCAACAGTTTCATCCTAATTTTCAAAAAATTTTTCCCCAATTTCATCATTTTTAAATTCTACAATTTCCGGTTAAACATTCGAAAGCCAATACGTTTATCTATCCAACGCAAAAGAAACCAAGTCGATATCTCGAAAACTAAGCAAGTTATGACCAAAATGGTAACCAGTTCTACTACTGCCTCTTCCCTGCCACTTTTTAGTAGAACTGGTTACCATTTTGGTCATAACTTGCTTAGTTTTCAAGATATCGACTTGGTTTCTTTTGCGTTGGATAGATAAAAGTATTAGCTTTCATTCGGAAACTTTATTTTCACGAAAATAAGAAAAAAAATTTTTGTCATTTTTTCAAAAAAAGCAAAGGGGTTAGGTCATCATAATTTTTGAAGAAAAAAATTTTTTTCGCAGTACTCGCAAAAAAAGATTCGAATTAAAGCCAATACGTTTATCTATCCAACGCAAAAGATATCAAGTCGATATCTTGAAAACTAAGCAAGTTATTGACCAAAATGGTAACCAGTTCTACTACTGCCTCTTCCCTGCCACTTTTTAGTAGAACTGGTATTGGCATTAATTCGAATTTTTTTTTGCGGTTAGTGCAAAAAAAAATTTTTTCCTCAAAAATTATGATGACCTAATAACCCCTTTGCGTTTTTTGAAAAAATGACAAAAAAAATTTTTTTTTATTTTCACCAAAAAAATTTTTTTGCAATTACATTTACAATTTCTAATATAATAAATTATTTTTCTTTTTTTCCATATATACCTAAATCTAATTTAATTAATAAAACACAATTAACAACTTCATTAAATTAAAAATGATAACAAACTTATCCAAGCTTTATTCCGAAAATACTTAAAAATAAAAGTAGGGTATAAAAACTTTATCTTTAACAAGCCAGACCATGCATCATGCATTTATCCGAAAAATATTACTGCTCATTCAATATTTATGCACAATAAAGCAAGAAATTCAAAATATTTAATTTGCAACAACAGAGACGGAAGGCAATTGAAGCGATTATTCAATATGGATATAATTCTCATTTAGCCATTTGTACAATCAATAATATAATACAAACAAATGTTCGGGCGCAATAATGTATAAAACAAAGAACATCCAACCAAATTTCTGTGGTCGTTATACCTAAATGCAATTAAGCTTTTAACGTTTTCATATTTACGTGTATGTTACCTTTGACTTAATGTTTCCTTGACGTTCTTTCATTTTTAGTCTAAATCAGCCTCTGGAGGGTATTGTAAACTTTATACCAACTGAAGGTAACTACGACATCCTGTTGGGAAATAATAAATTGAGAAATTTTATTACTTCCACTTTGGAAGCCATAACGAACTCGCAATATAAATTGAGACAGGAAGTCGCTTTGAAGCCAGTTGGATTGTTCACCCATAAATTGCCTGTCATTTCCGATTGCTTGGCCTCCAAACACTCTCGCGAAGTATTTGATCAATTAACTTGGAGTATCTACGATATAGACGTATTAAGGCAACAATATGAGAATTATTATCTGAAGCCATTTCAAGTAACAGATGTTGAGTTGCCAGCGAGTGATAATTTAACAGAGCTTTACCATATGGTCGAGGCCCTAACTATAAAGGGTCACTTCCAAGAGTCTTCAATACCTGCAAGTGATTCGGACTTGGCTTCAATAGCGTGTTATTTAAATACTTTGTTAAGTAATTGTTGCTTTCAAGAAGACTTGCTGGAAGAAGGCCAGCGGATAAGTCTCAATACAACTACGACTCTTCAGAATCAATTTCCCAATTCGCTTTCAACCATTACAAAAATTTCCAAATACGGCCGATTAGTGGTGGCCGAGAATAACAAACTTTTACTGAATATGTTGCAGTACACAGACGTGGACAAACTTCACTCAATTTATTTATGCTGTTTGGACTACAACGTAATCAGGAAATATGTAATACCACAAAAGCAAAAATCTACCATAATAAGTGAGTCCCCAAGTTCGCAACGTGCTTATTTGTCAACTCTGCCACAATATGTCAAATACTACCCCAATGTCGATTGTAGTTGCCAAAGAATAAGCGAATTAGAAAATGCTTATGATGAATGTGAAATTCAGGATATTTCCATCGGTTACAAACTCTATATATTTAAAAGAAAATATTACATTTTACAAGAAAATCAAGGCTGCATCGTTATACCAACACGTCTATGTTTCCGAGATTTTACACTATTCCAAATGGAAGAGTTCTTGAGAGATTTGCGGAGACCTAAACTTAACACCTCCTCCACTCACAGTATTGAGAAAACAGCCGAAATAATTGATCTGGATGCAAATATATTTATAAGATCCAAATCCGTTAAGTCTCTGTTGCAGAAAGAGAAAAGTGAAGAAATCAAAGCCAAAAAAGCTGAAACCAGTCAAGCCCGCATAATTGAAGAGAATCAGGGATTAGATCCGGATCACCATCTCCTCAAAGGATACAATTTGGGAGACACTTTACAGGAAGTTAAATATAAAACCTCCAAATATCATTTTCAACATGGTTATGTTAAACTGTACGAAGAGAAATGGTGTTCACAAGTGATGAATAAGCTGCTGTCGCTGTCCATAAACAGTGTAACGTTGTTTTTCAATCAACCTCGTCGGCAGATGGAAGGCATTTCAAATAACATCCGTTTAACTACGGAAAACAATATTAGCATACGAATACTTAACGATCCCAAGGAGCGTTCGAAGATTATAATGAATAATCCAAAAGGCTTAAGCGTTTTTCACCATGAAGATTGCTGTGAGCAAGTCTGGTACTGCGAAGAAACTATCCGGAATGAGGAGAGAAGAATATTCACTCATTTCGGTGCCATTATAGTTTTCTTTAAGTCGCAAGATGTCATTACAATTTTGCGTTACAATGGTGAAATTTATAGACTGTATCAGCATGAGCTTGTCGAGGAGGAAGAGGAGGTAGAGGATGGTGCTAGCATTTTTGACGAAATTGAAAAGAAAAGCTCCGGACAAGAGGAACTCAGCTCTCAAATGAACTCTACACAAAGTGATCAAGTTATAAAACGAAGAGTTCGCAAAAAGAAATCTTTGAAGCAGTTCACTGCTGATACAAAACATCCCAGCGAGGAATCAATGAAGGACTCAGCTGAAATGGAACTCACGAGTCATAATTTGATATCTTCCATTAATTTTGAAGTAAAATTTTTAAATTTTCTATGTTCCAAATATGGTCTAACATATTTACATGTTGTTATCACAACTTCGCAAGGCAAGTGTATAAACTTAACGCAGCAGGGGGAGGTACATTTTACTCACAATCAATAAATAAATGTTTGCAGTTATCAGTTGCTTAATATTTTAGATTTTCGAAGGACACCAATGTTTCATAGACGAATGGCACGACTATTTTGCTAACGAAGCTTATTGCGAGCGAAGTGATGGTGTTAAAATGTTATGGGCCCAGGACTATTTTAACTGCTACCATGCAGATGGCACAGTGTTTACAACCGCTATTGGGGATGAGTTGGCAGAACCAGATGGAAATGAGTCTGGTAATATTTAATTCAATGTTTGGATTTTGAATGAAAACATATACATATACAAATAAATATTCTTTCAAGAATTTGAAATTACCCAAAGTTCGTCTCACATGGGATTCTTAGAAGAAATGGAGGATAACGAATACCAAAAACTAGATCGATATAAATCACAGGAAATATCAGCTTATGAAAAATTGGTAAGCAATGTTATGTGATCAGAAATAATTGCAACTTTTTTAATGTAAAGAATTTAAATTTTAAACTGTTACACACATTTACCGAGACGGCCGAGGAACACAAGCCATATGATACTCAGTTCGTGCGGTATAAAACCAAAAGCTGGTTAATGCAACACGAAAATTATGACAAAGTCTACATACTAAATGACAGGCTTCCGACTTCAAATGTTCATGTGGAAATATTTGGCAGTGATAACATACGAATTTATCTGAAGGTGCAGGATGATGACAGACACAATATCCCGTCTTTTGGTTATTTGAGAACAGGTAGTGAAGAATATATGGAAGATAGAATCGAAATCAAGTTCATAGTTAATGTGTTGATTGGAGATAGTCTTCGTGTAGAAGCAGATACCGAAACATGCAAAATTTGGGCAGCAGCCTCAAGTTCTCAGAATGAAAAAGAAAGTGGAAGGTAAGAAAATGAAAAATATGTCCCAGTCAATAGAAGCGAATCCTGGATGTTGTTCATAAATAAAACGCTGTTAGATTTCACTTCACTAGACTTGCCGACTCCTGCAACTGCAATGTGCGACGTGCGATGTGCGATTTGCGATTTTCTTTGCAAAAGGCAAGCAAGTCCTCTGATAATACAAACTTCGTCAACTCGTTTAATGAAGAGAAGAAAAACCCTTTAACTGAAACCAACGTTGTGTAGAGAAAAAATATTGTATTTTAATGCAACCATATCTTCACCATACGAGTACATTGTCGCAGTCATCATTGTGCCATTCTTTGCATTTATGATTAGTACAGTGTATGTACACATGTACTTAGTTGCGGGAGTCGATGGTGGGGGCACTGGAGATGATGCTAACAAAGATAGTTGTTTGTTTATTTGGGAAGTGTGTGTATGTATGTAAGTTCGGTCGGTTAGATGCATTATTATCTTTACTGTGAACATTATTATGCAAATGAAAATGTTTTATCAAGTGGAAAATTGTCAGTCAGTTAAGAAGTACATTGTGGCGAATATGAATACACAAAACCGCAAATTATCTAAAGAAAAAATAATATTTATACTTAAATTTAAATTAACATAAAAATAAATGTGAAGAGAAATGATTCGTTTTCCAACTCGTGTGCATTAATGCATCTCATCTTGTTACAGTGAATCTCTGAATTTGAGCTTAAAATATACGGACTACATAAACGATACCTTCAAGTACTTCGTGGATAAAGTAGCCTCATTCGGAAAAAATGCTAAACAAGAGTTGGAAGAATTATATTTTATTGAAAAAATAAATTCTGATTGCAGCATTAGAGGTAAATCTCAATAAAGTTTAATTAACATTTTAATCAGCAGCTTACAACTAGGTTTTGAGTTTTTCACTTCGTTGCCCATAACTTCTGATTACAATTATTACGTGAGCAACAACGTAACAGAGATAAAGGCTGTCAATAGTGTAAATGAGACTGTGATTTGCAACTGTGAGGCTCATAAAAGAAATCTTAGCAAATTTCCCCGATTCAAACAAAAGGAAAAGACTTATAATAATCCAGTTAATGAGTTCCCCCGATTTCTAAGTGCAAAGTAAGTTTTTTTTCTAAACGTATTTTCTTCAAAACATTTTAAAGCATATTTCACAGTAAGTGGCATGTTGTAATCCGCAATGTCATAACAACCAAGGACATAAATACACTTTCACAAGCATCATAATGTCCACGGACATTATGACTACATATATTATGGCATATTTTATATGTGTGATAATATTAACACGGGATACTTTCATCAAGCGAAATACAATAAAGAAGAAAGGCCGACTATGCTGGTAGTATATAACGCAAAGCCGGCGTCCAAAATACCATAGAGGAGGATCCGCAGTTTATCGATTTTCACTGGCTGTATCCAAGCCCTTGTGATTTGGCTAAGGCAATGATCGGTAGTTCTCATAAGGAACTATAAAAAATGAAGACCCGTAACTCCACATCGTAAAAAAACATCCTCGACTGTTTTTTTTTGCACAGCGTATGTTTCAGGTGGCCATAATATAATTTGTATAAATCGAGCGCGATTTCCTTTTAAAACCTTAAATGCTCAAATTACGGCATGAAATTTAGCAATACAATGCATTCATATTGTGGAGTCAACCAAGTCTAATAGTAGTAGCCCATACTATTTCAAATTTCCAAATCTTTACATTCAGATGACAAACATTTAAAATGTAACCCTCGTCCTCAGTAAAATTTAACCTCTTCTGGGACGAAAAAAATTACTTAATTTTTTCTTTTACGATTTATTAATTTTGTATTAATAAGAATTCAAAAAGCGAAGCAATAAAATTTCATTAAAGAAAATAATGTCCACTTGATGTTGGTTTTTAGGGGGTACATTTTGTAAAATTAAACGTCAAATTTAAATGTCAAACGAGTTCCCAGTACTTTTCGTACGAGGCACGTAATTTATGAGTGAAATGAATTCACACACTTTTTATTTGTTACATTGTATATGGGATTCTTTGGCGATATCGCTTCTATTATCACTGAATAGATGTACGTTATGGCATCAATTTTAAACGTAGACCATTTTTAAAAAAAGTTTCCGGTACATATGTAGTTGAAGGCACTTTAAGTTATAACCTGTGATCCTTTTTGAAATTATGACTTCCGGTAAATAACATAGAAAAGGCATGGAACATTGCAATTTTTTCATTAACATTTCAGCATACAAATCTAAATCTAATTATTTTGAGCGTTTTGAACAGTAGAGTAACCGGGGCTTTAAGTTTTCGAATATATAAAATTCAATATTTTCCACCTTATAATCACATACTACACATATTGAATGTAATTTAATTTCATTTATGCACTTTTCCATGCCTGGCATCACCATTACTTCCTCATTCGAGCCTTTGCTATAAAGGATTTGCTTTTAGGATTGCCATTCATTGAATATTCAACATCACGCTTCAAATGTGTTCTCTACTCGTTGGTGAAAGTTAAAATTGAAATGCTTTTATAGTAAAAGTTGCTGTATCGTGTTCACTGTTGTAGCTTTCAATAGCTCGTCTTATAAGTTTTTGGTTGAGGAGTCGAAGAAAGTAATTATTGATAATATGCTCCATCAAACAGACAACATAAACACGATTTAAAACAACAAAAACACTTGCAATTGGTACACCCGGTCTGAATAAAATTCATTAACGAACAAACTGGAGCTTCAAACATTATACTCTACGAAATAAAGAAAAACCACATTGTGAATTAAATAATTAGTTTGAGCACAATGTTCTAATTACATGCCAATTTCAGCAATAAATAGTTTTTAATAAGAAACCCATCTACTAATCCCCAATACGTGTTGTTATTTTACTTTTAGTGTATTTATTGAAATCCCCAAGCAACTGTTGAGTTTGACTAATGTAACCAAATTTTTAGAGCCATTCGAGAACATAAATTTTAAAAGCCTTCGTGGCAAATTTAAAAAAGTTCTCAGTATTCATCTCGAACCAAAGCGCCAACTTCATTTGAAAATGTTTATCAGCAAAAAGAATTGGAAAGAACGTCAAAAGGAACATGAAAGGCGACTTTTAATTGAAAGGCAACGCCTGGGACTTTATAACGCAATGTATAAACATAAAACATATCCAAACTATTGGAAATTCACTGAAAGTTATGGGAGCGAGGTGAAGCACATAAATCTACTTAATTTCATGCAAAATGTATGTGACAAGAAAAAATCCAGATCAAAGCTGCAACGGTAATCATTGCAATGAAAACAAAATTTTAACATAAAAACCGTTTTCGTTTAATAAAAATTTTTTATTTTTCTTCGTTGTATCATTTATGTTTAAAAAGATTTTTTACAGATTAAATAGCAGCTACAATTAAAAAATCAAAAATTTGCAATGGCAATAAGATGAAGCCTTAGCCGTTTCTTGTAAATAGTTTTTAGTAACATATTTCAAAAACTAAAAGTATAAGGCGAATTTTTTTCACCATTACTTCAAACTGGTTACAAAGTATTCATATCAAAATAGAACAAACATTTTTCAATTGATTAGGACTATTTTAAATGTTGCAATTAAAATAACGCTTAAAAAATAAGACTAAAACTACAACAAATTCTACAATTCATTTGTAGTAAAATTTCTTTTCACAAACGCATCTGCTTCAATTTGTTTCTACTCGCTACTAAAGAGACATGACCTTGTTATCCATGATCTACATTCAAAATTTTCATAACTTTGTTGTTATACGTACAACTATTTCTATTTATAGATATTTGTTGGTAACAACAATACCATGTTATTTTTGATAACAATTAATATTACAAAAAATAACTAAACAATTGTTGAATGAATCTGAGGTTCCTTCTAAACATTAAAAATTTATATCAAATAAATCCAAAAGAATTCTCAGTATTTTTCATAAAAATTTGAAGAACTTCGTTTTACAAAATTTGACCAAAATATAAGTATATATGTATAAGTATGTATATGTATTCCAATATATGTATATTACCACTTACCAACCAACAAAAACTAAATGTTGATAAGAGCGTATCACACATAAATATTGCCATCAGGATAAAGGTGAGAGGGAGAGAACTCTTATACACACAAAAGTTTTTGGTGCAATTAATTATGCATATGGATAAGTTTTATATATCACATTTCCATACTGCATTTTTAATTGCATTCCAGTTGGGTTTTTTACGGTTTTGCTCAAACAAAAACAAACAGTTACGAATGCACGCTATTACCCAACATTAACTTCATTTATATATTGGTTAGTGTCTCTGCTAAATATTAATTTTATCATAATGCCCAGCATTACCTATATGGTAAGACAGTTCATCAACTTTATTATTGCCAACTAACCATATTGCACATCTGGCAGCACATATATTTTTTGGTGAATATTTCTAATTTTTCCACCATTTGATAACACAACTTAAATAGCACAATGATCCACTTTTGATTAAGTGAGACTTAAGATGAATTCACCCATTCGTTCTGAACGAAATTTTTGTTGTTGTTCTGCATTAAATTTACTCTCTTTCTCAAAATAGAGACGTCAAACTACATATAAAAAAAATCGTTCGGAACGTTCAGAACGAATGGGTGAATTCACCTTTACATACATATTTCTGCACAACACATATTATTCTTATTTATGTACGGATTTTTTTGTTCCTTAGGTTATCAAAAATATACATACATATGTATAAGTACATATTAACACACTTATGGATCATTAAAATTTATTTATTGTATAGACACAATTAATTCTTTTTTATTTGTTCTACAGAAATCGACCGCACGTGTTGAAAACCAAAGCAAAACTGTAAAAATCCGTGACATAACAAGAATAAAGAGAAGAGTGAAGTAGAAATATGTATGTATGTACGTATGTATGTATATGCATGCTTGTACAATGCACATACAGATATGTATATAAACATTTATGTAGTGAGTGTAAGCCAGTAATGTTATAAGAAACATACTTACATACATTTGTATGTTTGTATGCAAGTATGTATGTACATAAGTACATACATAATAATTCAGGCAAGCGTTTTTGGTGAAATTTTTATTGAAAATTTGATTAAAAAATTAAGTGATTTACATATATATGTATGTACATAAGTACATAAGTATATAACTTATGCATGTACATAAGCATGTGTAAAGGTTGTTATATTTTTAATTTGGAATTTTTATTTGGATAAAATACATTCATACATACTTATGTATGTACATATGTATGTATGTATGTATGTAAGTATGTATTTTTTAAAAACTGGTCTATGATACATTATTAACAATGATCTTCTAGAAATCAACTAGATATTTGGAAAGATCAATATATGTACTTATGTAAATATGTATGTATGTATGTACATACATACAAACATACATACATATGTATGTACATACTTATACATAAGTACATACATATGTATGTACATACATACATAAATTTTTCACGTTCAATGAAGAAACAAAAAAAGCATTTAAAACTGTCTAGTCAACGTTTAAATATCTAAGTACATACCTATGTACATATGTATGTACATTAGTACATATGTACATATAACGCAATAATTCAAAAAATGTTGTTTTGCAGAAATTGAGTTTAAAGTTTTGAATTTACACAAAACTTAATGGTGAAAGAAAATTTGGTTCTTTTCTCAAGAGCAGAGCATACAAAATATTTTTATGAAGCTTTTACAGAATATAAAAAACGGCTAGGCGAATAATTTCGTAATATAACCTTAAAAAATTAAAATTTTGAGTTACTACGGTATTGCATCAATAGCTCGATATGTACATACATACATATGTATTTAAATAAAAATCCTTTAAATTAATTAGCCAGTTTGTATCTTAAAGTTCAGTTACTTTCCAAATAGAAAGGGAGTTAAAATCCAATAAAATCTATTCAGGGAAAATGTTTTTCGTTTTTACTTTCATACGAATTTTGAATATTTATTAATTGGAGATGAGGCCAATATTTTCAATATTAAAATTTTTATAAGACGTGCATTAAGATTGTAACATTGAAATGCACACCGAGGCTTGCGGTAGGAAGTGAAACCCACACATGAAAATAATTTGTTAGATAAGTATGAATAACAAAATGTTCTTTAATGACTCAAAACTCAATTATGATTAGCAATTAAATGGAGAAAAGTTCCTATTTTGCAAATCATAGATGTCACTTTGACTAAAGCTTCCCTTTGCAATTATGGTATCGCGATTGTGAGCAAACGCGGCACCCATCTTTGCGAAAAGCTTTCTCATACCCAAATGATAATTCCATATTTAAACCAATGAGCCAAGTAATATCCCTCTGGCTTTTACAATCTCTCGCACTTTCAATCTACGATCGGCCATTATCATTCGGCTGTAGAGATCTTAACTAAACGGTCGGCATCTTCCGTTCTTGTACGCCCTCAACGAAATTCAGTAAATCCACTTTTTTACAATTGAAATTGATAATGCAAAATTCGCAGAAAACTAACCAAGCTTAGCCTTGGTTTAAGTTGGTTATTTTTCCGCAAAAAAATGTCAAATGACACGAAATTCAAATTTTTTCATTTTGTCCTCAAATCACACGGTAGTCTGCTGTCAAACAAACTAAATGACGCACCTTGTTCAAATTTTGACAGCTGTCAACTGACAGATGCCTCTTGACAGGAGCAGTGTTGCCCTTTCAGTTAAGAGGCGAGAAATTCAAAAAGTCACGGAATGATTGAAACAGCCTCGTAATCTACTCGTATATTTATTAGTTGACTGTAGCTTTTTTTTCAATAAACTAGATTTAACTGGGCAACATTTCACATTTAAGCCCAAGCTAGAGTTGTCAAGTAAAATGTAGAGCATTAAATAACACATTGTTGCAGCAGAACTTGGGAAGAAAAAGTAGATAAATTGATGAAATGTAAAAGATTTCTATTCTTTTGAAATCGAGTAACTTCAGACACTTATATAATTATTTTTTGATAGATTTTACAATTTTCCGACGGTTTTCTGAATGTAACCGTGTCACATGAAATGAATGGAAGAATATAATATCTGTATTGAAAATAAAGAATGGCACTGCTACAAAATTGTCAGTTTTCAATCGCTTACTGAAATACAACATCGTTTAATTTTATTTCTTTTAGTTAAGTTAAACCAAGTTTAACTGAGGAGTGAAAAACTAACCTTTAATGTGGTAAAAAAAATGTATTTAAAATCTTTCAATGCATAGAATTTCTACGAAAGTGCAAGAAAAGTTTGTTTTCCTCATAAGTTCAATAATTTTAGGGTTTGACGCTACTTCATGGCTTAACTGTTCCAACATCCACAATTTTAAAGATATTTTATCTAATAGTTATCAATCCAAGTCATAGAAGTATTTGCAAGTTTTAAATGAAAAAAAAGTTCGAAAGCTAAATATTTCACTTAAAAAAGATTATCTGAAATATACCCGTAACTGTCAAAGCTGGGCGAACTTAAAAAAAGAATGTTCCTTATTGCTCTATAGCATTCTTTGGCGTAATCATATATTCATTTGTACGTCATAAAATTGCTGCAAAAATGTGTAATTACACTGTAAGTGGTAACACTGTGACTGTGACGACATTCCTGACTTTTGCATGTTTTTTTTTTCACTTTTTAGAGATATACACCACGTAACTAACAATTTACTTAATGCAGTGAACGTGAGTCTTAATAAAAAAATCTTTGGCACTGAGGTTATACGGGCGATACAGTTTACTTCTTTTTGGATTCTGTAAGTTGGTCTTCTTCGAAAGTTGATGAAAAGTTTGAAGGCTGTAAAGGTGGCAGTGGCGGCGGCAAATTTTGCTTGATGTCCTGTTTCATCTAGACACCGTGGCGAATTCATGATTTTTATTCGAAAGATCTTTTGGTGTACAGAATGTGTAACAAAAGAATAAAATATTAAAGTTGACGTTGCTATTGCATACATAGATTATGCTGTTGTTGTTGTTACTCTTCCTGTTGCTGGCAAGTGATGACGGTGATGATGTTTTGGCACCAAATGATTTTGATGTGGATGTTGACGATGTGCAGTTGAAGGCGTTGCACTAATGAAGCCATAAATATATAGTTCTTCTCATACACACTATATCAAATTAAATAAAGCCTTTGGTAAATAAAAACATAGAAGAAGAAAAAAAACCTTTTACTCAACACCCACATTAACACTTAAACACAAAAAGGTGTTTTTTTAGTTTTTAAAATTGACGATAGTTTCATAGATTTTTTTCTTCTTACTTGCATCATAAATTATTGTAATATGAGTGAATCTTGCTTCGAAATGTTGGTCTTAATGTTGCTGGATCTTTGTAATGCAGAAAAATCTTAGTTGCTTTAAAGAGAATTTCATTATTTTGATTTGATTTTTCCTATTCAGCATTTGAGAATCGTTGCTGTGCTTTATGACTTTAATAACTCTTTAACAAGGTGTGAATATCTTTAAACTTCAATCTTTATGCTTCAAACCATAAAATCATCTATAGCTCATACTAAATCAGACTAGAAAGGCGCATGCTGTTCTTTTCTGCTTTCTTGACTTGCAACAAACAAAAAAAGTTAAAAAGAGAATTATAATGGTTGGCAACCAACCACATTGATGGAATGGCTATTTTCATTACAATGTTAATGTTGACCATGTTGTTGCCAGTTTGCTTCTTTTGCATACTTTGAAAATTCTTCAGTCGTTTGTTGTTTGCTATAATGTGATGCAAGCAACATTAAACGAACAATGCTTTACGCATCTCATTGTTGCATAAATATTCATGGCGTTGCAGTTTTGTTGCAGTTTTTCTATTGCTTTATTGCTACATTGTTTTTGTTTGTTGGTGGGACTCAATGAAGTGAAACACGCAGTTGCCTTGTTGCTTTTCTAATTTTTGTTTTATTTTTTTTTTTTTCATTCAAATTAAGGCGGCTTGTTAGTTAAATTCGGATTTATGTTTAAGCGCAGATTTACTGCGACACAAAATTGTCTCTTGCAGAAATGTTGTAAAAAATGCAAATTGAATTTTATGTGCAGCGTTAAGAGTATCCGTGTATGTGCTGTATAAAATTTAACTATTATGCTGATTTTGTGTCCAATACACGTTGTATATAATGCTTTGGCAAACGTTTAAGTTTTTGCCGTCAATGCCGCCAAGGGTATTCCGTCATTTGGGAGAAATTTTGGTATCTTAAAGTCTGATGAGTTGTTAAAATTTAACTGCATCGAACAAAATTTTTAAGCTTAAAAACTATTTTTTCGTTGAACGATTTTTTTTTTTAGTTTAAATTATTTTTTTTTAAGTTTTTATACGTCTTATGCTATAAACACAACTCGGACGAACGATGAATTTTTCTTGGTGCAAATAATCAGTGCGTCGGACGGAATTCGTCACACGTAACTCTGCTATGGATTTATTTAAATTTTTTTATAAGGACGAACGACGAATAAATGTGAGTAGAGTAACCGTTTTTCCTTTACTACTTTCTTAAAGAATTGATTTAATCAAACAATTTCTAATTTTAATAATATAATTTTTTTCGAAATCGTCTTTTCTTCAACCCCAATAAATATTGATTTTTTTAAATACCGATGATCACACTTTATTGACACTTCGTGTAAACAAAAATTGATTTACAAGTAAAATTATTGTTGTAAATTGCGTGTAATTTGTCTATGATTTAGTACTAAATGAATATCAGTGAATAAATAATCGAAGAAGTAAAGAAATATTAACGGTGGTTCAATATGCCATCAAAAGTGTCCTGCGAATAAAGCACAGACTTGGAAGGTAAAATTATATCAGGTCACACAAGAAAACTAAGGCGGGGATTCGTAAAACTTATAAACGGAAAATTGAGCTTCCAAACTTTATTCCATTACTGGCGCAGTCTTTGTTAAGTAAAGATTAACATGGTATCTACCGCCAATCTATTTGCCTTGAAAACTTTTCTTCATCTTTTGTCCTTAAAAGTGCCAAAGGATTTCTTTTAATAAGGCTTACACTCGCCACCATCTCCTTGTTGAACGCTGACTTACAAAAGATATAATTTTTTCAAAGCACCGACTTCATAAATATTTTTAAAATTATTTATATTATTTTATGAATTAATTCAGGTTCAACTGACATCGTTATGCTATATGAAATTCGTCATTCGTCCCAGTTGTGTCTATAGCTTTACTTTAAAAAAGAAAAGTGATTTTTTGGAACACAAAAAAATTGTTTGAAATAAAGCAACTGCTGTGAATACTATACGATCCGAGAAATATGAAACGTGTTTCCAATAATTATTTCCATTTGGTGCTGATCACCATGTTTTGATCTAAAATTATCAATGAGTGCAAATAGAAATAATAAGCGTTATTGTAAATATTGATAAAAAGCTAATAGTTAGGAAATGCGAACATTCGCTACACAAGTATTGATCGTTCATCAAATGACTATGTGATGCACTTCTTAATCTTCCTACTCTCGACAGGAGAATACTTCCTATTCGAGTGTTGCGTTAATTAAAAACGCAATGAAATCCAATCAATAATTACAAATCTTCCAACAATTATGGCTTTTGGAAATTTTTCCTTTTTTGCAATGGTAAAATGATAAGAGCTTGTAAGATTAAACAACGCCTATCCAAAAATAAAGTTTTAGGAGAAAAAAATACTCTGAGAAAAAAATTATAATGACCATACTTTGTTATAATCAATTATTAAAGAAGAACTCCATACCTTTTGTCGTATGTTATTTCATTAATAAAATAAATAATGGCCCCTTAAAGTTTATATGATTTTTATTACTTTAATACATTATAGAAAATGTTGCTGGATAACCAAATTACTGAACAACAAACTAAAATCTTGCTAAAAGCTTATTGCTGCTCACTTTTTTCAATTTAGAAATTTTATTATTTTGGTATAAATAGGAATAGAAGCGTCATCTAGTTGGGCTAAAAAGATCATAAAATTTTATATCACACCAGCGACTATTTAAGAGCATAAGATCATGCAACAACAAAAATGAATAAGCACATCCTCGTAAGTCGTAAAACAACACCTTCGTTATCTCCTTTAGCACGCACAGAAATACACACACACATACACATATGCTGTTCATCTACAGATCCTTACATTATGTTGTATTCAAAAGTCATATAAAATACGACATTTTTTGTATTGCAAGTATTAGTGCAACAAAAACGAATTTGTATATTTATAAGGCCATGAATTATGATCAATTTTACGATTACTTCCATTACGGCTAAAAAGGCATACAACTTAAATCCAAGACTGACTTATAAACAATTTAATATACACACCAGTCTTTTGAATTTTGTTTTGCAAAAAAGGCTTAAACTATGCATACGAATGCACATGTGTCCTTCAAATACCGTTTCGCAAATACATATAAATATCACAAGTGAAGAAATGGACAATCTTAATGGCTTCGCATACTGTATTCAGAAAAGAATAAGTCTTAATAGGAAAGCAATTGCGAAACTATCACGTGAGGAGACTTCCTAAATACATGTTGCTTTGCAGTAATACATTGCAACTGATTCTTAAACGTAAATGTAAGGCTAAGAACTTTAACAATGTACTCGGTTTCCTAATGAATACTATGATGGTCACCACCGATATACAAGGAAAAACAAAATGTTTATCCACAAAAATTTAGATGCAATGCGAGTTACATCAGACATGTAAGTAAACTCGTGGCTGGCTTTAGTTTGTTTTTGCTTTATCTTTTTTCCTGTGCTCCTCTGTCATTATTCGTGGTACTAATGAATTATAATTTGTTTAATAAAAATGTTTTTAAACGCCGTCAGGGATGTAAGACATCCGTATACAGAGTACTACGAAATTAACTGAACAATGTATCAGCACTGTATTTAATACTGAAAGTCGACCATACATATAGACCTGATCAGAATGAAATATACAATGGTGTTCTGTTGTAACGAATTATAGCGTATATCGAACAACTTCCCCAGACCCTGCAGTTTTATACAATTGTTTCATAGAAATTATTACGGATACAATGTACTTCGATTAAATCGAATTTTCACTTACAACGAATGTTCATAATGTTCATTAATTTTTACGCTTCTAAACAACAAAAAAGCGCTAAATTCTTACACTAATTTTCAAAAGCATTAAAATAAATATTTACCATTATTTGACAATGCCAAAAAAATTTTTTTTAAATGTTTTGTAAATATGTATGTACATATATCGAAAAATAAGAAATATATGTAATGATCTATTTGAAACATTCTTACTCTTATTTATTAGAATATTTCCTTCGATTTTTATCTCGCAAATATACGAATTAAATAGGCTCGGAGTTCGGAGTTCTGCTTGAATGAAACGTTTGAAATTTCGAAGTAATTTCTACAAGGAATATTTATCTCTTTGGACATGGGTGTAGAAATCTATTTATAAAAACAAACACTCGAAAATTTCTAAACAAGAATAAAATAAAATGCAAGTGTCTAATTTCGTTATTGCAATGTAAATTGCTGTTTATTAATACAAACAACAAACAAATCTAATACAATAACGCAGAGCTTTACCTTGTTTAATTCGGCCCTAAACCATTTATAAGGCAAAATAAACACGAAATGCCTGAAGTTCCGTGATCAAACAATTGTCTGTCTGAACATTCAATTTTATTTCAATTTTGTTTCAGTTGGCGTAAAAAGTCTTGGCAGCAGCCAATAAATAAAATATAAGTGTACTTTTCTTTTTGAACTGTGGCGAAATTTGCACAAGAAATTTACCATTTTGAATTTCAACGTTTTTTTTTCTATACACATTTCATTCCATGTGTATTTTCCCCTTGATTAAAAGTAAGTTAAAAATAAGGACCACCCTAATATATACTATATGTGTGTACATGTCTGAATGTGTGAGTATTAGTTGCCTCTACCAATTATAAAATTAAAAAAAAACTTGAGATTTTGTTTTCTTGAAGTTTGAAGTTACGGGTACGCAGAGTTTTTTGCCGCCCACGCCAACATTTTTATTGCCACAGTTTTCGTTTATAATCGTATTAGAATGCATGAGTGAAGTTGATTAAAAGTTGACAATATTGTCATGCTGCACAAAACGGAAAGATGTAATACTGATATGTGTGCAGATAAATTTTCACAGAAAAGGGTTTCCATTACATTGTACAAGGGACAGTTACAGTCTTTGTAAGTCAAAAGTAGATAAATATCACTGAATTCTTAAAATTCTCATATTGTATTTGTGGCTTTTTGTTTAGGCATATGAGTTTGAACGCTTTTGCAACATGATGACTGACATCTACTACTGATTTGGTTAGAGCCAATGAGATGCAGGCGTATAGGCAGACAAGCTTTTTAATTTCTAAATATTATGGGAAAGTATATTTAAATTTTAATTGCGCATTTTAGAAGCGAAATTTTTAATGTCCACTCCACCGTTTTTTCTGAGACTTGCAAAGCAGAGTTTAGAAATCAATGCTCGAGGAATATTTCAAATAGTTTAATTAAAAAATGAACTGGTTGAGAAACCCTACTGCAATAAGAGATGACGTGAATCATCAGCCTGAACGAAATACAATCTAAGAACTAGAAAACATTTTTATTGCATAAGTCTAAAATAAAAAGTCTTTGTATTATTTTCAACTTATAAATGGGAAAAGGTTTATATGAAAACTGAATGCACTAGTTTAACCTAATTTAAGATAAACTACTAATTTAAAATTTTACAAATTATCAAAATTCTCCCGCAATGTAAAATATCTGGTTGATGTACTATTTTATGTCTTCTATAATTGAAAGCTGAGATTTTGTGTCATAAAATGTGGTTTTGATATACAATAGTATTTTTAGAGGATGGATAGTTTTTACATCAAATGTAAGCACTAGGTTGGCATTATAAAATTTTAAAAACGCAAGAAAATTGTTTCAATATAGTTTTTGAAGTAACCAACTAGTTTTTTAATTAATATATTAGCTTGACTGAAAAACTGCATATGCATATAATTTGTTAATATTATGTCCACTTTACACTAACATTGACATAATGATTCAGTCTTATTTGTGTAAAAAAAAGCATAATTTTTATTAATTTTCCTCAATTAATTTTATATCATAATATTATGCTTTAAGTATATAAATCTATTAACAATCTATCATTTGGCTTTTTGAACTTTGGCAAACTTAAAAAAAGAACATTTATGACATTAAAGTTAATTGTGAAATGGGGCATAGTTATTTGGTTAATTTCCTCTCTCCAACTTTGGTTTAAAAGTCTCGAAGAAAAAGACCAAAAGTTAAGCAAAACCAGCCAAACTATAATTCTTAGACCGAAAGCATGACATTTGACCTGTTTTTGTCACTAAACAAACGATACCGACAAAACCGAAATGTTTTCTATTACAGACATCAAAGCAAGAGGCACTGAACACATTGAGTGACTGCAGACCAAAAAATGACTCTAAAAACTGAAAAATATCCCACAGCGTTGTAAGGAAAGGAGCCCAAAAATGTTGGAAAAAAACAAAACAAAACAAAATAAATAAAGAACATAACACCCGCACATCAAGGCAATTGTTGTTAAAATGTTTTAAGAAAAACAATTTTTTTTCGTTGGGTCTTCTAACATTTATGCAAAATTAATGATAGAGAATCTTTAAGGTAACGATCTGCAGGGGTTAAAGTTTCTTTAATGTTAGTTTTGTTGTTTTGTTGTGTTTGTATTTGCAGCAGCAGCAACAACAACAACATAATAGCAACAAAATCACATTTAATCACTTTTTTACGGAAAAAACAAGGCTTAAAAGCATCCAAGCAGCATTAACAATTTGACCACAAGATTTTTATACTGTTTTTTAAAATCTTTAAGAATTGGGTTAGTTAAGTCGTTGTGGCCGTAAGAATCACGACAATCAATTTAATAGTTCTGTTTTCTTTTAATATTTTTTTAACACACCCCCAGGCAATGCGAGTTTAAAGCTTAAATAGGCTTTTAATTAAAAAGTTATAACACTTAAATTAGAACTATGTGTGTAAATTGTGTAAGACATTATTTTAGTAACAAAAAATAGTTCGATTAGAATTAAATAGAAACGTTTGTCAAGGTTATGAAAAGTAGATGTTTGCGCCAGATATTTTATTATTACTTATAGACGTTAGGAGCAATAAGATTCAAGCCTTCGTGTAAACCTTCACGCATAAAATATCAGGACACTCTGGGCAATACTTCACTTGCTTTCTTTTACTAATTTTAAGAACTACTTCTATCAAAATTATGTGGTAGAACAAATGTAATTTTTGATTTAGATTTTAACATACTTTTGGAACTTACCGATTATTATTATATTGGCGAGCAAAACCATTTTGAAGTTGATGTGTCTGAAATAAAACATAAAAATATAAATAAAATTAATTTAAATAAAGCAATTAAAAAAGGAATGAAAACTATTCAAAAGTTCAATGTGTGTGAAGGTCAATTCCATAAAATAATAAATATAATAATCCCGTATTTGAAAATTGTAACTTCCTTCTTAATTTGTTCATTATTTTAAGTTATCTTGTCTTTTCTTTATATGCAGTCCAGACGATATCAATTTTTTTAAACTTCAAAATCTAGTTAATCTGTCGAAAATTCTAACCCTGCATTTAACTATTCACTTTAATAATTTTTTAGATATTTTTTTTATTAAGAAAGAAGTACAAAAAAGCCAATTGCACCAACAGAACGGGAGAGTACTGTTTTTGATAGTTGCCACACCATCGTCATCAGCGTTCAGGTGTCTGTTTTTATCACTTTTCAGGTAGCTCCAACTATTTGGGCATACCATCTCTTTAACACAATTGCGTATAAAAAATGATACAAGAATCGAATTATTTCTTGTATTTTTTAAGAAGAACACCAAAGTATGTTATGTTTTTATAGTAATTTTTCTTAATTGATTTTATTTTAATATTCAACTAAAAATGACATAGTAAAGAAAGCTTAAAAATCCTCAAACAAACGATTTGGGTATTGATTGATAAATTTTTACTTTCTTTGGGTTTTAAAAATGTTTTTGTTTGTTGTGGCTGTAGCTGTTCATATGCCGACATTTCATTGGTCGCTAAACAAAATCGTCAGTGAACTTCAAGTAGTTTGTCTAAAGTCAGAACACGCAAAAAATTTTTCAACTCTAACTTTTCAACAATTAGTTGGAGAGAATATCCCCAAAAGAATAAATTTTCAATATTAAGTATTTAAAATAAAGATTTTATTTTTCATTTTTGTCGGACCAACGGGCGTTTAATTCTAAACATGTTGCACGAAAAATAAAATAGACTCATGTTGAGTATAATTCTAAACCTATTGTGATTATGTATTTTGTAATGAATATTGAATTCTCATATTGTATTATATTCTTTTGGTATAAACATACGGATGGTTGAATGTTTTCAATCTGCCTGAAGTTCACTGTCGATATGGTTTAGCGACCAATGAAATGTCGGCATATGAACAGCTAAAGCTACACCAACCAAAACATTTTTTTTAACATTTAGTTTGAAAAATAGAATATGAAATAAGGGCAAAACCATTTCAAACAAATATATGTATTGTAGATCACACCCATATTGCATTACAACTAATAAATAAATTACAACAAAGTTATACCTGAGAAATCTAACCCAGAAAAATTTAAATTAGGAAAGGGATTCAATAAAGACTTAATCTGAAAAATCTCTACATGTGCAAATGGATATGACATGAGTTTACAAAGCAGAATATTTATAAAAGAAAAAACATTTTTATTTGATTTTAAAAGAAGTAAAAGCAGATCAGAACAAAATATGACTTACATAAATTTTTTCAAGACATTCAGAGACGTGTGTATATCAGATCGCTTATTGTGTTTAATTTAAATGGATTTTTTGAGAAACAAAATTAATGAACGTAACGCTTCGTATTCATTGACAGATACGCGTATAAATACAATGAAATCTGTGCTTTATCAGGTTATTTACCTTTTCATTATTGTACGGAAGTGTTTACAAACTCTTTTTTTACAGATTTAGTTGTATCTTAACAATGAGTTGGCTCGATACTCGAATTTAATTAATTTAAACAATTTGAAATACTAATTTCTTTGTTTCTCAAAAGTGTTTATAATGATAATTTGTGGTTAATTTACACAAAACAATTGCTAGACATAATAGCATCAAGGCTACAATTTATTACATGTGAATATTTCAATCTCTTCTAAGCAACACAAATACGATTTAAAAAAATAGATGGTGGAACAAAAATTCAAAATTCATAAGTGTCAAAAATTTTTTATTATTACTCATGGTTGTCACACACATAATAAATTAATTATATTCGTAAATAATTAAGAAAGGAATTGAATTAAAAATACAAAGCAATTGAATTGATTACAAGTTAATTGTAATAGTAAATAATTCACAAGGTGACGGCTAGACGGGGTGAAAATACTCGTACAGAGATGGATAACAATGACAAAATTGTATTTCTCTTACCTTTAGAAAAACAAAGCTCTAAAAAATATTTTTTGCTATTGAGAATAGTAATTTCATTAACTAGCGTTGGTGCCGCAGAGGAAATTATTTCGGAAATATCATACTAAATATGATTCCACAAGGATATATCGCAATCAAATTTATGGTACGGCTTCACATAAACTACGAACAAACATGCAATTTTTACATGCATTTATATATTATATAATAGGACGATTCGCAATCTTGTGCAAATAGTCTTGCATCATGGCATTTGCAAAATGGTGTAGCATATCTTTACTCTACATGAATAAAATACATGTATTTGCAACTACCTTATGCATATCTATTTTTATTGCATATAACAATAGTAAAGAAATAGTTTTATTTACTTCACGTATGCAGCACTTAATTGCAAACTTACGTTTGACAATAACAAAAGAATTATCAAAAGAAAATAAAAAAAAGATTATTCATTGGAAATGAATAGAATAACGTATTAGTAGTTTTCATTTTAAAAGACATACAGAATATACTGGTAATAATATATCATCAAGTTGTTTCGAAAATCTGGGAAGGAATTTAATAGATCATATAAATAAAATTTATGGCAAACCAAATCTAAAAGCAAAGTCGGTCACAATTAATGGAATATATTTACAATTGCAAGAATTTTCTTTTCAAGTTTGTGAATTGGACTTATATCTCGTATGATTGTAAGAAATGTTTAAAAGTAGCTCTTAATACTTAGTATAGAAATTTTTTATTTGGCATATTTGTTGAAACAGCACAACAAACAATTGTTGTGCTGTTTGCACAAAGCATTTAAAGCCTACTATTATTATGTATTTTGTAACAAACATGTACGATAGAGAATTCTCATAAAATATTTGGCATAACCATGTTAAATGTTAAATGTTTCCAAACTACTTAAAGTTCACTGGTGATTTGGTTTAGCGACTGATGAAACGTCAGCATATGAACGGCAAAAGCAACAACAAACTCCAATAATTTTCAATAACTTTTATTTTTATAGGGCTGAGTTATGTTATCACTCCCGACGAAACCGTTAGGACAACAACAACCACAGTAAACTTCAACAACAATAAACATCAGCAAAAAAACGTCATCATCAACAATATGATTACTGTTAAGAATCTTCGCCTTGGGCTTTCTTCCAAGCACTTGTAGCTCAAAGAAATGGGAAGATTACTTCAAGGGTTTTGAATAATGATTTTTATATAACTTCTCAAGCACTTTAACCTGGAAGTGAATTGATTTAATTGGCGCAACAACAGCACTTGAACCGTGTTGCTAGCTCTTAATTGAAAAAGACAGTTTTCTTTTAGTTTCAAAGTAAGAGTTGTTTTATTCAGAAATTTCTTAGTCTTATATACTAATTTTATGAAAGAAATATGATTACTTTGCACAACAAATTAAATTGCAATAATAAATGTGTTAAACGTGTGCCATATTAAATTACAATAGTGAAAGAAAAGAATAAAAAATAAAAATAAATTGTAAGAAAAAAAAAATGTTTTAATTTAGAACAAGTGTGCTGACGTTTACTTAAATAATTTAGTGTGCTAAAGTTTATTAAACTTAAATAATTAAAAGTGTGCTGAAGTTTATTAAACTTAAAAAGTGCTAACGTTTTATTAAACTTAAATAATTTAAAGTACTGAAGTTTATTGAACTTAAATAATAATGCTCGTGCATTAACAATTACATCTTCATTTAAGACGACATACTCTGTTTTAAGTCTCTCAATAATCACAAATTATTAGAATAAGCGAAATTCATTGTTTATATAAATCAATTAATGATAAGTATAGTGACTTGGATAAAGGAAGTACAAGTCTTGTAAAAATCAATTGTTATGTTAGAATCAAAACAAGAAGTTGCATTTTAAATATATCGCAAGTAATAACCCATGCATTCTTCCATTGGCTTTAACCAAATCATCAGTACAATTCAGTCATAATGTTTGAAAAGCCTTCAAAATCATATCCTTATAAAAAAAAATACAAATACACATATTAAATGAGAATTTTTATACTTGTGGATTATAAAAATTATACTCGTAACCGCAGCAGTGTTAGAAAACTTTTATGCAACCAACACAACAAATGACTTACATACGAGTATGTTCGATTTGCAGTTTTTATTTTTCTTGCAACCTGTAGACAATGGGTGGCCAACAAAAGTAATTTTAAGTCAAGAACATTATTTTTTTTTATCTCTTTAGGATTGAAGTTTCTTGTGAGTGTTTGTTTCAACATTGAAAATTAATTTTGATGGAAATCACGAGTCCATTTACATTTATTTATGATCTGAAAGCGCCAAGTTTCTGACAATTTCTTTTTTCGATTTCAAATCGTCACTTTCCCATCAACATACACAATTGCATAATATGTGATAAATAAATACATCACGTAACGCTAAAATGTTAATTGACAGTCAAGAGCAACTGAAATTAATGATGACTTTATTTAAAGTTTCCGCTATAGAAATATTTCAAATGAATACGAGTGAATAAAAATGCTTAAACATCCTTTCTTTTTGCTGAAGGGCAATCTATTGTTTTTATAATAAAGCTGAACTGAAACTGCAGACTTGATTGAATAATACAATAACGCACTAGTGATAAATTATTTCATTTTAAACACTTATAATTATAATTTTTCACTGCAAATAAATGTTTGAGATTTTGCCGAAAATTTTCATTGATCTTCTACAAACATTGTGTTAAATATTTCCCAAACTTTATGCAAAAAATTACGATATTTAAAATTTCCAATGAAACCAATTTCAATTTGACAATAATTACTTAAAGGTGTATCTAAGATCAGGCAATATGTACTATATATACACAGGTATTTTATATGTATATGTATGTATTTTTATACCTGTTAAATTAAAAATTTTATTAGCCAATTTAATAACACTATAACTGAATAAGACGACCAACCGCTGGCTTTTGTTGTATCCATAATCGTTTGTATGAAATGTGAAAAGTGGAAAAAATCAAATTCAAAACCACCAGCACACCTGAACTCTTGGTCACAATAAGAAAAAAGTTAAAGACGAAATAAAAACGATTGTTCTTTGTGGCACGTATGCTGTTCGAAATATGTCTGTTGCTTTTTCTTTTAACAAAACGAGCAACACTTGTAAAACTACCAAGTCTGCACAAACAGACGTATGACAAAATAAATAGTAAATATAAATATAGGGTGGGCCAAATGCATTGTATGAATCATATGTTATTTTGACACTGCTAGATTTTTTCTGTCCGAAATATTGACTGTCGGTCCGCTAACCAAAATGAGCCGCGGCGGTCATATCAACCGAAAAATGCGAGTGCAGCAAACCCACGATTATTAACTTTTTATGGCCGGAAATGAAAGATATGAACTTGGATAATCTTTGATTTCAGCAGGATGGCCAGGACCAAGTTAGTTGAGTTACTTTGCTCTTGAACAATGTTGCGAAATATTGCAAAATAATGGACTGCTGGCATCATTAACTTTCTTTTTTTCACCAGGATGGCCCACCATGTCACACAGCTCATCATAATATTATCACAGCTCATTTAATTAAAAAAAAGATACTTGTATTCGGACCACCCGATACATACGAGTACATATTTAATTTGTGCATTTGTATGTAGCGTTGTGTAGTCGAGTGCATGACTTTATTAATAAATACCATAAAAAATAAATGAATAAAATTTACACACACGTTTGTGACATAACAAGTCGGTTATTGACTTCAAAATTAATTTTTTCCTTCTAAAGTTCATACGAAATGAAAGGGACCAAATTAATATCAGTTTTTAAAATATTTTAGTACTTTTCTTTTCAATTTGGAAGGAAATGTTCCTAAATTGATGATGACGATAACTTCTTTCTAAGTCCTTAGTCCTTAGTCCAACATTAAGGGATGCCTAAATATTAACTGGTAGCCGCATAAAACAAAACAGGTTTATATTGTGTACGTGGGCTGCAAGCAAAGTATTCCGAATAAAAATCTATCGTTTTTCTTCAGAAGCATAGAGCTATTGAAATCAAATACTTTTACATTTTACTAAAAAGATAATTTTATGACATTATACCAACGAAACAAGTGGAAGTCGTTCTTAAGAATGAGATTTTTATCACGTTCAAAGTATCTCTTAGTACATTTCTTCGACAGCTGGTAAAGTCAGTTGACAAAATCTTGATTAGAATTTTAAATTACTGATAAAAAAATTTAAGAAATATTTATTTATTTAAGTTTTCTTGAAAATATTTGCTCAATTCACAAGGCACTGATATTGTTGTATCGGTTATATTATTGTATTACTTTACGTAGTGTAAAATTGTTGTTGGTAATTTTCGATGAAAGAAAGAACAATTTCATTGCATGAGTTTTGGAAATTTTGTATTGAATCCATGCCTGGGATTAATTTATTTCTTTGAATAACCAATCTTTTTGAATTAAAGTCACCAGAATAGAAATCTTTCTTTAATAATGATGAACAAGTGTATTGTATTTATACAACAAAATTTACAAAATTTTGGTTTAAAGTTTATCTTAGATGAGAACTACACAATGCTTAGGTTAGGTTAGGTTGATTGGAGGGGTGTGATAGCCCATGTCATACGACATACACTTAAGCCAATGAAGGCTTGTTGTGCGCTCCCTTTAATTATCAAACACAACTGCCAGAGTTCTGAGGCAGGATTCGAACCTGGGACCTTCGCACTACGAGTCTAGTACACTACCTACTAGTCTACGAAGGTCAGTTTTACTGATTACTTTTTTATTTTTGACGTCTATATATAAAAGATAGAACCGGTACATCAAAACTGACGTTTCAAAAGTTGTATTTCAAAGGTGTATTTCACTTAGCAATCCACGATGCAGTGAGGCTTTAGAATTGAGCAATTACTATCCTCTCACTTGCAACTGAGATTGTTACTTTAATATAAGAAAGAAACAAATCATATAAAATCTATTTATCTCAAAATATTTAATTAACTTTCAATTCAATCCAATGAAATGCCCGTGGTAAAATCATTAGAAATTATTCGAGTTCGTACTACCTTCGAGTCACAATCTTCGCAATTTCAGGTATGTTGCCACAATCTGGAGGTTGACTGGCAGTCCCTTCCAGTTAATTCCATTACAACTTGGTAGCATAAAATATCCCATGAATTTATTGAAATGTATTGAAAATACATTATCTTTCCAACATATAGATACATAAAAATACATTAAGAAAATTCTATTCCTCCAAAACAAACATTAAAATATGTGCATTTAAATAGTCATATCTATAAGTATATATGTATGTATATAGATGTTCTCCAATTACAACAATATAAAAATAACATGGCTTTTTGTTTTTCTTCCCGAAATGAGAAAATTGAAATGGAAATTGAATGCATTTAATCTTCAAGGAATCTTCTTTGCCTGTTTATGCCTGGAATGTGATGTTGGCAGTGGAAAAATAATATGATCTCCTGTATTGGGAAAAAATGAAATTACATTTCCAGCCACCTACTGTTTTTTTTATATCACACTTATTTTCTCAATTTCAAGTGGAAAAAAAATTAAGAAAATATTTAAAATGTATTTGTAAGACGTAAAAACATTTTGACAAATAAGAAAAGTCTGAAATAAGTAAACTCACAAATGCTACCACTAATTTTTACGTTCCTTAATGAAATCCGAAGCAGCGTTGTCAAGTTTGAAATATAAAAAAAAACACTAGAATCGTGAAAAAATGCGAATTAAAAAATAAACACCAAATTCTTAATTTTATCTTTTGGTATGAATTTTTGTTGTTTTATAAGTTTGGTGATGTGAGTAGATAATTTTATAACAAAAACTCTGACAAAATCTGACGTTATCGATAAAAAAAATATTTTTTCAATCTTTAAGGATTCAAAAAATTGTACTTAAAGAATTTTTCCGCCGATTCTACAATTCTAATAGTTTACAAAAGTAAACATTTGGTGTTACCAAAAAATTAAAAAAGCACTAAAAATAAAAAATAAAAGCCCAAAAAAAAATTAAAAAAGCACCAAAAATAAAAAATTAAAGCACAGAGGAAGCACTTACTCGAAAATTTTCCGGGTCCTAATTTCAAGAAGCACTAAAAACAGTGCTAAAAGCAGCGAATTGAAAACGGTGACCGGTTTGATATTGTCAAACGACTTTAAAGTATATTTTGATTATAGAAGATTGTCTGATTTTTTTTTTTTTCATTTCAAGAAAAATTTCGATTGCCTTTCCCATTGCCTTTGTTTAGTATAGGAATGGAGTTTCACTTCAATATTTTTCTATTCTATAAAATTTCCAATCACACAAGTGCAACGGATCCACTGTGCATAATTTTATTACAATATCTTTAAGAAGTGCGATTATTACATTAAAATCATATTCACTGCGGGTGAATGAATATCTTTCTAAACGCGTTATCGTCAAACCTTTTTTAAGCTCAATTCGCTTTTGCTGTTGTGCGCTCGTACTAACGCAAAACGCATGTCTTTTGTTTTGTTTATAAATAGTGGATACATGGTTTTTTATTAATTTTTCTTTTTGCATTTGTTGTTTTTGTTGTTGTCATTGCCAACATGTTGAAGACCAAACACCAAGTTTCAAACTCCAACCGAAGAGAACAAACAAACTAACATTTTTTAATGGCAAAATTATTGTGTGCGTTTAAGCCAACATAGGCCAACAGCTAAAACAGTCTTTGACGGTTGAGCAACGTGGTAAGATGTGCTTTGTTTTCTATCTGCTGAAATGAAATAAAATCCAAGAAATCAAAAAGAAAAAGAAATGATATCAAATGAGTGAGAAAAGAAAAATAAAAAGAAGGAGGAAAAATATCTTGAAACTGCGCGTACCAAACGAAGTGTAAAAACGAAACTAAAACGCGAAAACGAATCTTAAAAATTAATGTAAAAAAAATCTTCTGTATAAAAAAAGAATAGTTACGAAAACCGATGCCAAGTTAGCAACACACGAAGTTTAAAGTGAAAAATTAAATAGAAATAAAAAAACATACAAATGTGGCATGGTTTAGGCCAAACACGAAACCAAACATTCAAGTTGCATACACGGCGCTTTTAGACCATCAGCGAACAGAACAACAACACCAAGTGCATTTTTAATGTAAAGCTGTTGTTGTTGGCATTGCGGATAGTTTACGGTCATTTGTGCACATTTGATTGAGTCTGGTGGTGCAGTGCAGTGTTGCAACATAAATGCAATTGCCAATGTGGATCAGTTAGGCATGGTCCGTCACGAACGACGGTCGATGGCCGCAACTGCATTAAGTATAATGTGTTCTAAACGTAGGAAAGCGCGGTGTTTACGAAATTCTTTAACATCTTGGTTCGTTCTCCTCGTCTGCTTGTCGCAACTACGTGGCGTGACATTGGCCTTGGACGACGCGGAATTGGCCCACTATGCAAATGAAGCAGATGTTGCGGGAGTTGGACGTACAGCACACGAGCCAAGATTCGGTGAACGTTTGAGACCGTTGAGCAAGAAAATAAACGTCAACAATGTGAATAACCGAAGTTTGCTCAACAAATCTCTAAATCAAAGTAATCATGCAATAAGTGTGAGCACAGAAAAAAGTGTAAATAGTCTATTAAAAAGAAATAATTATATAGTGACTCAGGAAAGTGACATAAAAGTAAGGTCTAAAAATCACGTATCTAATAACCGTAATAGCCCTGAGCCCAGTTTAGAAGCGTTTACGCTGTCTGTGGCTTCCTTGGAGGATCAAAACTTGGAAACTTTCACAACGGCTCCTCCGACTCGTCGACGCAAAGCGAAACAACTGAATAGACGAGAAGATGTTAATATGGTAGAGGACGAGCTAGTGGCCAATGTTTCCAAAGCGGATCGTTTGGTGGTAATGTCGACGGAATTTTTCGTAGTGCCAACAAGTTCAACAGTCTCACCGTCCATTACATTGAAGCCCACAAGAATGGGTTCAAAGGCGAGAGGACTACCTAACTTTATACAGCCTTCAGCAACGGCTCCTATGGGTCCACGTTCAGTGCTTATAGTAGCACCAAAGACCTCAGCGGGCGCTAACACTACAGCTACACCGCCCACAATAATATCGACCCATCTCAATTTTGCCGGTTTGCGAAAGGAACCTTGGGTAGTACCAGTATTGGTTTTGGCTTCCTTGACAATGCTCATGATGGCGGCATTTGAAATTTTTGTTTTGTTTAAGGCTTGGCGAACCTCGCCCTCACGAAGACATCTGTTTTTGGGGCAAATGTTGCTTTTGGGACTCTTCGCCTGTGCAGGTTTGGGTGCGATTATAACTGCTCAACCATCTCTACTCACATGCGGTACCATACGTTTCGGCGTCGGCGTTGCCTATGCCTTGGTGTTTGCTGCTTTGTTGGTGAAATGTGTTTTTCTTATTAGTCTAAATGGTGGAGTATATTTGCCGGCACCCTATCAGGGACTTTTACTACTTTTTGCAGTACTTATACAAGTGGCTATAGGTGCTCAGTGGCTAATAACTTCGCCACCTGAGCTATTTACGCTATCAGTACCATTTGGCGCCAACAGCTTATTAGCCTCAAGCATGACTTCCAACACAGAACATGCATCTTCACTATCCTCTTCATCATTCGCTTCAACATTCCTGGCCACCCCCCCTACCGACATGTATGCCCGAATAACTACAGCCGGCACAATATTAATACCTCTGTGCAAAACTCAATTCTCCGAGTTTTTATTCTCCCTTATCTACATTATATTTTTGATCGTATTTGTCTCAGTTTTGGCCATAAAGTCACGGGGCATACGGGACAACTACCGAGAAGCCACTTACATTGGCTTGGCAATAGGAGGAGCCATTCCCATTTGGTTGGGTTGGATGTTATGCGGCTTGGCCGTGGCCGAGCGTCACAAGGACGCTTGTATAGCATTTGGTTTGGTGGCTACCTCAGCCACCATTTTTCTGGTTATGTTCATGCCCAAGGGAAGGCAACTGGCTGCCATGGGCAAGGAAGGTCTTTATGTCGAGGACAGAGAGGAACAGTTTAGTTCGCTTAGTCGTGGAGGCTCTGGATATTCACCATCATTCTTTCACTTTAAGCCCATCAAATATGGAGTAATGGGCGGCGGAGGCGGAGGCGGAGCATTTCAAAATTCCAACACAAATTCGGGGAATGGAGCAAATTTGAAACACGCATCGAATGGCTTAAATGCAGGAGGTAAGATGAGAACTTTTACATTCATTATAGAAACTAATTAATTAAGACTGGACATTGATAAGAAAAACAGAGAGCATAAAATCAATGAGTTGCAAAGAATGGCTAATAGCGTTGCAAGGATATTAGAAACGTAACATTTTTCATTGCCTGACACACATTTGTACATACTTTGTTGTCTAATATTTATTCGTTCATTATGGATTACTTAACCTTTGCGCTGCACTCTTGTAACCCCCTGACTTCAGTAGCACTTCACATGCACACTTGCACTCGTTTCATTACTTTCCTTTAGCGGCAGTGCAAATATTTTTTATGCTTCTTTTATCAATTTATTTTCATTCCATGCAACGAAAAGGTTTTTATGCGTGCTGCACTACAGTATAACAAACAAAGGCAGCTCGATGAAAATAAGATTTAGAAAAACGTTAGAAAAGTTAAAAAAAAAATATGAAAATGGAAGAGCGAAGAGCGAAGCTTGCAAATCACAAGCATTTTGTTCGTAACCGTAATAAATGTTAAATAGTTTCTTTTAGCTTTTTGCAACTTTTGAACAGTAAATTAACAACAATTTACTTCCTTCTTCTTATATTTATTTGCTGCAACCAGCGGCCTCGGAAAATAATTTAATGCAATTTTCTTTCTTTTTCGTTTGTTTTTGTTTTTCTTTCTTATAGGGAATGAGAAGAGCGGGAGTAGAAATACTTTTGTGGTGTAATTTCGAATTTGAAAACATGTTTTATTATGCAAGTTTTTTTTAAATATTATTTTTCTACATAACAAGACATTATTAAGTTTGTTGCATAAAAAAGTAGTGGGAATTATAAAATGGAAAATGCATTTGTTTTATTCGAAAAATATTTTGTTACGAAATTACGTTTCACACGTTACGCAAATCGAAACAAAGTAAACAATTAAGGAATAATGAGGTATGAAAGACACTGTGGAAAATCGTAATAATTATTCAACAAACTAATGGAAAGTTTTTACACTTGTTGAGGAAAGCAGAATTGTTTGATTTGTTAAACAAAATTAAATCAATGGCTCAACCAAAGACTCCGCCATTCGAAATTTAAGAGGATTCCCATTTACATATTTAATTTCATAAATGTTTCTTTAGGAAAAAAATTAAATGACTCTTAAATTGGATGTTACAGCGTTAAGCGCGTTATATGTACGTTCAGTTTTTATCTTTTGTTGTGAAAGCGTTTAATTGAAAAATTTACACAAAACTTTTTATTATAGTAAATCTTCATCTTGATTTTATATGTTTATAAGTGCAATGAATTTGTTAGTTTCAAACAAAACAAAATAATAAAATTATTCAATTTCAGGGGGAAAAATAACGTGTAATAAAAATATGAGCAGTGGCGAGCATATATCAATGGTAAAATTAAATTAAAAAGTTTCCTGTGTCAATATTCATGAATTTGAAAAAAAAAAAAATTTATATATATATATATATATATTTTTTGAGAGTTGTGTTCTTCCTCCGGCTTGAAATTGGAACGATATTCCATCCTCCCAATTCAAATTCGGTTAAGTCTTACGTAAATTCTTCCCGTCTATAACACAAAACTTTCAATACGCAGTTCCTTGGGATGCCACTCATACTCATGATCAGAATAGCTACAATTCCATATTTTTTTCTGGGCGACATAGAGAAGCAGGCGATAGATATTTACTCCCATATATTTCACACCTCTTTAAGAATTACCTTGTAATAATTATTTTTTGCATAAATAGATTTATGTGTGTACTGGCCTGATGCATTTCTCATAAGGTACTGTTTTCGTATTATAGCTGAAGCTTAATTTTCTTGCAATAAAATATCATGAAACGCTGTTTTGAAAAGTAATTAATGTTTTTTATATTTTTATTTTAAAGTTTCAAAACGATTGCAAGGCAAAAAAATACAAATCCTTTAAAGATCCCATTTGAATCAATCTAGAGTTAAGACTTAGCAATAGCAAAAATAATTTAGCAAACTGCTTTAAAAACTATTTTCGAGTATAATTCCGAAAGTTAATCTAGAGCTAGATAGAACAAAAATATTAAAAACAATTTTAATATTCATTTTAGTGCAAGTGGCAGATTTAAGAAATGCTTAAGGCTTAAAGAGATTTTGTCAACGAACAGTAGTCAAATAACAGTAAAATAAATATTTTTAAATTTGAAATATTAAAATGAATTCTTTGTGTGCTAGTTTAATATCCGCCACTGTGAGTTCATTGCAAAAAGATACAATTAAAGCCCATTAAAAATGAAGCAAGCGAACAAGAAAAACGATACAAAACCAACACCTTTTCAATTAAGTGTTAATTTCTCAGTGCTATTTCTGGCTGCGGTAGAGTTGGTAGTGGCGGTTGACTTTTCAATGATGACTGGTCATCTCTTATGCCACAAAATTTTTTTTATGAAAGCAAAAGTAAAATATTAGATATTAAATATGGTCGTGTAGTTAATACCTCATGATGGTGGTTAAAGCGCCAACACGCCTGGAAAAATATATTAGAAACTCATTTAGATGCAGTATTTACTTTGAGTTATGAAAACTGTCGACATTTTCATTTCTGACAAAAAAAAAATTGCAGGTATTCTACTCACCCCTCAAGCATGTTTCTGTTATGTTCTAAAAAAGGGCAGTACTGCAATAAAGAATATGTTCTGTTCGAAATATTTTGCATTCAACTTCAATTTATGGTTAGAAACTACTACTGCTTCGTTTATGCAAATAAGGATTTTGTTATGTATACTTTTGTTCAAATATTTGTTTTTGTAAAGGTTTTAATAAATGAATTTTAATACATGGATATTAAAAGTTTCAGCCAAATATGTACATATTTTCCTTCTATTTTGAGCATGAAAAAGGCATCACTTTTCAAAACTATCGATCCAATATATATTTTATATATCGAGACAATATATATTTTTTTCTTTGTGAAAATTAAAAGCCCTTTCATTAAATAAGTTAGGAAATGTTAAAAAAAAACATAATAGCAATGTTTGTGACAAATAAAACAAAATCAGCTGATATAACAATTTCATTGGAATTCAATGCAAATTATCAAATAAAATAAAACATACAGTCGTACAAATTATTTACATGAACAAAAGTTTATTGGATGGAAAGATGCATAACGTGTGCAGAATGTAGTATATGAATTATGCCAAGAAATCATATATTACAAGTACATGAGGGAAAAAAAATTGTTAACAAAAGTCAATTATATCAACCAAAAACACACTGCATTCAGTTAATAAATAAACTTAATTTAAATTTATACGGCAAATGAATTTAATTTAGCCACAAATCCCTACATTTACGAACTCGTATTTACTTGCCACACAGTCAGTCTAATATTCTCTGTTTTCAAAATGAAAGTAAAAACTATGAACAATCACTAAGTTTGATTTTCTATTTTAGTTAAAAACTTTTAATGCCTTTTGGTTGCAAGTAACAGCTTTTTAAGTTGGCAGACGATCTTTTTTACCAGCTTAAATATCACTTTTACTCAAGCATAAAAAATGCCAATTCACTGTTTGCTCTGTTACATTAAACAAATAAAAATTAGGGAGAAAAGGGGGGAAAATAGCTACTCGTGTTTAAACTCTTAAACAGGCACGTATGCGAAGCGAGAAAAAAGGGATACTTTTACTTCAAAATATCTATTTGCCACAAGATGATTTTAAGCTTAAGGTATGTATGTAGATAGATCTATGCCTGCTCTAACTTTATAGTATTTAAAGACAAAGTTTCTTCGTATTTGGGTTTTTCTTGTTGTTTGTGTGTCAAAACATGGTTTGCACTTAAAGGCGAAAGAGTAACGAAGCGTAATTGATGTTAAATAGAGACATAAACATATACTTATATATGGATATGTACATATAAGTACGTATTTATGACGTTTCTTACATTTATGTATTGAAGAGAATTCAAGGTTTTCGGCAAATGAAAACAAACTTTGAACTCCTCCACATTCGCATGCACACATGCCATATACACACATACATATGAACAGCTTTTGATAGAATATGAACAAAAAAGAGTTTCAGGATATTGAATTGCATCAGTTATGAAGACGATTTTAGTGATTGCTTCCATATTTTTAAGGAATTTCTACTTTTTTAGCACTTGAGAAAATTAACTTCATATGCCACATAAATTTCGGGCTTTCTTTTCTTCTCCTCTAAAATAACCAGCTTCCCGAATTTTCCCGAATATACCATAATTGGTAGGCAAGACAATTAAAAATCTATAGGCAAGTATTTCTTCCTATCATATAAATTGTAGTCGACGTCATGTCAACCAGATACCAAAACCACTGTCGCTTGGATACTCGCTGTCGGCAATAATTCCCGATTGTTTTAACTATGATTGGCTGTTATTTGTTAGTGAACAATAATTGTCGGCAACGTGTACGAAAGGGAAAATTTTTTGGTGTCGGATTGACATGACAATAATTTACACAATGGGAGGAATTAATTGTCTTTCCTGCTTTGAAATCATTGTGATCCGTAAATTGTTCTATTTTTTCGCAACGAGTGTTCAGTGGTAGATCTCGTCAAGGAAAACTATTCCGGCATTTGGTTTTAAACAGTGCATTCCAATATCAAAATATTTATAAAAGATTAAAAAAAACAATATGTATGTATTTAAAAGAGGTTAAGCAGACAGCGCTTTTAATGTAAATCTATGTATTTAGTTTTCAATTGAGGGCTAAAATATTATTATTCTATCAATAACTCCTATCGCCAAACAACTTTAACAAACTTTAAAAAATACACATATTTTTTATACAACAGCAAAAAGTTTAAAGCATAACAATTAAGTATCTCAGAAATCCTCTTATATTGTTATTTTAACAACTTATAAAGAAATAGTTCACGTACATTATTTGAGATTTTAGGGTGCGTACTGAGGCAAAGCTATAAAAAGCTCTTAATTGTATAAGCAGCTTAATAAAATTGAAATAGATTTAATAAATCTAATGATACGCCCACATGCAACATACGATCACAAGTTAAGTTTCGCCAGACATGTTTCATAAAAGCCCAAACTTTCATTCTAAATAAAAATTAAAATTTACCTGTCAAGAGAAGAGTTAATTTAACGATTAAACATTTTATAAATACCACAAATTTGCCTTGTGGCATGAAAATATCACGCACTGTTAGAGGAAAGAGGAAAAGTACTTAGAAAAACAACGGTTTATTTTATCATCCAATACCAACTGCTAATTCTTGTTTAGGAACGCGTACGAGCTCTCAAAAAGTCAACGAAAAACGAAGAAAATTATGCTCACACGTTTCTAAGCAAGTTGTTGTTGTGGTTGATGTTGCATGGCCTGTCAAGAGTTTGTTGCATTAATGCACGAGTAAGTAGTTTCAAGTAGTTGAAAATTTCTAAAATCATTCATTATATTGTAGGCACATGAGCTCAAAACAGTGAGCAAGTTTAAAACAAAATCAAAGCTTTCTGTTAATAATATTAATATACATATGTACATAGATTTTAAAACTTAAGTCGTTACACGGTGCATTAGATTTTTGCTTAGTGTAAAAAACAGAAACTTGAGTTTTTTTGTGAATTATGCTTTCATTAAATCAGATGTTTAATAGTGCATTTTGTGATGGGAATGAAAATTAATTAATGTTTTTTCTGTTCGTTTTTTTAGTTTCCGTACTTTTTATTAATTTTAACAGTTTCTACTATTTTCTTTATACGTCATTTTTATCAGATCTGCTTAGTTCTGATATTCGTTGGCATAAAAGCAAAAGTGTTTCAAAGATCTTTACGATGAACAGCAACACGAAAACGAAACAACAACAACAAATCTAATGACAGATGTATTTTTGAGTTGAATATTCTATTCCCATTCTTTTGTTTAAAAAATTTCATTTTTGTTCATATTTTTTCAATTTTAAACTTGTGTGTGGGTATAATGCTGGTTTATATAATTCACAGTTAAATTTTAATTAAAGAAAAGAATTCAGTTTTAAAGAAATGATTTTAGTTTTGAAGAAGAGACTTTATTTCGAGTTTTAGCCATAAAAAATCCAGAGATACTGATTCGCCTAAACAGGGAGTGTCTTGATTATAAGACTTATGATTACTGTCCTTATATGACTACTCCAAAATAGCAATCGTTTATGTACATCATAAACCAAAAGTTTAAAGTTCTTGCGAAGCCAATTAAATTCCTTAAACTATAAAATAGTCAAAGTTTCCTTTTGAATACAATTTCTTTAGAAACGTTTGTTAGACTTAAAGTGTTTGTTAATTGATTTGAGCTTTAAACCTATAGTAAAGTATCATTTTAAATAAGGTCGTTAAATTATGCGCTCGTATACAAAAAGTACTTCACTTTAGCTTTAAAATTCACATTTCACGTAGTTTACAAAGTATTTAATACTAACAAACGTTTGTTTAATCACAAAATAATTTAGATATTTTATTGGCAATTGAATCGTGCATACCAAACGCTCTGTAGTTTATGATGTTTAAATATGTAAAAAATTAATTATTATTTTGACGTAAAATAAATTATTTTCACAAATTATGAATTTCTATCATAATATAACACATGGAAATGAAATACAACCAACAAAAATATAATAAACAAAGACGAATCCACAAAAGACTTTTCATTCGAATGAATAGAGTGTTTGAATAGCGAGCCTTTTATAGCTGTTTTGATTATGCGTGCATCATTAACAATTTTTTTATTTTTACTTTTTCTTTAGGGTATTTTATTGTGTTATTTAATTAAATTGCATATTTCCCATCGAATGAAAGAAATAATAATTTGCCACTGAGAGCAAAGACTTCAGACTTTAATTGAAGGTGCAACATGTACCCCTATTTATTAAATTTTTGGAAATATCAACGTACGTGTAAAATAGGTTTATGTTTGCTATCAAATTTTCATGTAGGAATATTTTAATACATTCCCGCTTATTCCAATTGTCGTCATCGTCGTCACAAAGTCGACATTAAAAAAATGTAAGTTCTGTGATCGATGTGAGCAACAATTGAGTGTTAATGATGACCACTTGCCATTTTTTAGGTCCTAGGAATAGTAATAGCTTATAAATAATATGTAATTGTTGTCGACATCGATCCTACAGTTGCCGAAATATTGGTTTTGACTTCGTGTGACGTCGACAACGACAAATAGAATAAGGGGGATTATTTCTTAACAATAGTTTATACAAATATTTTAAGTTTCTTTACATACGGTCGTTATTTAATAATTTCAAATTTATTAACCCTCTCAGTGAAATGTATTACTTTATTTTCAAAATTTATACTTTAATTTTATTATACATTCGCTAAAAACATATTTTTCGTCATCCCACAGCAAATTTAGTTTGTAAGCAAATCGTACAAAACTTATTTAGTGTTCATTCTGAATTCCAATAAACTCCGTCGATAGAAAAGCTTGCCAACAAAACCGAGTACACCAGATTCGCTCCCTTACCTGGCAGAGGACAAAAAATTTTTTTCACCATGGTTTTTCAAGTTTTACAAATGAAGTGGGTAAAAGTCCAACCAATGAACACATTTGAATTCTTTGCACCATTTGAATAACCCTTCGTGAATACCCTTAATATAATCAAAACAATTGCAGATAAAACATGTAAATAACGATACAAATTCACCAGATCACAATTCCAAATACAAAAATGTGTAGAAGAACACAAAATTGCCTTTACAGCAATTTGCTTGAATAAATCATCAGAGCAAATGCCAATATTCCAAAAGAAAACGAACGGACGAACTGAGACAATAAGAGAGATACAAGGCAGCAAGACAGGCAACTGTATAGCATTCTTATATGTCCCTTTAGCATTGCCGAAGTTTTTCTCCACACCATACTGATCGATTTCATTTATTGCCTCAAACGACAAACCACTGAAATATAAGATCTACTAACAAGTGATTGTAGGTTTTAACGGTCAAGTTCAATACTTCCAGCAAAAAAGGGATACCACAAAAAAAAACTGTGAAATGAACAATAAATGGTCATGTGTCAAAAACTAAACACACAATTGGAAACCTCATATTAAAAGAAACACTTTTGTTTAAGAGCATATGCCATACACTAAGCGACAAAAAATTTCTTACATTTCATTGGTAGATAAGGTATGTTCGTAAATGCAGTAAAAGCAAAGGGTTCTATGTTTACATATTTTTGTATACAATCTGTTTTACTCTTATTTTACTACTAGCGGACCAGGCGAACTTCGCCTCGCCCCAATTTTAAGCCTTCAGACAAACTTTCTATTTTTTAATTTGAAAAGCCATTAAGGAATAATTTCAAACAAAATTACATACAAAAACTCGATTTTCGATTTTTCCAATTTTCCGACTTTTCCGGAGCGATTTTCCCAAATTTTCTTCCATAAAAACCTTCTCCTCGAAAATACGAACAACTGACAAAAAGTTTTACAGAAATCGGCCAAGCCGTTCTCTTTTTATGAATTATTGGATTTTGCCACGCCCCTCCGCCCACAGACCGAAAATAAAAAATCGGACTTCACAGTGTCACCCGCCCGAGTATTCTGAAGGTTCCCTGTTCGTTCGTCAAAATCGACCCAGCCGTTTTGGAGCCATTACGTTACATACATACATACATACATACATACATACATAAATACATACATACATACATACACACATACACACATCCTATTTTATATACATATATAGATTGCAGCGCAGTACTGCGTTAATAAACGTACTCATGTTTATTTCTACTTAATTTATAAGGCCTATATACAAAAGGGTTCATTGGTTTCTTTTCAACAATTTTTGATCGGAGCCTTATAAATAAATAGTATTTGGTATAGATCCTAAAAGTTGTAGTTAGGAGACCACGAAAAATGCATAAAAATATCAATATATTTGTGCGCATCTAGAATTACACGGACATGATCACTATTTCTGAGATATAGTTGAACAAGTCATATTTTCCTTAATACGCATATTATGAACTTTTTAGGTCTGTTGTCGAAAATCGAATGGTGAAAATTTTGGGACGAATTACGGTGTTACAAAAGATTCAAATAGAATATTTTTTCTAAATAAAGTCGAAAAAAATAGAGAGAGATCCCAAGAAGTTCAATTTGTATTAATCGATCGTGTTAAACACCCTATAAAAAACCAACATTTGGATTTAATTCTCGTATATGATATTTGACAAGATGATATTATCTTATCGACTCGAAGAAGGAAGCTGTTGGCTGTTTTTTCTTTAATTTATCTTGATTCCAGAAGATGTCTTAGTAGTCAATGTTTTGGCCACTTTAATTTACTTTCTGTGTATTTGTTACATATACTATGCCTTCTGATTTTTAATGAAAATATTGTTCTCCACTGCAGCATGCGACCTGTTTTTTCTTCATGGATTGTACAACAGGCCTTTAATCAATGTACACATTTCAACAACTGTTGCTGTTGTTTATGTGAATTTTATTTCACTTCGTTTTGTTTAAGTTTTCGATGCTGTTGCTGATGAGGATGAGGTATTTAAGCTTGAACTCAAATTAATGTTAAAAGGTATCGCTACTATTACATTGCGAATATTAAACTGCCGCCACTACCATCATCACCACTAGTTCTTCTTCCACAAACGCAGTGCGACCCATTGAAAATTCGTTGAATGTGTGCCGTAAATAAGGAGATGAAATCAAAAAAAAAAAAAAAATAATAATAAATAAATAAAATTTATGTACAAACGTACAAATGTATGTATGTACTCATATGTATATTTAATCTTGATGGCGGTTTAAGTTTAATGTATTTATTTTTTAATGCGAGTGCATCACTATCGTCCTCATCATCATCGTCATCGTCAGCAGGATCATAATTTTAGTTACTGCCTCAGTTACTCTTTTTATCAAACTTTGCAGCAGTTAGCTGCTGTAAATAACCTTGAACTTAAAAGTTACACCAGCGGTCTTTTAGTGCATTGGTAAATACGTACAACCTAAACTAAACTTTAAATACTCGCAGCCGATATATATGTACATAGAGATGATTTTCCCTTTTCATAAAACGACAAAAAACGTCTTTCAGAATAAAAAAATAATAAAAGAAAAATACATGTCAGTCAATTTTAAACATTGATGTTTTAGTTTCTGTTCTTGCCGTTTTTGCTAAGGATGATAACAATGCCGATGACGCGGCAAAGTTTTCATAATAGGATACTTTATAGCTGTGTTGTCCAAACTTAAGATATTAATGTTAGTTGCAGGCGACTAATGGCGATTTAAATATTTTTGAAATATGATCAGCAATTATGAATATCGTATTCAAGCCCATAGAGAGAAGAATGTGTATGAAGTGCTACTAAAATTGCAACTGACAACTTGTTTAATTGATTTTAAATTTTGCTTTTCAATTTAGGTTGCACATTCAGTTGGTCTATAAACGTTTGTTTGCATTATTTTATTGCGGCTCGTTTACACTTTTCATCAAGCCATCCTAAACAAGCTTCCTTTCCGTTGCTTAACGTTGCAATACTCTTCAACTGTCAAACCTTTATAGACAAACTTGTGTACATTCTCGTACATACGTCCAGTTCATCCATCCATACTCTATTTTTAATTTTTATTTTCGCTTGTTGTTAAATTTTTCTTTTTTTATTTTTTGCAATATATGATGACAATAATCATTTTGCCTTTAGGTGATGGCTGTTTAAAAGAAGCCTCATATTGCAACTGGCTACTTACTACACAACAACTTCCTTCCACTCTGACTTCTTGCTAAAATAAAACTTTAGTGTTTTTCACTTCTCAATTAATTCTAGTTTAATTTTAATGTTTAAAAAGGGCGTGTTTCAATAGGATGTTATAGTTAACATACTACGACTCTTTGCCATTATGTTCTAGCATATTTATGAGGTTTAGAAGTAAATTTAAAATAAAGCCAGTATCTAGTTTATTTTATTGCTCTACAAATTGTTTGGGATCTGTAGATTATTTTACATTTTGTACTTCCCTGCACCTGGGAAAGCCAATTTAGCTTTAAGATGTGTATTCAAACAAATAAACGTATGTCTGAGGAAAGACCACCCAGCGATTTGTCCAAAATGTACCACAAATAAATCCAGTACTTAATGTTGTTGTTAAAGAACTAATAATAATAAAAAATAAATATATTAAAAGTTGTTAATGGACCCCTTACGAACAACATCTACTAGTATATAATTATCGTGTTGAGGCAACGACGATTATCCTCAATTGAAGGGCTGTTCAAGTTAACTAATTGTTATCGTTTTACAATTGATACCCATAATTGGTAATCAATACTGGTTTATACGACGGCAAAGGTTTTAGCGAGTTTTCACGTATTAAAACGAAATTGTATTCAAGAAAATGTGGAAGCAACAAGTGCTGAGTTTGTATTAAAATATCGTTGGCAAGTCTACTCATGTACTCGTATTATTTTTTAAAGCCAAAAATACAGCGAATTCACAAGTTTTCCAGAATGCGATTTTGCACTCATGACTAATTTTGCACTATTGCTATTTAAATTAGTTTTTGATTTTTCACTTCGATAACTTTAAGCAATATTTATAAATATTTGAGGCAATAACCAAATCATTATTTTTGACATACAAGTATGTATGTATAACATATACATATGTATGCGTATGTAAATATCACATGAAAATAAATGAGGCTAATGAATATATTTATTTATTTTGTAGTTAATGAGAGAGAGTCTTTTTTGAATATTCCGAAGCAATAAAAGCTACGACAGACCACAATCGAAGAAAATAACATTTAGGTGTCATGATTTTTGCTTGTCATTGCTCCAGTATTTTACATATTCAAACGAATAGAGCAAGAAAAAAATTTTTTAAAAAAATTCAATTCGAAATTGGGGCCAGCTTTTAATGAGATAATCAAATTAAGATACGTGGTGTGTTCAGACAATACTTTTTGAATTTCGTGGGATACAAGCAGTACATTTTTTTTAATATTATGTTGGTATAGTCGTGTGGAACATATGCCCATAGTATCAACTAGAAAGCGTTCATTGTTTAATGTGCCAGGCGAAATTTGGCCGTCGAAGAAATATGGATGAAAAATTTTGTGCAAAAATCTAATTGAATGCTTGACTTAAGAATAAAATGATAAGTAGTGCAGTCTCTTCCAAAAGGGCCGTAAGAATAGCAATGGCTAAACTCGCAATGGATACCTCAGCACGTCTGCAGCTGATGAAAATATTGAGAAAGTTAAAGAAGTTGTAGATAATGTGAGCACGTCAGTTGGTTCATACCATACAACTTTTTTGAATATATTGATCATGAGTTTCTTACGAAATTGCTTTATTTTATCGTCAATGAGGAGATCAACACTTTCTCAAAGTCTTGACAGGCTGTATCTTTCCCTTTTCTATTCCCAAAACGGAGCAGACCCATAGAAGGAGGGAAAGACTGAACAGAAATAGCTCAATATTAAAACGAATTTATCAGAACTTTTTTTGTTTTGATACTTGAAAAAATCCTAAGCAAAAGTGGTTAAATAGGAAATAGACATATATATAATATTTTTTGATGAAATAAAAGGTCATCCTACTTATTGAACATACCTCACACACACACACACATACATATCTTCAACTAAAACTCAAATTTAATTGATTGTGCTGTAAACATCTATCCCACAAAAGTTTAAACGCATGTCTTTGATTAAAAAAGTATTGATTTTATAACTGTTAAACGTCAAGTAGTTTTCAGGTTATTAGTTTGCATTATGCTAAAACTAGAATGTTGAGTTGTCACAACAAAATTAGATTAACTCTACTTAATGTTATTTTCATTTATCAATAAAACCAGTTAAAATGTACGTGAAAACTGTTTACGGCATAAACGCAAACGGAACTTTGTTTGAACATAAAAGTTGAATTTCAAATTTGATATCAAAGTCGAGTTGAATAAATATCACTGCATGTGTCTTAAGTCTTTTGTTTTGATAATCTTCTAGTCGAACTCGGCCTATGACTTGTGAAAATTGGGAAGGAAATAAATAACTAATTATCTTCCAGCAGTGAAAAAATTATAGACATGTTGTGCAAATAGAAATAGCAAGGAAATGGGCATTTAAATAGAAACAGCATAAAAGTGCTCGAGACTAAACACACTCGTTGCTGTTTGATCTGACGCCCATCACAAAGTGTAAAATGAAATTCGCCATGTTAAAATGACTCTTAACACATTTTTTAATACAGCAAATTATTTTAATTTTCAATCATTAAGGCATTGAGTTGCTTTTAAATAAAATAATAATAAATAATTAATCTAAGAAACGTAGTTGTTTTCAAAGATCTTGTTTGATAATGGTTTCGTTAAAAATAGATGTTTCGAATTAATCATGATAAATTGTTTTAATTAAATAATAAATTGTTATTATATTTGCTTAAATAACAGTTATTTCATTTTTATATCAAACTTGATAGAAGAAAAAAGGAAAGAAATAATGTCTAATGTAATTTAATCAAGCAAATAAGCAATTTTCATTAACGTCCATCCCTGCGTCATATATCATACCAAGGAAATGTTGCTTTTCTCTTAGAGCATAAAGAATTTTAGTTTTCGTTTGACATTATTATCTTAATAATCATAAACCAAAAAATCAATTTGTATGTACCAGTTTAGTTGACTTGTTTTTGTTGTGTTGTGTTGTATTGGTTTTGTTTTGTTTTGCTATCGTCTTATGTTACAACATTTACTTAAACCAGTATAAGAAAACTAGGATGTCTACTCTGGTTTAAACCTTAGTTTATAAAAATATGTCTTAAGTAAATTTTTGTTTTTGCTATTTTTTATTTATTTTTGCTTATTTTCATACGTTTGTTCGTTCAGCTGCAACTCTACTATGGAGTAATTACTTGAGAAAAACTGTATAAAAATGCCGGTTACTAGTTTATATGAGTTTTTAAATCTTCCTCCTCCTCTCTGTCTCTCTCTCTCTCTCTCTCCTTGTCTAGGTTGCTAAGTTGTTCATTCATTAAAAATTTTCAATACGTAATCTATAAGTAAAATCCAAACCGAGCCAAAAATATAAAGAAGAAAAGATCGTACTCGTAACCATGTGTGTAAGTCTGAACGTCTAAGCACGTACATATTGTATTACTTCAACATTAGTCATTACGGCAACAGCAACTTCAACATCAATATTAGTGGCAGTAGCAGCAGCAGCAACTGCCGCAACGACAACGATAGCGACAACGGCAGCAGCAACACCAACAACGTCAGCAGCATTTACAATCAGTTATTTAGAATTATGTTGCTTTAGTCCATATTGTTTTTGTTGCAGTTAGTGTTTGCGTTGCTGTGTTAACTTGTCGTCTGTGGTGTGTTGCTGACAGCTGTAGACGGCCGGCTCAACCTGTTCTCTTTAAACAGTTTTATTTAGTTGCATTTGTATGTTTGTTTTTTCGTTTTTCATAAATGTTGCAATTGCTCCGTTTTCTTTTCAATATTTTTTTCTTAGTTGCTAACATTCGTTCAATTTTTAAACTATCGGTGTTGTGTCAGCATTACATACTGGCATTTGTTTTCAATTTCATTGAAAAAAAAAAACACTTTTTTCTATTTCTTTTCGAAATGTATGTATCAAAGTCATGGCTAAGACTTTATGTTTGCCAGGATGTGTACATACGTCTGCTTTTGTTCGGTCGTAGTATGTATTTTCTTTGGCTGCCATGCATTCGTACTCAAAGTCGTAACAAGTAAAAGCTTATCGATTACATTATACGGTCAGACATGATTTAATAAAGTGGCGTTGGTTGTAAGTGGAGGTTTATTTTGTTTTAGAGCTTAAAGTTGAAGAAAAATTCGACATTTATCGCTCACATTGATCACAAAAATCATAAGTTATAAATGAAAAACAATCAGGTTTTAATGGATAGTTCATTATTTAAGACTATTTATCTGAATCTGGTCACTTTATAGCACTTAAGCAAAGAACTCATTATTATCTAGGTGCCAATACATAAGCAATACACATACAAATATTGTATCAGAAGATGTGTGGAGCAATTGAGTTGTCCTTGACAATGATCGTTTAAACTGAAACAACACATATTACACTTGAAAAAAATTAACATTTTACTTTTAATAGTTCCATAAGCAAAAAAAAAAATTGTTTTTAATAAATAAAAAATTTATTATTTTTATTATTGAAACTTATGAAGAAAATTTTTCTCAGTGTTTGTTTTCTCCTTAACGCAACGCAACGAAACTTAAAACTTTATTAGTTTAAAGTTCTTTGAAAGTGGCTTAAATTAAAACAAGCAGACGGACATTTATACGCAAGTACCAACTTAAGCAGAGTACGAAATAAAGATGCCAAAGACACATAGTCAGCCAGACGGCCAGACAACGACACAGCCATATAGTCAAAGAGATGAAGTGTGCAGCATACTCGTACATGTGTATAGTGTATATTAATTAACAGAAATTCATTAAATATCCACAAGAATTTTAGTACTTGTGGTATCAAGTTTATCAACTCCGCTTTCCTCTGTAGTAGTACGAGTATCTGCGTTCTTATTCAAAACCGGGTATTGATTTACACAATTAGTTAGAACTAATAAAGTTTAAATTAATATTTCTTTCTTATCCTTTTTTATAGTTTGTACTTGACCTTCGTTTTGTAAAACACGTTAAGTTTCATACCTTTTTGTAGCATCTCGTCGCTGAAATATTAAGAAGGAATATCCAATCATCGTGTTGTTATTCCTTGATAAACATAACAAGATAACCATACAATGTTGTATGGAAATATTGTTTCAAGTTCAAGATGAACATAACCGTGGGGCAAATCGATAATTTTATAAAATGTCGTCAAGAATAGAAATCAATTTATACAAATGTACTATTCCCTTATAATTTTAAGGTGAAGAGCTTTTGGAAAAAAAATATTAAAAAAGTGAACGTTGTAAAAACTTTCATTTTAATACAAAGTAATTTATCAAAAGGACTTGTTTGAGATAATAAAAAAATTTTTAAACTATCTCTCCATATGTTATTTCAAAAATTATTAAAAAAAAGGAAGATGTTTGAAAGTTTTAAAACAGATTTTTTAAGGACTTTAAAAACTTACTTTTGGAAAAGGAGTTATTTTAAGAAAGTACAGTATTTTTAGAAAGGTGTCTATTCAAAAGAAATTCATTTGCAATAATGATACATATTTCTTCCATAAATTACACTTCTTAAAATGTACTTTCTTTAAAAGGAACTTTTTGAAATGGTATTCTATGGTGGAAAACTTTGTTTAAAGTAATGTGATTTAAAAGCGCACTATAAGAAGAATTCTAGAAATATATTTTTTACGGGTATTGCTTTTTAAACTGCTGTAAGTTGTACAAAATATAACTAGACAATGCTTCATTGTAAGTTTTTGCGTTAAAAATAAAAACGTCAAACTTTTAAAAAGAAAAAAATTTTAACTTAAATGAAAATAAAGATGGAAGGGAAATGAAATTTTGTTTATTATTCTTACTGCAGTTGTTACTAATCGCTGATAGTGCCCTTCATGCTGTCATTGGCTTCACACCAAGTTGACAACAGTATTATATCAATTATAGGGTCGTTGTCGGCAACAACTGAATATTATTGATATGATATGACTTTTACTAAGGTTCCGTCAATATGAGTGAAATATTGTCCAAAATTGGCACACAACTGCCAATTTTTTACTGACGACTTTATAGAATAGAGGGAAATATATTTATAATTTCCTTATTATTTAAAAGATTATAAAGTTTCATTGAAAATATTTTAAGCAAATCACATTCGTATTGATATTCCCATCCATAAATAGAAAGTACTAACAATATTTGTATCAGTATTGTAGCATTGAGAAAAAATTGAGAAATTATTTTCAAATTTAAATGCTTTTCAAAAATCATAAAAATTTTCTGAAAAGTTAATTTGTTAAATGATATAGATACTTTTGGACAGGGAGTTAATTGGTCAGACGAATATTTATTAAAAAGCTCTTTTTAGAAAGGTCTACTGCTTTGTGAAATAAATTTTCTATCAAAACATGAAATGCAATAAGTTTCTCTTTTGCTGTTTCTAAAAGGATACATTTCAAAGAGTACTTTTTTAGAGGCTTCTTAAAAATACTCTTGGGCAATTAATCCAACAACAAAAATGTTTAAGTTTGTAAACGCTTTTTGGTATGTAAGAGTAAGATATAATTTTTTTTACAGAATAGGTAAAGGTTTTAAAAGGAAAAATTTTATATAAAAAAATTAATATGGACTCCCCCATACATGTACATATTTATACAATTACATACTTGCTATATTTCATATCTTATAAATAAATATCTTATAAATCTGTCGCTGTTTCTAGACTCTTTATACTCGTAGAAGTATTTAGTCACGCTTTATGCCTAAAGCTTTATTACTCTTCTTTTGTTTATTTATTTTTCATCATTGTTGTTGATGTCTTTAAACTTATTTATACAGTGAAAGAAAATCTAACAAATCGTTTGTTTTTAGCAACTCTAAGACATATTGTTCCGAAATGACAATGACCCTAAAGCATGGCCAATTAGTTAAGTTTTGTATTCTTCTATGATTATCTTAAATGCATTTGAATTGGCTGGCTGTTTAGATGCACTTTAATGTGTTTGAAAACGTTTTAGTTGGCAGTCAGACTTTGTGAACGAACGACAAAAGAAATACGACTTGGTAATCTTTGAAAGAAATTTTATTTAAATGGCTTTTGGTTTTAGGTTTTTTTCTTCTTCTTTTTGTTTAGCATAAAAAATTGTAAAATGCAAATAAAACAACTTGCAACAACAACCAAACACAGCAATAAGGACAAGACAAAAAAACTGGCTAATCCAATGACAATCTTCATGTAAACATCAGTCAACTGTTAGACGCCACATTCTGCTGTTGTTTACGTTCAAGTCATGTTTTACCCAAATTTGACATCAGATTGTTCGGTATTTTCTACCTCAAGTTTGTTTTGCATTCGTCTTTCAAACATTTTCCCCCAATTCATTTATGTTTTCTAACTCCTTTTTTAGGTTTTATTTTAGTAACTCACGTGCTATTCGTTGTAATAGCAAAAACAAATAAAAAGCATAAGGTTTTGATCTTGTTCTTGTCCACCCACTTTGTGTTAAAGTAAATTTGCTGTCATTGTCTTTCATGGACATATAGAAAAAGTATAGGATCTATTTTATTTATTTTTTATTTTATCTCAGTTGTTTTTATGCTCAATTTAATTTGTTCTAGAAAATAGAGTGAGTTATGCAAGAACATGAAAGTCTAAGATTATATATATTTTTCCAGCAAAAAGACTAATGATTTTTAATTTGGCTCAAATGAAAGCTTATTTTTTCTAATCTTCTCAAGACTAAAAAAGTTTGTGTTACAAAATTCGTCAGTTGTAAGGCCAAATGATTTTCTAAAGCCCACAATTGATCTAAATAAATAATGTTCTTTACAAAACTTTACAAAAATATTTTCTTCTAAAACCATCTCTGAAACCCTCGATAAAAGTTTGGTTAACACTGTACATTAAGAGGATATGCATGCATTAAGGCCAATATTGACACAACAATTGATGTTCAATTATAGTAATTACTTACCTTGTTTTGCTTTAGTTCACTTTTTACCACCTTGATGTTGCTCCTTTTATTCCATTTTCAACATGCTGCATTTTTCCATTTCTCTAGCAACACATTCTAAAATAATAATAAAAAAATTAAAACCTTTAACACAATACGAGTATGTAAATGTATGAAATTATACGAAAAAAATTTTATTACTTGTTTTTCTATTTGGCTCTTATCACTTTAAACTAATTAAAAGAAAGTACAATTTTAAGCCACTAAAACCCATAGACTAAGCTAATCCCATTTAAAGGAACAACGTAACATCGACCATAAGAAACCAGCACAAAAATGCAAGATCAAACACATGAACAAAAAATAGCACAAACAGTAGTGGATCTAAAATAAAAATAAATGGAAGTACAAGCAAATAACTAACAGCAGTTAAAGTTAAGTTAATCATAAGTGCTGCTAAGCGGTAGTATGCTAAATTTCAAGCTGGTTTAGGCGATTAAAAAAGGCAAACACCAAACAATTAGTTTTACACACACATAAAAATACCAGCCGCAATCTGTAGTATGTAAATGTGTGTTAAAAAAAAACTAGTTGGTTTCTTGTTAGATTCTGCAAGATTTTTGTTGTTGTTGTTGTTATTGTGTGCCATTAACACAGTTTGAAGACTTAAAGAAGCTTCCAAACTATAACAACACACTACATACATACATACATACTTTGACTGGCAATAAAAAATTAGAAAAAAATTAATGAAATTTCTTTATCTCTTAATGAACAAAGCAAAACAAAGTGTAATTTGAAAAAAAAACAAAATTAAGAAAACCATGGTAAACAGAAGGCCATCAAAATAAATCTGCAATAACAATAATTGCATTTAAGGATTGCGAGCATGTGTGAAGACAACAGTGTGTGGAGAGAGATAACAATTGAAGCCTTTTTACGATCACTTAAATTTATTATGAGTATGGGAGTAAAACCTAAATTACTTACAGTTTAGAGCCTTACATCTTGGGATGCGACTGCGCTTACAAATATATAAGTATATTCTTGTATATACATATACATATATAGTGGGCAAATTACAATATTTCGAAACTTTAAGAAATCAAATGACTTTTGAAACCAGGACACAACCAAATGGTTGCATGTTTATTGTATGCATCAACGTATGATCGCACCATTTGTTGGCCATCGAAAGAAAAAATTAACAATGTCAACCGTCTAACAGGGATGGAACTCTGTTAGCTCCAATAGTGTTTGCCTTCAAAAACAAGTGTGAAGAAGTTTACTGTCGAAATTGTCTCGATCAGAGTGCAAGATTTCTTTGGGAATACTTATACTGAAATATAATGAACTGTATGACGTATTTTATGGATAATGTTTTTAAAAATACAATAAGTGCGACCACTATCAACACACATTGCCCAAATTTATTTCCACGCATTTTCTATTTAACATAATTATTTATTTATCATCTTTAATGTGGGTCGCTAGAGCAAAATTTAGACGTTGTTCGTAAGATTTCTCGCCGCATGTTAAACTTTCAGCTTAATATCATCTACTCATATACATATGTACATATGAGTGGACTTTTAGGAAAATAATAAATAATCAACCTTCCAGATTTCAGACAATTCTTAAATTAATATATTTTATCACTCATTTCTTTTCAACCAGGGAAACACACGTCAAGTATGAAAAAATATGTTGTTAAATTTAAGCCTATAGCTCTGTTAGAGGATTCAAAAAAATCTTTCAGATCGCTTCATGGTCTTCGTATTATTTCCAATATTTGAAATTTTTGCCGGCTTAAAGTGAGTCTTGGAAATAGCTTAATTGCGTTTTATTAAAATATCGTTTCTTTTAATATTTTAAACAAACGATTAAAGTCTTCAAGTCCAGCCAGAGAGAGGGGGAAATAGAGATAGATGTGTTTGTATTATGAACTTGCGTAGGTTGTCTGGTAATTTTAGTATTTTGATACTAAGTTTTACATGAAAACTTTTACAGCCTTAATGCATGAGCTTAGAAACGTCTAAAGCCAAACATGCATGTTAAAGCTTAATGTCATTCATGTTGGAAATGTTTTTTCCATTTAATAAGAGTTCACTTGGAAATTTTGTAAATTTTTCGCTTGTGGTTTTAGTATTAAACAACCACTCATTCACGTGCCTCTAAATGAGAAAAGAAAAATAATAACGAAGAAAAAACAAAGAAACAAACAAATAAAAATAATGAAACGTAACATTACGGCGAAGAAGCTAAAGAAAATTAAGTGGTAAATGAATACTAACATTGGTAATGGCATTGGTAATTGCATGTTGCACCTACTCTCGTATAGACGTGTCTAAATCTTTATGTACTTAGAGGATTAAAGGTTATTTGCATATTTTTTACGTTTGTATTTTTTCAAATTACTTTAATAACACTGATTATTTTTACCATGTTGATTTTTTAAATGAAATTCCTTTAAATTAAGCATTTATGAGAGGTTTACGAAATAAAATTGCAGGCATGTGGTTTTAAATGACCATTTTCTTACGTTTGTGGAACGATGTGTAAAAAACGCTAAATAATTTTAGTTTTTAATTTTCCTGTTATTGTTCTTTTGTTTTCGTTCTAAATATTTGAGCAAATATTTATAAGTATATTTGAAGCTCTTTGCGGTTGAATTTTTTTTGGCAGGCAAAGAATTCGTGGCGCCTTTTCTTTCTGCGTTTAGTTCGAGGAATAGATAGATTTATTTAATTTCTTAAATCTTGGCGTCTTTAAACAGTAGTTGGTTATAAGACACATGAAGGTATATAAAGTCACGTCAGAGTTTATTTTATGGTTATGATTTATTTGTTGAGAATTTCATGTCAAAATGAAAAAAGCTAATAAACTTCAAGGTCATCACGAAATTATATTTTTTGTTACAAAATTTCATTAGCCATTTTCTATATAATAGCTATAAAAAAATGCTTCAGATGAACTTGAAATTTATGAAAAAATATATTAAATAAAATTAAGTAAAATGAAATAGTTTCTAACGTTTCTGCTTAAAAAGCCTATAACTGATATTGAGATGACACAAGGATATGTATGCTATTTATGAGATATTTCGCATGTTAAACGATTATAATTAATCTGATTACATTTCTAAGGGATTGTAAATGGATTCTTAAGACTTTCACCGTAAGTTATTTTTGAAGTAATATGTGAGTCTCAAGGTCACTGAAAAATTTTATTTTAAATTATACCCTCAAAAGTATTATGTGAGAAAAATTTGTGGAGTGTTAAATTTGAAAAATTTAAGTATTATTCCTAATTTGGCTTTTGAATTCCTTGATTTAGTGCTCACTTTTCTATAGGATTTCTAAATAAATCTTTTAGCTTTCTATGTGCAATATGTGCCACAGTGCGTCACTAAATCAGCCTATCACTTTTTTAATGCAACAGCTGCCATTGACACTGATTGATACAAATATACAGGCGTAAACTTCTCAACATTTTCATTTCATAATAAAAGAAAATGCTCGCTGTGTTTCTTGCTCAATAAACAGACATAACAAAAAATATGATCATTTAATATTTTTGTTTTTATTATTAAATTCATTATAACTCATGGTATTTTTCATTTTTTTTTTCCAAACAATATAATAAAACGCACCCATAACCATAATGAAATTGAATCTAATGCAAACCACCATGTCATCGTAATCACCAAAATAATATTATGTTACCATCACTTATTCAAAAATATATTCATTGATATGTAAATCAAATAAAAACAATAACACACATTATGTTTAAATTATTTTAACAACAACAACAACATGCACGTGTGAAACATTCATCTATCTCATTGATTAAAAAACTATTAATAATTTATTTTTTAATTGTCACTTCAAATGTAAATAATAATAACAACTCTGTCATTATTTTTCTGCTGGGCTCAAAACTAAATTGTAAATAATATGACCGTGTGTTAAATGAACATCACGTTATATGGATTTTTACATGGAACATTACAAATAAATAAACGAATTTGCTTGTTTCCACAATATATAAAAACATCCGCCAAAAAAATTACAATAATAATATACATACATGCATACATAACACATATAAAGATCGGGTGGCCTTGGTAACTGCTGCACCACCGAGTTATACACGTATGTATCACTATTTTCCAGCACACTTGACAACGCACCCGTTTTGTTTTTATCCTCAACCCCCACCACCACCACCACCAATAGCACCACCTACAATGACACAATTGCCAGCTCCGCCAACACTTAAACAATTGGGCAATTCGTTGAGTTCTATGACACAAGCACATATAGCACAAACATTAAGATATCCAGGTAAGAATTTTCGCAAAAAGCTTTTATTGACTAAGAAGTTAAAAATAAATCTATACCACGAACATGCACAGATCCACATACAACTCTTATTTATGAGTTTGAGAACTACAATGACCAAACAAAGAAAGATAAATATGGCTTTGAATTTATTTATTATGTATTTTGGAAATAAGTAGCATTAAATGGGTGTTTTTTTCTGAGCTGAGGCGGTTTTAAATGGAATACTCTGAGTATGATTTTAACCATTCCAATGGGGGTCATTATCGAAATAAAAAAATGCGATTCATCTGATTCATTTAACAGATGAAGTGGTGAAGTTTGTATAAATATCATTCAAAATTAACAAGCAGAGAATAAAATTAGCAAGAACTTTCGCATATTCGAAGAAAGAAAGCAAATACAAGAAAATGTATGGGTAGAAGTGGCCAAGGACACTATTTAGTTTATTGTGATTTAGATTTTATAAAAATCAATTGCTTTTAAAATTTTTATTTGAAATACTTCATATTGAAATTTATGGGGATTGACTTCAGGAGCAAAATAAAATTTTCTAGTTTTATTTAAAAAAAGTATAAGAGAACTCACTGGGTTTTAAATGTTCTTATTCATTTCAAAATTAAAATAATATAACTCATGTTATATGAGTTATGCGGGTGCAATGTTCATGTCGCCAATCTATTTTTGGCCGAACTATTTTCCTATTATGCTGGGTGTCCCCCGGCGGAAGGTAAATTTAGTAAGCAAATCTTAGCATTCAATTATGTTCCATAGACAACACTACGCGTAGTGTTTGTTTAAAAATTACTAAAAATATTGATTAATTTATCACAATTATTCGGGATATTTCCCACGTTATTAAAAAATTTTTTTTTTTTTTTAATAAATCTTTATTCTTTTATTTCTTTACTTTCTTCCTTTGTTGGTTGGTTTGAGATGTGTAACCCGCAGACTACTAGTCTGCTTTCTATTCATATCTCTTTGCAGTTTTGTATAATTACATTAACAAATTTTTAATCAATTAATCAACTATTTTGTTTAATTGATTTAAAGAGATTTTTATTAGCTTGATCCGCCTTTTTATAAAATCAACTTAATTCCGACAGAGAAATCACAAATTTAGTTACATCTGACTAAAAAACAGTCATTAAACTACAGTTAAAATAGTTTTTCGTAATTAAAAACGAAATAAAATTAAAATAATTTTTTAATTATAATAAAATCTTTATAAAAATTATTTAAATCACTTTAAAATTTTTTTAATAGAGGGCTGCTTATCTACCATGGGATAAATTAAAAATTTATTATAAAATGTAAATTGGGGAAAACCCTTATTTAGAAAAAAAAAATAAATTTTAAATGTTTTTTTAACGATTTTCATATGTACATATATACATAGTTCCTAAGAAACTTATTTTGCAACTAAGAAATTTCATCTTCAAACCCACAATATACATACTTATGTACCTCTAAAAGCTTCATGGCTCTATGACAAGTTATCAATTTAAAAAAAAAAAAATTCTTATATCGCCACATTTTCTTTAGGTTTATTTATACGTCCCGATGACACAAACTTGTATACAACTTTGGAACCCACTTTAAGCAGTAATCCCAATGTATATTTTCAACGTGGAGGTGCTGTTCATCCAGGCATGATGTATTAGTAGAACTAAGAATCAACTTATTAATGAATTTATTTAACCGTAAGTTTATTAATCTTCAAATATATAATACTCATTAAAATAAAGTACAGGGTCTAGAAAAGAATTGAAAAGTCTTTTAATCCAATTATTATTTTTTGCAACAGCCCTTTAAAGATTCAATTAACCACCATATGTTTAAGTTGTGTTAGTTTTTTTAAAACCAACTATTGAAAACCCTCAAGACTTTTTAATTTAATTTAAAATAAAATATTTTAAGTTCAACCATGAAAAGCAAACGCTCACTAATTTTTAAGTCAAAAACTCTAGTTTTTTTAACAGCATAAATACTTGATTGTTTACTTTAATGTCAATAATTAATAAGTGTTTATGTAAATTTAAATTTAAGCTAAAATTATGCAAAAAAAAAAAAATTTAAAAACATATTAATTCTTATGAAATGCAAGAAAATATACCTAAATAATGTTCATTAGTATTAAAAAAAATAATAGCAATTAAAAAATTTTATGATGAAGGAAAAACGGAAAAAAATCTTTTTTTATGAAAATATGTATTTGGTGTTAATTACAAAAAAAACAACAACTTTAAGTGCAACAAGTAGTTAGTAGTAACAATCAATTAAATTGATTATTTAAGTTTTAAAAAAATAAATTCTTTGTAAATAAAACAGACGAAATTTTGTAATTTTCTATTTAAGTTTCAAAAGAATGAAAACAATAAATTAAATGAAAAAATTAAAATAAAACAAACTTCATAAGTATAAGAAGAGAGAAAATTTTATTCTTACTTTTATTTATTATTAACGAGGTAAGTACCGCCAAACTTCACGTTTAATACGTCCTTGACCAGTATAGAGAATTTTTTTTAAATTTAAAAAATTATTTAAAATATGACTTGAACTCGATTCAGACGAAAAATTATAGCATTTGATATCGAACAAATTTTCAAACAAAACTTTGTATTAAAATTTCGATTAAAATCGGATGCCGTAATTTGCCCACAGGAGAAAAAATGCTGAATAACGCAAATATGGAAACTTCGTATTAACACACTTCGCTTCTTTTTTCATACGTTTCTTCCCGCATTACTAACAGCCAGCTGAAAAAAGTTAAAAAAAAACGATGATGGTGTGACAACCATCGAAAACAGTACAGATCCGTTCTGCTATTGCAATAGAATTTTCCTTTCTCCATTTCTCCCCGTTAATGCAATGACTTTTTTTTAATTTTCTATTAGAGTTCCTACGAAAAGTCAAGCGCATTTACATTACGATTTTTTAAATTGATTTTGTACATAAACAAAAAATAAGACAAAATAAATTGAAGAACGGTGGGCCAGATATTGTTATTCTTTAAATTTATTTAATTAAAATTTTGGTGCAGTCATAAAGCATCTGTGGGCTGGAGAACAATTCGCCGGTCATCGTAGTTACATTCTATGGGCAGATTTACATTAGAAATAAAGTCGCTGCGACAATGCTCGCATCCCCTTTTGGAATCTCTTCTTAAATCCACTCGAATTTATATAAGACTTTTTGTTACAACAGTTAGAGGATTTTGACGTTCAACTGGCTTATGCTTTAAGCGTAATTTTTCCATTAACAAAAGCAAGTCCTGAAGGAAGCAACAATGCATTTTGAAGCACTGGTGTCCATATTTAATTTTAAAATAAGAAATTGGTGTTTTGTGGGAAAACTTTCAAGCTTTTCAAAATTGCAGACCAAATCGCCTCCAGAATGTTGCAAGACTATATGAAAAAGAAAAGAACAATTACGATCCTGGAGAAATATATAAGATTACTAAAAGAAGGAATTGTTTTAATTGTTGAAAGATTGTACTTTTGAAATTTGAATGACACCAAAAATAATACAGCCGTACCAGCATTGCCATCCCTGTTGGAAACTATTAATCAGGACTTGAACTAGAGCCATTCTAATTAAAATAACAAATATTATATACTTATTTTAATAAGTTACAAGCATTTGAAATATTATATTCCGACATTTATTAACGACTTTTTTAATTCCAATTCAGCAGAACTTTTATCTAAAGGTGGCTCAAGATCTCGTTCAAAAAGATTTTTAGTGGTTAGCAGTTATTTTATGTCACCTGAGGATCGCAAAGGACATAATTATATGTTTCATTATATAAGCTTCGTCTGTATATTGTGTAGACCGAAGCGATATCCATATCGTTTGATTTAAGAAAAATTTAAATCGTATAAGCTTAAGGCCGATCGTTCGATAGGTGCCAATAAATCTTAGCCCGTAACTATACACAGAAAAAAGAATTTTTGGAACTGTAACTTTTCAAATGGCACTCGTATATTTTATCGCACATAAGAAGTGCTTTTTCAAATACGTATTTCAAAAGATAATTTTGAAAATCTGACTTGAAAAATTATAAGGAAAAAAAGTTTTGTAATACAGAACTTAGTATTTGGCACAAATCTTCAAATTTCATTTCCTTGAAAGAGGAACCGTTGATTACTTTAAAAAAATCAGGCGCTTTTTAAACAAGTACCCTTTAGATATCTTTGGAAAAAGTAACAGTTTTAGAAATGACTCTTGACACATTGCCCCTTAAAAAATGCGTCATGTGAAAATTTGTTTTTATATGCGACTGACTAATATTTCTAGCAAGAATCTAAGATTTCTAGAAGAGTTTTTTTGATGAGAGATGAGTTTCTATTTTTGATCCGATCTGTGCCCTGCTGCTCTAATTTTTTTGTCTATTTTTGTTGTACTTACATAAACACTGTTGCATACTTCTTTATCATTTATGTTGCACCTAATTTTTAATCTATATTGGATTTATCTAATATTTGCATTTCACTGAATTATACACTGCACCGTAATGTATTGTATGATTTATAGTTCCTGGTGTCAAATATATTTGATATTTCCAATCGTTCAACTACGCTCAGCTACATGAGTCATTGATCTGAAAAACTTTGGTTCTGTAATATTTTTTTCGAAGAAATTTCCAATAATTAATAAGGACTAAAAATAATTGTTTTTAAATTTTTACTGAATTATTTTCTTAATTTACAAGCCATTGTATTATTGTCTTACACGTACTGTACTTGTTGTTCAATGAACAAATGTTCTACAAGTATACAATTACACTTGATGTATTTTTGGGGGAAGTTGTATTGATGCCTGGAATTAGTTTATTTGTTGGATTAAGCTTTTTAATATGAAGGCGACATCTGAGCCAGAGTTTAGCTCCAACTGTAACGATTCACAATCGTAGTGCGTTTGTTTAAACTAAGAAATTTACCAAATTTCACTTAAATTTTATCTCATTTGAAATTTATTTTGAAAGTAGTTTTTAATTTTTTTGTTAACACAAGATAGAACTGATATACTACTGCTGACTATTCACAAGGAGTATTTCAATAAACGATTGAGGTAAAAGGCGGACTTGTAAATTAACAACTGATTTTATTTTTCAAGAGAAATTATTTAATTATTGTTATTATTTTTAGAAATAATTGTTGTTTCTCTATTTTTTGCAGCACATTTTAATTTTTATAGTTAAAATTTTAGTATTGACTTCTTATTCCTGTGTAACAGCCACAAATTAAAATTAAACCTCAATGTTAATTTTAATTTATCTTGCAAAGATAATAATCGATAATTAAGTGTTTTCTCTTCAATTAAAATATTTAATTTAATATCAAAAAGAATGATTATGTCTACAAAAACAATTCAATTAAAATCAAAATAAAACAATTATATTTTCTCGAACAAATAAATATTAAGAATTCGAAAACAACAATTATTATTAATAATTATTAAATATGCTGTCATAATGTTTACAAAAAAATATCCTTAAAAGTGTATTTACAGTATATTTTCAGAAAGATTTTTTTATTTGTGCTTGTAAGCCAGCCAAGTTCGTATCTGACATATAGTTTGAAAATAATTCTCCTTATTGCTATTAAAATTTTGTATAGGGTATTCAGAAGAGTGTCCTGTTTTCATGTTATCTGAATGCAATCAATTTCAATTAGTGTTAAATTCTAGTCGCACGTACATAGTAATTCTGACTGCTGCAAGTTCAATGATATATTATTGGGGAACGTTGCTTATACAGTAGTTGTAACAGAAAACGTAAAACAATTTATTATAATTGATTAATTCGTTGAAAAAAGTTCCTGCTACATACACATTGGCGCCATACCTTCTTTCCAAGAGGCAGTTAAATAATGACTTGTTTTATTGTCTTTTTATTGCATCATACTACACCCTACTAAACAAAGGATTTTAAGAGTTGCTTCTACTAAGTAGCGCACAATTCTGCAGAGGTTTTGTAGTTTGACTAATGCAAATGCTCAACATGTTACTTGCAATGGATCAAGTGAAATAGATGTATTTGGAAGCCAACAAGCCAATATTTCAGTGAAGGGTTTAAAGTAGTCGGATTAAACATTCGTTATACTCATCGGGCGATTATTCATAGTTTGCATTAAATATTTATTGTCCAAAGGCAAAGTGCATATCAATCTGTGTTTTGTTACAAATTATATTTGGTCAGTTGCGTCCTTACAATGTCTTGGATTAATTTTATGAATACGATTTGATTACAAAGTTCCTTGCACAAGAAGTTGCAATTTGTAAATCTTCGTTTTAGTGAGTGAACGAACTCATTATCTGCGTTAAATTTATGTTTTTTCCACAATATGGCAAAAATTTGTCACGAATGTGTTATTAGAAATAACTTAAGCATCATTATATTTACCACCTGACCTCCGGTGATAAAAAAATCCATTGAACATAAAAATTTTTCCAATTAAAATTCTTAAATTTTTAAGACCAAACTTTACAATCTAACTTACGCCTCTGAAAAACTCTCAGTCTTACATGTAAAAATCATAAACATTTAGACTCTATAAAGATATTTTTTGTGCATAGATTTTATTTTTCAATAACTATCGACTCCAATGCTGGGATTTTAATTGCACATGAATGGCAGAGAAGGAGGGAAAAATGCTTAGCGCTTTAAAAAAGAAAATGTTTTTATGTGTATAAAAAGAATATATTATAATAACAAGAATTTTAACGATTATTATAAGGAGTCCTAATTCGTGAAAACGAAAAAAAAAACAACAATAAAAAGGGCATTGAATTACTAACAATATCCAGTCATGGACATTTTGCAAAATTCATATGTATATATGAGTACAACAACAGTAACAACTAAACAATCGGCATCTAGTATAAACTTTTGCTTATTTATTTTTTGCAGTAAACGGCTTAAGTATCTTTTATTTTTAAGTATACAAAAATACCTTAGAGATTGTAACCAGAGAACTCTAAGGAAAAACGAAGTTGAACAAATTTACCTTAACAAAAATAATTTTATCACTTTACTGTCAAATAGAAATCATAAAAGTCATATACCGAAAATTTACTTTTCGAGCTAAAAACATGACAACCGTTTGAAAAAAAAATCCTTAAGATTTTATTAAATGTTTGCACCAGTGATGTCAATTATTGTATTTTTTTTTTGTTCGAAATGTAATACCGTCTTTAAAGTTAAATTAGCATTTCAGCGAATTTCCGTTTCTTTTTATTGAGAACTTAGTTTTTCAAAATCTATGGTACCGTTAATATATTTCTATCGTTATAAATTTTAAACGTGGATAAATTTAATAATATAACAAAAATCATCGTCTATATATCTCAATGAAATTAATGGACGATTCGAAATCTGTTTTTATCCTAAATCGAAATCTACGACGCTTTTTAGTTTATATGCAAAAATACTCCGAGCATTTGACACAATAGTTTATCTTAATTTGGCAAAACTAAATATTAAGACTAAGGTTAGCACTACTGGCCTTTGTGTATAAAGAAGGTACTCGGAGTAATTTTCAGCCTATGTAGTCACTATGAAGGATTAGCTATAGTGCAGTCTCTCACGAAAAGAAAGTATGGTTCTACAGAATTAAAGCAAATTCAAGATCTAGTCATTTATATTTGAGAAGCAACTAGAGTGGTTTCTTGTAAGGAATAGAGCTTGTGGCCTCTAACAACTAGTCTAATGAACAGTTGAAATCACTTTGCGCACATACTTTAAGTAAAACACGATTTCAATACAATAAAATCCTTGAAAGAGAAGATGTTTTCAAATTAAATTGCACGTTTACGTTTTGGAAACAATATAATTTTTCTGTCTTCTTCCATTTTATGTTGTCTTCTTTTAAAAATCCAAAATAAGTCGACGAGAAGCACCTTTCCTGAGAGTTCTATTTTGTTGCTTTTCACTACTTCTTGGATTTATGTTCTATAAATATTTTTTTCTTTCTTCTTTTGCTAAATAGTTTGTTTGTCAGACAAAAAACGTGACTTTAGACTTTAAAAGTAGTAGACAGAAGTGGGTAGTGCTGCGCATGTGTTTGTGTTCAAACAGTGAACTTGAGCATGATTCGTTGCCAAACAATCTTGAGATTTTGGCATTTAACAACTAGATGGGGATTTTGCTTCGTTAATGAAAAGAAGAAGGAATCCCAAAGGAATAATAAAATATTAAATAATGTTAAAAAGATGAAGTTTGACTTTAAACGAAATAATAATAAAAATGAGAAGCTATAAAATTTTCACAAAAACCATAATGATAGAGTTACGACAATATTTACAGCGCACACATTACAGTCAAAATAGCGATGGGCACTAGTATCATTTTTGGTCAAAAGTGAGAGTAACCAAAGACTTAAGCAATTCAACCCAACTATTTTCTTGCCACACAAACTATTTTTTTAACGATGAACAGTTCGCTGCACATTGATGGGATTTGTATAATATTGCAGATAATGAATACTCTTGGCAATCTCACTGCTAATTTAAGTCAGTTAATACTCCTTCTCCGCATTTTACCTCGTAATATTAAAATGATTTTTTTTCTTCACCTAATAATCTCAAAAAGAAAGCAATTGTGATGAAATAAAGTTAATTAAAAAGAAGATTGTATTACATTTTATGAATTAGAATTTATGTTTATAATCAAAAGCTGAGTATGTGCTTGCATTTCATTTTGGCTTAGTAATCTTTAGCCGAATAATGTACTTTTACAAAAATTAAAAAAATATTATATGAACATGCTATAATCATTTTGGAAAATATCTCGAATAATAAATCTATTAAATTAATTTAATAAATGTTAAAAGAACATTTTAATGCCCCGCGGAGGGTGGCAATTGCATGTTTTAGATTTTTTTTAATATTTTGAAAATGGCAATTTACACACATGGCTTTTATACTTATACTTAATTGCAATAAAAATATTGGCTTCTTTAAAATGTCTGCTTAAAACCAATTAACTAACACTCTCTCGCTATTTTATAGAGTTTTCAAAGTGTCGCAATTTTTTATCACTTCCTTATGTATGTAAGTATTTTAAGTTTAATTAAGAGCATAACAGAAGTTACCAAACGTTAAAATACAAAGTGTTTTATGACACTTGTAAGTATGGACATACTCGTACACATCTACATGTGTAACTGAGAATGTATGTGTCTATAATATAAGCAATCAGTTACAATAAATATAAAGACTAATATTCAAACTTAATTACTTTAATACATTCATTAATGAAACCGGAAAAAAGTCCTAGAGTCATTAAGGTGCAGCTTAAGATTAAAACGGCAAAAATAGCAGCAACAACAACGCCTTTTAACTTAAAATGTAATTGATCACTTGGGGAAAAAGTGTATGACAGCACAACATGTCAAATGGACTTGGTTGAAAGATGGACATTTAAACAAATAAATAGGAATGAAGATGGACGGACATATAATACAACAAACAAGGAATAGACACTAATAAAACATAGGGACAGTTAGATTCAAATAAAGACAGACAGACACAAGGAAAATAGATGGATAGCTAGACAGGCAAAAAGTTGGACTAAACATTAAACCAATATACTCTCGTATACAAGTATGTAGCTGAAAATTGCATGAGCAATATACAGAGAAAACAATATTGTTAAAGAGGCTGGCAGGAAGAAGGTAAAGAACGAGCCCCGTAGTACTACACAGAGTATTTGTTAAATGCATTCGTTGAACTAAGGACGGCCGCTTGGATTTGGATTGTTAGAAAAGAACGAACTAACAAACATTTCACGCTGAGCTGTCACTGGAAAAATAAATGACGCCGCAACGTATAACATGACAACTTCAACTCAAGCACAGAGTGATCATTGCCGCCATAAAACGGTATTACAGGAATAGAAAAAAGGGTTTCCTTTTTATTTGCCTTTGTCTTTAGCAACTCTTCGTTGCTCAACTCCAGCTATGGCCACGTTATGCAACTAAACAGTAACAAAAGCAACGAAACGCCATGAAAATGATTGCTAACGAAATTGCTTCATTTTCCTTGTATAATACAGCAAATCATGCCATTATCATCATCAGATGCTGTGGACGGATATTAAAACGCTAAAGATTTTTCTACTTTACATTTAACCATCTTATTTTTTTTCGTCATGTTGTTAGTTGTTGCATTTGTAGCTTTTTCAAAATAACGTGACAAAAACATGAAATAAAAAACACATTCTAACATTGATTGACTTGTGATATGTAAGCGACTCTAATTGAGTGTCAATTTACGCAACGCAATATACAACACAACAGGATTAAACTTCACATGGAAGTTAGTACTTGAGCAGAAAAGTGTACAATACAAAATGCAATAACGAAAGAATGAGGAAAAAACAAATGCAGCAAATAAAGTAGAACAAAGCAAATAGAGAAAACAAATACAAATGCATAAATTTTACACACAGATATTCGAGTACTACACCCAGCAAACACAAGATAAAACTTTCGAAATATAATTTAATTTCATATTCTAATTTGGCGTGGTACCTAGAAATTAAATGGTATTCTATCTATCAAGAACTCGATCTCCATATTTATCTCTGTACTTTTAAAGGCCGAAGTTTTTTAATAGGAACTTGGCCTTATTTTCACATTTATGTTTTTGTGAGAATCTAATATTATGGTGTCCATATAGATCTGTATGTGTATTTATGAGCAGAGGCAGCTGTTTGGTTTTCAAGGAAATAGAGAAAACACATCCTGCTAGCAATCTTTTGATTACTTGATGTGTGATAGTTTACAAATTTTGCTTTGGTGCCGCCAAACTGTGATCAAAAATATATTTTATTAATAATGGCCTTCGTAGACTAGTAGATAGTGTACTAGACTCGTAGTGCGAAGGTGGCAGGTTCGAATCCTACCGCAGAACTCTGGCAGTTTGTGTTTGATAATTAAAGGGAGCGCACAACAAGCCTTCACTGGCCAACGTGTATGTCGTATGACATGGGCTATCACACCTCTCCAATCAACCTAACCTAATAGTGAATAAAGTCGAGTTTATGTTTGGCTGAGCTCTAAGAAAAGTGGTGACTTCTATCACAGGATATTAATACCAATAGTTACACTCATTTGTCGGGTTAGGCAACTAAATCCGAGCAAATTGGTTGATGTACTCATAGTAGCAATGCACTAATTGGCGGTATGAAATTACGAATTCCCACATCTAGTCTAACTTCACTTTTTCACCTGTTTCAAATTATGTATTCACTTTATTGTATTTGAAGATAATATTTGAAAAACTATATATTTATTTATATGTGATCAAATCAATTAAGGAATAAGTCTTCTATCAAGACCATATTAAGCATATTAGAAATCTTTCTTAAGCCTCTAACATTTGGGAAAGAGATGAAAGTCGCGTGTTTGCTGGTCATATACATGTCTAAACATGTGACACCGTTTAAACATTTCTAAAGCATTTCAGGCTTGTTTTTTTTATAAAATCCAAGACCAAAATACTCGTACATCTTGGGCTTGTTGTATTTCACCAATTCTGTTAAATGGGTTTTCATTTCTATATAACAATGCCTGATAATAATCCAACTATCCGAAATAGCTGTTACATACTATAGAATGATGATGTTGAAGATGCTGCATCATCGTTATCGTGTCGATGTAATTTATTTATTTTCATTTCTGTAGTTCTTTTTAATGTATAAAAGGCAATGGGTATTTGAAGAAATTTGTTTCTTATTATATTTTCCATGTGTACACAGCCAGCCACGCATTTAATTAATGCGTTCTTAGAGAATTTTATAACAACTTATTTTATTTTTTTTTTTATCGTAGCAGTGTTTATTCAAATTCTGTAAAAAAAATTAGTCATCAATAATAGTCCAATATTTGTTTAAAAATATAAACAAAAACAAAATGTTTTAAGATCCGGTTTTTGAAAAACGAAGTGTTTTTTGTTATTAGAAATCTATGATTACATTAGAAAGATTCCATATTAGATAAACAGAAAACAAATATAGATAACAAGTGCAGTTACCAATTTTAACTTCATCATAGTCCTTTCAAATGGCATTTACCATAGAAGGGTAACTAAGATGCCACAAGCACCTTGTACTGACAGTTAGACCCTTCTCTGATGTAGTCCTTAAGTAGGTTTTCCAAACCAGTGAAGAGTGAAGCGGCACGGGAAATGAGTGACAATAGTAACCAATTACAGCTCAGAAATTGAGCTCTAGTTCTGCCGCACTGAAACAACAAGGGCAACTACTGATTGCAACTCGAAACATATTTTTTAGTACAGAATAGGGTTTCAAGTCAATAACTTTTAGACATGTTAAATTATTTTTTTACAGAATGTGTGAAAACCTTTGTTAGAACAGCAGAGTAGAGGTAAGATTTAGTTCTATAAAAACTCGCCAGTTAAGCCCACAACAAACAATAAAATGTTTAAGTGTAATTTGTCAAGTGATTGATTTAAAAGAATATAGCGAATAATAAATTTTCAATAATAAATGTTTTATAAAAAAATTTTTATAAAAAGAAAATTATATGTACGAGCACATAAAAACTAAAAAAGTTTAAAACAATTTTTTTAACTTATTTGTGGTGATTTTAGCAGCTGTTTTATTTCGCACAATATGCTTCTATAAAACAAACATGTGAATTAAAAACACATACAAATTTAATTACATTTTATTTAAGACATCCGCTGACATTATGATTCTCAATGTACAATTAATGCCAGCAAAAGCTGGCAATTTGTTATAAAATTTATTCGAATGTACACAATTTATGACATTAATTAGAAAAAAATTATATCGCTTAAAATGCCACCTCCCGAGTTGAATCATAATTGCAATCGTTTTACAACATTTCTTCATATTCGACGAGGAAAATTACGACGTTAAAACAACAGACTGCAAATTTGTCAAATAAGACGTAACAATAATTTCATGTTCCTGAGGTGTGTATTTGGCATCATCCGCAAAAATGGCAGCCAATTCAAATTGTGGCATTAATTTTGCGCCACCTTTTATGATTCGTAATATATTAGCAAAATACAATGGAAACTATATTTTGAGTATTCTATAGTTTCAAAGTTCTTTATGCATAGTTTTTTTTATAAAAGTAAATGCTATCAGACAGTTTCAGTTCGAATAAAAAGGGCCAAGTAACAAAAGAAAATAAAGCTCCTGGGGATATATTGATCTATGGCTGAATGTTTAATTTTAAAATAGTCGTATGTAGTAGAATAATTATTTTGTGATGCCAACGTCAGCAGCAGCATCAATATCATTGCAGGCAATGTTGTCATTATTTGGCATCCAGATAGCCGTCACTATCATCACCATTAACATCATTGTCATCATTATCATCATTATCGTCATTATTAACATTTTATATCTCCCTCTATGGACATGATGCCTTTATATGGTATTGCTGACCACATAATTTGCTATTTTAGTATTAATGTTGTGTTTATTTAATTTTTCCTTTTTTGCTGGCCTTTTCTACACATTTTGTTGCATGGGGCGCTTAGAAAATTAACAAAACATTTTTTAAATCATTGCTAACATAGCAATTGCTGTTGCAGTTGATACAATCATACTTATTTAGTTTGTTACTCTACCACTTATTCCATGCCGCGCCGTGTCCAACGTTAACTCAACGGGGCTGGGATGGGATGGTTTTGTGCGTTACGCTATTAATTTCAGATTATTATAATGTGGCGTTTGTTTGGTCAAAGATTTAAGAAATGCGTTTAAAATCCTTTAAAACAAACTCCACACTTTGCTGTTTATTTTTGTTGTAGTCACAAAATCTAATACCACCAGTATCAATATTAACAACAACAACAACAACAACAACAGAAAAAGCACAAAGATAATGAATTATTTCAAATATGCAATTTTATCACAATTGACAAAAGGTGGCGATGATGATGCCGATAGCGATGGTGATGGCATTTATTAATGTGTGGCAATTGACTTGCCATTTATCATGATGATTGTATGTGGAAATATGCGTGCAACAATTAGTAACGGATAATTGTGGCAAGGAATGTTTAATAATTATTAATAATTTGTGTGTATTTTTTAATGAAAAGAAAAACAATTGAATTTTTTTAATTTTATATAAAAATGCTCTAGTCTCATTTATTAAACGCAAAACTAAAGTTCTGTTCGGTCTATTAAAAATCGAAAGTAGACTGATTTTCTCGGCTTTTCCACAAAGCATAATTCCTTTTTGATTTCATATTGCATTATTTTTATTCGTTTATTTGTTTTAGGCCAACAAACATTAATACCAACCTCACAACGATACCCACGAGAGAAGGCTCAATGACAATTAATCGTAATTTACGTAATATTTTCATAACATTTTCACTATCGCAGCAGGACTGTAGACTATAACTTTTATTTTTTATTTTTCAGCTTCGAAGAAAAACATACATGCAAGCAATATAACTTAAGAAAAGCCCACGTCCTGTCTGTCACTTGTTTTAAAAGGGTCTATCTTGTCACAACAACATGTTGCACACATGTAACAAATGATTTGACAAAAAAAGTACAACTATGATTTGATTGCGAACCAGTAAAATTAACCAAAATGAAAATAAGTGGACTAGAGGTCTTTTTCATTAAAGTACTCGCAGTCACACTCACGCATGCGATACAGGGACTTAAAATGTAATATAAAAACTATTTATAAAAAGCTGGACTGCATTTTTTTACTTTTTGCCAGCCAAATTATATGAAAAAGGCAATTCCGACATGAGCAGAAGAAGTAGATCAAAACTTTTGCTACTGCTTAAACGCCAACAGAAATAATTTAATTCATTATTGTTGAATTTATTGCACTAAAAATTGCGTATATTGTTGCATGCAACCCCACTTTAACAAGTAGAATACGAATAGTGCAGCAAATTTGGGGTTTCAATTTTTTTCTTACATTTCTTGCCAATAAATGTCTTTGTGAAATATGACATGTAACACACATGCCAACAGATAGACAAACGGACAACCATGCAGGCTGATAGTTACAACATTGTGTTTTTAGTTGTGGCAAAGAATTATTGTAGTTTTAGGAAAAAGTGAATTTTGCGATAAAAATTTTAAGATTTATTTCCATATACTACAAAAATTCCAGCAAAAACAAAACAACAATACGAACGATTACGAACAACATGTCCAGCATGTTGTTGATTTTTCCTTCGCTAAATGGCAAACTAGCTTGAAGTCTTTATCATTGTTTGCCATACGGTAACAGCGCTTGGAATGTACTCTCTATAAAGTAATTTTTTATGTACTTACTTGGCAAATGTGGTTAAGAACTGCCACAAATTACTTTTGCTTTTTTAGCTCTGCTTGCAACAAAATACATACATATAAAAAATGGCAAAAACTATAGGAAAAAATACAACGACAAGAAAATTTAAATAAACATTGGCACTTTTGTGCCTGGAAACAGAGCAATACTCAATCCATAGCCATATGTAGTCATATCCGAGTACTTTACTTACATACATACATACATACATCGATTGTATTTATATTGTTAAGCTTTTGTCTTAAGAAAGTCTTTTAAAGTTGATTGATTTTTGTTATAAAATGTGATTTCCGCATAATTCTTGTTTTCTGGCTCCTCCGACAGACAAGCCATACTAAACCAGAGGCGTACATCAAATTGAGTGCTGAACACCCCAATGGTTTTAATACTCGTAATAATAGTTGGTTTAGAAAATTGAATTACAAAAATTGCCATAAAAATTATTTACTTTCGTAGGAAAGTGGAAGGTAGCGTGTATTTAACACGAGCGAATAAAAATTATTATTGAAGTAAAGAATTATTGTTTATGTTGCAAAGATCAAATAATCTACTGACACCAGCATTAGCGCTATGCAGACATATGGTCCAAACTATTGTTACAATCATTATTTTAATTTTATATTTTCTGCGGAAAACTGGAGCAATAAGTCAACTAAGATTAAGTTAATCGACTTTTTGTTGAAAAATTTTGAGCCACCCTAATGCCTACATAGACTTGCATACGTATGTATGTAAACTTGTAATATTTGTGTATATTTGTTGATAGAGGACAAGAAGACAAATAGTTATTGACGTCTACTTATACGCCCTATTATATATACATATATGCAGAATTTTAGCATATTTAGTCGTTTAAATTTTTGTCTGATCTGATTATTCTTTTTGTTTCATTTGTAAAATTATACATATAAATTGTCTTGGCCATTTTTTATTTCACTTTGACAAATTTGTTTCCAGTTTTACACGTAAATATTTGTTGTTAAATTTTTTGTACCGCGGAAACGAAATTGCATTTTTTATTTTATTATAAAATAGAATTGTGCAGTTTAGGCCTCATACGGTACATTGTACTCGTACTGTTTATTCCCTTTTATTTATGTATTTATTTTTAGTCGTAATGCATTAGAACTATCTTCCGTTCCACCCGCTGTCAAACACGAATTTATTTGTCGCATGTTGGACTCTGCATCACACGCAAATCTTGTCGTTAAAGTGATTTTTTTTTCCGCACGTTGCTCTCGTTGTAGTTATCGTTGTCTTGAAGCACAACTATTGCAGCACTAATTGTCAACTGGTTTTATGCAAAAATCAGAGAAAAATAAAACTTACGAATAAAAAAAAAACAAAAATCTTGAAAAAATCGTGCTCTTGAAAAGAGTTGCTGGACCAGTCCTCTTAACCATCAGCTATAAATGCAGCAGGCATCATCATTTGTTAAAGACAAGTCATGAGAACAGACGACTGACTAACATTATATGGTCTAACATAAATACGTCGCCAATTTTATAGCGGATGCGTAAACGCATTTTTACGAAAACTGCCGTTAGGGTCGGTAAATTGCAGCCTAAAGGCCTATGAATTACAGCTAAATACATACATAAATATATACACACATAAACATAGCAACATGTAGACTGCAACAACTCAGTCCCATGCGGGGAGAGACAGACGGCGACGGTCAGATGGATAAACGTATGTACGTACGAACGAACGGGCGTTCAAACAAATGTTCTTGCCACCACCAGTTACAAATGCATACTTTTTAATAAAAGCAGATGGTCTAAGGAGAAGGGAAAGAGGCTAAAGCAAGAAGAAGTGGTTCTAGTTGATTCTTTGCCAACAATTGTTGGGCGTATAAGACCACTTAAGCTTTGAATACTTATTTGTATCATCTAATGTTTTACGTATGTTTAGTTATGGCTTGAAATCAGCAAACGTGCAATGGCACAGTTACATATAAACAGAAGCCTGGCTATAAAGTGACAAAGTTTAAGTGTTTCGTGGCTTAAAAGATTTACAGCCAGCGATTTGTAGAGTAGTTGTATTCTTATACATTAATTATTTATTTAAGAGTTTAAAGTAGATTTAAATTTAAAGAATACGATAAAAATAATAAAAATCCCAAAGAGTTATTTCATTTTTTATTAAAAGAAAGGGTTACCATTGGCCATACAGATAATAATAATTAATGACCAATTTCCTTAAAAATTTATTTTTGCAAAAACAAAAGACTTAAAAAACAAACTCATAAACACATGTGTCAAACATCCAGACGAGCTACGAGTACAAGCGCAGCGTCAAATATTTCAATTATACTCGTAGTGATATTATAATTTTTATAGCCTCATCAGAAATCTACACAGAAGTATTATGATTAAAATTTGGACTTGAATAAGTTTTAGAGGAAATATATATATATATATATATATATATATATATATATATATATATATATATATATATATATATATATATATATATATATATTTTAAATCACGGTCCACGCTATGCTTTTCGGAGAGACGCAGATAAATAAGAACAAGTTTAGTTGACTATTGATAAATCGTTATTCTGTTTTCGACGTCAAATCACTCTATTCGAAACAGTAATGAGAGTGTTGTTGCAATGACAAAATATAACAACAAACGCAATCATAATTCTGAGTAGATTGATTTCAGGTGGAATATCGTCGAACATGTTTATCCCCCCAAGAATTATTGAATAATTATTTGCAAGGCACAAAATAGTAAAATTAAGCATAATTTAGGAAATTTAATGACAATAAATTAATTTCCATATCCTCATTTCCTCTAAGAAATATGCAAAAATATGTAGATGGCATTTTTATATTTCACAAAAAATCAATGGCACTTACATCTTGACAATTGAAAACTAAACAAATTATAGAAAAAATGGTAAATAAATTTTGTCAAAGTATATTTTGGCCTTCGTAGACTAGTAGGTAGTGTACTAGACCCGTAGTGCGAAGGTCCGCAGGTTCGTATCCTGCCGCAGAACTCTGGCAGTTTGTGTTTGATAATTAAAGGGAGCGCACAACAAGCCTTCACTGACCAACGTGTATGTCGTATGACATAGGCTATCACATCCCTTCAATCAACCTAACCTAACCTAACCCATATTTTGGAGTGAAAAGAACTGTGTAGAAATGGTAAAGTTAGAAGACACGAATTTGGGGTATACGATTTTTTTTTTTTTTTTTTGTAATTTTGATATCAACTATTTATTGAAATCATTGTTCGAGACATTCTCCAAAAATAATTATTTAAGAAATTTATTGTTTGTTATTGGTTTAGCTGAGTACATGTCTGCGTTTCATTAACGCTAGCCAAATCATCAGTCGAAAAATTAAAAGAGGCAAGTCGATTACAATTGTTTGTTATATTGTGTTTGTATAAAAGTTTTCTAAAACAATTATATTTACGTATATGTTTTGTAATCCACAAGTAGAAAAATATGATTGAGTTCTATAGAATTCTTTTTCTTACTATGTAAGAAAATATCACTGAAGGTGACACGGGGCCGAAACCGGTCTGCTTAAAAACCAAACTTGAGGTGGGATGACGAAAAGTCGTTTCAATATTCATATTTTTCATTTGAATAAATTTATATACATATAAACCTACGGAAAGTATAACGAAACTAGATTTATTTAAGGTAATCGAAAATTATATTAAACATTTTGTAGATTTTTTTTATGTTGCAAGAAACAAATACTTTCGCTATAAGAAGAAACGACTTTGTGGCAATTGATTCCTATTTTATAAAATTGTGTTTAGAGTCAGAAACAGATCATTGAAATCATGAGAAGGAGAAAAATTCATAACAGAGTCACTATCATACATTATTGTGGAAAAATCAGTCGCATATTAGGAAAATAGGATATAAGTCCTTAAAGTTAAATGCTTGATGTAAAGCCCAAAGGAATTTTTATCTAAAAATACTTTTTAGCTTTTCGCAAATCCATTTCCTAATGGGATTTTGTTACACTAACTGTAAACTAATCACCGGAACCACCAACATTTATTGAAATTTAAAAGCAATTCTTTTAAACAGATATAATTGATTTCGTTTTCCAGACCTTGGAGAAAGCAACTATCACTCAAAGATAATTAAGTAACATTATACCACATAAAGCTGCATTTAATCGAAAGTGTTATAAATAGAAAAGAAAATGAATGAAATAAGACGAAATGAATATAGAGAGAAAAACTAACTGAACTGCATGAAAAACAAAGAAGTGAATAGAATGTAATAAATAGTGTTAGAAATGTATTACCCAATATGATTTCATGATCACGTAATTGTACGACTATTTCAACAACAACAAAAATAAGCAGCGAACTGTTCTAACATCCTTTCACATGAAGACTGTTTCTTACAATTGTGTGCAAAGATTGCAGCGAAGTAAAAGAGGCACATCTACAAGAGGAAGATAATTTAAGTTCATTACGTCATTACTGCATACATACACATGTATATGATTCGCATATATAGAACCATTTTTTACCGGCTCCCATGCTGGTTTGATTATCGTAGCTGCCTGTCTGCCTGCCTGCTTACCTGCCTCCCTGCCTACCTTCCTGATTGCCGGCTTGCCAAACTGCCTGATTGACCGCCTAGAAGAACTGCAGGAAAATTACTAAAGTTACATACTTTATTTCAGCTACTTGTTTAATAGCAAACAATTTGTTTTTCACACTTTATGTTATAAAATTAAAAACTTTGTTTTGTTTTGCCAACTTAATTTCGCTGCAACTCGTACCACAAACAACAAAAGAAACAGAAATGGAAACTGAAAATGTTGCACTTGGTTTGTGTTAAGAATCTGTTTATTAAAAGTGAATCTTTTGCCATTAAGAATTGCAATATTAGTATTCATTAGGGACTCAGATGATTTTTTATTTCAGTTATAATTTATGATTCTAACTATGAGCATGTCTGAATGCTGTCAATGCAAAACAACATGTGTTTTTGTAAGCAATCTTGTTTTTTTTTTTTTTTTTTTTTGATGAAAAATATCTGCCAGACGTCAGTTTATACATGTAACACATTACAAGCTTTATCACTTTACAGACAGACAGTTGGACAGACAATCAAGAAAATCTTTTAAACATCCACTAAAGTTATAAATAAAGTTTTGCAATCTTTTTCAAAGATTGAATTGGATTTGATGTTGAGCTTTTTGCATTAAAACTATAGTTAAAACTTAACATTTGCAAATGTAATTAAAACAGCAAGAAATAAACAACTACAGCTCAGAGCTGGATTAATAGCTTGTATTAAGGTGATGCTTAACACCACACAAAACCTTCTTAATCCGCTCTGATCTATTCTGTTCTGCTCGATTCATTTCTTGGCATTCTTATGCCTAAAGCTACCAAACTTATTTTTTATTATATTTGTTTGGGGCTCTTCTTTTATAATTCTTATTTCGTTCGTACTACATTTTTATTTCTTACCACAACATTTTGCTGTCAATCACAAAACGGCACACATACGTGAATACATGCGTATGAAATGAAAAAGAAATTAAATCTGTATTTCGAATGCAACAAATGAACTAAAATCCTAGAAAATCATTTGTTTTCAGAGTTACCGCAGCAATAGGGATATTTTTTTCACAATATATTGTTATGAGGGTACAAGTTTTCCGAAGCACAAAGGACCATGTTTGTGGTGAGACCAACTGCCTAATGCATTCACATTTATATTACCTTTTATGGAGTAATAAAGTAGAAGGAAGAATACAAAATCGTGCTGATTTACCATTCGAAACCCTACAAACACTGTCTTAATTGAAACAAATCTGAAAAGCCTAAAATGCTTACTCTCCCTGTTTCCTCGCAAAACATTATGCTGGCTGCAGCAGGAAAGGTAGGAAAAGATATGCCACAATAAATAGTTGCAATTTTCATTTCGATTCGTTTTATTATTGCTTTAACATTTTTATGGTTTATGTTAACATTTTGAACTTAATAGTTTTGTTCCACTGTATGTTGAAAAGTTTAATGCTCCTAGATTGTGACTCCAAACCACATTATAGTCGTATGTTTTAATGATACTCGGTGTTACAAATGGTTGTACATTGTGTGTATATTTTTTAAGCTTAAGTTTTTTTTTCTCAATAAAATGCAAAGGATGTTTCATTTTAGTAGTTTCTTTTTAAATAATTTTTTTTTGTTTTCGTTTTATAAGCTTACGAAAATAAAAACGTCCGTATGTAACACGCACAAGTGCCACCATCACCATCACTAGGAGATTGAGTGAGTGCTTGCTTCCTTTAAAATGGCAAAATGCAACAACAACAATAATAATAATAAAAAAATAAATACAAAAAGAACAACTTTATGCAATTCACCACATAAACTAAATACAATAGGACACTCAACAGATACAGATACATGAGAAGTGATACAGTACAGAGACAGATGAAGTGTCATTCATCTGGCCATAAAAGCTTTACTTAGCATAGATCTTAACGCAAACCCATAAACTAGAAGTCTATCTATTTGAGGGACCTCCTCTGTGGGAGCTCAAGTCTCAGACGTCTGAGGAAAATAAACAAAAACTAAATGTAAACGAAAGAAAAAAATAACTTTGGCAATATGTTTTGTTTGTTGTAAGCCAACATACGCACATACTCGTACTTAACATGTTTGTACAGCTGTACATACAGACATACATAGATATACATTTATGCATACAAGTACACGTAACAATACAGATGAATTGAAAACTTCAAGGTTAACTGGTCGTCGCCGCTTATTTGAACTTTTTCGCAAGATGTTTAGCTTTCATATTCCACTCATACCCGTGTACGAGTAATAATACATGCCACTATCCTTTCGGAGTTCATAAGTACAAAAGTGTGCACACAAAGAAGTGTTAAAAATAGAAACAATTTCCATGCAGTTTCTATAAATTTTTGGAAACGGTTATCATTTGCTTTCGAGAAGCATCTACTTTTGAAAGTCTCATATTTATGTATATATACTTCTAAATAATATATTTTTGTGTTTTCGGCATTCACCTTTCCGGTTTTCGTCTATCAGAACGCGACCAAAATTATATTTTCAACGCAAATCCAAAACATATCCAAACTAATAGATCACAAATACCTTCGAATTGAATCGATTCAGACACAATTTCTAAAAACAACTTTTATATTTAGAATGTAAATGCCTTGTTTTAATTTTAGGTGCACAGCACATTTACTGCGGTATTCATAAAAATTATTGTATGTTTATTAAGGGCTTATTTGACAAATTTCTATGGGATATTTGTCAAATAAAGCTTTAATAAACACAATATTTTTTATGAATAAGGCCGTTAATATTTATTTTTTTATACGTTATATTTTTCCGTACGCAGCCTTAAAGTTTTTTAGACGATTTTTTATACAGAATACTTTGTCGCATTTCACGTGCAATCTGCGCTGTGGACATTTAGTGAAATAAAAATAAAATCAAAACATCGTACATGCACTCTAGATTAAAAAAATATTTAGGAAATTGTTCGAGTCAGTTTAGTTCTCAGTTACAAACCTTTAAAGAAAATAATAAAATATCAAATACAAAAACAATATTGAAATCTTTTATAGTTTGAAATTCGTAAAAGCAGTACTCGTTCAACATGATCATAATGTGTTGTTTATTTAATTAATCCAATAACTTGGATAACAGTGCAAATTCGATTTCAATTGCTGGCCAGTAATTTTCAAATCATAATCTCTACAATTAGTTCGAGTATTTCATACATTTAATTAATTAATTATATATATATATATATATATATATATATATATATATATATATATATATATATATATATATAATATATTCCTATTCAATTAATCTTTTTGTTTGCATTGCAAAAGAAAAAATAAAATGGAAAACCTAAAAATAACCGATGAATTATTGAAAACGAACGTAATTTCTTTTTTTCGTGTTGCCTAGTAATTTGTCGCAATTTTTCAACTTAAAATTTCTTAAAGTTTTCTAAAATTTATTTTTATTTTTGCTGTATTTGCTGCTGACGTTGTGGTTATTTGATGATGGCCACATCATCGACGACCACCTCCATTACTCCTCTTTATACGAGCATTGCTGAGATGTTAAGCAAACGAACTAATACTTAAATAAAGCCAAACAAAACAAAAAACAAAATGTACAAGAAGTTTTTCAATACCCTAGAGAATTTCCCAAGCTATTATGGTTGTTGTTGTACTCTGTTGTGTGACTTTTGAAAAAGAATAAATTGAATTCAATTTATAAATGTCGAGCGTTAAATGCATTTTTCTTAAAATGTATGTATGTATAGTACATGTCCAGTTGCACTACGACTTTTAAGAAAATATGTACAAAAGAACAATAAAGTCCCTCGAGTTTAAGACTTCATGAAGACTAGAACACTTTTACATCTGTTGTTATCTCTGAAGCTGTTTTTTTTTGTTTGCAATATTTTTTTATATATATTTTTGTTGTATTTCTAGACAGAACACAAAATAAACAACCTTGAAAATAACAATTGGCATCAACACCACAACCAACGTGTTTTTCTTGCCAAGATTGTGCTTTAAAATTAATGGTCCATGTTGTTGTGGTCTTGGCTTTAGTTGTAAGTTGTTGAAAAATTAGACCAATTGAAATTTTGAAATTTTTTGAAAAATTATTCTTTTATACTCAAGACACCCTACATATTACTTTGAGAATATAAATTAATAACAAAAACGGAAATTGTTAAAAATGTTAGAGGGTTAGTTAAATTTAATTTTGTTGATATACTGTTTCACTCGTATTAACAAAAAACATTTAGAAAATTTACGTCGTTAATAAATTTCATTTATAATAATTAATATCCTCCTTTCTTTCATAAAAAGAAAATTATAAATGCAAAAATTTTAACGGACACTGCCTGCAATTTTTGGCTGAAAAACAAAGGACTTAGAACACAAACCCCAATCTTTGCAATTAAATTCAATGTTTAAAATTTTAATTTTAAATAATTTTTCAATTCTGAATGCACTTTAAGGAAAAGTGTTTGCCTCAAATCATTTTTGATGCGAAATGCTAAGTCGGTAGTGATATAACTGAGTTTGCGTATTGATGTGTGTGTACAGCAAATCATTGAGCTGCAAACAGCAAAAGTGAAAATGGTTAATTGCCCTTCTAGAGTTTGCGAGAAAAACTACATGTTTAATATAGTTCGTACAACAGCAATGATTTTGCGAAGCAAATGCTGGCTGCGTGTTCATTGCCCATTAGGTTGCAATTAATTAAAGTCAAAACTAAACTAAGTTAGTCATAAATACATACAAAAGCAGTAACAGCATTCAATAAAGCAGAAATATTTTTTCTTCTTTTCGCAAGCGCTACAGCAGCGTGCAATTTTCAAATATTTTTTATAAGTTTTTGAATTTAAAAATTTTTTCAGCTAAAGCTTGCGTGCCAATGTGAAAATTGCAAACTTTTGTAAATTTTATTTATTTTTTAATACTTGTACATATAATGTATGATCAAGCTGCTGAAGATGGTGTTGAAAATTGGTAAAATTTCTATACATAACTTTTTTGTAAAAATATTCCACTTGGTTGTAGCAACATACGTTTTTAAAAAATTCTCAGATTAAAATCAATGCAAAAATGGAAAGTCCTGTGAGTTCCTGGAAACTTATTATAGAAAATTATAAATCATTTATCACAAGGTATACGTTTACAATGTCAACAAAATTCCAAATATTTCTTTCACTATTACGTTAGTTAATTTTTGTATATATCATAGATAATTTATTTATTCTTTTTTATTTTAAACATGTTTTTGCATTGAAGGTTATTAACTTAATCATAAATCTTTCATTCGGTACAGACATATTCTCCAAGCTATTCTTTTTTTTTACTAAACAAAATTTAAGTAGCTGATGCAAAATACAAAAGAAAAAAAAGAAGACATAAAACTCTGTACTTTGGTACATTGTTAACTAGAACGTAAATTTACCCCACAATTGATGGAATGTTGGCAGTCAACATATGGACAGCTTTCGATCTGTAGCTGATTTTGTTTGCCAAATCCAAATTCTATTCAACGAAACTAATGCGCAACGATCTGATTTGCCTTAACTTCATTTTTGTTTAGCTAAAAGCATTGCCTTTTTCATACTGTTGGATTTCAAGTTAAAGTTGCTTGTTGTTATTTTCGAAGCTTTTCTTGGTGTGATTGGCATTATAGACTGACGTTTGAACTGCAAACGTATCAAATAGGAACTAGCATAATGTAACTCAAGTTTAAGGCTAAAATGCTTAAAATTATACACAGTAACGAACGAAGGCAACATAAAAGTCACGTCCAACAGATATTTTCAACTATAGCAAATTGTACAATATTAACCCATCGTAGGACGGAAAGAAATATTAATTATTTTGTATTTGAAAGTTTTGAAGAAATATATTTGTAAGGAATTTATTTAATCTTAATTTTAATAAATTTAGAAAAAAAACGAAACTGCAGAATACTTGATTGTTCTCTTATTTTGTCAAACTTTTAAATATAATTTGATGATATAGGTTGCATTCGTAACTGCAGTAAATTTGTGCAAGACTACGGAAATAATAGTACATTTGCCCCGCTACTGTTCAACATCTACAAAAAGTATGCTTTTTTGAATGTATTGCAAAAGTTTAACTACCAATATGCATATGAATTGCACTAAAACTCAGGAAGAAAAAAGATCAAAAGACTATAAGTGGTACAAAATTAATTAAAGAGAAAGATGCGAGGGCAGTTTGGTAATTCCATGACTTTTTGGCTCAGCAGCGTTTTATTTCTCAACATTGGCACGATACATTTAGTCCATTGTCTTCTTAGTTGTTTTTATCCCTCCAATAATACGATTTCTCAAGGTCTTTATAATAGACGTTTGTCTCATTAATAATCTCTTCTTACTTATTAACCCCCAGCCATTTGTTGTTTGAGGTCGTTTGAGCTATAAATCAGCACTGAATCTATCTAAAAGCTCTGAATAAAATTCGCCGGTAATCAGTATACTCTTTCCAAGTTAAACGATGTGAATGATACCGCGAGTAACAAAAAAAAAAAAATTTGTGGCAACAAAATCAAGAGAATTTCCCATATTATTTTAGAGAATAATTTTGTTTTTGTGTTCAAAGCTAAAAATTTAATTTTTGTCGGATCATTTAGAATGATATAATCGCTATAAAGCGGTATAGAGACAGAAGTAACGCATTTCACACAAGTTTAAAACTCACGAAAAAGACTTTCAAAAGATGAACCAGTCTTATGCCATAACGTTTTATATACGAGTATTGCTTGATATGTCTGGTAAATGTATACAAAACATACAACTTTGAAACAAATTGCTTAAAAATTGCTTTTGAAAAATTGTAATTTTATTGTTTTAAGAAGGGAAACATTTCAAGTCATTTCGTTGCCATGTTCCACTTTGGCGACAACTTTCAGCTGACGGGTTAAACCCTAATAAAAATAAGAAAATAATGCTGAAATATTTGAAAATTCTTGTATAAATCTTTAGGAGGAATATGGAATTTTTCGTATTCTTCTTTCGTTAGGAAAATACAATGCAATATGATTTCAAGGAAGAAATTTCCTCCAAGTGTTTAAGTGTAAGTATATGCTGATTTTCTTCCTTTTTTTATGATATATTGAAAACAAACCTTATAATGCTATTGGCCATGCACGTACAAACTTTAAACTCTCTGCCAGCTGTTTGTAGCCTTCCTCCTATCTTCTACTTTAGGTCAATCCAATTAGATGCGCTGCAGTATTGTTGTTGTGCATTGTAGTTTTTATTTTCCATTGCCATTATAGCAGCCAATTAAGCGTGCACATTGAGAGTTTGAGGTTTCCCTAGCATTTTTTTCGCCTATTTTAATGCCATATTTGGCCAATGACACAAACACATACACATACACAAACAACGAAAAGACCGAAAGCTGTCTGAGTTATTCTACATTATTTGGTAGTGCTTTTTTGGAAACTGCTACTACCAATCTAGCACCAACGCAGTGTTGGCTGGAATTTTTTATAGTCAAAAAAATATACTTATGTATGTTTATAAAAGGTACATTGAGCATGATTAATGGCCAAAGAGGGCCATTGGCAAGCCACAATTCATAGCAAGGGTTTGTTGCCTTGCTGGCTCGCTATCTGTAACAAACCGACAATGGCAACAAAAATGTTATTCTTTCAATTTCCGTGTTGATTTTCACACCTGAAAATTATTTATTCTCGAACTGTTTTTGGTGTTTGTTTCAATTAGGCGAATAGTTTTTCTTTTTGTTTGTAGTTTTTTATTTATTTTTCATTTGTTTGTGGCTGTTTCTGAAGTGCTTTTTGTTGCAGGCTAAGGCTTAGCACAAATTGAAATTTATAGCTGAATTTGTTAAAGCAGGCCAGCAGCCACTACGAGTACTAAGTTATTTTCAAGACTTTTTTCTTTTTGTTTGACCATAAACAAATATACAACAAAATCTCTAACAGCCTCTTGATTTCTTAAAAAATACAAGTAAAACTAGTTGCATTTTATTTGTTTAATTCTTTTTATATTTTAGTTTGTTATGGATTATATATGTAGGTCGTTTGGGTTCATATTCGTATCTATGTACAGCACATATGATTGATATATCTGCAGTTTTCATGAATAAACGCCCCGTGTCTTAAAACCAATTTGCATCGCTTTATACAAGATGATGATATTTCCTGATTTAACATTTCATTAATACAAATGGAATATATAAATAATTGGAATATAAAAATATTGGAAGTTACAATAACAATTCAAAGGGATCGGCTCTGAAAAGAAATGGTAATAAATGACTGAATTTGCAGAGTATAAAAAGTATATCCTTATGGTTGAAAAAACCTTTCATTTCGAAATCTTATAGTTTGTTTTGAGCGAATACTTCGCATCATGGAAAATCATAAAATAATCGTGATGAATAAAATTTTGATTGCGTATCTGCCAGGACTGACACTGTCGATTTTGAGCAGATTGCAAGCTGCTCACCATGCATAAATGAACGATTCTCAGGTCACTAGTGACAGAAAAGAAATCAGGGAGACCGCATGAGAGCGTATCGACATCCATATATGAAACTAATATTATGAATTTAAAAGGATCACCCCACTACTGCCCTGCATGGTAATTTATCAGCCAAGTTGCGATATATAGACGTCAAAAGCTTCTTAGAATTGCTGGTGTTATTCCCTTCGGATTCTCACTTGGATCGAATCATGGCATAACAAGTGTTTGAAAATATCTATTTTGACTGTTATTAAATATCAATCGTCAAGACAAATTAAAAATATTAAAATTATATGTATGTATTATGTACAATATATCAGGTATTACAAAAAAGTATTGCAGCAAATAAATATCTGTGTATTATTGGGGGAAACAAGTTTATAATAAAATTATACATTTACATTTCGAAGGAAAAAATAGTAGAAACTTTATTTTTAAAGAAATTTTAAGACTAGCGCTATAGATATCTTCAAGGCTGAAGAAGCTAAAACGCATATTTCGTGTCACAAGAAGGTACAAAATATTGTATCAATTCGTCGATATCTCACAAGACGTGGTATGCTACCAAACAAAGGAAATGATATCCAATGCCTCCAATGCAATATAGACCACTACTGCTTTATTATAATAAATGCCCAATTTTCTATATAAAAAAAAAAAACAATAAAAACTCATCTGTCCTTCAAACGTCATAAGAATTATATTTTATGAAACCAAAAAATCGCTAAAAATATGCAAAGAAAAAATCATTTACTTATGTATACTAATACCAATGGTGCTAAAAACAACTTTAAACAAAACATCATAGTATTAAAAACAGCTTTAAATCTTCAGAAATGGATATAAGCGGTTATTTGTGAAAACCGCAGACATAATTTTTTCAAATCCTTTTTCATGATCTTAAATATAAATTTAATAAAGCTGTAAGACTTATTTGAACTGCATTTACATTTTAAATTTCTTTTGCATACTAAAGATTTTCTTTAACTTTTATATACTTTAGGAACAGTTGGTGTTGATCTTCAGCATCTTTATTTGGAAGGCGTACATGGTTTTAAAGATTTTCACACTCTAAAGATAGAAATTGCTTTTAGATAGAAGTGTTTTCATTCTACTTTCGTCATTATCATACTCAAATACCAAAAAAAGTAAATAAATAAATAGGAATAAAAATATTAAAAGAAAAATACTGAACTTAACTAAAATGAAATACAGCGACAACTAAACCATTAGACTGTAATTGCCGCCACGAAAATACAAAGAATTTTTACTATCAGATGAAACCGCTAAGAAAAAGATCAAGTATAAAAGCTTAAACCAAGATCAACAGCGAGACGAGAGAGACGGACGTACCGACATTCAGACAAACAGACAGAGACACTAAGAGACAGACACAAATGAATAATCTTCCTAAAAAAATTACAAAAAAAACAGGCAAACGAACATTTAGCTGGTGTAAGTACGTCACTACCACTGCTGCGGCCACAATCCAAAAAATCAAAACAAACAAACCACAGATATAATATATTTTTGCAAAAAAATAATAAAAAATAACAAAAACAATCTAGTGTTGACAGTTAAGCGAGTTAAAGTCAAGACAATTTATTTAAAGAGCGGTAAACAAATGTTTGGTAGAGGCATCGTTCAGCTTTAGGGAACTACCAATCATCACAACTGTCGTAAGATAATATTTTTATGATGATTTCGTGAATCTTAATATAAAAAAACACTTTTTTAAATGTATATGGGGCAAAATAATAAAGCGGCATTCAGTACGTGATGAAAGTTTTTCCAGGATTCTTGGCAATTTATTTAACCGCACTTGGTTTTCCAGACTCTGATCGGCAAATTGAAAAGTGTTTGTGCTAAGAATTTAAAAAAAAAAAAATCATGGCATAAAACTAATCTAAGTTTTGTTGCAAATCAGTCAAGTAAATTATAAATAAAAAAATATTTCAGACAAGTTATAAGTTTGCGTTTATATTCAAATATTTCATGAACTTAAAGTTGCTCGGAGCAATTACTACAGAAATCTACTGGAAAATTACTTGCTGATGTTGTTAAGCCTAGAGAAATATTCTAACCAATTCAATACGCTGAGATTCACCTCAAATTTCAAATAATTAATTCTCAATGTGGATCACGACGTAAATTAAATTGGAAATTTTGTGCTCGTGTTAGCGGCAGTTTAAGACACATTGGAAATATAATTAACATATTAATTTCATTTCCTGTCTGGCCGATGCACACAATACACATAAACCCACATAATTTATATCGTTTATCAGTCAGGAACAAACAATGAACCCGGTTTTATATAATTTCCCCACCAAATTTAAAACTGTTTTCAAAGCACTAGTTCCACTTAACAATGATCACCAGCATACACATACTTAACGGCCAGATTCGTCGTTCAGATAAGTGTAAAAAGTTGCAGATACTTATTCACTCTTGGTTTGCCGTCAGTCACTGCTTACTTTTAAATGCTTAACACAACCGATGAACTTGCTATAATCACTTGGCTTTTAATGAAACCAAAAACCTTAACGCTTTTTTTCTTTGACACAAAACTAAACGAGAGAGAAAAGCAAAAGGAAATAAAAGCGACAACATGGAGCTCTTAAGCAAACTGTAGGTCTAGTTAAAAGTTATAGATTTGCCACAAAAGATTAACGTTTCAAGAAGGGATACATTTTCGTAGGGCCCATTTGAAGTTTTCTCCCTAATAGTCACAAAAGAAATTTTTTACTTCTTGTTGGTTTCTTTTTCCCTTCTGCATGGTTTTCTTTTTTTAGATTCTTTGTGTATTTTTTCTTAAATCACTAAACCCTTTCCTTGGCTAAAGACGGTGATTATAATCTAGTGTCAGGACTGTATGGTGACTTGCTGGCAAGTATAATAATGAATGTGGATACTTATGGCGTAGATAAAAGCTTTGGTAACCAAAAAAGAACGCTTGTTTATTTTTTAATGAAGTTGGCCAAAGGCTGCACTCACTCGTACATTATAGCATACAAAAGTTGCATTTTTAAAATTATTTAACGAAATTTTGTTTACAACAAAATGCATTTATTAAAAATTTAATAGAAACTTTTCTATTGAACAACAATGTATTTAATGGAATTTGTTGAAAAATCCTCTATCACTGGTAATGGTATAGTCGTGAAATTAAAAAGATGCAAAAAAAACAATAACTAATCGCAGTTAAACTAAAGTCAAGCGATTATTAATGCGTACTATTACAGCAAGTCGTCTATGCCACATCAAATGTGGCACTAATTGTTACTTTGCTTTATTTAAAAGAAAGTAATTGCTGCAAAAACTCTACACAATAGTTGCAAGAGAAAAATTTTTTAAATAAATGTTGGAAAAACTAAAGTAATTTACTGAGGCAATGGAGCACAACATACAACAAAAACTATACGTATGTACAGAAAAAAACTTAAAGAAAACTGCAGTAAAATAACAGCATAAAAGAAAATAAAAATCAAATACGAAAACAAGCAAAAAAGTGATTTCTTTTCAAAATTAATGAAAATGAGCATACAAAAGAAAGTGTAAATTTGAATTAACCTATTTGATATGAAAATAGAGCCTAAGATCGCTAACATTTGCTTTGTCAGCACAAGTGATAGGGACACAACAAGTGAGAGTGACGTTTTTAGCAGAATAAAATTGTTTTATTTTTAGTTGTACGCCCTCTTGTTATGCAGGGGATAGGCAAGTCCCATGAGCTAAAGTATCCATTTATGAATTCAAAACATAACATTTCATCAGCTCCTCTATTATTCAGTTTATTACCACAAGAAATTCAGTGAAAATTTTGATAAAATTTTGTAATACAATGATTATAATGTTTTTTGATTGATGCAGTCAGAAAAAGTTAAATTAGGGGTGTAGAAGGCATAACCATTTTTTATGCCATTACCACGACAGTCGTGAGGTTTAACTGCCTGATTTTATGAATTGAAACAAAAGTTTTGTTCAAACATATTTCCATACATATCCTTTCAAAATAAAGACGATAGTTTCGTTGCAACTTATAAAATTAAGCGGCTAGTGGCACGAAAGCATAATAGTTTAACTCATTCATGAGAGGTCAAAAAACAGGATTTTTATGCAATCAAATTGATGCTTACAGTGAAAGTCCCTTGCATTAATATTTTTGATATATAGCAGGCCGTAACTCTAGCCCAAGTAGTCGTCCTCTACTTCTTATATTCCACTTCTTTTCACCCGACTCAAATAAATTAAAACAATAGTAGCTTGCACGAAGCTTAGAGATTTCAAGTCTTACTTTCTTTTTAAATGATAATTATTTTCATTCAGTGGAAAAACCCAAATGTCACAACCATTTTCGCTTTCCTTTACTTTGCACACTTGCACGCTTAAATTATGCTTAAACAATTATGATCTACGAGTTCGCTTGATTAACGAAAGTCAATGTTAATCAAAGTTACTCCCGAAAAGATTAAATACTTAGAAAGAAAAGTTCTGTAGAGAAATAAAAAGCATTATTCTTAGCAATGCTTTATTTTCGTAATCGAATATTATGTGTGGCCTGATAGTGTCGGGCCTGAAGAGAAGAGATAAATTGAATTTCACAACAAGAACAAAAGTCAGAGCTCAGAGAATTTCCCATACACACGTAATGCTCTGTGCTGGAACTAGAAAAATTGGTTAAGGCATGAAATATTGTTTGTGGACATTCGACTTAAACTTTTTCACATTAAAGGTGACAGATTTTTGCTGGAAGTTTGTTCCACATACGAGCAGTTCGACTAAAGAAAGAATTTTCTCTGGAAGGCGAAGTACGATTAATTTTGTATATTGACCACAAGTGGACGTGTTCTTTATAAAACAAACGAATTTCGAAAACAAATTCTCTGAGTTCATTAGAACAATAAGAGAACACAAATAGTGAGTCAATAGAGTTTTATATACTGATATCACCGATGTGCTTTTTCGCCCTCTACTGTACGCCGTCGAGTGACTTCAACAGCAAGTATAAAGCACTGGGCCATACATGGGAGATTTTAGGACGTATGTAATTGTCAAGGAGATCAGAAAGACTAAAGTATCCTTTCCACCTTTCACCTATAAACACAGATAGAGATGCACTTATGCGCAACCATACAAAACTACGTCTTACAAGCATTAAAATCGACCCTATTCGTATGGCCCCATTCATAGATTATAGCAAGATTATTATCAAGTGTATCATTCGTGCTCCGCCTCGTGGATCCCAGCTCCGAAAGGCTTAGCCTGTTGTCATCATAAGAAATATTTATATTAGTAGAAAAACAATTTGGGGTTATTTTACGATTAATCGTTTTTAACAATACAGGATTTTATCCTTGACATTGAGACGCTATCATCTTTTTACCTAAAAGGTAACAATATCAGTCGCCTTAATTTCAATTTTTTTTTTTTTTTAAATACCTTGATTATGTGCTCAACTGCAGAAAAATGCAAAAAAAATTATCTTACCCACAATTTGCTCACATTCTAACAGATAACAATACATACGTTTGTGCAAATATGGTATACATATGCATGCAAAAGCATTTACTATACAAATATTAACATAGTGATGTCTGATATTTCGTATATTTCAACAAATGGAGACGCGAAAACATCAGTAAAATTATTGTTGTCATCCTCAACATTTTATTATGTTCTATAGAAGCTTTTAGACACACAACCCAGCGAAATTCAATTCAATTGATTGGCATAAATGGTGAAATCTCTTGCTCAGCTTTTTTCAATTATAGTATGCATTGGCGATTATTTGATTTCAAATCAAAGAATTTCGCGGAAAAATATATTCTTCCATGCTTTGGCTTTTTTTTAAAGAACTATTTTTTAGCAATATTTCTAAATTAACAACTAAAAAAAATTCACCGCTTGAAATATTGTACTTTCTTCATTTTATAATTGCCCTTATTATGATTGTCGACGTCGACGTCACACCAAGTCGACATCAAAATATTGGCAATTGTGAGATCGTTATCGAGAACTATTAAATATTATTGATAGGATATTACTATTACTATGGCTTATAAAATTACAATTGGCCATCGATATTAATTAATTCTTGCTTACAACGAGTTCAGAACTGATGTCTTTTTTACTGTCGACTTGATGTGACGTCGACGCGACAATCATAATAAGAGGGAATATATTAGAAATTTTGACAGTGAAATGCGCAAAAAATACATGTCATTTAAATAACATGAATTATTAACAAATTAATTGAGTTCGGAAACGATGGAGCATTTAATGATCATATATTTATATATGACTTTTTAATGGTTATTGGAAAACAGTTTCAGAAAATATTTGCTTTTAAAAAGAGTTGAAGACGAAGCCATGTCTTTCATATGATTTGGATCTTTCTAACAGAAGAGTCCTTACCGATTATTTGGCAGCAAACTATACGTGACTGAGAAGGGAAGCTTAGAGTGCAAAAAAATAATAATTACGAATGTTACAATTCATATGAATTCTAATTAATTAATGATCATTGATTCAAACTTATCAAAATAAGTGCTTTAAGGATTGAATTGCGAATATGTCAATGCAAGTGATTCTTTGTATCTTCTTAACAATATTTTGTTGATATCTTTCGGTTTTTCTCCAACTGGAGGAATGTAAACGCTTTTCATGTTATTCCTTAATTGCCATTGAGACGCATGTCCTACCGTAGGATATATTTTCCGCAATAAGAAATCGATTACTACAAACAACACGTTTAACGATATTTTTTCTGGGTATTTCTATGTTTGCTGGGTTGTGAGTGAGTGTGTATGTGTGTTTTTTTGTTTTATTTGTTTTACAATGACAACAACTTGTACTATGAATCTACTATGACTACTTACCATTTTTGCATATCCTCTAAGTTCATCTTCCTTTATATAATAATTATCACCTTTTTGTATCTTGGAAGCATAAACATCCCATTTTACAAGTTGCCATGCCGCTAATGCTGTTTGTTTTCTTGCTGCTGTTGTTGCAGCTAATGTTGGCTACTGTTGTTGTGTATTAATGCTGCTGCTGCTGCTGTATGTTTGTTGTTGGTTTTGTCTCGATTTTAGTATTCTTGCTGTTTGTGTTGACTTTTGTGACATTGTCTTGTTTGTGTTGCTGTAGTTTATGTTGTAAGTTGTACGAATACCAAGTTTGTGCAGTAGCCAACTAAACTCTAGCTCCAGAATGATAAACACGACACTTGACAACGTACAATTTTGTTGATTGCGCGAAAAGTCTTAACAACAAACAGCATACAACTGTAACAAACCAATAAAGAACAATGAAAAAGAGCCTATAAAATGTGTATGTGCCTACTTTAGCTTTAAACAAAATGCTGGAAAAGGGCAAAAACATCTCCAGTTCATTTCATAATTGTACGTATTAATTAAAGAATACGTTCAGAACAAATAAAGTCTGGGGCAGACAACAGCACACGTATACATATGTATACGTGCGACAATAAATGTATCTTTTATGTGCACATTTTATGTAAGTACGAGTGTGTTTCGTTTATGTTGTCATTTTGCTTTAAGGCGGTACTTTTAAACTGTCAAACAAAATGAGTACAATTTATTAAACCTAAACACGCACTACACCCTCTATTTTGCAAACAATTTATGATCTTTGTCTTGGCAAATAACAAACAACAAAATCTCTCATGTACGCAGAGAATGCTGCAGCATACGTGTATTCATATGTTCTCCCAAGACATTGTCTATCTATCTTTTCCTGTAGTGACATTTGCAATTTAGTTTAAATGATTAATGAACTGTGGAAATCCGCCGCAAGGTTATAAAATCATAATTTAAGAGAAACTCTTTCTTGGTTCCAAACTTCTATTGCCGCAATTCTAAAAGTACTTGTATCCACATACACATTCAAAAGATGTTTAGAGATTTAGGCGTAAGAAAATCTTAACTTTTACAAAGGATCGATAGTCAAAGTCATATTGAGGAATGTTTATACAAGGGTTTATTGAACGCAGTCACAGTGGTTAAAGGAGGAATACTAAAATTATACATATGTACATTGCTCGTACACGCTATACTATAAACACACAACCTCTTAATTTGTTTAGGACTGGAGAACTTTATTACTACCGCATTTTGGTCTGTTGCATATGAAGAAATTTATTCCTTATGAGGTATTTGCCGCAATGCCTCATAAAGATTTAGTGATAAAGCAGCAGAAAAGTTGGAAATCAAGATTGTGTATGCATCAGCAACTTAGAAACAGCGTATAAATCATTCCCAGGTTTCAACATTAAAAATTTAAGAGTTATTGACATTATTTTGGAACCACCAGTGCTGGTGTTGTTCTCTACTAATTGTTCAAGTTTCAACTACTAAAGGGAGGATCGTGATATTTTTGTTTGACTTGTTTGACTGAAGAGTTGGAAATTAATATTTTGTATGCATCAGCAACTTGAAACCAGGTTTCAACATTAAAAATGTAAGAGTTATTGACATCATTTTGGAACCAGCAGTGCTGGTGTTGTTCTCTAAATATATATATTAATTGTTCAAAGTTTAACTTTTTATCCTTTAACTTAGTAATAAGAAGCAGGATAAAATTAAACAATCTTTTCTGTTAGTGGTGTTTCTCTTTTTTAAAAGGAATATAAAACTTTTTACGAAAAAGGGATTTTTATATTTTTCAATAAACGAAAACTTATTTGGAACAAGCTCTGTAAGCGAATAAATTGTTCAAATTAAGGAGACTTTTTTATAAAATTAAAAACAAAATGTGACGTGGAAAATGAAACGTGGTAAATTTATTCAAAATAGAACTCCTGGTTTGCAAACACGAAATTTTCACAAGACTGCAGATTATACTGGACGAAGTAGTAGTTCGTAGCCCAATTCATGGATTTTTTTTTTTGCAAAATTGGCTATACACGTGGGCATCCGTGCATTGTGTTAATGACACTGTAGTCTTATGCTCGTAGATGAGTTCGATTAAAGTCAATACTGAATTCAACCAAAATTTCCGAATAATATTCGCTGGTAAGCATTTTCACTTTGCAAGTTAATCGATCTGCACGATACCGTGTGCATTCCGAAAAACTGTGGCCATGAACATATTGATCCTTTCTCAATATTTACCAATAGTTTTTTTTATTCTTTGAGTCACATAAAACATAATGTAAGTGGTCGAATTTCAATGTATTTGGAATAACCCTTTTTGTCGGCTGCAAAAGCAGTGTGATTTACATTTGCCTGTGTCTGAAGTACATCTACAAGAGAAGGCCAAATATATCCATGAAGGCCAAATATATTAATGTCCAAATATATCAATGCCAAATATTTATATGAATGTAAGCCGCAGCTGGAAGAAAGACCTTAAAGCAACGTGAAGACAGACTTCCATCCGATTTGTTAGAAGTTAAATATTCTAAGCGAAGGGTTTAGCAAGTTAATGAAGATAATATTTTAATAAAGATGTTATTTTGAATGCAATAAAGCAGGTATTTTTAGAAGGCGTTACACGTTGAAGATACTGGATACAATGAAATTTATAATTTAATTTTATCAGGAAAACTACTGTCTGTATATTGACAGCTTTAAAATATTTCCAATGTTTCAAACACAACACTCAACTTAATATTATTCCATTAAAGAGTATAAGGTTTTTGAACTGAAGCAAAAAAGTGGTGGTCTGTAAGAAAGATGTACAGAATCCTCATCATACGTCATACGAATTGGATAGATAAAGAATTTGTGCAACATGTATTGGTTTGCACTCGTACGTATGTTGTTGCAATGCACTGGATAAGTTTAGCATAAATTAAATTATAAAGTACTTTATTAGCGTTGTTGCCTTAAAACATAAATACTCGTACATACTTGTACTTTTGCAACTTTCTCGGTCCTATGGTACTCCTAAGACTAAATGTAACCAAGAATTTTATTCAAAGGTTTTATGAACAAAAAAAAAAAGGAACACAAAACAATTCAACAAACATGGAGGGTGGACATGTATTATTTTACCCATTTGTTTGTACATTACAATTAAATGTGAGATTTTCGAAAATCACTTGTGTGTAGTTAGAATTAAAAACCCAATAGGAATTTTATATTATGCACATGGGTTAATACGAACCTATAGTGACATATTTATTTTATGAAAATGTGAGAGGATTGACTGCGCTTTTCGATTCGAAAGCAATTTCCGATTCGAAAGGCAAACCGTGCAACATTGATAAACACTTTAAATTGCCAAAACCAATATTGATAAGTCCAAAAGTGGTCATGGTTCATGAAAAATGGTCTCAAGATAAGAATTAAAAATGACGCCACAAATAAAAAAATCTCCTCAACTAAAAATGGCCCAAAGTGAAAAATTAAAATGGCCCAAAGTAAAAAATTAAAAATGGCCCCTAACTAAAAATTAAGTAGTCCCAAAAATAGAAAAAAGTTGCCCCACAAAATTGTATGTATTGTTGATTTCAATTGGAAAGCTTTGGGGCAGTATTTCATTTTACAGTTTAGAACCATTTTTCTCAAGCAAGAAGAATCGCGACAATTAAAAATAGTCCGAAAATATTCTATTCAAAACAATAACAACATTTTGGGATGATTTTTCCCATTTTTTTTCTCTGTTCCAATTTTTTACTTTTTAATTTTTGAAATTTTTTTTCTATTTTTGAAGCCATTTTTAATTTTTTAATTTGGGGCCATTCTTTTTTTTCTAATTTTTTAATATTTAAATTACTCCGAACTTTAAAATAAAGAATTTAAATTTAAAAATGAGCCCAATAAAAGCCGTATACGCAGGAAATCTTTACACAGCGAAGCCGGTGTTCGAATAAAATCTCTCTGGCCGTTTGGGGAAGATTTGTTTCTTAGACGACCTTCGGCCGGTTGAAACGATTTTGTTCTTAATAAAAGTATCCTGTGCAGAAGGCCTTCAGTCGGACAGATTTTTCAATTTGCGGCCGTATTTAATTTTTTATTTTGGGAATGTTTACTTACCAGTTTTAAAGTACTGAACATATGAATAAAAATTTACGCTGATTTTTCTACTTTTGACGCCATTTTTAATTTTTTGTTCTTTTATTTTGAGACTGTCGTTTCGGATTTTGCAACCAACTTTAATTTTGCACTTTGTTTGTTATAAGAAACGAAAAATGGCCCCAAATTGTTAAATGGAAAATGTCTCAAAAAAATAAATAGCGATTTTTTTTTTAATATATATTTTGGAACCATTTTCCATTTTGAAAATTTTCCATGGTGTCGTGTAATATATGTATGTATTTATTATAACCGTTTTCATCCTGAAATGTTTACATGATTTTTACATTTTTTATTTTCGTTTCAATTTGCCACTACCGAAATATGTTTCGTCTTCTTTGGAGTTAGACTTTATTTTATTTTGCAATAGTGTACATGCATAAGACTTCCGTACTTTCGTAACGAAACGAAAATCGTACTACACAGTGTTAAACATTCGAGTTCATAAATTTTTCATTTCGAATCATAGTACGCAGTAACTCCCCAGGGTTTATATCATAAGCAATTAGAAATTTTCAAAATTAAGAAGCAAATAATTCGTTAAGCAATCTTCTGCACTACAAAAACTTATTTCCACCAAGAATATGAAATCATTGCTTGAATTATTTGTTATAAGATTCTTGTGAACCCAGCATTTTTTTTTCCAATTCCCATCTTATCCTTTTCACACACAGTCAGTTCAGTTCACCTTCGTTGTGCAACTAAATAAATGGGGTACCAATATAAATGTATAAATGTTTCTCTGAATTACTTTTTAAGTGCAAATGTTTCCCATTGGTTTTACATGTAGCAGCACGCCTCTTAATAAAACTTCGTAAGAAAATTTAATAAAGAAACATTCCCAGAGTGATCAACAAATATCCCAAGGCCACTTAATGTCTGCACTTGTATTTAATAAAAAAAAAATCACATCAATTCAATTAAATATTCTATAAACAAAAACAGATGACACGCCTTCCAGAATAAAGTGCCAAATAGAAATTATTTGAACAACGTGTTTTCGTTTTTAACAAATCCATTATTTTGTGTAGAATTAATTCTTTTAACGATCTTCTGATTAGATTTAATATATCAAAATTAAGCTCTTATTTTTAATACAGTACGTCCAGTGCTAAACTTATAAAGAGTTCATGTTGGCTGTGGTAGTATTGGAATTATCTTAAGAAACAAAAATTGTTTATGGGAAAAAATTCGTTTAACTATCTGACATTCATTTTCTATATTAAGAAAAAACTTATTCCTTAGGGAAAGCTGACTCCTTCTGCTAAAATTGTGATCTCTTTATAATTTTTGTATGGCTAGTTAAACTTATTATTTTGTTGTTATTTTTGTTGTTGCAAAAATCTAATCACATTCAGAACTTTCTTATTAGGAATTGTGCTTTTGTTTTGTTATTTTGCCAAATAAATCCCATTTTGTATTTATATGATTGACAATTAGAGAAAAGGATGGTCTTAACAAGTTTGAATGCAAATTTTTCTTAAGATAATTCAACATAAATTGTTAGTTTAAGTAAGTTTGTTTATTTGTTAGCTAGTTGGTTAGTTGGTTGGTTGGTTGGTTCTTTTATTTGCTAGTAACTTTATGCAATCGTGATCTGTTGAATCATTTTGAAGAGTTCTTAGAGATAACTTAAAAAGGTAATGGCAGTATCGTAAGAGAAACATCTACAAACGTACTTATATGCATATACTCTATGTATTTAGTCGTACGCTGCTTTGTTAGTCTAAATGTACATCAAAATATGGTATGGGAGGTAAACGTAAACTGACTGTTTCCAGGATTGTTATGCTGTATGTATTGTGCAATTTGCATGTCGTTTCTCTTGTTAATTCAGCTAGTTGGAAGTTTTTTTTTCTTTTTGTAGAAAATACACTCAAAGCAATAGTGTAGTAATAATTGAGTTTTCCAAAGCTTTGAAATTCAAAATTGTATAAATTTATAAAATCTAAAACAAACGATATGAAATTAAGATTTTTTTCTTCTCTTTTTTGGCTTGAAATTTTTCTATTTTTTTAGTCATACATAACAAAAGACATATTCCAAGACAATGCTTAAGTCATAGGATTACTATTGTTATTGCTGCTGGTGCTGCTGCATAATGCGTATAATTTTAGAAAATAATAAAAAAAACAAAATGCTGTATATGCGTGTATATGCATATGTTTTCTTTAATGCAAAACTACTTAAGTTCTTTTCGTTTTTGCAATCAATTAACTCACACTCTTCCATAAGCAAATGCATATGCATATTTAACGATTGACTTGATTAGATACTTCTTAAAACTTGTGGCATTTTCTTAAAAAGGTTCTATTGATAAACGTAAATTACAAATTCAGCTGAGTGCCATAGAAAGAAGTTTAATGACTTGTCAAGTTTACTATGGGAAATATAATCAGCAACATCCACTAAACATACGCAAAGAATCATTATGTCTCAAAAATGAGAAAAAAGTACGTGTGTTAAGTCTTTTGTTTGCCCCGTGCACTCAATACAGGCACACACAGATCTATAAATTGTTCCTTTTTGTTCGCATGCATGTGAGTGTGTTTTATATCCATTTTCATACACATACATACATGCATATGTATATTATCAGTAGCTATTGTAAATGTCATTTTTTTACTAAATTTACCATGCCATAAACATATCCTGCCTCTTTGACACATCAGCATACTCGTACGTTGGATTGTATAATATTCAAAGTTATTGCCTGCTCTTTGTTGCATCTTCCTCTCTGTCTCTCTCTCTTCTAGGGATTTCATTTTGTAAAAGTTTAAGTTTTTCCTAAAGCGTCGTTTCCTAAAGCGTCTACTCCCAACAAATAGTACTATAACAACAATAACATATAAACAACAGCTTTAAGCTGTCAGCAGCACTATTTAAATAAAAAAACTAAACACAACAACAGCTGCATTTACCAACAGAAAAAAGGAAGATCTACGCAAAATAAAATAAAAAGCATGCAAAATATTAACTAGAAATAAATTTTTTATTTTTTATTAAAAGGTTCCACAGAACAGAGCAAAAATGTTCCAGCTGAATGTTTTCTTTCTAAAAGCTATCATAACCAACACCAGCAATTTTTAGCATTTTTCCTTCGCAACCAGCACACAACACCGAACTGAAGAGGTGTGCAGAGTTCGGTTCAGGAGTGGTAACCGCTGGGATGTTTCAGTTTTAAGAAATCCAAATAAAAATTGAGATGCAGGGTATATAATTTTCGTTTTAACTAAAGGTGACATTCTACTTCGAACAATTGTGTACAAAATATCAGCAGCAATATCAGCAAATTCTAACAATTTTTTTTAATTATGACTCTTCTACGAAAGAAACTGGATTTAAGACATCACTTAGAAAAACATTAGGGTACATATCTGCTCATTAGATTTAGATTCAAATTGAGCACTGTAGGAAAAATACTTCAAAGTTTATCAAATTTATTTCCAACAGTATTAATAAAATTGCCCATTCTTGATTCCATAGTCTCCCGAATCTTGTGAAAATTTATGGTCACTGTTACGATTATAGTTCACAAGATAGTCGGACAGACGGACGGACATGTCACCCCCCTTGGTTATATAGAAGCCGGTATGTAATAAAGGATCACACTTTAGCGGCGTTAATTTCAAAATATTTATATATGAAATGCTTTTATTTTACTCACTATTGCAAGAAAATTTATTTTTTGTTAATCTGCTTCTTGCGGGAGAAAAGGGTCCTAGAGGCTTATGCGAACGAAAACATGATTATGCGTAGTATATGTAATGCTATTCTTGATGTTATTACTGTTGTTGGGCTGAGCTGCGTAAGCTTTAACAAAACTTTTTATGCATTATTCATGTTATTGAACCTTCGTGTAGGCAACAATTTCACAAACAAAAAATACAAACACACCAATACGCAAACATTTTTAACCCAACAAACATAAGGTAGACGAGACGAGAATGATACTCATGCCCACAATATATATATCTTGGCCAGTAAAGGCCCATTATGCATGGAAACCTATACCCTACAGGAACTCTGAACATTGAGTGTAGTTCTTAATTCTCTCCAGTCAACACCCCTGAGGTCAATGATATCCGATAAGGTGTCATCTGCAAAAAAGCAGAGTTTCGCCTACACAAAAGCTGGGTAATAACATAAGATAAGTTAAACTGCCCTAATGTTCTGGGTTCGGCATCATCCACAGTGCCGATCGAGTGACAAGACAAGACGCCAATCAACCTACTTCACTTGAACTTTCTTAGCCTCAACAAGCACCTCGTTCAACTTCGCCTGCGTCGACCCCAAAAAACTTTGGTTGTATTACACACAGATCCATCAATGATTTGTGGCTTTCATTGCCAGAATGTTAGCTCCATAGTGGGCCGGTACCAAAAAGAGACATTTCATGCCGCGTACCGCGTAATCGTTAGTCGTATTCTAAAAATACAAAATGGTTCCAGAATTTATCCTCTGAAACCGAATTGCCTTAGTTGGCGATTGACTGTCCGTGAAAATGTGGACTTCCGTGGCCCTAAGGCACCAAGTCATCTCATGTACTTCATAATCGTACCGCTTTCCGCTCAAAAGACCTATACTTGCAGAACTGTTTTTTCGGTATCAGTGGCACACAGTTAGTTTTAACATTCCTAAGACATATCGTAGTTTAAGTATATCCATCCAGAGTTTCAATTTGTCCCGTTGGATCCATCCAACGTTTCGCCTTGAAAGCTGTTTCGTATCATACACGGATATCTATATCTTGCACATATAAGATAGTGAATGATGTTCTCATATCACCGATTATGCCAAGGCAACAAATGGGTGGAGCCCTCTTCCACTGATCTCCAACATGCTACAGATGCATAGGTTTAACACCACACATAGTGTTAACTGGGTATTTCTTTTTACTGTCTGTATAAACAATATTAAGTTTAAGAAGCATAGAGAGAAAAATACACAAAAAACGTAACACAAACAAAATTATGACTTGCATAACCAAAGTGAACACTCTTAACGAAATAGCAAAACAGAAAAATATTAAATGAAAAATAAACCAAATGCTTGAATGTAAAATACACTCATCGTATCTGTATATTCGTATAAATAATTTTACAAGTCATAATAGGATTTGCATTGCAAATGTGTTGTTGCATGTACGAATATGCAACTACAAAAGAGAGCAACAACAAATATAAAATACGGAATATTGACAATGACAGCAATATCCAAATGATAAGCGAATACATACTTGTATGCGAGTCATATATACATACACACATACATAAATACTAAAAGCGAGTACAACTTATAAAATATCCTGCAACATAAAATATAGAAAATAGTACCAACCATTGTTCCGTAAGACACTCAGCAAATATTTATAGTTTTCAAGTATTTTTGATCATACATACATACAAATACATATGTATGTATTAGTAATGGCAGTTTATTACCTCAAAAATTCCTTTAAAAATATGTCAAATATACAAATATTCCAATATTTGTTACGTTCGATTATTATGAATTCAATTGGTATACTCGTATCATTGTTAATATGTTCGCCATTTGGCCAATAAAAGTATTTCAGAGAACTTATGGACATTTTCCCAGAAGGAACATTTCCGGAAGAAACTAAAATAAAGGCTAATCCTAATTGCATGGTAATTTCTTACATACTCGTGTGGCCAATCGATATCGCTTAAACTGTAAAATAAATATGACCTTGTAATGATGGAAATATCTTGGAAGGGTCTAAACAAATCCACACAAAAAAAAAATTACGGCCGATAATGCTTAATAAAGTAACGATCAATTTGCTTAAATCATTTGCTCAATGAAGACGTTCATGTTAATACTGACAATAATCTAAAAGCTTGTATATAAAGCATCACGTTGGCTGATCGAACCAAGTTTTCGAAATGAAACTGATGTCATGACAGTAGGCATTTTGAAAAGTAAATTTAAATATTTCAATCAGGGAGAGACTGCTCAGCATAAGTTTGAGTTTTTTGTGTCCAAAGGGGCAGACTCTTAGACCATAAAAGGGAAACGGTCGTCACTTATTCAAAGTCCTGTTTAATGAAAAGCAATTCGATATTTCAAACACGCGTAATAACCACAAAGACAAACTTCAAATTTTAATATCCTTCTTAAGAGGCGACCGACACCAAAGACGTCTTACTTTAATAATTTTTGTAAATTTTTTTTTCAACATCAATTTCTCTTTGTATGTGGAAATAAAGTAATAAAGATAATCTTCTGTGTAATTCACATTGAAATTGAGTTTGTAGTTAAAAAAATCTTAATATATGCACATAATTTTATTCATATACGAGGTGTGCACAGAAAGAAAGATGACTTTTTGAATTTCGTAGGTAACCTCAAGTCCTTAGAAGGGCGATATTCTGCGCCTGCACTTATTGACTAAGCCCGCACCTGTTCCCGATTTGCAACGATTGAGAAGCTCGGGATTATGACGAAAAAGTGTTTATCAGATGATTGGAAATGCGTAGGCCAAAGAGTATTTATTATATATGAAGAGAATTATTTTGAGGTGGGGCAACATGAATATTGTTGAACAAATAAAATTTTTTCTACACACCTCATACACTCATGCAAATACAGAGTAATTTGTGTGGCGCTTACTTATCGCAAAATATTAAAGGTAGGAAATATATGATGTTTACAACAAATATATTATACAGTATACGAGCATTCACATACACATTTATAACACACACACATATTTGCCTTTTGGTTTGTAACCAGACTGAACTTATTGCTTTTACTACCTCAAATATATTGTAGCAAATTCGATTTGTAGAAAATGGTTTTGGAATGAATAAATACATTTTATGAACAACAGAAGCACGTCAACGTGTATTTAACATGTCCACCCAGGCGAAAATAATACTAGAAAAAAACAAAGAAACCGATTTTTTTATTTCACTTTTGGTTTAAGTTCTAGCTAAAGGCAACCTTCTCACTGATAATATCGTTACGTACTCATAGCGCACACTGACATCCAAGTTGTATTTAAATACTCGTACTTGGAGTATGTATGACCAAAAAGTAAGTGGTAACTGGAACGTATTGTTGGCACATTCGCTTTTGTGCGATTGTGTTGACTGTAAATCCTCCAAAAGGAATAATATTGGTTAGTAGTCTTCATCTTTATCAGAAATGCCTGCAGCGATTTTATTATTAAAATTAATTCCTCAGCAAAGTGATGGTGTTGCATAACTATGTATGTATGATGTTTACGTGAATGAATAACAACACGAATAGTAAAAATTTTGGTAACAACATTATGCAAACAGTAAGCAACATTGCAATAGATGTTATGAATTTTCTTTTAATTAAACAGACTCAAATGCTCGTAAATTCGTATTTGTTTTTATTTAAAAAAACCTTAATAAGAGTGGATGATTTATATTCGGAATACATTTATGCTAAAGCCCTCAACTAACTTCCTGCTTAAGGACGAATATGTAACATTTTCTTATTTTCTATATCCTGCAGAACACACTTTTCTTGTTATTAACATAAAGGAAAGATTTAGGAGTTTTTTCCTTTGGAGGTGAATTTGGGGGGAGGTACAACTCTTAAGGGGAAAAATGTTATATTTGTGGACTTTGTTTTTTGTTTGAATGGTTTAATAAGTATATGTTACAAAATCCTAAAAGCTAATCAATTTAAAGATTTCAACGACTATCGGCGTAAATTTTTATGATTTTATACCAGTTTTATCTGACAGCAATAAATACAACATCAGATCAATAAAAATATGTTTTCTTCTTAAGGCAATTTCAGGAAGATAAACTAAAACACTGTGTAAATATGTCAAATGCATAATGGTGGATCAGAGAAAAGGCCTTGATGTGCACCAAAAATTCTAAAATATTAATTAAATATGTCTCCCAAAAAACTAAGTACCATTACAAGCATTTATAAATTGTTTTTTTACAAGAGAAAGATTGCGAAGCAAAAAATAATGCTTTTATTGCAGAACATTGTTCATCATTAACCTGAAACTTTTCATAATATTTAACTTCACCGAATGAAATGCACTCACTGCTTTAATAAAAAAACATTTAGGCTCCCACATTTTTTTAAAAAATTTAAAAATTTAAAAAAAAATTTAAAAATTTTTTGCCATTGAAATTGATTTGGGATTTCGATTTGGGGCGATTAAAAAAATATGTTAAATTTAGGGAGTTTTAAAGTTTGTTTGTCTCGAACACGGGGCTTATTGGTTTCAATTTAAGCTTCAACTAATGGTCCAACATGTCTTAACAGGATGTCACGAATCACTAAGACAGCAGCCTATATGGAAATTCACGTGTAATGCAATGATAACAGACTATTTACTTATGAGGAACAGTTGAAAGTTCATATTTCAAAAAATCAATGTACTTTCTTCCATCAGTTTAGAAAGAGAATTAAAAATTGTGATCGATGGTAAATGAATTTTTTGGTTACGAATAATGAAATGGACAATCAGCAGAAAAAATATAATTCCTAATTGATTGCTCAGAGTCGATAAGAATAGTTCAACAATAAATAGATGTATGTGTTAAAGAAAAAATATTATCTCAACCAATCATTCTGGATTAGAGTCGTAGAAACTTGGTTGAAATCGAATTCAATTAAAGGTAAATCGTAAATGGAGTACTTCGCTGCAAGATAACTCATATACAATAGCCACATAATTAAAGATAATCATTTGATTTGTATCGGTATAGAGGAGAAAGTACGCTTTTCTCTTGCAGCGCAGCACTGCATAGACGAACGTACCTTAGCTAATTGTATTTAAAGGAGGCTGCAGTCTTCTCCATCTATAGAAAATAAAGGAAAGTTTATGAACTACAATGCAGCAATAGTTGTTACACTCTTAGAATTACTTGCGTCATCTTTTGTGTGTTTCTCTAAAACCACCTCTGTCTAGTACAAGTTTACAACAGCCTACTTTCGGAGAAAATAAGAACGCCTACATCTTGCCAGAGCAGATTTTGAGAACTATAATTAAGAAATCGCTACTCAGCATTTCTTTGACTGTTTACTAAAACTAACCAAATGTTTGCTTTAAAATCTTATTTTATATCATTTACTTCCATATGATAAAATCTTAAATAATAAAATCCCAAATAAGAACATTTTTAAAAAGAAAAGAAAGTTTTATACATACAAATATTAAATATTGGCATCACACTAGTATTTCGAGATGATCAAAAATATCGTATCTAAAGGAATACAATGAAAATAGAACGAACGCAACAAACACGTTTACTAAAAAACATTCATTTCAACAATTCCACATACGATTTACGCCTTTGGGCAAATGATTAAGCCGATGGTTTATAATTTCTCACAGGACAGACATATTAGTGACCCATATTTTTTTAACAAACAGTCGAGTTGTTATCTTCCCACATACGCAAAACAAATTATAGCTTGAAAATACTCGTATTATAATAGAGGTCCTACATTTATATATGTACGTTTCTATGTGAATTCAAATGGCTAAAGAAGTGTTTAACACAAATTTCTAATTCATACTAACTATTAGCACAATGTCTTCGCGTTTCTATGTTTCTGTTGCTTTCTTGCACAAGTACTTTTCTTACGCGATGCAAACCAATTGAAAGCATTTATTTTTATTAAAGTATATAACAAATTGGGTACATTGTAGAACAAGAAATTTTGCAGCTTCCTCTAATAAACACAACTGATATCTGGACGTGCGAGCGAGTTTGTTTTTCAGCGACGATACCTGGAGGTACTTGCTCAAACGAAATGTTACAGTACGATGTTGCGTGCTGTGAAGAGCAAGACTGAAAATGTTAGTTAATTTTTTGTTTTTGCTCCTGTGTTTCTTTTTTTTATTCTTCTTAAATATATGTTGATGATAAGAATTGGACAAATTTTGTGTAAAAAGTTTTGCAGCATGCCACATCTAACAAAACAAAATCCCTACACGCACTCAGGATTCGAATGGAATTGAAATGAATTGAAAAAGCCTTTAGGTTTGTAGTCGCTTTTAAACACACATTTTACGTTGTCGAAATATATCTAAAGTGTGGTGGAGAATCTTAGCTAAACAAAGAAACACACACATACATTTAAATATGACTTCTTTACAATTCTCGTTCTTTTTATAGCGTCTAATGTCTACATTTGCGTATGAAATTGGCTTTGCGTGTTCTAGGCAAAAGTTTTCTTTTTAAAAGATGCCTTTTGGTTTTACTTTTCTTGGTCCGTAGACACAGACTGATTGTAAGTAAACATTTATATGTTTAAGCATTAGATAATAACAAAAATTGCTAGAGGTTTACGCTACACACAACACACAGTTCTAATGACATGTAGTGCATGCACCATTTTTTCTATGAGACAATATTAAATAGAATAGAGTCACTAAATATAATGCAGTTATTTCCATTTAGAAAATTCGTAATTTTATAGTTTATTTGTTTAAAAACACTCAAATAGACATCCCACTAGTACGGCATCAATACATTCCTAAAACTCGATTTTGTAAGACATAATAATAAATTCATTATGATTGTCGTGTCGACGTCACATCAAGTCGACAGTAAAAAAGACATTAGTTCTGAACTCATTGTAGGCAATAATATTGATGGCCAATTGTAATTTTATAAGCCATAGTAATAGTAATATCCAATCAACAATATTTAATAGTTCTCGATAACGATTCCACAATTACCAATATTTTGATGTCGACTTGATGTGACGTCGACGTCGACAATCATATTAAGGGCAATTACTGAAGATATTTGCGTCTATTAAAAAAAAAAACAAGTATTAACCTAGAGAACATTTCACTACAAAAATCTCATCGACACTTCTCCTCTCTCCATTGACTTTAATCAAGCTTGAAATTCCGATCAAATTTGCCCGTATAATCTTTTGGAAATTTTATTGTCCTTGTTCTTTATATTTCTTGCTTAAATGTGGAACGATTTTCCATCATCCTACATCGAATTTACTTTGTAAACAGACCGGTTTCAGCCATGTGCACATTTTCAGTGTTCTTCCTTCCACTAAATCCATCTACCGTTGTTCTTATATACTTAGTTCCTTCGGTTGTGTGTGTCCACTCGTGTGTCGCTGTAAACCTCCCGTTCGACTTCTTGTCACTCTCGTTGATGTTCATTTAGCTTTCTCTCTCTGTTTCCAATCCCTTTTTCTCTTTATCCTTTTGTTCAAAAATCCTATTACATATATTGCTTGGGCGTGTAGTTGACTGGTGTTTCCTCCCTATACACGTAATAATCTGTTTCTGCCTTCCTCTCTTATTTTGGTCATGTGTTGTTGCGTCGGTGGCTTTCATTAGACTATTGTTTTGTTTTGAGTAAAAATGTTTTAATGGTTCGAATATTATTTCTGATGCCGTGTTTATCTATTCAATGATTACTCTTTCGCAAAATGTTTTCTGTTTGTATATTTTCATGTTTTTCAATGCGTTCAGTCGCAGTTCTTTATATTATAAATGCAGCAGTTTAACTTGTTTTCTAATGTGTGCAAGTGCACATTTGTTGTCAAATATATGGTTAAGCGAAATTTGAACGCGGTGCCGATCCTGGTTCCCTTCCTTTGCTATTGTGTTCACACATGTGTTCTCGAAATCTTGTTCTGATCTTCCGTCCCGCTTGTCCGGCATGAACAAGTCAATTTGATATCCCCTATTTGAGCGATGACGGAAAATCGTTCCAGATATTATGTTGAGCGCCTGTCGTTATAACAATCACATTTTCCTGGCAGCTTTACCAATCGTTACCATCGGTCTTCAACTCTCTGAAGATGGTGCTGGAAAATACGGTTTCTAATTAAGTTAAATTATATTGCAGGCATTACTGTACCGGAGAGGTTGCTACACTGGCTACTTCGTCTGCTCGGAGAGTTACTATGCGCAAGGATCCAGAAGTTGGTCAGCCGGGATTAACCAGTAGATTTATTAACAGAAGTTACTTAAGTTTTTTCAATTTCATTATTGCTGCTACTTGCTTTTACCTTATTTTTTTGTTTATTTATGAATGCATGTCTATACATATTTTTGTTGCAATTTTAGATTATTCAAATCATGATAAGGTTTTCTTGCTGTTATTTCTTCAAGATTGTAAATACGCATGTTAAACGTTCTTTTTTATTCATATTACTCGTATTTTCCTTTTCGATGTCAGTCAGTACATGTATGTACTTCTTTTTTCCAATCACGTGCTTTGGTTATTTGTAAATATGTTGGATTGTGTAAAAAACAACCGCAAATTTTTATTAACTTTAAAAATATCAAGTATGATTAACCACCAAGGTGGGCTTATATACATAAATACATATTTAAGTATGTATACTGGTATTATTTTTATATTTTAAATAATCTTTTAAGAATTGCTTCACGATATACATACACATGCGTTAATACATACTTATACACGTATGTACACATCCTAATAAAATTACTTTAGCATGGGATATAATGAAAGACTTAGGTAACAAACTTGGTAGGCCACAGCGATTTGTCTGTCCTTTAAATTGACATTCACATTGACGTTGAGTTATTGCCAATTATTTGACATTATAATTTAAATAAAATTATTTCAAATTAGCAGATAATCTACATGAAAAACTGCTTAACATTAATTACTTTTTAAACACTACAACCAACAATTTTATTTCTATTATTTTTCATTTTGGATTGTACTCGTCTTGCTTTTTTGGTTTAAGAAACCATGACTGGACAGAAATTGTTGTTATTTTTTGTTTTTTATTGAAAGTTTCCTTTAATAATTACTTCCTTTTTTCAATAGGTAATAGGTACGACAACAAAGGGATATTGTAGTTGAATCTAAATGCTTATTATGCTATAGATGGAACTACATATAAATAAAAAAGTTTGTAAAATTTGAGTTGGTTTAAATAGACCAGGCTTCGGAGAACTTAAAACCACCAAAAAATTATTTTTTTTCCGAAAATTTTCTTTTTAATGTTTTTAGTTTTTTTTTTAGTTTTTTGTTGTGGGTTTTAAACAAAAATATGTCTACCATTAGGCAGACTTTAAACCATATTTTTGAAAGTTTAAAGAGCTATTTGGTTTAACCCACATGGCGCAACCGTCCTTTTAAAAGGACGGCACAATTGAGAACAAAGTTCCGTTATGCAAGTTCTTTTCTATGCTCATTTTTTTAAATATTATTAAGGTTTATGCTTTGTTATTCAGCGTAGCAACGCGAAAGCTTCAGCAAACTATAGATTTTAAGAAAAAAAGTAATTTAATAAAAAATGTTCAGAAACCCATGAAAATAAAAGTTTCGAAATAAAAATTTAAATTAACAAAAAAAAAAATTTTGCAGCGCTATCTGGGTTAAACAGAAATTTCGCAAATACACATAGTTCAATCAATATTATATTTTTACGTGTGTTCATATATGCATTTTGCAGAAATCTATAACATTTTTTTATTTAACCAATAAACTGAGGTTCAAGCATTTTCAGAAGAAAGATTTTTTTGCTCATGTGAGTTTGAATGATCACGACAATACAATCGATTCGTCAAGTTGAAGATACTCCGTTTTACAATTTCTTTTGGGGCCAAGTTTTTATTTCTTAGTAAAACTAAGTTTAACTAAACTAAGAAACTGCGACTCTGTTTTTCAGTTAATGAATAATAAAAGGCAATTTTCTAGTATTGCAACATGCAGACAACATGATATTCTTCAATATATTTGTGCCAATAATTTGGCGTTAGTTAAAGGTTAGATTTTATCGGACGGATAAACGTTTTTTATTATTACAACTTTACTTTAAATTAACGTGAGCGATGAGTTAAGAGCGTGTCCATCCTACTTGCAACTTTTATCGAGAGGTTTAGCCATAAGTTGCCACAGTTTCTACTTTGTCAAATACAGTCATATAGTTTTTGGTCCGCTTTCTCGCCTATTGAGTTAAAATTTCTTTGGAAAACGACATTTTATATTATGTCTCATTTATTTTTTTATGTACAAAAACTATATTAACCAAAAAATATATATAGAAAGTAAAAAACAAAAAATACTTATGTACGACGTTACCATTCCCTGAATTTCCTTAAAAATGAATCGGTTAATAATCTGCTATAGTGATACTTTCAAAAAGTTATTTTTACAGGTCAGTTTAACGCTCACTTTTGCTAAACATACCTTTGACTAGCGTCTATTTTACCGCCAAGCTATAGTAATGAACCTAAGTCTGATTTTGTAATTTTACAGGCAAGCATTTTAAATTTTGACCGTGATTTTTAAAAACTAATACGCTTTTTAATGCAGCGTACTACATACGTTCTGTAACGTCCTATATATATTATTTTATTACCGCATTTTTAACGAATAACATTTTTGGAAAAATTTACATCTTTGCCAAAAAGACAAATTTTGAATGAAACGCACATGCAG